>JALMGF010000004.1:15165000-16415000 GCA_023333645.1 Sceloporus occidentalis
AGGAGAAAGCTCAGTGTTTTGCTACTACAGATGTTAACACTAAGACTGGTTATTATAGATCTGAATACACATTACACACCAATATCTCTCAGTTTGCTGTTTGTTTCTTTGTTTTAAAAATAATACTATCTAGGACATTTTGCTGTCTGGATTGAAGACAAAAGAATGCTCTCCCTCCAAATAAAATCAGCTTTCTGCAATCTTGCTGCACTATTCAGACATCAGTTCCCACTTTTTCTCTGTCACCTATCAACCCGCCATCACAGTGCTACCTGAAACCAAGGCCAGCCCATTAGACAGAGTTAGGTGGATGTCTCACATGGCTGATACTGAGTAGTGTGGATGGAGAAGCAATGGCAGTCCTCTGGTGCTTCCCATCTGTTCAAAGATAGAGCTGTGTGTTCCAGCCAGCCTGACCTTCGCACCCTAACTAACCTGCTGCCACCATTGCACTTCAAAGAAGGAACATGTGTGGGGCCGTGACTCTTCATTAAATTGGGAACTTTGGGATTTTAATTTTAGGGAATGGTACTTAGAATTCTTAGCCAGAGAGCTCTGTCAAACTCTGGATCCTAGGATTCCATAGACTGTATCTATAGCAGCTGAAGTGGAATCATAGCACTATAAGTGAATAGCATGAGAGGGCCTGTAGTGTTCCAAATATGCGTATTTAATCTGGAAGTTATGTTTGGAAATGCAAATGGGAAGGGTGGTTTGGGACTGATTTAAAGTAAAGAAACATAAAATAAGGAAAGGGAGAGGTATTTCTCCACCCTCTATTACATCTCCATTTTGGATTTTCATTACAAATGTTTTTAATGTTATATGGCTAGTTACTACATTTTCAGAGCACCAGTTACATTGTCAAAATATTCATCACAAGCACATTTATATGAACCTATTGAGCCTTGATTTCATTAGAAGTTAAATCACCAAACGAGGGATTTTTTTTTTCTGAAGATGAGATGGGAGCTAGGAAAATATATATTCTGGCCATAATCCAGCATCTCTTCCACACAGCATAAATATCCACTTAGAGAGATACACTATGCCAGCATTAGATAACAACTCATATCAATGGGTTACATCGCACAATGTGTGATGTGCAGTGTTGCTGCTTGCACAACTCCACTTCCACTGGTGTTAGAAGAATATTCCTGTTGCTCAGTGGTGAATGATTGGCCCTGAGTACATAGTGCAATTTACACATTCATGTGTCACTAACCAGATGCCAGCATCTGTGTGTCTGGGACTATGCTTCTTTTGCCTTGAAAAATAGTCATGAGGCAAGTGGTCCTAGAGATTTCAGAGACAGAGGCCAATATCTTCTAGGTTATAGAAAATGTTATGAGATTGATGTCAATTGTTTATCAGGATGAGGGTCTTTTTAGTAATGCTTATGTTTGTAAATATTTTGTACACAAGGTTCAATATGCACTTGCTCTGATGTGCCTTCAGTGCCAGGCAAAGAACTGTATTTTACAGATTTTAAAAATTTCCATAGTTTGTTTTATGCTTCTTTCCTGGACTTAAGTATATTTTTATTATAGCCTGTTTGTTTTTAGCGCTTTAATTATATCCTTGGATTCTGCAAGCTGCTCTGAGAATTTGGTTGAAGGATGAATAAAAATATCTATAATAAATAAATCAGCGTGACAGGCATCATAAATATTTGAAAAAAGGCTAATTTTTGCCAGCAATTTCATTTTCCTGATAACTTGTAATTCTGCCCATAATAAGGACAAAGAAGCTCTTTTTTTAATGTGGAGATATACTACTGAATTCCATCTGATTAATCTGATTCACTTTTTACAAATTCCTATGATTTGAAATAACCCTGCATAAGAGTATGGCCTCAATCTTGTTCTCTTGTCAGAACAAACACTTTGGATATTTTCCTGATTTGCCTTCAGACTATAAAGATGAAGACGCGCCTTTAAACCCTTGGACTCCACTCTAAGTAACATCCAGTTCTTCATGTGAAAATAACAGATCAGCTTCTGTCTTCAAATGTTCTACATCAGTCTGAACTCTACACTCCAACTGAGGCCCAAACAATCCCGAAACAGTCTGCTATTTTGTTTTTTCTTCTTTGGGGATGCAAAATGGCATATGCATTCTGGGCAACATTGCTGCAGACATTGTTGTCATTGGCTCATGCTCAGTTTGTGATCTACTACCATGTCCAGAGCCTTCTCAGCATTGTGGCCGCCCAGCCAGTGATCCCAGCATTTTGTATGTGTGTTCTATTTTGTTTTCCTTCCCTGTGGGCATGTTAGAGGTCAGACACATCCAACCGAAAGAAAAGGCAGACAGGAAAACATCTGTAGCATGTGTACAGAAGTTTCTCAGGGCTGTCTGTCTGCACCGAGGGATCCAGGCAAATAAACAGTGACACTCTTCAAAAGAGAATCTCCTGTTTTCAGACACAGAGGTGTGCAGGCCAAGTCTTGGTTTGATATGACATGAAGTGGCTTGCTGTGGCAGGGTGTTTTTGGTTTTTTAATTACTCATAAGCTTTTGTTTCTAATGTCTGTTTTCAAAGGAGTCTGAGGGTGAAATATGATTCATGCTATATCTGTTAAGAGGTTATACGGGTGAGGAAGTAGGTGTTGGAATGCCCAAACTCGGCCTGTCAGACAAATGAAGGAAGCTGATTCCACTTCCCCAAATGGTTTATTGGCTTGGGTTGCCATAATTGGTACTACAGGCAACCACAGCTTTGCAAGACTGATAAAAATAGAAGAGTGTGTAGCAATGTTAGCCTTAGTTTCAGCTGTAACTCAGAACTGAAATTCAGTGCTTTGAGTTTTCTTTTTCTTTTTCCTCCCTACAAAATCAAAGATAGTATTGAGACGCTCCTTTGGACTTCTGTTAATAAAGATACATTGCATGACACAGCAGACCTCAGCAATCCAAGCTTCACCCTTACTGAAAGTGTATCATTTAATTCCTTTGTCTGGCTGCGCAAATCATAAATGTGCCTGTGAATTACTACATACTATAATAGCTACATAATCTAGGCTGTCATAACAATAGCTGAAGGGAAAACGCCATGTGTTTCCGAGATCTTTCCCCTCTATATTAACCTTTCAAAATGCCATCTGACATAGACAGTAAGTAGAATGAAAAGATCTTTATTAGACTGCCCAACAGGGCATCCCATTCATACAACCAGACCAATGGAGGGAGAGGAAGGATGCTGTAGCTGTGACATTCAACCAAGTGGAACAGGATGGAAAAAGAGGTCATTGGCCAAAAAGACTGGAAAATACTATTATTTCTAATCCAGACAGATCTCAGATATGATAGCAGCTAAATACTGAACTTTATTTCTAACCCATGTTTTAGGCATTGTATTGTTAAAAACATTGTTGAAAAGGTCCTGCATACAGTGCATGAAGTCAAAGATAGTGTAAAGAATACAGAATTATCTGTCTTAAGGAAAAGAAGCCAGTCCAAACACACTCCAAGCTCTGTGTGCATGCCTGCTTGCACAAGTACATGAATGTACTTGTTTCACACACACATTTTCATGATTCTCAAAGCATAAATGAAAAGCAATATAAAAAGATTAGAAAGATCTGTGTTGATTTGTTGGTTACTATGTTCCCTAGAATGATTTTAATGGTATTTAAAATTAAGAATGTTTTATCTAAAGGCATGGTTTTGGTGAGAAGCACTAGGAGTGTAACTGCAGAAAAAGGCACATTTCAGCCTTAATCAAGGATCAATAAAATGTCTTACAACTCTCCCAGTCTAGCCGAGACAGTCCCACTAAATAGTTTATCGCATAGGCCGCTGGAATGGGCCTGGCACATTACAAAAGGAATGGGAACGGAAGGTGGCATAGAACGCAGTTTACTGCACAGGAGAACGCTGCCACTGCCACCGTCACCACAACCGCCAGAAGTTCCCATCATGTTTTGGATGCATCACTAGGAGGCGATTTCAGGAACTGTTTAGAAGCATTCCTGAAAATCACCTCCGGGGGACACATCCGGAACACGATGGGAACTTCCGGCGGTGGCATTCTCCTCTGTGGTAAACTGCGTTCTATGCCAACTTCTGATCCCATTCCACCTCCCTTTTGTAACGTGCCAGGCCTGTTCCAGGGGCCTATGCGATAAACTCCGATATCCTCTGTCATCTGATGTTTTCATCTGTCTTTAAAATGTCCCAGTTTCTCTCTCTTCTTTCCAATTTCCTCCTTTGTACTCATCTTATTTCAGTTGCTCTAGATTTAATCCAAAGTGCAAAAAGTAGTTTGCACTCAACTTTGCTGAGAGAAAAGACAGAAGGGGGAAGAATCTTGCCCTTTCCTGAAGACAGGCAAAAGCAAATTGTTGCAGTCTCTGTTAGCATGTATGTTGTTCCTCCTTAATAACTTTTGCCATCTTAATTTCACTCTGATGTTGCTTGGCCACATGTGTCCCACTTTTCATGTGTGAAATGTTGAAGGGTATGCAATCATCATTTTAAACAATTGCAAGACACTATGCAAATAAGTTATCAGGACTTGCCAATGTCCAAATCTTGACTAGTGGAGCAAACTAACACATGAGTTCTGTGCCTTTTATATTTTCCACTATAGTAGTCTCTCCCTTGTTGAACTGTACCTTTCATGACAAGCTGTCATGATATACATAGTTCAGTGGCCAGTTATGTACCTTACCTACAGGAGGCCCCAAGCTCCTAAAATAAAACCCTTAAGTGACAGGGCTGGGAAAGACTCTTTCTCGGACCCTTGGAAAGCCATGGCAAATGGAAATGCTAATAAGCTAGACTGATGAGCCAATGGTGAACAATGATATAGTTGAGTCTTTTACTCCAAGTCTCAAGTTGAGTCTCAAGTCTATATCTTCAAGTCTCAAGCTGAGTCTCAAACCCTTGCAAAAAAAGAAGAATCTCAAGCCTGGGAGCTGACTTTAACAGCAAAAAGGAAGTGGTGGTGGTGTGGAGGGGCAGTTTCAATAATTAGAAAATCAAGAAGAAATGCACAAAGTTAGGTTTTAAAAAATCATATCTAGAATCCATATATTCAACGCATGATCTGCCCTTTCACCTATGCATCTAATTAATAGTTTCTGGTTATAATTTAAAATGGTTGAAAGACTGGATGAGTCTTATATGAGTGCTGTATGAGGATTAACCATATAGGAGTCAACTAACAATTCTGAAGGGCCAGCAGTTCCCCATCCCTGTTCTAGACTCTACTAGTCATGAAGAGCTTGTAGTATTCATCCAGTTACTTCCACCAGTGTGGGTAGCATGTAATAGTACTTTGTGTTTCAGGTAAGGATAAAAATAACCTCTTTCCATATCAACAAATTATACCAGTTTGCAGAAGAAACAATAAAATTAAGTATTTGGATTCTAGGCATCAGATGAGCAGCAATAGCATAGATATATTATTAAAGATATGCATCTCTTAAATTTAGAAAGAGATAGACATACTTTTGTGTATGTGCAAGTTTCTCCAGCACAGAATATCATAAAGGCCATTTCATAATGTTTAGAACAGCAATGATGACCTGTAATCTCTAAGAACTGTAATTTGTTTCTTCTTTTCTGTGTCAGGACATACGTTGTCAATAAGTGCTTCCAAGTCACTGACTAGTAACTTTCCTACCAGGGGGTCCCAGAGTCGTCACAATGATCTGTGAGTCAGCATGAAAACGGCTTTGAGAAATTCCAAGATGGGAACCATATGGCGACACCCTCTCCTCTGAAATTATATGACCCAATGTGAGCAGACCACCAACCAACACTCCAACGGCATGCTGGATATCTTCTTCTGTTTTCCAGCTCCGCAAGCAAGTGCTTGAAAGATTTCTCATTCTCTGAACAAGTTCTGACACATCACATGTTCAGGGTTAGTGGAAGAGGCTGCCATGCCAAGCAAATATGTCAGAGAAGACACCTTGACAAGACCAAGTGGCTTAACTCCCTTGTACCATCTCTGTGGGTTTTATCACTTCTGACAATAAGGCAAAGTTGGTGCTGGGTACAGGGGGTTTGCTTATGGGATTACTTTATTCATACTGCCTTGATTATCTTAAACTGTCATCTTCTGGCTTGGAGAGAGTGAAAAGACAGGCCCAACGCCATCAGGCCTGGCCTAGATTAACAAGAAGAGCCCTCCTTCCAGTCCATCTGCCTTGGTCCAGGCCTCAGAGGGAGAGAAGAACTCCTGGACCTGGGCCCTTTCCCCACCACCATTCCCTTCTCCTTTTGTGTCATGTCTTTATAGATTGTAAGGGCAGGGAACCATCTAATTAAAATAAGAATTGTAAGCTGCTCTGAGAGCCTTTAGGACTGAAGGGTGGGGTATAAATACCGTAAATAAATAAACAAATAAATAAATTATGTTGTGGCTGATTTAACCAAAGAACAACACACATATATGTATAGAGGCATGAAACAATTGTGGGTTATAGGGTGCTATGCAGAAATGGCATCCCCCCTCTTTGCAAAATGATACTGGAATATGATCCGAGAACAATGCAGTTCCTATCATGTGTGGACGTCTGCTATTGATCTTCTTTGCATATGCAGAAAAAAGGATTCCATTTATTTAGATCGTTTTTTTTTCCAATTGGGTATCTCCCAGATGTGTTGGACTACAGTCTCATCATGTCAACACATGTCTGGGGACAATGTGAGTTGTTGTCTAACACATCTAGAAGGCACATGGCTGAAAAAGGAATAGACTAGCTGGAGGTGATAAGAGGTGCTGTCATATCCACCAACATTTCAAAGATGACAACTGGGAAATCAAATTATTGATGAGAAAGAACACACAATGCAGAAGAGGCATTTTGCCTGATCCTACAGGGAAGAGCAAGATTTTGCCCCTCATCTCCTCCCTCTCCTGGGGAGTCAATTGAGTGCAAAGTAATTTTGCAATATGAACAAAATAAGTAAGCTGAGGACAAAGGGAGAAAGTGGTGGTGGTAGGGAGAGCTAGTAACTGGAAAAAATTAAATGCATCTGAAAAAATGGGACAACAGGAGATTTATTGGGAGTGTCCTTGTCAGTTTGGGACAGTTGTTGAGTAGGAATGCAATACAACTCATTAGCAGGACATCCAGTTTTTTTTTTTTTTTTTTTTATTACAATTACCTTTATTTTCATATAGTTAACAAAGATACAATCAAACATTAATTAACAATTAAATGGATCATATCTGTACATTAAATGTCCTTGATCCTATAAGATTACATAATAAATCCTATAAGATTGCACAAATTTTTAAGAGTTTTACTTCTCTATACCATGTATCCATTATTATCTTTCCAATCTCTGAATTATTTTAATCATTTAAAAAAACATTCCATTTCTTTTGGTATTGCTGTATTGTTTTACCATTCATTATCATGGAGAGCTTATCCATAAGTGCAAATTCATATATTTTATTTTTCCATTCGCTTATTAAAGGGCCTTTGGGCCTCTTCCAGTATCTTGCGTATACCAGACGGGCAGCTGTAATCATATATATTAGTTTGCTAATTTCCTCATGATTCAATTTAATATCACTAATATCAATTATGTTTAAGAGGAGTAATTCGGGAGTGTACGGTATATATTTTTGCATATACTTTACCATATGTTTATGAATGCTCTTCCAAAATCTTTGTATTGTTCTACATTGCCACCACATGTGGTAAAAAGAACCGCTTTTTTTTTTGCATTTCCAACATTTGTTGTTTCTAGATCTTTTAATTTTAGCTAGTTGGATTGGTGTCACATAGCATCTGTAAAACATTTTGACATAATTTTCTTTTAAAGTAGTACATTTTGAGCATTTCTGTATATTTATCCAAGATCTTTCCCAATTCTCCAGAGGGATATTGATATTCATATTTTGCATCCACTTAATCATGTTTTTCTTAACAACTTCGTCTTCCAAATCAAATTTCAATAACATCTTATATACCTTAGAAATCATATATTTTTCTTCCCCCATCCAGATTTTATCAATTTCGTTTAATTCAGATTCAATTCCATATTGTGCTATGTCTTTTTTGAATTCTTCCGTAATTTGCCTATACTTAAACCAGTGGACTGCCAAACCCTCCCTATGTAATTCCTCCAATGATTTGATTTTTATTCGCTTCTTAACCAAAATTGCCTCGTAATCTAACCAATCATGTTCCTTTGAAATTTGCTCTTTATGCAGTGCTTCTTGTGTAGAGTGCCATCGGGGAATTTTTTGGTAGAAAATTTTTTTATAGATGTTCCAAACTTTTATCAAAGGTTTCCTGAAAATGTGATTATTGAAACTTTTTTTATCTTTACAATTATCATAATTCAGATATGCATGCCAACCTAGTTTTAAATTAAAGCTTTCTAAATTAATTATTTTTCTATTTCTTAATGTAATCCATTCTTTAATCCATGTAAATGCACACGCCTTGAAGTATAATTCTAAATTTGGTAGTCCCAATCCCCCTTTATCTTTATTTTCACACCTTATTTTGAACTTTATTCTGGGTTTTTTCCCTTGCCATATAAAGCGAATTATATCTTTGTTCCAGATATTAAACGGTTTCTTATTACAGATTATAGGAATTGTTTGAAATAAAAATAACATTTTAGGAAGTACATTCATTTGTATACATGCAATTCTACCCATTAAAGATAATTGATAAGTACTCCATTTCCTCAAATCACTTTTTATCTCCTTCCAGATCTTAATATAGTTATTTTCATAAAGTTCCGAATTTTTTCCAGTTAATGTTATTCCCAAATACTTTACTTTATTTACAATTTGGATTTCTGTCTTCTTTATTAATTCTGTCAGCTCTTGGCTTTTTAAATTTTTAACCAAAATACCACTTTTAATTTTATTGACCATACATCCTGATATTTGCCCGAATTGATCTAGAATCATTTGAAGTTTATTTATATTCTGATGTGGCTTTTCTAAAAAGACTACTAAATCATCTGCAAAGGCACATAAATTATATACTTGGTTGTTAATTTTAATTCCCTGATTTTGTAGTTCATCTCTTATTCTTCTATTCAGAACTTCCATAACCATTAAAAATAACAGTGGAGAGAGGGGACACCCCTGTCTTGTACCTCTACCAATATTGTACTGTCTGGTTTTTTCTCCATTTATAATTAATTGGGAGCTTTGCTTATTATAAATCATATTAATCCATTGTAAAAACGCCCCTTTTATTCCACTTGATGCCAATACTTCCTTCATAAAGTCCCAATGTACCTTATCGAAGGCTTTTTCTATATCAAGAAAGATCAATCCTACTTTTCTATTAATATTTTTATCACAGAAATCAATTATATTAACAACCGTTCTTATATTATTTTTTAAATACCTTCCTGATAAGAAACCTGTTTGATCTTCTTTAATCCATTTATTTAGTATCTTTTTAAGTCTATTCGCCAAAACTGAGACAAAAATTTTATAATCTTGATTTGATAAAGCAATAGGGCGATAATTATTTAACATCGTAGGGTCTTTTTCTTCTTTCAAAATTAGGGTGGTTAAAGATTGTTCCCATGACTGTGGATATTTTCCTAATTTTATTTCTTGAAAAGTTTTATATAGTGGGACTATTAAGATATCTCTAAATACTTTGTAGAATTTTGCAGATAACCCATCCGGGCCAGGGGCTTTGTTATCTTTTAGATTATTTATTACTGTGATAATTTCTTGTATTGTAATCTCGGCATTTAACTCTTCCAGATATTTATCTGGAATTGGTGTACACTTATCTTTATTTAAGTATTCCCGGATTGTTTTATATCTGTTATCGCCTTCTATTCCTGCCTTAAACTGATTTTCAAAATAGTCTGCTGCAATTTCTTTTAGATCTTTCTGTTGAACATAATCCTTAGAATTTACTGTAAGTTTAACTATTGAGTTTCTTTCTTTATTTTCCTTAAGTTTTTTCGCCAACCATTTTCCGGTTTTATTAGCATTTTCAAAATAATAATGTTTAATGTATTTAGTTTTGTTAAGCAAATCTTTTGTCAAATTTTGGTTTAATTTGTATTTTAATTTTTGCCACTCATCCGCAATTTGCATATTTTGAGGAGACCTTTTCATTTCTATTTCTTTTTGTTTAATTTTATTTGTTAGTTCTACCTCAATTTTCCGTCTTTCTTTATTTTTTAGAATTTCCTGTTGAATTAACATGCCCCTTACAACTACTTTCCCAGCATCCCATACGGTCCGCATTTCTAATTCTTCAGATATGTTCTCCTGGAAATAATATTTAAGTTGTTGTTTTATTATTTTAACCACCTCTTCATCTGCTAAGAGATATTCTTTTAATTTCCACGAGAATTCTCTTTTTGGTTGTGTTAGACATAGTTCAATAGGACAATGATCCGTCATCACTTTCGGTAGGATTTCTATTTTTTGGATTTCATTACACATTAATTTTGATAACAGCATGAAATCAATTCTGGACCACGATTTATATCTATCCGAGTAGAAAGTATAGTCCATATTGTTCTTATGTATTACTCTCCACATATCTTTCAAATTTAATTCTTGTATTAGTTTGAAAGCGCTTTGTGGGAGTTTACCTTGATATTTTTTTTTCTTCTGAGAGGATCTATCTAAATCAGGATTGATAACCCCATTCCAATCCCCTGTTATTATCAATTTTTCATAATCAAATTCAATAATTTTTTGGTGCAATTTTTTAAAAAATTTTGACTTGTTTTCTTGTGGGGCATATATATTTATCAACAATATCTTTTGTTTCTGTACTTCCAGTTCAACTGCTAAGTAATGGCCATCTGTGTCTACAAATATTTCTCTGGCTTTATAATCTTTCTTTACATACGTTACCACTCCTTTTTTCTTATACTTTTTGTTGGCTGCTACAAACAATTTACCCAATTTTGGGTTTTCTAGATATCTTCTATCTTTTTCCTTAATATGAGTCTCTTGCAAACATATCACATCTTCCTTAAGTTTATATAGAAAATGAAAAATTTTACTTCTTTTAAATTTCGAATTTAATCCATTTACATTCCAAGAAATTAACTTACAAGCCATTTTACTATTATGAAGAGAGAGAGTAAAATAGATTTCCTAATGCGTTCTTTCCCGGTACCCCTTATTCCCTCCTTCCCTTAACATCCAGTTTTTGAAAGAGAAACCCACACAGTTCAGATTCAATCCAAGTTCCTCTGCACCCAAAGATTCAAGAAAGCATTTAGGAATATTCCACAGATGATTGTTCATGGCATGGATAAAACAGATCTTTGTGTGAAACCCCTCATTACAGTGTGCCAAAATGAAGAAAAATCATAGTGCCTCTACACAGAAGTACTTACTGGAGAAGACACAGCTTCTATTGAATGTCTCATAGGTTGCCATGCTAATAAGAGCAAAGGCTAGGGCAGCACTGATCCTCATTCTGCCTCTTTGGCATAGAGCATGCTTAAAGGTTTACACCAGCCTTCCCTAACTCAGAACTCTCCAGGCTTGTTGGATGATAAATGGGATCATTGACAGCCAGTCCCTGGAGATTGGTAATGAAGTGGGTTTATACTGTAAGTCTTCTCCTTCTAGAGGCTGCCAAGTTGTAGGAAAGCTACTCTGCACCATGGGGGTGAAGGAAACTGACTTTCTGCTATCTTTATATTGGTGCTCAGTTAAATGACTAGAAACATGACTAAACTATTATACCTTTGTCCAGTTTCACCTGCAGCCAAAGCTGAAACTTGGTTGCTAAACATTTTCTGTAATATCAGTCCTATCTGGCTCAAGTTGCAAATCTCCAGCTTTCATGTTCTCTAGTTATTTGGACTGATTTTGTTTGTGCTTCCCTGTTAACAACAAACTTTGAATTTGGAATGGTGTCTATGACTAGAAAGTGGATTTTTGTACAGGCTGGAATCACAGGTTTTCTTCTTTTGACCCTCCTCCATAATCATGAAGGAAGCCAGTTCTTTCAGACATAAGACATAAACCTGTGTTACCCAAAGAACCAATGTGGAGGGGACTGGGGTTCCCAACCAGTTGTCAGAGATACTTCAGATGTTGAGGAAATTAGTTTTGCAAGTACCAGTTGGGAAGGCTCCAGATTCTTGGCAAATTAAGGAATCTTTATTTAGAAGATATGCGGAGTGCAAACACACATGCAAGATAGCAATCCAAACACACACAACACAGCACACAGAGCTAACCAAAATGTAGAAGTGAAAGGGGATAGTGGAGTTTTTGTGTGTTGCAATGGGTTTATATTTACCTGTCTGAAGAACAGAGCATGGAAGGTTGGAGTGACTCAGACTCAGATGGAGAATCTGAGGGCAACACAGAACATACACAGAGTGAGGGTTGTGCTCACAGCAGCTAAGTTTAGAAGACATCTTTATATCTTAAAATTAGCCCGAGGCAATAAGCTATCTAGCCAGACAGCAAAAGCTAAATGGCTTGTCACTGGAATCTACAAGGGATTCCAGACTGGATGATGGATTTAACAAAAGGAACAGTGGGATCAGGATGGCTCTGGGAAGTGTAGATGGAGAAATCAGGCTGGGATAAAACAGGCATTAGGTGGAGAGGCTGGGTCACTGCTTTAGGTGCAAAGAGCTCCTTTGTCTCAGGTTTCAAGAGGAAATGTAGAATATTTGGGGGAAGAGTAAAGCACTTTAGATTTGATAGTTTTCTTGACTTGGATGTCCATATTCCAAGGGAACTGATTCCATTTTTCATGGGAACCTGACCTTTTTACTGTTAGTGAAAGGTAATTAATCTCTGAAAAACTTGCTGTCTCCAAATATGAGATATCAAAATATGAGGACCCCAAAATGGAGCACAGGGTATGTAGCAGTGTGTAATATCTGTTTCAGGTACCCTATGATGAATTATAATATTGATTATTTGATAGTGGAATCCAGGGTCATTCATTTTCCTGTAGCAGGAACAATTGCTATTCTTAAGAGCAAGAGAAGCAGGCAGTGTTGTGTTTCTTCCTTTCGTAATGAAATGAAGACAAACTCATTGTCAACTACCTAACAAGAGTCTCCCTTTTTAATGTGTTGATTACACATAAGAAAATATGAGCAATTATTGCTTGCAGTAAAACCAAATGTAATAGCTGTTAGAGTATTATACAGAGTAATTGCTCTGCAGTTGGAAAGAATTTTACATATCCATGGAAGAGCTTTTAATATAATTAAACCTATGGAAAGATGTAAAACTCATATTATAACCATGTTCTTCATGTAATAACATTAAAGCTGGAAATGGAAGACAATCCACAGGAGCGGGAGAGAGTAAGAGGAGCACACTGAAGGCCTAATGAGTTGTCTGTTAAATGAAGGGTAATGACAATATAGTGGTCCCTCCACATTCACTGGGGTTCGGAGTGAAGGATCCCTGTGAATGTGGAAAAATCACAAATAAAAATAACACTATATTTTTTAACCTAGGCCCTCCAGCACAATATGATCAACATCTGCCAGAAGTTGATCATAAAATCTTGCTAGAGGACCTACAAATGCCTAAAGTGTTTCTTCTAGTAATCTATAAGTCCTTCAGCACAACCCTAGAGTCAACTTCTGTCAGAATTGCAGAGATTCCCAAACAGAACATATTCATCAAAACTGCAAATAATCAAATCCGCAAAAGTAAAAGCTGCAAATGTGGAGGGTCAGTTATATATTCCAGGCATGGGGAACTAGTGATCCTTCTAATATTGTGTGACTCCAGCTCCTATCAGTCCCAACTGTAATAGCCAGTGGTCAGGGATAATGGGAGTTGTAGCTGGGAATAATGGGGAATTTGGTTGTTGTTACAGAAATATGTACACAAAATGTTTAGAAAAGCTGCATGCAATTGTGTTGTTGGGGGATGGGGGAGGCCTGTGCAGTGGTGCAAAAAAAAAGTGAATTTATGGCTGAATAAGTGAGCAACTGACACAGGTTCAACACAGACCAATTCATCCATCAGTCTGTCTGGAGAGCCATAAGAATATTTCTTTTTCTTACTACTAATCAGTTATTGACATAGCAATGGGAACATTTTTTTTTTTTTGGTTTTTTGCTCTCTTACATTCCACTTTTAAAATCCCAAGTTCTTTTCCATTCCAGTCACAAAGAAATTTCTGAATTTTGGTAAGTTCTTTAAAGACAAAATGAAATAAGATTCTTCTCCACTTGCACCAACTAAATTCATGTCTGGAACATATAAAATAGATGTCTATTGCTGACATGGAGAGGACCACACTCCACCTATTATAGAAGAGGAACTTCTCAGTCAAAAAGTGTCAGTCTTAATCCAGCACAAACCTGGCTGAATACCAAGTTGGGTTCAAACCGAGACTTTTAAGAATTACGTATTCTGAAGAAATCTGTCAATCTTATTAACAGACACAATCAATTTTTATATGAAAAAATCCTCTAGCCTAAATTGTGAAGAAATACCAGTTTTAGTAAATTCATCTCACAAATAAACAGGAACAAAATTTTTACTCATCCCTAGTTGAAGTCTCTAAGGCCCCATTCACACTATGAATGCTCACTGCAGTTTGCAGGAGTGGGGGAGAAAAATGCCCCCTTACCCCAGTTCTTTTCGAAATAGGGGTTCCAGTGCATCTTTTTAAAAGAACCAGGTTTTTTGTGGGAGCTGCCAATGGGAATGTGCTGTTGATCCCATTTGGAGCGGGAGGGAGGGCTTATGTGGAGAGGGGTGGACCTATCATGGGGGTTTCTCAGCAAGGGTTCTTCAGAGAGGCTTGCCATCACCATCTTCTGAGGCCGAGAGAAAGGGAGATTCCCCCCCCCCCAGGGGCTGGTATTTAATGTTGAACAATTTGAAAAATGTCACCCAAACAGTGTGATGTAGATGCACATCATTTAATTGACAGTTAAAAAATGGTATTGATTGAGCAAGTGAAGAATCCCTTTTGAATCAGTTCAAAGGAAAATGTGAACATGAAGTGTGTTCAATTGCCAGACAGCTTCGATTGTGCCAAATATAGTGGAAACTTCAATTTGGTGTTGCATCAGTGACACAATTCAGCACAAAAACATAAGTGTGAATGAAGCCTAAGTCAGAATGGATCTGAGCAATTTTATCTGCATAGTGCTTAGCAAATGGTTCACAGCAAGCTATTGAATGGTCTAGACTCTGCTCTTGTGTACCAAGGTGTAATGGCTTGAAACAGCTCTGCTAGATGGCTCTTTGCAGACACAATGGTGGCAAAGAAAGAGTACTTTTCTGCTGCCCTCATTGCTATAGTGTAGGCCCCCAAGGTGATCAGATTTGCTCTGAGCTTTCTGTCAATGTTGCTCTAGTCACTGTCCCACTCATTTCATTGCTGCCAGGTCCCTAGATAACCAAGTGGCTGGTTTAGCTATACTCTGTGAGAGGAGATGCTCAGGAGCAAGCCATCTTTTGACCTTCCTTTCAGAGACAATTCAAATATGACAGGTACTCTCACATGGGACTGCTGGAAAAAAACTTTCCACATGGTAGTTCTCTCCATGCATAAAGTAGGGCTTTGTCTGCAGCAGCAGCAACAACAAATGTAACTGATGGCAACAGACTAGTTTATGGGGTGTTGAATGTGTTGTGTGACACAAACAACACTGTTGTGTGTCCTAAACCTATTTTGAATTCTGTAAATTAGCCTGCTGCCCTCAGGGATGGGGATGGACACTATTCCAATACCACTGTTGCAATATGACTTGATCACCAGTCCATTTAGCTTCTATACATCAAGAGAGGAAGGTACCATTTTGTCCTTGGCCTTACATATCATAATATCTTCAGTGGGCTATGGTTTCTCCTGAAATCCCTTCTCATATTTGTCTGGGAGAGTTAATAAGGCAGGGTTCCCTTCTATATGAAGGTTTCTAAATCTAGGATTCCTATTGGCAAACACAGTCAAAATTTCTGTAGACCTTCATGTTCAACATGTGAAGATTGAGGATGCTGCAGCATGGGGTGGGGGTGAGTTTGTATTGTGCACAGCCCATGCCCCTCTACAAGCATTTACACAACTGTGCAAGGTTTGTTTCTTTTTTAAAACATTGACAGAGATAGGTAATGATTTATCTATAAATATTTTATGAAAATAGATTAATCTCAAGGCCCAAATCCAATTGTCAGTCTCAGCTAAGATGGATCCACTAAATTAATGGGAACGTTACAAGTTAATAATTAAGTAAGCTTCACTGATTTAATGGGTCTACTATAGTTGGCACTAATAAAGAGATTTAGTCCTAACTCTTCTATATCTGTCTGAGGAGCACAACAAGTAGAACCTTACAGTTATGACAAGTAACTTTCATAACATTTTTAAAAACTTTAAAAAGAATTAATTTAACAGTGGGGTTTTTAAATTTTGTTGTATTCTGCCTTTTGGGCATGTAGAGGTAAAATCAAGTCTTGGAGCAGCAATCTCTCCTCAATAGCTCTGTACGTGAGCTCAGGCTAAACGGACTGGCACTGAGAACCATTGAGACCTGGCTAAGTTCCAATGATCCTTGGCTCAAACTAAGGTTTGAAATATTCAGGAGAACAGCAGGTAGAAGGAGAGTAATGAAACTGTGATGGGTCCAGCAAGGTGTACAGATGAGAGAAACAGCAAGTATCCAAATCTGTAGCAGGCCATGGAGCAAAGAGCCACACTGGTGGCAGGAGGAATAAACATAAGCAGGGATCCTGGATGATAGAAGACAGCATGAGAGCCGATATATAGCTAACTAAGCCATAATGAGAGTGGGTTTTTAAAGACTTCCCCCATAGTCTTGGGGCTTTAAAAAATCAGCACCAAACTGTATTGTATTGCTGCAACAGTTTGCAACAACAACAACAACAACAACAACAAGCATAGAAGTAGCTGTTGAGAGCAAATAGTTCTGCATGCTAATGAATAGGATGGAAGAAATACTCAAAAATACTTTAAAATAGTTGAAAAACTGGCTTCTCAAGTGTCGGCAAACCTTGACAAAGAAAATTCTGGACTGGTGATATTCTTCACAGTTCAGGAGTTTTTCTGCATGAATTTCACATGTGGAACTTTTTGAGGAAGAAAATACCCCTTTCTGAGAGGAAACAAAAAGGTGCGATTTTGTGCAGAATAACCCTGCCCCCCAAATACATCATTTTCTGTAATTAAACATCACTTTCTTCATAGCAAATAATATTTACATGCAGGGCTATTACTTTCTAGGTAGTAAATGCTGTTCAAAGTGGAAGAAATTATATGCAAAATTTGCACAGAATGTCCCCAGCTGCAAAAAGTCTTCAAAAACTCAGCTGTTTTCAAAGGCTTTCTCAAAGCAGAAAGAAAATTGCTTAAAATATACTTGATACCTCCTTCAAGAATGAAATTATCAAAGTATTACCTCCTTATGATTGAATATTTTGAGTGCAACCGGCTTGTAAACATGCAACTGTAAGGTCAGTCTCCTCTTCTGCCATCTGTCAAATGGTAGATTATGACAGATAGCCTTCAAAGTGAAGTAAAAGCTGCTTTTTATAGCCTAGATCTTTGGGAAAAGGCTGTGAAATGGTGATGGTAGTTGCCTCTGAAGAAATCTCATTGCTGTCATCACATCAACATTGTACACCCAAGCTCAGGTTTCTAGGAGATAAATGGTTTTACTTTAAACTGGTGAATCTAAGTTGTCTATTTTCAGCCTGTTGAGTTTGCTATTTCCTTTGAAGATACAATCACAAATATTTTGCTTGTTGGGGAAGGGAAAACTGCTATCAGAATGCAGGTGGCTGGATAGACACTGTTTTTGTTTGTCATTGTGCTTTTATTATCTGGTTACTACATTGCATTAGTTTCCAACTTATAATTGTCTTGTCTATGATGAACCTTATAAAGCAGGGGCTCCTAGCCTTTTTGAGTTGGGGAACCCATATTTCTATGACAGAGCCCTAAGAGGCCTACTCCATGTCTTACAAGTTAATGGTGTTTAGGAGCATATATAAGAATATATTTTTATTCTTTAATTTAATTCAATTTTTATTTCTTTCATTTTCCTGGAGTGGCCACAGAACAACTGGGAAGTGCAAGTGGAGCCCTAAGGGCTCCTTGGAGCATAGGTTGGGAACCACTCTTAGAGGAATCCTACATCCATGGATATAAATACCACCCAAGTCAGCTCCAGGGCCTCTTCATATTGTAACTACACAATCATTGTTATTCCATGACACTACTATAACTGGATGTGGTGTCATCCAGTTATATCTTGTTGGCTTAGAGAATCTCACAGAAGCAAGGAGACTTAAGAAAAGCAGCCCCGAAGAAGGGCATTTGTTATGTTAAGGAAATACTACGGATAGTCAGACTTGATCTCAGCCTCTCTCTTTCTCTCCCTTTCTTAATGATTAAAAAAAATGAAAATTGCTGAGAGGTTTGCCTGCCAGCCCTCATGTTATCAGAACGATTTAACATTGACTTACACTCACAGAGCCTATAAATCTTGACTAACAGCTTAACATGCGAGGCATTTGATGTGTCTGGGAACCTGCTGAATGAAAGAAATTAGCTGTTAAAAAAAGGAGCAAAATGTGCATTCCCATGGGAATATCCAGTTTAACTTCTAATACATCATTTGCTCATTTGGAAGACAACTAGTTCCTCTAAGTAAAAGAGCAACTTGTGCTTTGGGGGGAAAAAAATTAAAGAAAAACTTTCTACCACTTTCACAGGAAATACAGTGCCAAGGGCCAATAGACAGAGCAAATCGTTGTATTAATTACACGGTCAGTAAACATTTGTTCTCCCGTGTTTCCTAAAAGATTGTTTCCTGCATGAAGCTCAGCAATTAAACCAGGTCTGGTTAGTTGTAACTATCCTGGAAGATGGATTACAAAATACAGCAGCTCCTCGACAGAAACACAGTGTCCTGTTGATGGGCAAGTGGAGGAGGAGATTGTTCAAAATGTGCAGGACAATATTATCCATATCTTCTAAAGATTGCAGACTTGTGGCCTCTGTGAGTGAATCTGCAGGGACAGTGAATCTGCCTCTGGTTTTAGTCAGAACTTGACAGGAGTTGTCCAAGGTGCTGAAACCTATTTCCCAAATACTTTCAGCAGCATAAATAGCTCCTTCAAAGTTAGTGCTAAGACTAGGGCTGCTGTCACACTACAGAATCAATGCAGTTTGACACTGCTTTAACTGTCATGGCTCTATCCTACTGGATCCTGGTATTTGTTGTTTGTTGTGGCACCAAAGTTCTCTGAAAAATAAGGCTAAATATCTCACAAAGCTACAAGTCCCAAAATTCCATAGTACTGAGCCATGGCAGTTAAAGCAGTGTCAAACTGCATTAATTCTGCAGTGTAGATGCAGCTTCAGGCCACCTGAGGTTATGTTAAAAAGATCAACTAGGAAAACATGAGGGGGACCCTCTGCTTGAGACATTGGAGAGAGACTGCCAGCAGAGTATATAATACTAGAGTAAATAGACTTTGGTAACTGGCTCTTTATGCTTTGTTTCCCATGTTGTATTTAGTGTGGTCCTTTGGCTATAACCCAATGCACTTTCAAACAGGAGTGCCACTGAATCTTTGAGTAAACATACATACAATGAGTATGCATTATTACAACTGTCAGATGACAGATTGTTTTTGTTTACCTACCTTTTGTGCCCCCATAAAAATATTTTGCACCTTCATAGTGTTGAGTATCTTATGTACACCAAGTAACAATGCCAATTAAATTCGCATCAGTTCTTGGTTGTAACAACAAATTGTGGAAAAGTCAAAGAGTTTGTGTGATTACAGTTGTCTAGCACTTCCAGGTTTTCATATTACTTTAAATGCATTATCAACCTGTAACCGTTAGAAGACAGTACTGTTACATGGCAGTTGCAAGGCCTGAGGCTGAGAAAGTGTGATTCATCTAAGTAAGACTACATAGTGAAATTATGGCACAAGTGGAATTAGAACAAGAAATTTAGGGTCCTTCTACACTGTAGAAATACTGCGGTTTGACACCATTTTAAGTGCTGTGGCTCCATTGTATGGAATCCTGGGATTTGTAGTTTTACATTTTGCTTTCATTACCACACAGAGTGCTGGTGTCTCACAGATTCCCAGGATGCTGTAGGATGGAGCCACAGCAGTTAAAGTGATGTCAAACTGCAGTATTTCTACAGCGTAGATGCATCCTTACTGATTCATAGCTCAATCTATTTATTCATTTAAGGAAAAACTAGAAGTCTAATATTGTCTTAGAAATAATTAGCTGATGCTCATTGAAATTTTGGTGACTTGATATATACAGCTAGCCTACAGTACCATTGAAATAATTTCTGCACACACACAGACACTCCTACACACACATATGCATAACAATGTCAAATGGCTGTGTGTAGGTAAAAGGTATATTAAATATATAGTATTTAACTGGCCTTTCCTCTTCCGGGATTAATTGCTTTATTTCACCTCCACTAATGCTGTAACAGATTCCATGAGATGTTAGAGTCATTCTGCTATTACTATTTTCCCCTCACCCATTTTTGAAAAATAACACACAAATGGCAGGCAGTTTATAAATACTGAGAGCACACCAGAGCTTCCTCCATTACTCTGTCATCAAAGATATCAGCCTTAGGCTGGGCTCTGAGCATTAGCCCATGTAGCCTGATATGAGTTCATGAGCCAGGAATTCAAAACACTAACCAGCTGTGGGAACCCGGGAAGGAGCCTGTCACACTAAATGGTATCCAGATTAGAGCTGTGAGAATTCGGGAAAACCCATCTCACAAACAAGCCTCACTTACTTAGCCCAAGAGGTGGGGAGGGGGAGAAGGCGGCTAGGGAGAGAGAAGAAGAGGAAAAGAAAAGAGGCCCTCCGGCTGAGAGGAGTCCCTCCTCTGCTCAAAAGTAGCAAGTCTTAAATTAGCTGTCACTGACTTGAGGGTGGCCACTGACAAGTTCTCACTTTTTTCTTTTTAAAGGAACACATTGAGACAAAAGAAGACAAAAGAAGTCGCAGATCTGCAAAAAATGTACCCATCCTTATTTGCATGTGTGACTGAAACTCCAGAAAACAATTGCCACAATTTTAATAGGAATAAGCTGTGTTTCCTAATAAATGGGGAAGGCTGTGATAGAAGGGCCTTCCAGATGAAACGTTTATTGTGCCAATAGCCTGACTCAAATATGGAATTTTATTGGGGGTGGGGGCATTTCCAGATGATGTCTCCTTTCAATTGTAATCTCCTTTTTCCCCTCCAGTACTACTTCATTTATTTACACACACATGCACACATGCATTCACACACATCCATTAGAGAGGGAAAGAAGGAATAGCTGCACAAACGCCTTTCTGACTCTCAGCACTAGGAGCTGGAGTCAGAGCCATAGCCATGTTAGTTTGGAAGATCAGTACCCAAAGGGATCTTGTAACATCTTTAAGACTAAGGGGCTCAACAGACCATTCCTTTGAAGTGCCCCTTTCAGTGCCGGATCAGTGCTGCAGCAACTGCATGCTTGGCCCTGATCTGGCACTAAAAGAAATGGCAAAATGCTGCTCCTTTTAGCACTAGCAAAAAGGCACCCTTGCCACTGTGGTGGCAGCTTTTTGGCACTCCTTTGGCACAGCATGTTTAGATGCTGCACCAATGGAGCACCGTGACGCCCCCCACATCGTGCAGTTGGGTGCGTGGTGTGAAACCAGCAGGGGGTGGCATGGAAGTAGTCAGCATGCATACACCACACCCCCATGCCATATAATACCAGTCTGTCTAGCCCCTAACTGAGCAAAAGAGATTGTAGCATAAGCTTTTGTAGGCTTGGCATGATGCTCTGTTAGCTTCAAATGTGCTACAAGTTCTTTGTGGGCACCAGGGGTTGCTTGTAAGAAGCAGCCCAGGTGACCAGTGTACCTGCTCAATGCCTTGTCAAGGTAATGGGTAATCTCAAGCCCCCTGCTTGCTCATCCTTTATATACTTCTTTGCTTTCCAAAAGCAAGCTTGGGTTGTAGAGATCTTCAAACAGACCAAGGATGGACAACCATGCAGGGGTCAAATTTCTTCCCTTCAACTCTCCCCATGGGCCTCATCCTCCCCAACTGTGCTCCCAAGTACCTCTATCTTCCTTGAGGTCTGACCCAAAATGATAACCACAAATGGTATTGCATGACTTCATGCTGCCATTTTTTTTTGAGATGAAAATAAAGTATTTGGGAATACTAGGAAGATTTCTTTTTGGGATTGGGGTGTTTGGGCATATTTGGAGAGTATCAGGGAAAAAATCCTCAAAACAGAATGCCCCAAAATTACAGTTGGTATGGTTGGGGGTTTGCGGGGACAGGGTGCTGCTTCTGAAGCCTGTGAGCTGGGCCCACCCCTGAAACAGAGCCGTTTGACTTCAAACAGAGAAATCTGCTCTGCCATTTCAAAGGACCATCTCTGTAATAGAGGACACATGAGCAGATGGGGCACAACAACAATGAATGTCCATTTGTGGTTTAATTATCCCACTCAAAATATACAAATCATGTATTTCCCTTCCTCTCCATGATGGGTTGAACCCAGAACAAGTTGTCAGAACCTTGTCCCCTGCACCCCAGAAAGTCCCCATTTTATCACAGAAAATATTTAGACTGGAAAATGGACACAGCATCTCCAGCTTGATGAAATTTATGTGGTGAGACAAGCTAGTTTTGTTCAATACAGTCTTTTCAGCATGATTTCATCTTATGTGCGGGTGTCTCATACTCTGAAAGTTAGATCTGCTGAGGTTCTGCACAGAGGGAGCCAACCATGTCTGGCATGCAGGTGCCTGAGTTAAAGGGAGCAAACAAGTGAGCTAGGGCTCTAAAGTAGCAGCCAGATTTCAAGCAGGGAGGCTGAGCATGGAGAGACCACCCATTGTGTAATGCAGAAGAGAAAGAGATGGAAGGAGATGGATAGAAGCTTATGTGGTGTACCCACCCCACAGTAAATTCCATGCTTGGGGGCAAAGCTATTACTCTCAGGCTTCTCTTTTGAATCTGAGCCACAAAATATTTTCTGCACTTCTCCACAACTGAAGGCACCCCCTTCTGCAATGAAATGGTATTTATGATCTGCTCTTGATGGATGTTCCAATCAGATTTCTTGCTTTACAGCATGCTTGGAAAGAATCTGAGTATGATAAAGTAAAATGAGGAGCATGGAGAAAGAAGAGAAGTAGTAGCTCTTCAGTGCTACAGAAAAGCAAATAGGTATCTTCACTGGAGTCCAGCAGCAGTCAGAAACAGAGAGACTGACCATATGGCAAGGTCACCCCTTACAGAATGTCAACTGGTAATGCTCATAGTTTTCTAGCTCTTCTGCTATTGCTCCTGCTTTTGCTGTTGCACCTCATGCTCCTACTCCTACTATTACTACTACTACTCCTCTTCACCATTGCCTCTGCTTACCTGTTCTCTCCAAACATACATGCAGTGACAAGAGAAAGGAGACAGGGGATTTTTTCACACAGGAAGCAAGCATCATTAAATCATGATTAAATTGTGCTAATAGCATGATCGGGGGAAGATTATCACACACCCCATGCATTCTCCTGTTTGTGTCCCGTGCATAAACAGTAATGGATGCATCATTGGGTAATAACGGAAACTCCCATTATTACAAATGATGCATCCATTATTATTTACACACAGGACATGAATGGGAGAAGAATACAGGGGTGTGATAATCTTCCTCCTGATCATGCTATTAGCATGATTTAATCATGATTTAATGATGCCTGCCCCCTCCCTGTGGAAGAGCCCAGGGACTTAGGCCAGTGTAGGCAACTGTCAGGGATTCAGGGGCCACATTGACTTCCAAATAGAACATGGAGGGCTGCAAATGCTCCCCACTACTATCTTGGGCACATGGAATCAATTTTGCTATGTTGGAAGGTGGGGGGTATCCAGGTCATTTTAGGCTCAGTAAAGGCCTCTTTTTTATATATATAATAGGAGGTAACTCCCTGTTTTGGGGAAAAGGCCTCACCAATGCCCAAAATGTCTGTAGGAAGGGCAAAAATGTGGTGAAATTACCCCACCCCCCAGAGAGTACACTTTGGGTTTTCTTTAAAAATAGGTTTGTTTGTTTTTTTAATTTGGACCCTGGGTACTACAGTGGGGTGCATTTTCCCCACCCTAACCTAGATGGTGCTTTAGCTGTTGGGCACTTCAGTCTACAGCAAGAGATCAAGTGAATAGGGAGCAGTGGAAGTGGCAAGGTACAGATACACAGCAGCCAGCAAGGACTCAGCTGCTTGTTGCTGTTGTTGTTTTTCCAGTTTGGTTTTTCAATTCTTGGGTACAAAAGCAAGCAAGGCTTTCTTCAGACTTTTTCAGTCTTCATTCTAGTTCACAGTCTCTATCCTCTCAAGACTTTACTGCCTCTTGCTGACACTTTGCTCAGAATTCCATCTTAGAGCTTGCCACAGGAGTTTTCTTTTCCGCACATGCAGATTTTCTCAAGCTGTTATCTCAAGAGTCTTCTGCCTTTGCCCACAGTCTTCTGTCAACACTCTGCCTAGACTATATTTCTCAGCCCACCTCATCAAAATCTACTTTTTTTATTCATTCCATTCATCCATCCACTCAGTTTTCTCTTATATAGAGACAGCTACTGGTTTTCCATAAGCTACAAAATGCCAGTTCATGTCCACTTTGACAATTTGCTGTCATGACATTGAAATACTGTAAACTTCTCCAATCCAAATCCTCAGTAAATCATATCATTCCCTCTCACTGGGGACAAGGGTCTGGAAACCATGCCTTATGAGGAGAGACATAGAAGTTTCATATGTTTAGCCTGGAAAAGAGAAGATTAAGAGATGATATGACCACCCTGTTTAAATATTTGAAGGGATTTCATATTGAGGATGGAACAAGCTTGTTTTCTGCTGCTCCAGAGAATAGGACACAGAACAATGGATGCAAGCTACAGGAAAAGAGATTCCACTTCAACATTAGGAGGAATTACCTGACAGTAAGAGCTATTGGACAGTGGAACACACTTCCTCAGAGATTGGTGGAGTTTCCTTCTTTGGAAAGCTTTAAACAGAGGCTGGATGGCCATTAGTTGGGGTGCTTTGATTGGGAGTTCCTGCATGGCAGGGGGTTGGGACTGGATGGCCCCTGTGGTCTCTTCCAACTCTATGATTCTATGATTCAAGAGCATCTTCAGCATAGCTTAAATATCCACCCATGTACTTGTGCTAGATTGCACATCTCCACCAGCAATTAAACAGTCACAAACCTGAAGCTGGTGATTCCTGTTGTATCATCATTTACAGTTAGGGGCACTTACAATCTGGTGTGTTAAGGACTGCATTTAGGGGCACTCAGAGAGAAGCTCAATGGATTCCACAATAATTGTAGAACCACTTCACAGATGTGCTTGGGACACTTTTGTGGGGACAGAGAAAGTCCAGTCACTGGCTAAATGGAAGTAGCTCCAACTATATCACCAGTATTATCATGATTGTTGTAATTAATTCTTTCTCTCTCATATCATGTTCCAGCATCAATACATTTAAATGTATTGAGTCAAATTTAACGTAAGCAGCACAAGATCCTTCACAAGGATCCTTCACAAGATTCCAGCTGTGTTACTTATAGAAAATGCATATTGAGAGCCAGTTGAGTCAATCTTCATGAAAGTCCTAAGCATCAGGTTTCAAATCTTTGAGGATGTCACCACCTTTAACTTCAAAGGGGAGTGTTCAAAGGCAAGAGTTGTTTCTGGAAGTAGGATTTTTCCCCTAGGCCCTTGGTTGTTGACCCTGAACACAACAGCCAAAGAAAGAGCTAGGGCTTCCTCTCAAGGTCCAGGGGAATATGTCACTGTCTGGTTGATGTTACACCTGTTCAGACTTGTGGAAGTAGAGGATGGCATATGTCTAATGAAATCCTCATTTGTGATTGTCCCCTCATTACAATCAAGTCACTTTAGACCTTAAACTTTACTCCAGAGTCAGTGGGAAAGAAATGGAAAACTGTTTCCTTCTGTCAGCATTTTAATCAATTCGATAATGGAACCAAGTAAATAGTCCCCATGAAAAAGATTTTGAAATTGAATTTACTTTTGATCTTTTCACACAAACATTTTAGTTGTTGTTGTTGTTGTTGTTGTTAAAATAAGTCAGCACCATAAAAACAAACAAGGTCAAAGAAAACATATATCTGCATACTTTCTAAACACACACTCCAACAGTGTTTTGCAGTAGTGAAGAAAGAAATGATGATACACTAGAGATAGCAATAAAGCTTAACTACAAGTGTGCTCGAATGGCTGTAATACTGTTCAGGCTCACTTCACAGGAAGACACATTTAGACTTAGATCACAATAACA
Organism: Sceloporus occidentalis; assembly: GCA_023333645.1. NCBI lineage: Eukaryota > Metazoa > Chordata > Lepidosauria > Squamata > Phrynosomatidae > Sceloporus > Sceloporus occidentalis. The sequence goes on from JALMGF010000004.1 coordinate 15,191,313, forward strand.
AACCCATTGGGTTGTATTGCATGTCAAAACCACTGGGAGAGAATATGAGCAGCTCCATAGCATCCCAGGACTCCTGTGTAAGGATTGCTCACAGAATGGGTGAGCTCTCGCTCTACATTTCATTTGGCCAGATGCCAGCCAGAGTTTGCCATCCTGCCAACTTCATCTTGCTCCCTATAAATAAATCAGACTACATAAAACCAGCTTGCCAAGAATACACAATTAGTCCTTTACTTTAACTCAAGATATTAATGGAAGCTTAAGATCCAGCTAGATGTGATCTGGCAGATACATGAAGTGTCTCCAAATTTATTTATTTTTAAATTTTCCTTTAGCCTCATGGGGAGCTGAATTAGAGCAGAGAAATGAAAACAAGGGAACTTCCCAATGAGAATACCTCTGAGCTAAAAATACTCACCCACAAATTATTTCCCCATTAGATAAAACACATACTGATCCCATATCTTTTCCCACCTGGCTCTGAAACTATTTGTTTGAATGGGTGAAGAGTAATGTCGATTGGAAAAACATTTCGCCAGGCAGAGACATGGGAATCCTGTGGCCCTCCAGATGTTATTGTATGTAAATCCGATTGGCCCCAACCTGCCTGACCAATGATGATAGTTTATAGGGTTAGCGTTTTGCTAAAAATGGGGCAGGGGGATAAGTTCCTCTGCCAATCCCTTCAACAACTTTGGAAACATCCAGTGCATATCCACATAGTGATGCATGAAACATCAGTCTTTTCACTTGACTCCTGCCCTATATCAGTCTGCATCATGGAGATGTTCCAGATGTCTACTTTGGAGTATAATCATGCCAATAGACAGATGGAGAGAGCAGTAACACAGCTCTTTATCTTGCTGGGTTTTCACTTGCCATGAAAGCAACAAATGTTGTTGAAAGGAATCACATTTTCTTGGCCTGTTAGTGACAATGTTTGGTGCAAATAGCCCTGGAGCCTGATTACACAGGGTGTGTGTGTGTGTGAGAGAGAGAGAGAGAGAGAGAGAGAGAAAGAGAGAGAGGGGGGGGGGTTCCGGGATCCAAAATGTGAAGTTGCACTTACATTGACAGGGGCTGATATATTTCTAGTGACATAGTATATCCAACCTTGCAAGAAGATGATTTTGACACACTGTAATAGCTGTCAAAAAATTGTCAAGCATAGCAGAGTAGTTGTGAGATTTTTCATATTTAGTGACTTTTCCAAATGTTTCATTTGCACAATAGCCCATATAGTTTTCCCCCCTCAAATCAACCAAGGATTGGGTTGGGGGGGGGGGGATTTTGTTTGTGGGAAATTATTTTTGTGGAACTGATTTTGCATACACACATACACATACACACACACAAAACCTTCTCTTAAAAATCCCCATAAACTTTCACATAAACTACATTTTCATGCACACACAAAAGTTCTGAAATGCAAAAAAAAAAAAAAAAAAGAGGGGGGGGGAGGGACAAACCTCTCATAATTTTACCCTGAAGTGAGAAATACAAGAACAAAATATGACAAGATCTCTGTGCCCCTACATCTTACAAGGGGATTGTTGTCACAAAGTGGCTAGGAATATATGAGCACTGATAAACTTGGGTTTAAATTGTGGATGTCCCTGTAGTGAGCACTGGAGTTGCCACTGAGAAGGGCGAAAGAAAGGCTCCCAGATCTCTGGGGGGATGTGACAATCCACTGTAGCTGGTGCGTTACTTTTGGAACCTGGTGTAATATGCCAAAATAAAGCTGAGTTGTTGGTTTTGACTGCCTGAAAAAGTTGTGCCCAATTATTTTTCATGGCCCCTTTTTTCTTGTACACCAACAATTTTTTGTAGCCTCTCTTCTCCTGGAGCAGTTTTGTTGCCACTTCTGGCATAGAATTGCCATGGCCTTGATAGGTGGTCATGACGGCTTTTTTAGAAACACCGTCTTTGAGTATTGTGGTTGTTGCTTCCAGTATGCACTATTTTGCTGGTTTAGATATTGAAATAGCACTTGGATAGGATTGTTGTAATTTTCCAGAAGTTGATATCAGGTCATTCTGAAGACACTGAAGGAGGTCTCACTTATTATTTGATTTAGCTGGAAGTCCATTTAGCTCATCAATTGCTGACATTAACAATATTGTTAGCATTGCTAATAATAACAAAAGGGTACCTTCTTTGTACATGACAGGTATAACCTAAATCTTTGTGCCCTCTAAATCATTTCTTCCCTTCAACTACTTATAACATACTTTCCTTGGCTTATATGGGGTTGTTCATGCCTGCCATATCTATTTAAGCACAGGCCTGAATGAAAATCGCCAGTTTAGAAAAGCAGACCTTCTTCTGAAAATGTTTACATACTTCAAAGGACAGATTGCCCTTTTGTTTTCAAAACCAAGTGTCTTCGATATTTTAGCCATTCTTACAACTTTTTCTATTGTAGTTCTGCATTTCATGGTTATTTTCTTATTAGTGACATAATTCTCATCTGTTAAGCATTTGCATCCTCTATTAGAAACATCAAAGACCTACAAACTTTTTATGTCAAACATCTCCATCCATGCTTACCAACAAGAAAGGGGAAAATCCAGTGAGAACACATTCAAAGAAAACCGGTGAATATATAGAAATTAGCCTGAAAAATTGCCTTATACTGACTCTGGCCATCAATAGAGCTAACTCTCAGTAGGGTGTTTCCATTCCCTTAGGACCTTCTCCAGAAAAAAAACAACCACAGGAAAAAATATGAAGATTTTGTGGAACAATAATTTTTGCAGCAAAAAGTCTAAAAAATATGAAAAATCATGAAAAATCTACAATAATTCTTTCAAACCTACCAACTCAGGGTGCATCTACAATGTAGAAATAATGCAGTTTGATGCATCTCCATCCTATGGAACCCTGGGATTTGTAGGTTTGTGAGGTGTTTTGCCTTCTGTTCTAAAGAGTGTTGATGCCTCATAAAACTACAAATGCCAGGATTCTGTAGGATAGAGCCAAGGTAGTTAAAGTGGTGTCAAATTTCATTATTTCTACAGCGTAGATGCACCCACTAGAGAAAACATTTGACATTACTCCAACTTGCACATGAGAACAAAATAAGAAAGATGTGCATCCTTACCCTAACCTTGGGCCATTTCACACTACACAGGTATAGAACTATGATTTTACTTTAACTGCCATGGCAACATCCTATTGATTCCTGGGACTGGCAGTTTAGACCTTTAGCAGTTATCTGCCAGAGAGCTTTGGAAGCCCCAGGATTCCATGGAACGATGGAAAGGCAAGTAAAGTAGAATCATACAGTAGATTCTGTAGTGTCAAAGGGCCCCTTGTGCAAGCCCAGGACATATCTTTCCTTGTTTTGATGCCAAAGTCATCTTAATCCTTCTATATGGAGCCCAGATCTGTACATACAATAACTTTGATAAGTTTGAGATACTACAGTCAAAATTTCTGACAGGTATATTTTCAGTGCCATGTTGTGTGTTAAATGCAGCAATGTGCCTTGAGGTGGGCCTGATCACCATCAAAGCACGAGCATGGATTCTGATAATTAATTTCTGACTTATTCCATATGGGCTGACTCTACTGGTTTTATCAGATAATTACTACTACTCCTGGAAATCGATGATAAACAGCATCTTAAGTATGTGTAGATTCTCTCAGATAACCCTGATACAAATGGGCTATGAAAGGGCAAAATCAGCCTTTAGACAGCATATCTGAGATATAGAATTAGAGAACCACGGGGTAAAATTAGGAATATCCCCGTTTTAGCAAGACTGGAAGTGACTTTTGCTAGGCCAACCTATTTGGCCAAGCTAACAGCACCCAAACTTAGGGCAGCCTTCACTTCAGCCCGGTTTAATGTCCCTCCCTCTGCAGTTTTGGAAGGAAAATCCCTTATGAGAATGAGACATGCTTATGTTCTGATACTTCAGTTGAATCACTTCTGCACGTTATATTGCATTACCCATTCTATCAAGGTGTGCTCTCCCCTTTAATTTACCCAATTTTACAAAAATTCCCAGGACAAACGGCTGATTACTACTTGACATTACTGTTTGAGGATGTAGACTCATAAATAACTGAGAACATGGCTCGATTCTGTGCAGCTGTCATTGCTACACATAGACAATCACTAAGGACCAAATTACTGTTAAAAGTTGGAAATGGGATGCTAGAAGATAGGTCCCTCCATCCTGGTGTGAGATGCTACCCGTCTATATTCACATTTGTGTTTTAATTGCTTTTACATAGATGTACTGGCATATTTGTAAGTTTGTTTTTACTGGTTAATTTTAATATATTTTTGAGATATTTTGGTCAAATACTGTAAATAAAATTGATTGATTGATTGATTGATCTTTCCTTGTCTAACTACTAAAGAGTTTATAATGGATCTTTAAGCACATGCCCTTCTATGCAGCTCTTTTTTCAATTTAATGAAATAACCAGTAAAAAGAGGAGGAGGAGGAGGAGGAGGAGGTTATGTTAGATTCAATTTATCTTCCATTCAAAAATGGTCACTCCATTTTGACTTTTCCCCCCCAGTTTCTATATAGGATTCAGAATTAAAATTTTACTATCAGACGAACAGACATTAATCTTCTCATGTCAAATTCAACACTTGGATCAATCTTTGGGGTTCTCCATTTGTAAAAAGCCCCAGTTCTCCCACATAAAGCTCATACAATATAGAGACTGAGCAGATGGGCCAGGAAAGCACAGGCTGAGCCTCTGATCAGTCATCAGGCTGGTTCCTGCATCATGGGCCCACTACTACCATGCACCTCTTACTTAGTCATTACCTTCCCCCGCCCCCCGGCATCACTGACTCTGAGGTTGAAACAGGTGCCTTGTCATGTGGATGCAGCCAGGGGTGCCCATTTTGACATCAGAGGTGGTGATGTTGAGTTTCTCACTAGCTGAAGCAAAGGAGTAAGGTAAGGAGTGTGGGGCTGTCTGGTTGCTTGGGATTTTTACCATGGACTTTTGGAGAAACTCTGTGGCAAATGGCAAATCATACTGACCTGCATTAAGGCTTAATCCCGGGTTAATCCCCTTGCCCCAGGAATGACAAAGAGCTACTGGATCTGCATCCAGTCTGCTAGATCTGAGTCCAATCCTGGCCTGGAGTTAATGGCCTGTGTCATTCAAAGAGAATGACATAAAGCCAGGGGGGACATGGACCATTTGGCCCATGTGGACAACCCCATAAGGATTCATGATTTGCTATTTGTATAAATAGTATAAAAAGTATACAAAGTATAAAAAGTCTTTATAATACATTTGATAATCAGTAAAAACAATAAAAGCTAGGGAGAATGAACTAAATATGTTTCATTTTTAAATTTTCCATATTTTTTTTGTAAAAATGAAGGATAGTGAACTTGGAGGGGGGGGCAGCAAGCAAAATAATAACATATTGGACCTGAACAGACAGGCCAAAATAAAGCTGCTTTGGATCACTTTAGAGGTATGTTTAAATGACACACATATCTTAAAAGGCCAGAAGCTGTGCAAGAGCTGCACTCCAGTCCTGGGACTGAAGCATGGTTTTGGTGCAGCTTGCGGCCTCTTAGGACACATGCATCATTTGAACACCACACTTCCAAAGTGGCCCAAAGCAGCTTTATTGTGGCCTGTCTATTCAGGCCCATTGATATCTAAATATTTATTTTAAAAATTTTCAGTGCCTTTATTTACTTAGTTGCTATTGCTACTTCTGCTTAATGCAACTTTCTTAATTTCTGGAACTTCTTCTGGATTGTTACACTGGAAATCCTGGCTAATTGGGGAGCCAATAGAAAATGAATTACATAATCAATTAAACTTGGCAACATGATGACATCACTATAGGCAAATGGGAGCAATCCCAAACAAAGGCAAGTCAAGCTCCTGTTTCCTGAATTAGTCATGCTGATGGCCCCTTTCAACTAGGGATCCGTCAGTGAATGGGATGACATCATAATGTTACTATAGCCAGTCAGATTCATCTAAATGATTTTATAAGTGAAAGCAACAGAAGCCCTCTGAAAGAGAGGGCAAGCTGAGCAATCCAGAAAGACAAACAAATGGGTCCTAGAGCAGATCGAGCCAAAAATCTCCCTGGAAGCCTAGATGTCAGAACCTAAGTTGGTGTACTTTGAACACATTATGAGAAGACATGAATCACTGAATAAAATCCAAAAATGCTAGGAAAGGTGGAAGGAAGTAGAAAGAGAGGAAGGCTGTGCGCTAGATGGATGGACTCCATTAAAGAGATCATGAGTATGAGTTTGCCAGAGCTGGGCAAAGCAGTAAAGGACAGGGGGTCTTGGTGATGTTTCATCAGCAGGGTCACCATGGGTCAAGATTGATGAGAAGGCAGTTAACAACAACAATAACAAAAGGTTTCCCAGCAAGAGATCCAAACTGTACTAAGGAAGGAAATTTAGACAATGACTGACTGACAGGATGAAATAATGTAACAGACATTGAGCACCATCAAGGACTGATAATTATGGACAAAACAGTGCTCTGTGTGAAGGATTTAAAATGCAATAAACTCATATCTCACTGATCTCTTAGGAAGCTATGAAAAGTGGGGTGTCACTGAAATGATACCAGATTCTCTATGCAATGCTATCACCAGGATTTATGAGACCATCAATGAAGGCTCTTTCTAGAAGAGTCCAGGTGCTCCAAACTACAGGCAGGGATGAAATTCGGGTGGCAGGAAGGGGGCAGAGGGCTGCGCCAGGTGACACCCTAAGGTCAGAGTCACAAGACTGCTCCCAAAATATCTGGGTTTTGGCAGAAATGAGCTCTGGGGTTTGCCTGTGTCTCTTTAAAACACTGAAGAGATGGTGTGAGTGGGAAGAGACTCAGTGGGAGGAGAAAGGAGATGCTCAGTTTGGAAATAAATAAATAAATACGTTTACATTTAAAAAATATTATATATATATATATATATATATATATATATATATATATATATAATTTTTCTTTAAAAGCATCACGTTTTATCAAATTTCCACTTCAGCCACATGAAATTATGAACATATAAATACATTTAGGCTGTGTATATGATGTTGTAATTTAAATGTATAATTTTAATTTTGCTAGTTCTTTATGTGACAACTATTACTATATATACAAGAATTATGATTTATGAGTAACATTAGCACAAAAAAAAATTATTAAGGATTCTGTGTAGCTTGCTGCGGGTGGAGGTCAATGGGGTGGGGGGAATAACACCATGTTTTAACTTTTGTAAGCCGCCTTGATCATTTCTATGGAAAGGCGGGGTAGAAATAAAAATAATAATAATAATTATTATTATTATTATTATTATTATTATTATTATTATGAAGCACAGATTGATGCCATACCTAGTGACATCACTGGCTACAGTTGTTGCACTGATGGGCAAGGGGGAGTTGAACATATTCTGAGACTAGAATGTATCCAGAGCTAGCGTCCTCTGTAGTTACCCTGCTTTAAATTAACGTTGATCCATATGGTGATGAGATAAAAAAATATTTTGATGGGTATAAAACATTCATGTCAGACTGCAGCAAGTCTTCTGAGAACTGATGCTCAAAACCATCTTTTTCACTGCAGGAAAATGTCTAGGTTTCTGTGTCAGAAGGACATCTTAGAAAATGTGTTTCCTCTTATAATAATAAAAAAAAATCTACTGAAATCAGTTAGATCAGACCTAGCAAATAATCGAGTCCATCAGTGCATACGAGTTCTATGTATGTGATGTAATCCGAATGCTTTCTTTCTGAACAGACATACAGAATGATGACTTAATCAGTTTAGTCTCACTTACTGGGAATGTTTCCATCAGTGTTTCCAAGTTCCATTTAATAATGATTGACTCTACAGTCAATAAGCAGTGCATTGATACAGCCTTGGGACAAGCCAATACAGGAGGTACATTCCCCAAATACTTGAGGCAAAGTGTGAAGCTTATCTTTGGAGTTCCCCTTCTGATCATTACAGGTGGAATGCATTATCTAACAAGGTGACACTTATGTCAGAGATACAAGGAGCCATATTTGTTTACCTGGAAGAGTTTCTTTCCCCCATATCATTTCCTCATTCTAAGATGGCATTTTATGCTACTCTCTACAGTGCAGTATCTATTTTGATCTTACAGTCACTCTTCCATTTTTGCGGGGGATCCATTCCGGACCCCCCCTGCGAAAACAGAAATCCATCAATAATCAAGCCCTATTGGCTTGAATGGTGGTTGTGGTCCCACTGGCACGCACAGGCACATGCCATGGGCATGTGCCCCATTCTAAGTCCCTCTATTTGCCCCTCGCAAGTAAGCGAGGGACACAGATCTGAAGTCCGCACAAACTGAGGGACTGCTATATTTATTTATATGTTGTTTATTACACTTACATGTCCCGCCCTTCAGTCTAAAGACTTTATGTACAATTGACAAGAGTGTCAACATGATAATAGCACTAAATGAAAACAAGAGGATTTAAAAACCAGCAAGTGCAACAGACCTTTCAGAATAATACACTGAAAATATAAAGGTAAACTGTATTCTATTTATACAAAGAATATAAAATGGCCTTGATCAATCTAATGGTCTTCTTTATTTGATACAAACCAGAGGTAAGTACCTGAACACAATGAGATATCTGAATAATCCTTCTGGCACATAAACATGCATGACTGTTAAGAACATTTTCAGACGTCTTTCTCTGGGCCACTTTGCCTCTGGAAGTTAGGAATATGGTAACCAGGGGCAAGGACTTTTCTATTGTAGTATGTCATTTCGTGAACCTTTTTGCAAAAGAGATTCACCTGGCACTGTGTCGTGCTTGTTTATGTGTCAGAAGGCAGCATTTTGATATGCCACCATGTTCAGATATTTAATTGTCTACATTTGATAACTGAAAATGAATGTGCCTGTTTCAAGGCTGATAAAATGTATTTTCTATTGTTGTTTCAAGTCAAAGCTCTAATTGTAGAGGAATTTCCAAGTGGTTTTCAAAGGCAGAGTCAAATATATTGGGGCACGTGGCAGAGCAAGGTTCTCTTTTGGTGCCACTCAGCGTTTGGGGGCTAGTGAAATCATGGCAGATATTGTGCAGCTTTGTATGAGAACTCATGCACAAATACCTCACATCTTAAGAAATCAAACTTAGTGTCTGGATCTTTATTGTCATACAAGGATCTCATGGTATGTTTGAAAATGAAATTTCTGCACAGCACTTGGGGCAGAACAGGTACTCCTGCATCAAATTCACTGATAATCAGCAAGGATGCCTGCTATGGCCACCAGTCATTTCTCCATGGACTAGGAGAAATTGTGCAACTGGCAATTTGTTCTTGAGATGTAGGAATGTACATTGCTTGAGAATGGAGCAGTATTACACTAGAAATAAGTATTGCTCAAATGGTAACCTTTTTTGGTATTAGATTTAACTTCACTGGAAGAATGGTAGAGACCAATGGAAATGTGATGCTATTGGCCTTCTTATGCTTTGCTCCAGGTAGACCAAAGTGAATATAAACCAAACAGTGGGTTTATTTTGTCAAGAGATGCAAACATAGTGTCTCAACAGTATCGAGTCTAAAAGGCTGATGGTATTTCTGCAATCTACCTTATTAGAATATCAACAATCTAAGGTACGCAGACAACATCATACTACCAGCAGAAAACATCACAGGCCTAGACCAACTACTAAGGAAGATCAAGGAAGAAAGTGCAAAGATAGACTTCTCACTGAGCTAAAAATAATGACCACAGAGAATTTACACAAATTCAACCTAGACAATGAGGAAATAGAAATAGTAAAAGAGTTCTCATATATGGGAGGAATAACTGATCAGAGTGAGGATGGCAGTCAAGAAATCATAAGAAATCATAAGAAAACTAAGAATGGGTAGGGCAGCTATAAACGATCTAGAAAACATCCTAAAATGTAAAGATATACAACTGAGCACAAAGGCTAGAATCATACAAGCTATTGTATTCCCTTTTAACATGTACAGATGTGAGCACTAGATAGTTAAAGTGGATAGGAACAAATCAATTCATTTGAAATGTGGTGCTGGAGAAGAGTGGTGAGGATTTCATAAGCAGCCAAAAAGACAAACAAATGGGGCCTAGAGCAGATCAAGCCAGAAATTTCCCTGGAAGACAAGATGACTAAACTGAGGCTGTTGTATTTTGGTTCCATCATGAAAAAGCATGACTCATTGGAAAAAAACAATAATGCTAGGAAAGGTGACTTTCTACTTCAAGAGAGGAAGTCTGCATGTTAGATGGATGGACTCTATTAGGCAGTTCATGGGTATGAGTTTACAAGAGCTAAGCAGAGTAGTAGAAGACAGGGAGTCTTGGAGATGTCTCATCCTCAAAGTGGGTCAAGTTCAACACAAGGGTAGTTAACAACAACAAACCTTGTTGTTCAGTTAAATCAGAAGACTGGTGTCATATTTTATGCCTAAGTGGAAACAAGCATATCAAAACACTCTCTGTCTTTTTAAATATCTATATTTAAAAATTCCATTATGAGAATTGAGGCTTCTTTCACTTAATAAAAAATAGATAATAAGAAGAGAAAATGTCAGGACAGTGACATGAAATAAGAACTAGACAACCTTTTCCAATATTCACTCTTAAGGCTGAAACAGAATCTAACCAGCTGGTGTAATTTTGGCACTTTTCCTGTTAAAACATTTCCCTAATCAGTTCAGCATGTTAGATATATCAACATTGAAGCACATGTCTATGGAGCAAACAGAATTCTTTATATATGTGCTGTGTGGCATAATGTCTGCATATTTCACTTTAAAAGCTTTCTAGAGGCAAAGGTAGTTGTGTGGGCCCAAGGAAAGATGTTTAAAAATAGTAAAATCCATTGTTTCTTTAGATTTGCATCCGCCCAAATCCATTGTTCCTTTATATCTGCATCTGCCAACGCAATGGTTACAAAATGTTATGCAAGGTTTTTCGTTCTGGTGATCTCTTCATCAGGGTATATGGTAACCAAAGCAGAAAGGAGGAAGAGAGAAAGTGTCTGCCACTGAATTGGGGGGGAGGGGGGCAGAAAATAATTATAATGGTATGGTAATGCCAAGAATCCTATCCTTATCAGTCTTTTTAAAGCTAGTGTGAATGTTGAACAAATTTCCAAATGTTCCAAATGATCTTAGTTCGAAAAGTTGCTTTTCTGAGTTGGATTGCCGACATTGTCTTTCATTAACGTGACATTTAGTATTTTGAAATACCTAAAATCAGGAATTGCTCCAAATTTTAGCACTTTAAAGTGATTGACATCACCCGCTTTGGAACAATTCCTAAACCTTAGAGTTACAAATTTGCACGGGAAAATAAAAAGGGATAACTGGTACAGAATGCTATTGCTTCTGTAGTCCTAGACTGTTATCTAATAATCTCTGCATCTGCAAAGGAACTTCACACATAGATAAAACTTTCTGTGAAAGTTAACATTCCCAGAAAGGCAAGCCACTAAAACATCTGGTGTTTAATAGTTACAAGGCACATTTTGCTATCTGAGGAAAAGAGCAAACATTTTCCACCTCATTCCAGTCCACATCATCAAATAAGCTCTGGTGAACTTAATAGGGCCTACCTTTGAGTAGACATGGGTAGACATGCCCTCTCTGAATGTTTGTTTGTTTGTTTGTTTGTTTGTTTGTTTGTTTAGGCAACCCAACATCCACACACAAACATAGGTTTTCTGTCAATAGAAGCATTCACGTATGTGTTTCATTCCAGACCTGCAGCGTTCCAATTTTTAAAAGCAGGATTCTGACACAGTCCTACGCTTTCATAAAAATCTGCCTCTAATCATGGCTGCAATTGCTTGTAGAACTACCCCTATATCTAGCCATTTACCACCCCCTGGCCTGTTAAGCATCCTTCTCCACAGTTATCCATGCCCAGAGGACAGTGGGGGAATCACAAGAAAAATTTGGCTATATCCCCATTGCCAGATGTGAAGCAGTTATATCATCCACTGCAGTCCACAGGGGTCTCCCAGAGGTTGCAACAGCGGTGGGGACATAGTCAAACACTTCTGCAATGCCCTTACTCTCATCCAAGCACAAATAGCCATGAATGGGAGCCTTCAGTGAGTCTGTGATAGGTCCATAGGGGAGTTTTGTCAACTGCAGATGGAAGAGGAAAATTCCAACCAGGCATAGGATTAATTTACACCCATGTAAGCCTCTAGACAAATGCTAGCCAATATTGGGAAGCATGTAAACAAACTGCATGCCAAAGGATAGTGTGTAGGGAAGATTATATAGGAATTATTAAAATCTTTATTCAGGGAAAACAACATAAAAAGATAACAAAATGTTCAAGGAAGAATGACCAAACCAGTGTTCAGGAATTCTGGAGCAAAGATTGGTTCTCTTTTCCACTGGCCAAAGGGCAAGATGAGCTCACCTCCCTGACAACCAGGCACTGAACAGCAAACTTCACTGTCTTCTTTGCTAGTGCTTTGTGATCAGAGTTTAGCTGGGGAAGGAGAAATTAAACTGAAAGGTAATGTGTGGCAGAGTGACAGAGTGACAGAGCTGGATTCAAAGGAGGAAGGGCAAGCCATGATGCCTGCATTTCTAGTTCAAGGATGAGCAGCCCTAAGGCTGTTTGTTGTAGCTTCCCCAAATCAATCTGTTTATTCCAAAAAGGAGGCGGGTGACACACCTCCCCTGGAAGTTTTCAGGACCACCAATTTGCCCTTTAAATAGGTTTTTGAACCCTCCTACACTGTTTATGTTTTTTTATTATTAATATTCAAATCAGAAGTGGATTTAAGGCACTTCTGGTTTCTTTTTGCTTCCCTTTTTGTTCCATTTGAGTGCATTTTTGCAGTTACTGTAGCCCCTGGAGAGTCCCAAATGGTGGGAAAGTGACCCCAGACCTGCCAAAGTTCCCACCCTTGGAGTTTACCGCACAGCCCCCAGGGACGTTCCTGGCGTGGAACAAAAGAAGGCAGGACGAGAACAGAATGGAGGCTATCACACATTTTATCGCATGCCAGAACACTGCCGCCACCACCGAAAATTCCCATTCTGTTCCCGATCTGTCCCAGAGGAGACGATTTTCAGGAATGGTTCAGAAGCGTTCCTGAGACTCGCCTCCTCTGGGATGGATCAGGAATGGGATGGGAACTTCTGGTGGCATTGGCGGTGTTCCGGCGTGTGATAAAATGTGTGATAGCCCCTATTCTGTTCCCATCCCACTCCCTTTCATCCCGTGCTGGGAGCGTCCCTGTGGGCTGTGTGGTAAACTCCCTGGTTCTACCACTCTACAATATTTCTGTACCGTTGGGTTCTAGAACACAATCACATATTATCCTACCTTTAGTTCTCTATTCAAAATTCTGAGACTGGAACACCCAGCCCAAAGGTTGCCTCATTTATAACTCTTTCAATGGTTGTCACACAAATGCACCCCCTAAATGCCTAAACCTCCAAGTAGATTGGTTTCTATGGCATGAACATGGCTTTGACCCCACCACTAGGGAAAAGATAAACAAAACTAAGAGCTTTATTAAAGGAAGGATCTGTCCAAAGGACTAAAGCATTGTGTTCCATCCTTTGCTTTATCTCAAAGATCAGATGTCTGAAGCATTCAATTATTTTTAAAGTGACTATAGTTGGAAATATTTTATTTTATTTTGTGAAATGGAAAAATAAGTACTTGTTTTTTGTAAAACTCTAATTATAAAACAAACATGTAATTACTGTACATTGGTAGCTTAACTATTTTGGGGTATGAAGTCGAAGACTTTCACAGCCGGCATCCATAGGTTTTTAGGGGTGCCTCAGAACTATAACTCTAACTAATTACTTTTTAAAAGTAATCTTCCATGTTCTGGCACATTATCAAGAAGTGGAGACGATGGAATGCTATTTGTATTCCCTCCAGTAATGAAGAAATTCCAAGTTTGTTGGCTGTTTTTGCAGCCCATGATTTCATATAGAAGCAGAAATATCCTTAAATGTATGCCAGCTAAGAATGGTTTTGTATTTCTTAGCACATTTCTGTGCATTCCTCAGTTCTGGTTATAAACCTACATGGCAGGGTATGTAAATAAATGACTCCCGAGGGAGAATTCATTGGGTCTGACATTTTTCTTGTTCAAGCCCAGAATCAAGATGTCTCTCCAAGGGACATGTGAACTATGTTGCCTAAAGATATTAAAGCATAGTTCTTAACATGCCAGGGAACAAAAACAGCAATTTTATTCTTCCACTGAGTATATGCATACTTGAAAAGTCTAATATTCTTTCACAATGCTTATTGTGACCACACTAACTATCTCTTTTGGAGCATAGTAGAATAAGAAAAAAGTTCAATTGTTTTCTCTCACGTAAACAATGACGAAGAAAAAGACAATGATATTGTCATTTATTTAATCAAGTTGGCACGTGTCACATCTTAGTTGTTCATTTAGCTAGAAACTCACTGTCAGTCCACATTTTTTAGGAGTAAGTCAAGATGCCAGGACTAGCTGTGTGTACTCACTCATGTTAAAACTGTAAAGTTTGGAAAAAATAATTGGAAGACTACAAGTGCCGGAATAACCCAGTCAGCATCACCAAGTCAGCCCTCCTAATATGGAGACTGTAGGAGCCATAGCCCCTTGTAGTATCAGCATGGCATAATGGTTTGAGTATTGGACTATGACTCTGGAGACCAGGGTTCAGTTCCAAGTTCAGCCATGGAACCCACTCACACTCTTTCAGCCTCAGAGGAAGGCAATGGTAGACCTCCTCTGCAGAAATCTTGCCAAGAAAACCCCATAATAGGGTTGCCTTAGGGTCACCATCAGTCAGAAATGACTTGAAGGCACACAACAAGTATTTCCTTACAGATGTTTGTGTTCTTTGTTACTATTCTCCTGTCTCTAGGAGCCGTCAACTTCAGCATAAAAATCTTCTGAAGATAATAGATTTGTTCTCTCTTCTGGCTTCTTTTATTTGTGCATATTTTAAGACTGACTTTACTTTACTTGAAGGTGCTGCTCTACCCACCCTCCCACATCACTGATCAGCATCACAGGTGAGAATGCTTGAAGAATTCAAGTTTTGCAAATAGTGGAATAAAGTAACATGAGCAACCTCCCAGCTTAATGGTATAGACTGCTATTTAGCCAGATCGGGGCCATGGCAACCTCACACCGATCTGGCCTCTCGAGGGCCCTGTACAAAAGCGGCTCCTTTTTGCATCCTCGAAAGGGTGCCATAGCCATGTTGCCACAGCTATATGGCACTCCTTCAGTGCTGTGTCATATGGATGCAGCTCCATAGGAGTGCCAAGATGCCACGTGCAGTGTGGAGCCGCATACAGTGCCAGGGCGTCCTGGGGACGGAGTCGAGCATGCATCATGAGGATGCTACACCCCAACTCTGCCCCCATGCTGGCCTTAATGGCTGGTTTATACAGGGCCTTTCTTTCTCACTCAGTTTCTTACTTCCTGAATATTCTGATGCAATGGGGGAGGAGAGGGGCATCAAAAATATTAACATTAGATACTGTGTGTAGGTTCAGATGGGAAGGGGCTTACAAATGCAGCATATGAGACTTTGTGTATCTCCTTTTTCCTTTTGAATATATATATATATATATATATTCTTAAAATGTCATGCAACTTTCCAAGTGTTGCTATGGTATCTTTCCCAAAGATACTTGAAGAAAGTTGTACAAAGCACTCCACTGCTATGGTGCTGTGGCTTCCAGAAAGCTATCAAATGTCTTTATTTTTTATTATTATTTTTAAAAGGAGGGTATTTTAAAATGAAAGAAAGAAGCAAAGTGTCTCTCTCTGACATAACTATAAATCCTTTCCCTTTGAAATGATGCCTTTTGAATTAGCTCTCTTCCCAATTTCTTTATTTTAGGGGTAAGGCCAGAATGCTCACAGCTCTGGCAAAATCCTCAAATCAAAATGAAAGGAGACCAGCCCGGATTTTAAAATGTGTATTTTGAGACAAAATACACTCAGTTATATGTATTGTGAGGAGAGAAAAGATTCAAATGCATATTTTGATAGAAAACAGATATAAAACTCTGTTTAATAAACACATATTTCAGTACAAATTATCCTGTGGGTCTTTTTAAAATGGAAAAAAAATGGAAATGGGGTGGAATGGACTTATGGTTGAAAACATGTGAAAGCAATGTGGGCTGCAAATAGACTGATTTGCCCATTCTAGTTGTCGGGGATTTCAAAATATTGAAACATAATATTGAAAACATGAAATCTCTTTCTTACTGGGATTCTGAAAAGCAGGGGAGTCTAACATTTTTATCATAAAGACCTTTTCCTATCATTATGAATGATCTGTTTCTGGCTGTTTCTTTGGAGCTTTATATTTATATTAGAATCATTTTGTTTGTGCTCTGTTAACCACTCCTCGTTTATAGACAAACAATCTACAAAGCCTTTATATTGATTAATAAATTGATTGCCACAGAATACCATGGACAGTCAAAAAGACAAACAATTGGGTCCTTGGACAGATCAAACATGAACTCTCCCTTGAAGCCAATATGATTAAATAGAGACTGTCATACTGTGGCCACATCATGAGAAGGCATGACTCATTTAAAAAGACAATAATGTTGGGAAAGGATGAAGGCAGCAGAAAGAGGAAGACTGAACACCAGATGGATAGACTTTTTCAGCGAGGTCATGGGCCTTTATCTGCAAGACCTAAGCAGAGCAATGAAGGACACTAGCGCTTGGAGATGTCACATCCATGGGGTCACCATGAGTTGAGGTCTATTCTAGGGCAGCTAACAACATCAACCCTTCAAAAGTAGAAGATATCGTGAAGAGAATGGTCAAGGCAAGCGTCATTGCCTTGATGACTGTACAGTTGCCATCCCAGCTGCTTGATCACTCTTGCAGTTAGTCTGTTCTCCAAAGCCTGCTTCAAGAAGGTCTTAGAAGCAGAAAAGGAGAGTGAACCTCTAAATCAAGGTGTGTCTGGAGAAACCAGCACTGAGTAGGAAATATTTTTGAGGGCTACAGTATGCAATTTCCAATTTAGAGCCATCTCTGCAATAACATCACTTTGATATACTGCTTTGCTGTACCTTTAAATGGTCATGATCCAGATTAAACTGAAGAATTTATACTTTTAAGGTAAGGGTCGTCATATAGGGAGACAGCCTCTGTTTTGCTAGTTGAAGGTCCCTAGCTCAGGACCTGAACAGGCCAAAATAAAGCTGCTTCAGGTCACTTTGGAGGTATGCTGTTTAAATACACACATTTTAAGATGACTAGAGCATGGATTTGGTGAAGCTTCCGGCTTGTTAGGACACATGTGTAATTGAAACAGCACACTTCCAAAGTGGCCCAAAGCAGCTTTATTTTGGACTGTCTGTTTGGGCCCTCAGTCTCTAGCATCTTGAGTGTAGAGCTTAAGTAGCCAATGACTAAAGTGGGAGGAATGCCTGAAATGCTAAAGAGTCAAAGGACACAGTGCCTGTCAGTGTAGATAGTACTGGACTAGATGGGCAAACTAATAGAAATCTAATTTCTAGCCTGTATTAGGACAGACCCAATTACGTAAATCCCATTGATTCAGTGGGTCTGTCCTAATTGGGATTAATAACTGGATTCAGGCCTTGGCTTCACCTATTAAGAGGCAGCTCTCTGTATCACTCTGTCAGCAAATGCCATATTGGGGGAGGGGAAGTCGTGCATTTTAACAAATCCTTCATTTTAGTCATTGCTGTATTAGGGATGTAATCCTTTGCTAATTTCATTCTTGAAGGAAGCAACATGTAATTTCAGCAATTTTTTTTCCTTCCCTGAGAAAGATTTTGGCAACCGTGCAAAAGACTATTTGCAGTTTGGGACTTTGTATAAAACTTTGTACTGAAAATGGCATTTTCTTTGCAAGGAACAGCATTTTGTACAAAAGAAACAATATTTCTGCTGTTTTATGCACCAAAAAGTGTGACATTGTGCATAATATGTCCTGAATTGCAAAAATTCTCATCAGACCAGCACTTCCCTCATCAGAGTCTTCCAACATCCAAGAAACACAATTTTCAACTATTTTTCTAAACTTTCCAAATATTCTTTCTGTCCCTAATTTCTGCAAAACTCTTCAAACCAAAGAAGTGAGAAGATATGGTTCACTTTTTAAATGAACTTTTTTTGTATTTTATCAGGTTCCCCCCCCCCCCCCCATAGAACTCCTTAAGATATTATAGGGCCTGTACTCACTATGAAAAAGAGTGAACTGCTGATTGGTTAAGTGACTCTTGTTCCCATTTGAAACTGGTTCTGATCCTCATGTGATCAATTGCATTTGCAATGAAGCGAGGCAAAGGCAAAAAAACAACAACAACAGTTTTTCCAGAGAGTAGTTTGCTGACCAACTCATTAATAATGAGACCAGACACAGAGAACTGGGTTATAAAATGGGCAACTTTATTTAACTCAACTTATTTAAACTTATTTCTTCGAGAACTGCAAAAAACCAGGGGGGAGAACCTTGTGTAGGAACAGCTGGCAGATGGTCTGCTCCAAGACCAATTCCCCAGCTTCCAAAGGGCGAAAACACCTGTGCCCCAAGGGCAATCCATACTTTGGGTTGCTCCCCGGCCGGCATCTGGAAGGCCAACCCAAGACTCCCCCACTTAACTCGCCAGACTTAAGTGAGGGTTTAAATCTCAAGCCAGCCCCAAGGCAAGTCTCTGTCCCTTCACGTTTACTCGCAAGACCTAAACGTGATTTCCAGAGACCTAGCTTCACCCTTTAGGAGGGTGCCGAGGTGTTCACCGAAACATCTATCTCCCCCCGCCTATGCGTGGAACCTATTTATGACCACAGCCATGCCAATTGTCAAAGTCCTCAACCAACAGTGTGGGGTAGGCAAAAAAACCCTTGGAAAGGGGAGAAAATTCCTACCCGGCCCCGAAGCGACCAGAATTAATTTTCACACTGATGTCGAGGTGGGAGGGTGGGCCAGCGTTTGAAGCCAAGTGAGAGGAGTTTGGGCAGGGAAGCCCCAAGCAAGCTAAACCCCGCCCCCTCCTCTCCCAACAGCCAGCAGAGCATGCTGTTTTCCTTTAACATGCTGGTCTCTAATGAGAGGCCAGCAAAATCTCCTCCCCAGCCCAAATGGTCGGGGAGAAGCATTTTATGCTGTCTTTTTTAGAAGAATTGAATCTGAAGTGAATTCAATAAGTGGGAACGACAGATCAGAATCGATTCATTCTGGAGGGGAGGGACGAATGGCAAAGGGGTGTTTACCATCCCTCCTCAGTTTTTGACAGATCCACCATCAGTGCTGCCTTTGTGCTTGTTGTGCAACTGATGAGTGCATGTTTGTTTTTTTAAATAAAATTCATAGAAAATTTGATTCCTTCATGTTGCAACTATTTGCAAATGCAAGTAATTGCAAAACCAATAAATCAATTTTTTTATAAATTTATTTTTACAAAAAGACCCTGGCCACCCTTGGACTGGGTGATCCAGGCATGGCAAGGTCTGGGAGAGACCTGCTTACATCACTGATGAGGCACAGATGCTTGACATGCATTTTGAAGCAGTGCAAACTACTGGGGACAACAATCGTGCCAAAAAAGAAGTGATTACAGGGAGGTAATGAAAAGATCTGCTTTCATAGTTGGAACGAGGTACTTTTTGGAATCAATTTACCAACATGGAGTGAATGCAAATTGCACTCCGATTTCAATGTAAGTAAGAATGAGTCCATAGACTCACTATTTATTTGGATTGTCATCATTTTCCCCCACCATCCTTTGCCTTCACCATAATTTGCCCTCATTTGTCACATGACCCCACCATTCACTTTCTTGTAATTCTGTTTGTTGGTGTCAGTTTGCATCATCATGCCAGACTTTTTGTTGCTCTACAATCCAATCCACTACATAGATCTCTGATCAAGCAGGATCGTCCGTGTGACAAACTGGGAAACAAAAACAAAGTAAAGCTGGCAAGAAACTGTGCAAAATCAGTAGCAGTTAGGAGAAGCAATGATACTAAATAGAATCGGAATCCTTTGAGTAGAAATTTCACACCTCTAAAATGCTCCAAAAGATGTATTAGATGGTTAGAGAAATAGAGTATTTTTAATAGTCCTAACCTTGAGAACCATAACATCTTACTTCAGCTTATAAGTAGCCAAGCTTCTGAAGCCCCTTACTAGCTACTGACCTCTTTCTGCAGGTTTGAATATGTTTTCCATTGGACACTCCTGCAGAAGAACAATAACAAAGTTGGGGCCAGACTTCACAACCTTTATTCACTCCATTCAATGAGAATATAGAGCATCCCTAATTACTGTCTTATAAACGACTGAGAATCTGTGTGGCTTTTCCCAGGCTTGAGATACCCTATTTAAGATTGATCCCACCCAGCAAGACTCTCCATTGGGAAATGAAGGGGAACTGCTGCAGCTGTGGGGTGTCTCCCCAAGTATGACCCTAGGTCAACAGTGGTCTGCTCCGATAGCATGAATGACTGAGGGGGTTGTGGAATCCCCCACCCTACTCCACTTTGCCTCTTTTAAGATTTTCACAGTTCCACATTTTTCTACTGGCACAGTTCTAATTCTTCCCCCCATCCCCGCTGCAAACATAGCTTGAGAACAATACACAAATGTGATTCCAATTAGGTCAATAACAACTTCATGAAGGTTCAGCCCTTACCATCTGTGCAGAGAGAGAGAGAGAGAGATGCTCTGTTGCCCTCCCACACCCCCTTTTTGCCATTATTGTGAAGATTCCACTTGACAAACCATCTACATTAATGAGATTAAAAGGGCTTTCCTGAAATGAAACAAAAGAGGCCAGATTAATAGTGAGACTGACTTAATTCCAAATACACTGGAGCTTTGCATAATCTATCACTTAGCAGCTGCATAATTCAATCAGATTCAACAACATTTCATATGGTACATAAAGACCAAGGGAAATGGATCCTTATACACAAACCTTTCAAAGATAGGCAGTACAATCGTTCATAAAATGATGCACGATTCAGAAGCAAGTCCAACTGAACTCATTAAGATTTAGGCCTAATCTGCACTGCAGAAATAGCATAGTTTGACACCACTTTAACTGCCATGACTCCATGCTATGGAATCCTGGGATTTATAGTGTATTGTGGCACCAGAGTTCCCTGGCAGAGAAAGCTAAATGTTTCATTAAACTACAAATGCCAGAATTGTCAGGGATGATGGGAGTTGTTGCTCTTCACCTCTGGCTCTAACTCACCACCTTGTTATGCAGCAGAGCTGACCAGCTTTGGCCAGTGGTTAATGCTTTTCTCCCAAGCAGCAGAGTTTCAGAGAATAGGCTGAAGACCCTGACAAACTCTCCAAGCCTTCTCACTCTTCTTCCACAGATGTCTCCAAACTTCTCCAGGATTCTGCTGGCTCTTGTATCTTCACCCAAGACACCAGACAACTCAGTAGTCTTATAAAAAAGATCTACTTTATTTTACTATATACAAATACTATATGCCCCACAAATCACCATCTCCAATACTCCAAACTACTCAACTACCCACAAAATACATTGGCAAACATTGCAATTATTATAGCCATTGTTAATCACCACCCACTAGTCAGTTTCCACCCAGTGGGCGTGTACATTCATTTTGATTGGTTCACATAGTTCAACCCATACTTAAGGATTTCATCATTTCACCTTGTACACTTAATGAATCTCAGGTGTTTCCAATTGTACATTCCATAATTCTGTCCTTGACATTCAAGTCTTCTAAATTACATTAGCTTTTTCACCTGTGTGGCTTCTTAATTGCTCTTGCTTAGTCACTGTGACTTTCACATACATGTTTTATTTCTTTCACTGTATGTCCCATGTTGCATTTTCCTTAACATTTTCCATGCTATGGAATCCTGGGATTTATAGTGTATTGTGGCACCAGAGTAACCTGGCAGAGAAAGCTAAATGTTTCATTAAACTACAAATGCCAGAATTCCATAGCACTGAGTCATAGAAGTTAAAGCAGTGACAAGCAGCATCAATTCTGCAGTGCATATTAGACTTTACTCCTGTAGTCAATATGCCTAGGGTTTCGGGTTCAGTAGATTTGTATGATTTCAAAGTTTAACTTAATGTTATCATGGAAATACAGATACTTCTGTTTTTAAAGTGCTGATTAATAGATGATAACAAATAACACATTCCAGGGGAGCAGTTAATAGTTTGCCAGAACAATAAAACATGCTGTAGTTTAGTGCGCAGAAACTTTCATGCCTAACAGTTTACTTCAGAAGATGCACAACATTAAATAGATTAAGTAGTAGATATAAATATACAACAGTTGAGGAACACTAGAATATGAATCAAGGTTTGGGTTTTTTTTTGGGGGGGGGGGATTAATGACATATGAGCTAAATGAAGATATTCTGAACACTGGACCACTCAGTGTTCATAGCTTCCTTGGCTGCATCTGTGCTGCAGAAATAATGCAGTCTGAGACTGCTTTAACTGCCATGGATCAATGCTATGGAATTCTTGGATCTGTGGTTTTGTGAGATATTTAGCCTGCTCTGTCAGAAAGCTCTGGTGCCAGATAAACTAAAAATCCCAGGTTTCAGTTACACTGAGCCATGGCAGTTAAAGCAGTGTCAAACTGCATTATTTCTGCAGTGCAGATGCAGCCAGTGTCAATGGGATGACAAATCTATCTGGACCTTGGTGGCATTAGCCAAGAAACTCAAACCCAATCCAGGACCTTGGATAATGTCAGCAGTTGTTTATGCATCTTGCCTGCCATATTAAGTTATAGTATAAAGATTTAAGATAGGGTTAGAGATACTCACTTCAGTAATGGGATATACAGTGAGACGAGTATTGCAGAGAAATGTTTATCTCATCCAAAGGTGGAGGGATAAAATTGTAATGGAGGCAGGCATGATTCAAGCTTGCTCAGGGTCACTCCTGTATGAAGAATCTGGCTGTAAGAACAAGGGGGGGGGGGTTTATAGGAACCCAGTGGGGATAAATTTTTAATGAATAGGAAGACAGCTTGCCATTGATTAGATATTATATATAATTTAATTAGACACTTGATAATTTAATTAACACTTGATATTTAGTTGTGACAATGAACATCTCTGGTGTGGATCTATAATTGCTGAATAAAGGTTTACTGAGTTTTAAATATGTCTGAACTTGGTTCCTGGCTGGGTTTAACAGATAATATATTTAAAGTTCAGACTAAAGCACAGTGGATTCATCACTGACATAGTGGTTTGGAGACCAGTAGTTTGGAGACCAGGGTTGGAAACCTATTGGGTGACCTTGGGCAAGTCACACTCTCTCAGCCTCAGGGGATGGCAATGGTAAACCTCCTCTGAACAAATCTTTCCAAGAAAACCCATTGATAAGTTCACCTTAGGGCCTACATAGGCTGGAAACTATTTGAAGGCATACAATAATGACAACAACAATAACAACAAACCCTGGAGACCACTCTCAGTTTCATGAGCACAATCTAACTCAGAGGCTTGTCTGGCTTCTGCACTTAAGTCTGTTCATGTTTGCCTATTCTCCCAGTTTTTTGGTAATCCATATTTAAAAAAAAAATAGCGATTTTTAGATTTTGAACTGCTACCATTTTGATTAGGTTTTCTTTCCCCTTTTGTTTTACTATATTTCTGGCTTAAATCTGAAGGGGTGTGTGTTAATTTTATTATGGAATTATATTGTATGATTTTTAGCTTTATTTTTCAAACTATCCACAATGCTTTGGCTATTTGCTGATATTAAAATATAATATATAAATAAATCCAAGTGGGAGAAAATGTACATTCATTTACAGCAGCAGCCATCTATAGCTTCATCTCAAGCACTATGAAACATAGTCTGATTGGTTAATAATTTCCAAATTTTCAGCTACCAGGGCCTGAATTATTCTTCAGAATTCTCCATTTAAGCCAAGCCTACAACCAGAAAAGGAAGTGCTGAATGTTAGTTGTAATTAGGGAGAGATGAATTGGTCTGTTTTGGGTCTGTGTCACTTTGCATATGTTCACTCACAAACTCATGCACCTGTTCTATCCCCTTTCCATATTAATCTGCAGGTGAACATATGAACTAACATATCATGACTTATCTCAGAAAGTGCAATTCCTCTACATAGTTTCTTTCAAAATCTAGCTTTTAAAATGTATTTGGATTTACTTTTGAGCCGGAAGCTCTGTGAATCATGAATCATGAAAGCCAACAGACAACCAAGTTCTAATGCACACATGCTTGAGGGAGAGGAGACACATATAAAAGGTCAGTTTGTATGGGAATTCAAAAAGATCAAATTCTTAAAGCATCCCTTGTTGTGACTAGTTTGTTACCTTGATTCAGAAATATCTACACCTTAAATTTTCCATGTGAAATGTAACCAAGCACTGAAAACCCCTTCTGATGTTGCTTTCTGGTCTGTTTCATATTAGTTGATAGTTCAAAGCAAAAATAGGCATTTATCCTGGTGAGCTGACCCATCCATTCCCAGAAACAGATCAAGTAAGCTCATTGTAGAGCTTTTACCTGGAAGCTGTACAAAGCACCAAAAAAGTTTTCATGTAGAGCTTGGCACATCAGGGGTGTTACTAGGGTAATCCAGGGGCTGTGGGTCATGCTGACATTCCAGAGAGGGATGTCAACTAGTGAGGTGGTACACAGAGAGGGACTGGTGTGGCTACTGGGCGAATGAGAAAGTGCAGTGTCTCTCTTTCCCACTCATCCAACATCTGCACAGGACCCTAAGCGGTCCCTCCACAGGCTGCAGCAGTCTGGGTGAGTGGGTAGGTGACACCAACCTCAGTGATGCTGCTGTGGAACATGGCCCCTGTGTGTGCTTGTTTATAGTCTACATAGGGACCACAAAACACAGTGTTCAGACATCAATCAAGGAACACAAGAGACACTGCAGAAGTGGGTCAGCTAGAAAAATCAGCAGTAGCAGAACATGTCATAAACCATCCTGGGCATAAAATGCTATTTGAAAAGACTGAAATTCTGGACCATGCTGACAGCTATCAGGTCAGAATGCACAGAGGAGCCATTGAAATCCATAAACACCAGGACAACTGCAAAAGGAAAGGAGGAACCCTGAAAGTAAACAAAGTTTGGCTACTAGTCAAATGACAACTACCCAGGGTCAGGGATTTCCCCAGCAGACAATGGATCATTACAATACACATGCAAATCACTCCTGCTTTTCCAGGTCATACAATATATATACTCAGTTCCTTTCCAGGCAAGCATTCTCTGAAGATGCCAGCCACAGATGCTGGCAAAACATCAGGAAGAAACTCTTCTAGAACATGGCCGCATAGCCTGAAAAACCCACCAAAAACCATGGATGCCAACCATGAAAGCCTTCAACTTCACAATGGATCATTAATTAAATAGGTACCCTGAGACCTTGCCATTCAACAAGAGAACAATACACAAATTAACATGCAAATCGCTTCTTCTCAAACAACAATATATATACCCCAATCTTTTCTATGCCAGCAATCTCTGAAGATGCCAGCCACAGCTGCTGGTGAAACATCACGAATAAACTCTTCTAGAACATGGCCTCATAGCCCCCCAAAAAACCCCACACAAAAAACCCCACAAAAAACTGCTTTAGAAACTAAACAGCCCTGCTAATAGAAGGATTTCCAAAAGCTCCTGATCCAACTGCTTATCACATTGCCTTACTGTTGAAAGGTGAGTGGATGCTTCCTTGCCCACTGTCCTGTTTTCTATCACCTTGTAAATCCTTCCTTGGCAAGGCTGTTTGGCTTTTAAGGTAGGTTTTGGGGAGTATTCCCAGTTATTGCAATGGTGTAATGACCATAAATGTGAACACCAAAATTATAATGTTGTAAAATAGGTTTATGATATTATAAATACTGTACAGAATGCTAGCTGTAATTTTAAAAAAAAACTAAGAGAAAAATAAATCTCAAATATCACAGAGAAGTGACATATCTCATTCATCAAGACAATGACAGAACAGAACAAAAATGTACCCATGATGCAACCATCATCCACACATCACTTACCACCACATTTTCTGGACAAGCCTAAACTGTGCTTTGAGCAAAGGGAAAATGTAATGTTCACATAACACTAATTCCAAAAATATTGTCTAAATGTTATTCCCTTGAATAAGACTGTATTTTGGCAAACCTCCCTATCATAAAGGTGTAATGGAGATAGGACTTCATTGCTTTCCCTTTTTTTTTAGCCCAGCCACCACTTCCTAAACCAGTGATGAAGAACTGAAGTGGGAAATTGAACCGGAGTAGCAATTCATCAAACTGAGGAAGCTCTTCATTACCACAAAACTGGAGGCGAATTTGGAGGCTGCTAGGGAGACTTTCCCTTCTTTAATGCAAGAATAGTGATGAAGTTAAGATAGTGACAAAGTTAAAATTGAAGTGGAAAACTGATAGAAACTGAAATTAGGGAAGGTAATCATTGAAGTGGGAAGCAATAAATTACCAAAGGTCTGGAGGCTGACATTCTCTTCCTTGCACAATCAAGAAAGAAAGCCGTGAAGCATGGAAAAATTGGAGGGGGAATGTCCCATGTATCACAAAACATCCTGGCTAACCCACTTCAGACATCTATGATCACTCCACCAACAATCATAGAGGTCCTATGCTCCTGCTCACAGAAGATTTCTAGCTATACAATCAGCCCTCCCCATAGGTGGGCTTGCCTTCCGTGACTATGAGCCTATGTGGAAGGCAAGCCCCAGCAGAAATAATGGGGCACATACACACGCCACTGCAAACATGCACCACCATGAGCACTCGCCCCATTATTTTCTTTTTCTTTTTTTTATAAATTTTATTGAGATATTAAAAACATACATTCTGCATACATAATTCATACATATTTCATTATTACTCTTATATTTCTTGTTAGCTACAAAAGAAAAATAATAACCATACTCTTACTCTTTAACTTCCCCCCCACCCACCCACTATACCTTGCATATTGGCTTTCTACAACTATGGTGGGATACAGACGGGCAAAAAGGGGTGTGTTCATGACGTCATGAAGGTAGAGCCTTCAGACAGCCCTTACCTGAATGCCGCCATGAACACGCCGCCCGCACGCCCCAAGCAGGAAGAAGCGGCATTAAAAAGGTGCTGCTTTTCCCCGCTTCTTTTCTGTATGATGCGCAGCTGCGCAGCTCCGTCTGTAAGCTGCTGCACCGGTACGCCAGAATTGTTACGCTGCTAATTTAAGTTGCCCATTTAAAAGCTCCGTGTCTCCTGCGTCACATAATGAGTCGGGGTCCTGGAACATGCACAGTTTGCAGTCAGGCTTTAATTGCAGCGTCAGCTGCCATGCAGGTGTGGAAGCTGCAGCACAGCTGCAGCGCATTTTAAGACTCGTAACCCTAACCCTAACCCTAACCCTAACCCTAACCCTAACCCTAACCCTAACCCTAACCCTAGAGCAACATGTACGCATGTGCTGCTTGGAAAGTTTGGACTTTAAAGTGAGCCCCTACACACATTCCTGTGCCATTTTCACCTAACAATAAAAACCGCTAAAACTGTAAATATTTAAATATATACAAGGGAGGTGATGGGGGATGGCAGGGGGACAGCGGTGGCAGCGGCGACAGCTGTGGCTGTGCATTGCAGATTCAGCAAGAGCGTGGGGACCAAAGGAGAGGAGGCATCCATGATGCTGGTGACACTGGCAAAGTGCAAGCGGGCAAGGATGCCAACACCAGCTGATCACCAGCTGGCAGGAGACCACCATTGTTCTTGGGCAGGGCGAGGGAAAAAGTTTAAAGGGGCCTGGGCGCTTTAAATGTGCACATAGGCTTTCTGCCGCCGCTGCTGAGCGCCGCAGCTGCGCAGCTGCGCATCCGCCAGCCGGCAAAGGAAAAAAAAAGCCCCGTTTTTGGCCGCCCGTGAGGAAGCTGCCTCTCTCTTTGCAGCATCCTCCGAGGCAGCGGTTTGGAAACTGCAGGTCAGAAACGGCCCCAGGTGAGGCATCTTCACTGCCCCCCATGTGGAAGCCCCATCACCTGAGCCACGCCCCCGGGACGGGCGGTCTGGAGGCTCCGTATTCAGCAGAATACACCTCCAAGATGTCTTCCCCTGCCCGTCTGTATCCCGCCTATATATCATTAAACATTCCAAAGTATGCTTTTTCAGCTATCTTGTTTATTCCTCCTTCCTGCACTGTATTTTGTCCTTATCAGATTTTTCATACACCATTATTATTGGTTTGGAGAGAGTGTCTATAATTACCTCATTAATCTCCTTAATATTCTCATTCATTTTATGTTGATCTTCTGCTTTCCCCAATACAACAAATGTTTCTATCTATGCTTCTATTTCATTTCAGTCCTCACTTCTGTTTCATTCTATATGCCTATACCATCTATTTTAAAGACATAAATATTTTACATTCATGCCACATACATATGTTTCACTCTAAAATTCATGTTTCGTCTTTCCATCTGTTTTCACAGTACTTTATGAAAGGATTCCAGTTTACATCATAATCTTCTTTATGTATCTCATCTTTCAATAATCTAGTCAAATTATCCATATCAATAACTTCCGCAGATTTTATTAACCATTCATCAGTTGTTGGGATTTCGTTATCCTTCCATCTCCTTGCTATTGTTATTCTTGCTGTAGAAAATAAATATAATAATTGTGTCAATTTCTTTCTAACCTTCTCTTCTTCAACAATGTTCAGTAAACACATCTCTGGCTTTAATTCAAACTTAATCTGAAAAAATTCTTGAATCGGCTTGTGAACCTCAATCCAAAATTTCTTAATTTGTGGACAAGTTCATCACATGTGGTAAAAAGTCCCTGGGTTCTCCTTACATTTCCAACATATATCCCTTACATCTTTATTAATCTTTGCTAATCTTACCAGTGATAAATGCCATCTGTAAAACATTTTTATAAAGTTTTTTTTGATGTCCACACATGAGGTGAAGTTTAAATCCTTCCCCTATGCTTTCTCCCAATTTTTTAATGGTATATGTTATATTCCATGCCCATGAAATCATATTAGATTTTATTGTTTCTGCTGCTTCTATTTGTAAATTTTGTAAACTGCTATGATCTCTAAGGAATAGCGGTCTAGAAATAAACATTCATTCATTCATTCATAAATTTAAACATATCTTATAAAATTTTGGAAATTAAGCCTTTCTCATTCAAATCTTGCTCAGTTTAACTCAAAACAAACTCAACTTTATTGTGATCCTCACTGATGGCTACGGTTGGTTCCATCCTTGTTGTGCATCAGTTTGCATTTTTTAAAAAAATAAAATGTGTGCCTGAATATTTGTATTTATTCTTTCTGCTCAGTTTTAAAGGGGGGGTGCGTTTTTGCAGAATTTTTATTTGCAAATGGCATCGCAGTCTTTAGCAAAGTAGGAGTTTCATTACTGATCCATGAATTGTGAATTTGGTCAGTCCACAGCGTTAACAGTCATATAATTGCTGATCCCAACTAGAGTAGACCCAATGGATCAATTTTTGGATGCTACATAGTGGTTCTACTCTAATTGGGTTAGCATCTGGATTTATGCCAACGAGACACAGTCACATTTCTTTTTTGTGGGTTGTTTGGTTTTATTGTTGTTCATGTTCGTTGTGTTTTTTTTCATTTGGCCCATTTAAATATATTGTACAGTGTCATAAAGCTGAAGATCATTATTACTAACCTCTGGTTGTTTCTCTTGCATATCCTTTATGCCACAGCCATGTAAAACAAAATATCTGCTCCAATTTTATAAAGTAAGTGTTCATGCTGATGTGAAGCAAAGATGAGGGATCTCGGTGGATATTAATTCATATTTGAGTGTCTGCCAAAGAAAACAAATAAAGCTCAACTGCTTCTATCTGAATGGCCTGGGAGACATCTAAAACATTTGACTAATTAGAATCTGGGAATGCTGTTTATGTAGGGTTACACTGATATGATACTACTAGAACGCTGTTACAGGGTCCTTCTTTCCATTGCAATGGATAAAGGCTGATTCTTTTTTGTATTTATCTGATGTCCATCTAACTCTTTTGGCTCCTTTGTCACTCTGCTGCTAAAGAAATAAGAACATGGCCTGGCACCTTGAAACTAAAAATGTATTTCCATTTTTTGACATTCCTAACCTTCACTCTCTTAATAATTTGGGATCATAACTGACCTGCAAAGGAATGTTAATCTTTGTGAAGACTTTTTCAATAATTTCTGCTACATGATAATTTTCACATTCTCTTCTCAAAAGTGGGGAGGGGTGTCAAATGAACCAGTGGTATGTCAACCTGCCCCTTCTACTTTTTCCTTCTTTTTGTGGCTTCAGGTTTGAGGCACTTGGGCCCAGTTAAAATAAATCTGACTCTAACCTGAATTCAGAAAACACTGTATGGCCATGTTATGGGAGAGGTTGTGGCCACAACACTTGACAATAGAACACTTCTATTGATGTTAACACATCAGTTGTAATGAGAAGGAATTGATTTTTAATTTGTTTGTAATATATATTTTTAAATCTCCATGAGCCATTGGAGCGAGAATCACAGAGTTTTTTGCACATAAGGATAGGAATTGATAAACTTGGTTTATTACAGGCCCCAAATATCACATACCCCATGCTATAAAAACAGATATACGTCTAGAATCATTTTATAATACCATACATTCCAACATTTCACAAATGAAAACTGAGACACATGTGGCCAAGCAACAAAAGGAAGAACACACAAGCTGGAAGAGGCTATCACAGTTTGCTTTTGCTTGAGTTTACTAGGAAGATTCTGGTCACTCCTCTATTCTCCTTCATGCTGAGGTTATCAAGTGCAAATGCTTTTTGTATTTTGAACTCAAGTTTGCAGCAAATGCAGCAAGATGAGGCTATAGAGGAAAAGTGGGAGAAGGAGAGAGAGACTGGAAGATATTAAAAGCAGCAGAAAAGTGGGATGACAGAGCTTTAATAGGGCACTTGTCACTTCATGTTTGCATCATATACTCATAGTTTTCCTTTGGAGTTTCCTTCTGCAGGAAAAGGAACTTCCTGATGGCCCAGTGTTCAGCATTTGAAAATCCCACACTTTTTATTAACATGATTCTATCAATGATCGGGGGGGGGGGGGGGATCAGAAATTAGAGCAACAATCCTGCAAATTAGCAAGTTACAATACAAAAGAACACTTTTTGAAGCCACAGTGACAAAGGTATGGTCTAATTTTGAGAAGTAGTTTGGGCAAAAAAAAAATTCAGCACCCTGTCTTACATAGAGATAAAAAGGGAATGGAGAAAGGCAGCCAACTGTTGCATAGTCTCTTCAAGCTTTTTATGCTCCCTTTTGCCAAAACTAGCCCACACATTTCTTAGATGTGTTACATGTGGACATGTTTCATGGTGAGAGTGAGGTGCAGGCAGATTCTCATCTAAGCAATTGTACAGGGAAGGGATGAGTGACTGTGCCAGCAATTTTCAAACCTGCCCTTCCTCAGGTCATACCAACACAATGGAACTCAACAGACCACCCCTTTTCTAGCTGGATTGGGGCTGTGGCAACCTCATGCCACAACCCCGATGCAGCCTTTCGAGGGTGCAAAAAGGAGCCCAAAAAGTGGCTTCTTTTTGCACTCTTGACAGCACACCATAGCCATAGTAGCACAACAATATGATGCGCCTTTGGTGCTGCGTCACCTGGATGCAGTGCCAGAGGCGCACCATATAGCTGCATGTCATGTGGAGTGATGCACAGCATCAGGGCACCCTGGAGAGGCAGAGTTGGGCATGCATTGTGAGGACAAAGTGCCAGTCTGTATAGGGCCAATCATAAAGACAAAACAAAACACATTCATTTTCAGGTAATTTGTAGCCTTTTCTTATTTTACAGGGATTGTAGGAGACCAAAAGCAGTACCCACCACATTTTATGTGGCTGTGCAACAGTTTATTTGATTCCCCTCCCCACAAAAAATTAAATTGGGGTTATGAGAGCTGCAAAGGTGTCCTGGAAGGTTGGAGTGCAAACAGGGATTGGGGCCCATGGGGCCCATGAGCTGCACTTTCCCCAACCCTACTATACAGTCACCTTATGCCAGCTTTGTTCAGATGTTCTCACAATTTCAGCACCTTCAATCAAGAGGACGAATGTGTCCTGCCATCTTTATCTTGACATCTGTAAATGCTGATGAAACTCTTGAGCAACAGGAACATGACACACAGGTGGAATGATGTTCATAAATAATCTGCCATTTTTGAGAAATTAAACAGAGGTTCACAGCTCACCTTTGACCTCTCTTCTTATATGACGGTGGCTCAGCATGACAGCAAATTGAGACAAATTCACAAGGACAGGCTGCAAAATCAATTCCACTACTCTCAAATCATTATGAAATGCCTCAAGTCAGAAATAATTAATGGATTAGCCCCAAGAGATAGTCAAATGTATCACTGCAAACATAAGCAACATCAAAGATTTTATAAGTGGCAAAAGATGTACAGTACCTTGGAAAGCATGTGCGGAGCTTTTTAATCAAGGTTGGGATGTGTTGTACATCTGCAGTTACACTATGCTTCCTTGTTGTGAAGCATATTACAAGCCAGTTATTAGGTGTGGTTTTTTTTCTACTCATGTGGGCTGACTATTTCCACTACAGGCAAGGCCAGTGAGCAGCCAAAGAACAGAAATGAGACTATTCCTGAGGGATACATTGTTCCACAGCTGGGGCCAAGCATGGAGTATGATTCATAGTTTTGAGCCTTGCCTTCTTGGTGGATTGGCTATGAAACAATCAACCATTAAGCAGAATCATACCCATAAAGGTTATGAAGTACTGCCTTCCCTTCCTGAACACTTTTTAGGTAAAGAACAACATCCTCAAGAAATTGCGCTGGCAGCATTCATATCTACATACTCACCCAATCCACAGCAATGATGCTATTAAAAAGAAACACAAATTTGGATGTTTAGAGGAGCAGAAATGATGCTTTAATACTGGGGAAATAGTTGTGCAGTATTGTACTTGTATTAAATGTTTTGAGTAAATACCCTTTACAGATACCATACCTGTGTAATTCCACAAGTGATATAGCTGTACTACCTTTATTGGGATAACCCAAAAGGCACAAAATGTATGCAAGCTTCTGAGATCTTTTAGTAGAAAGGAGGACTTGCTTGAAACAGAGAGAAGATATCCTGAACTGGAAATGGCACTCATGAACCTTCCCAGGGTTGTAATTCTTTGAAGGAGATCATGGGATTGTCATTCTTTCTGCCTCTGAATTCACTTCAGTCAGAGATATTTAGACTACAATTTTTCCTAGTAGGAAACTCATCTTCAGGAAGAGTTGTCAGCAATTTGGAGCATTTGCTTGTAAAATATGTTTTGTGGGAAGAGGGATCAGAAATAGCCCACTTCTTGAAGTGTGTGTGTGTGTGTTTAAGCAGCTTCTAGGGGCCCTTCCATACTACTCAATTATAGCGTTATCATTCCACTTTTACTGACATAGCAACAACCCATGAGGTCCTGGAATTAGGAGGGGGCTTGAAAATCTTCAGCCAGGTAGCTCCTCTGTTGCCTCTGAAAAAAACTGCAAGTCCAAGGATTCCAGAGGTACCTAAACTGGAATCATAGTGCTATAATTGTACTATGTAAAAGGGTCTCCAGAAAGGTCATGGAAAAGGCAGATTCGAAATACAGCCAAAAGAATCAGTTGGAGAATCGCTATGAAAGGACCACTGTTGGATCAAATCAAGAATTTTCCTAGTCCTGCATCCTGTTTCTGACATGGGCCACTCAAGTGTTTCTGGTAGGCCCACCTGCAGGGCATGAAAGGCAAGCATCCTTCACTGATTTTTTTTTTTTTTTAATGTATATATCAAAAATTGGTTTTCACTTTCTGCTATTGTACTGGCATGCCATGTAATGAAGAAAATAACATATTTGAATAAATTCTGATAAAAAAAGATACAGGCTTCCCTTTGACAAGGTTGTCAAGTTGTGTCCGACTATAGGGGGTAGTGCTCATCTCAAAGCCGAGAGAGCCAGTGTTGTCAAAGAGTTCTGTGATCATGTGGCCAGCATGACTGCACAGAACACTGTGACCTTCCCACCAAAGTGGTACCTATTTATTGATTTGCACTTTTACATGCTTTGGAACTGCTAGGTTAGCAGAAACTGGGACTAGTGATGAGAGCTCACTCCATCACATGGCACTTGGGCCTCGAACTACTAACCTGTTGATCTTGCAGTCATCAAAGTCAGTATCTTCACCACTGAGCCACCATGTCTCAATTATTTTCTAATACCTTATTTAAAAGTCTTTGCTATATGTTATGGGGAAAGTATAGTGAAAAAATTCCTTTTGGACAACAAATACTAGAATCGCCTACCTTGTTTGGCTTCCTAGGAGTTGCAGTCCAAAACAAGTAACATTTCCAAGCTCTTACATTTCTATCCATCTATCTGTCTAGTAGAAATAATGAGGTAGGAAACTTGGATACCATTGCTTGATGGACATTTCATTTATTTCACAAATTAATTACAGTTATTGGTGGAATGACATAAATAGAGAGCCAGCATGGTATATCCTGGTCTCTGGACTACAACTCAGGAGACCAGGATTCAAATCCCAGGGTTCAACCCCCATGGAAACCCACTGGGTGACTTTGGGCAAATCACACTCTCTCAGTCTCAGAGGAAGGCAAAGGCAAAACCCCTCTTAACAAATCTTGCCAAGAAAATTCCATGGATATAAGTCCATAATATAAGTCCATAATATATTGGAGGATATAAGTCGGAAGTGGCTCAAGACACACAACATTAAATAGCATAAATACCAAAAT
Organism: Sceloporus occidentalis; assembly: GCA_023333645.1. Taxonomy (NCBI): domain Eukaryota; kingdom Metazoa; phylum Chordata; class Lepidosauria; order Squamata; family Phrynosomatidae; genus Sceloporus; species Sceloporus occidentalis. The sequence goes on from JALMGF010000004.1 coordinate 15,226,174, forward strand.
CACCCTGGGAATAAAGTCAGTATTTTTTTAAAAAAGATGAAAATGTTTACTGAGTAGGCTGTTAAACGAAAGTATGAAGTATGGAAAAGAAAATTTAAGGTCTTAAAAAGAAAGTTTGTCATAATATGAAAATTGTATACAATATATCATAAAAATGTCCAATTTCCTCTAATGCATGTGTCTTCAATGTTCTATCTTTCTAAGACTGTTGCTTACGTGTTTGTTACTTACTTTGTACAATATAACCTATACTAAAAAAACTAAATGGTAAAAAATGAGGGAGTGTGGGAAATGTTGCTAGGTAACGTCACAATTCCAACATATGGAACACTTATGACCAAAACATTTAAGGTTTCAGTACACACACACTCTCACACACCTCTTCCTCCCCCACCCTTGCAGGGATTTCCAAGAATGTCCACATCATTGAGGTTTATGATCTGTTTCCAAAATAAGGGATCATGTGCCTTTGTCTCAACATTCTAAAACAAATGTTTAAATTCAACTGGATTCTATTTGGGCACAGCTGGGGTTTATATGGATCAGCTTACTGAATCAGGTCCAGAGTTTCTTTACACACTGCTACATTTCAGTCAATATTTAGTCAAACCTGATCTCAATTTACAACCAGGCAGCAAGTTTAGGAACAGTATAGTGGGCCCTTGGTATGGTTTTGCTCCAGGCCCCTCGCCCCAACCCAGATACCAAAATCCATGGATGTTCAAGACCCATTATATATAATGAGATAGTAAAATGGTATCCCTTTTATAAAATGGCAAAATCGAGGTTTGCTTTTGAATATTTTTAAAAATATTTTCAAGCCATGGATAGCTGAATCTGTGGGTGCAGAATCTCTGGATATAGAGAGTTGACTGTACTGTGTACTGTCCATTGGGTCAGGTGGCTTTGGAAATAGTAATTATCAAGTCTCCAAGTGTTAATAAGTCCCTTTACAAGTCATACCTCCATTGCCAGATCACAAAGCCATACACCATCAAAGATAAATATGTAAATGGGAAGGTATGACAAGTCCATTATGATGTCACTGTCTCAATATGTGGTGGCAGTAAGGCTCAGTTAATGGTCTTGGGAGATGGTCTTGGGAGACCTCCTGACTCTGCCATAAAAGCTCCCTCACATTTAGACTCAACATCATACTTTACCTGGTTTTACAAAGAAAAAGCACAAGATAAGATAAACAGGACACAGTGCAAGGTACATATGTCTAATGTGAGGGCATCAGATAGATGTACTTTCTCTCTTTTTCTCTGTCTAAAATTGGTGTCTGTGTGTGTGTGTTCATAAGAGAGAAAATATAAAAGTAAGATGAGTTATCTCAAAGTTTGTTAAAGATCTGTTACATTCATATCCTGTTTAGCCTGAACTTATGTTCCTAGTGTTGCCTTCGAAGCTAACTGCTTGGAATCAATATCAAAGGCTATCTTATGTGAAAAGAAAGCATTTATTAAGGAAATGAAACATCTGATAGAGGAAAGGATGGGGCCTTCCAAATGTTGCTATGTAACTAAGGCCCGAGACAGATGGGTGGGAAGCACCGTCCTCGGGCCAAAATTAGGGTTTGGGAATGTGGAGCAACATCAGGAAATGCTAGCTACCTGTTTCAACCTTTTCTGCATCCTGTAGAAATATAGGGGATGTACAAATAGCCCCTAAGGAGTGGCATGCAGCTGCTCCTTTACTGGACAGATTAGGGCCGTGGCCACCACACACCATGGCCTTGATCTGACCTCTGGAGAGCGGGAAAAGGAGCTGCAAAATACAGCTCCTATTTGCACCCTTTAAAGGGTGTCACAGCTGCAGTGGCGCAATTTTGTGATGCCCTTTTGGTGCTGCATAATCTAGCTGCAGCGCCATGGTTGCGTCATGATGCTACACGCTATCAAGAATGGTACATGGCATCATGGCACAAGGGAGGCAGAGTCATGGCGTCAAACGTGCGGATGTTCCGCTGTGACTCCACCCACAGGCCAGCACTTTGTGCCAGTCTGTACCGGGCCATAGTTACTTTGTACAAGTGTAGTTTTATATTCCTCTATTTCTAATGCATGTGCTATACAGTAGCACAACATTGGAAAGCCACATTTCTAGATGTATGCAACATGATTGCAAGACAGCATTTAGAGGGTTTATATATCCACCATTTTTCATTGTGCTTCACTATACCGTACTATCAAGAGCTGGCAAGCCTACTATATGCTCCTCAGCTAGGTAGGAATGTGGAGTTGTCAGATCTGGATCCAGTGAAAGCAATCCAGGACCTTCAGCTAAAGTAAACCCGGAAGCTTTAACATTTAATGAAAACCATCCTGTTCTCTCATACAGATTCATATTTAACAAAGTAGCACTTTGTGTTCAGAACAAGATGATTACAAGAAAGAGGGCTTAAACTTTAATAGAGTATATAAAAGAGTAAATGATTAAGTTCCGTGATGTGACAGCATACCAACTGATACCATGCAGGAATCTCACCTTTTGGCATTAGGCTGACACTGAAAGTACAGTCATATGTCACCTTATCACACTCTCTACTGGTATAGCTACTGATAAAATTGTACCTGCAAAGAAGATTTGTGGGCATTTTCAGTAGAGGAACTAAATGAGCTAAAGCAGCACAATGAAACTCAGAAAAAATGGGTAGAATACATTTTTCTAAAAAAAATCTGCTTTTTATCAGAAAAACCTTAATGCAATACAGAAATTACATTACAAAGAATATACCCTTTTTGTTTTCTCCTAAATACACAATTGAAAATCCCACTACCTTATTCAAAGTGAAAAGGACCTGATCCTTAGCCCTGGCAACTGCTGCTCCTTTCTAGCTTCAGCAATCCCTCTCTTTCTGATCTCAACCAGAAGGTACAGCCCCTCTTCCTTAGGGTTTTCCCTGCTCACAGGGCCAAACCAATACTGCCAGAGGTTACAATATAACATCTGGTTCGGTCCATGAAGGGGGTCACAGGGTCAAGAATAGGTTACATACAATTCCCAGACAGTAGAATTTAGAGACATAGGAGCTTATCACTTGGGCAAATAAGATGGCTTACCTCTTCCAGCTTCAGTTCAGTATCTGGGATGCCCATGGATGTTATCATACCTAAACTGCCATCAATTTAGCTGGGATGCCACTGCCCAGATGCATCCTGAGTCGATTTCGCTTACCTGGCCAATTTTTGAATTTGGAAACTCCCTGACATCAAAAAAGTGCTGGCTGGGATCAACCTGGGATGCATCTGGGTGCTGGCATCCTGGTTAGATCGATGGTGATTTAAGTATGATAACATCTGGGGGCATCCCAGATCCAGAATTGAAGCTGGAAGATGTAAACCGGCTTATTTGCCCAAGCAATAAACTCCTTAGCCATGTTAGTCTAAATATCAGTATGTAAAGGGATCTTGTACCCCCTTTGAGATTAACTGTGCAAAAGAAGTTGTACCATAAGCTTTTGTAGACACTGGAATTTATCACACAGGAGGTTAAGTGCCTAAATCCCGTGCAGAAACAGGATTTAAATCCCAGGAAAACCCCACAAAAGCGGGATCATTTTCAGACTTATCGGAAGCATTTAGCATTAACGCAAAAAAAACCCACACAGAAATTGGACAAAAAAGGTCGCTTTTTACTTTCGGGAGACTCATGAAAGTAAAAAGCAGCCTATTTTGTCCACTTTCTATATGGGTTAATTCCTATTTAATGCTCAATGCCCTCAAGGACATGTGAAAACGATCCCCCTTTTGCGGGATTTATCCACTTTCTGTGCACATTAATGCATGACGCCATGTGAAACAATCCCACTTTTGTGGGATTTTCCTGGAAGGACTTTTATAATCAGCTTATATGAATAGCCATAGAAATACTTATGGATATGATGAGGAGGTAACAAATTCAGTTTTAATGATGGTCACTGAAAGACGAAGGCAGGTGGAAAGATGTTTCCTAAGGCCAGGGTGGGTGGCTGAGCATATGAATGGTGGAGGGAGTTCTGGAATGTGGTGTCTGCAGGCTGGGAACAAAACAAACAAGCAAACAGCTTCATTTATATACCGCTTCATACTGAACTAACAGTGTCTAAGCGGTTTACAACTGTAAGCTAATTGCCCCCAACAAGCTGGGTACTCATTTTAGTGACCTCAGGAGGATGCAAACCTGAGTCGAGCTTGAGCCCTTTTGCTGGTATTGAACTCACAACCTTATCATTTTGAGTGAGTGGCTGCAGTACAGGCATTTAACCACCAGAAAGGATATGTGTGCCAGGAAGCCATTGTCTCTGTCCAGCCCATGTTAATGGATTGGCTGAATTCAGTGCAATGCCACATCATTGTGCACACAAGCCAGCCAGGCTGACCTTTGGTACCAGCACTGTTGCCCCACAAGCCAAGCAGCTCTCTGCAAGAACCTGGACATCATCATTATGTCTTTTGAGGTCAAAATGGGGTGCCCTACCATGTGATTAACAAATAGAAGGTCACTCTCCCCTCCTTATTCATTGCATGGGCATTCTAGAAACTTTTGAAACTCCAGAGTGAAGTGCAGATACTCTTAAACTGGATTAAAAGCTTAAAACAGGGTGTTTGCTGCAGAAGTGATGCTACATTATCTTGTTAGATCATAGTGGGACCGGGGGGGGGGGGGGGGGTTTACTATATATTCTTAGTGCAGACAAGCCCATAGCAGTAATGAATGCATTTTCTCTTAAAAAGAAAAAAGAAGAAGAAATGCTTCTCTGTTTTTATAGAAAGGACTTCTGAAAACCACCAACAAAAAACATCTTGTGGTGAAAATTTTCATTTCACATAGCAGCCCTGTTTAATGAGCTTCTTTACATTTGGTACTCTCTTTTTTCTCCAAATATTGCTGTTAACAGAAAACGTACTGCACACCCTGAGGAAGGATATTGCTACTTAACCTCAAACATTATTTGGGAAGATTTCTCAATTGCAGATTTAATTAAATTTTCTTGTACATATACATCAGTATATCCAGTAACACCCTTCCAGGCATTTTTTGTTTTCAGAAAAACATGCAGAAAAAACAAAATCTTGTTTCTGATAGCAGAAGAAAACATAAACCAGTGCTGGCATTTGTCCATAATCCCTTTGGAAGATATACCTAAGGGTGTTGCTCTCCCTCAATCAAAAACAATATGGTTTGGAAATTACCCTTTTACCTCCTTTGATGCAAACATTCCCATTCCTGTTGCAATTACTTAATTGTTTAAAGCCTAAGTAAAGCAGAGGAGATTATGGGAGGAGGTGTCTCTTGCAGACAGTGCTATGGGAGTTGCTTTTCACATTCAGCCACAAGGATGGCAGTTCTAAGCCAAAATAGCAGTTTCTATTTGGGATTCTTCAGCATTCTGCTGCATATGGCCATAGCTATGGTATTCTTTAAAAAATATTTTCACATGCTTTCCCCTGCTTTCTTTGCTGCAGCCTGAGTCGAATGAAACCTGCAAACTCAAGGCAAAGATGAATTTGAGCATGCAATTGGTTTCACTATTCACATATATTTCCTCAGCCTAGGTATCATGGATGGCAAGAACATTTGGCTCTTCCTGATGAAGCACTAAGACATGTGTGGGCAAAGTATAACTATAGGCCAAAGGCATTCCTCCATGGCTGTTTTTCTGGGCCCCAGAATCATTCTTTCAACAACAGCAAATAAAAAACATATTTTTTAAAATAACTAAGTGAATGCCTAGGTGGCTGGGGGGGGGGGGGGGAGAGGCAGTGTTGCTTAATGGTTTAAGTGTTGGACTACAACTCTGGACACCAGGGTTCGATTCCCAGCTCAGCCATTACCCATTGGATAATCTTAGCCAAGTATCATGCTCTCAGCCTCAGGGGAAGGCAATGACAAGCCTCTTCAGAACAAATCTTACCAAGAAAACCCCATGATAGTTCGCCTTAGGGTCACCATATGTCAGAAACAGCTTGAAAGTATGTAACAACAGCAACAAAGGGGGATGAGGGGCATTTTGCCATGTTTTCATCACTTGTCTGGGCCCGTTTACATCCAAGGACTCATTCCCACTTACATTTAAACTGGTTTGCAATTCGCTTTCGTTCCATGTTGGTAAATTGATTCCAAAAGAGCCATCGTTCCTACTATGAAAGCGGATCTTTTCATTATCCCCTTGTAATTGCTTCCTTTTTTGCACAATTGTCATTCCAACTAGTTTGCACCAATTCAAAATGCATGTCAATCATCTGTGCATCATCAGTGACATAAGCAGCAGCCTGGTCAGCCCGGCTTGAGAACTCTGTGTGTGTGTGTGTGTGTGTGTGTATTGAAAGAAGATTCGATTCATTGGTTTTGCAACTACTTGCCTCACTATGAACTGCCATCAGATCATCCAGGTAATTGCAAGTAGTTGCAAAACCAGTGAATCAAATCTTCTATCGATTTTTTTAAAAAAGAAACGATAGAAGATTCAATTCATTGGTTTTGCAGTCTTCAATATGACACCTTTTTTCAAGTACTTAAGCATGGCTATCATGTCACCTCTTAGCCTTATTTTTGCCAGGCTAAACATACCCAGCTCCCTATGACACTGCTTGACATGGTTTTCTTCCCAGTTATAGTAACTTACATTTCTTCCCATTGAAATTTATTTTGTTAGTTTTGGCCCAGTTCTCCAATCTGTTAAGTCATTTTGAATTGTGTTCCTGCACTTTGGGGTAACCTTGCAAGGATTTGAGCCTCAACTTGAGACTTGAAGTTGAAGATAGAGACTTGAGACATGAGTTGAAAATATCTTGCAAAGATTTGAGACTTGACTCAGAATAATGGAATCATAGAGCTGGAAGAGATCCCAAGGGCTGTCCAGCCCAGTGCTCTGCCATGCAGGAATACACAATCAAAGCAGCCCTGACAGATGGCCATTCAGCCTCTGTTTAAAAAACCCTAAAGAAGGATACTCCACCACACTCTGAGGGAGTGTGTTCCACTGTCAAACAGCCCTTGCTGTCTGGAAGGTTGTCCCAAAGATGAGCTAGAATCTCTTTCACACATAATCTTGTTAAACCAGGTGTCCCTCATCCTATATCGATGCATTTTATTTTTTCTCCCAATTCTCCCTTTTGAAATTCATTCAGTTAGTTTTTGCCCAGCTTTCTAATCTATTCAGGTCATTTTGAATTTTGATCCTCTTCTCTGGGGTATTAGCTAGTCCTCCTAATTTGGTGTCATCTACAGATTTGATAAGCATGCCCTCTATGCCTTCATCCAAGATGCTGGTAAATATGTTGAATATCACTGCATACAGGACAGAACCCTATGGCCCCCTCCTAGTCACTTCTCCCCAAGATGTAGAGGAGCCATTGCTGAACACCCTTCGGGTTTAGCTGGTCAACCAATTACAAATCCACCTAACAATTGCATTGTGAAGCTTGCCTTTTACTAGCTTGTTCGCAAGAATAATATGTGGGACCTTGTCAAAAGCTTAACTGAAATCTAAATATGCTGCATCCACAGCATACCCAAGGTGGCGTGTGTGTGTGTGTGTGTAAATATATATATTAAAAAAGGAGATCAGATTAGTCTGGCATGACTTGTTTTTCAGAAACCCAGGTTGACTTTTTGTGATTGTGGCATTCTCTTCTAAAAGTTTACAGACTATCTGTTTAATGATCTGTTCTAGAATCTCTCCTGATATTGATGTCAGGCTAACCAAGAGGTAATTATTTGAGTCCTCTTTTTTCCCTTTTTGAAGATCAGGACAACATTTGCCCATCTCCAGTCTGCTGGGACTTCTCCTGTTCACTGGGAATTCTCAAAGATTATTGTCAATGGCTCTGAGAATACTTCTGCCAGTTCTTTTAAGCATGGCGTAGTGGTTTAAGCATTGGACCAAGAACAGGGTTCGAATCCCTGTTTGGCTATGGAAACTCAGTGGGTGACCTTGGGTAAGTAACACTCTCTCAATCTCAGAGGAAGGCAAAGGCAAACACTCTCTGAACAAATCTTGCCAAGAAAACCCATGATATGGGTGGCCTTAAAGTTGCTGTAAGTCAGAAATGAATTGAAGGCACACAACGACAATAAACTAATAACTAAAATCTGGGAAGTAACATTAATGCTGAAATTCCAACTTTAGCCAATCAATTATGTTAAAAAGGAATTTTAAAAAGTTGAAAAAAAATCTAAGTTAAATGACAGCTTAATGGATTGTAATTAGTTCAGTCCTATCACTGCAAATCAGCACACATTCCTGTAACCCATAGGCAAACAGAAGAGGCCAAGCAGGGGACCTATGATTAATCATATTATATTTCTGGAACTTTACAAGCTTCTTAAAGTACCATATTAGCTGGCCAAGTTTTTTTTTTAATCAACTTTTCTCTTCTTCTTTTTTTCACTATATCAGATAACAAGATTACATTGGTTTTCATTGCATTTCCCTGCTTTTCAAAAGGACTATAGTTTCTATCTTTTCAGGAAAAACCCACACAGAAATATTGTCTCTGTATTAATAATTTGCTGGTTATTTATGTCGTACATTTAAGACAACGAGGAAGGTCTATTTCTCTTAATGTTGCAATAATCCTCTCAGAAAACCCAGTACAGAGGTGATGAGGAGAAGAAGCAATAATAGCTCTGAGAAGCAGATTCCCGAGCCAAGAACTCGCTTGCTTACAGACAGATGGCAAATATAGCCAACATTATGAAACTGCAGCTGTGTGCCTCCAATCCCTTAGATCTATGTGTGTGATCATTACAGATTTTCTAATCATCTAATAGAGCACAGTCTCCTAGAGATTTTGGGCAATTGTGCTTCGCCAAACTCTTTTTGCTTTCTTTTCAAACAACCACATTCATCTTATGCAGTACACAGTTAAAGGAAAAAAACTTTCTTTTTTGTTCTGTTTTTGCTTTTGGATAAAGCTACACATAAAACTGACACATAACGAGAAAAGGAAATTTACTTTTTATCAGGTACCAAAGAATTTGGATCTATCTGTCTATTTCTAGCTATCTGAAATACTTTTGCACAAAGTAGGCTACCATTACGATGTAGAATTCAGGTTACTTTTTTTTGCTACACTTCCCAGAAATGTCTAACCAGCATGGTCCTTAATTTTTCCAAGCTCTGGATTTCTGATCATAAATGGAGCTATTATGATAATTCACTGCAACAGATTAAAATACCTAAAGTAGTTTTACCTGATCTGCTCAGAATCTGACACATGGAGGGAAGGAGTTCTTGATGCTGTGTGACTTCAAGTCATTTCTAACTTATGGTGACCCTAAGGTAACCCTATCATGGGGTTTTCTGGGACAGAGCATGTGACTCATCCCAGGCCACTCAGTGTGTTTCCATGGTCAAACGGGGAATTGAACTATCTCCAGAGTCATAGTTCGCACTGAAAGCACTATACCAGGCTTACTCTCGGGAAAGGGGTAGCACTTAGTTAATGGAGAGAGTGAAGCTCACCAGTTGGGGAGGCTTGAAGATTAGTTGCATTTGGTAGTGGCTGTTGATGGGACATTGTAAGTAAGGAGAATAATTCTTGATGTCTCAAGGCAGAGTTTGGTGATGCCAGCAGTGTGAAAACCCTGCTGCATGCTCCCTAAGCATGCATGAGAATCAGTGTCAGCATTCTGGGCACAGTGTTTTTGTGTTAGTTTTGGCACTTGGATTCTGTCAGTTCATACGTAATTCCCAGTGCAAGACTCCAAACAATGATTTGTTACAGCATTTGGCATTATGCAGACCTCCATTTAGTTTTAAAGTGAAATGTGTTTCTGTGCCATGTGTTACTGTAGAACTAATTGGCAGGCTCTGTGTCTTGTGCTCAAAGTATCAAGAGAAAGTACTTATTTGATTGGCCTCACTCACATTTGTTCTGGTGTTCATATTCTATCCATAGTCTAAACTTGTCCAAGGTTCTGAGTTCATCCTGGATATTTTCTTCACAGTTAAATCTAAAACCTGGAGTGGATGCACTCTCCCACCAACATGGAAGCTGTCAGAATATAGATAACAGGACAAATGTGATTGAGAACAATCAAAGGAGTACTTCCTTCTGATCCTTTGAGCACAAGACCTTTGAGCAAAAGGCACAGAGCCTGGCAATTAGTTCTACGGTAACATGTGGCACAGAAACGTATTTCACTTTCAAACTAACTTGAGGTTTTCATAATGCCAAATGCTGTGATAAATCACTGTTTGCTCAGGGAATCATGGACTGACAGGATGTAAGCGCCAAAACTAACTCAAAAACATGATGTTCAGAATGCTGCAGAATAAAATTGGGCAGAGCAAAAGAACTAGCCAGCTCAGAAAGTTAGGAAGGTGCTAACACATGGGTTTGCTTCTCAAAGGAGATTATCACACTTCTTCTTTTGCCTGACCTGGACACGGGCTGCAAATGGGCTTGAAGAGGTGGAAATGGGTGTTATCACACAGCAAAACACAGACGATGCCACCAGGAGAGGAAAAGCTGTCTCCCAGATGCACTTAGCCCGTCGATGTTGAAGTATGGAAGCTTTACATCCTTGCAAAATCAGCGGCCTAAGCGCGGCTGGCTTTTAGTCTCCTGGTGGCATCGGCAGTGTTTTGCTGTGCAAGAACACCCATTTTCACCCATTCAAGCCTGTGCCCAGCCAGTGTCCAGACTGGGCAAAAAATGAAGTGCAATAATCTCCAAAGTCTCTTGGCCTTGTGAAAAGCAGGGAAATTCTTCTGTGAAAGCCCTTCTTGGATAAAGAAAAATATGCAATTTTTTAAAATGTGAGAACAACCCTTTAACTCACCAGATAATGCTTGTGCACAAGCAAACATAGTGTTGCTTACACCATGGAAATGCAGAACAATTCTAGCTTCCCAAAGAACTGACCAGCTCTGGTAAATTATGCCCAGGGATTCCAAAGTTTCATCTGGTCCTCATTTTCCATCAGCTGTAAAATGATACGCTGATGTATATTTTTTTTATTACAAAATCATTGTAGCTTGTTTCCCTCTAGTTTATATTTCAGAATGCCCTGCTTTTCCAGCCTGATTTCTTGTATTAAATGGGAAAAAAGTGAGTTACTCCTCTCTCTCTTTCCAGTAGCCGACCTAGTGGCACCACCACAGCTCCAGAGCTCATAGGTTCCAGAACAACAGCAGAATCTCTGGTTTCTCAGCATAAAAATGAGTGAGGAGGCTGGCACTCTCCTTGGTTCTCATACCCCCTCAATTTCTCCCCTAGAAACCAGTAATAGAGGCCAGCAGAAAGAGAGAAAAATAGAACACCTTCAAAGGCAGCGGCATACCCATTTTTCATAGAGCTTAGAAGCTGAATGATGAGTTACATTAATAGACTGGACTACTTATTCCATTTAGTTCACCACAAGGAGGATCAAGTTCTACTAAGTTCCATGTGGAGTATTCCATTGTGCCCCTCTGCCATATAATTAAAATTACTGTGGTTAAAATTTTTCTAGTTTGAAGGAGGAGGAAAATTGCCTTATTCAACCTGGCCACATCCAGACAATTGCCTTGATCCAGCCAGGCAGGGATGTACCTATGCATGCTTGAACACAGATATTCCCATAGTTTGGGGAAACTATTTTTTGTACTGCAACTCTCGGCAGTCTGTGGGAAACTTGGTGTTATAATCCAAAACATTTTCCAAGTTCCTAGCTAAATCAAAAATGGATTATACAGTCCAAAGCTGTTTCTAGTTCCTCCCCTACTCCAGCTGGTGGGGTTGTGTGTGTGAAGGCTTCTTCAAAGACTTGTGATCCTGCAGATCAGCTCTCCAGGAGTGGGGCATTAGATGAAGTCTCCCTGCTCCCTTCTTCTATCTGAGAGCTCAGTAACATACCTACTAGTAGTCCCATTGACGTTTTCCTAAACATGTTTCAGGGGCTGTACAGACAGCCCCGAAGGGGTAGCATGTAGCCACCCCTGTTTCAGCTAGATCAGGGCTGTGGCAACCGCATGCCACAGCCCCGATCCAGCCTCTGGAGAGTGTGAAAAGGAGCTGAAAAAAGTAGTTCCTTTTTGTGCCCTCCAAAAAGCGGCTTTATGATGCCCCTTCGGGGCTGCATCATGTGGATGCAGCACCGAAGGGGCATCATGATGGCATGCACTGTGTGAACCAGTGCACACCAAAATGGCATCTGGGGGTGGTGTTAGGGCATCCAACCTGCAAATGCTGCACTCTAACACCACCCACAGGCTGGCACAAAGTACCGGTTTGTATAAGGCCTCAGAAAAAAATGTTTAGGGTTACTGAAGTCCACTTCAATAAGAGCCCTCATTTTTTAAAATCTGCTCACACCAAAAGTAAAATAGTGTAAGATTTATGATAATAAGAGGAATATGTGGATGTCTGTATTAATGTAGTAATGTATGCTTGTTTTTGATAATTAATTGTGCACTAAAACTATTATGTCCCAAAAGATAATGCTCACCTCCACTCTCACCCCATTCCTGCCAGCCTTTGTCATCCCCAGAATGTCTCCCTGTCAGCATCTCACCCCAAAAGAAAAGTAGCTCAGAAAAGGTATTTGTTTGGACTACTACTCTCAGAATCCCCTAGCCATCACAATTACTAGCAATAGTGGCTGTGAGACTCCGGGGTGGGGGGGGATTATTGTTCAGAAATTTACTTGTTCCAATCTCTGCCACCTCACTTAGGTCCATAGAAGAGATAATTTCTGCAGAGGTTATTTGAATGGCAGTCTCTACCTGCTGAAATTCCTTCTTCTACACAAGAAACTTGTCCTCTCCTCCATTAGCTCACACTATTCCTGCCAGGCACACAATGATGGTGTAATTCATGGGTGTGTTAGTGTCCCTGCCCCTAGTTTAACATGAACAGGCGAAGCCTTTATAGGTGATTTTGTCTCTCTGGTTTGCTAAGATAGTGAGGTTCAAAGCTCAGGGGATAATGGGAGAAATGGTTTCCCATGGGCCAGCTTTACACCCAGACGGACAACAGCATTCCTCACCCTGCTTTCAAATTGGCCTGGGAAAATTATGTACATTTTCCTCTCCCTTGATTCAGCAAAATTCTTGATAAATCTGGAGCTGATCAAGAAGAGTTTTGGGAAGCACATCCTTTCTTATGACTGCTTTTTTCACATGTGGTTGCACATACAGCTGCCTTTGCTGTTGCATATGAAGAGTTGGATCGAGGGTTACCAGACTGAAAACTGGGGATGGGTCTTGTGACATTCATAATTCTGTAGAAGAGAGAATTTCAGCAGGTGCTGCTAGTCATACAACTAGGTAACAAGTGCTGAAACTCCCCCTTCCATGAGCATTAAAAGGTCAGGAGCCATCTCCAATGTTCACTCTGGTAACCCTCTTTGGCTCAGTGCCAGAACAAAAAGAAGTGACTGGCTAGATACATATGGATACACATGAGTCCCACAGACCGCCAATATGGGAAGGGAATTTTTGGTTGATCAGTGGTTGTTATGGTAGTTATTTTACACACACACACACACACACACTAAAAAAACACATCAGAAAATGGAAAAATCTCTTGTAATCTAACACAGCTGAGAGAAAACGTTTAAAAGTTTTCTTTCACAATTGAAAGAACGACATAAGCAGACATTGACATATGTCCTGGAGAATAGTGTGGGCATGTTAAACATTCAGAGCTAGCATTGGTTATGCTACTGCATGGCCATCATGAACAGAGTAAAATGCGTTGCAGATTTGATCTTCATGCAGGGCTGCAGACAGTACTTTCAGATTGTCAAGAATGACCTTAAGGTGTCTTTGCCAAAGCTCCAGCTGCATGACTATCTGAATGTTGGCTCTTTCTCTTGGGCTGATGTCCTTGGTGGATAAAAAGTTCTTGGACTGGGTCAAGGGAGCAGTGCCTATCCTTACTGGGCTGGAGAAGGAAGGGAATAGCATTGTAGAATCTCAGTCACATAAATGAAAAGTCTCAAGTCAGGAGTCACAGTCCCGCAGACAGGAACAACATTGACTGCTGTCCAAGATATTTATTTACCAGATAATTTTAGAAAAGAAGAAAAAGCAGCACAGGACCTTCACATACAGTACAGTGTGTTTTAGAATGAAGGAGCATTAATTTAACATAGCATCTGTGGATGAGATGGGAACCTGGCTTCACTAGCTATAGGTGTATTGTATGTGTGTGCACATGTGCCTTCAAGTCACCTATAAGCTTATGCCTACCCCATGAATTTCATAACTTGTCTTAGGCAATAAATCCTCAGAGGTGATTTTACCAGTTCCCTCCTTTAAAATATAGCCTACTTCACTTGGTATTCATTGGTGTTCTCCCATCCAAGGACTAATCAGGGCTGACCCTGCTTAACTCCAAGATCAAATGGGATCTGATGTCTTTAGGATACTTAAATCATAGTTAGATATACTGTACTCTCTGGTTATTGTTTTAAGAAAGTTAAGCATGGTTCAACAAGATGAGATTTGTTTTGCCAACCCCTTAGGTTGTTCCAAATGTGAAAATACATCTTAGAGGAAACTGCCTTCTTTTGAGTCATACCATTGCTCTGTTATTGTTGGGGCATAGGCAGTAGCTTGATTTGCAAAGCCTCCAATCATGTCACCCATCCAACAAATTAATCTTAGCATAAGCATAAGCTGAACAGCAGTAAAATAAAAAGAAATCTGTAAACCTTTTTCTAGAAATATGTGCTTAGCCACTTGCACTGAACATGACCTCCCTCAGCTTATGAGAAGGCCACATTCTACTTAGCCCACAATCCAATACATATTTACCTAGAACTACATTCTACTGAATTTCCTTTTGAGGCGACATATATAAGATTGCACACTACTAATGTGTAATTTCACTATTAGTTACCGTATACAGTCAACTATAAATTGACCTCACGTATAAGTCGAGCACAGGTTTTGGGGCCAAAATAATGGATTTTGATATGGCCTGTGGATAAGTTGAGGGTAAAACCTAGGGGCATGTAACAAAGGATCTAAAGGATAAAGCAAATGAAAATAATGCCAAAGAACTAACAAACATACAGCAGTCATAACTATTTGCGCTCACGCTAAAAAGGATGAGAGAGTAAAAGGAGGTCAGTGCTGCCAGAACAGATTACACTATTTCCTTTTACCTTTATTATTTAATAACCGTTAAAATACATTTCTTACATTGGATAAGTCAACTCAGATTTTTGGATCAATTTTTGGACTAAAATTTCTAGACTTATACATGAGTATATACAGTACAGGTTCCTCTATACTTTAACCTCACAATAGCCATGTGAGGAGAGAGTGGCTGAAATGAACTTCATGGCATAGGCTGCTGTTACCCTGCAGAATTATTACAGTTTGACACCACTTAAAATGTCATGGCTCCATCCTATGGATTCTGGGATTTCTAGTTTGTTCTGGCACCAGAGCTCTCTGACAAAGAAGGCTTAAAATCTCACAAGCAAATCCCAGAATTCCATAACACTGCAGTATTAAAGTGGTGTCAAACTGCATTCATTTGACAGTGTAGATACAAGGTACATCCATACTGAAGAAACAATGCAGTTTGACAACATGTTAAGTGCTGGGGCTCCATCCTATCAAATCCTGGGATTTATAGTTTTACAAGTTCTTTACCCTTCTCTACCAAAGCGTGTTAGTGCCTCACAAAGCTACAAATCTCAAAATTCTGTAGAATGGAGCCATCAGCCTCAGTGAGGATTACAAGCTGGATTTCACATTGCCAGCCCAGCACTGTATCTGCTACACCATGTTGGATTTCATTTTAGTATCTGTATGTTTGGGGCTGGTGATATATTTAGAATAGTTTTGCTTTTGTTGCATTTTTCTTCACTAGCATAAAGTCATCAAACTGGGGGAAAGACGGAAAAAGCGGCAAATTCCGTAACATGCTTATTTGGCAGCCCATGTTGTTTTCTTTCAAAAGGCATTAACAATGTGCTTCTCTCACTAGGAGAACTTCAAGAGAAGATAATTATTCTTGTCTGCCTTGTAATATATATTTAAAAAATGTTCAAATGTGGCTTTACAGGGAATTCTGCCAAATATTTGTAAGGCACCAGCTCCAGCTTTAGTTAATTTTATATTGCCTTCTCAGTCTATTATAAAATATTATTCCATCCAGTTGGGTAAAAACTAAGGCTGAAATTTACAACTGTATATTAAAAACATTTTAATGAGGGGGAGTTTTTCTCTTGACATTATGATCTTTAATTTTTTTATGTGATTACAGTTTCAATTCATAGCCATTGAAATAAGGGCTGTGCTGCCCTCTCAGATAAATCCTGAATTCCAAAGGCAACTGAGTCAATTTTGCACTGTTGGGGATTAGGTCAAAAGGGGATCTGATCAGCCCAATTCAGTTTTGAAGTGGACTGGCCAAGCCCAAAGTGTTTTGGCTCAGTTCAGGACAAGGGGTCCAGATGTTATGTCCCCAACTATGTCACATAAGGGAAATGCCATGGTGGGGTGTTGGAAGGGGGGAGCAGATGGCTTTGTCATATAGGCAGATCTAGCTTTGGTGCAAGAATCTCACCAAGATGCTCCAGTCACAGCATGTCGATGGGGAAGAGTTGGTGGGGAGATCACTGAAGGGTGTATAATCCATTCTCTTTCAGCTTGGGATTGTATATTTTAACCTTGTAAGCTGCCCCGATTGCATTTTGTAGAGAGGAGGGATATAAATAATAATAATAATAATAATAATTATTATTATTATTATTATTATTAGCTTTATGCTTTTTTAGTTGTTGTTGTTTCTTTTCTTTTATTATTAATTTTTTTTACTATTTTTTCATATTTAGCTACTGTAGTTGCAAGAGATCTCTGCCTGCCTGCCCATCCACTCAATTGTAAATCAACCTCATGTATAAGTCAAGGGCACATTTTGGGGCCAAAATTATGGATTTTGATATGTCCCGCAGATGAATTGAGGGTAAAATGCAGAGGTGTGTAACAAAGGATCTAAAGGATGAAGCAAAGTAAAACAATGCCAAAAACCTTAACAAAATTCCAGCAGACGTAATTGCTTGTGCTCACCCTAAAGGCTGGATGGCTGAGAGAGTATAGAAGGGAGGGGGTCCATGTTTCCAGGAGAGATTACACTCTTGTCTTTCACCAGGGGATTGCTCCTTTTAATAAAAATTAAGGTACATTCCTTACATTGACCTGTGGACACGACAACCTAGGTTTTTAAAATTAATTTTCTGACTAAAATGTCTAGGCTTATACATGAGTATAGACAGTACTTCACTTCCAGCTATTATTTCTGATCTTTAGCTGTGCTTGTCAATATAGTTGTACCTGAACTCTGAGTCTCAAGGATTGTCTGAAGGCCATGGTTTCCCATCGTAATCTAATCATTACACCAGGCTGAGCTCTCCAGACAAAAACGTTGTGACATAGATTAGATTTAGCCATTACTCATACACATAGAGCTTAAATATAGTAGGAAGGACAGCAGTACACCACATCACTGACCCCGCTGCCATGCCATGAGGCCATGTTAGTGACTTCACCCTTGACACTGGCAGCTGAGCTAATCCCATTTCCCAACATCTGCACACTGAGTGCAAGTGCCTGAAGTGAAATTTCTAAGTCTGAGGAATTGCTCACATATAGGTCCTTCTTTGGGCATGCCTACTCAACGTTCAGATGTCAAGTTATCACAGCATGACACTGCAATGGAGAAGCCACTGGAGTCATCCAAATGGGCAGGGGCAATTATCATGGCATGCCCTCACTCCTTCTCCTGTGGACAAGTCTGGTGTGAATTGGCTTCAGTTCACCCAGTGAGCTTCCTGGTCAAGTGTGAATTTGAACCTGGATCTTCCCAGTCCCAGTTTTAAAAGGACTGTTTATTCTTTCTTCCCATTATTGAACATTTTTATTCTCCTATTGTCTTCTATATAATTAAGGATTCTGCCTCTCTATGCAAGTCTATCCAAGTCTCACAAGGGAGGGCTTTCTCTCAGTCCTAGCATTGTTGCAGGCCTGTTTGGAGAGGGCATGGGAGAGGCCTTCTCAGTGGCTGCTCCCAGGATGTGGCATTCCTTTCCATGGGAATCTAGGGTGGCAACTTCTCTGCTCCCCTTTTTCTTGCAGAACCTTTTCATTCAAACAGGTATTTGATGATTAATTGGTTGCAGAAGGTTTTTTTATGGTGTGGGAAGTGTTTTGTATTTTTATCTCTTGTTGTTGTTGTGTACCTTCAAGTTTTTCTAACATATAGTGACCCTAAGGCAAACCTATCATGGAGTTTTCTTCACAAGATTTTTTCAGAAAAGGTTTGCCATTGCCTTCCTCTGAAGCTGAGAGCATGTGACTTGCCTTGGGTTTTATGGCCAAGAGGGGAATCAAATCTGGTCTCCGGAGTTGTAGTCCCAAACTCAAACCACTGCACCATGCTGGCTCTTTTTTTTTTTTCTTTACGGTTAAAGTTTAAATGGTTGTATATTTTTTTAAATTAAGGGTGTTTAACTGTGATAGCTTGCTTAACTGTGGTTTAACTTTTTAATTATCATGTTTTCTTGGCTCTCTTTCAAATGCACAAGAGGGACCAACCAAGTACCAAGAGATGTGTACATACTGTATTAATGTGTCTGTCTGTGTGTAAGACACACAAAAACACACACTCAGATTTGAGATTCTGAGTATCAACAACCAACCAACTTTAAAGCTCCAGATGCAAGAAATAAGAAAAATTAGCCCACTGCTAATTTCTGATTCTATAGAAAAGCTAAAACAACTCATCATCATCGTCAACATCATGATCATCACCGCCACTCTGTGAAACCATCAGGTAAGTAGTGCCCAATTTCACAATACTCTGTTTGATGGACTAGCAAAAGATAATTCTGTGTTAAAAGTGATGTCAAGTCGCAGACTGGCGTTATGCTGGCATGAGGGCAACATACGGTCATTGCATACACACTCTGGTGCCCCCACACCACTCCCACACTGGCATCATGCTGTGCACCCAATCATAAAGTGGGGACATCACGGTGCTCTACTGGCACTGTGTTTAAATGCGCTGTACCAAAGGGTGTCCTTTCTGTGGTGCAAAATGGAGCCACCTTTTCTTTGTGCCACAGAAAGGCCAGTTCAGGTCCATGGTGTGCAGTTGTCATGGTCCCAATCTTGTGCTTCCAGGGGCAGCATGGAGCCACTCCTTAGGGGCCATCTGTTGAGCCCCAAAATCTGGTTTAAAGAGAAAGCACCATAAGAGAGAGAGCTGCAAGACCCTTGAAATTACCCATCAACACTTGGTCTCTGGAGTGCAGACAGAGCAGGCACACAGATCACACTTGTCCTAGTATGTAGCATGGCATCCCTCTTTAATTACAGTAGTTCTTTCTAGATATGCATCTATACATAAATATTAGCACATGCAAATTTATGCCATTACATGTCTTTTTGGTACTCTTTTTTGGTAATGCATATTCTCTGTTTTCACAAGCTGTAAGTGGCAAGCTAGTGACTAGTGTCCTGTTTCAAATAATTTATCCAAAGATGTTAATGCACATGCTGACAATAAGATAAGAGCTTGAATATATTTTGTGAGTATTCTGTACCTAATTATTAACCTAAAAATGTCTTCAGATGTTTGTTCAATGTAGCAAGAACTCACAACAACCTGAAAAACAAATTGTACAGGTGTAAGCTAGACATCTGTGTACCTCACCATCAGGATGCCAGACACAGTATGAGAATGTGAAAGAAGGCCTTTTCCTCACCCTGGTTATGGAATGACCTCCGCTTGGAGGACCAGTTTGCACTGACCTTAGATTCATCACAGCATCAGGTTAAAAACTGGTGCTGTCGAAGCCTTTGGAGCTTAGTGAGTTTATCCAAATCTATATACACGTGTGACGTTAGATCATTTTAATATTTTTAAAACAATTAAAATTTAAAATTGCTCAATTGTTAATTATGTTGTAAATTATGCTTTAGGGTTTTCAGGAAATAATTTGGGAGCTAGTTCCTTCCAGATGTTGCTGAACTGATAGGAGTGGGGAGGTTGTCACAACAAATGCTGCATAGTAAGTGCACAAGCCATATTGGTGGGATAACCATCCTTACAAGAGAGCAATAGCAACCTTTAAAGATATTCTTGCTACTTCCTGAACATTCTCCTAGACCTCCAAAATGTTAAAGTCACAGGCTTACATTTTGTTTCAAATGTTATTTCTATTGTCAGTTTCAATGCAGGTAGAGGCCATGCTCCTTGAACATAGGAGACTAGGGACAAAGGGCAATACAGAGAATCCTTGATAAATTCAATGTTCTCTGCCTAAGAAAGGGGCACTTAGCTTCCCATAGGATAGGGACAGCCTGGATCCCAAGGGAAGTTGTTTTACTGTTACTAATGGAGTTGAAATTTTATTAGTTGTCTTTTATTGCCCCCTTTCCCTAGTCACTACATGGCCAAAAAGGGGAATGGCCACTGCTTACACTGAGATCCTTCCAGACCATTTTAGCTGGCAGCAGAACTAATATCTGAAACAAAATGTAGGCTTTTAATATCTTTGCCTGAAGAAGAACCCAGTGGGGCTTCAAAAGCTTGCATGATGTATTTTGTGCATTTTGATTGACCACTGTCAAAACTGTGGATTTTGGATTTTGTTGTATTACCATTAATAGTTATCAGTGCTCGCAGCCAGATGTAGGCAAGCAGATAAGGCATGTGATTCAGTAAGGATTCAGCCCAATTCTGACTGCTGAACCTGCATAAAGGAAAGTGTTGCTCCACATGAGGACACAGAACAGAATCACTTAGCAGTTATATAAGGCCAGATGGGAACCTACTAGCTCCCTAGTTCAACTGCCTCTGCCGTTACTTTGTTACAAACGCGTTTCTTTCCCTCCATTTCCTATCTACTCAAATGATTGCAGGTAATCAGGGAGTACACAGTGGTTGTGATCTCACAGTTTTATGTGGTCCAGTTTAATTTTGTTGAGTACTAATATCACTAAGAAAAAACGAGGAACAAAACTTATTGAATAGCTTATACGGTCAGCTCTAGCTAACCAGAGATCGCTCTAAGAATCCAATCATTTCCCTCAACATTCTGAACTATCATTCAAAAAATCGTTGGAAGCAGAAACTCTTTCAGCTCTGATTCAGCACTACTCCCATCCATAACTCTCAGTGGGATGTGAGAGACTAGCATGAGTAACAAGAGAAATACCAGACTTTGTTTCAAATACAGATGAGCCAAGGGAAAAAAATCCATACCCAGGCTGAGGCTCACCCACTCCTGTTTCATTCCTCTACACTGCAGCCCACAGAGACCATCTACTCATAATCAAGTACAAACAATTGTGCTAGTAAAGACAAATATGGATGATAAGGCTGTGAGTGGCGAGTATTACAGCTTTATATTACTTCCAGCATCAGATGAAGTATGTTTCTCAATAACAATTGCTGGAGCATCTGACTGGGTGGGTATTCTCATAATCATATCCTGCCTATGGGCTTCACTTGGACATCTGATTGCCCATTTTGGAGATTTGATGAACAATTAGGTAGGTCTCAGTCAGATCCAGCAAAGCTCTTCTTCTGTTCTTATGTGTGATGGGATTTGTAAAAAAAGGTCTGACTGTTCTGCTAGAAACCCATAGTAATTCCAAACACAGAGACAAAGGCAGAGGCAAAACTGTAGGCAGCCAAGCATTCTGGTAATTGTGGTTTTACCATTTTCTTACCATTTTACCAAGAAATGTTGACTTTACACAGAGAAACATAGGAGATATTTGGAATCTGATATTTACCTTATTTTACACAAGGAAACAATCCCTAAGAACAACAGACCAGCCCAAACAGATTAATGCAACTAGTTCCTTGAAAGCCCATGGATTATTAGCCTTGATAGGGTGGTATCTTTTCAGGACAAGTAAACAGTGCTGGCAAATACACCTCTGAGTTTTTCCACCTCAGACACTTTAGAGACACCCCCACCCCAGGGGAAGATACGAATCCTATGAAAACATTCATTCATAAACTGAGAAAAAGGCATGTGAATGAATGTGGGAAGAAAGGCGGTCTTTAAAGAAAAGCTTTATTCTAACCAAGCAATCTACATAACAAAAATGTATCACATCATGTTACAAAGTTACAACAGCCTAGGTCATATTCATCCGAGGTTAAAAAGAAACATAATTTCCCTAATGCATCTAGCCACACATTTCCTGTTCTACTCACAATGCTGGTGGAGTCTGAATGTTCATGGAGAAAGCTAGAGTCTAGACTTGAGAGGTCCAGCCTACAACCAGAACTTCACCTATGTGTGGTAGGCACTTCCGTTGCAAAGTCTCTCTTTATATTTATTTATTTATTTATTTATTTATTTATTTATTTATTTGTATTCTGCTTTTTCACAAAGGAATCAAAGTGGATCCCAATAGTATAAATAAAACATCAATTAAAAAATCACAGTTTAAAAACCAACAAACCCCAACCCTCTCTCTCTTTTTGTTTGACCCTGTGTCTCATGGCATCTCGAGGTTTTATACCCTCCTTGGCAATGCATCTCAAACTTGCATCTTCGCACTTCTGCCCAGCTGACCATTCCCATGGGCCAGTTGTTTCTTGTGATCTCTCTGACTCCTCCATGATGCTGACTCCCAAAAATGTAACTTAACCCAGGGGGAAGACTATACCCCTGACCTGTATTGCCCAGCTAATGGGAAAGCCATTCTCTCTCTCTCTCTCTCTCTCTCTCTCTCTCTCTCTCACACACACACACACACACACAAATGTTCATGTCCCAAAAAAAAAAATCATCTGAAAGAAATACACACATTTGTTAAACACTGAAATAATCTGAAGCTTTATGTGTATATGGAAACATCAAAAAAGAAAAAGAAAAGAAAGGGACACATTGCAATGGGCTGACAGATACTACTAGTTCAAAGAATGGCCAGTAACAACAGGAATAAGGGTTAAAATAGCTGAAGAGACTGGGAGGTGTCTTGTCCTCCTGTATCCTAAAGGGAGGGAGCCAATGAGTACATGAGCCAAAGCAGAAGAGAGCCCTGCCAGGCAATCTGGCCCTGGGCTAGGTAAGCAGCCAAGGAAGCAAAGTTGGGAAATTATTTAATTTTTGTATTTTTTTATAATACAATATACAAACAAATCTACTTCTCCTGGAAGAGATATTCCTATTTTACCCTGGATAATTCTATTGTAGAATTGAGGAAGAAATCATAATATAGTGGTTTTATTGTTTGTTTTGCTTAAAATGTCTTCCATGTTTCACTGTGTTAGCTACTACACAAGAATTTAAAAAATCTGTAAGACAACATTTTCCTCAGGCACCTTTATAGAGAATTTTCCTAAGTTGTAGCAGTGCATGCTTTGCATGCAGATAAGTCCAGTATATCTAAATAGGGCAAAGAAAGAATCCTGCTTGAAGCCTTGGGGCCTTTTCAATTACACATTTGTAATGCTTTGATTTCACTTGAGTTACCATGACAACACCCTATGGAATCATGGGGTTTATAGTTTCATCAGAGGCATCAGATGAGCTCCATGGCTAAGAATTCTAAATGTTCCTCCATAAACTTCCAATCTGAGGACATTATCACACAGGCCCAGGGGAATGCAATTAAAGTGGGACAAAAGGGCCATGGGATGGGAACAGAACGGGGAAAGGACACATTTTGCAGCACGCTAGAACACTGCCGATGCTGCTGGAAGTCCCCGTTCCATTCCTCATCCATGCCAGAGAGGGCAACTTTCCCGAATTGTTCTGAAGAGTTCCTGAAAATCGGCCTCTCTGGCACGGATGGGGATGGACCGGGGACTTCCGGCAGCATTGGGGGTATTCCGGCATGCAGTAAAATGCATCCTTTCCCTGTTCCGTTCCTATTCTGCCTCCTTTCGTCCATTTCATTCCCCGGGGCCTGGGCAATAATGTCCTAAAATTCCATCCCAGCTGTTTAAGTAGAATAATAGCAGTATAATTACATACAGTGGGCCTTTAGTATTCACTGAGGTTTGATTCCATGACTCCCTGTGGGTGCTGAAGTCTCATTATATACAATGGAACAGGAAAATGATGTTCCTTGTATAAAATGGAAAAATCCAAATTTGCTTTTTGGATTTGTTGTTATTGTTCAGTAATTTTAAATCATGGATGTTTGCAGAATCCATGGATACAAAGGGATGACTGTAATGTGAATGGGTCTCTGGAGGCTGCTTCCAAACAGTACAGGATTTCCGGCTGTGAAAAAAACAGGACAAGGTTCCTGTCTCTTGAATGATTGTGGAGGATAAGCAGCATCTGCTGAGATTCTCTCTTCTACAGGACCATTAAAAGGACAGCAGCCCTGTCCCTGATTTTATCTGACATCCTTAAATCAGTATTGAGCTAGATTCATCAATGGCTTGACTGGGTGTCAGGGCAGTGTGTCATGTTCTTCTGTTTCTTGCATCCACAAAGCATATATGATCTGTTTCCTTTTGTGTGAGACATTTGAAGACAATGTCTCACATATTTACTTCAGGAGGAGTAAATATCAGTTCACTAGCCCCTAGGCTTCGTTCTTTTCCAAAAAATAATAATATCATGGTTAAACATTTTTTCCCAAACAATGGCTTTGAAAGGGAATGTGGATTTTTATACAGAGAACCAGAAAGAACATTTTTGAGGCTGCTCTCTCCTTGTTATACAAACTGTTTACCCATCCACATGCCAGTGGCACCATCAAGGATACTGTAAGGAAGAGGGCAGGTCACAACATGCATGGAAACATTTACCATTTCAGTGGAAGCCTATAATCCCCTCATAACCAAAATCCTCTGTGTAGGGGGCAGAAATAAATACAAAAAGAATGGTGGCAGGAGAGACATGGAGTTGGAGGATCAAAGTACAGGGAAACAGCAGATGATGATCCAACAGAATGACAGATAGGTTAACAACCACAGGTATTCCCAGAGAAAGGAAAACTGGTTGCGCACAAAAATAATCTAAATGTTTGCCACAGTTGCTGTTACCTAAGACATGCTTTGGGCAAAAAAGCAGGAGAAACCATTTCCAGTGTGCAAATTTACTAATTATGTGTTGACATCCCCACTTACTACCTACTGTCAGGTATTCAAAACTGAACTTGAAAAACAAGATTCCCTTTCCACAACATACAATCCCAAATCTTGGATAATAGTTCTGTTTATTTCAAGCGTGATTCTCAACCACTGTGGACCCTATTGTGCTTCTTTAAAGATGACAACAACAGGGATGTAATACTTCACTAATTTTCTTCTTGACAAATGTTCTTCCTGCTATGAGAAAGTTTTGAGAGATTATTTGCAATTCAGGAATTATTATGTGTAAAAATTTGTGCATGGTTGTATTGCATAGAATAGGTTGTATTGTGTTTAGTTGGTTTCCAGGGGTGAGTGCTGGGTTTTTCTCTGTGTGTTGTATTGCATAGAAAATAGCATTTCATTTTATTTTTAAACAAATAACAGTGTTTCTGTGCATTTTGTTATGCACAAAATGCTGTTTTCTGGCGATAACAACCATGTGAACTTTGTGTAGAATACATCCCAAACTGTGAAGATTCTCATTAGTCCAGAATTTTTCTCATCAAGGTTTTTCAATACATTTTCTACCCATTTAAAACATATTTTCAGATATTCTTTCCGCCCCTCAAGTACAATGGAGGTCTGATCTAGACCTCAACAGTCTTGTTC
The DNA here is from genome assembly GCA_023333645.1 of Sceloporus occidentalis. Taxonomy (NCBI): domain Eukaryota; kingdom Metazoa; phylum Chordata; class Lepidosauria; order Squamata; family Phrynosomatidae; genus Sceloporus; species Sceloporus occidentalis. The sequence continues at coordinate 15,251,841 of JALMGF010000004.1, forward strand.
TGTGTAGTCTCCAAGCTTCTCTCCTATCACACAACTATTTATCTTAGTCACTTTCTCGAAACTCCTACTTCTCTGGTTTGCATGTTTACTGGGCTTGATGGGCCAATAGCAGTGTGTATGAAACTGGAAAAAGAAAACTACATTTCCCAGTATTACCAGTCTCTGTCTTTTAGCCACAGCAGTGTCCCATGTGCCAGAGAAGATTCAGGTCCAGGTTATTTGAAGGACTGTATATTCCCATATGGCTCCATCCATGCTTTTCAGAGCTTTGAGGGAAGAATTTCTTTTGATTCCATCTCCTTCACAGAGATCTTTGGTGGACACACAGGAGAGAATCTTCTCCATGGCTACTACAGGGTTCTGGAACTCCCTTCTAAGGGATTCTAATTTAGCACCTTCTCTTTTTTGGCAGCAGGTAAACACTTGCTTATTTCAGTAAGCTTTGGGGAATTGATTGCTTTTTAATAGCAAATGACTTTATTATGGTGCTACTTGTATTCTTTGTTTTAAAAAAATATTTAAATGGTTTTATTTTTGTTGTTAGCTTACTGCTTTTTAATATCAACTGTCTGTATGTTTTTAATCAGATGAGTTTTTAATGCACGTCTCCCTTTTTTATAAGCTGCCTTGAGACCCAGTTTGGGGAAAAGGTGGAGTATAAATAAAAGGAGGCGGGAATGGGTGGGAGACAAAACACTCACTTCACATCTAAAGAAAGCACTATGAGTTCCTGGGATTCATATTTTGATGCCAGAAACAACGAAATTTATTGACGTCACTACAAATTAGCACTTTCTAAGTCTTTCATATATTCTTCAACTGCTGCTCTGATCTCCAGGGTTTGATTTATAGAGCTCAGGAGAAAAAGTCACAATTTCCCTTTGTAGGTTTCTCCTTAGTAATGGCAAACTCAGTTCTGATTTGGCTTGATGTTTGTAAATATATATTTTACTGGGGGGGTTTAAGCACTGAGAAACATTTCATCTGTTTGCTTTCTGATATTTTTTTCTTGGCTTGCAGCATTACCTCATGCACACATATCATGCTAAGGACTATGTAGTTTATCATACTGCCCACTGGGAAATGTAGGTCCTAACACCAGTCACATCTGCCTATAAATTCAATTACCCCTCATTCCTTCCCTCAATACTTGCAGACAAATTTGTCCAGGAATAAGAAAGGATTTTGGGTTTCACTGGAGCAAGAATTGATCTAAATAGTCGAACAAATGCCCATATGGTCAAGTGGTCTTGTTGTGTAGTTCATGGAAATAAACAAACAAACAAACAAACAAACAAATAAATTCTATTTCACAGAAAAAAGAGATTAATTAATTCCTTGTGCATTGTTAAAGAATAAAACATAAACTTGATGGTTTATACTGTGGTCCACAGATTTCCAAACATTGGTTCTCTAAGTATTTTGGACTAACTCCCAGAAGCCCTAGTCACCATAGCCAATGTCTAGAAATCCTGGGAGCTGAAGTCCAAAATACCTGGAGGATCAAAGTTTGGGAATCATTGCATGTAGTTTTTAAGGAGCCTCCCCCCCCCCCACACACACACACACACAAGTCACAATGGAAAACTGTATGTCTTCTTCATCCATTTTAGGCCAAACAGTTTTCTTAATCCAATGCATTTTAGCATTATTTTCAAGAATACATGTATTGTTGTGCGCATGTTAAATAAATATGCATATTATAGCATTATTTTTTAAAAAAAACAACAACATTGTAGCTGTCCATTGCGGGGTTTTTTAAAAGTGAGGATTTGGAAGGATGACTGGATTTAGGGTTGTGTTTTAGTTAGAAAGTGTGAAATTAGGTAAATTTGCTTTATTATGTCACTCAAATCCATTTCTCTTCCATTTCTAACACTTACCAAATAACCTGGACAGCCTGAATGAAGAAGTTGTATGTACATTATTGTGTTTCATAAAGGCGTTTGCAGACATTAAAAAATTATAAATATAATGTTTTAACCATCTCCACAATTGGTTCCTATCATGGAAAGGACTGTAATTACTTTCAACCAAATGTGGCACCACACTTGCGTCTTGGACGCACGCCCCATGTGGGCGGGGCCACACAGTCATGACACCACCAGCACAAACCAGGGTTCCGGAGCGTGTGGTTGCTGTATGCTCCAAAACCCTAGAATCAGTGCCAGCACACCACTTCTCGCCCGTCTGTCTTGGGCCATAGGGTTTTTTTTACTCTGGAGAAGCATGTCTTCCAACTATTTTAGTAATAGTTTTGAATATTCTTTCCATATCTACACAAGGACTGGGCACTGCAGCCTATAGGTCACAAGTCATCATCCAGGATCTTTTATATGCTCCCTAGAGCTGCTCAAATATTTTATTGTTTTAACAATTGACTTTTGCCAGGAAGATCAGTTGATAAACCACTAAATGCATTAGAGTCAATGGGCAAAGGAAATGGATTTATTATATTCAGTGGAGTAGTGAGAATCATAGTTTATTTACTTTACTTTCGTTCAAAAATCAGTAGTCAAGTTCATACCCAATAGCATATGAACTGAATTTTAATACATTCATTTGTACATAAATATAAATGTAATAATAATTAACCAAACATGGGTGGGGAGATTATATATCTTATTAATAAGGGAGGAATTTTAATGAATGCAATAACAGTTAATGCACAATTCAGCTAATTTCTAATCTACACTATATATATTATCTAAAGTTTATGCATTTTAACAACTTTTTAAGAAACCAAACCAAATATAGCCCTCAAGCATGTTACCAATCTTATAAGTGAACCCTGGCCCTGTAGCAATTGCTCACCCCTGCTATACAAAATCCATTAGTTAATTAAGACCTAGATCAGTTTGTAACTGAAGTTAAAATGCTGCAAATGATGTTTCCATCTCTTTTTCATCTCTCTCTCTGTGAGTAAAATGTTTCATCCCTTGTTTTGAACCAAATTTTTAAAGCATTTTCCCAAGTGAACTCACAATAAAACAACATAATAGATCCAAGTTTCCCTACTGTCAACATTTCCACTACTCAACCTTACACCCACCCCATTCTAGGCATCACTACAGGCCTGACAATGGAGCAGGACAAGCCCTACCATTAAGCAGAGGGAGTGGGATTTTCTCCCCCATAGTTGCACTCCTTTCTCTCCCTTGCCTTCAGCTGGTGCCGCATAATATTATAACATGTAAATGTGGCATGCAAATTGGACTCCCTTATCAAAATCAGTGCACCAGATTTTATAGAACACGTATGGGCACTACACCTCAAGAAGTAGATTCTGGGTATTACTGTCAGTCAGTCAGTCAACCTTGGCCAAGCAATGGAGGCTAATCAAGATGGCAAAAAGGTATTAATAAGGAAGAAGAGACAAGTTAAAAGAAACCGAAGCAGGTCATTTTTGCATACTGGGCAATATTTCACCCCCTCTTGTCCTCTTCCTTCTGCTGAGTTAACTGAGTACAAACTACTTTTGCACCTTGAATTCATTTTGCAGCAACTGAAGTAAACTTAGGACAAAGGAGGAAAGTGGGAGGAAGATAGAGAGACAGGAACATTTTATAAGCAGCTGAAAAAGTGGGATAACAGAGGGTTAATCAGGACTCTCTGCAAAATTGGGATAGTTTTAGTGTATGGTACTACTATGCTTCTTCATTTGGGTGAGAGGGAGAAGCATTTTCCACTCTCCTTCTGGTAGTAAAATGTTTTTGGTTGGTGCTTCAGTGGAATAAGTACTTCTATAGTTCTTCCTATACAGTTGCCCATCTCATCTATAGCTTCTGCCCATAGCTTCACTTACTTCTTTATTATATAACTTAATCTTAAATTTAATCTTAAAGCATCTTAAACTCTATCCTGAAAAACTGGATGCTCTTCAATGTCAATTGCTCCTTGGGGTGCTATTTCATGTTCCACAGGCAGCACTGTGCTGGGAGAGGGGCATCGTCTCCCTAGCTAAGAATTTGGGGGGCACAGTAAATTTTTCCTTCATTTTCCCATTTCCATCATTTGCAGAGAGTAATACAGTGAAAGTTATTCACACTAAGAATGCTTATATATACAGTTGCCCCTCCTAACACGCGTATCTGAGATACGTGGATTGAATATATGTGGAGGGGTGACCTCCGCTCTTTGCAATGGTGCACACTCATGGGGGTGCACCCCATTCAAGCCTATGGGGCTTGAATAAGCGTAATCCTCAGTTTTTGCAGGGGGATCCAGAACGGATGTTTGAATTCCCTTGATATCTTTATCTGTTCCTTTCCTTTGTGTGCCTAAACTGTACTTCTCAAGAGATAATATATAGCATTCAAAATAAAGTGACTTACCCCGCAGGGATACAGTAGTGTTACAGATTTCTATTGGGAATTATCACATTAAAAAGCACCATTGCCACTGCCAGGCAATTGCATCCCTGGTCCCAGTCACTCTTAGCCCACTGCTTTTCCAAAACAGGAGCTTGCCATCTTTGAAAAGTGGTGGGCTAAGAGCGGCTGGGACCTGGGATGTAGTGGCCTGGTGGCAGTGGCACCACTTTGACTCTGATAATTCCCAATAGAAACCTGTAACATGACTGTATCCCAGCAAGGGTAAATCACTTTATTTTGAATGTGATAATCTCCTAAATGCTCAACTGAAACTTTAAGTAAGTGCAGACTGAGGGAAAATGTCATTGTGGGGCAGATTCTTATTGGGGAACAATGCCTCACACACATCCTCCATAGTTGCAGCCATTTCTCTCTTCTGCTTTCAGGTAGTGATTCATAATTACATGACACATATGTACAGGCTGCAAATAGACCTGCCTTATCAAAATCAGAGTATGTTTTTCTCTCTGTGTTATTTTGTGGAACACCTACATCAAGTCTTTAAAGGACACAGAAATAAAATAAATGGTCTTCACTCAATTGGTCATGATCTGCAGTAGCTAGTCTGAGGGACCTCTTGCCAAAATGGAATCAACATGTTGCAAATTCTGTGACCATGCAAGCCTATACTGGTCTACTCAGAAATAAGTCCCAGTGAATTCATTAAAGAACAGGACTGGAGTCTGCAACATGTTTTTTTATTTTGATGTGTGGATGATGGATATTCAAAGAAATGCTTCCCCCAAATCAATAACCTATCATCATCAGGTTAACAATGAACTTTTCCTGCTTCCAATAAACGTCGAAATGTCTGGACTCTTCCTCCCTGCACTAAATGGCAAACTTTTACAATATGTAAATACTGAAGTATACTGCAATATTTTAGAATACATCATATCATAGAATCATAGAATTGGAAGAGATCACAAGGGTCATCTAGTCCAAGCACCTGCCATGCAGGAACTCACAATCAAAGTACCCTCCAACAGATGACCATTCAGCCTTTGTCTGAAAACCTCAAAATAAGGAGACTCCATGTTCCACTGTCAAGCAGCTCTTACTGTCAGAAAATTCCTCCTAATGTTGAGGTGGAATCTCTTTCCCTGTAGTTTGCATCCATTGTTCCAGGTCCTATTCTCTGGAGCAGTAGAAAACTAGCTTGCTCCATCCACAATATGATACCCCTTCAAATACTTAAACAGGGCTATCATATCACCTCATAAACTTTTCTCCTCCAAGATAAACATACCCAGCTCTCTCAGTCTCTCCTGATAAGACCCTTCACCAGTTTAGTCCTTCTTGAGCTGCTAGGAAAGGGTGATAGAACCATGCAACAGTGTGCTGGGGAAATGCTGGAATGACTGAGTTCATTCCAGTTTTGCTTTGTTATCTCAGCTGCATAGAACCATGTTACACTGAAATTGCAACTATAGCTCCATGTATAAAGCGTCACAGTTGTCACGATCTATATGAGAAGGGACTCAAATTAGAAATTTTGTTTGTCTCCTGGAGATCTTTGCAGAAGCTGCTTTGCAATTCTCTTCCCCAGGACTTGGGGGGGGGGGGGGCAGGTATATCTAGCAGGAATATCAAATACAAAAGCCCAGAAGTGGTTAGATATCTGCATCTGGATTTGCAAACCAGGTTATTGGGGTTTTTTTTAACATTAAATAGTGCAGTGGAGCCCTGACAGCTATTTGAAAGGAGAATTCCCACACCAGAACACTTCTAGGAGAAGCAGTTCACAATTTCTACTGCCAGCATGTGTAATTATTTGAGCATTGGACTATGACTATGGAGACCAGGGTTCAAATCCCTGCTCAGCCATAGAAACCCACTAGGAAACCTTGAGCAAGTCACACTCTCTCAGTCTCAGAGGAAGACAAAGACAAACCATTCTCAGCAAATCCTGTGAAGAAAAACCTGTGATAGATTCACCTTAGGATTGCAGTAGGTCAGAATTGACTTGAACGTGCACAACAATAGCCAGAAAAGAGGTAGTCTGGGAGTCTGGACAGGCTCACAAAAGCAGCTTTGGGGGGGCCACATGCAGCCCAGAGCCACTCTTTACCCAACTTTGATTTGAAGCATTGTAACAAATGGGGTTATTTGTCCATGTTTAAAATATCTTATTAGATCCCTATTATGTTTAAGAGAATACACTCCATGCAGACATCCTTTGTTTCCTGCCTTGTAGCTTAAACCATTCCCTTTTGACTAGTTTTTATTCAACCAGTAAACAATATTTTACCATTGCTGTTTTGGGTACAATATTTTATTTTTCTGCTTTTGATTCTGTTTGTGGTAGATGATTGTTGTTTTTTATGTCCATGTTTGCTTTTTTATTATTATTTGGTTTTCTGTTTTGTATTTCATAGCTCACAAAGCTGTTCTGCCTGCCCTTTGGGCATGCCAAAATAACTTCCTTACCCAATCATGTAAAAGCATGCCAGGAAGACAAGGCTGGGCACAGGGGGCAGTGAGGGAAGGCGAGTTTTGCTCTCCAAAGAAAAGTACTGAACAAATGCTCTTGGAGTTTCCCCTTCACTGTGCAAGCAATTGAAAGACCACAAAATAGCACAGAAGAACTGTAGAAACCCAACAGGCAGCTAGACTTCCTGTGTCCTTCCCTTTACAGAGTACAATCTCCAGTTGTACAATCTGTGTGTTTCTGAACATGCATGTCCACAAATGTATCTTCTTGCTTACATTGCTACAAATTTTAGCAGCATTTGGATAAGTTACTCTTTCTTTCTTTTCTTTTCTTTCTTTTTCTTTTCTTTCTTTCTTTTTTTGGGGGGACAATTCACTGACTCTCATAGACAGCATGGCGACTAGTAATGCTAACTGGGGGATTCTGAGAGTGGTGGTCAAAGTAATAACTTTTTCAAGCTCATCATTTAAGGTATGATTTAGCCAAGGCCTTGGAGTTGTGATGGATGTGCATGGGCAACAGACAACTGACATCCCTAAGGAAAACAGAAATCAAAACACTGAAAACAGTTTTCAATTGCTTGATTAAACCATGGAATCATAGAGTCGGAAGAGACCACAAGGACCATGAAATCCAACCCCTTGCCATGGAAGAATCAAAGCACTCCTGATAGGTGACCATACAGCCACTGTTTAAAAAATTCCCAATTCACTTCTCTCCAAGGCAGCAGTGTATTTCACTGTTGAACAGTTTTTACTGTCAGGAAGTTCTTATTAATGTTGAGGTGGAATCTCTTTGTCTGTAGTTTGAATCCATTGCTCCAGGTGCTATTCTCTGGAGCAGCAGAAAACAAACTTGCTCCATCCTCATCATGGCATCCTTTCAAATATTTAAACAGGGCTATCATATCATTTTTTTAACCTTCTCTTTTCCAGGCTAAACATACCCAAATGAACGTTTTTCATTTTTATAGAATCCTTCCACAATTTCGGTCCTACCTGAAAACTATGCTTTCCAGCTTCTTTATTCTACTCCTTCTCTCTCTCTCTCAATCTCACTCTCTCCTTGTATGTGCATTTGTCTGTGCTATGACTTCAGAAGCTCTCTGTGTAATTAAGAAAGTATGTGATTCTTCCAGAATGAGCCTATACGGAATTACTGCCAGAACCCCTGAATTGTGCTTGATGTAATGGTCCAACACATCAGAACTTGCCTTGGCTATTGCACAAATCATTTCCTTTCTTGCATAGCTCTGCCTGTTATCACTCGATTCTATAGCTGACGTCAGTGGGGTCTCCTGCGGAAGTAAGGATTATTCCTACAAATAAAATTTCCGGGACTAAGGAGCCTTCTCTTTCATGCTTCGTAGAAGCCCATTTGATATACTCTTAATGGAAATCATGGTACAAAATACCCCCTACTAGAAACTGGAACATTATTTTTCGTGGGGGAATAATGCATTAGTATTACTTTTTGCAGTACATTAGCTTTAACACAGTTTGTTGTTCTACCAGTAACATATTGCTCTTTAATTAATGTTTTTCATTGTTTTTGAAACCCTAAAAAGTAGGGAAATGCCTCCCACTTCCAAAATGACCCCTTCACACACATTTTGGAAGTAAGAAGTAAATGTTATTCATTGCTGTTGTTTTTGTGTGCCTTCAAGTCATTTCTAACTTATAGTGACCCTGAAGTGAATCTATCATGGGGTCTTCTGGGCCTTACAGTATGTGACTCACCCAAGGTCACCCAGTGGGTGTCCATGGCCAACCAGGGAATTGAACCCTGATCTCCAGAGTCCCAATCCTGTACTCAAACCAGTCCTATATTCAAACACACTGCTGTATTCATTAACTACATTAATTCATTATTCATTACATACACACTGCAAAAAGACCAAGATCCTATACACTTTTAGTATACTATAAATATGTGCCACTGTCGTTATTATGTACACAGTTGTACAGAATGGGCACCATGGCCTTGAGTTCACCTATTGTACAGTAGACAATTCGTAGTATACCTACCAAGTAAAAAAGTGAAAGAGGGGTTATATGTGAAGTTGCAGTGCAATTGGCTGCACTAGCTATCACACTGGTGCTGTATAACATACCAAGATACTATATCAGGCAAGTAGAGGGCTCTGTTCATACAGTTCCACGTCTTCTTCTTTGCCAGTTGCTTTCAAGCCTTTAACAGAGCCACTGCTGATGTCTACCCAACCCTCACGTGCTCCAATAAGCAGAACCTACCCATTATTTGAATTTTTATAATGTCCTTGTACAGCAATACATTAGGAACACTGCTGGGACATAAATGGGTGGCCAGTCGCAACCTCCCACAATTACATGTAGAACTGCCCACACCATCTTGTAAACATACCAAGGTCCACCAACAGACATGCATTCAAGTTTTCCTCAGACCTCAAGGATAGACTCCTCCTGGAGTCATCCATGTTAATACAATGTAAACTCATATGGGAAAGTGATTTCAAATTTGCTCCTTTAGAGTGAGCCCTCCTTGTCCACAGTTTCTGCATCCATGGATCCCACCATCCATGGCTAAAAAATATCCTCCCCACCAAAAAAAAATCCAAAAAGCAAATCTTGATTTTTTTCCAATTTTTTTTTAATTAGGGACACCATTTTTTCTACAGCATTGTATATAATGGGACTTGAACATCCATGGATTTTAGTATCTATTGAGGGGGGGGGGGGGTTCCTGGAACCAAACCCAAGCAGATACCAAGGCCCACTTTCCGCAAGACTTTGCATATGCGTGATATGCATGATCATTTGCATACATTCACCATCAAAGTTTGGCCCAGCAGGGAGGATTCTGATTCACTGCACAGCATGAACAAATATATGGAGGGTTTTCATATGCAAGTCGTGCCAAGCTATTTGTATGCTTTATGAAAGGAAGGGAAGAAAACGTAAATGAAATAAATGAGATGAATGAAGGAGAATGGTAAGCAACTTGCTCAGTTTTTCAAGGCCAGCCCATGAGACTTTGCTGCCTGAGGAAAAAGACAAGATGGTGCCCTCCCTATGAGGCAGGCAGAGGTGGGCTAACTTAAACCCTGGTCATGGAATCATATGTTTCACCACACCTAAGAGGGGGAAGCCTTCCAAGTTTGTGTGGCCTTCAGAGCTTTGTCCTCCAAAAGAGAAGAGCAGCTGTTTATGAAGAACAGCCAGGAAAGGGTCACCACCATTGCCTTCTGCTTGCGGAAATCATCTCATTCTGCTGACATTGGCAGTGCTCACCCTGCTAGCTCCACACTTAACACTCTGAAGTCAGAATTTGTTCTCCCTGCACCTATCTGCATGGAATGTGGGATGCCAACCATTACATAGGAACACCTTGTGTAGCACACACCTGACTCAAGTAAATATTATGTGCTTACAGCTGAATGCCATTATCCTAGCACCCTACAGACACTGAGTTGTATATGCTTAAAATTTGTGATCTGCTGCTTGGAAGACATCGATTTACCTCCTTGTGGAGATTCAGTCAGAAGAAAGGGAAGATTTGAAGCAAAAGGGAGAGCTAATGGCAGACAGAAACCAGATCAAGGTCATGTTGGGGTGGCGGGGAGAGAATGAATCTGGCCAACTCTAAATTACTTCAGGATGATACAGACACATTATTTTTAAAAACAGAGCTGTAATGCAAAAATGACATTCCTCCAGCTTTAGAACCAAACAGTAATAATCTTTTTCTACAGGTACCATTTAATCTATAACCAAATAGCACAAGGTGACTGTGGCTACCTGAGCCATGATATCTGTTTAAATATGTGAATGTCAGCTCCAATTAACACAGCAAGGAAGTTCACCATGATGTTTGGAACTTTGTCATAAGGCCAAGCAATAGACAGATGAGAAATATCAAGCTCAACATTAAACTGCTGTACTGTGATGATGGCTGCATGAAGAACATTAATAAGACAATGGAGGGAGTATTTGCAATGATTCTGAATCAGTGACTTGTTAAAATCAATTGTGTGGAGACTTCTTGTAAGCTGCAGTCTCCTTTTCTTGTATGTGCTTAGTATTTCATACATCGCTTCATATGAATTACAGCCCTGCTACAGTAAGTGCTACTGCATTATGCAGTTATTAGGAAATCTGAATTCAGAGACACGTTAGATTCCCAGGGTGGGTATGGGGAAGACAAAATTACTGTTTGTCAGGGTGAACATTGAATTTTAATGTACGAAGAATAGAAATATAACCTGAAATATATATACAAAACAATCACAGCAAATATTTTTATGTCTAGAAGGTAATGACAGACCACTTCAGAATAATAGCACAATTCATTACATCTCCATTACCAGGGAATGTTATTTAGATGGAGTTGTTGTGCCTTTACATTATTATTAATTATATCTGTATTAATAACACAAAGCATTCATGAGTCATATACCACTACAAAGACTAGAGATTCACTTTATGATTTCAACACATTTAACAGTCTAACAATGCTTTACAAGTATGAGTATAGGTCTTGAAGAACCATTGGCTCTTTTAAACTGGAGGAGAATACTTAAAAATTATTCTGCTGTTCCCTAATAGAATTCTGTTATTCACGTGGAACTTTTTCAAAGGTCTCAAAGTTTTAAAATCCAAGTAACACACAAACAAGACTTGCCTATGTTGCCCATAAGTCTTACTATTTGTGACATCCCATCCTGGATATTACTTTGCAATCCTAGTTTATTATGAAGTCCTTAATAATCCTAGATATCATGTTTGAAGAATGCCCTAACTATCTTTCTGATTTGTTATGAACTGCTGTCAAGCAAGACACAACTTTCATAACACAAATGCATTTTCCTTGTAGTTTTAGAACTAGACTGTTGCAAAGGTTCATACTTTACCAACTAAAGTAATTAGCTCCTCTGTTTCCGACATACATGAAGGTTATTTCCATGGTTATTCATACAGTCTAATTATAGAAGTCTTTCTGGGGCATCAGTTTACTCCATGCATCTGAGGAAGTAGACCAAGTCTAGAAAGCTTATACTACAACTTCTTTCGTACAGTTAGGGCCTCAACAGACCGGCATAAAGAGCTGGCCTCAGGGTGGAGTGGGGGCAGGGCATCTGCACACCAGCCACCTAGATGCTGCCCCCATACCACCTCCATGCCACCCACCTGACCAAATGGTGGGCAGTGTCACACCGTCTCTTTCGCGCAGCACTTACATGCACTGTGCTGAAGAAGCCTCCACCACTGTGGCTAGAGTGCCCTTTATGTGGCACAAAAAGGAACCACTTTTTGCTGCAGCTTTTTGTGCCATGAAAATGCCAGATCAGGGTCACAGCATGTAGTCACCACAGCCCAGATCCAGTGATAAAAGAGGTGGTTGCAGGCCACCCCTTAGGGGTGGTCTGTTCAGCCCCTTAGTCTCAAAGGTGCTACAAGATCCCTTTGCAGGTTATAATATAGTTTGTTAACCATATAGTATCACGCTTCCTTCCTTCAATTTGTACTGCAAAAAAAAGTCTATTTCTAAAAAGTGATTGAACATCTCCTTTGGATCCCATGAGATTCTGTGCATGTGTGTATGAGAAGGGGGGAGGATTCCAAAGCATTTTGGATAAGAGAGACTCAACCTGTAGGATGGGATTCAGCATAACCAAGATATTTTGTTGCCTGAGTGGGAAGGTGTCCCTTCCCATTACAGCTACACAAGCCAACTAGATTTGCAGCAGAATCTTACTTCAGCAATGGGAATGGGGCAAGATGTTTCCACAATTGTGAGCAACAGGCCAGCAGGGGATGCAGGACAGAAAATAAAAGAATATATTTAAAAAATTAAAAAGTGGTTGAAAAAAATGTATTTCCTGAGAATGAGGAAGCCATAATCAAGAGAATCCTGAACTAATGAGAATTTTCACTGTTCAGGATTTGTCTTGCCTAAAATTTACACTGTGTGTGTGTGTGTGTGCAAAAACACAACTTTTCTGTACAGAAAATATTTCTTGCACAAAAATGTCATTTTCTCTACAGAATATGCTATTCCTTCACAGAAAATGCTGTTTTCTGTTTTCTGCACACATGTGCACACACACACACACACACACACCACTTGCTACCTTTGCACAGAGTGAATACCCAAAGAAAGTAGTTTTTACACAGGAAACAACATTTTTTGCACAGAATATACTATCGTTTGGGCAGAAAATGTTGTCTTCTAGACAAAAAAACCAATATGTGAATTTAAGTAGAATAAGTCCTGAATTGCAAATGACATTCTTGCAGCAAGAAGAAAATTGCTAATGTTACTTGTTGCTTCCTTTAGAAGTCCAATTTGTGAAGAATTATGTCCCTAAAGCTGCTGCTGCTGCTGGAACAAACATTACTGGACAGTTAAGAATTATTAGCCTGAAATGGATTTACTTATGATGGCAACAGGAAAAGCAGCCTCGATAAAATAAAACTAAGACAACTCCTTAATAGTTGCAGGGAATGATACGTGGCATCTTACTCTCTCAGTGGCATCTTTGCTTTGCCTTGCCTAATATTTCCCTTATGGTGAGCAATAGATCTTTCACCGAATGAAGACATTACTCTTTCTATGCCTTCTCCCCTGCCATACATCTATGCCTATCTAGGAACATCAGCTCTCACTTTCAATAAATGATAGCATCATTATTGCACACACCCTGACTCAGAAATCTGTGGGTTTATTACATCTGTGGCTGTCAAGGCTCCAGTGTAAGACCAATTCACATATATTTAAGCAGCCTCCTATACAAAGTGACATTAGAACATCAGAACTCACTCTAGGGTACTTTTCCTGGGGAATGGCATAGCTACTGTTGGACTGGGAGGGGTGCTTTCTCTGGGCCTGCAACCAATAGATGCCACCTTCTGTTGCTTGCCAGTCCTTGTCCTAGTCTCCACACTCTCTGCTGGGGTCAAAGGAAAGACCCAGCCTGCTTACCAAGCATGAGCACCATTGCTGCATGCATTACTGAGCATAATGGGCAGCCTCGCTAAGCAGCACTTTCCTTTGCCACATTGCTACCTCTGCTTGAGGAGGGAAGTTTCTTGCCCCTAGGCATTCAGGAACTAAGCTGTGCCTCCAGTCCTGTAGGCATGACCCTATGATATTGGGATCCCAAACATGTTGTCTCAGATCCAACAACTGATGGGTGTATTCAAGTTGTCGTTATTTGTTTATTTCTCAGCTTTTCTCTAGCCCAGGGACTCAAGGCAGCTAAGTTGAAACAAGAGCAAATAAAATTCCACACCATTAAGAACTGCACGTTAAAATATAATTAAGCTATATATAAAATTTAAAACAATTTAAATACATAACCCACGAAAAACAGCAGCAGCAACAAATACAGACAACGCAATCATCTCATCAAAAGCCCTTCTTCCCCTAGCAGTTAGTTCTCAAATGTCTGCTTCAACTGAAAAGGCTTTCCCTGCCTCTGGAAGGACACCGTGGAGGGTGGTAGTCTATTCTGTCAAGATCCTGGAAGCAATCTCTGAGAAGGCCTTCTCCTGTGTTCCCACCAGATTTACCTGTGAGGGTGGCGAGACGAACAGAAGGGCCTCCTCTGAAGATCTCAAGAAACGTTCATGCCCATATGAAAGAATACGGTCCCTCATATAACCTGGATGCAAGCTGTACAGGTTGGCTGGGGCATGCTGTGGTGCTCACCAATGTGCAGGAATGAACCAAAGATAAACAGTCAAGATTACTTGATTACACCAGCTGGAGAACGTCAGGATTATTTTCCCTTGACATGTAATTCTAAAGATATATAGATGATGAAACCTGTTTTTCCATTTTGAAAAACCTCCTTGATGCATCAAGGACAATGAGAGTGGTGATTGGTGTTACCATGCATGGAGAGGGTAGGATTTTCTGTCCTTTGCCCAGCAGCAGTGCCCCTAAAAATGCCCATCTCTCCAAATAAAGATTTATGCAATCTTTAAAAGCCTAATTATTTATAGGGCCAGGCAAGACTGCAACTGGGTCAGAGATTCTCTCACACTTGGCCCAAACCATCTTTCCTGAATAGACAACCAGAGGGGGAAAAAGGGAGATATGTCTCCAAGTACTCAGTGGATGGTTGTTTTTATATTTAAGGTGCAGTACAGACCTCCCAAAAAGGGAGGCCTGCCAGTGCCTGTTTTTTCTCTGCAGGGAAGCCGCAGCCGCCAAATCACATGGCTTCCCTGTGGAGCAGTGGTTCTCAACCTTCCTAATGCCATGACCCTTTAATACAGTTCCTCATGTTGTGGTGACCCAAACCCATGAAATTGTTTTCATTGTTACTTCATAACTGTAATTAAATAGGTGTTTTCCAATGGTCTTAGGCGACCCCCATGAAAGGGTCATTCGACCCCCAAAGGGGTCCCGACCCACAGGTTGGGAACCACTGCTGTGGAGGAAAAAGAACCCATGAAAGGCGGGTTCTTTTTACCCCACGGCGGCAGTGTAATGAGTGCACCAGTGGCGCACTCGGTACGTAAGCACTGTGCGGCACCATGCGAATGCCGTGCGGTGCTTACGTAACAATGGCGGCACCTATATATACAGGGCATCGCCATTGTTACGCCCTCATCATGTGCAAGGGTTGCAGGGCATGTGGGCGCACAACCCCAAGGCAACCCTAGCACATGATGAGGGCCTCAGGCCCATATGTACCGGGCCTTATTTTGGAAAAATCCCAATGCATTTTGGCCTATGGGTATATTTCAATGGCATTCTTCAGGGGATACATAAGAAGGCCATTGAAATACATACACAGGATGAATGTGTTGGACCTTTTCCAAAAACAAAAAATAAAAGCAATCATCCACTAAGCACTTGGAGAAATAGCTCCTGTTTTTCCTATGGATTCTGTGAGGTGTGGTCTAGCATTTTCCTCTTCTGCATTAGGTCTCAACCACAATGCATCTTGCTGCTGCTGTTACCTCCTGTCCCAAACAAGAAGGATATTTGCTGCAACATCCTATCAACCTACCACACCCTTCTGCCTTAACAGGATTAAGCTATAATGACTGCACTCTTAGCCAACCTAATTTCATATATATTATGGACTGAGGTGAACATTTCAAGCCAGTAACATCCTGCAGCTATCCGTTTTCTTTTTTAAAAAATCTACACCCGTTTTAATACCTTGAACCATTATTTTTCAAAATTGTGTCAAAATCCTCTTTAAGTGAGGCCTTAGAGAGCCACTGTTTTTATTACAAGTTTACAATCATCTAGCAATGGCTTTTCTTCTTCTTTTTTTCCCTCCTCCTCTGACTTACACATACTACACTCTGATAGGTCTGGACAATTTTCCTTTCTTTCCATTACTGAATTTTCACTTATGCTTCCCAAGCATGTTCCCATTTGTCTGAGTTACACCAGAGGCAGGGAAGCATTTTTCAAAGATAAGTCATTTAATATTAAACAAAATTATTACTCACATCTTTAGCAAGACTATGCAGCTGCAACCTGGATAATTAATTTGGAATAGTGTCTCAGTGGAGTGCAGGGCGTTGGTTTGATCATACCTCTGTCTAAAACACACACACACACACACACACAGTTTGAATAGCTAGAAAGTTGAAGCATTGGATTATTTAAAGTTGACTGAAGGCCAGAAATGAACAGCGAAGTGTAAAGAGGAAATCATTCTTCATTCTGGAAAGTGATTAAACTAAGGGAAAATAGTCTTTTGTTGTGTAAGGTAATAAAGATGTGGTTGCATTTTTATGACAGACTTGGAGCTGGTTCTACCATGAGACGGAGTAAGCAGCCTCCTCAAGCAAGCAACAGAGGCTGAGAGGTATGGAAGAGCAGTACAGTACTGGAACACGAAGATGTATGTTCTGCCTTTCACCCACTAAGCTATCCTCCTCCATTACCAGCACTGATGAAGCATTCAACAGTCAGTCCTGTCCGTTTCTGTATGCGGAAGGAAGGGGAGAAGATGCCTTTCACTTCAAGCAACACAATATCTTGCACTAGTCATAGAAAACCAATTGTTATGTCTGGGTTTTTTGTGAGCACAAAATGGTTGAGCATTCAATGCGATCCATAATTATGAATGTTTACATGTCCATGTGTATGCCATAGCTTCAACACTGTGAAACGTAGACATCTAAAACTTGGTATAGATTATACAGGGACTGTCCATCTCAGGGTGGTTTGGTTTGGTTTGAAATGAATCAATTAATTTTATTTCCTTAAGATCTAGCTGAAGTCTGCAGTACCATCATCAGGAATTAGATGCCAGACTTTCCCTAACCAGAAAAGGCAAAGCTGGGGGCAAACCTAGGAAATTCATTTTTGTAAGGGTGTTTCTGTATTTTCTTTTGTGAGGGCTCCCAAATTCACTTTCTTTTCTTTTCCTTTCCTTTCCTTTCCTTCCATTCCTTTCCTTTCCATTCTGACATCACCTGGTTAATCAATTAACAAACATTATTACTCCGTACCATACATACATCATAGTGCTAAGGCTGAATAATTCTTTAATATATTGTTATCAGAGCAAACAGGCATGGAACAAGGGATGGCTGAACAGCTCATTGTTTGCCAACTGAGACCTTTGAGCATTGTTGTTGAACACCCTAAAATCCTTGTGGGAGGAGTAAGATTCAGAAGAAACCCTTGAGAACTTCTGATGCTAGCCCTAATGTCTGTTACAACCACTCTCCCCAAAGAGAAAAAGAAGGCTCACATTGTAGAAAAAGGACAGAGAAGCAGCTGGCGAAAGATTCCAGAGAGGTCAGGAGAGGGCTGACAGATTTATAAATCTGTAGTAGATGATGTTCTGAGTATCTTTTCCTCCTGGAGCCATGAGGCTGCAATACAAAATCCATAGCTGTCTTGTACAAGCCCTATGGCCTGGCTGCAAATAGTGTTTCTAGGAATGTGTAAATACTTTTTAGGGGACAAATATATGTCTCTAGTCTCACTGTCTGCCTTTTTATCAAATCATTTGTCCATGAGAAGAAAAATCACACTAGAGCCTTTCCTGCTGAACATTAGAACAAGAAGAGCTATGATGGGAATGACCAAAAATCCATCTGTAGTCCAGCATTATGCTTCCAACAATACCCAGCCAGATGACTAAAGGAAGCTCAGAAGTAAAGCATTAAAAATTGCTGTGAACCACTGTGTGTCCCTTAACAAATGCTGTTTCAAGATACATTGTGTTTGACAGAAGCAATATATGGCTGTTGGTCATACTGGCTGGGGAATTCTCAGAGTTGTAGTGGGAAAAGAAACTTTTCTATTTTTCCCCCCGTCTGACTATTAACAATATATTGACCAGTTCCTCATCACAGCATCTTGTGGAATAGAATCAATTAAATTAATAAATTAATTATGTCTCATACAAAGGAGTACTTCCTTTCTTTTTCTTATTTTGTTCTGAATGTTGTACAAATGAGCCATATACTGCTTGTTTATACTTACAGCAACTGGTATTATGGTGGGTGCATAGATGGCTCTGTTCGTCTCAGCACTCCCCTTTCAAGGATGCTGGCTCTATCTTCCAAGCATGCCAGCTACAGTACATTGTGGATAGAGAAATGTTTTTGAGGTTATCCTATGGCACTTTTTTTTTTGCTGGCATTATGCCAGACTTCAAGGTGGAGCCAGGTAACAAAGAATGAATTCAGATAAACATCATGCAGATATTTTTAATAGGGAACAAATATAGAGTTTAATGTTGTATCTGGGGGAGTGGAGACAAAGCTTTGGAAATGGGGTTTTTGCTTTTCACTTCAGTGATTAACAAAGTATGAAAGTAATGGTTTCCATATTCCCTTTGGCACATATGTCTATTGTGTTGAAAAATCTAATAGGTGATCATTTTGGCTCAGCCTGTGATTCCCTGTCTGTTCTTATTCCTGACAAAGGTTAGCATGAGCTGGAACCCTCAGCTGAGGGATACTGCAAGATTTAGAGCAGAGGTGGGACTGCAAACTCCCATCTGCCCTAGCCAGCATAATCAGTGATGAAGAATGATGGGATATGCCATCCAGTGAAGTCTGCAGGGTCACAGTTTCAACTACCTTGTCATTTCAAGAGTCTGCAATCATATATCATGTCCCTTAAATTATGCATGCCATATGTCTTTGATATCATCAAAGTCAGTTAGATATGAACTACCAATGGGGAACACATCCAAGTTCATGACCATTGGGGCAACTTCTTGATTCAAGGGGTGGATGAGACCTTGACATAGGAAGTAACCATTTGTAGTTAGTCTATATGAAGTTCTACTGGTGACACATGCCTAATCCAATAAAGTGTAGCAAGCATCACAATACCTCTTTTGTCTTTTCTGCCTGGAGTACTGATAGGCAGCTGCTGAAGTTGACACTTCCATTATAACCGACAAGGAATATTACCACACCCTGCATTAAGCTTCCTGTTGTAAATGGTGACTGTGCATGGGAAAGGAAACATGGCTAGGACAGAGAGGGAGGGTATGGGCCATATCACACTGTAGTGACAGAGCTAATGTTTTCAATCCAGAGGCCTTCAGTTTCAATCTCCAATGGAAAGGATTGTTGGATAGCAAGGATGTGAAAAACCTCTAAGACTTTGGAAAGTTGTTGCTAGTGAGAGTGTATAGTTCTAGAGAGAGCTTGGATGTTACTATTTTGGAGTGTAACTTCCAGAATCCATCAACCAACATGGCCAACAAATCATGTTGGTGATGGAATTCTGGGAAGAGAGAGTGTGTGTGTTTTTTGTGTGTGTTTTTCAAAGTTCTGGGTTTAGATTACATGGACCAGTTAACTAAACAAGTATAACATAGCTTCATATGTTCAGGAGCCAATGTTATGTTACTGAATACAGTGGACCCTTGTTATACGCTGGGGTTTGGTTCCAAGATCCCCTGTGGATGACAAAATCCGTAGATGCTCAAATCCCATTAAATATAAAAACATAGCAAAATGGTGTCCCTTATAAAAATGGAAAATCAAGGTTTGATATTTGAAATTTATACTTTTGGGGGGCATTTTCAAACCGTGGATGCTTGAATAAAAAATCCGTGTATAAGAAGGGCTGACTGTATGTCTTCAGTTACATTAATTCGATAACTAGAAGTTTATCTGACTTGAAGTAAATAAACTAATAAAATAACTAAATAGTCTATTTCTCTATAATGGAAAGTGTTGCGATCAATATACTGGTGCATTGGTTTCCAGGACAGGCCAATTAAAACAGCTCAGAAACAACAGAGAAAAACAACAGGTAATGCATAACAAGGTGGGGTGGGTAGATGAGTAGAGAGACCTGGTGTCAAAAACCAGATTGTATTTAATTATGGAAAAATATGATCCTATAATGTGTAATTTTGGACGCTAGGCAGTGGAGAATCTAATTCTAGACAGTCCCAGAGATCTTTTTATGAAATAGAAAACCCCAGGAAACCAAAAGGAGCACACTGGGGAAATCTTTCTTTCCTCTGTATTTCAAAATCCCCTTGGAATATTCAAGGTTTTGCTTTTGAAAATGTAGTGGAAATAGATATAGGTGTCTATACATGTAGAACTATTTTAAAAAAATTATTTTAACAAAACCAACCTGATGTTTTCCTATAAACCAGCATGTTTACATAGAGGGCTGGCTGCTGGGAATTGACTTCGCCACACAACCTCAGTTAATCTCTTACTAGTTCAGTTTCCAAAGATATCATTGCCTTGGATTTCTCAGGATCCCACCTCTTCACGGTTTCTGAGGTGTTAGATTGGCAAGAATCCAAGTTTCATAGATTTTCCCCTCTCAAATGTGTACTTATGTTAGGAGCACCAGAATATGGTCCACTTAAACCTATCACATCTATTTTATATTCATATTTTTGTGGGTTAACTAATTCATAAAATTTGTTAACATACTATTTAACCAGGACACCCCCCCCAAAAAAAAAAAAACAACCCTATGCTGTGCCGTGTGTGTGTGTGTATGTGAAATATCACTCACTATATTTGCCTTTCTCACAGGCAACTGCTGATGAAATCCTTCTTCTTGTTCACCTCCTTAATCCTAATCTGTAATATCACTATTGTATCCATAGTGACAGGTTTGTGGTTTCATTACAGTAAATGGCAAGAGAAACTGAAAAGCAAAAGTAGAAGGCTGTTGTACCAAGTACAGTCAGCTCTCTGCATCCACGGATTCTTTATCCACATATTCAAACATCCATGGCTGAAAAATATCCCCCCCCCCAACAAAAAAAAAAAATAAATTCCAAAAAGCAAATCTTGATTTTGCCATTTTATATAAGGGACACCGTTTTACTATACCACTGTATTTAATGGGACTTGAGCATCCACAGATTTTGGCATCCACAGGGAACCAAACTCTAGGGGATACCAAGGGTCCATTATACAACTATATTCAGGAGACCACAGATGACACACAAGAAAATATAGATTTACACAAAATTCACAGGTGGTAATTTGTTGTTGCTGCCATTCACTAACTAAAGTTGCCCTGGCCCCATTATTATGGTTTTCCATATGGGCTGTATTTCCTCTAGACACCCACCCCTTCTCCCATCCTCCCCCCGATCTCTCAGTTTAACCTTGTCTCCCTTTAAAGGAATTCAGAAATACAGAAACCTGCAGAGTTGTGTCATAAATGAATACAAAATGATCATTACAACTAATTGGTAATTCACTTTCATACAGAGATAGTTCCCCTCTTTTTAGCCAAGTTGTCTGGCACATACCTTCCTCTGGGTTCTTTCATGGGTATTGCTGTAAATCATCTCCTCAGGAACTGCTCCACCTCTACCGCTTCGTTTTCTTAGGAGATTCCTCTTAGCTGGTAACATTTCACCAGCTTTTAAGGGCTTCTGATGTCATAATAGGCCTCTGTCAGTGAATCTGCAAGTAAGGCAGTTGCCCAGTATGTCATCCTTTTTCCACTGTTGTATTTGCTGCCCTGATGTTACCGTGAGAATCAAGAGTGAAAGGCTGTCATGATGACGCCTTTATTACAGATACATTGTCATTCATTGCTTGTATTAAAAAAAACAGGTACTCTAGATGCATATCAGTCTTTGGAATGACATCTTAACATGAAAGCTACAAAAAGAAATGTACTGTATATACTCGACTATAAATTGATCTTAAGTATAAGTCTAGGGCAGGTTTGGGGGCCAAAATTATGGTTTTTGATATGTCTCGTGGATAAGTCAAGGATAAAACCTAGTGGTATGTAACAAAGGATGAAGCAAAGAAAAATGATGCCAAAGAACTTTAAAAATTCCACCTGCCATAACTGTATGTGCTCTCCCTAAAGGTTGAATGAATGAGAAGGTAACGGGGGGGGGGGGGGGGGGAGGGGTCAGAGGAACCCTGGTGGCGCAGTGGTTAAATGTCTGTACTGCAGCCACTCACTCAAAACCACAAGGTTGCGAGTTCAAGACCAGCAAAAGGGCTCAAGCTTGACTCAGACTTGCATCCTTCCGAGGAAGTCGCTAAAATGAGTACCCAGATTGTTGGGGACAAATTAGCTTACAGTTGTAAACCGCTTAGACACTGCTTAGGTTGTATGAAGTGGTATATAAATGAAGCTTGTTTGTTCCAGGAGAGATTACACTCCTGCCTTTCATCAGGGGATGGTTCCTTTTTTAAATAAGAGTTAAAGTACAGTACTTACATTGACCCATGGATAAATTGACTCAGGGTTTTGGGGGTCATTTTTGTGACCTAAATTTCTAGATTTATACAACAGTATATATAGTATATATGACTATGCACTAATTATATATTTTGTTATATATTTTGTTAAGGAATGATGACAGTCTGTAAATTTTATTTTGTTCTGTTGAATTTTGCTAAGCTACATTTCTTCCAGTAAAAAGTTTGTGGGTTTTTTTTTTTTTAAATGGGGAAACAATTTGCTCATCTCTTTTGCAATCCATCATCAACTTTTTCTAGACAGATACACACGATTTAGTGTTATGGGTCATGTTATGTAACATGGGCTGCATCTATACTGCAGAAATAATGCAATTTGACACAATTTTAACTAGCGTAATACAATTCTATGGAATTCTGGGGTTTGTAGTTGTATGAAACACTTAGCTTTTTCTGTCAGACATCTCTGGTGCCACAACAAACTACGAATCCTAGAATTCCATAACATTAAGCCATGGCAATTAAAGTGCAATAAAATTTCATTATTTCAGCACTGCAGATGCAGGCATGGCATTCTGAACAAGTCTGGCCCAAGATGTTTTGTTGCCCAAGGTAAAGGATTGTATTGTGTCCCATCTTTTTTCATGAAGAAAAGTCATCTGGCCTGAAAGTTGAATATTTAATAGTGTTTGGGCAGCAGTCTCCTCTACATCTGAAAGCAGCATGCTGGCACAGGGAGTCATAGGGAGGCCATCATGGAACACAGCTCTCTCCTTAAACATGTTATTGCCATTTCCTAGCATTCACTATTTGAGGCAACCATCTTTCTCTGACTAGTGGTATGCCCAGCCATGGTTTAAAATAATACCACATTGGTGCTGATCAAATGAATTACTTCTGGCCCTTCTTCTATAGAGGCGTGCATTTTCTGGGCTGTTTATAAAATGGTAATATATTTTCAACTTCATAAGATGCAGGCTTTCTTTAATTTTGAAAAATAAAGTCAAGAAGACTAATCCTCCTCCTCTTCCTCCTCCTCCTCTGCTTCAGTTTGTTTTAACTGAATCTCTATAATTTTTGGGCTTGAGCAAAATCCTGCTTGTAATGTCAACCAGGAATGGTGCTCATTCAGAACAAATCAGGGAGCTGTAAAACTGTGGCTTTCCATATTTATTATGGAAGCATTTAAAAGAAAAGAAACCCACATCAATCCACCTTTCAGGTTTCAAGTATGTGTAAAGCAAAATTAGAAAGAAAAAGCTGTTTCTGGACTTGACACGCATATTTCCCTAGCTGAATGTAAAGGAAATGAATCATACCCTTCTGCTTTTTTAAAAAAAATATGTACTATGAGCAACAAACATAGAAATCTAGAAAAGAGGAAAAGAACAGAGCAAAACTTTTCAACTGACTTGGCCTGTGTGTTCCTATCAAGAGTCAACATTTTCCCTACCTGTGTGCCTTGGTTCACAGCCAACTAGGGCAGCCACCTTTGACAAAGTTATCTGGTGAGAAGCAGTCTCACTGAACTGATCACTGCTTATTGTTTCAAGGCAGATTTTTATGGCATGCTATATCCAACATCGCTGTCCTGCTCCTGCCATCTCCAGCTTCCATACTTGCACATCTCTTTACAATGACTGGACTATGTTACTGTCACTTTTTTAAATGGCAGAGCTTTCCCTTCTTGGTGCCCATCATATCACAGGAAGTAACAAATAAATCCAAGTTGGCCAATTTATTCCCCTGCATATGTAGGTAATCTCAGGGCTTTGCACTATGGTGAGTCACTTAGAAAAGCCAGTACAGCTAAAGTCTTAAGGTGCATACAAGAACCTTTTTAAAAAGTTAATATAGAAATGCAGTTATATATATTGCATAATGAAAGCTTTCACTCTTAGGTCCAAAAAGTCTTAATAGATACATACACACACACATACATACATATATCCTTTTACAATAAAATGCACACACCCCCTTCTCAAACAAGTTATTTAAACCCAAGAACACGACTTTGCACTCTGTCTAAGTCCTACCCTCTCAGCAAGCCAAACTGTGTTCTTTCTGGGTGGCTTAGAGAAAAGCACATTACAGTGGGAACACCCATGTATTTCATTTACTGACATTTATAATATTTTCCACTATTTGGAGATAATGAATTCATCCATTTTTGCCAAGATTATGCAGTTTATTTATTACCAAAATTTATCCAGAAAAGCACCCCTCCATATTCTCTCACACACTTCCCCCCCCCCCCACTTTTGGGGGGAAAGAATCCATTGCCCTTGATTTTCTATGTGTGCTTCGTGGTTCTTTTGGAAACAAAAAGTCACATCAGTGCTATTAACAATACACAGCAATAACTTTGAACTGTCTTGCTCAGAGCTGGAATAGCAACTGATCCCCAAAGGATGCTTGCTTCAAGGGTTTTAATTGTTTGGGATAATTAAAGACACACATAAATCTGGAATTCACATTAGTTTTCTTTCTTGGAAACATTTTCTCAGAAAGCCACAGTTTATGACTTTGTCTCTTTTCTTGATTATAGCTACTCCTTGTTCCTTTGGACCAAACCATGTTATTTACTAAACTAAATAAGCTATGAACAATAGTGATCCTAGGATTTGCTGCACCAGTCAATGTGTGCCCAGAATTTTATAACTGAAGTGTGACATTCTGTACCTTACAGGTTCAGCATCTTCCTCTTTCCCTATAAGAGAATATTAATTGTATTCCCAGGTCAGCTATCAGTTACAGGTTTGGGGTTGGGTTTTTGTTGTTGTTGTGGTTGTATGTTGACTTAGCATACTCTGACTAAGTGAGAGAGGAATATTTGCCTCCATATACATATCCAGATATGGATATTGACAATCCATACTACAGTGCTTTAAATGGAATGTACATCTCCATTTCTGTTCTGTCTAGCTAGCTATGTGGCATGACCTGCAGGCAACAAAATAGCAAGGGCAGCATGGCAAGAAAGGGAGCATCTGCCAGACTGCTTAGGCACTGGAGTTGTATATCATTTCTGCCAGATTGGAGTAAGGACAGAGACAGTTTTGTGGGCCATTAATGATGTTATATAACCAATCTGATTGGCCCCCAGTGACTCCAAGGTCCTGAAACCATTTGGAGACTGTAGTTCAGCACCCTGGATAACTCCACAAAAGTCTGAAGGAAAACCTAAGGTCAATTTGCTTTAGAGCCACCAGCTGGCCATTTGACACTGGCTGAGACCACAGTGTTGTTGTTGTGTGCCTTCAAGTCATTTCCAATTTATGGTGAAATTAAAGCATGGGGTTTTCTTGGCAAATTTCTTCAGAGGGTGTCTGCCATTGCCATTCCCTAAGGCTCAGAGAGTGTGGCTTACCCAAGGTCACCTAGGGGATTTACATGGCTGAGAGGGGAATCAAACCCTGGTCTCCAAAGTCATACTCCAGTGCTCAAACCACTACATCACTTTGGCTCTCTATCCCATAGAAGCCCCAAACATTTTGCAAAAGTGGTGACCAAAAGGTAGTAGATTGGGAGATGGTTTTTTTTTTTTAAAAAAAAAGAGATGTAAAAAATGAAAGATGGTTATTGGTGTGGATTTTTAAAACATCAACTGTTCTGAATGTTTAATCTCTCAGAAAGCTAGCACAGCACAGAACTGAAATAAAATCCAAAGTGGTGGCATCCAACTAAGGGGGGAAACAGATGGACTGGAAGGGGCAGCTTGAAGCCACCCCTTTCAAAGATGGATTGGGGCTGCAGTAAACACACGGCATGGCCCTAATCCACTTTGAAGCCAGCTGGAAAAAGAGAAGAAAAAATATGCACCTTCGGACAGCAAAAAGCCAGCTTTTCCCGCCTTGCCACAGCTTGATGCTGGCTTTAAGACACTCCAGGGGTGTGTGGTGTATAAATACCATGCTGCAAGGGCAGCTTGAAGCTGCCCATGTCCAGGCAGCTAGGTGGCTTCAAGCTGGCTTCAGGCCATCATCGGGATGTGTGGCTTCTAAACGCCACATGTCGATTATGGTCAGAAGTAGGGATTTTTTGCCTGTCTGTTTGGGTTCTAGTCTTCCTTCCAATACAACTGTTTCCATTAGTGGAGTGGAGAGGAAAAAACAATCCCACTTTGATCCCTCAAAATTTGCTCCCAATGGCTGAGAGACTTCCAGATTAGATCAGGAGAGGAAGAAACATTATTCTAATATGTTACTAGATACATTTTATTCAGCAAAATTTTTTTAAAGGATGTAAGAAATAGGGTTTTGTGCAGTTAGCACAATCAGGAAAAGATTTCTTAAATCTAATAGATAAAAGGGTTAGGAAATAGAAAATTATAATTACTAATGCTACCTTTCAGTCTTCATAACCTTATTCAGTCCTCATAACCTTATACAGTGTGCCTGAATCATATGTGGGCGCATTATACACGGCTTTTAGCATACACTGAAAGCCACACCGGAAGAAGCAGCACCATGCACCAGAAGAAGTAATGGAGTGTGCACCCATGGTGCGCCCACACCACCATGCTGCTGAATGCATGAACCCCATTACTTCTAATGGGGCTCAAGGATATGTGGAATTTCTTTTATGCAGGGAGAGGGGTCTGGAACGGATCCTCTGCATAAGAAAAGGGTGCACTGTATTCATAACATTATATTACTGGGAATAAATACCTAACTGCTTCATCTGTGGCCTAGATGGAAACATCTATGATGATATGTTTAGCAGCTTTGGATCCGTTTGTCTTGCTGCAGGCATTGCTGTCAGCTACATTCAGCATTCCTATTTACATCACAATTGCAGAGCTCACTGGCACTTAAAAAAACCCCGATTTTCATCACAAGTTTTTGTAATGGCTTTCACTATGACATACATTTTGACATTTCTGGTTTGTTTCACAGTTCTATTGCACCTCATGGACAGAGCCAATATATCTTCAGTCAATGTCTCAGTCAAGCTGTCTCTGTCAATATTTGGAAGGACACACTGGACTACAACTCTGAAGATCAAGGTTCAAATCCTGGTTTGGCCATGTAAACCTACTGTGTGACCTTAGCAGCTACATTTCTATACCACTTCATACTGAACTAAGCAGTCTCTAAGCAGTTTACAATGTGTAAGTTAATTGCCCCCAACAAGCTGGGTAGTAATTTTAGCAACCTTGGACGGATGTCAAACTGAGTCAACCCTGGAGTCCTGCCTGGGATTGAACTTACAACTTTGTGGCTATGGATGGCTGCAATACAGGCATTTAACCACTGCACAGCCAGGACTCCTAACTTCGGGCAGGTCACACTCTCTCACCCTTAGTGAATGGCAATGGCAAGCCCCCTCTGAAGAAACATGCCAAAAAAAACCTCCATGATAGGTTCACCTTAGGGTTACCATAAGTTGGAAAAACTTGAAGGCACACAACAACAAACAAACAAAACTTCGTGGTAATGCAAAGTAACACATGTGCTAGGCAGATATGGGAGAAACATCTGCTTGGTACCACCTTCTGCATTTTTATGTAGTGTGTGGGTAAACATAGCATGAACTCTGTCATATGAGCAGATTTTCACTCATAAAACATTGGATTGCACCCAAAATGAAAGCTGCAAGAGTCAGTTACACATTTCAAATGTGCTTCCACCCAATATTGATGAATTTGAGTTAAAGCTCTTTTTTTTAAACTATAATCCATCTGAGGTCAGATGAGATTATGGTTATCTATTGAAGCTAATGGAACTTCCTAGTCACAATTAAGTCTCTTGCTTGTCAAAATTAACCTGGTTTGGAGGACAATCTTTGTGTTCAGATGAAAATTCTAATAATAGTTGTTTGCAGATTTGTACATAATTATTCATCTTTGGTTTATTTCATTGGGTCCAAATGTCTTAGCCGCCAGAGCTATTCAACACCTCCTTTTCTTGTGGCAACTAGCACATTGTAATGATGGCAATGCTGAACTTATTTTTCCTCATGTCACTTTGCTGCAGGTGATTGAAACAAACAGCCTTTGAAGTTGCTTCCAGATTCATAATCCTGCAAGTCTTTCCCTGAAAATGTGTGCAAGTTGGAGAGATGGCAATAAAACTCTGTAGCAATAATTCTAAATGAAGATAAATGCCAAGGGGGTGATTTTTTTTTTCACAGCTCTGAATTAAAGCAAAGTTAAAGCTATAAATTTGCCAGCAGCAGATTCCTTCTTTCATTATATTATCACTATTTGCTTTGGCACTGTTTGGGACTGAGTAAGAAGAACGAGGAAAGAATTTAGCAGCCAAATCATATTCTGATTCATGGGGCCACTTTGGGTCCTGAATTAATTTGCTACTTATTGGACTTTGAGTGGATATGGAAGTATGCCACACTGAGAGTAGAGACATATTTCTGGGAATGAATGGTTATAATCTGAATAGGGAGAAATCGCTTTCTTGGTTATTTATGGACTCACAACAAAGATCTCATTCTACTATACTCCTCTATATTCCATGTGGGTGAGCTTCATATGAATGATCTGAAAAAGATTTAACAGAATTACTATGGGCTGGATCCCATCTTAGTCATGCTGGGAGGCAATCTATTGAAATCAGTGGGATTGGATCTATTCAAGATTAATATGAGTCTCGCTGATTTCAGTGGGTTTTTTTTTCAAAGTATGACTAGGGCATTGCCTGCACTGGCAATATAAAGGGGCTTCAAACCAACTTGTTTAAACAATGTATGGGGCCAGATTGGGAGGAAACTGACATGAAGCCACTCTCTGGGGGGTAAAAAAATGGAGCAAAATGAAGTCTTAATACTCTGCTTTAATGCAGAAAATGTACATCATCACACTGGCATATAAACAGCACAGTGTGAGTGCAGAAATGCAGGAAAGCCAAGGAAGTGTACAGAAAAGGTCTGGAACATGCACCCTGGAACCAGTGCTTGCCATATGATATTTTGTTTGAGCATACAGATGCATGACTGTTGAGCTGCACCATCAACCCATTGTCACATACTCTATGATGCAAAAGTCTGACAAACATAGGAGGTCACCAATAATGCAATGGATATTAGTAAAACATATACAAACCAGGTAGTCCAATGGGGGGGCATGGAGTGTAGGAGGGCATATATGGGGGAGTGCCATGATTGTGCTTTGCCAATGTGTTACTAGGCATACCGACGCACTGGATGGGTGGTATATTGCTCATACGACTGTGTGGCCAGTCACACAGGGCATCCAGTGGATGGGAGCTGGGTGTGAAGAGAGAGGTAATTGCAATATCAAGTGGTTGTTCATGTGATGGTGAGCATGCATAGTAGGGAGGCGAGGGGGAGACACCAAGAGGTGTAGCTTGATGCAACATCCTGCAACCTGCCTATGGGTGTTTGGTCAAACTTGGGAGAGAGTCATGCAAACAGGAGGATTTCCAACTGGTTTAGGGGGAAATAGGATCAGTTTAGTTTTCCCTGTCTGTCTGCTCAGCAACTAAGTCTACACATATATAAGCAACTCCGTATCTTTGAATTCTTCTGTTGGATTCAGCTCATCCCCCCCCCCCCCCCGTTTCAAATTTTTGTATCTGATAAATTATTAATATCCTGCTGTTATAAATATTGAGATGGCTTATAAAAATAAAAGATGCTAATGGTAAAACATACTGAAATATGCATCAAGTTCCAGAAACATTAAAAACAGCAAAAAGGAGATGATTTAGTTAGCAAGACAACAGAGTCAATTATTAAATGACTTCTGGAATAAAAAAAATTTCAAGATCTCTCTAGAAACAGGAATAAATGAAGCTTTACTGCTCACACACTGAATTTTCAAGCTGGAGTCACAATAAAACTATTATTTATGTTAACAGGGTCAGATTTTGGAGACATGCAATATATCCACCTTTTTCTTCATAGTGATGCTCATGATAATGACAATGATGGCATTAATTGCATGAAGAATAAAAATGGTGGCAGATAGTGTATTGAAATGCACAGTGTTTTTTTCTTGGACATACACATTCTTTGCACTTAGCTTCTCATGCCAAACTGAAATCTGTGGAAGGTACTATTTAGATACCAATATTTTTACGGTGGTAACAGTGTCATGGGTTAAAGGAGATGAACCAAGATAGAAAGGTACTCTGAGACTCCAAACATCATCCTAACAGTACAGTTTGCTTTTGGTGGCCTCTGCATGTCATTATATTCATTCTTCATAAAGCTACCCTTCCAAGCTCTTATTCATGTTCATATGGCTGTTATGTGTGTAGGGGCTACAACATGATTACAAACTTACTTACTCATCCTTTGCACATAAACAAAGACACACATATATGAGCCCTTTTCACACATTCTGCTGAATCTGTGGCAGCTGGGAACAGAGCCAGAAGGCATCCCGGTTTCAGGAATGGAGTCAACCAACATGGTTCCTATCTCTGTATTCAGTAAATGAATACCAGACACATCTGAAAGAATGCACACCATATCACAGACTGCTTTGGAAAGACAGTTTCAAAAGCAATCAGCCATGTGGCATTCAGTGGGTGAGACGGTATTTAAGAATATCATGCTCAAAGTTTCCTTAGGCATGGAGAACTAAGTTCTGGAATTCTATGATTCCCAGTTTTATCTGTGAAAAAGATCAATAATATTAACTTAATAATATTAATATTAACAATATTAATGCATATTGTAAAGAGAAACAAATGAAAAGTTTATAAATCATTTCCAACAGTGAAACAAATGTAATAGAGATATTAATGCTCAAGTGTCTAGGGAAGCCTCTCTCCGCTAAACAGCTTTGAACAGTTAAAAGATACACATATGTGTATCCATAACAACAAAGTGGGAGGATTTCTTCAAAATTTCCTCTAGACACATGTAAGATGAGCCTCAGAAGCTCCAAATACAATTATGAAACATTCTTGTGACCTCACAGTAAATTCTGAAAATGCGACTTCTGGTGTATGAGCAATAGACCAGAAGAGAATGTCAAAACAAAACAAACAAGAATATATGGGTGGTCACATGCCCAGCTAGTCTTTGAAAACAAATACATTGCTTGTGATGTTCTTGTGGAACATTTATGACCAGAAATAAAGGGAACTAAACTGGCTGAGTATATATACTTTTTCCAGTACAGCATTAATGCTCTGTATAAATCCAATCTTCCTTGTAATGATTTCAGTCCAGATTATTTGTGCCATTTCCTGCTCTTCCTCCTTCTGTTACTGTTCTTATAGGACAGTATGAAAAGTTATCTCCAACCCACTAAAAAGGAACATTTTGAAGAGGGCTTGGGAAAGAGCTCACAGCCAAGTATATACACCAGAGATTGTGAACATGTAGGGCTTCAAATGTTATTGAACTACAGCGCCCACATTCCCTCACCACTGGCCATGCTCTCTAAGGCTGATGCGAGTTGCAGTACAACATCTGGATTCAACATATGCCCCACACCTTACACTCTTGCTTTGCAGTTTTGAATCTGGTGTTTGAAAACCTGGTAGAGCAGAGTAGTGACCAAGAGTGTGGGGTCTTGTATTCAAGGCTATCTCAACCAGGGGTTCACCTGCAATATGGTAATAAAAGGACCAGTTCACAAGCAAACTAAATTAAGATGATGCTGGGCTGAAAAGGGAATCAAAAGAAAATGGTTAAGCCATTTTTCCAAACACTCTTCTTCTGCCCCGAGGGAGTTTGCCTAGATTGATTTGGACTGCCAAGTAATGCGCCTAGTAGCTCAAATATCATACAAGAAATTCTAGGCATCATATAACTCAGCATTTATTAACAGAACAAATTTCTCCAGAAACTGAATTCCAAAAGTGGAAGTTAATTAGGGAATGATATTTTCATGGATAACTAATTAATGGGAACCAGAAAGCTGTGAAATGCTTTTCAAGTGACTTTTGCACCTTGGAGTTGATAAGTCAACTTTTCCAGTAGCATCAATTTCCAAACACTATCCATCTATGTTCTTATTTATTTTCAAACAAGATCATTTCTTGGGAGGGAAAAAGGAGTTCTGGATAAGGACCTAGGAATTTTATTGTTGGACTGGTACATGACCACAAGAATATCTCTCCCTACTTTCCAACCCCATAGACATTTTTCTTCATTTCCAAAGTTTAAAGAAAGAATGCTACATTGGCATCATAACCTCTTGCAGCTCACCAGACCTGTGAAATGTCTCTGTACGGAGCCACATCAAACAGACACATTCCAGCAGACTTCTGGATTGGCCAGGGCACACTGAACTGGGTTGGTTGGGGATTGGTATGGGGGTACTAGCAGCTGTTCATTTCCATGCCATCCTTCAGCACCGAGCTACCTCAGAATTTGATACCTCATACAGTCGGCCCTTCTTATACATGGATTTTTTATACACGGATTCAAGCATACATGGTTTGAAAATGTTCCAAAAAAGTATAAATTTCAAATATCAAACCTTGATTTTCCATTTTTTTATAAGAGACACCATTTTGCTATGTCATTATATTTAATGGGACTTGAGCATCCACGGATTTTGTTATACACGGGGGATCTTGGAACCAAACCCCAGAGTATAACAAGGGTCCACTGTACTACAGAAAACAATTTGCTGCTCTATTTTGCCCAAAAAATTGGATCAGGAAACAGAAATGTATAGACCATTCCCATCCTATGTGTAGGGAAGGTAGCAGTTAAAGGCACAGACACAATGAAGAGAACAAGCAAGACTTTAGACCATTATCCTTCACATGTTTTGGACTACAACATCTATTATCCCTTAGTATTGGCCATGCTGGTTGTGGCTTCTGGGACTTGACATCAAAAACATATAGAGGGCCAAAGATTTCGAAGTCCTGCTTTAAATCATGTGGTGTTCAACGATGATGCTCTTTCAGACATAACTGTTTTTGTTTTTTTTAGTGAAGTAATCAGCCTTGATCTATCCCATAGGATTTCACACTGCAGGTGGGACTTACAGTATGTGGTTGGCATAAGAGAACACACTTTGCAGAGCCTGGAAACATTACAGTGTTAATGACAATATACATTTGTTAGCATTACAGTGCTATGAGGTCTTTATAAAACTGATGCATTGGGTTAATTGTTGATTAATGGCTCACTAGTAAATCTTTACATTTAAAAGATTATTTAATATGCAGCGTGCAGGTTAATTATTACTCAGAAAATATGTTGTCCTTTAAGAAGAAAAATAACAATTTTTAAATTAATTGTTGAAAAGAATAAGAAATTTTGGGTGATGAACTATTTGCCTCAGATGTTGCTGTCAAATAACCACAGTACAACATGTTGGAAGTAAGGCCACAACTTTATTTGCAAACAATTGGTAGGGTTGGCACAAAGCATAAGGTCAGGATCTGTGCAATCAAACCACCCAGTGTAGTCTGATTATCCAAACCGGGCACCCACCCGGTGCTTGGGATGACCTAGGGGCTAAGGAACACAACTTGACTGCAAACCTTGTCTTGCGTTCACCAATTCACAAAGCCCCTAGTCACCGGGAGGCGCTCCTGCATTCTGGCCCCCGCAATGGCCAAACGCCTGCCCTATTCGCCCCCGGGTACCTATTGACTCCCAAACCAGAGCTCCTTAGCCCTGGTACCACAACATGCAGATCCTGGCCTATGCTGCCGCCAAGTTGTGACTAAAAACCACCTAACAACAGCGGTGGGCGGCCGGGAGAAGCACCAAGACTTGCTCCCTTCCACAGCTTGGCTCCGCTCCGCTCGAAGCCAAGGAACCGACTGAGGGAAGGGGCCAGCAACACGGCCTTATATAGGCCTAGGCCCCTCCCTCCCTGCATGCTGTGCAGGGCCCCGCTTCCAAGGCCCAGCCCACCAATGGGCAGCCTTGGAGGACCGGAAGCCCCACACCAACGAGACCGGCTCCCAGAGCGTCATGGAGCAGAAGGGCCACCCCTTCCGCCCCCGCGCACCAATAGGGAGCTGGGCAAGCCCCAGAGCACTCTGGGGCTTGTAGTCCAGCTGCGTAGCGGCAAAACGGTCTGCCCAGCGAGGCGGGCAACCGTTGCTTTAAACATTTTTTTAATGCTCTGCTCATAGAAAACAGGTACAACATGATGAAGATGACTTTTTCCAGGATATCTATTGTGATTTCTTTATTCATTTTTGTCTGGAATAAATTTTTGCAGGGAAAATAATTCTCTCATGAAAGCACATATCACAATCTTCAGGCAGCAAAGCCCCTTCAGCCAGTGCCAGGACCTATGCATCTCACAGTCTTTTGTCATCCTATATCCTTTTTTTATCTATTATGAGTTTAACTGTCATTCTACTAGATGGGACATTCTAGTCACACTTTGTTACTAAATGCACCCACACTTACAAGATAGGGCATTTTACGAAACTGTCAACTCAAGATTTTTAAACAGTGTCCCTGAGTTCCATGAACCTGCCAGGTGCAGGGTGTTCTATTTTGTTTTTTCATGGACAAAAACATGCAGGAGGGGTGGAGATTGTCCCAATCCGTCTATAGCATTTTGTCATTGGAGTACATTATTGTCCCACCTGTTGGGGCAAAAAATATTCCATACCATTTTGTGGGTGAAACATGATGTAGAGAAACTGGTGGGAGTGCTTGGATGACAAACAACCTCTCCCACTGCTCTAAGTTGGGAAGATTGTGAGTGTACACTTGCTTGATCCTATTTTTAAAGTATCGGAAGGTTTTTAATCTACTTAGAACAGAACTTCAGTCTCTGAACACATGTTTTCTGGCTCTGGGTGTTTGGATATTGTGAGAATCATTCTGTAACCTAAACACGTCTGTGGGAATAGAGCATTTTACTCTGTGAAATACATAGGAATTTTCATGCAGTCAGATAGTACACCAGAAGACACTTAATGCAGGGAGCTTTTATGCATGGGGACAAGGGTTAATAATGCCACATGTGCACATACACAGACACCCATAGATACCAGAACCATAGAGGATTCAGGAGAAAATGATGACACCATGCATATCCTTATTGTAGAAGGATTCTTACTTTATACTCACAGGCCTTTGATTGATGTCTTTGACTTCCGGTATTTTCTTTCTATTCCCTATGAAGAATGCAGCAGGAGGAGAAGTTCAAGGAACTACATTGTATCAGATCCACATGGTTTGTTTGATGGTCATGTCTGGCCCATGTATGCCAAACACAATAAACTAATGGAAGACTTTAACGTTGATATAGTTAATTTGGATGGGAGACCAGGAAAAGAATGTTTACCCCCCCCCCCCAATGTGCAGCATAGAAAGCATGCATTGCACATAGTCTATCCAATGCATTTTTGAGACACAGAATGGGTGTGGACTAACATGCCAGGCTTTATGAGACATTTTGACCCAAGGCAGGGTGGCCTCCATGTAAATTTTTTTTGTCATGGATGCCTGCCAAGCACTTTCTTGAAGACCCCAAAGGAAAAAGTTTCCCCAAAGTGTTCTGGCAGGTTGCTCCTTTGCTAACCCATTCTGAAAGCTAGGAGTTTCTTTATAATTATTCCCTAAATTATTTTCTTTGTTTTTTAAACCTATGAAGTTGCCCTGCATTATTGGATCAGATGGCCATTTTTTGCACTTGACAAAAGTTGCACTTTTAAAAAAATGAATAGGATTAATGTTAACTCTTGCAGCATTGGGAAATGATATCATAGGAATCAGCTGCAAAGTGTTTTGCACACAGCTTCTGTTCAGTGGACGCCTTGCCTTCCCTGTCAGAGTATTCTTCTGATCACTAGAGTCTAATGCCTGTCATATTTCCATGAGAAAGCATAAGCTTCCTAAAGCTCAGCATATCTGCCTACTCAGCATAATAAGAAAGAGCCAATGAGAATATGATCAGGACTGGCGATTACAAGGATTTTGCAAGCACAGAAAAGCTTGTTCGGCATTAATTGCTAATCTATTTCAGCCAATTTGGCACTGGGACAAAAGCAACTGACTGTAGCTAACTGGCAAAGGGACACGGGAGTTATTCTAACTCAGGGCTGCACTTTCAGGGAGCCACATCAGTCTTTAATCCCAGGTGCTGAGTTCCTTTATAAATATATTAGCACCATAATGGAAAGCTTTTAAATGGGATTATAACTACACAAGCAGCTGCTCTGCTAGTCAAGGGTGAGCATGGCTGACAATACAGTTTAAGGAAATGAATGGGAAGCTGACTGGCAAACCTGTAGCACTTCACATGAGAAGGACTTCATTGCTTAGCAGTAATTGGATCATGTTGCATATTTCAATGGAAAACGAAATATGCTTCAGAAGAAAGCTCTCCAAGTATGCTCATCCTTTGCTGTCACTGCCTTTTTGGAGATTCAAAACAGCTTTACAATGGAGAAATCAAGAAGCACTGATCTTTTCACATGGCACAAGCTGATCTAAAAGTGTGATGGGAGGGGGAAGGGGAAGTAGAGTATTTCACTATCACATGGCAGAATGAAAGGATTGTTGTCAACAGCTAGTAGGCCTTGGATTTTGATGCACACTTGTTTTTCTTCTCTGTGCTCTATAGAGATACTGTAAACTTTGAGTATTGAGTGCTGTAGGCATTTCAAAAACAGCAGGTGGGCTATAGGTATAGTCACAGATATGGATGTGTGCACATGTTGATAAATAGTACGAGTCTTTCAATAACAGATAGTCAATCCTAGAAAAACATCCATGGGCAATAGAGAAAACAAAGACAATTTTACAGAAGCATCCATGGACAATCAGGAAAGCAATTGTGTGTTGCATGTGACAATGGGCTTTTGCACACTACTGATTTAAAGGACTATGATTCCACTTTAAGCATTATGGAAATATTCTATGGGATCCTGGGATTTGTAGTTTGGTCAGAGGCACCAGAGGAAATATCAGGCTGAGAATTCTAAATGTCCCTCCCTAACCTGCAAATCCCAGGATCCCACAGGATGTAGCCATTGCACTGAAAGTGGGATCATAGTGCTCTAAAGTAGACCCTTGGTGTCCACTGGGATTTGCTTCCAGGAGCCCCCATGAATACCTGTGGATGCTCAACTCCCATTATATACAATGGTATAGTTAAATAGTGTCCCTTATATAAATAGCAAAATCGAGGTTTGCTTTTTGGAATTTATTTATTGGGGGGGGAGGGTATTTTTTCAAGTCATGGATGATTTAATCCGTAGATGCAGATTCCATGAATACAGAGAGCCTACTCTAATTGAATAGTGTGAAAGGGCCCCCAATATGTCATTATGAAGTCTCCTACATTCTTTTTTTTTTAATGGAAGATCTTTACATTTCATTTATGAAGAATTATTTAATTTTGGGGTAATTCTTACTTGAACAAAACAAAACACAAATTTAATAAGAAACAAAATCCTCATCCTTCCATGCTATGAGGAGCTCCATGTTTGGGACAGGTACCAGTGTGGTTTCTCAAAAAGAACTGGTGCTTATTGGTGAGCAAATGCCAGTTCAAGAGAAAAAGAGGTTTAGTGCAATATTTCATACACACACACACACACACACACACAGAGTAGAGTCTCGATTATCCAACCTTCGATTATCCAACCTTCCAGATTATCCAACATCACTGCTCAGTGATTTCTGTACATTTTCAGAGGACTGTTTATACATTTCAATGTTATTCTTATAACCTTACAGCAATGTTACTTTTACTATTACTGCAATAAAACTTGGATACGTTTGCAATTCATAGTGATTTCAAGGCTTTTCTTGGACCCTCCAGATTATCCAACATTTTAGGTTATCCAACTATCAGCCGGCCTGTTCATGTCAGATAATCAAGACTCTCGTGTGTGTGTGTGTGTGTGTGTACACACACACACACACACACACACATTCAAAACTTTCAAATCTTGCTAGATTTAAGGCTGCAAACTGTGGTGGGAGTGGAGTTAAAATCAAAACTTATTTAGGTTGTGGTGAAAGCATAAATCTAAACTAGAAAAGATACAGGAGAAGGAAAGACCACCAGAGTAGACCATAATTGCAAAGATGCCCATAATAAAACTATATTTAAGTTCTGATTCGATACCCAGGAATTAATTTCAATGATCCAGCAAAATTCTTAGCTCACTGGTTCACAAAGAAAGTGTTACCAATTAAGCAAAAGAAACTTTAACAGTCAGTTTTAATTACATAAGAGATTCGCCAATCCATCCACAGCTCTAGCTAAACATTTGACTGGAGAGGTCTGGAACCAATTTACATGCTTTTCATGTTGTGTCTAGACTTTAATAAGTGGTTAAGTACTAAGCAGCTCTATGTAAGCATCAAAGTATCTCTGGTGCATAGGTAGAAAAGTACCAGCCTCTCTGAAAGCATGCATACTACAGAATTTCTGTCCTTCTTTTAAAAAGGACACACTGGACATGCTCCCTGAACTAGACACCTGACCTTATGCCATACTAGCCAACACTGTGCATCAATTTGCAATGAACACTGGTAGCTTTACAATAGGAACAAATAAATGAATCTGAGTGCCGGGGATATAATCCAAAAAATCATCTGTGCTTCTCCCCCTGTAGTTATCACCTTATTATAGAGCTATTGAAGAAGTAGAATACGAAGTTTGAGACAGAGGCAGGAAAAGCCTGATCCTGTTCAGACTTAAAGAAATCTTGTTTATAACCCCAATACCCCCCCTTTTTTTTTGACATCAAGAAGCTTAGTTGTAGTGGTGCCTCATGAAGCTTTCTCCTGTTTTCTAGCTGAATTGTACCAATTGCAGCCTAGGTCTATCTGTGGGGAGGTCCTGGTGAGGCCATTACTGAAAAATTCTCCCTGAATCCCATCATGGTAGAGAACTACATGCCAGTCTCAAATAGTCCTTTCTTAAGCAATATCCAGAGAATGTAGTTACTTCCCAGCCCCAGAAATTCCTGGATGAAATAGATTGTCTAGATGCATTTCAATTTGACTTCAGACCTGGCAATGGGAAAGAGACAATGTTGATCACCCTGGTGGATGACCTATACTGGATATTGGATGTGTGGGTGTCCCTGTTAGTTTGACTAGACCTTTCACTGGGGAGTTTATCACACGGGAGGAATTTCTCTTAATTTCAAATGAAAAGAAAGTGGGGCCAAAACACATTCACGTGAATTCACTAGTTCAGCAAATTTACGTGAATTCGAATTGCGTTCGAACGGACTTCCCATTGCCCGAAAATAGCTTGCCATTGCCCAAAATTGCATGTGATCACCTCTCACGCAATAATGTGAAACCCCATGATTGCATTCGGACTTACTTCCCATTGCCCGAAATTGCGTGTTGTAATCTATCACGCAATAACGTTAAACTCCATTATTGCATTCGGATTGCCATTGGATTATTCTTCTAATTTCCGTTGTCTGATAACGTCCTGGGTTTTGATATTATCAGCTATAGCATCCTTTGGGACCTCCTCTCTGAGATGGGATTTTGCAGCACTAGTGGTTCTAATCTTTCTTGGGGGGACAAACTTAAAAGATAGCATGATGGTATTCCTGTTCAATACCCTGGCCTGTGGAGGTCCCTCAGGGCTCAGTTCTGTTTAACATGTACATTAAAAACTGTACAGTACTGATGGTGGGAGGTTGTATTGATTTTAAAAAATATATATTTTTGTTAAGTTTAAAATAAAGAATAAAAGAGAAATAACACAAATAAGTTATATAAAGCAAACTTTATATATAACTACTATACAACAAAAACTACAACTAACAAAATAACAAGGGAAAAGATGGCTTCCAACTATCTCTTCTGCAAGTACAATTCATTATAAATTCCACCCCTCTTTATTCTCATCATTAATTACCCTTCCTCTATATATTTAACTTATATTAACTGATAAAACCAACAATCATCAAACCACCTTTGTTATTTTTCAAAAAGTCAATTAACAATTTCCAATCTTTCCAAAATCTTGTTAATAAATTTTCTTTCATCAAAACAGACAATTTATCTATCTCTGCTAAATCCTTCATCTTATATAGCAACTCTTCTTTCATAGGAACTGAGTCCTTCTATTTCTGAGCATATATTATCCTCACAGCTATGACCATATATTGTATCATTCTTCCATATTTCATCTCTAATTGTTCATACATCATTCCCAGCAAAAAACAAAAAGTTATGGTTTCAAATGAAAATTAATCTGTAATTTTTTTGCATCAAACTGTTTATTTGAATCCAATATCTATTTGCTTTCTCACATGTCCATCACATATGATAAAAAGACACTTTTTGTTTATTACAGAGGCTATCAAAAGGAAGGTTGAGGTGAGAAGAAGAAAATGAAAAGGGGGCTGCTTCATTGCAGGGTTGTTGAAAAGTTTAAGGACAAGATCCTATTCAAGGCTGGTGTAACAGTTATGCAGGAGGGTGACAGCTTCAAGCTAGGCAACAATTATGGATGGTAGCAAGCACCAGGAGCATCACTAGGGGACAGGAGGTGTGTAGACCACAGTGGATGAAAGTCCAGAGGGAGGGTGAATACTCAGTGGCAAGTAAGTCAATGTCCATATTAAACCACTCCTGCTGCTCCCAACCAGGATGCAGTGGCATCACCAGGGTATCACCCAGAAAGTGTGTGCATTCACACCTTCTACTGCTCCATCACTGAGCTTCCTGTCCAGGGAGTAAGCCCGGTAATGGAGTAACTGGGAAGGGTTTGTGCTTGCCCTTTTCCACCAAAGGGGGAGGAGGGCTCAATTGAGTGTTATCCCTCCTCTGGTGTGTCACGCAGTGCATTCTGCACTCTCTGCACTCTCCCTATGATGCCACTGTCAGTGTACCTCTGAATAATGCCCCCATTGCAGAGTTTCAAGGGAAGGGAGGGCAGGGCAGTCTACTGGCTCACCTGCCTACCCATTCAGCTGCCCAGATCCTTCCAGGTCTGGCTGGGCAGGTGAGTGAGGCAGAGGAAGGGAAAGGCATTGGGGCTGCCTGCTGCTGCCTCCAGCCCACATTGGGTGACACCAACCCTAGTGACACTACTAGCAGACACAGAAAAGTGTGAGAGTATTTGGAGAGTGGTCCAGCAAAGGGAAAGGTAAATCCATACGCACCTGAGTCAGTGCTTATCAAGCTGTAGTCATTGAGCAGTCAACCTCAGTAGAACAGCCAAGCAACAATGCAGTTGGGTGCTAGAAGCAATGTTTGAAGTTCTTGGAAGATGTCCTTGCCAGTTCTAAGACTCAGCCTTGATTCCTGTGACACTTAGAAATGAATCTCTTAGGGGAAATGTGGCACATGGGTCATAAATGGCTCCAACCCACCCACCTCCAGCCCCGGTTCTAGACTGTTTTGCCCCCAAATGCCCTCCTAGAATTTTCTAATATGAAGTGAAAGAGAAGTTGATGTCCAGTTCACTTTCTGTTATCTTAATCAAGGTTGAAAATGTCCCAGAATGCCCCCCAAACATGGCAAAATTATAACATACTTTTTGATGATTTATTTTTTTTTATTTTTTTTGCAACAGGGCTTGGGGCACCCCTTCAGGGTCCCATTAAAGCCTCTGTACTCCCCCCCTAGCCATTGATAGTTGCCCACCATTGCTCTACCTAATGTCTTTATCCACTTTAGTATACCAGAATGTCATATTCTGAGAATTGAGGGGTTTGTGCAGTTGTACAAATTACACTGCCGTAAGTTGCATTGGATACAGGTGCCTATAGAAAAGTAACTCACTAGAACAACAATAATGGAAACAATAATAATAGTGAAAATAAGATTAGTCCTGTTAATTACATATAAACATGGGTAGGTGTACAAGAAAAGGCGGGGCCTCAAATCTAGGCTTTCATCCAGACCTCTTCCCAAAGGATTTGTATAATGGCCGTTTAAAATTGTATGGTGTGAACTACAGATGTTGAGACTGGGTGAGAGGAAGTCATAATTGTCTGCCAGTTTTTGAAAAATCTGAGAAAGAAAACATAACATTCATGTTGTGCCTTCGGATCTCAAAGTTCCCACACTTTGACCATAAGAAAACCAAATTAGGTATTTTAGTTTTTCATTCAAAAGCAAAAACTTATTTGAGAGATGCTTCATGTTGCCAAACTTTCAGGCTGGAAAATCATTTGAAATATTGTTCCCATTCTGTTTTAAGTCCTAATCTGGGCACATCTTGCTTAGCTTTCTGGAGAAGGGAATGGTTAAGCAGCTAATAATAAAGAGTCCCTTAGGCTGTAAATCTAAACGGATGAAGGGCTGTGTCTCATTCAGTTTAACAGGAATTTTAAGGCTGACTTGAGGTTGAAGTCAGCCTCAAATGAAGCTAGGTAACTCTATTTCAGATATAAAGAGAGCACCTTTTAAAAAAAGTTTTACATGTTCCTGCAACCTTTCCACACTGTGATATATACTCTAAATGTCCCAACTTCAGGTTTGAACTAGTATGTATTTTATTTTATTTATATCCCACCTTTCTCCAAGGAAAGGCCCCAAAGTGGCTTACAACAAATTAAAATAAAGTACAGCTAAAAAGTAATAATACAAAAGTTTTTTAAA
The DNA here is from genome assembly GCA_023333645.1 of Sceloporus occidentalis. Classification (NCBI taxonomy): domain Eukaryota; kingdom Metazoa; phylum Chordata; class Lepidosauria; order Squamata; family Phrynosomatidae; genus Sceloporus; species Sceloporus occidentalis. The sequence continues at coordinate 15,294,758 of JALMGF010000004.1, forward strand.
AACCCAATTAGTAATAACTATGGAGAGGAAGCTGAGGCCTTGAAGTTGCCCTGCAACAGTTTAATACCTAGATGGCAGACTGAACAGTCAGCTGATCATGACCTTATTTACTAGAGTGAGGTGTGTTAGGATGTGTAAGATTTATATTGCTAATCTGTGGTCTCCTTTGCCCTCATTTTGAGAACAAAGTGAGGCTCATTGAAATTTTTAGTACTTCCACAAACCTCTCGCTTCTCCTGAATTAGATCATAGTGATATTGGGGCATGGGAAAGAGTGATAAAATATGTGCTCTGTACATAGGAACAAATATTAGAAGGAAGTATGTGCAATAAATACAGGCATATGATACTTGTCATATGCAATTAAGTAATTCAAGTTTTAGACTTGATTTAATGTGTCCAAAATTTCAGGCCTGCAGCCCTCCAGAGATGTTGGCCTGAAACTGCCAGCAGTCCTTACCATTATCTATGTTGGCTAGGGTTGACGGGATCTAGAGGGACACATGATTCCTACCCCAAGTTAAGGGCTCTATCCCCAGCTGCTGCATTATTTAGGCAATATTAGAACTATGAAAATGACTTTTGGACAACAAATCCCAGAATCCACCACCTAGCATGGCCAGATTCTGATCTGTCATGAGTCTGTTTTAGTATGGACACCAAGGGTTTCACCCAGTGTGGTGGCCACTTCCAACATGTATCATTTGGCCTAATTCATGAAGAAAAAATAGGAAAATACCTTGCAAATTGTTATGAACAGAAATTCTGCCATTCCTAATAAACTGAGTTTATTTAGCACAGAGGAGCTGTGGGAGTAGGGTTCAAAACCACTGGCTGACAATGTCTTTCTGTTTCCAGAGGCCTCCTTTGAACACTACAGCTAGGATGTACAGTATGTACAGCCTTCCTCCAAATGTGGGTTGTTTAGTAATGCACTTACAACGTGCCTGTTTATTTTTATACTTCACCTTCTGTCCTCTTGTTCTACCTTATATAATGGTGTGTCTTCTTTTGTATGACTTTCATTTTGCTCATTATTCATAACTTCTGTTTGCTCTCTCTTAGCATCTTTTGTCAAGCTGTAATTAGCCTCAGCATCATAAATCACCGCACAATCCTCTTTGCTGGCCTGGACCTGCTGGGTCAGCCATCGCTGATCTTACTTTATGATTAAGCTGAACCAGGCATTAATCTTTGTTTGAAATAGGCTTATTGATGACTACTCTCTCCAGTAGCCGTTAAGCTGTTTGCAAACAAAAAGTTGAAGGATTTCAGTGACCCAGGTGGAGATAGTGTGACAGGTGGATTTAGTCTCAGGTTTGCTCAACTAGAAAGAGTAAACATGAAACTTTACCTGATGCTTCTTGGCTTTCTAATGAGGTTTTCAACAGGATTTTGTGCATGTTTATTTGTTTCATTTCAGGCTTTTCTGAGTAGGAATTGATATTCAAGCTAAGGAAGCTATCCATAAAAAGCACTTGATAAGAGTGTGCATTTAATACACAACAAATGGGGGGGGATAATGAACCAGATGGGGCTCCATTTAGTTCTGGTTTTGTTTTGAAATGAATTTCAAGAGTAGCAAATAAGTATAATGGAAAATGTTTTTCATTACCCCATTCATACCCATTTATCACTTGTTTGGAACTGAGGAAGATTAATTTTTCTGGCAGCTTCTGAGGTCTTCCTGGTCACCATTAAGAAGACCTGTGTTGGACCAGACCATAGGCCAACTTAATCCAGTGTTCCTGTTCCTACAATGTCCATGAGAACTTTCTCACTCAGGTACCCCAGTAACTAGTACAGAGAGGCACGTACTATTTCCTTGCAACCACCATTTCTTTTTACCAGACAGACCTGGGAGTGTCCGGTGGGAAAATGTCAGTAACAAGGAAAAAAGGGGGCTTATTCTGCCCTTTTTCTTAGCCATTGCAAAGAAAGGATGCACAATAAAACACTTACAACGGGAATAACAAGAAAACCTTTGCTCCTCCTCCTGCCATAAGTAGCAACTGAAAACAAGGTAAAAAAGTGAGGGACAGAGGATAATACAACACAAATGTAAATGCTGACAAAACTGAGTAGTGTGGTTTTAATTAATAAATAAAGAATAAAATTATTTTAATAAACAAATACCAATATTGATCAGGTTTTTAATGAAAAAAATGATCTGTTGCTTAATGAAATTGATTTACTCTTTAATGTAAATTAATGGAGTAACAAAATATCATATTGACTGTGAGCCATAATTCATTTGTTATACAGAAACCCTGTCATACCCGTTGGGCACTAACAGTGGATAGAAAAGCAGCCAACATGTTGAATCTAGCATTGCCACGGCTCCCAATTCAGCTGAAAAAGTATCAAGAAATATTTTTGTGGGTTTTTTGGGCTATGTGGCCATGTACTAGAAGAATTTATTCCTGACGTTTTGCCAGCATCTGTGCCTGGCATCTTCAGAGAATGCTGGCAGGGAAGAGAGTGGGGTATTTTAAAGCGGTATTCCAGCCCCCACCCACCCCCGGCACGCATTTTACCCATTTTCGTACTTTGAATCTTTTATATAGATTTTTATAATGAAGTTTTATAATTTTGTTTCATTTATGGGTTTTGTACTTAAATTGCATTCAGATGGTATCTGTATGGTATTTTATTCATACTTTAGATTTATTATATTTAGCTTTTTAAATTTCTATAGACCTTCTATAGAATTTTATAGCGTGTTTTATCTGCTTTGTGTTATTTTGATATGGCCTAAGGGCTAATCAATAAACAATATGTATGTATGTGAAGTGGGTGGGGAGAAAGGGACAGGAGGCAACACTGACACCATATAACTGCCAATATTAAAACTACTGTTGTTTCACACTTGTGGAGTAATGGAAAAACAATTGCTATTGGGAGCTTATTGACAGCCTTTCCCTGTCAAAAACAAAAGATGCTCTAACAATGCTTCAAAGGCACAGCAGCATTGAGACAGAGATGATGCCGCGTGATAAGTATTGCCAAAGACACTGTTCTCAAACTTTAATTGTAGTTTAAAAGTCTCATGTGATAATGTCCTCTGGCTTTTTTACATGGGAGAAGTCTGGCTTTTACATGAGAGCTATCCTAGCAACATCAAGCTGAGTCTATTTTGTTATATTCAACAAAGTCATACACATTATGCATTGTGCAAATAGCAGGGGGGGGGGTTTAGGGGGAGGTTACAATCTTCGTTCAGCCACACACTCAAGAACTGATATTCATGTTTGATCTAAATCACAGTCTGAATTTTTCCAGCATTTTAGAGAGGATGTACAGAAAACCACCTGAAAGCAGAACTACAGTCATGACAAATTATGAGCAAACTGATGCCTAGAAAAATGTTCTTTCCCATGTTTCATGTATGTATGAGAGCCCTTCATTTATTTGGTGGAACTACCATCACTGGGCTGTATCACATTCTTATACAGATATTAAATCACTGTAGATGTCTTGAATGTTTAGCAGTTTTCAAAAATAAGATTGCCTCCAAACAAATTAAATATGCATTATGCCAATAAATATCAGCATTATTATGCCAACACTTTGATGACACCAGTTTTAGATATGACTGAGACAATTTCTGTCTAACAATGAAATGGCACTCAGAAAAGGAAATCATGCAATATATTCGTCACCGCAGGAAAGCAAACTGGGAAAGATGCCTAATGGAAAACTGCCTAGTTTCTATATATAGTGATGAGTTTATTGTTTTCCTCATTATTGAACTCTATTCCATCAGAAATTTCATCTCCTTAATTTTGGCACATGAGCAAAAGGGGACTTTTAAATAGTATTTTGCAAAACATCCAGCAGACAATCCAACATCAGAGCCTAATTTCCTTGTTCTTCTTGTTATTGTTTCAGGCTCTCAGCAATATCTCAGCTGTAAAGATTATCACAGGAGGTGTTATACCACCAAGTAATGCTCCTTAGTATTAACAGTAGAGTCCTTCTAATGTTCAGATAGGCATATGCTTAGTGGAATACAACGTAACACTGCTTTCGATGTTGGGAAAAAGTCCTCAGTGTTTGAATCCATTGATAAACTAATCTCTCTTTTTTGGCCACTTTTATAATAGTGAGACCTCAAAAGAAGAAAGCAAGCAGCTGGTGCTAGAAGTGAGCAAGGGATATTTTCCCTCTCCCCAACTCTGCTCCAAGGTCCCCCTTTCTTTTTAATAAATCATTGTAGCAGCATTGTGACAAGGCCCTGTTATCCACACAGCTATAGCAAACAGCTTTTCTTTCAGCCTCTATTCAAGCCGCTGCCAGGGCTGCAGGAGTGCAGGCAGGAAACTGCCTGTAATTCAATTAGAATAGCAAGCATGAAGTCAATATTCATTGCAGCAAGCCAGGAATCATTTGGCACAATGAAATGATAATGAGGATGTTTCACAAAGGAGATAAGCTCGGTGATAAGTTTTTAAAAGAGTTGCTGTGGCATGTGACCAGTGTATCAAACTGGAAAGCACAGGGAGGCATATGGAGATTCAGCCTCTAGGGACTGAGCACCATTCTCTGCCATATGTAACTGAAGCAGAAGGGTAGCTTGAGAATCCAAGGGAATCCCACTATTATTCGGCTGCCCATGAAGCGGAAGAAGTTTGGCCCTTGAACACATGGCGCATCGGGGAACACATACACTTTTCTGGATCACTGGCAACAAGATGTTTTGTGAACCATAAATTCACTCTGTGGTGTCGAGAAATTCAGAAAGCCTGAAGTCTGCAAGGGGCAACCAATGTAACATGGGGGAATGAGAGGTCTTCTACATCCTGTGCTTTGAATGACTTTCACATGCCACTAAACCGGCCCTGGACAGTGTTCCACATTGAGAAGATCTGTCCATTAGCAATGAGTGAGAACAAAGAGCAATTGCATCTTACAGCCCTGTAGATTTCCTTGGTTCTTTGTGTGAAGCATTGTTGCATTCTTCTTCACTTTCCCCAGGCAAGCCAAACAGAGGAGATTTCAAGGGGCTAAGACTGACTTCAGAAACCATCATTTTCTGGAAACAGACCAAGATAATGAGGAAGCCATCTTCTGGATAATATGTTTTCAGCGATTTCAGAAGGTTCTGTGAAGAAGCCATCACTGAATATATTCCACAATACAATGTTTAAGGACAGGTGTTGTATGTAGAAGATCCCAGGTTTAGTCCCCAACATCTCCAGTTTAAAAAGATATTAGGTAGAAAGTGAGGTGGGGGTGTTGGAATCTTTAGCCTGAGATTATCTGCCAGTCAAAATAGACAGCACTGGGCTGAATAAACATATTTTCTGAACTGGTAAAATATGGCTTCCTGTTTTATATATACACTTCCCCACCTTTTTTTCCTTTCTAGCTATGGCCTCTGGTCAAACTGCAGTGTCTCCTAGTACTTCATAAATCAGAATATGCTGTTGAGGATCATAGCAGTATGGCTTGTGGTCATTTGGTGTTCAGCAATTGTGTATGTGTACTACAGGTCCTACTTCATGGGGAAATGAGATGAAGGCCCTGTGCAGACCAGCAGTTTGGGCCAGGTTGGGGGTAGAGTTGGGGCATAGCATCTACACAACGCATGCCCCCGCTCCACCCCCAGGACAGCATGAGGCTATGCGCCACACCACATGGCGCATGGTGTCACTGTGCTCCTCTGGTGCTGCATCTGCACGACACAGCACCGAAGGAGCACTGTAAAGCCACCCCACAATAGCTATTGCACCCTTTTCAAGGTGCAAAAAGGAGCTGCTTTTTTGCGTCTTCTTTTTGCACCCTACAAAGGCCAGATCAGGATGCGGCATGCAGTTGTCACAGTCCCGATCTGGTTGTAAAAGGGGTGGCTGCAGGCCACCCTTTTGAGGCTGTCTGCATAGTCCCTAGCTAGTCCTCTTACCAGAGCAGAGAGAGAAGTGGAAGTGAATGCAGAGGGGCAATTATCTTAGCATTGTACCTAGTTGTGATTGTTAAGTGAGTAAAATCCCAGTGCAAGCTGTGGGCATCATAGCATATTATATGGATATTTCTCCTTATATCTGTACAGTGTTGATTCCAGAGTGACCCCCATTCCAGTTCATGGTGCCTTGTGGTAAAGGCATTGGGTCTCTCTCCATGCCACAATAGTATTAAATAGTTAAAACAACTAACCTTCAAGTAACTGCTGTATGACTTGCTGCTTACTGTAAATGCACCACCTGTTAACTACTGGTGCTAAAACGTCAAAATCAGATTCTTCCACCTGCATGCTTTTCAGTCTCCATCCTATAGTAGGAGTCAGCATGGTGCAGTGGCCTGAATGTTGAACTAGGACTCTGGGAGACCAGCATTTGAATACCATGGAAACCCATTGAGTGGCCTTGAGTAAGTCACACTTTTCCAGTCTTAGAGAAAGACAATGGCAACTTCCTCTAAGTAAATCTCGCCAAGAAAATCCAGTCATTGGGTTGCCATAAATCAGAATTGACTTGAAGGCATACAACAACAGCAAAAAATCCATCCTACCATATTATTATAGAATTTATACTCCAAGCTTAGAATGCTGTGATTCCTCAACTGAGTCATATGTTGATCAGAAAGAGAAAAAAAAGGTCAAATGTCCCCATGTAACTCCTGCCAATAACAGCTGGAAATTATTACATTACTTCCCTTTCTTGTCACTTATTTTAGAGTCAGAGCTGTTATGTATCAAAGCTGAAGCCTCTGGCAGTCCGAGTGTCCCAAAAGATTTTCTCAGATTCCCATGTAATCTCTCAGTCAAATAATTTTTGCATCAGTACTCCTGATCAGGTTTTTAAAAACACGCAAAAATATTACCTTGAATAGATGGAGGGGCTGGATTATATAGTAATACACCAGGCATCACATTTCTTCCCTCACTGGCAATATCATACATTTTTTAGTTATTACGGAGATTAATGGTTTGGGGAGATTAGCCAAAATCAACAAATCCACCTCATGTTTATTCACCTATGAGGAGGACTCAGGACAGGAGAGCCAGTGGAAAGGAGAATATTAAATATGAGTCAGCCTTCTTTGCTCTTTCTGCCTTTTTCAGCCTCATTTTGCTGATGATGAACTGTGCACAAATAACCACTTTGCCTGTGAGCAGAGCAACTGAGGGAATCCATATCACCAAATTTTGGCTGAGAGATGAGAAACTGTAATTTCTCAGGGGTGGGGTTCACCTTTAACAATGACAGTAGCAAAGCTTCTCTCTCCTTTTTCCTAAAGGCATTTGAATGGGTTGGGTGTCCACCACTATAAATGATGCCAGCAACCATCTTGAGTGTGTGGTCACTCTTTTGAATTCACCACAATGCCCTAGACCTAGTTTTGTGTTAGGACATGGTGATAGAGGTGAATAGCCGGCAAACAGTTGAATATTCACTTTTAGCCTGCCTAGAGACTTCCACCAAGCATACAAGTTTGGATATTTTTTTAACACGGTTATTTACCCTCAGTAAAAGATGTAGTGATGGTGAAAATATGTCTGATTTTTATAAATAAATAAATAAAACTTTTATTTATATCCCGCTTTTCTGCTATGAGCAATCAAAGCAGCTTGCATGATTAAAAGATTATTTTTAATTTGGTGTTCCTTTGAATTTAGGACTACATTTTGTTAGAAATTCTCCCCTGTTAGTAATCAAAACAAATAACAATGATTTGTATATTTATACTTAGGGAGAGCATCTCTCTGTCTGTCTGTTTTGTTTATTTAACACACACCTTTCTCCCAGTGGAAGGTAAGTGTGAGTTATCTCTCTAGCAGCACTTGTTAAATCATCCCAGTTACCTTTCTTTATGCCATCTACCAAATGATAAGAGGACAGGTGCTAATTGTCACTTTGGGACAATCAAGTCTTCTACATATAAGTGAACCTTTTAAACAGGTATGTGTTGTGTGTATTGTGTTTCTGACTTATGGCAACCCTAAAGTGGACCTATGAGGTTTTTCCATTGCCTTCCCCGAGGCTGAAAGAGTGTGACTTGCCCAAAGTCACCCAGTGGGTTTCATAGCCAAGCTAGGAATGAAACCCTGGTCTCCAGAGTCATAGTCTAACACTCAAACTACTACACCACACTGCCTTATGGCCCTTTAAAGAGGTATCTTGTCCCCTAAGTGAGAGAGTGATTTAGAATATTTTTTTCAGTCAGAAAATGGGGCTAGTTAAAAGAAAATCAGACCAAACTGGTGGCTACTGAAAAGTCAAAAATGCGGCTGTTGCTTTGAAACACTGGATGATAGTCAGCAGGTAGTGTTTTAACACTTTTACTTTTAACAGCCTTTCAGTTTGATAAATGTGTGTAACTTCAAGATAGACACATACTACAGGGACATCTCCACTGGGATAAGTGATTGTGTAAACAAGCCTGCAGAAAAACTCTTTTCCCTATCTAAGAATTTTCATCCCCAGGAATGTTCATGAAATATGTCGTGTCAACTTGTTTGTGACAGTTATCTTTCCTTCAGGCCCACGCTATCCCACACACTCCTGCTTCCTTTACCAAGGAAGACTTTTAAAGCATCAAGATGGATATTTCTGAAGCTGCCTTTCCTTCTCAGTTTATGTGACTCACTATTATTATTTTTTCGCTTTGCAAACACAAAGATAGATAATTTGCAACTCATTGTGAAGGAGGCTGGTGGCTTCAGTATGATTCTGCTCTTGGTTTTAGTCTTTACATGCCAAATATCTGAAATTTGTAGACATCCTTGGCAACCAGAGGCAACCAGTGGATTCCTTGTTATGAGTATACCAAATCTGCTCTTGGTTTTCTTCCAGATTTTAAAACAGGCAGGCAACTGAGTGTGAGTGATTCTCTCCAACATTTCTAGCACATCAGAAGTGTGGTAATGTGACTTCCTACCACCATTTTACTCAATTTGTGGACTTTTAACAGAGGTTAGAGGGCTCTGGGGAGTTGTGGGAAGCAAATGTGGGGTTTTTTGGCTTGTTTGGGAGCAAAAATCATCCCAAAATTGGCCCAATTTTTAAAAGAAAGTACTAGCCCGGGGGCTTTGGATTGGGTTGAGGGAAGACAAACACTACATTTGCAAACAGATTGGGAGAGTAGCCAGTTTCTGGGTGGAAAAATACCCAAAACTGTGTCCACAACACTGGGGAATCTGAGAGTCTGTGGGATCATACATCAGCATCCCAAGGACTACATGCAGCACATCTTTGTTATGGAAGCTACCACATTCCTGACATGGCAGACACTGTTTACAACTGTGTGGGTGTGATAATGTTCTAGAATGCCTACATTGTAGGTTGAGCTCTTTGTCTATTCTGGAGCCAAGTATGACTCTGGGAGACTAAGGGGCTGTAGAGTCCACCCCTAAGGGGAAGCCTGCAGTTGCATCTATCTGCACTAGATTGGGCCTGTGGCAACTGCACACCATGGGCCCGATCTCTCCTTTCCATGGTGCAAAAAGGAGCCACAAAAAGTGGCTCCTTTTTGCACCCCAGAAAGGGCACCATAGCTGCTGGTGCGTTGCTTTTCCATGCTCCTTTGGTGCGCAGCGCCAGAGGAATGCCATGATGCCACATGTGGAGTGGTGTGAAGTGACACGCCAGCTTGGGGGCAGAGTTGGGGTGTGTGTCATGTGGATGCCATACCCCGAATCTGCTCCCAGGCTAGCATTAATGGCTGGTCTGTCAAGCCACTAAAATGCCCTTTTCTAGAGTATGAAGGCTAAATGAAAGGACATATTTGAAGCTCAGCCTCTGCTTTTCTCAAGTACATCCTAGTTGGTTCAAAGGAACTGATATTTTGAATAGCAGTTTAATCAGCTTCCATTGTCTCCAAAGGGAAATGCCTGAAACCTATTGGTACCTGTAATTTAAGCCTCATGAGTTTACCGCTAATGTGAAATTCACCTCTGGTTTACTGCCCAGCAGATATACAAAGTCATGGGTCTTTCAGGAACTTGGGATATTTTAAATGTATATACCAGCAAGGTGATATCTTGTCAGAGAGAGAAATGACTCCTGTTTGCATGACAAATGTAAAGAAAACAGCAAAGGTAGAACCCAAGGCATGTTTACTCAGAAGAAAGATACACTGAGTTGAATAGAATAGTAATCCTAGGTAAATCGAATATAGGACTGCAGCTTTGTAGACTTTCCAGGTACCTTCATTTTACATATCTATGGGCCCGAACAGACAGGCCAAAATAAAGCTGCTTTGGGTCACTTTGGAAGTATGCTGTTTAAATGCCAGACATATCTTGAGAGGCCAGAAGCTGCGCTAAAGCTGCGCTTCAGTCCTTAGGACTTGAGCATGGCTTTGGCGTGCTTTTGGCCTCTTAGGATTGATGCAGCATTTAAACAGCATACCTCCAAAGTGACCCAAAGCAGCTTTATTTTGGCCTGTCTGCTTGAGCCCTATGTCTACTTTTGCTTAATTAGACTCTTGTCATTCTTGTATGACTTTATGTCATTTTTGACATGGCAACCCTAGAATGAACCTATCACAGGGTTTTCCTAGCAGAATTTACTCACAGGTTTGCCCTTGCCCTCCTCTGAGGCTGAGAGAGTGTAACTTGCCCAAGGTCACCCAGAGAATTTCAATGACTGAGTGGGGATTTGAACCCTGGTCTCTCAGTGTCCTAATCCAACATTCAAATTACACCATGGTGGCTCTCTTATAGTATTTAAATGAATTGCCACTTGATTCATTGAACTTCCTGAGGTCTATGCTGCTTTTGCAAGCTGAAGGCCTGAACTCTGGTTTTGAAATGCAAAATCAAGGGAGGGTAATTTGAGGAAACTGTTTTGTATCCTAAGACATTACCAATGATTAACATGTGTCCCCTCCAGATATTGTCAGACATCAACTCCTGTCATTCCTCAAATAGGCTTCTTTGACAGAGCTAAAGGGAATTACAGCCCAACACCTTGAGATCCACACATTCATCTCTGTAGCAAGGGGACTTCCTTGTATGAACAAAGAGAGAAAGGAAAGAGAAATCAATCAGTCAGTCCAATGACAGTGAATGGTTTCATCCCAATGGGGTGGTGAATTTATTTTGGGTTTCCATTCAAACTTTCAGAGTCATTAAAGGTGCTGAGCGTATTTTGGAGATTGGTTTTAATATTTCCTTTGTTGTTTTGATCACTGTAAGCAAGGGATAGACACACACAGAGAGAGAGAGGGAGAGAGAGAGAAAGGAGGGTGAAGAGTTAAATTAATCAGTATTCATAATTGTTAAGAATGATTCCAAGAGCTTGTGTTTGCTGCAATTGAATTGATCCAGATTTTCAAGAAAACAAATATTCTGGAAAACCATCTGAAAAACTGAAAAGTCAGGAAAATACAGGCATGGAAGATTTGGCAACGCCCACAAAAGAAGACAAAACAAGTTTCAAATGAAAAAATAATTTGGGCTTTCCCACACAATAGAACATGTCATTTGAGATGTGCGGATTTCAGTTTTGAGAGAAATAGCCTTAAGACACAACTACAAAAATTATCCATGGAATTTAAACCTTTTTCAACACATCATGTGACAAAACTGACAGATGTAAAAGTAGCTTGCAGTAGTGATATAAATTTTAGCTTATTTCAATCTCATATATAAGAGTGTTTTTTACATGAAGGAATTTCTCAAAACAGTTTTGACATGTGAGTAATTTCACAGTATTTGACCATTTCTTTTTCATATGTTAAGAAAATCTGAACGGCTGAGAAAATCTGTCAGTATTCTTTACCTCCCTAGTTTGTTGAAAATAGTTTCAAATTGTATTGATGAGGAGGTGACAAATTCCATTCTGACTTGCATTGTTATGGCAATATTTCCAGTATCTGGGTCACAATATTCATACACTCTTTGCATAAGCTAAGCTTCTACCATAGACTTTATCCAGTTATAACATAGCAGTTTTCCTTAGCATCTTATTTCATTGACTTAAGAGACACTTTCAAGACTTACACGAATAAGTCTTTCCCTTTTGGGACTGATGGTCATTTCAAGAGAGGATTTTCAACTAGATCCCACAATGAGATGAAATGCCCCCTCATAGATCAGAATTTGGCACAATGGGAAACACTGGCATATGAATAGGTTCTAAATGACTGGGCTGTTTCTTCCCTAACATTATTTATTTGTTATAACAGTGTCAAAAAGAACAATAGTATACAAAAACACAGTATAAGTCAGAAGAGGTCAATCGGGCTTATTGCAAGGTAACAATATAGCATTGAAACCTGTGGCACTGTTAAGGAACATAAATTGCTTTATAACTTCAGCAGGGCAACTGAAGGTATGGGAAGGAGAAGCCAAGATGATGGAGGTATGATCAAGAAAGCAGAGAAAGCAGCTAAAGAGAAGAATCCTAGATCCTAGGGTGGCCTATTCTCTCCCCGCCCCCACAACCCAATTTCTAGGGGAATGTCAGTGAAAGAGGCAGAGTTCAAAATGGTAGACCAAAAGCCCAGTGGGTGACATATCCTCAGCTCTCCTTTCTCTTCCTCTTTTTCCATCATTGGAGCATGAATGGTGGAGTAGCTACAGTGGCTAAGTTTTACATGTCCACAACAGTGAGGTGTGAAAGAGGGGGCCTCTTGCAGTCAAAGAAGGAGATCCCTTCTGTCCTACGATCCCTTTCAGGGACCATGGGATTGCTTCTGATATGCACTTTCTTAAGAGTGAAACACATTGAACACAGAGGCATGTACTTCCAGGTAAATATTGGTAGGATTATTCAGTTACTGTTATTTCTTACAACTATATTAATAATAACTATTTATTTTTAGCCCAACCCATCACGAAGAATTAGGGTGGGTTACAACAGTAAAGAAATTACAAAACAATTAACAATAACAACAATAATAACATAACAAATCACAATAGCAATAAATAGCAAAAAATAAAAAATACATGGCAAATAACTACAACGATATAAATAACAATGAAAAGTATATGGCAATTAACATAGCAAATCAAAAATACAAAATTAATCCTCTTCTTGACCCCCCCTCATCTCAATCCTAAAAATAATAAAACAATAAAACAACTGTAGTCTTGCATCCTCTTTTCATCAAAGCAAACCTGGGCTCTGTGTTTAATCAAATGTAATAGGAGAGCATATACTAAGAATCCCAAGAAGGCATTTTAACTGGTGATTCCTGAACCAAGCACTTGGAAGGAGACATGGAAGTATACACAACCAGAAGTCGGTATCAGTTTGTTTGGTCTATATTTCCCATTTAAAAGTGGAGGGATAAACATTGCTGACAAGGGAAAAGAATCCTTAAGGAAAATTGTAATTCACTATCAAATAGTATGGTGGACGTGGGGCAGGGAGGGAGAAAGAGAATTGAGAATGGCTCAGTGAATATTTTATTTAATGGGATAGAAAGTCTTCAGTGTGAGGGAGGGAAGGCAGAGACAAGAGAGAAATAACTGAAACTTTCTCAACATATTTCCTTGAGTATTTAAATTATAATAAGCATCAACGCTGCACTAAAGTATCCCACAGCAATGTGTTTTGAAAATGTTAGTCAAAACATTCTAAGCCCTCTGCAATAGTACGGGGCACATCTTCTAATTTATTTATTTATTCTAAAGTTTTAGCTCAGCCTCTGAAAAAATAAACTCTCTCTAACCCAAACCACCAGTGTTACTCTAGAAAAGAGATAAAAGTAATACCATAGTCATAAAACAGGAATCAGCTGAATAAATAGTTTACCTGCCTAGGACAACACTAGCTAATGAAATAATCTCCCAGGTGATTGCAATTAAAGCAGTACAAAAAAAGGGAATCAAATATCAAAACCAGTTTAAAAAGCAACATTACATAGCTGTTTTTAAAAATCACAGTCTTATTTACCAGTAGAGGAGTCATGCACATCATATATGCAAGTATATGTCCTAAACCATGTCACTAAAAGGCAAAATCATACACACACATCCACCCTTTAGTCACTTTAGCACAAAACCATTAATTTATTGAAATGTCTCAATTAGTTTATTTGTGTATGTGCACATTTGCTTATTTTGGCTAGATGTTTTTGAAAAAATTCTTGTGGAAAACTCAATTTGCCATTTTTGTTTTTTACAGTCTGTCCTCTGTATCCTTGAGGTATCCATTCCTGATCCCCCCACCACACAGATACCAAAATCCATGCATGCTCAGATTCTCCACCTGCCAGTCCAACCACTGCTGCCAGCTCCTCCCAGCACCCAGTTGGGGTCTCCCTGTGTCCCTGACCACCAGCCCCACACTGAGGGGGCCAGGGGCTTAGGGCCCCATCATCACTGCCACCATGTGACAGGCTCTCCTCCTCCTCTTCCTCATCCTCTGAGGATGGCAAGGGGGAGGAGAGCCTGTCATGTGGCAATGGCTAGGAGCATGGAAAAACTGGGAGGTGATACCCTAAACTGAAACACGCAAATGAGTGGACAAAAAGTTTAGGGGGGATAAAAATGGTAAGTACACAGCAATTTTATTAAAACAATATGTTGCAATGGAATGCTAAAACGATGATGAAAAAATTACAAAGCTATCTTAAGCACAAAAAGGCTTGTTCTGGCCTGTGAGCGATGCCCTAACAAACACAAGGCTAATATTGTCAATCAGTACTAGGCTTGGGAACTGCAAATCCCATAAAAAGGTCAAGCACACAAAATACAAGTGCACTGGCAGATAAATTCCTCTGTGCCTCTCAATGTGGAATAAAAAGAGATAGCACAGTATGCCCATATAGTTGAGAAGTACACAACAGAGAACAAATTAAAAGGGATAACACAGTGCGCCTATTACAGTTGGGAAATACAAAATAGAGACCAAATGCATTTCGACTGAATGTCTTCGTCAGTGGTCATAAAGAACTGTGAAGATAAAATAAGTATGAGTCACAAACAACAACATATAGGCAATGAAGAAGACCAAATGATTAAAAACACGCAATACATAAATACCTAATATAGCAGCCTTGTAAGGTATATCATGTAATATGAAGGGACATCCAGTCGCTGTAGGCAAGTTGTTGGTCCTCTTGGACCTAGTATAATGCCTGAAAGAATATGCCATCTGAGGATGGCAAGGGGGAGGAGAGCCTGTCACGTGGCAGTGGCTAGGAGCATCCCTGGCCCCCTCGGCACAGGGCTGGTGGTCGTGCCCATGGAGAGACCCTGGCAGGGCACTGGCAGGAGCCAGAGTGGTGTCAAGACTGGCACATAGGGAGCATCGGTGGAGTCTCCTGCCTGCCTGCCCATACATGCTGGTGTGGGAGGGAAGGGTTGCCCGGGGGCAGGGATGGAAGAAGTGCCTTTTTGGCTCATGCCCTTCACCTTGTTGTCCCTAACTGCAATGTGCACACACCACTATTAGGGACAGGAGGCGTGCCATCCATGAATACTCAAATCCACGGATGGCAGGTCTGCCTATACTGAGGGCTGACTGTACATGATATTCCATTTTAAGTTTCTGTGGCATTTGAATTTTTATTACAAAATGGTTGCCCAGTTACAAGAATTTAAAGGGGGATTACATAAATTCATGGAGGATATGGCTATCAAGAGCTACTAGTCAGGTTGGCTATATATTATCAGGAAAAAAATGTGTCTGTAAATAACAGTTGCTGGGGAACATCACTGCGTGGGCACTATCATACTTATTTATTTATTTATTTATTTATTTATTTATTTATTTATTTATTTATTTATGCTTATTTCTCTGCAGCCTCCTGTAGGCATCTGGTTGGCCACCACTGCAGCAGAATGCTGGGCTAAATAGTCCTTTGGTCTGCCTATGTTCCTATCATTCGAGGGTCACTGCAGGGATTGGAACTCTGTGTCTCTCAGGTGTTGTTCAACCACAAATCACAAATCCCCCTGCCATGAAGAGTGCTTGGAAATACAGTCCAATAATAGCTGAACAATTACATATGTCCCATCGCTGAGCCACATCAAGAATTCTTCTCCACAGAGTAGGAGGGCATATGAATTAAGTATGAACTACCTGTGTCCATGCAATCAAGCAATTTATCTTCTTAATGTATCTCTGGTTGCTGCTACAGACACTAGAATGGAAAAACTTAAGAGGCTTAGTTGCCATATGCCTTGGAGTGCCCTTTTTTTGTCTTTAGCTGGCCTGTGTCCAGAGCTGCCCTTCCACAAGCTGGCGGCCTCTTTCCCCTGCTGCAAGACCTTAGTACAAGATATTGGGGCAGGGGGAGAAAAGCAAAACCCAGGGGGGAAGGTCTTGTGACATTTAAAAAGCTATTGAATTTAGTATGGCATAAAGTTTTGTGGATCAGAGCCCACTTCATGGGGTGCTTTTGTTAGTTCAAGATGTTGCACAATCTCCTGGCAAACTCTTGTATAATGTCTCAAAAAGTGTGCTAGCACAGGAAATTACACAAACTCCTATATAAAATGTTTAGTAAACACTGCCCAACATTTCACAGAAAAACATCACTATTCCTCCTCCTAGTTTATCTAATGATCAAGAATGTCTAGAAATCACCATTGTGTAGAACTTTAAGATCCATAATATCAAGGATTTTCCATTTTCCCATCTTTTCTGGCTGAAATTACATCTATTCATTCTCTAATTGTATAATATTAATAGTTGTTTCTTATACTGTGTAAACCTAATTCTGATATCTATATTTTATAATGGCTATTTTGTAAATCTTGTAACCCTACATCTGAATTTTGCAAAGGTCTGAAACACTCAAGCCTGTTTTTAAAAGTTGGAATAAATGGTACTTTAAAAAAAAGATTTCTCTGAAAGCTGGATTTGGACATATGGAGGTACGTATCTTTGATTCCTTGTTAAGGAAGTGGAGTGATGTGGTCTTGTTCACATTTCTATTGATGTTTCTCCTGCAGCAACAACTGTTTTGGGATGATTAATCCTAAACATTTCCAAATCCATTTTGAGAAATTAGGTGATCGGATATATGGTAAGATAGTAACCTCTGGTACACTGTTCAGAATGTTGGCCTATGGGTCAAGAGGATCTCATCCATGAACTCATAGGGTATCCTTGGCTAGTCACTCTCTTTCAACCTTACATACCTCACAGAACTGTTGTGGCAATAAAATGGAAGAGATATCTTTTATGTGACTCCGAGTAGACTAGAGGATGAAGCAGGAAATAAACCAGTCTTAACCATCTAGTTTACTCTTAGTCACCACATTTCTTAAAGAAGAAGATTATAAGAAGGACTTAACTTTCCCATCAATAGTTGGCATGTGCACAACAGAGTAAAAATACACATAGGTCACCTCTTCTTCCCTAATTGTACTCCTATTGAAATTACAACAATATATTTTCAAATTTGCACCTATACATACTGTATATCTGTGTTGTATGACTTGAAGTCATTTCCAATTTATGGCAATGCTAAGGTGACCCTATCACGGGGTTTTCTTGGCAAGGTTTGTTCGGAGGGGGCTTGCCATTGCCATTCCCTGAGGCTGAGAGATTGTGACTTGCCCAAGGTCACCCAGTGGGTTTCATGGCTGAGCTGGAAATCAAATCCTGGTCTCCAGAATTGTGGTTCAGTTCTCAAAATACTATGCCATATTGGATCAGCATAAATGTATTTTATGTATATTTGTGTCCTTTTCTTTTGTCAATGTGCAGTTGGCCATCTTATCCAGGAGTGCAGTTTAATGCTCAATCCACTACACCATGCTGGCTCTCTAGTTATTTCTTTAATTTATAATTGTTTAATTTTTAATTGATTGATTGATTTCAAGGCTATGCTGAAGAACCAACAAATGTTACATTTTTTAACTGGTTCTTCATCCAAAGCCTAATTTTCTTGGATTTTTAAAAACTGTTTCTTGCTTTCTGTTAGTCCCTGGGGGTTGAGTCACAGGATTCAAGGGTAGTAGTAGGATGAATTGTGTTTTGAGGATAGAACTCACACTAAGTCATAGTCCAATGCTCTAACCATTACACTATGCTGCCTCTCTAATTCATCACTAGAGGAACTTATAACTAACTGCAAAAACTTCCTCTGTTGAAAAATACCAAGTGTGAGATGATTTTAGGTAACATGACAAGTCTGTTGGTGTGGATGATCGGTGAGGTGTTGTTTTATCCATCATCAGGTTTTTACCATGTATTTGGGGACTCTTTTGAAGGCAGTGTAAGTGGCTAGTTTAATGAAGAAGAGTATAAAGAAGATCATAGTGCATAAGGGTCTTAAAGATAACAATATCTTAACCCCTTCCTTAAGATAGGACCCATCATCATCAATCTCTCTCTATCCATTAGACTGGTCCAGATTAATCGGAATACACTGTACTATATACAGAAGAGTAAAGAATGCCTATCACATCTACGAAAACTGAGAGCAGATAGTTCCACTTTACTAAGAGTTCCACTTTACACCAAGTTGCCTGACATAGAGGAAGGCAGGCAACCCCTTTCAAGGTTGTGTGTCAGGATCTGCCAAATCTGGTGTGAGATTATGATTTTTAATAGCTTAAGCTGTGGAAACCTTCTGTGTACCTCTATGCCCCTTTCTTTCCTTTTCTCTGTCCTTGCCCATCAGACCCCAGCCTCTGTGTGATCAAGCACTTCATTCGTTTTCAGGGACCCTGTTCTGTGTCACTTAAATTTTCCCAATTTAGAAGGGCACTAAGGTCAAGGAAGTACCGGGAGTTAAGTTTCTTAAGTGCAATGTGTGAGACACTATCTGACACTGTTTATAGATAGAATTTGCCTCTGATTGACCACAGGATAGAAGTTAAAAGCACTGGTCCAGAAGTTCAAACACGTTAACCTCTGAAGTGATGTTTGAATTAGAGTAATAAAAGGCTAAGGTTGGGCAAGGGGACTGGGGGAGAGTGTTGATATGATACCCAAAAAAGAACTAAAGAGGCTGGAAAATATTTTCAGAGGTGATGAACATGTCTAAAGGTGATGGTGCCAAATGCTACATTATCATGGACTCTGGGATGGAATTTATCTATCAGTTTTGTGAATTATGAGTCAAGGCTCCGCAGTGACCAAATAATGCAGCTGACAAAATATTCATTTCTGCAGGCTATTGTAGGCCTCTAAAGAAGCCCTGGTAGCAAACATGTTTGGCACTTCCAGAGATCAGTCAGTGCTATGCAGGCCCGTGTACCTTGGATAATCTCCCAAATAGTTCAATATTAGGTGCCAACATAAAGCAGAGGAAAGACAGAGATCTGATCCCAAAGGTTTGTTCACTTCTTGGCTACTCACTGCATCCCATAGATTAATGGATTAACAAGAAAGCCAAATTAAGAGTGCTGGAACTGGTCAGCAACATTCTTCAAAATGTTTTCAGATGAAAGCACCCAAGATGTAATACACAGGCCAGCCAAGGGTGTTGGCATGGAGTGTAGAGCTCACGTTTGGTTAGTTATTAACACAGAGGGAGAGACTCTGCTAGGCACCAGCAATCTCTGTTTCTATTTACATGGAGAATTCATCACACTGTATAGATGTGGATCACTGTACAGAGAACCTTGACATTGGGGTGAGATCATTTACAATACAAGGGGTTACTTTCTGCATGTTTACTCAGAAATAACCCCACCAGCATCTTACATTATGAGAAGTAAAGTTTGAAAGCAGTGCGTTGCTTGTAGCAAATTACTTTGTTAACTAGTAAGCTTTTTAGTAATGTGGTCACTCTTTGCTGGGAACAGCCTGCACAGTAATTCACTATTTTTCAATGTAATGCAATGGGGTTTCTCCCTGTTGTTCATTACTGGGTGTTTTCTGACTTATCTGACCGATGCTAAGGAGAGGAGGAAGGGTCACATAGGGGCTCGACAGAATGCCCCTTTTCGTGCTAGATTGGGGATGTGGCAACTTCATGCCATTGCCCCAATCTGGCCTTTAAAGGGCACAAAAAGGAGCCACAAAAAGCTGCTCCTTTTTGCACCCTCAAAAGGGCGCCATAGCTGCAGTGGTGCAGCTATGTGGCACTCTTTCAGTTCTGTGTCATATGGACACAGCACTAGAGGAAGCCCATGATGACTTGTGCAATGTGGAGCAGTGAGCAGCACCATGGCGCCCTGGGGGCGGAGTTGGGGCATGCATCCTGTGGACACAATGCCCCAACTCCACCCCCAGGCCAGCCTTTCAGGTCACTCTGTACAGGGCCTTAGTTGGCTGCCTTAGGTCCAAAACACACTGCAGAAATAATCCAGTTTGAGACCACTTTAACTGCCCTGGCTCAATACTATTCTGGAAATTCTGGGAACTGTAGTTTTGTGAGACAGCCTTCTCTGTCAGAAAGCTCTGGTACCACAAAAAAGCTACATTTACTGGATTATTTCTGCAGTGTGTTTTGGACCTTATTGCCTCCTTATGAGTTGTGGTACAACTATCAAGGAGTATAATAGCCAAAAGAGAAAGAAAGAGAAGGGAAGAGATAGTGAAAACCATGGATGCACTAGAGATTCAGGTTAGTTGGAATTTTTAAAAGGCTTTAAAAGTGTTAGCCTGTCTTTTCTGCCTCCCTCTGTACTGTCAAATGAAAGCAACTGCTGTTCTGGCCAAAAAGAGAATGTGAGGACAAAGGGTGTAGGAAGAGGGCTGCCTTGCTAGCATGGCTCTTCCAAACAGTGGCACAGACTAGCTGGGTTGACATGAGTTGTGACAGAGAATTTAAAGTGTTTTTCTCCATCCCTCTGGTCAGCTCAGGCATGAGATTTAGAGCAATTTTTAGGGGGAGAGGGAAAGGGAAAAGAATAGTGTATGTGACTGCTTCTGTACAGCAAAGCATCTATGTGCACTGCATGTGGCAGCCACATAGTCTGCTATGCTGTGCCTGTGTGGTTGGATGGGTTGTAGAATTAAGGCATGGTAGTCCACTCATGAGGATCAGAGAGAGGAGAAACCACAAACCAGTGTTTTGCATTTTTAAATGGCGAAAGAGTAATAAGAATATGTTAATGACAAGTAATCCGGACTGCAGTGACAAACCAATGACCTGTTGAGTGATCCAAGTAATGATTGAAGCATCCAGTGCATATTTTAAAAAGTAATATTCCTAACTCTGATGATAATAAGCTTGCAAGGATTTAGCCCAAGAAGCAGAGTTTGTACAATCTTGAATTTGTCCTCCTCCCCAAGAATGGCTGTAGTATGTAAAAATCACAGCTGCCATCGTATCTATGAATGTTGGAAGAAAAATTAAAAAAAAAAAACATTCATACTTACAAATCAAACTTTTTATGTTATGGTGGTAACTGTGACTTATACATATTGTTGCCATTCTTGTTATGTCACAATCAACATAATCCTGTAGCCAGAGAGTAAATATTGTGGGTAAGGTGGGGGGTATAGAACTCATAGCAACCAGCTGGGAATAATCCACTAGTACTATTAAATGTCAAATATGATTCCAGTTTGGCTGCTCTATACTGAAAGACTGGCTAGAAAATAACTCTTAAAAATAAAGATCTCACTCAGTTTAATATCCTCTTCATATCTCTAGATATCCCTAGAGTCTCCTTCTCAAAAAAGACATCCTTCATTTACCCTACTCTCCCAACCAATTTATTTATTTGTAGATATGATTGTACCTCTCAATCGTGTCACCATTTTTATATGTGGAATTGAAACCTAGGCAACTTCCCCCAACACACACTCCACTGGTTGTCTTCCAACATATTTTGGTGTGCCATGTGGCTGCCTTTCCCCATGCCATCCTAGTGGTCTGTTCAAAGGGACTACTGTATATCATGAGAGAAGTGTGTGACTCTCAGATAGTAGGCTAGCTTCTCTCTAGTTTTGTTTTTCTCATTATAGCTTGTCCACATGCACACAGAAAGAGATTGTGCTCTCTATTTTTGGACACTGGGGCAGGAGAAATATCTGCAAGAATACCTCAAGTAAATATACTATCTTCTGTACTGAACACCTCCATTCTTATGTTTTGAGGGGAAAGCCCTAGTTACTATACTGTAGCCTTTTTTTGTTATGTTGGCGACGATATTAAGTGTTCTCTCCATTGGAGATCAGAAAGATCACCAGTGTGGGATTTGCAGATTGTCGAGAGAAGAAGACTGATTTATTTGTCCAGGCATTTTCTTGATTGCCAACCATGCTAGTCCCTCCAGTGATTTTAATCACACATTAATTTTTGGCCTTTGTTTTCTCATTTTATTTATAGGCATTATTATATTTTGTTGGTTTTTATTATTTGTAAACCACTTGGGATATGACAAGTGGTATAATTAAAAAAAAAATAAAGGGTATCTGAATTCTCTATCATAAACAACGTGTGTTTGAAGGCTGTATCTTTGTTTGGGATAGATGACTTACAGCAAATCCAGATATTCATTTCAACTAGAATAGTCCTGTTGAATTGACAGGAACTTGGTAAATCAACCCTTATGTAGGTTCTGTTGACTCAGTGGATCTCCTCTAGTTGAGACGTTTGGGTTTAGGGCCATATGACCAGAAATTGAAACGAGAGATACTACATCAGACAGAATCCCCTAGTCAAACGACACTTGGACAGGTTGGCTGAAGGATTCTGGGAGCAAATTTTCCCAATGTATGGATGCCCCACAATTTAGCCTCACTAAATAGTGAGTTAGTGACTAACTTCTATACAACCAGAAGCAACACTCTACAGAGACCAGGAAGTCCAACATGATTTTGAAGCAATATGTTACCTTCCAATGAAAAATGGCTACCAGAACAAATTGTTTTATCTCTACTCTCAAGACAAATGTCTCAAGACATTTCTTTTCAGTATGTGTACTAGTGCCCATTTATGGTGATTTTGCAATCTGACTCTGTGCTCAGCTAAAAAAAAAAAAGGGGGGGGGGGATCTGGCAGTATATTTGCTTATCTCTCAGAAGAAACAAACCATTCCCATATTGAACAAATAGTGTTTTGAATGCCAGTGGAATAAGTCCACCAGAGAATCTTTGTCCTTTAGAATATGAAAATGTTATAAGAATATGAGACTTGGGTTATAGTTCAAAGCCTACTGATCACTGAGACAGGAAAGTATAATTGTGGTTGTACCAGTTTGAACAGTGAGAGGAGCATTTACATGTCTGAATACAACACTATGCCAACAAAGATGGTGATAGTGATGATGATTGCCTGAGTGTATCAGGAGAAAGCCAACTGGGCATTCTACTTTTTGATGTGGGATGATTTGGGATGGGCTCTATGTGTGCCATCCAAGTGTTATAGCCCAAATGTTTTGGGGTGGATGTTTTTAGCCCCAGAATGAGAACTAAAACAGTGGGATGTGGTTATTAATAAAGCTGTTAGAGCCAGAATCCTATAGGGCTGGAGCAGATGGGGCAGGAAAAAACTGCTTGATCCTGGGTTTTCTGAACATGAGTCGAAACCCTGCTGTCTGCATGGCCTGCTTCCAAGGTAGGCTGAACACCCATGGGCTGTCCACACCATGCAGTGTCAAGCTGTGCTGTGCAGTAGTGGTTTTTCTGTCACCTCCCCAGCATGAATGCTCACCATCACACAAACACACCACCTGAAACTTCTAATTACCTGCCTTGTCTTGCCCAGATGCCATTCCATTAGACATGCAACCTTCACTCCCCTTTACCCCATGCCCCCCTGCTGGACCGTCTGGTTTGTATATATTCTAATTACATCCATTGTATTATTGGTGATCACATTTTTGCTTTGTTGCACTGCCATACTGGGACCAGGTTGTCTATATGCTGGTGTGGTGATGCACATTTTCTGCCTTTAGTCAGAGTATTGCAGCTAATTTTTGCCCCAGGTTTTAGCTTCATTTCACTTTCCACCCAGTTTCACCTCATGAACCACTTCTAAACACCCTGCCTTCAAAATGGTTAGAAGCCACTTTATTTGGCCAGTGCAGACTACCCCACAGACATGGTTGCAGAAGTGGCTGTACTTTCTCAGTAGTTGCTTTAAAGGAGCCAATTGTTCCACAAGCACACACACAGTCCTCCATCTGACTTTTGACTTAGCAAGTGAGGAGCTAACCAGACATTGGTCTCAAGACTGTGGTAGCCATTGCTTTATTGTTCTTGGATAGCAGGGGTGGGCAAAGCCATATGAAGCCCACAAGGCAGTTTGTTCAGTCCTTCACCATTCCAGGCCACCCTTTTTCTGCTTAGGTGAGAGTTGAACTTTCACTCCTAGAAGCCACCAGGAGCAGCACTTTATCATTTGAATAGATTGCAGGGCTTTCCAAGAACTGATGTTTAACATAAACATAAACTGATGTTTAACATAATCCTCCCTCCATTGTTTTTCAGAACCAGAAGTGGAACTTCCATACTCTCCAACGTTTTATAGATGAAAACCAGGACACATGTGGCCAAGAAACATCAGAATACAGTCAAGCTGGCAAAAATTATTAATGAGGAAAAACACACAAGCTAGAAGAGACTGCGGCAGTTTGCTTTGCCTGAGCCTACTGGGAAGATAAAGATTCTGCCCCCTCCTCCCTCTCCTCTCTGCTGAATTAACTGAGTGCAAACTATTTTTCTACTTTAACCTCAGTTTGCAGGGCAACTGAAGTAGGCAAAGTGGGAGGAGGAGCAATAAACTTAGACCTTTTAAGGAAACCAAAAAGTGTGACAAAAGAAAATTACTCAGGGCTGTCTCTGCCAATTGGAACAGTTGGACGGTATGGACTTCTGGCCACTTCCAGGGATTCTCCCCACATTTTTGGCAGTCGGTGTAGTTTCTATAAAGTACCAGGGCAGAATATTTGCCCGTAGACCCACTACAGTTGCCCATCCCTGCTGTTTAGGGCTTGACCTCAGCATCATGAGTCTCCTTAAAGGAGGCAAAAGAATAATACCCTAGAATGGGCATACAACACAACAGAGAATTATGAAGTAGTCATGACACCAATGTTTGTAGCTTTTTCCAGAGCTGAACAATGCCTATTCTAACTGTCTTGTGAAAAGCAAGGAGCCAAAAAGACAACAGTACCCAATGTACTGTTTGTACACTGTGTATAGGAATCCCTCAGATTTAAAATGTCTCTCTTACTCCCCCACCCTTTGACATGAGAAGTGGGCTCAGTGACATAGTCTCTAGGTGCATTTCTGCTAGGCAGAGCTAGGTACTGCCTATCAAGGCTTCAGAAGGAGCTTTGCAGTTAGTTGCAAAGTAAGCTGAGTTAATCCTGCCCTCGTAGTTGTAACTGTCCATCTGGGTCTACAAAGAAGAAAGGAGGGGCCAAGGATATGCCAAAGTGAACCATCTTAGGTCAGTGCAATATAGCAGATATTTATGCACAAGTAATATAATAGCTTTTGAGTGTTTGAAACCATTTTAATTCATAAAAGTTCTTATGAAATTCCAAATGTCTGTGTTAAACATCCTAGAGCATTTGCACTAATTGGCCAGAACATAATAGAATGCAAGTGGGAAATATGTTGCTTCCTAAGGAGATGTAGATAGAACAAAGCCTACAGGTTGTTCCTTATAGGAATATAGAAGGGAAATCCAATCTTTCATCACATCTTTGGAGTAAAATGTTTTCTTGGCCGGCATCCATAGTTTTTTATGGGGTTTTTCAGGCTATGCCAGCCACAGATACTGGTGAAATGTCAGGAAGAAAATTCTTCTAGAACATGGCCACATAGCCCGAAAAACCCCATTAAAAACTATTTCATCACATCCTTTGTCTTTCCCTGTTACTCATGGCATTGTATCATCACGCTCCCTGCCCACTGTTCCCTCACTCTCATCCTGCACCTACAACCTGAACATTTGCATTGTCCTGATTTCCAGTTGCATTTTGGTTGGTCTGTTGTTTTTCAAGTTGAAAATTCAGAGGAGATGGAGCCTGTAATACAAGCCTGTACTATCTTTCTCTTAGGGCTGAGTGTGTGTGGCATGCCCAAGATCAGCCCAGTGGGTTTTCATGGCCTAGCCAGGTCTCTTGGAGTTCTAGTAATTAAGTAAACACTCAAATCACTTTACCACATTGGCTCTCAGAAATAAAGAGAGTGACTTCTTAAAGCTGACTCAGACAAGCATCAGGTGGAAACATTAGTCTTTATTTATCATTGCTGACGGTGACAATGTTGGTATTGATGTTGTTGTTGTCACATTAAACTCCTCCTCTATCCATGTTGGGTGATATCATGTGAATTCTATCTGCCATGAGAAGGACCTGTCCTGCTCTAATAACATTTTCTGAGCATGACTCAATAGGCTTCATGGCACTTGTTTTTAAAAGCCAGCGCTCAGGGAACTGGGAACTGGACAACTGCACAGGGTTCCCGTGTGACTGCCAAGCTCTCTCCCACTAGCAGCTATGTGAAGCCAAAAGCATTCTTCAAAGAGTGGAATAAATATTGAATGTAAGAAGATAAAAATACATCTTTTTTGGTTCTATTTTAATTCTGCAGCTGGGGTTCAAATCAAGAGGAATGTTTCTTTTCTGGAGCTTTCTAGCCAAAAGGCAACCTTAACAGCAAGTGAGAAAATGTATAGTACTTCACCCTGGATAGGAAAAAAATGTGTGCTATTCTATTACAATCCATACTTCTAATAGAAAAGCTTACACTGTTTCTGATCCCAAACACTACACAAATATTTATTCATTGGTTACTTAATTTATTGGCTAGCTAGCCAATTGTGTACATATAAAGGTACACAAAAGTTACTTACAAATCCAAGGCAGTGCACTATTGATCACGCCAAGTAGAGAAGACTCCAGAGCTGCCCTGTTCTACCTTGTTACTGGAGCCCCCTGTTCCAACATTGGGCAGCTGTTCACACATGCATCTCACTGTGCCACCCAGCGCTGACACCACTGATAAGAGTACTTGCTTCTGAAGTCAATATGAGGTACCCAGCCTGGATCACATGGCTGGGTGCCTCATTCTGATATCAGAGTGAGTGACCCTAACCAGTGGCTCTGGGCAGCATGCTGGCACACAATCTAAACAATCACTCAGCCCTGCAGTGGGAAGCTCTAGATCTTCCAGGAAGATCTGAATCAAAAGGCGAGTTTTTAAAAACTGTAATGGGTGTGTGGGTGTTAATATCCTGGGTTTGGTGCTGATCCTCCCGGATATCATCCAGACTGTTCAAACCAGAACCGAGGTTTGGGCCTTTCATTGTCCAGACTCCCCACAACCCTAAGGAGAACCTATCGTGGGGTTTTCTTGGCAAAATTTGTTCAGAGGAGGTTTGCCATTGCTATCCCCTAAGGCTGACAGCATGTGACTTATGCAAGATCACACAGTGAGTTTCATGGTCAAGCTGGGAATTGAACCCTGGTTTCCGGAGTCATAGTCTAACATTCAAACCACTATGCCATGCTGGCTCTCGTTGCCTAAGGAGCAAGTTTCCCTGTGAGATTTGGCATACAGTACTCTGGCAATAAGTGGGTGGAGAGAATAGAAGGGTATCCACACTGATTTCCTCAGAGTAGGAAAGAATGTCAGTGATGGAGTTCATTTTCCCAGGAATTCAATGGATGTGAATAATTCAGTACCTAAACAACATCTTTCCCTTGGGACAGTGGAATCAGCAGCAACAGAAAGGCTGCCTAAGCAAAAGTATCTGACAGCATCATGACTGTGGTGGGAACCAACATTGCCTGAGGCATGTACACACCACTGAAACACAAGCAACATCACCAAAGATGTCTGAATGAATATTCATTACATACATTCAGCAGCAATCTACCATTGCTGAAGGTTCACACGTGCTGCTTATGAGAAAAATCCCCAGTTGTGAATGGTTCCTTTGCAACTTTAATCTGTTTGTTTTAGGACTAGGGACACACACTTCCAAGCCAGCCGTGAAGAGTGGAAAGCCTCCTATGCAAATGTATTCCACTTCAGGGCATACATGGCTACAGTACAAGAGGCAATTAAAAAGATCTGGAGGAAAAGGGAGAGAACTTAATGGCCAGCTGTCCTTATGTTTTGGAGTGCAGGGCTAGAGCAACTAATAATAGATGAAGTTTGACATGTTTTTCTTGTGTTCCAACCAGGGCCTGCTGTGTCATTAATTCAGCTTGTGCCTGGGCACTTACAGTAAGAATTCCCTTTGTGGCCTATTTGACATCTCAAATCTTGCATGTGACCACATGTAAATGTGTTTTTTAATGGACCTGTAATCGAGGACTTTTACATTCCCCATTGCTTGAAAGCACACAATGAGTCTTAGCCACACAAGCTAGTTCAGTGTTAAGCATTCCGCTCAGATTGCATGCTCCCCCCCCCCCCTCCCGACTGGGTTTAAATTCTTATCCACTCTTCTCCCATCACCACCACACACACATTTCGGTGTATTTAATGCAGCAAAGATAAGATCTTTGTACCCAATTAACCCTGCATGGCCTGTGAACAAGCCTCATTAAGAAAACAGTCAAACACATTTATATTTAAGTACCAAATTCACCTGGAATTTAGATCAGATTTCTGAAAAAGAGATTAATATGCTTCCCCTGCACCAAGGCAGAAGCTGATTCTAAATGAAGAAGTCTGGAGTTCTGTTTCTCCCTTTACGTAAATTCAAGGGGGGGGGGGGGGAGGATTCCTTGTGCTACTTCTTATTTTTTGTTTATGAAGAGGAAACAAGGGCGCAGTACAGACCACCCAAAAACCATGTGATGTCCCGCCGGAGTTAAAAGAACCCGGTTTTTCCTGGGTCTTTTAGCAGCGCCCAGGTTACGTTGCGAGTGCGCCATTGGCGCATTCATGATGTAACGGACACGCAATGATGTCCGGAGACTGCATGTCCCTTACGTCAGCGCCCATGTGGACGGGACGCCGTCATTGCATACTAGGTTCCAAACCATGTGGTCGCTGCGCAGTCCGGAACGCTAGTATTGCTGCCACCACACCCCTTTTGGCCTGTCTGTCTTGGGCCAAAGTCATTAAATATTGATGCTCTGTATCCTCAAATCAATTGTGGTGGTGGTGGTGGTGGTGGTGGTGTGGCCTTCAAGTCATTTTCAACTTATGATGACCCCAAAGGTGAACTTATCATGGTGTTTTCTTGGCAAGAGGGGGCTTGCCCTTTGCCTTCCTCTGAGGCTGAGAAAATGTGACTTGCCTAAGTGGATTTCCATGGCTGAGCTGGGAACGTAACCCTGGTTTCCAGAGTTGTAATCCAATACTCAAACCACAACATCATGCTGGCTCTCCCTATAATCAATACATGAATTATTTTGGGAGGGGATGATAAAACCAACAAACCCCACCCCTTAGCTCCCTCTCCTAAAGTCTACCCAGTCATGCTATCAATTGCATTTGAAAAACATATTTGCGGAGGCTTCCATGAAAGGAAAAAGACTGGGCCAATTCACACTCCAATTCAGAAAGAAAAGCCCTATGAGTAATGGCCCTTGTAGGCATTTGCTTGCTAGTGGATAGGGCTAAGCCAGAAGCAGGAACAACACCTTGGCATTGACCACCATGGCCTACACCCTATACAGGAATGGGTTTAGGGCTCCTGTGATCAGCAACCCACCCATATCAGGGTTCCTGGTCACTGGAGTGTTGTAGCTATCATCTATATATACTACAGTTAACCTACAGTTAATCAACCTAGGTAAGGCATTCCATTATTGTAAAGAAGGAATGGTAAACCCAATGGCTATGTGGAGCAAGGTTCCCTTGTAGTTCCTTGTAGCTCTTGATAATCAGCATCCATTAACCTCTGTTTGACAGTTGCTTGGGCTCCATCTAGGCCCATGGATAAGAGATAGATAAGCCTCAGGTAAATTAACACTCAGCTGCTTTCCTCTAGGGTGATTTGAAAGAGTCCAAGATTGTCTTGGACACTGTTGATATTAAGAAGTTGAGACTAAGTGTGTGGCAACAGTTGAGCCAAAAATGAATAGAGTAAATCCATGCTAGACATTTTAGGGAATTTAAGCCAGACTCCAGGTAAAGAGCACATACAGCAACACATCTGGGGACACCAAATATTAACCTAATAAAAAGAGATTGGGTACCTTCATAATAGCTCTTAGTGAGAGGAAACCAAATTGAGTCTCCAAAAAGTATCCATGGGACAGTTTTAGCTGCTGGAAGAAATTTACCATTCCCAGTGAAAAATAAGCGGGGTAATTGCTCTCACATTTTGTCCTGCTTTAGATTGAAATGAAATGAAATGAAATTTATTACAGTCAATGACCAGCACAAAACAATATAAAAAAGTACAATAGAATACAAAGCTCAATAGGGAAAAAATGCAAACAGTATAGTACAAATACAATAGGAATACAGCTTGGGGGCTATAAATTCAGATAACTATATAGAGTGAAATACCTTCAAATACAAATACTAGATGAAATCAATAGAGTAAAAATTAAAAATTAAGACCATTTTTCGTCTACAAGCTATTGCAGCAACGCAAAAACTTGCCACCTTGGTTGTAATCCCTGGCTGCTGATCAGCCAGAAGGTAATCAATGTAAAATGCATCAGGTTTACCTGGTATTTTTTGTAAAATTGGTACTATAAAACAACGCTGCAGATCCCGGTAAAAGGTGCAGTACAATAAAACCTGTCCCACTGTTTCTAATTTTTTTCCTGGACCCTTCAGAATTCTGGGAAATCAGAATTGCATCATCAGCATAAAGGAGGATAAAAACGTTTGTTGAGTCATTCTTTGGTGGATGAGAAGGTAAGAGTGCCATGATCTGGGGAAAGTCAGTGGTATATAAATTCAATAAGGTAGGGACAAGAATACATCCTTGACTTACACCTCAGTTGGAGGCAATCTCATTTGTACTTTAGCTAGTACAGTGAATCTGAACTGCCATATTGTACTACAGTGACTGAATTAGAAATAAAAGTCACCTATCCATAGAGTTCTGTTCCAATTTGCTCCAGAGATGGTCACATGGAATCAAATCAAATGCCAATTTTAAGTCAATGAATGCAGAAAATGCTTGCCTCTTTTTGGTGCAGTGTATTTTAGCACAAGATGGGCCAAAACTAGGCAGGCATCAACCATGGAACATCCCACTTTAAAACCAATCTGCTCTTTCTCCAGAATGCTGTTATTATTTATTAGCCTTTTTAATTTAATAATAATAATAATAATTTGTTTTATTTATATACCGCTATTCCAAAGATCATAGCAGTGAACAGCAAGTACGCTAATTAGCAAGTAAGCTAATTTGCCCCCAACAGTCTGGGTACTCATTTTAGCGACCTCGGAAGGATGCAAGCCTGAGTTGAGCTTGGGCCCTTTTGCTGGTCTTGAACTCGCAACCTTGTGGTTTCGAGTGAATGGCTGCAGTACCCTAGAAAACTGTCATGGGCCTTCCCAATGATGGATAACAAACTAATGGACCAGTAACTATAAGGATCATATTTAGGACCAGTAATGAGCATTTTAAAAAATGTTGTGTCTCAAGCGCTTTCAGCACATGGAAGCAATAATAAATGCTCAACATTATTTTAATTTTGTGTGTGTGTGCAGATAATTAATTTCTTTCTCTTTTGTTAGGGGAAGTGGTTTTAAAAAAAACTGAAGTAAAATGCCAACCCAAACTAATTTACATTTTTAATTGAGAAATGTGTTCAGCACTGTAATGTTATGTTGCAGTTCCATAGCAGTGCTTATCCATGCAAATGAAAAGGCACTGCACTGCTATTCCATCTTTTCTTCCTTAATATATATTCAAAATTGGGTTACATGTAGAAGAGGATGACATTTGGGCTTCATGTTAAATTTCTTGAATGAGAGAAGGCGACAGCACTATAACAAGGATGCAAATCATATAGCCCTCTAGATGTTGATGGACAGTAAGGACCTTATCACACCGACAAAAAACTCGACTGCTCCCCAAAGGGATACAGTTGGATTGCAGGCTGAAACTGGGAATTATTGCATGTAATTTGCTTCTGATTCCATCAGGCAATTGCAACCTGGCTGCATCCCGGGTCCCAGGCATGCTTCAGAGGCCATTTTTCTAATCCAGGAGCTTTCTGACTTGGAAAAGCAGCCTCCGAAGTGCACCTGGGACCCGACATACAGCCAGGTTGCAATCGCCCAGTGGAATCAGCAGTGAATTATGTGCGATAATTCCTGGTAGCAACCCGCAACACAACTGCATCCCGTTGGGGAGCAGTTCGGGTTTTTATTGGTGTGATGAGGTACTAAGTTCCATCAGCCTTAGCCAACACAACTGATGTTGTAGAATTCTGGGAAATGCAGTTTGAAGATTTTCACATGACATCACTATATCATTCCTTTTAATGTCCCAAAGTGTAGTGGAATCGTCATAACAAATAGATGATTCCAAAAGATTTTCACATGAGGCTGTTAGTGTTCTTAAAACGTTGATATATCAGAATTCGGCAATAAATGATTACACTATTTCAAAACAGTTGAATTGCTGAATTCTGATATATCAACATTTTAAGAACAGCCTCATGTGAAAATCTTTTGGAATCGTCTGTCTGTTATGACAATTCCACTACACTTTGGGACATTAATGGAACGATATAGCGATGTCGTGTGAAAATCTTCAATATTTGATATGCTACATGGTTCATATTCCTGCATTATATTATTAAGAAGAATAGTTAAGCTCACTAAAATACTTGTTTTGTGTTTCCCCACCACCACTCCCAATTTTAGCTGCAACACCATAGCAGTTAGTACACAGTTTCAATGTGCATAGGACAGAAGTACCTCTGTGAAATCAAGTCTCAACAAGATATCAAATTATTTTGCTTGCAAGTCTTGGAGGCTGGACAGTATTTAGCAAAGTAGGCCAATTTCCCTAGCCCTGGATTAGTTGACACTAGGATCATGTGACTAATGTTTCACAAAATATTTTCCCACATAAGTCCAACTGCAGTTTGAAGGGTGGAGCTGACAACATAAATGTGCCCTAAGGGGCAAATCCTGATCCATTACCCTTGGGGATTTTTGAGCCTGCCCATTACATATGCAGATGCCTGCAATCAAGAGATCTTCATGGGCTCTGGTAATTATTCCCTAGACTTGGCCACTAGCAATAAAAATCCCATTTGTCACAACTTGTTTGCAACACTGTGCTCATTTCCACTGTGGTGGCCCTAATTAGCAAAAACTTGTGGAAAAGCTTGAAGTTTCCTGTGTATTCCTATCAGAACATGGAAACGTAACTTTCATTTTTTTAAAAAAAAAATACAACTCCCAGAATCCTTTAGCTGGTATGGCTGTTGGTTCACTTCTCACAGCTAAAGGTCATACTGACAATGGCCCAGTACAGACTGCCAAAAAGCGGCAGTCTGGGGCCAATTTTAGAGCTCGGGATTGTGGAGCGATCACATAGTCCTGAGCCCTAATGTGTGGCGGTGGCAACACCATCATGGCATGGCCCCATCCACATGGGCCACCATAATGACACAAGTGTGGTGCAGCATACGTACATCGTGGCACTACACTTGCATCATCAATGTGTGACAGTGCACCAATGGCACACTCATGGCATCCGCCACATGTACCAAAAAGAACCCACTTTTAGCAGCTTTTTTTTTTTTTTTTTTTTTTTTTTTTTTGGTGCAATGGGAGGCCACATGGTTTGGCTGCTGTGGCATCCCTCAACAGAAAAAATGGAAGCCTCCAGCCCACCCTTTCGGGGCAGTCCGTCAAAACCCATACTAACACTTGCAAATAACTAGTACTTCCTAGATAAATGTCATACTTATAAGTAACAAGTTGT
Source organism: Sceloporus occidentalis (assembly GCA_023333645.1). NCBI lineage: Eukaryota > Metazoa > Chordata > Lepidosauria > Squamata > Phrynosomatidae > Sceloporus > Sceloporus occidentalis. The sequence continues at coordinate 15,328,400 of JALMGF010000004.1, forward strand.
ACTGCTCAGCAAATGAGCAGGAAGTAACTGGAGGATGTAGGTCCAAAACACACTGCATGAATAATCCAGTTTGAGACCAACTGAACTGTCCTGGCTCAGTGCTAAGAAATCTTGAGAATTGGAGTTTACTGTTTTACCAGAGCTCCCTGACAAAGAAGGCCAAATGTCTCGCAGAACTACAGTCCCCAGAACCCCCTAGCATTGAGCCAGGGCAGTTAAAGCAGTCTCAAACTGGATTATCTCTGCAGTGTGTTTTGGGCTTTAGTTACACACAAGGGAAGTTCCTCTTCCAAAGTTCTTATGCAATGGCTAGAGAAATGTCTCAGACAATAAATTGATAGCAAAGTGGCATTGCTTACTGGGATGTGTTACATCCTATGGAATTGTGGGATTTTCAATTTGGAGAGGGGCAATTAGAAGCCTCAGCCAAGGAGCTCCTCTGGTGCTTCTCTCCAAACTACAAATCCCAGGATTCCATAACTATGGCAATTAAAGTGGAATAACAGCACTATCATTCCATAGTGTAAATGGGCCCCAGGAGGGCTACTGTTTGCCCCTAGTTTATGATACCAAGTCTCAACCGCAAATGCTTATTTCTGAATGAATCGCCCATGAAGGCTCGATGATATTAGAAGCAGCACCAAGCAAACAGAATGAACTTTGGTCCCTTCTTTTGCTGGGTTTAGCATCTGACTTCAAGAATCTAAAACACAACACACCAGATGGCTTCCCTGTTAGTTTTCCCTTCACTTTGAATTTTGTGCCTTCTTGGTTGGTCTAATAAAGGTATTACAAAACATGGCTTTGGAATTTGTCTTGTAGTCAACGCAGTGGCCCCTACACTTGTTTTTCATTTGCAGCTTTCATTCATGTCTAGCAACCAGACATTTCTAACTTAATATATTCAGTTTCAGAAATACTCTTGTGTACTGATGTGCCAAGGTTTGTTTTTTATTCCAGTGCCTTTGAAACCGGCTTGGGAAATATTATATTATGAAAGCACTAAAACCAAAAAGTAAAGAGTGCATGCTTTATACCACCACACATTTATGGGCCATTTAATCACAAAAGAAAACATTATGCATAAAACATTTCACATAACTGATTGTTCTCTTTTAGGCTGTTGCCACACTGCAGAAATAAAACAGTTTGACACCATTTTAACTTCCATGGCTCAATACAATGGAACTTTGGGTTTGTAGTTTCGTGGGGCACCAGAGCCCTCTGACAGTGAAGGCTAAATATCTCACAAAACTACAGATCCCAGGATTCTATAGCATTAAGGCAGATAAAATGGTGTCAAATTGCTTTATTTTTGCAATGTGGCAGCATCCATAGACTAAAATGGACAAGATTTCATGATGCCAAAGCTCAGATTGCTACACAAATATTCTGTCAAGATGAATTATTTAAGCTAAGCTTCTAGTAAACACTGATATAGCAGAAAGCCCTGTCGTTGTACCTGTACTGGATGGCCCATGTTCCGTGTCAAATGCACAGAAAGAAGTCTGATGAAAACATGAGACCTGCTTGCACAATGAAGCATGAGTGGATGCCTGTGAGCCCTGGAAGTGCCAAGCCACATACATTGTGGTCTGTTGCACCAGTGGTTTGCCACATCGGGATGCTGGCCTTAGACGGTAGCATTCAGTACTGTTCATTGCCTGTCTCCGTCACACTATATAGTGATAGCACAATAATTCCACTTTAACTAGCATGGCATCATCCTATGAAATCCTGGATTGGACTGTTGACAGAGGGGCCTTTAAATCCTCAGCCAGACATCTCTTCTGGCACCAAACTATAAACCGCAGGATTCCATGAGATGCAGACATGGCAGTTAAAGTGGAATCATAGTGCTATAATTATAAATTGTAATTTGTAAATCATCTCCTGGGATGACTTTCAGTGACTCGCCCTCCCAGTCCCAGCCCCACTCCCCCCCATATCAGTATTGGATTGGTACTCCAGTATCAAGTGTTTTTACAATGATGAATGAGATGAGAGCCACAGAGCCCCTTACCCAATTATTGTAAGTATAAACGATCACATTAATAAGGATAGTTCAGGCCTAATTTGAGTGACAGAGATGATTCTGGAACCAAATCTAATAAAAAGAAAGGGCAAATGATGTGAGTCTGGTGGATGGGTAGATGAAACTGGTCATTTTCACATTTTTTCTGGCAATTAAAATTAATGAGAACCACCCTGACATTAATTCATGGAATGAGGGCTGCAAATGACATCTTTTTTGTGCTAACAATAAAGGATTCAAAGTGGGATACAGTTAAGGTCAGTTATACTGAGGCCCCCATTAGCTAGCTTTCTGCCTATTTTCCCCCTAAGCAGCCTCGGTTTGAATATATTTTAACACATAAGCAAACTCATATTGTTCTTGGAAGTGATCCTTAGACTGACAGAGATTATCCTTGTTGTCATGACAAGGATAATGTCTGTAAGAGGAAAATGCAGCCAGTGCAGACAGTCACAGGCTTATTGATGATACTTTATTCCAGCAAAAAGATAGTTCTTGGGGGAAATTACCTTTTTTCTTTCTTTTCTTTTTCTTTTTTTACATATAGCAATAACTGCTTCAAGAACATCTGAGATGGCCAAGTTAAAGAATGCATTTCTGGCCAGTTCATTTTTCCTTACTTGCTAAAGAATGAATGAAAGAGTTATATTTAGACATTGGAAGCAGACGACTTTAAAGAGCTTATATTTAGCAGGCATGGCTATCCTTTATTTTCTTGTCAACAATGGATTTTGATAAGTTGTGTGTGTATGCGTGCCTTCAAGTTGCCTGTCGACTTATGGCAACCCCGTCTGATAAGTTGCATGCAAAGAATACCTAAAATAGTTTACACAGAGTTTAGAAACAATTGTGTGAAAATAACTGAACCTCCAATGTCTGTTTACAGGATGTTCAGTTCCCATTAGTATTTCCAGAAGTAATAGTTGCATATGTAACAATTCGAAATACTACCTTAAACTGAAATATGTAAATAATTTCTGTAGCAGTAGTAACTGTATAGGTATTATATTTGTAAATAGCTGTTTTGTGTGTGTGTGTGTGCGCGCTCGCTCGCTCGCTCACATGTGCCTTCAAATTGCTTGTCGACTTAGGGTGACACCATAAATTTCATTTTATTTTCTTAGGCAAAGAACACTTCTTAGGCAAAGAACACTTGGCCAGTTCCTTCCTCTGAAATATGACCTACAGCAACTGGTATTCATTGGTCATCTCCAATCCAAGTATTAACCAGAGCTAATTCTGCTTAGCTCCCAAGGTCAGACAGGATCTGGTGCCTTTAGGGAATTTCTAGTATTGCCAATGTCATTCCATGTCTTCAAGAACAGTTTCTTTGGTTTTATGTCCTTTGAAATGTTGCAAGTATAATATGTCTTCATTGCCAGTAAAGAAGGTGGAAAGCACTTCTACTTAAAAGTTGGTCATCATTTCACAGCTACATTCCATTCTGACATGATCCTTTACTATTATCTAGATGTGAAGGTCAGCTCGTAATATATTGCATGGTTCTCCAACATCTTGAAAACATTGGGTAAAATTCATCCAGCTCAAGGCACATTGTATCTGTGTCTTCTCTTTATTTACTGGGTTACACTGTTTTTTTAAAAAAGCAAGAAAGCTGGGGTCTTTTCAGAATTACTGAGAAAGTCTCATTGAATGCAGTGAGATTTACCTCAAAGTAAACATGCTTCTTTCTGATAGTTTCTTAATATTCTTTCAGACATTTAAAGAAGTAAAACAAATCCCACATCTTTGAGCATGTTTGAATTGGTATTTCAAAGCAGGGCCTTTATTTGTGAACCCATTTGTTCTCATTCAAGTTTTATCACCTGTATTTCAAATGGGTTGTTTCATGCTCTTCACACTGAAGCATGAAAACACTACATCACAGCTGAAAGCCCCCTGATTTTTTCCTATTTACTCTAATTGAGAATTAATGTTTCCATTCGGGTAAAGCTTGCCAAAGAGGAGTCCCCTCTCTGGCCGTTCTAAGTGATGATTAACTAAAACATATTTCTAGGGTTAAACATTTATTTTTATTCATGTTTCAAACTGCTTTTTAAGTTTGCACTGTTGCAATGGAAAAGAAAGCAGGTACTGGTAGCTTTAGTATTCCCTCTGAAGAAGTATGAGTATTCTGAATAAACTGGCTCTACTGGTTACGATGCAGTTTTAATAAACAGGCATAATAGATATATTCATTATAGGACAGCTGGTGCAAATTTGTGCTGCTTACAAACAACAGATCCACTTAAAATGAATGGAATTATTCTCAGCCCTTGATTAAATGGTTTTTACATACTGAAATTGTTATTGTACATGCGTATCCATTTTCTGAACATTCTTTTCATAACACAAATCTAAGCCATGTCAGTTATCATCTGGCCTCTAGTTCCCCTTCCTAGTTAATTCAGTTTTCAAAATGATAATTGCAAAACCCCAATGGTAACATTTTGGAATTCATCGTCTGAAGTAGGTATGAAGGGGCAGAGCATAAGGGATAATCCAGAGTCACCCAGGTTGCTTCTGACTTCCTAGAGAGGTCATTCAGACATTGTTGTTTTTAGCAGAACAATGTGAATAACTTCACTCACACATTCCAGGTTTGTTATTCACACTACACACTATGTGCATCTCTGGGAGTTCAGTTGCTCACACATGCCAGCACTCAAATAAAAGTGGAGTCGATGATGTGAATATACTCAAAATGTGTTCACGGCATGAAGAGTTTAATCCCAATTTATCCTGGGTCTATCTGCATCAGTTATTCACACTGCTGGCAATGCAAAAAAAATAATAAAAAATAAGCTAGCAAAAAAACCCTGGTATCAATTATCATGAGTTAAGTGGGTTTTTGACTGCTCCTCCCTAAAAAAAATTTGGGTGCATTTGGGATGCATGTGAAGAACAGAGTTTCAGCCTGGATTCATCCTGGATTATTTTTACTGTCTGAACAACCCCAGAGAGCGGGCCAGGCAAGAGACAACACTAGCCTGTGCTGATTACCCATCTGGTACCTGAAATATTCAATGGCTACATCCTTGATGCTGTTTGATCCACAGAGCTGGGTGCAAGGTTAGAGTCTACCACTTTATCCATTTGCAGTCCTTGCCCCTGCAATAGGCTGAATGTGAATTTGATTGTCAAGAAACATGCCTCATTCTCATCCATTATTTCCAAAGATTTTCATGGGGTGTGGGGCATTCAGAGACATAGCCTTATTACTCTGGAATTTCAGTGTGCAAGAGGATAGTGTAGCACCTTTGAAACTCTCTGTCTCTGACTTGCTAATGTGCTAACTACATCTGAGGAAGTAGACCAAGTGAACAAAACCTTTTGCTACAATGTCTTCACACTGTAAGGGACTGAGTAGATGGACAGGAAAAAGCAGCTCAACCCTGGGTTATTTGAAATTGGGTGGAAGCCCCACGGTCTGTACAGCCTGTTCTCAAGGCAACCTGAACACACCCATAGGCAGTCTGCACTGGCCTGGAGCAATGATGGTGTAGAGCTGTGATGCTCCTTCTTTTCTTTTTATCTTCAATGCATGCACACAATCACATGAATGCAGAGACTGGAACCATGCCCCAGGATGGCTTGACACCTGCTGATTGCAACTGAATGACCAGACAGCTGTCCATATGATTGCACCATTGCACCTCCATACACCAGTTAGTACGACAGGTCGTTGGGCCCATACCCCAGCAAGATCATGGATGCCACTTTGCTGGTGTGGGCTGCACTGGCAGACATGCTGCAATCTGCAGGTGTAGCCAGCAGTCCACTGACCTTACGACAACAGCCATTACATGTACCACAACAGCCCCCGCCAGCAACACTAGCAGCTGCAGACACTGAGAAGGGGGATCCCAAGCAGCAGAGTGATACAGCCGTCATAGCGGCCACCACAGACATCCTAGGCAGTGGTGCCACAGCTGCCACTATGTTGGCACCTGCCAGATGTCTGCACTGCTGGTACCTGGTAAAGAAAAGGGTCACAATCACCATCTGAACATTCACCCACCGAGGCAGCTATCACCAAACCACAGGAAGTTCAGGTTGGCAGTACCACCATGGGAGAGGTGTTAGTAATAATAATAATAATACTGTTTATTTCTAGCCCGCTTTTCCAAAGATCAATGTGGGTTACAACATGGATACATCGAACAATATACAATATAAAACATACCAAGTTAAAAACATCATAAAAAACATTCCAATAAAACATTTGCAATTTCCAAAAATAAAACCAGAGGAACAAACTAGCCAAATAGCGACTGTATAACGGGAGAGAAAACAGATGTCAAGACACATGGAGGAAAGCTTGTTGGAAGAGATAGGTCTTAAGTTCCTTCCTGAACTGGTCAAGGGAGGTGACAGAGCGAAGGTTGTCGGGAAGGGAGTTCCAGGTCTGCGGGGCCGAGACAGAAAATGCCCTTTGAGAAGACGAGTAGAAGTCATCCTGGGCATGGAGAAGCTACTGCTGTCATGTACCTGGGGAACATTTGTCAGGTAGACAGAGGCACACACACTCATCCCTTGCAGTATGCTCATACTATGTCCTACAAGTGCACATACACACTGTCTGTCATTGTCCTCCTCTGTCCCAGGTTGCAGCAGATCACATATGAGCCACAGTTCTCAACGTTCCTCTACCACTTTCTTCCTGCCACCCACAGATCATGGATGGTTGGGCCATCCTTCCTTCCTTCCTTCCTTCCTTCCTTCCTTCCTTCCTTCCTTCCTTCCTTTTGTAGTCCATGCAATCCCCAAAGAGTCCTCCAGAATTGCCCACCTATGCTATACACTTTTGCTACCTTGAAGTGCACTCTGTGTGACAGTAAACAGAAATGGTCTTATGGTGATTTATGACAGGTAGCATTCTAGAAATGTTACAGCAGAACACAACATTTGACCTGTAATACAGGGAGGAGAAAGTTTAACCACAAATTGAGATAGCCAACCTACAGCAAGAGTACACAAAAGCAATTTCCGTTTCTCGTTTTAGCCAAGATTATTGACACATAGGTCATAAATGGGTGGCAACCTTGCCAATTCTCTTTCTTTCTTTCTTTCTTTCTTTCTTTCTTTCTTTCATTAATTTTCTCCTTCCAGAAATCTATAAAGTAACTGCAGTTTTCAAGAATCCCTTTGATCAGGCTTTGCAACGATGACTCGCACATTTTTGCTTGGGTTTGATTCCTAGATCTCATTGCTGACACAGTACAATAGAAAAATCCTCATCTACCTTCTCATTAGAGTCCTAATCTGTTCCACTACATTCTTTGTGAGACAGAATTATCCAGCTTTTAAGAGCATACCTCAATTGTGGGCAGCAATCAGACTTATAAAATCAGCTTAAGTAATTGGATTGCTATATGGTATTGAATTTCTGACAACAAATGATATCAATCTCTATTCTACCCCTGCATCTTTGTTCCTGCCATGAATTCATTTAGTAATGCACTTGGAGAGAGGCAGTCTCTGTTGGGGAGAGAGGGGGGAAAAGTGACTGGGGACACAAAGACAGAGCCATCTGATGAGCACAGAGAAAGCCACTGTGCCCTTCCAAGAAGTTAATTACAGTGAACAAAAGCAGCAGACTATGACTTGTTGATCATTACCATAATCACATTACTACACTCTTTGCTCGTTCCCAGCAGCAGTGGGCCTTTTCTGCCTTTTGTCTGACACTTATGCATCTCATTAAAAACAATTTTGTCACTCAAAATGCACCAGAGAATCATTGGTTGTGATGGAGGAGGGGGAGACAGAGTAGGATTCCTACTGAAGAAATCATCACACTTTTTACATGGGATTCTGTTGGATGCTTTGAGCAAACCTTCCTTCCTTCCTTCCTCCCTCCCTCCCTTCTTTTCTTCCTCCTCCTTCTTCTTCTTCTCTCTCTCTCTTATAAAAAAGCTGGAATAAAGCATATAGGAATACTTCGCTTTTACAGCTGGCAGTCATAGTTTTCACATTTTTTTTCCTGCCAAGAAAAGAGAGAGATTTATATGGAGAAAAGGAAACACCCATAAAATTGTCAGATCCTTTTATGGTGTAGACTTTCTAGGTTACAATAATAATCTATGTAACCTTTGCTTTCATAAGAGCAATGTTCCGAGGCAAGTTGTACCTTCAACTATGGCTGTTTTATGCTAGTGGATTGCTGGTGGCTGTTGTGAAGTTGTTCTTAATTTCTTTTACACCAAGATTATTCTTTTTTTTAACTATTTCATTTCTGCAACATTTTATAAGTGAAGTATGTACTACAACATTTCAAAATATGGATTATTAGCTAAGCACACAAAGATATATACACACACACATCTAGTTCTTTGCAATTGTTTTAAAATTAATGGCCTGGATTCAGGTGAAGTTTGTTGAACTTAGGTTCCATTAAATTAACTGGGATAAATCACTCATGTCTTTAGTTCCAATGATTTTAAGAAGGGGAGGGGAAAATCATTTAGAACTTCAAATATTGCCAGATTCCATCTCCAAACAGTACTATCCAGCATTAGCCAATGGTGAAGAGTGCTAGGAGTCTCAGTTCCACACTATCTGGAGGACCACATGATTTCCACCCCTGTTTTAAAGAAACACATTTCAACTAAGTGATCATGCCATTACCAAGAGCAGGTTTGAGCCCTGGTGAATTTTTTTCCAACTCTCCCATCCAGGACTGCTAAGTTTTTCAAGCAGCAATATGGGACAGCCCTCTCTGTTGCCAGTCCAGCTCAGGACTGGCCAGTACACATGAAGCAAGCCTATATAAAGTCTGCCTCAAGTCTCTCTTATGAAAAGCCTTATAAAGCATGCCTCAGTCACTTGAGCTTATAGAAATAAGAGTGGGAAGACAATGTACAATCCATGCTCACAACAAATGGACCCCCACAATATTGTAATGTGAGGCTATTTTCCTGTATACCAAAGTCTCAAGGCTGGTTTGTTGTGAGTGTGGCTGAAACCTGCTCTTCCTGCTCTCGCTGGATCAAAAAATATGGGATTTGGGGTTATTCTGTCCCAAATACTAAAATAAATGCAACAGACATAGTTTAGATCTGGGAGTTCCTCTGGGCCACATAGCCCCAGTAAAATCTATTGGTCCACATCTCTTTCTCAGATCTGGTGTTATCAAATCTGGTGTTACCTATCAACTCCAAAGTAAGAGGTTTGCTCCTGAACTAAGTACAAAATTGCAACTTTTGCCTTGACCCAACCTACAACATGGATCCAGAAGGCTTGCGTTGTTCTTGGGTAAACCATCTTTCCATTCACTTAAAAAAGAGGAAAAGCTGTTCACAGTGGAATTAACATGACCTATTCATGAAGGGGAGAGTTTCCTGAACCTGCAAGGAAAAACTGGAGGGTTCCTGGTAAACAACTACATGCAATGATTAGTTTTTTGAGGGGCTCAACAGACCACCCCAAAAGAGTGGACTGGAGCCATCCATTTTTCCTCCAGAGGGATGTCACAGCAGCAAAACAGCAGCGGTGTCCCTCTGGACCAAAAAGAAGCCGGAAAACCCAGGTCCACCATTAGCACACTGCAGTGCATCCATGATGCAAGTGCAGCACCGCAACGTGCAGATGCGGTGCCACACTTGCATCATGGATGCATGTCCCGTGTGGACAGGACCATGCAGTCATGGCGCCACCAGGATGAACTACGATTCCAAAGTGTGCGGTTGCTGCACATGCCAGAATCCTACAACGAGTGCCATCATGCCACTTCTTGCCCATCTGTCTCAGGCCTACAGTGTGGAATGCATTAAGACCTTTGAGATTATCACATGAAGCAGGAGGGATCGTTCCCGTCCTTACCCCGTCCTTATCATGTCCACACTCATCCCATCCTTCCCCAGTCAGTGGCACCCATCATTTCCATTAAATGAGTTTCCATTAAAACAAAGTGATGGGGCCAAGCCACTTCAGGTACGGGAGAAGGACAGGATATGCGCAATGTCATTTGAAAATCTTATCACAATTGAGCAATAAGAATGGTCCAAGAATGGGATAAGTGTGACATCATCTGAAAATCTCCATGTGATCATGTGGGTCAGCATCCGATCCCCCGTGTCATAATCTCTCTTGTTACAGTAGTAAATTAGTCTCACCATGAGAATCTTTTATATGTTCACATGTAAGTAGTACTGAGGATTCCATGGATAGCCAAGAAGACAAACAAATGGTCCCTAGAATAGATCAAGCCAGAAATCTCCCTGGGAGCCAAGATGACAAAACAGAGGCTGTCATACTTTGGACACATCATGAGAAGGCATGAATCATTAGAAAAAACAATAGTGCTAGGAAATGTGGAGGGAAGTAGCAAGAGAGGAAGGCTGCATGCTAGATGGACTCTATGAAAGAGATAATGGGCCTGAATCTGCAAGACTTAAGCAGAGTAGTGGAGGACAGGGAGTCTTGAAGATATCTCATCCACAGGGTACCATGAGTCAAGACTGACTTGAGGGTGGTTAACAAGAAGAAACATTCCCCCATATCTCCTAGAGGAAGGTTTTGCTAATTTTATTATTATTATTTTTAACATGGGGGCAGGCAGGAGAGATCTTTTTTCAAACAGTCAAAAAGCTGACTTTAATCAAAAAGTTAATTCTACTTTAATAAAAGGCCTCTTCTGGACTTTAGAAAGACCAGAAGGGTCCAAAGATATGGAGGAATCGCTCCCCACTGGCCCTTCTTATCTCTCAACACTTCCACAAAGATTCAGGTGGGAAGTGTTCAGAAATTTAGCTTACTTTTTAAAAAAGCATTATTATAATCTTACAGATATTTGTAGATAGGCTTACCAGGTTAGGGCTAGTCCAGGTCCAGAGATCTCAGGGTGAAAACCTGACACCTAGGAACAAATCTTCAAGATGTCATTGTGGTTGATGGTTAAGGTTCTTGTAATGTTACAAGGCTGATGTCACAAGGAGCAGCCTTTGGTGAGGTCACAAAGCATGGTATCATCAACCACAGTTGCACAGAGTACATCATTCAAATAAAAAACATCACTTATAACATTCACCACACAATTTTAAGGCGCTGAGAATGCAATTAGATTCTTCCCTTTTACCCTGAGGACCACAGAAAAGCACCCAGGCCCTGAAAATCAGGACCAGGCCTGAAATTTGGCCACTTTTTGCAGGGTGTGAACAATAACAATAGGTAACAGTGGGTTGAGTGTTGGACTAGGACTCTGGGAAACCAGTGATTGATTCCCCACTCGACCATGGATATCCACTGGGTGATCCTGGGTAAGTCACACACTCTTGGCCCTAGAAACCCCCGTAATGGGCTTGCTTTAGGTTCAGCATAAGTAAGAAACACAACAATAACAAAATTTAGAAAGGGGGGAGGGGAGAAAAGAGGGCAAAAAGGAGGCAAATCAAATCAAAGGTTAATCAAATTTGTCGAATGTGAGTAGAGTCTCCAAAGAAAACACTTTAAAAATCTCCCACCCAGCTAGCCACCCGAACGTTACTGTTGCGAACTCAAAATTTTATTTAACTCTTTGCTATACTATTTCTCAAAACTATTTACAGTAGTTGTTTTAGTTACTGTTAAAAAATTGAATGCTATAAGCCAGTGATGGCAAACCTATGGCACACGTGCCAGAGGTGGCACTCAGAGCCCTCTCTGTGGGCACATGTGCCATCACCCCAGCACAGAATTTGCCAGAGTTTGTTACTAGAAAGCCAGAGGGACATGGCACTTTGCAATAAATAAGTGGGTTTTGGGTTGCAGTTTGGGCACTTGGCCTCTAAAAGGTTCACAATCACTGCTATAAGCCATTGTTGGATATAAAATATGCTTCTCCTCCCTTCTTCTCATCAGTGCTTCAACATCCACAGGGGAGAAAACACCATAAATTGCTGGAAAAGGAGAGATATACTCCAGTGTTGTTGTGGACAAAATGTTGTTAAGCCATACTGTTGTTAAAAAGGCTTTTATTTATCCTGCTGGATGCTTTTCAGGAAGACCCTTCTTCAAGAGCTGATTCTTCGGTTTCTCTCTTTCTGTGGCCGGAGTCTCTAACATTGAACCTAAAATCTAAAATAGGCACATGCACACACACAAGGGAGGGACAAAGTAGCATAAGTATAAAACTATACAATACAACTATAAAATATATTATCCACATATAATACAAAAGACAATATGTACAATACAATACAAATAAATGAAAATGCATATCATCAAAATATGCAAGATATTTATTTATTTATTTATTTATTTATGGTATTTATACACCACCCTTAAGCCCTAAAGGCTCTCAGACAATAAAACAATATTAAACTAAAACTCCAAATGCATTGGAAAGCAAGAAAGAATAGCATCCATTTCTATTCCACCATTTGTAAAAGTGCCGCAAAAGCCTAATATTTTTGCATATTGACCCCTTAGAAGAACCCAGTTTAATAAAGTTTGTGGCTGCCAGTATGACTGTCATCTAGGAATGTAATTCACCATTAAATTTCTTCTTGAAGGAAGCAATGATTAATTTTAGCAATTTTCTTGTCATTGCAATAACATCTTCAACTGACACATTGTTTTCAAAGCCTATGAACAATTTGTGACTTCTTTAGCACAAAAATGTGCACATTGTTGCTTTGGACTAGTGGAGAAAATGCTGTTTTCTGTCCAAATCAGCCACATGCAAATTCTGAGCACATGAAGTCCCCAGTTGCAGCATTTTCTGCACAGGAAACAGATTTTTCTGCAAAGAATATGCAGTCTCCTGTACAGAAAAGTATGTTTTCGGTGCAAAACAACTATGTGAAAATTCTGTACAAAATAAGTCCCAAACTGCAAAGGTTCTTTTCATTCCAGGATTTTTCTCAATAGGTTTTCTCAGCATTCAAAAAACATGTATTTTGACTATTTTAAATAAAAGAATTAAAATATTCTTTCCTATCATCACAAGTGGAAGGAGGACTGAAGTCTCAAAAATGCTAGTGGCTGCAAGCCAGGTTACCCCCTGCTCACCTGGCAATCCCTAATAGACTCAACATAAACTTTAAAACATTTAATGAGAACAGAAGCAGCACCTCACATATATAGAGAGATTAATTAGAAAGAAGATCCAGTCATGCCAATACGGCTTATTTCAATATAAGTGCAGCATATAATTGTACTTGGTTGTATAAGTACAGTGGACCCTTCCCATTTGAGTGGATTCAGTTTCAGGGAGCCTGTGAACAGAGAAAAAATGGAAATGCTGTGCCCTGTATTAGTGAATGAGCAGCAGTGTGCAGGTCCACATCAGTATGTTCATAAGCATGCACCACCATTGAATAATATGGGGCACGGCAAGAAGCAGATGCAGCAATCTGCAGTTCACTAGCCTGCCAATGTAGTGGGCCCACTGTATTCATTAGGAGAGCAGAAGGAGTTCATCCTGCTGTGGTAATAACAAAATCCTGACAGCCAATGGAAGGAACTGGCAAATAGGAATTATATCAGCAAATTCTTTTCCCGGGCAAATTGCTAAATAAATACCCCTTGCCTAACTTTAATTGTTGGACTAGAGACATAAGATCAATGGAACTTACAGAACCTATCCAGTCTTGATTCTGTGGATCTGTTCTAATTGGGACTAACAATTTGATATAGCCCCCATATATTTGATATACCCAACCCCTATATCCATAGACTTGCAATACACAGATTCAACCATCCGTGAACAACAAGCCCATGTTGCTCCCAATGGTAGTGCATTCACATGGCCATACCACTATTAGGGACAGCCCCCTTTGTTCCCAGTGATGGCACATGTATGTGGCCGTGCCGCCATTAGGGATGTGTCCTATTGTCCCTAATGGTGGCACGGCTGTGTGCACACACTACCACTAGGGACAACAGGGGCTGTCCCTAATGGCAGTGCAGCCATATTCACACACTGCCACTGAAGTTCCATTGTCCCCAATGGCGGTGTGGCTGTGTGGCTGCACCACCATTGGGGACAACACCAACTTGAACATCTGCAAATTTTGTTATCGAGGTGGGGGCGTGTTCCAGAACAGATCCCTTGAGGATACTGAGGGCTGACTGTACTTCCCTGCATTTCTATCAAAGAACTTTAATCAATCATATGTGCTATGGGCACAAAAGCTGTATATCATTCAATAGAATCTACAGTCGACCCACCTTTTTTGTAGGGGATTCGTTCCGGACCCCCTCATGAAAATGGAGTTTTGCATATATTCAAGCCCCTTTGGCTTGAATATAGGTGTGGGCATGTGGGGGCGCACAAGCACATGCCACAGATGCATACCCCATTCATTCCTCGTGCATAAGCAAAGAGTGCAAGTCCAAAGACTGTGAGAATGGAGGGAGGACTGTACTTATTATTTTTAAAAGATACTGAGCTTCCAAAATACATATTGTAAAATTACAACCAAAGAATTATCAACAAGAAAGTTATCTTGTCCAGACTCCAATATATGGAAAAGATCCATTACTTTACACCCCTAGCACTGGACAGCAATTCAACAGACTAAGGCCCATTACAAACGGGCACCCTAGCATGGACTCAGTCCATACTAGGGTTAGAAAGGGGCGTCTCTTCCAGACGCCCTTAACCCTAGTAAGGACTGAGTCCGTACGAAATGGCGGTGACCATTCCACACGGCCGCCGCCATCTTGATGTAGTGGACACGCTGCATCCACACATCGCGCCCCAGAAATGACACCGCGAGTGCGTGCTTCGGCACTTGTGGCATCTCGTCCGGGGTGCAGGAAGGAGCGCGATTTTCATGCTTCTGCTTTGCAGCATCCGGGAACCGCGCGGTTTGGCTACTGCGGTTCCCGGACGCTGCAACCAGCGGCGGCAGCAGACTGCTGCTTTTCGGCGGTCTGTAACCCACCTAATTCACTCCACCAGGACTAGGGCACATGTGGTTCTTCAGATGTTGTTTGACTTCACACCCCATCATTCTTAAGCATAAGCCATGTTCCTGAAGATGGTGGCATTTGGAATCAATGCAAGTAGATGATTTCATATTTACATACTTCCTTAATTATTTTTTTTTTAAAAAAACCTTTTGGAAATCTGTATGTGGAAACCAAATATATAAAGAGGACAGCCAGGCTATACTTTTTCCTTTGGGAGGTATTTTCATATGGATGTCTGTATGGACTCTTCACCTGTATTTTGAAATGGCAGTGTCCCAGAAAGAGGGTAACACAAAACTTGAAGATTTGCAGAGGCTCCTAGAGCAGAAGCTATTTATGATTATTGCATTGTAGTATGTTCTAAAAATGCTGGATTAGAAACCTTCATTTGTGAGAACCAGCAGAAAGCCCTTGTATGTGAGAAGGTGCATAAAGGAATACAGGAATACAGAGAGGATTTTTTTTCCCCTTGGCAGCTTCCAAGTGACTTATGAAACATGCAAAGGAGCCCACAGACAGGATGTTTTAATCTCCCAACCTGAGCAAAACTTTAAAGTCATTGTGTTCCTACTTAGAAGTTGGTCTTACCTAGAATTTCCATAATTGTTCCAAGGATCTGATACTAGATGGGAGACCGAGGCTGTATCGATACTGCAGAAATAATCAAATTTGACACCACTTTAACTGCCATGGTTCAATGCTATGGAATTCTGGGAATTCTAATTTTTTGTGACACTAGAGCTCTCTGACAGAGAAAGCTAAATGTCTCTCAGAACTACAATTCCTAGAATTTCATAGCACTGATCCATGACAGTTCAAGTGGTGTCAAACTGGATTTTTTCTGCAGTGAATATGCAGTCCAACACACAAAAATAGATTGCAGCTTACATGGCTAGGTTGAGGAGATGGCATTGCTTCTTCATAACAAACAGATCTTCAGCCCTTCTGTCTGTCCCCACACAGTTTATGTCTGTTCTTATCTTTTGCTTTTGCTCTCAGGACTCAGCAAACAAAAGTGGTTGTTCTGTGCATACTGGAGACATTCCTTGGATTTTTTTCCCAATATTACAAGTAACTCGTTTACCATCGTGCCGTCAGATAATGCCTGGCTGCTGGCATAAATTAATAATAGGATGGCAAAATATCCAAAGGGAGGAAAAATGGGTGTCAGCATTTTAAAAGCAAAAATTAAATTCTACATTTCTTGCACATTAAAGCTCTTACCAGAGCCTTTTCTACAAATCAGACTGGATGTGGATTAGACATCCAAATTATACCTATACTTTCTGTACTTAGAATTGTAGAATCACATAATTAAAAGGAACCACATAAACCATCTAGACCAACCCCTGCCATGCACAGCTAAAGCACTCCTGAGAACTGGCCATCTAGGTTCTGTTTATAAACCTCCATAGACCAAAAGTGCACTCTCAGGGATGGTGTATTCCACTGTTGAAGCTCATACAGTAAAAAGTTCTTCCTAATGTATAGGTAATCTTTTTTCTTGTAATTTGAATCCATTGCTTTGTGTTCCAGTCTCTGGAACAGCAGGAAACAAGCTTGCTCCAGGCTCTACGTGGCATCTCTCCATAATTAATGTGCCCCAAATTAAGGAATTTAAAAGTCGTATATGTTCTGCTGCAGGAGTTATAATGCTACTTTAGCTGGAGACTGTAGTCTCCAAGGGACAGTTTATAGGAATCAAATAATTGTTTGGATTCTTTGGCTGAGAGTTTATTTGCTGACTGCATTGCATAAAGGTATGTTACAGTAGCGAAATGTAGTGTAGTGCAACCTGTCACACAACAAGTACAGCCAAGCATTCTCCCTTTGTACAATAATCACTCCAACTCTCCATGCAGGACACTCTGAACAACCTAGTCCTAAAATTGTGCAATTGTGCCTGAGCACCCCTGAACAGCATACCCCTCCTTGCACAGTTCCCAGGAAATTCCAACCAATTGTGTAAGGGCATATACACAAGGATCATGGCCTATGAGTTAACTGGTCACTTGATTGTGCAAGGAAGGTGCTGATTACTATTTACAGTGTTTACAGATTATTATTTCTGTGAAACAATGGAGACATTTTGCCATATGCAATGACTCAACCACTAGGCTCTGATCCAGGAGAAGCAACCTGATATCCACAACCGCATAATGGATGCTCACTGCTTTCCTGAGAAAATTGCAATGAATTTGTCTCAACAACATCACAAACACATTCCAGCTTAATAGATTTCATTTCTAAGGGAGGCTTTGTATTTTGAGTTGTTTTTATATACAAGAAAGACTTTGAAGGGATCCCAAAGGAAATTGAAATTTCCTATTTCTGTACCTTGTAGGATGAACCAAGCCCCATGCAGATTTTACAGGGTTGTTCTCTTAATGGTGTTGCACTGATTCTTCATAGATGTAAGCACCTAAATAAGCAAAGGAGTGCAGCACTAGCCTTTGCATGTAACGCCACTCAGATTTTAGGATTTCTTAGTTGCTTTACTTGTTGAAAGAAGTATAGTAAGCCCAAAGGAAATGAATTGTCAAGATGTCTCTTGTATTGGGGGGGGGGGGGGGGAAGGACTAGCTGACTTCAGTTCACTGCCAAGAAGGCTCTGTGAGGGAAGATGATGGTGTAGAGCTAACCCAATTTTAGTATGTCTATTTCATGTCACAGCCAATTAGTTTGGCAAGTAAGGGCTGGCAAAGTGCAACCATAAGTTGCACACAGATCCAAAACAATTTTTCTGCCCCTGAGTACTTCCTGGGTTCCCCCAATGCCCCCACAATACTCAAAATAGAGCCAAAATATCAGTTTTTCTTCCTGAAAGTGTCAAGGGCAACTGGCTTGCTTTCAAATCCCAAAATACAAATCAAGAAATCAATATCAGTTCAATTCCAGTTCTGATTTTTCCTTTCCCACTCTTGCATCTTTTTGTTCTGTTGCAGTCCAGGGTGGATTCTGAGGATGAAAAATTGATCCCTCAAGCCTGTCCATCCCTGGTCTAAGGCAACTCATTTCTCATCCACATGCTAAGCATCACTGGAGCTCCAGGTCTGAAGACCAGGCCATTAATTTGCCAAAATTGAATCATTACAGCATATATTCTAAAGGACCTTAAGTTGTATTGTTTTGTTTTTTTAAAAAAAATATGTACCTAATTTTAAATTTTTATGTATCTAATTTTTATCATCCCTCACTGGGATGAAGATATGGCATGGAAAATGTTAAAATAAAGAAATAAAAACATGTGGAACAGAGCATGTGGGAACATGTAGCTATCCTTTCACTTGTTAATGAAGCAGCCCAAAGTACTTAGAGATTTTTCATGACTGGAACCACATGTTGCCTTGAGAAGTTGGATTTGCTCAGGTAACAGCAGTGCAAGAGTAGATGAGCATTTGTAAGTTAGGGAGGGCTGGTCCTACCATTTGTCAGAGCTATGTCATAAGAATAAGTGTCATGAAAGCTCACCATATTCCTGGTTATTCACTTCAGTGCTATTGTATTTTTACTATTAGCAATGGAGAGAGGTGATTGTGAGATTTTCTGTCCCATATGTCAAAGCAACTTGGCTGGTTTGGAATATTCTGAATTTTGAGACGTGTGAATAGGAAGAGAATGAAGGCATCATTTTGTTTTTTGCCCCAACAACAACAAAAAAATTGTATTTATGAATATTTATAAACTCTATACATCTGAAGATTTCAAAGTGGTGCCCAGCAACAATAATACATAAAATAAAAGAGCAATACATGCAAATCAAAATGAAGTATTTACATGAAATAGATAGCAATAGCAATAGCAGCTTCATTTATATACCGCTTCATACCACCTAAGCAGTCTCTAAGCAGTTTACAGCTGTAAGCTGTAAGCTAATTGCCTCCAACAAGCTGGGTACTCATTTTAGCAACCTCCAAAGGATGCCAAGCTGAGTTGCCCCTGAGCCCCTGGCTGGTATTGTGGTTTGTGAGTGAGTGGCTGCAGTACAGGCATTTAACCACTCCACTACTAGAGTAGATGATACACTGGACTACTCCAGGAAGGCTTACAAAATTATGTCTTTAACATGCATCTTTAAAAGCATGTCCTTTAGCAGAAGGAAGGGCATTTCACATGATGGAGGAGCCACACTATAAATGCCCTTCTCTAAATGACTGGGGAACAGACCCTATCAGAACAGGACAACAGAGGAGGCCCTTTCAGGATGACGTCAAGGGACTGAATGGGTCTATATAGAAGAAGAAAGTCACCCAGGTTAAAGCAAATGTATTGGGCTAGGCCTGGAGATAGAGGGGTGGGAGAATGGAGACAAATCTCTCACATCCAGTGATTTTTCCCTGAAAATCTCCACCCAGACTGGCTTTCCTTGTGTTGGCTTTTTGTCTGGTGTGGGAGCTTAGTTGGGGATGGGGACACAATTAAAAAATGGTTGAGTTGACATTTTTAGCCGAGAGTCAGTGATTGTGGAATGGGTAGTGAATTTCCCTTTGCTCATGTGTTCTTCCTCAAAAGTGTCCCCAGCCTCATAGACAAGGTAAGCCGCCATCAGCCTGCACCTCAGCTTGCAAGTTACTTAAACATTAAAGTCTTCATAATGAACAAGTGGCCAGGCTTCTGTGCACAACCAATAGGAGGAAAATGGATACAGAGCAATATAATGCATACTTCGAGCATGGCAAAAGAAAGAAAGAAAGAAAGATCATTAAAATTCCCACAAGAGCGTCAGATTCAGCAACTGTTTTGTAGTGCCCACTGCATGACTCTTTAGCAAGCTGACCTTCAATGTAATATGAAGACTTTGGCCACTTATAGCATCTCTCTCCCTTCCCTGCTGGCCCTGTTTGTTGTTTTATGCATTTCTGCATCATTTAAAGAGTTCCCTTTGATGTACATTCCTCCTGGATATGCAGTTTCCTTTCCAGCTAATCAAAAGGAGGAGGAAAATACTTGGTTCAAAAAAAGAATTTGAAGGTTCACAGGGCAAAAGCATCTATTTTTAACCAAAGGAGGAATGACTTATTCCTCCATGGGAAAAGAGAACAAGTTTGTTTGGTTGTTATTAGTATTAGTATTAAGAATTGATGACACTGTCAATTCACTTAATTTTCAGCTGAAGTAAAGGGTGTGTAAAAAAAGGTTTCTACTTTTTCCACTGTGGTTTAAGAGCAGTTCATACTTTTAGAAAACAGGCACTAGGATTCTTTGGATTAATTATATGTTATGAGAAAACAGTTTTTCATTTCATTAAGAGTTGGTTTGTGCACACTATGTGGTTGTACAGGTCAAGATATCAACCACCACCACTACCCTGTCACAAATACTCTCTTTGAGGAAGGTGTATCAATGTAACTGTTAGCATTTGTTGGATTGTATTGATTATGTATACCAGCAGAAGTTAGTTGCTTCCATGTCAGTAGCATGGATAAATATGCTCTGGCTGTAATCTGATTTTTAAAGAAGCTATCCAAGGTGCTGAGTCCTGTTTCCTGAACAGGCTTAGTATCTTGGATACCTCCTTTACAGTTCAGACTAAAACCCAGAGTGGATTATTTCATGGGATCCATACATCACCAGTGGACTAGACTCATTTCATTTTTGGCTCAAGTCTGAATTCAGGACTGAGTTAGATTTCATCCTATGACGTCTTGTTACTGTTGTGTGTCTTCACGTTGTTTCTGACCTTAAGATGATCCTATCATGACATTTTCTTGGGCTGAGAGTGTGTGAGAGCAGGCTTGCATGGCTGAGCAGGGGGATCAAAATCTCCACAGTTGTAATCCAGTGCTCAAACCACTACATCAAGCTGGCTTCCATGACAGATCAGCTTTACTGAGATGGAGGTAAGGGGACTGCTCCTAAGGACTGGAGCACAGCTTTGACACAGCTTCTGGCCTCTTAAGATGTGTGTGTCATTTAAACAGCATACCTCCAAAGTGACTTGAAGCAGTTTTATTTTGGCCTGTCTGTTCGGGCCCTAGGTAACCTTTTCCCTAACACCTCTCTCAAAACAATGAAAATATTTTCCTTCTTCATTTCTTTGTATCTGGAAGCTGCTACAAATGCTGGAACAGGGCTTGGAAAATGGTAAGACACTTTGTTGACATATGCTTATTAATTATTATTATTATTGTCAACATTTTCATAGAGCACTGTAGGATTTGCACTGCGCTTTACATAATAGAAATCATAATGAAATAAGAATAAAAACCTGTCAAACGGTGTACAGTCTAAAACATCAATAATGCATTTGAGTCACAAAGAGTGCCTTCCTTTTTGAATTTTTGGTGGAGCTAGATCCAGAGGGGCCCTTCATGAGCTGAAGACCTCTTCTCCATATAGGGGAGGGCCTTTTTATTCATATATTTTCTTTGACTTATTACAAGAGAATCATGTGAAAAAAATGAAGAAAAATCTAGGGGAAAAACCACAGCTTTCTGACATACTAAAGAATATGAAATTTATTGTGGCAGTAACATAACTCAAGGAAATTTGTAGAGACATCTTGAACTCCTGAATCACATTATAATGCCGGTAGATGTCAAAGCCCATGAACAGTTACAATGCACTTTTGCATCTTCTTCCTCATTCACTCCACTGAATAGAAGAAATATCAATCAGAGTTTAACATTTCATCATAAGATCTTCATTCAAAATGTAAGAAACAAGATTCCAACTCTGCTGTCCCATTCATTCATCCAAATCCTTTCATTTTGTCACTCCCCTTCTGCCTCTTGGGTTTCTGTGTGACATGTTTCTCTTTTGTTTCATCTAATAAGCTCTGATGCCTTGTGCTTTTGTTAGATCAGTCACCACCTATTCAGCTGCATTAGGCTCCATCTCGTACTCACTTCAGTTTTTGTTATGCTTTCAGAATGCCTCATTAAATTATGTCTGTGTATCTGTGAAATCCCATTCCATCACTGTGTGAATGGCGTAATGGTGGAGTTTAACATCCTTCTAATTAAAGATAGCAGGGGGCATCAATATCCCTTAAAGACAATAAGATTCATAGCACATGAAAGAAATGTTGAATAATAAGGGTAAGCCATGATGGGGATGGTAGGGAGGGGAGATATTTTTCAGAGCTGCCATTTCTTTTCAGGGTGTTAATGTTCTTTATGGCTGCATAAATGGAAAAAAATTCAACAGGTAAAGTTGTCTGTATCTTCAGGCCAGACAATTCAACATTTACTAAATTTCTCTCTCTAATTTAACTATCAAGAAATGAGAGAGCAATTTTATATGCAGATCACCTTTAATCTTGAAAGATAAGATCATGCAGATTATTAACGGGGGAGTTGTTAGTATTGATTTAATTATCATTTATCGGCCACCAACTCTGCACATTATATTGTACAGACAAGCTGGCTTATACTTCAAATAGGCAACAGCTGCATTTGTTCATGACAATTAGTGGTGTTTTTTCTTGACAGAAACAGCCACACTCGCCCCCTCCTTTTCTAGTGAAGAGAATAGAAGGTTTTTAATAAATGGTTGTAATTAAGTGCAGTTTATCATTACCTCACAATCCTATACAGTGATTAACCATGGTTTGTTTGTTGAAACATGGCATCTTTGTAAAGCACAGCTTAATATTAACTTGTTTTGCACAAAACACAGTTGGGTCCAAATGGAATAGGCTGCAATACTCAAAAACGGATGTCAAAGCTTCTGATTTGCTTAAAGCTGAACTGGAAGGGAGCATATGAGTCTTGCTAAAGCATATTCTTCTCACAGTAAACCATGGTAACTCATTGTATCACAGCCAAGGAATAAAACCAACATTAAGAAGAGAGAACAGACAACTATGGAGAGAGGATGGTGCAGATAAATGTAGTTACCATCACCTAAAATGTGCATGGGATTTTAAAAAGGTAAAACAACATCTATGAAAGAAACTGTGGCTTTTGAAGAGGTGGTTGTTGTTAACTGCCCCTGAGTCAATCTCGACTCATGGAGATCCTGTGGATGAAATCTCTCCAAGACCCTAGGTCTTCTATTGCTCTACTCAGGTCCTGCAGGCATAGGCTCATGGCCTCTCTGATTGAGTCCATTCATCTGGCATGTGGTCTTCCTCTCTTTCTACGACCTTCTACCCTTCTCAGTATTATTATCTTTTCTAATGAATTGTGCCTTTTCATGATGTGACCAAAGTACAACAGCCTCATCTTAGTCATCCTGGCTTCCATGGGCACCACATATATTTCACATTGCACATAGTTCTCTTGGAATTTACATCTCACAAGCTACAACTCACATACAGTAGCTGATGGAGAGGATCATGAGAGTCAAAGCCCAACAAACTCTGAAGGACCACAGTTGCTGACTTTTGATGTAGACTCTGACTTCAGACTGCAGGTGGGGGCTTATGTGATGTAACAGCACATAAATAAAGATGTCTATGTATAGAGAAACAGGATGTCAAGGCTATGATGAAAGCTTTTTTACCTAAATGAAAGGGATTTGTTCATGTTGCATGAAGAAGCACTCAGTAACTTAAGTTCTGAAAGAGAATCTGAAATGACACAGTACAAAGCAGTCCAATCACCTCACTTGCTATTTTACCAGAACTAGGTCATCAGGTAAAATGTGCAAATTACATTATCACAAGGCTCAGCAAAATGTCAGTGCCTTGCCTCTTAATCGGTGTGAGAGAGGTTCAGAGGGACTAATATTCTCAAACTGGATTAAAGTTTTCCCAAAAGCTAATAGGTTTGTAATGAGCTGGACTGTGGTAGCAACAGCTGCTCAGATTTGAGAATAAAAGAATGCTGGCTTTGTGGCAAGGGATCTGCTATTGATCAGCACAAGGTTAGGGGAACAGGAGGGGAGGGCAGATCTTCTTCTTTTGAACTCTCTTTCTCTCTCTCTCTCTCTCTCTGTGTGTGTGTGTGTGTGTGTTCTTTTCAATCTCACATTATCTAGTAGCAATAACAAAGGCCAGCCCCATCACACAAGCTGCTCTCTGCAGGATTGCACTTGTTGAAAATTAATAGCATGCACGTACTTGCATCACTTCAGAGTCTTCCACCATTTCTTTGCAACTGGCTTCATTGTGGCCCCACAAAATACAACAGATGGGTCTCCAGACCTACTGGTGAAGGGAAGAGAGCCCCTTTCCCTGAGCTACCATCTGAGTCTCACCCCTCATCCATAGCCTTGTGGAAATTAGCATCTGAAGAGCACAGATTCCTCAGCACGTGCTTCCAATAAATATTTTGAGAGGAGTAGGTGGGAAAGGGGTCACAACACATAATGCCAAACAGAAAAGCCCAGCCAACTGATTGAAGAATATGTCTACCATTTAAATATACCATAGTCCTAGGCATAATAAAAATGGAACAGGTCGAGGTTTTCCTCCATCTGTTTGCCACTCAATCCAATTCAAAAATATTAAATTAAAAAAATGATGGCCATGAGGGCTGCTATCAAGTGAGAAAGGGCAAGGAAGGAAAAAGAGTCAGTATTACCCCTGTGTTTTTAAACAGTAGTATAATCCTTGGAAGGAAGACTCTCAGGGAATACCAGGTGCTGTAGGCCAATGGTACTCAGCAACAAAAGCATGAGAAAAAAATAAATAAAAACATACAGGTGGGGGGACAGGTTGAAAAGTAAGCTTGCAAAATTAAAGGAAAGCATATACTAAAAAATGAGGGATCTTACCACATTTCCCCGTAGGCAGCCTGTATGCAACCCACAGCTTTTCAAGCTTATCCCATGGCTTTTCAAGAATGGGATTTTCCTGTTCTTGAAAAGCCACAGGATAAGCTTGAAAAATTGCGGGTTGCATACAGGCTGCATACAACCTGGCCACACGGAAATGCGGTAAGATCCATCATTGATGGTTAAACACATGTCTGTCCCGTTGGGGATAGTCATGTGCAATAATCTCCATTGTATGTATGTATGTATGTTTGTTTGTTTGTTTGTTTAACATCCTGCCTTTTTTTCCAGCACAGGATCCAAGAGGATGACCCTTTGTAGGTGATGTAATACACATTTTAGTGAACCACTCTGCACTACACAGCTAGAATTACCTTTTGGGTAGGAAAGCAACAGAGGAAAATAAAGAAAGGGGATTGCCTAATGTTAAATAGCACAAAATTAAATTAAAACTGAATTTCTAGGGAAATCTAATCATTTCCCATCTCACATTCATATGAAATATGTTTACTGGTTCCTTAAAACAATCCATCACCACTTCTCTGTCCCTCAGAAACCATTCCTGAGTAACACAATACTATACCTGTGAACTGTGGCCCTGTACACACCGGCCTGAAAAGTCGGGACATAGCGTCCTCATGACACATGCCCAGTCATGTCCCCCCAGGGTACCCTGATGCCATGTGCCACTCCACATGGCACGCGGCATCAGGGTGCACCTCTGGTTCTGGGTCCATGCGACGCAGCACTGAATGCATGCCACATAGACACGGCTCCTTTTTGCACCCTCAAAAGGCTGGATCAGGGCTGTGGCATGAAGTTGCTGCGGCCCCGATCTGGCTAGGAAAGGGCACTCTCTGGTTGGAGGCCACTGTGAAATTTAATTCCATGTAAGCATGGACAGGATAATATACTTAGTTTTCCAGGATGACTCACCTATTCATTGTATGTAGCATTACAATAAGATGTCCTTTTTTTTGGCTGGTTTATTTTTTTCAATGCATGCTTTAAATTGTTTTTAATGTGATTGATAGTTTAATTACATTTTAATGATAATATATAGACTTTTCTTACCATGTTGTATTCATTTTAAATTGTAACCCTTCTTGGTATCTCTGGGAATACTTCTCGAGTATATCTGGGGTTCTGGGATAAAGGCAGGATTTAATAAAGTGAATGAATGTACAACAGATTTTTTAAAAAACCTCCGTCAGCAGTACAGCTTGTAGTGTCAGATACAATAGCAGAAACCATTTGTTGAAATCTTACAGAAAGTCAGCCACTCTTTCAGAGCAGACATATAGAGCGATTCAGTAATTTTCAAAGGAATGATGATATTTTATCATTGAGTGCCAGGGTGCTGTGGTAGTATTTTACAATGTAGCTAAATCCTTCTGAGGAAATGTATCATGCTCAGTCATTTTATTTTTAAAAATCAGTTCAAAAGTCATCAGTTAGCTTAGTGATATTTCAAAAACCCTTAGTTTATATGAATTGTATAAAATAAAAAAATTAATATAACTGACTATACAATCTTAGACCTCAGTTTTATACTACTTTCATTGACTTACCTCCACTTTACAGTTTTCTGGGAGAAAGGTCCCCAAAGCTTTCAAACAGATGAAGCTAAATACTAAACTACACATTTTCATTTAAAAAAAATCATTTATTTTATTTCTAAGTCACCCTTCTCTATGGCCCGTTACAAATGGGCACCCTAGCACAGACTCAGTCCGTACTAGGGTTAGAAAGGGCCGTCTCTTCCAGATGCCCCTAACCCTAGTACGGACTGAGTCCATATGAGATGGCGGCGGCCATTCCACATGGCCGCCGCCATCTTGACGTAGCGGACGTGCTGCATCCGCACGTCGCACCCTGGAAATGACGCTGCGAATACGTGCTTCGGAACTTGCGGCGTCTCTTCCTGGGCACAGGAAGGAGTGCAATTTTTGCGCTCCTTCTTTGCAGCATCTGGGAACTGCGCTGTTTGGCTGCTGCGGTTCCCAGATACTGCAACCGGCGGTGGCAGCAGATTGCCGCTTTTCGGTGGTCTGTAACCCACCTTAGAGCGAGAGCCAAGCAGGCTCCAAAGAGAATCAGTTAAAAAACCTTAACATTAAAAAATTTGAAGCAATTTAAAAATCCCCATTTTAAACAGTATTAAAAAGACATACAATGGTTTAAAAAGATAAATAAAACATACATCTGAATAACCTTCCCTGCTAACACATTAAAAGACCACTCAAATAAAAAGGTCTTTACCTGCAGATGAAAGGAAAACAGGGGTTGAGCCTAGCCTCCCATGAGAGGGAGTTCCAGAAGACGGGAGCAGCCACCAAGGCT
This sequence comes from Sceloporus occidentalis, assembly GCA_023333645.1. Lineage (NCBI taxonomy): Eukaryota > Metazoa > Chordata > Lepidosauria > Squamata > Phrynosomatidae > Sceloporus > Sceloporus occidentalis. The sequence goes on from JALMGF010000004.1 coordinate 15,355,341, forward strand.
CTCTCTCATGTCCTCACCAAGGAAGCCTGCAATGTTGATGGGATCAAGAAAAAGCCTTCTCTTGTAGATCTGAGGACCACTGCAGGTTGGTACAGGGAGATACAGTTCTTTCGGATCCTAGGAATAATTAGGATGGAGCAATGGGAACTAAAGTGTTATGAAACTGCTTACGACCAGATAGCATAAATATCTTTGTGGATTAATTTAAACCAGGTGCTGAACTTGAAGGCAAGATGGAAAAGTGCTCCTGCACTTTTCAAAGTTGAGCAGAAGAAAATATTTCAGTAGATGTAGTTTGTTATGCTAGTCAACCTGCTCAAATTCTCTCTTCCACACAATGTGTTAAGATATAGGAACTCCTTTCTGCTTGGTTCTGATTTGCTTAAAGCTAATTGGCTCCAAAAGACAGTTTGTATGGCCCACCATGTGATTAAATATGATGAATATTTCTTAATATGATTTCCGGGGGGGGGGGGGGATAACACTTTATTTTCTTTACTTAAAACTTTGTTTTTTTCATATCAGCTGTTATATCCTGTCCCATGCAAAAGGATAAACTGTAGCTTATTTCTATTCATTAATTTGAAAACCCCAAATATTACACCAGTAAGATAGCAATTTTCTACTTACCTGGACCTTTGGTAATTTTATATCTTGACCACATATCACTCCTTTCATCTGGATATGAACAGTACAATGCAAAGTACACTAATGATTTGTTCCACATCATTTAATACTTGGGTTCTAACATCTCCAGTTTCCAGCAACTTCAAAAAGACTTCAGTTACATTCCTGATTACAAATGTTTAATTCTTAAAATTAACCAAGAGTTTAAAAGGAAAGTGCCAGCTTTGCAAAGCTCCTTTCAGATGTTTGATTAGAAATCCTAAATCTTGTCCTCTCCAACAGAAACCAGAGACCATATATAGGGCTATGATTCTATTTTAACTGTCATGGCTATGGAATCCCAGGATTTGTTGTTTGGCCAGAAGCACCAGAGGAACTCCCTGTCTAAGAATTCGCAAGACCTCTCCTTAAACTGCCAGTTTCAGGGTTTCATCCCTTAGGAAGCTGCCATGGCAGTTAAAGTGGGATCACAGTACTATATTTGTGTAGTATGAAATGGCCCAAGGTGGCAACTGCCTCCAGTACTTCTGAGGGCAGCCAGATGGCTTACATCCTTGTAGTGTAGGCCATTTCTGTATAGTGTGGTATGGAAGAAGGCCAATGGAGGGCGACACCAAGAGTTACCACAGTAGATGACTCGAACACTAGTGATGGTACTGGGCAGACTAGTCTTCACTCATTTTTCTTCTCTCCCCGCTTGGCAGATGGATGACAGGAGCTTTACCAGTGGTGGGCAATAAACTGTAGCAGCTGTCTTTGAAGTTAGAATTGCAGGTGAGAATTGAGAACTACGGATCAACCTACTTCTCTCACACTGGCTCACATGTCTCCCAGTTTCGGGAATGTTCCTCACATCTCCCGAAATTCTCATGTGTTCAGTTCTTACAGCAGATACTTTCAGGTTCAGTTAATGACTTTGGACTGATGCAGGGTGCAAACTGAAAACTCTGTCAATGTATTTTTAGGAGTGTTGTAGTTGAGTATCCCTGCATGGCAAAATCCAGCTCTGTGATTCTACAGGATGAAATGCTGAATTAGGGATAATATGCCAGGATGTTAACATCTTTTAGGGAAGGATGGAGAGTACATAGATCTGTTAAGAGGGAGACTCCTAGAGATTATGCAGAAAAATCTCTAGTCTAGACTGTCCCACTAAGACCTAAGGTGTATCCACATTGCGCACAGTAGTTTGATATCACTTTTACTGCCTTGGCCCCATCCTAGGGAATCCTGGGATATGTAAGTGTTTTGAGGAAATTTGATTTTTCTAGTGAAAACCCCGCCCCCAAACTATAGCACTAGAGCCTTCCATCATAGAATGCTAAGTACTTCATGAAACTAGAAATCCCAGGATTCTATTGGATGGAACCATGGTAGCCACCCATGGGATATAATTGTATAGTGTAGAGTCACTGTTTCTTCAGAAGCACAAAAGGGTAAGGAAACAGTATTTCAGTTACATACTTGAAAAGTTTACCTGTTACATCTGAATATACAGTTTTTCTCATCTCCATCTAACTTGAAAACAGTTTCAGGTAGAAGAGCAATATGCAGTTGTGAGTCTCCACCACCTTATTGGGGCATGGAGACGACTTGAGTTCTTGAAGGCTATGCCAGCAGAGCATACCTTTTGGCTGATTCTACCAGGCACACTGTTAAGCTACAAGTATGGGCCTGGAAGGCAGACTGTGTGTCTGTCATTTAAGGACCAGCCTGTATATGTACAGATTGATGTGTCATCAGAAGGCTTGGCCAGTAAGAATATAATACTTTCTTTGTCTCATTCTCACATCCAAGGACAAATTATTTCAAAAGTTTTCTCTCTACTGAGCAAGATTATCAGAAATGACACCATTTTTCTCAATTTTTTTTTTTTTTTTGCACTTTGGGGTTTTTGCACATAATGATTTGTTGTTGTTGTTTTAAAGCAATATGCAGAAAGCAATGTATTGTGCACAAAATAAACTATTTTCTGTGCAAAAACCATTGAGGATTTCCAGGAAGGACTATTTGTACAAACACATTTTTAGCCCCCAAAATCCTGAAATGTGAAAAATCTTTCAAGAGGCAACCCACAATATTACAAGCTGGAGAAATTCACATTCCAAGCATGCATCTGCACTGCAGAAATAATGTCACTTGACACTGCTTTAACTGCCAAGGCTCCATGCTATGGAATCCTGGAGTTTTGTAGTTTGTTGTAGCACAGAGAAGGCTAAATATTTCACAACTACAAATCCCAGAATTCCTTAGCACTGAATCATGGTAATTAAAGTAGTATCAAACTGCATTAATTCTGCAATACAAATGCAGCCCAAATCACCTGAACATCAGTCTTGGTGATATTATTAAATTTATTTAAACTACAGATTAAGAAATGTGCATTGTTCTAGGTGTGCTTGGATTTTATTTTCCATCAGCTCAGCCAGTGATTTTGGATGATAGGGTGGGAGCTCAATATGTGGAGGGCTACAGGTTCCCCATCCCAAACTCTGACAAGAATCCTGCAAAGTATTCTAGGCTGAAGAGTAGCCCAGACCATCTAGTATGAATCGCCAGATTCTGGCTCAACCTCCAGAATTCCTCTCTCTCGGATCTTGCTTATCTTCCTGTTTTGCTGAGTAGCTCTCAATCTTGCATTATGACTGGGGTGATTCAAAATATGTTACATGGAACAATGTAGCATCATGCTCTCTTTTGAGTCCAAGACTTATGTGTATCCTAAGCTGCCTTCTTTTGAAATCAGAGGTTGTGTAGGATCAAGAAAAGTTACTTTTAGGTTTCGCAATTCCCCAGCTATATGGTCAGTGGCTTCTGGGAACTATTGTCCAAACTTACCTTTTCTGCACTTTGGATCTGGATCTGAAAGGAATAAAGCTCACCTGGTCTTTGCCAGACTACTTCATACTTGAAGAAGACCAACTGAAATAGGATTTTGTTAACTTAACCATAACTAAATTATGCCCCACTGATTTCAGTTGGTCTGATCTAAAAATGACTAAGTATGGAGTCAATCCAGACATTAGGAGAGAGGAAAAAAATGTCTGTACTGTACTATGAAGACCAGATGTCATAAAAATGGATGCATACTTCTGGGTGCAGGACAAATGTGTAATTCCCCTTTTGCAAATTCTGTGACTCACTGAGTTACAGCTATGACCTGGTTCACAGGATCTTTGTAAATACCACCACGGCAGGTAAGTACACAACTTTTTATAGGATAACTTGTTGACTCAAGATCCTGGAGACATGGCTTTGTGCCAGAGAATCAAAGTAACCACAAATCGGATGAGCATGCCACCTTTTTCCCCTTTCTGGCAGGAGCCCTGTGCTGTTAACAGCAACCCGACAGGCAGAAATCCAACAGGTACAGTTTCTCAACACACTTGTGGCAAAATGCCTGTTGGGTGTTTGTCTGTCACTCATACCCTCCTGAGAAATAAATGCCACCCGTATAGCTAATCCCTTTTTAAAAAAAAAAAAAAAAAAAAACAATAACAAGGAGTTAAAGCTACTGTATGTCAAGGTGTGCTTTCATGAGGAACATGACAAGCAAGGCTCCTCTGGAGCTAAAAGAGGCCTCCCTCGGTGCCCCTCAGGCCACTTTTATCTTGCTCTGATGCTGAAACAGATCCCCTTCACTTGAATGCCTGCAATGGTGTCAAATATAATGGCAGTGCCTGCTTGGCTTCATGGTTGACTGACGTGCATTTCAGAGAAGCACATTCCACCTGAGGAGCCCATTTGCACAGCCGAGTGATCTAAACTTGAAAGCTAATTTCTGTAATTACCAAGTGTGATTGAACTCAGGCAAAACTTTTCATCGCCTGCATGGGATGGGAATTCTTGCCCCCATAACCGCTTAGCACTTGGGGGAGCTAAAAGAAGGGAGGCAGAGGAACTAATTGGAAGATATTTTACTGGTGAATTCCCCCCTTCCCTTAGTCCCTTAATTACATGATATTTAACAAATGGGAAAATCAGCATCCATAATTAGAGAGTTGACTGAGATGTTGAAGCCTTCACAAGATTGGTGTGCCAAACATAACACTACTTGAAATTTTATTCCGCCCTCCCTTATATAATGAAGTTTATGGTTTTTTTTTCATGCAGGGGACATTTTATACTGTTGAGATAAAACTTTTCTTAAAAGACTAGAGGCTCCTTCCATAGTCAGATGCTCTGTACATCTGGTGTACTGCAACTCCTATCATCGCCAGACAGCTCGATGATACTTTGGGGATGATAAGAGCTATAGCTCAATAGCCTCATCTGGGGCTCATACACACTATACAATTATAGTGCTATTATTCTACTTTAATTGCCATAGGTCCTTCCTATGGAATGCTGGGATTTGTAGTTTTGTCAGAGGCACCATGTGAGCTTACTATCTTTCCAAAAATGCCCCTCCTAAACTTCACATCCCAGGATTTCTTGGGATGTTGCTATGGCAGTTAAAATAGAATGTAACTGCATAGTGCCAATGGGCCCTTCTTCAAATGACACCAAGCACCTAAAATGTGACTGGGAACCTGTGGCCCACCAGATGTGGTTGGGCTCCAGTTCTTATCTGGCCCATCCAGTCTGGGAAAAGGTAAGCAGCTATGGGATTTTCAGTTTGACAATGTTCAGAAAAATGTTAAGTTCCCCACCCAGACTGAAAACATTCTCTACAATTTGGTTATTGTAAAAGTCACCATGTAGATATTTTAGGCCCTGATGGTACTTATTAGCATCAAGAGCAGTCATACATTTTCCACCAGATCAGCATGTACATAAAATTCCATTTCACACATCTTAGTGACTAGACAAAACTAGGATTTTTCAGGAGTGTGCCATTCAGTAATACTGTTCACTGCGTTGTTTAGGGGCACAGGTTATGTCCACAGTGCATTTGGATACTGGCTTTGTCCTAGATATGCTACAAGATAATATAATCCTTATTGTTCACATACAGTACCCAACAATGAGGTAGGGCAGATCATTATGTGTTGGTGTTCTAGTGAGCAGCTGTAACACTTCATATATATGACCCTGCTGAGAAGTGCAGTACTGCAAGCCAAGAGTAAGCATTGCCATTGAAAAACCTATTCTAGCACATGAAAAGCTACACCTGCTGAAAATCTTTCTTTTGCAGAAGCATTAAAGGGGCAGGAGTCCTGTCATCTTTTCCTGCCAGCTACCCTACCCTACACACAGTCTGTGTTTAGTTTCTTAATCACACTACTGTGTGACAAAATCTTGGGAGAAAAAGGTAGAATGTATCAGTTGTTGTTTTTAGGTGCCTTCAAGTTGGCTCAGATTTATGGGCCTTATCCTAGGATTTTCTGGGTGATACTTAGCCTTCGTCTAAGGATGAGAGAGTGTATGACTTGCCCAAGTGAGTTTTGATGGCTGAGTGGATATTAAAAATCTTGTCTCTCAGAGTCCTAGTGTGACCCAAACAATGACACAACACTGGCAAGATACAGATTAGTAAATTACAATTTGTGAGACTACACAGTTGAAGATCCTGTCTGATCTTGGAAGCTGAGCAGGGTCAGCCCTGGTTAGTGCTTAGATGGGAGACCACCAATAGCAGGTGATATATACCATATTTCAGAAGAAAGAACTGACAAAACTACCTTTCAGTATTCCTTGCCCAAGAAAACCCTATGAAATTCATGGGCTCAACATAAGTCAACAGGTGACATGAAGGCACATACACACAGTTGATACCAAAGTTAGCACTTGGAAATATGAATGTGGAGTTATTCCTTTACTTGTTGTCAGCAATACATTAAGAGTGAGAAAAGTGCAGATGATGTTGGATTGCAACTCCCATCATTCTCCTCCTTGGCTATGCTGAGCAAGACTGATCGGGGGGTGCAGTCCAACAACATCTGGAGGACTTCACTTTGCCAATCTCTTCCTAAATCCTAATTGATTGAATTACTGTGAGCCTATTCAGTTTTAACAGAGAAGTTAAACCTACTTGGTCATACATATGAATGAGACTGTAGCTTTGCTACCATACTCATATCAGGACAGAGAATCTGAAGATCTTTTTGCCCATTTTTTAAAAAAATCTGAATAAATAAACTGAAGTTCAGATGTTGAGGATGCAATCTGGTGCCCACTTACCTGGGAGTAGGCCCCACCACATTTAACAAGATTTACTTTTGAGTCCATCTGCAATGAGTTTCTGTATGTACATTTAAAGTCAGTTATTGAAACTGAAACAAGGATAAAGCCAAACTGAGCCAACACCAAAACAAACTAATGTTCATTCCTGTTTCAACTGACAGTTATAAAAGGGCTCCCACAGCAATCATGATGCCAAAATCCAATGCTCACTTTTTAATGTCATTGAAGATCATCTTAAATATACAGCAGCGCTTCAGCTGGTGTTTATTTGGAGTGATTCTTTTGATTTCACCGGAGCTGTATCATGTTAAGCCCCAGCTCCAGTGGTTGCAGTAAGAGACTGAGAATTATGCCTTTGGGGTTTTACCCGAGCTTACCAATGACTCCCCATATCATTTGGATAGACAAGCAAGCTGTCTGTGCCACTCTTGGTTTGCTAAGCGTAGCATCTTTAGGCTTCAGCTCAAGCTATAATTACAAACAGCTTAAAAAGCAGTTGAGGGAAATTTGCCAGTCTGTGATGACCATAACAATACAGTCCTGTGCATATCTGCTCTAATATAAATCCTATTAAATTCAACGGGATGAACTCCAAAATAAGTGAGTACAGGAAAGGAGCTAAAGGCTGTAATTTTACCCATACTAAAGGTCACAATTCCACACAATGTATCGTTTTTAAAGGTTTGCAACACCCCCAGCAACATCCCTGATATAAAGGGGGAAACACTTTTACATCAAGCCAGTCTGTCAAAGCAAGGATGGAAAGGCTGAGATTAACAAGTGATCTAAAGTTGTGCTGAGGCTGCATCACTTTAGAGTACTGATGGGGAAGCCCCCATATGCTCCTCCGTACAACATAATACCCTCATACAGAAAACAAAAAACAAGTGCTCCAGTTAGCTTTGCACAGGACAGGGACATCTGGAATTCAAAAGAAGGTACTTCTCTGTTGCTAATGGGAGTTTAAATTATATTATTGTTATTGTTGCTGTGCATGTTTAAGTCATTTTCAACTTATGGAGACCCTAAGGCAAACCTATCATGGGGTTTTGTGGGACTGAGAGTGCATGACTCACCCAAGGTCACTGAGTGGACTTCTATGGACAAGAAGGGAATCGAGCCGTGCTCTCCATAGTCCAACACTCAGACCACTACACCATGCTGACTTTCTTACCACCTTTTATTGCTTTTTGTCTTTAGTCCTCACATGGCCAATAATGAGAGAGGCCTCTGCCTGCCTTGAAATCCCTCCATACCATCTTAAGTGACAATGAAGTTTATCAGACGAGGGACAAAACATTCTTGTCCTGTCCTTTTCCCATTCTCATAGCACGATCTCAAGAAAATTTTCATACAACGTCACGCTTATCTGCACATTATCCCATCCGGAAAGCTCGATTGCCCATGGTCACGTGAAAAACTTTCAAATGACATCGTACAGATCCTGTCATTGTCCCATCATTGAAGCGGCATTGCCCGGCATTTTGCATTAACAGGAGTTTCTGTTAATTCAATGGTGCTTCAATGACGGGACAATAGCGTTATGATCGGAAAGCCTTTCACGTTATCGCAGTCAGGGATGGGATGAGGACGGGGGAGCGATCCTGTCCTTATCTCATCCCTGTATGATAATCTCCAATATCTTAGACATATAGGCATATGACTCTAACATCGTCACCATTTTTCTCCTATATGATTTTAACACCTTTGCCTGATGAAGAATCTATTTTATGCTTTGGAGTTAACCCAAAAAAGGCATTACTGCTTGTGGATTTTGGATTCTGTTGTATTTGCTACATGGCCAAACATGGTTACTCCTGAATAACCACACCACCACCACCTGAAATTAAAGAGCATACTCCTGACATGTTTATTTTCTTGGTACTAGGATTTTTTTACTGTAGGAAGAGCATTCAGCCATATAAGCCCAACCCACCAGATGGATCAATCCAGGAACAACAAGCTCATCTCAGTGAAGGTCAGGTTAGAGGCAGATTGCAAATTAAGCTGAGAGGGCAGGGGAAGGGAATAGATAGGTGGATCAGTGAATGAACAGAGTAGGAACCATAATAGCTGCACTCTGTCTTGTCCTCCAGTTGGTGTTGGACTCCAACTTCTGTCAGCCTCCACAGCTGATATCAGTATGACAACTAATCAAGAATGATGGGAGCTGTTGTCTACCATCACCTGGAAGGCCAGAGATTCCAGCCCCTCTGGTTAAGAGCAGTCTTCTAGGTTCACAGTGCTACTGTGCCCTTGTTCCATTAAGATTAACTATCAAGAGGGAATTTCAGTAGATGTAACCTGTTTTACCAATTTCCTCTTTAAGGCGGGAACCTTGTCTCTCTTTGTGCTTGGCTACTCCAAATCATGCCTTGATTCTCCGTGTTATCCAGCTAAGAAGGTCAGTCAAAATAAGCTGTAACTTGGAGAGAAGGAACATGTGGCCATCTAGATATAGTTCAACTATCTCTCCTATCATGCCATCCAAAACTTATGCTGGTAAGGGCTAATGGAAGCTGTAATCCAACTTTATTTGTTTGTTTGTTTTTACAATGATGAAGGGATGGTGCATCAAATGTGGGTCAGGAGATCTTTAGAAGTCACCTCCTGCTTTACTTTTAAGAGCAACAAACCAGCATTTGCAGGTTTTTCTTCAGCTGCACCACTGAGAAGCCATTCCTAGATTTTTATTTTTAATCATAAAGGTATCAAATTGGGGGAGAGAGTGGTAACTCTACTCATCACTAAGAATTTAATAAGAACAAAAAGAAACTCATAGACAGTTAAGCTGGTCAAAATGGCTTTTCCCTTCAAGTCCAATCCATCTGACCTTCACAGTGTATAATTCCCCACAGACTCTGAAAATGTCAGTGAGAAAAAGTGACATTTACAATCAAGACAGATCACACCACATCCAGTAGCTCCAGCATGGACATAAAAGCTGTTTCTGTACATGCTATGTAGAATCTCAAGCACTGCTAGAACACTGTTGGCATTGCCAAGGACCAAGACAAACAAAGTGGGTACATAGGTAAAAAATCAGCAACCATCAAATAGCTGGCAGTCATAATGAAACTGGGCAGTGTGATGCTATTCCCCTTGCCAGAGTCAAATCCCCAGCTGGCTTCTACAGTTCTTGAAACTGAATATGTCAAGACTAACAAAATCATGCCCTCTTGGTTCATAACTTCCCCCTTAAGAACATTTTGTGTTCTTAAAAATGTGAAGGTGCAAGAGATCCACCAAATCTGTGGCATAGAGTAGCCACATGAATAAGAAGGCAGACTTTCTATATCATCAACACCTGTAGAGAATTTTAGCAAAGGTGGTTTGCCTGTCAAGGTGCACCTGTTCAAAGTAACACAAAAATATTAAAGGTACAGGTGGCCTGTTCTGTATTTCATGTGGTTATTCTAGGTTAGTGGCTATTTGTTAGTGAGGAGTCATAACATCCTCATTCAACCTGCAGAAACAGAATGGGATATATTGCTTTGCATGTGGGACTTGAAAGCAACCAAAGGTTCTAGGTTGGGTTCCAGCCATGTGTCCTCTAAGATACTGAATTCAGTTTGCTTACTTCCTTTTTTCCCCTTCAAGCTGGGCATACCCAGCCCCAACAGATTTTTTTGGTAGTGTCTCATGCTACTCTTACAGCATTTCTCTCTCTCTCTTTGGTACTGCTGCAAACCTTGAGATTCTCCCCTTTGTTTCCTGTGGATGATCATGTTTTCACTCTGTAAGTGCAGTGGAATAACTGAACTAGTTATAAATAGGTAGGATCCCATTGCACATAATGGATCTTTGAGCCACTTTCAGTCCCAGTCATGGAAAAGGTGGAGTACGAATAAAGTTATTTATTGGCAACAAATATAAAAGAAACAGACACACACCTTCATGCATACACAGTAATAATAGCATTTGAGGTGAACAATATAACAAATGGGGTGTAAATCCAGGATAAGACAAATAACTTCATACAATATGCAACAGATTTTTAAAGCTTGCAGTCTCAAAATGTGACTGTGGGGTTTTTAAAGGGAAATTAGACGAATTCATCAAGGAAGGGAAGAGGTCTATCAAAGCCTACATAGCTATGAGGCAATATACCTGTAAGTATGAGTTGTGGGCTTCCCAGAAGCAAATAGCTGATCTGTCTTGGAAACAAGACACAAGCCAAGAGAAATTTCAGGCCTGATGCTACAGAATTCTTATGACTGCCTGGTCCACTAGAACCTGCAGATCATCCCTGCCAAAATAAAAAGAAACAGGGATCTATATAAATGAAGCTTAGCAAGTTTTACAATAACATGCTACAGAGCTCATTATAGTCCTGCCGAAAGAAATTTGCTGTACTTGACACTTGAAGTGTGGGCAGGGCCAGCCCTAACATTATGTGCTATATCATTGGTCAACACATTCTAGGAGATGGAGAGACTGATGAAATATTTGAGTTGTATGTACACCCTCCATGCTGCCTTGAGCCCCCAAACATGGTAATAGCAACAACTACTAAAATTTGATTGGAGGGCATTTTGTCTTTTTTCTTAGACTGCAAACACATTTCTGGGATGTAAAGTCTGCGAGGACTTCTAATTACAGACAAGGGGCCACTCACTTACAGTACTCTCCAAATATCCCTTAAATCATGGGAAGGATTTATGGGATCAAATGTTATTCAACTGCAACTCCCAACACTCCTCACTCTTAGCTATGCTATGGATACAGCTGCTGGGAGTTGTAGTCCATTTATAGCTGCAGAGTTGCCTTATTCCTTCTCCTTCCTTAAGGTCACTGGTTAAATAGTGAGCAGAAGTCTCATGTCTTGGCTTTCTCAAGTATCAACGTCTATTTGAGTGATAACATTTTTGTTCCACCCTTCCTTGAAGGTGGTTAGGGAACTCATTTTTAATTCCTCTCATGGACATCACAAATCCTGTAAAGGAAGTTAGGCTGTTGGAGCTTGGAAAAAGTTCCTTTTTTGGACCTCAAGTTCTCAAATCCCCACTGGTCATACTAGCTGTGAGATCTTGTGAGCTGTCTCTGTAAACTAATTCTTCCAAGTCCTGCAAGTGACTTGCCCCAATGCTAGATTCCAAGGAGTATTCAGAAACAGGCTCATTTGCTCAAAGTCTGCGCAATTATTGGTGTGTTTCTTACTGAAATGTACCTTGATTGTATCAGTCCAGATATAGGTCTTCCAGTCGAGTAGGCATTCAGTCTATCCCTCAGCGTCACGCACATTTGTAAGACCGTGATGAGGGTTATTATTATATTAATTTTCCTCTGTAGCAGGGGTGGGAAATCATGCATCTCTACAGATTTCCTCAAGCTACAATTTAGCTATGCTGGGCAGGACTGATGGGAATCACAGTCCAACAGCAATCTGGATTATTCTTGCCCCTGCATTATGGTTATTGTATGAGCCATATGAAACGTTCTGAGCAGTCAAAGAAAACTCAGACTTAGTAAACAGTGGCTTAGTACCATTATTAAAGTTGACAACTCACACACTGAAAATAAAAGCATGACAGGGCCTGTGTTGTGCCAGTTTTGAATAGTTTATATTTCCACTGCCCAGGATCCTCCTTCCCAAATTATCATTTTGGACACCAGATGTTTCTCTCGGAAGTCCCACAGAAGGCAATCTGACTCACTTCCTAATGAGCATGTTTCATGGCACCATCTCCTTATATGATTAACTCCCACAGCTGCCTAAGACCCCACTACAGGTGCAAATTCCACAGCAGCTGCATTTCCAAACCAGGTTGGGGATCAGCCAAAGGAGAATACAGCCACTCAGAAAGAAATGCTTCCTTGCCATGCACTGCTTTCTTTTCCTCCTCGGTTTGGAAGAAACACTTGGGAAATCTCTCTAATTGCCAGAAAGTGTTTTCCCTCAATGATCTGCCATCACCCACAGATGTCACTCACTCTGTAAGATTCCAGGAAGGTGAATGCTGCTGCAGAGAAACCACCTTCACTGCAGAGAAAGTAACCCTTAAATACACATCCACACCCCTTTTTTTTCCTCCTCAGGGTGATGATTTGTCTTGAGACAATCATTTCCAGCACACACCTTCTTTTCCCAGTGTGATTATCTCCTCTCTCCCTTACACAGCCCTTTCCTCCAGCGATTGCTGCACATGAGCCAATCCTGTGCATGTTTATTTTACTCCCAAGTGAAGCTGTGTGGTGTAGTGGGCTGAGTATTGGATTCTGACTCTAGAGACCAGGATTTGAATCCCCACTCAGCCATGGAAACCCACTGGGTGACCTTAGGCAAGTCATATACTCTCAACCTCACAGGAAAGCAAAGGCAAATCCCCTCTGAAGAAATTTGCCACAAAAACCCTATCACAGGTTTTGCTTAGCATTGCCATATGTTAGAAATCACAACGACAACCGTAACAAGGGCTGTAGAGGACTGCAGGCTTGTTACATTGCACCTCCTTCCCCAATGAAGATTCTGCTCTTGCCCCAATTTTGTGGTATTAAATAAATAAAACTTGAATAAATTAAACTTATTGTGTTTGTTTATACAATGTATTTATTTATTACAGATAAAAAAAATACCATCCTGACAAGTCTGCAGTAGTTAGCAAAGAGAGGGACTTTAAACTCTAAAAACACACACTTCTGTTCCCTGCTCCTGCAGATGAGATGGCTGCCAATTATAAGGGAAAGGCACTCTTAGCATGCTCAGAGATATTGACCTAAATCCAATTGCTAATCCCAATTACAGCCGATCCACTGAATCCACCAGATTCACATAAGTATTGATTTACCATTCAGCATTAGATTGTTTGGGTCTACTATGTCTAGGAATACCTATTGAGTACAAGCCATGTCTCTATTATTAATGGCTATAAAAGCAGGCATACAGCAGAGGTTTCAGACACTCAGTTCTAGCACACCAGCCTGTTTTATCATTCCTCTCTGTTTTACCCTCATGCACACATCTTTCTTCCATACAAGAGAGATACATTAAATAGATACAGGTTCTCTCAAACACAGTTACCAAAAGAAATAATTTTCTCAAGCTGCTCTACATCAGCACTTCTTAAAGTGCCTAATGTAGAGAACCAGCAGGGTGGTTTTTCCTCCCCAAATGTTGCCAGGGACTAGTAGCACCATTCTGTGCTCCACTGACTACAAACCATTTATTTCCTGGAAACTCACCGCAGATGCCAGCAGATAGTTGGAACTGGCATCCCACAGACCACCACTTTGAAGCGTATTGTTCTATAGGATTATCTGGTTTAGTGTCTGCATGCTTACTTCACGCTAGCTAACACACTGGGATTTATCTTTTCGTCTTTCAGTGCTGTGCTCATTAATAAAATATATGGTGAACAGAATAGCACTACTCTCAGCCAAAGCCATTGTCTTTTCATCCATCTACCCCCTCCTATTCCCCCTCCTAAAGATGCTTTGGACACCCTGCAGCCTTGCAAAGATAAAGGAGGATGAAGGAGAGATTAATTCTTTCTCTCTGGGGCAAAAGCACTATTTTCCACTGAGATAAGTAACTTGTGAGAGCCAGTGTATTACAGTGTTGCAAGTTGGACTCTAGGAGGCCAGAGTTCGAATCCCAACCTAGCTAAGGAAAGGCGTTGGGTGACCCTGGGCAAGAAGAAGGCAACTGCAAACCTCTTCAGAATAAATCTTGCAAAGAAATCCCTAGAATAAATTGCCATAGGTCACAGTCAACTTGAAGGCACTCAAATTAGCTTGTCTCTGGGGCTGCTCTGTTTCAGAAACCAAGGCGTGTTACAGACTGCCAAAATAAAGCTGCTTCGGGTCTCTTTGGAGGTATGCTATTTAAATGATGCATGGGTCCTAAGAGTCCGGAGGTCGCACCAAAGCCACACTCCATTCCTAAGCACAGGAGTGCAGCTTTGGTGCAGCTTCCGGATTCTTAGGATGCATGCATCATTTAAACAGCATACCTCCAAAGAGACCCGAAGCAGCTTTATTTTGGCAGTCTGTAACAGGCCCAAGGCGAAAGAGAGTGCCTTGATTAAATTCTCATTCAGGCGAAACAAATCTTCTAACTCAAAAATGAATTGATCAAGGAGATTCCTAGTCCAGAGGTTTCCTTGACCTGCTGGATTTCTATGTGCAAGAATCAATGGAGCATTTTTATGTCCATTTCCATACCTGGGGCTTTGGATTTCTGCAGGTAAGAGCATTGAATTGCAAAGGGGTGATGCCATACAGCAACAGCAAGAGGGCTTTAAGCTCCTTGCGAGCATCTACACTGTAGAAATAATGCATTGAACTGCCATGGCAACAGAATCCTGGCATTTATAGTTTTGTGAGGCACCAGCACTCTTTTCTTGTTGTTGTTGTGTGCCTTCAAGTCATTTCTGCTTTACGGTGATCATAAGACGAACCTATAATGGTGTTTTCTTGGCAAGATTTCTCCATAGAGGATTTGCTACTGCCTATCCCTGAGGCTGAGAGCATGTGACTTACCCAAAGTGACCCAGTGGGTTTCATGACCCAGCCAGAAATGGAACCCTGGTCTCCAGAGTCGAAGTTTAACACCCGAACCACTATGTCACGTTGGCTCTTTGACATGGCAAGCTAAGGACCCAGTGAAACTGCAAATCGGATGGAGCTACAGCACTGAAAATGGTGTCAAAGGGCCCAAACAGACAGGACAAAATAAAGCTGCTTCGGGTCACTTTGGAGGTATGCTGTTTAAATGACACATGCATCTTAAGAGGCCAGAAGCTGCGCCAAAGCTACGCTCCATCCTTAGGAGTGGAGCGTAGCTTTGGTACCTCTTTGGATGCATGCATCATTTAAACAGCACACCTCCAAAGTGAGCCAAAGCAGCTTTATTTTGACCTGTCTGTTTGGGCTCAAACTTATTTCTACAGTATGTTGAGCACCATTGAGACTAACTGAAAGAAAGACTTGGCAGCATGAGCTTTCGTAGAATTCAGTCTGTGTCCTCAGATGCATTTGATGGAGTGGAAGCCAGGTACAGGCATATGTCTATAGTGTGTAGATGCACCCCAGGAGTAAGCCACACCAAAACAGAGGGGCTTTTTGCTGAGCATCAGGGCAGAGGCTGGCAGTGTTAAGCCTCTCATCTGTCTTTTCAGGGCCAAAGCAATGATGATGGAGCCTGCTGGCAATTTCTCCTGTCATGCCAGCAGGCGACTTCCACTGCCTCCTGTCTGCCAGAGCAGCAGATTTCACCAGGCAAAAGTGGCCTAACAGCACAAGTGGAGGAGGGCTAAGGCAGGGGGGCTTTCTGGAAGTATCTCTCTCTGGAGAAAAGCACTCTCTGTGTATGCTGTGTTACTCTTTCCACCCAGATATCCTCACCGCAGAGGACAAGGCCCCGCAAAACGTAGGATGTGCTAGAAAAAAAATGTAGGGCATGGCCAAAAGCAATAAACACTTATCTATTTTAAATGTTTATTATTTTAAACTGTATTTGATGTGGGTATTTAGTTAAAGTAAAGGATAAGGGGGTGAAATTTTAGTCCCGTTACGTATTTGTTTATGTGTTTTTGTAAAGCGACTTGATCCTTTGGAAAGGCGGCATATAAATAAATTTATTATTATTATTATTCTATAAATGTAAATCCCTGCTTTTTAACAATGCTCAAGACTGAAGGCTGGAAATGTAGGGCATGCCCTGGAAAAGGAGGACCTCTGGTCACCCTCTTTCCACCTGCCTTGGACTTTTTGTTCGAAGCATGCAGGGTGACCAGAAACACTGTCTGACCTGTCCCCATTGCATCCAAGGACACAAGACCCCTCTTT
Source organism: Sceloporus occidentalis (assembly GCA_023333645.1). Lineage (NCBI taxonomy): Eukaryota > Metazoa > Chordata > Lepidosauria > Squamata > Phrynosomatidae > Sceloporus > Sceloporus occidentalis. Next base: position 15,371,883 of record JALMGF010000004.1, read on the forward strand.
CCCCTGCCTCTGTGTACCCCAGCATGTGGCCAAGGGCTCCTATTACCAAGGCCCTGGAGCCCAGGGTTCGAATCCCGGCTTGGCCATGGAATCCCACTGAGGGGACCCTTGGGCAAGTCACACTCTCTCAGCCTCCTCAGGGGAAGGCAGGGGCAAACCTCCTCTGGGCCAGTCTTGCCAAGAAAACCCCATGATAGGGTAAGAAATAAGGAGGAGGATGCCTAAAAATGCTGCCCATTTTGAGACCAGTCTGTAGAGAGCTCTTATGGCACCTTGGAGACTCACTGAAAGAAAGAAGTTGGCAACAGGAGCTTTCCTAGTCTTTAATAATAATAATAATAATAAATAATTCAGAGAGAGAGTGTGTGTATGCTCTTGGAGCACCTTTGAGCCTCAGTGAAAGAAAGGGGCAGCAGAAGTTTTCCTAGACTTATAGTAATAATAATAATAATAAGAAGAAGAATAAGAATAATAATAAGAAGAGACAGCTATTGGAGCACCTTTGAGCCTCACTGAAAGAAAGAAAGGGGCAGTAGGGGCTTTCCTAGACTTCAGTCTACTTCCTCAGGTGCATTTTTAAATAGAGAGGAAGTAGAATGGAGTCTATCTCTCTCTCTCTATTATTATTATTATTATTATTATTATTATTATTATTATTATTATAGTCTAGGAAAGCTTCTGCTGCCCCCTTCTTTCTTTCAGTGAGGCTCCAAGGTGCTCCAAGAGCTCTCTCTCTCTCACTCTCTCTCTATTATTATTATTATTATTATTATTATTATTATTCTAAAGCTCCATCTCCAACTGCACCTGAAGAAGTTGCCTGGGGCCTAGGCAAGCTCCTGCTGCCCCCTTCTTTCTTTCTCTGAGTGAGTCTCCAAAGGTGCCCCAAGAGCTCCCTACAGCCCTGGCTCTAGCTTTGAGCTGGAAGGAGGGGGCCTCAGGGTTGGCCCCCTTCTGCCCCCCTCCCTCTCTCTTCTCTTCCTACTCTCCCTCCCTTCTTTCCCAATCCTCTGGGGACCAGGGGGCGGGGCCTCCCTCCCTCCTCCTTCATGAATATTAACGAAGGGGGCAGGCCCCTCCCTCCCTTTCCCCTCCCTCCCCCTCCCCTTGGCCATGGGCGAGCCAGCTGAGAGGCAGTCACTTCAGTGGGACTCACACAGGAGTGGGACCGGGTCTCCCTCCTTCTCTGGCCTCTTTTTTTTTTCTCTTCCTTCCTTTCTTTCCCTCCTTTTCTTTTCTTTTCTCCCCTTCCCTTCCCTCCCTCTTCGCCTTCCTTCCCCCTCAGTCTTCTTTTCTCTCTCTCTCTCTGTCTTTTGTGCCCCATTGTTTCTCCCCTTTCTTCCTCAGGGGGTCTATGTGGGAAGGGGGCTGGGGCAGGGGCCAGGTCCTTGTGCCCAGGAGGGCCAGGAAGGCGGGACACCCAGCCCAGGGAGACCTCCTCCTCCTCCTCCAACAGCAACAGCAGCAGCAGCAGCAGAAGAAGAATCAAAAGAAAAGGGAGAAAGGAAAGGGAAAGAAAGGGGGAGGGAGAGGAGAGGAGAGAGGGCGAATAAAAGGAGGCTGGGCTGCTCTGCTCTGCAGGGAAGAGCAGCGCTTGCAAAGCCCCAAGGCAAGGAGAAGCAGCCCTTGGAGGCAAGGCAAGGCAGGGATGCAGCTCGCCCAGGCGCCCCCGACGCCCCTCGCCAGCCTCAGCCTCCTCCTCCTCCTCGCTTGGACACTCCAGGTAAGTCCCCTCTCTCTCCTTCCTTCCTTCCTTCCTTCCCTCCTTCCCTCCTTTGTGGCTAGGGGTTTTTCTAGGCAAGATTGCTTCTCCCTTGAGGCTGAGAGAGTGTGACTCCATTGCCCAAGGTGGGGATGTCTGCTCAGCCAGAGGCAGGATTCGAACCCGGCTCTCCAGAGTTCAAGGCTCAAGCCCCAGCGCAAAGGGGCTCCAAGATCTCTCCACGGACTGATTCTACAGACTGTTATTGCCTTTGAGTAATAATAATAATAATAATATGCATTTGAGGAAGGAGACTGGAGCCTAGGGGCCCCAAGATCTCGCCACATACAGATTCTACAGACTGTTATTACCTTTGAATAATAATAATAATAATAATAATAATAATAATAATAATAATAATAATATGCATCTGAGGAAGGAGAATGAAGCCTAGGGAAGCTCCTGCTGGCAACTTCTTTCTTTCACTCAGTCTCCAAAGGGGCTACAAGAGCTCTCTGCATACTGTTTCTACAGACTATTATTACCTTTGGATGATGATATGCATCTGGGGAAGGAGACTGAAGCCCAGGGAAGCTCCTGCTGCCAACTGCTTGCTTTCAGTTAGTTTCCAAAGGGACTCCAAGAGCTCTCTGCATACCAGTCCCTTGTAAAACCTATGCATCTGAGGCATTATATGCATCTGAGGAAGGAGACTGAAACCTAGGGAAGCTCTTGCTGCCAACTTGTTTCTTTCACACATATTGTCTCAGAGGTGCTACAGGAGCTTTCTACAGAATGATTCTACAGACTTCAATATGGCCATGTCTTTGAATTTTACCTCTTGAGGGGGCAACTGGTTTTTTCTCTCTTGTTTTCCCCTTTTACCTTTTGGGAATCGTGGAATATCTTCCATCACATTTTGTGTGTCTTCAGTTCTCATGTACCTCTTTTTCTTCTTCTTCTTCTTCTTCTGTACAAACCATGTACTAACATTTTGTTCCTCTCTTTTTCTCTTTCTTTCTCATTTTTTTGGGGGGGGTGCTTTTTAAAAACCAACCAACCAACAGGTGACTCTAGCATCGGGCCAGTTCGAGTTTGAGATCCTGTCCATGCAAAATGTCAATGGCGAATTGCAAAATGGGAATTGCTGCGATGGGACCAGGAACCCAGCTGATCGCAAATGCACCCGAGACGAGTGTGACACTTACTTCAAAGTTTGCCTGAAGGAGTATCAGTCCCGGGTTACCTCTGGGGGCCCTTGCAGCTTTGGATCCGGATCTACCCCAGTCGTCGGTGGGAATATCTTCAATTTGAAATACAGTCGGAATAATGAAAGGAACCGAATTGTTCTCCCTTTCAGCTTTGCCTGGCCGGTGAGTGACTCTATGCTGAGGCATCTTGCTCTCCCTGTGTGTGTGCGCCTTTCCCATGTGTGCGCCTTTCCCATGGCATAAGCCGGCTGTCCAGTGTTTGACTTCTCTCTGTCCAGCCCCAGAGAGCATGGATTTGGCAAGACTGGGGAGTGCACAAACTTTGGCCAGCTAGAGACTGGTGGCTGCTGATCTCTAGCTTAAGAATGGCAGCAAGGGAGCTGAAGTGGGATGGGCCCATTTTCATGTGTGTCTGCCGTGGAAACAGGTTGCAAGTCCCTTTTAGAATGAAAAAATCACAGGGTCATCTGATTTTTATTCATTTTTCTTCCTAAGTAGTTCTCATTCCCTGAGCAAAAAGCAAAGCAAAAAAGAAAGAAAGAAAGAAAGAAAGACCAGGAGGAAGGGTGTCTTAGAGGTCTCTGGGTGAAAATATGCTTGCTAGAAAAGGGAAGAATGCTAAGGGAGCTGTCTTGGCAATGCTTGATGGGATTTCCATGTGCTTTCCAGCGCTCACGAGGAGCCGCTCAATGCCAGGGTCTCTGAGAATCTTGTTTGCACATTTTAGAGGCACGGCAGTGTCCCTGGGAACTAGATAAAGACAGAAAAGGAGGCTTGGCTCTCCACCTTGTTGCTTTCCTGTTCCACCCACTGTCCACATGAGCATTAAGGGTTGCAAGAGAATTGGAACGAACGGTTGTATTTCTCTGGCTTTGGCTAAGGTAGCACCCCTGGACGCCTGAAAATAGGCATGCACTGTGGAAGGCTTGATCCTTACTATAGTTGATCTTTAGATTAGGCTCTGGAGAAGCATGGACTGTGTGTGAGGGGGTCTTCCAGTAGTTCATGCATCCTCACAGTGGTTCATGCATTCTAACATTTGTACGTTCCTGTCTTTATTTTTTGGATTTGGGGCCATTTTTCTGTAGAAACAAAAGTGGCGTGAGGGTTGTTCCACAATATATCGGGGTTGGGTTGTCTCTTCAGCTGTGGAGACGGACAGCATCCTTCAGAATCCCAGCCAGACATATGGAAGCTATCTGATATCCCTGTGAAGGATGTGGAGCAGTTGCAGATCCTAGTGGTGAGGATGGGCATTTTCTGATTATTTCAAACTAACTTGAGAGATGGGACATTCTGTGTTTATGGCTCTCTCTTTTTGAGGGTAAAGCAGTATTCCTTACCCACTTTGTTGCCTTCGGGAGGAGATGCAACTGTTGTACCCAAACACAAGACATCGTTTTCTTATTGGCTCATGTTACTGAAGTGGAAAGGATTTGATGGGAGGGACTTCTAAGTCCCACCTCGCTTTTCTTGTGTGCTCTCTTTCTCGTTCAAAGCAGAAGCACCAATGCTAAGCCATGTGCTCTCCTACTGCCTCCTATCTGCCTGTGTAGCGAATGTCAGCTCCTTGTCACTTCTATGGTGTTTTTTTTTTGGGGGGGGGGTGGCTGCCTCTTTTTTTAAAAGGGTGAAACCAAGTGCATGCATTTCAGGAGACAGCATTGCAGAGTTCAATTGTGGATTCCACAAAAGTATTCTCTGTATTCTCTGGAAGCCTTGTGGTTCAGGGTTGCATGAAAAGAGATAAAAGTGTTATCAAATACACTATCAAAGGCATATTTTAAAATGTTTTTGGAGGAAAATGAGTGGTATTTGAAGTACTGCCAGCGTCTGTCATATCTCTGTTAAAGGATTCAGTCTCTCCCCTGTTTTCCCCACTTCTTTGAGGGGCAACGTCTTGGCACATAAATCTTTCTTGTCTATCAGGAATCTGATTATTCTTACATAGTCCAAACTGATTTGTGTTTCTGTGATGACAAGCAGGCTTTGAGAGGTTCCCTTGAAATCACTTGAGTATTGCTGCACTCCTATGTTTGCACACTTTGCAGTACAATCCTCTGTAGGTCTTTTGTGTACCTTCAAGTTGTTTCACACCAAAGGCAAACCTATCATAGGTTTTTCTTTCATGTTTCTTCAGAGGGGGTTGCCATTCTCTGAGGCCGAGAGAGTGTGACTTACCCAAGATCACCCAGTAGGATTCCATGGCCAAACCAGGATTCAAATCCTAGTTTCCCATGCAACACTCAAACCACTACACCATGCTGGCTCTCTGTAGGTATACATGAAAGTAAATCCCACTGAGTTAATTGTAACTTATTCATAGGCCTGTTACAGACTGCCAAAATAAAGCTGCTTCGGGTCTCTTTGGAGATATGCTATTTAAATGATGCATGAGTCCTAAGAGTCTGGAGGTTGCGCCAAAGTCACACTCCATTCCTAAGCACTGGAGTGCAGTTTTGGTGCAGCTTTTGGATTCTTAGGATGCATGCATCACTTAAACAGCATACCTCCAAAGACCCAAAGCAGCTTTATTTTGGCAGTCTGTAACAGGCCTTAAATAGGTGGGGACAGAACTGGTGCCTGAACTTGAGTGCACACCTCACTTAAATCCAGTAGGGCTTGCTTAGGATTGCATCATTGTAAAACTGAGTTGCAGCTGTCCCTTCAAAATAATAATTCAATATCTAATTTTCTTCTTTTCTCCCTCCTTCTTGTCCCCCTGGGGGGGGGGACATTAGCATCAGTTTGCCAGGTTTTTTTTTAATTAGTATACCTTGTACCATAATAAAGCAATGTACATTTTGTCAAACATAATCCAAAAGACAATGTATCATTCTAGTTAAAAAAGCAAAGCAAAGCAAATAGACCTTAAACTAGCATACACAAATCAGCACTGTATGTGGTTTGTTGTCCTTGTGTGCCTTCAAGTCATATCTGGCGTGTGTTGACCCTTTCATAGGTTTTTCTTGGCACAATTTATTCAGAGGAAGTTTGCAATTTCTTTCCTCTTGGGGTGACAGAGTAGACTTGCCCAAGGTTACCCAGTGCATTTCCATGGCTGAGCAGGGATTTGAACCCTGATCTCCCTGAGTCTTAGTTCAACATTCAAACCACTGTAGTTGCTTGCCTGAGGTTAATGTGGAGGGAGATCCACCAGGCAGGTGCTGTAGCACACAATGCCCTTCTTCCTTGAGATGAACAAAGGAAACATGAGGCTCTTCTGTCTCTCTGATGGACACAGTGGGATGTACAGGATGGCATGTACAAAAAGCCTTGTGGAAAGTGTGTGTGTGTCCTGTGTGAGTAAGATATGAGTCAGTCCTGTGTTGAACTCCTAGACAGGCCAGGTAGCTTCACCAGGTGTGTTTCTAAGCAGCTGCCTGTTTATTCACTCCTAAAACTTTCAGCTACATCATTTAACACCACTGTGATGGGTGACTGGGAGAACAAAACAACAACAAAATACTATGCGTGGTTTTAAGTTGGCACAACACACCTTCAACAAAATATCTGCTTCAAATAAAGGCAAACATTTCAGAGACAGACCTGAGACACTTTCTGCAGGGCTTTATAGTACTCCAAGGTTTTTTTTCTTCCCAGCCACTGGGGAAAATCTCTTGGCTGACCACACCTGTGTTTGTAATGTAGCTCTTGCTTCTGTTGCTACCTTCTTTCTGTTGAACAAGGGCTGCTGTCAAGGAACTTGGGCCAACTTGTAGTTGGTATTGTCCCAGTCATCTGTGTGGCTGTCTAGCTAGAAAGAGAATCTGTCTACACAATTCACACAGTTGTGAACTTTGAATTGAGCTGTCGTTGCTCAGAAGGTTTGGTGCTGCTGAGACATCCAGACAAATTCTTGTGTTCCTTCATTTTTTATGGGTAGTCTCCACTTTGCAAACGAGATGTCCTTTAAAAGTTTCTGGAAGCTAGCAGAGAATAAAGATCTGTTCCCTTCTTCTATTGGAGCAATTCATACTGAAGTTAGAATTACCATGACTTCACTTTCTGTAATCTTGGAGGAGGCTTTCTATAATTTAGAATGAACCCATTTTAAGAAATGCCTTGCATCTGTTTCCCCAAAAGCTTTTTTCCATATAGCCTCAGATAGTTTTAATTCAGTCATCTTGGATAAATACACTTCTTTGTCTCCTTCTCTTTACCCTCACCCACAAAGAAAAATCCCAATACAGAATAGAACTGGAGAACCTACACTTTCTCCACCTATAAAAATTTGTTAACTTTTGTTGGTTTTAGAAATAGGAGTGGGAACTTGGTTTGGCTTTGGACTTTTGTTATTAAAACTTCCCACTGCCTGGTCTGGGTTTTGATGTAACCCTTGTGAGTAATGGCTGAAAGATGGAGGGCCATAAATTTCCTTTTAAAAGTTTGGAAGTTTGAATAGGTTGCTAAGAAACAGGGCATCAGATGAGGTTGAGTGAAGTAAAGGAGCCATCCAAAAGACTGCACCTGCAGCAACAAAGACTAAAATGGTACAAGTGGAAATCCAGTTGTGCACTTAGTAAGCGTGACCAACACTTTAACTGACAGGTATTCTCTGTTGCAGCATCTGTGCTGCAGAAATAATCCAGTTTGACACCACTGGAGCCTACAGTTCCTAGGATTCCATAGCATGGAGCCATGGCAGTTAAAAGTGGTGTCAAACCAGTTTATTTCTGCAATATGGATGCAGCCTATGTCATCATAAAATCCTTCATAAACTCTTGTTCTCTACTTGAAGGAATCCCTCATTTTATTTGTTACCACTCACACAGCAGTGTCCTATTACTTGAAACTGTCTGCCACACAATACACGTAGATTAATCCATGATCTGCTTTGACACTCTGGAATGGGTGAGCTGCCTTATTTCACTGAACTCAGACTGCTTCATGAAATGATGCTGAGCAGGAGATGCTTGCGTCTTGAGGTGTTTTTTCCCCCAGTGAGCAAAGTTGGCAGCTTTTCCAGTGCGTTACTCAGCCTTGAGGTGGCTTTTCTTTTCTTGAAGAGTTTACAATAGCAGATTGCAAGGCTCCCTAATTTAGGGGCTAAATGCATCAGCCTGTTGGATGCCTAATGAAGTGATAAAATGCCTCAATTGCTCTGCTGCAAATTATAAAAATACAAGTTTCAAATTTCCTGTGTTTGTACACCCTTGGGGTAAGAGAGCCTAAGAACAGCCCACTGCTTAACTAGTTATGTTCCTTTTCCATAAGATTCTCCCAAGGGATTTGTTGCTAAGACTTATTTTGTTCTAGGATCTGCTTTGGAGGAAAACCAAAATCTTGCTGAGTTATGCTAGGCTTTCATTTGGAAGCAGCCTTTCCAAAAAAGAAAACCCTTTTGTCTGATCTATCGAAGGGTCTCTGACCCCAGGAAGGCAGGGGGTGGGTGGGTGGGTGCTATCAGATTATCCTTCAGCCTGTGAATGCTCTCCCATTCGGACTTTGCAAGATTGGTTACTCAAATTAACTTCTGAGAGTAAAATTTGTGGCACCAAGCATAGAATTAATGGTGTCGTGAAAGCCCGCCTTTGGGAAAAGAACCGAGGACATTGTGGGAAAGGTTGTGCAATGTGAAAATACTAATGGTATTTTTAATGAGAGAGAAACCACACTGGAGTAGATAATTGTTTGCATTAAGTGTTTGAAAAGTAACCAAGTTTCCCAGTGTTGGGTTGCAGTTCATTGGGTGAGGCCAGTAATCCAAAGTGCATATACTTTTGTCATCTGACTGTGATACTAGCTTGAAATGGAGCTGGTGCTGTTGTCCCCCCCCCCCCCCCCTTTCCCCGGTTGTGGTTCAGTGAAATCAAAGGACCTAACTGCCAAGTTCTGTCAAGGCTTCATTGGAAAGAAGTGCTACTGTGTTTAATGGGAATTACTCACTTGTAGACTTTCTTAGAATGTATTCTACATAGGATTGTGTTTGGGGCCAAAACCTGAATAGTAGTAGTAGTGATTTTTTTCTTCTTCTTCTAGTCTTGTTGGTTATCTTTGATGGTTCATAATTAGAGAATAAGTAAAGGCTGAGATTTCATCTATACACAATTAGGGAATAAAATTCAGGTGAGCATTTCTTTTGGGTGGGACTAAACCACTCTCAACTTTTATCGAGGGTTAAGTCAATGAACAGCCTCTGCAGAAATAAAGAAAACTTGTGTTTTGAGAGGTACTGCTTTGTTCCATAGCCCATATAACATTTCACCATGCTGATATTGGAAAGTAAAATAGTGCTTCTGACATTAAGGACTTTACTGTGAGTTGAAAACTTCTTGACAGTTGAATTGGTGGACTCAGCAGTTTTCCAATGTATTTGGAAGGATGGAAGTGGATATATGCCTAGTTTAAGAAGTGCTGTATATAATATTATGTTCATAATGGCCCAGTATGCCCTGAAATGGTTAAAGGGATTCCAATAAATTGTACCATGAGTCCCTTACTAATGTTTTCTGATTTTTCTTAACACTGAATGGGTATGGGGAAACCTTTTAAAAAAAAGTCTTACTGGGTGCAAACCTGACTTTTTGCTTGGCTGGCTACTAGGTATTCTGTCCATTAACCTTGTCACCCTGCTTTAACTGGTGCATTTAATTATCAAAGCAATGCTTTAAACAGTTAGAAAGGCTAAATGCTGAGAATAGTGTAATCTTCTTGGTGCTGAGGGTTTTAAACTGACCACTGACATCCTGGCCAGCTTTCTGTATTTCCTTTTGGTCATAAGGAGGATGGGAAAAGACAAACTTGTAACCAGATAAGGCTTTTTGGTTTGTAAAGGTTACTGAGCCTGCTGCAGCTGAGACCTATTTAGAGAGGCAAAAGTCTAATGAAATGAGGTGCCACAGTTCCTCCTTTTTTAAAAAGTGCCAAACTTCCTTTTGTTTAAAGTTTTCCAGTTTGGTCATTAGAATAATTCTAGTCCGGCCACCCAGACGGAGGCACTGATGGCTAATATTAACCAATAACAATAGTGTGGCCATACTGACGGCAGGGAGGATTACAGGACATAATGGGGCCTATCCAAAAATAATGCTCATAGGGGGCAAGCAACAGGAAGCAGCAGTAGACTCAGCATAGTTTGGCTCCCAGACAAACCATGGACTTGCTCCACACAATGGCAACTTCAGCACATCATGTATTCACAGGATAGTCATTATTCCATCAGGCTTGCCAGAACAGTGATCAGCTTGGTTTATTAGAGGGAAGCATACACACATACTCAGAAGGAGTAAGTGATGTCCTCTCTCAGGCTCTCTTTTTCCTGAGCTGCCCTGCAAGGGAAGAGAGGGAAGTTGTGCTCTTTGATTTCATTGTGCACTCATTTTAACAGTGAACAGGATCTTTGCTCCTTAATGCACTGAAGGGCAAGGCACATTCACTTAACTGATTTGAAGGAACAACAATGTGGCACAAATCCTGTAAGATTTTTGTTTTCCCCATAACTAATCTCTTTGCTTCCTGTAGTGACCAGTAGAGGTATTGGTGTCATTGTTTCCATACACAACCCCAGGTTCTCTATGCTCATAGCCTCTAATGTGAACTCACAGCAGCAACAACAAAAAGCACAGAATGTTCAATAGTGTACGTGTTTGTAAATGTGTTTGTTTCTGTTCTTGTCTTCGAGAACTGAGGAGTCTGGAGGATTGCCAGTGGCATCATGTCTTAACCAAGATTGTTACCACATTCTTTGTTTTCAAATATGGCTGGGGCTACTCCAGGCAATACTAAGGGAGAGCCACTCTTAACCCAGGCTGTTCTGCTTTGATGGTCACTGTGGGAATAGTATACTGGACTGGACAGGCCTTTGGTCTGATCCAACAAAACTCTTGAATTCATAAGGATGTTGTTGGCTGAGAAGCTGTTAAACCAATGCTCACGCTGCCCTGCACCCAGATTTCCACAGGGACTTTTCACAGCCTTGTCGATTTTGGAGGAGGAGGGCAAAAGGTGTGTGGTACCTTTTTCTTTAGTGATGCTGATCTTCTTTAGTGATGTTGAAGGAGTTGACATGGGGCACTGGCCTAACAAGTTCTGCTTCACTGACTTGCTCTTCTGCCTCAAGCAAGTAATGGCACTGCCAGTTAAGACAGGGAGGGTGAGAAGGAGCTCTGCTTGAACCTCTCTCAGTACTGTTGTGTAGCTCTTGAGGGCTGGGTTTGACTGGTTGTGGTTCACCCCTGGCTTCTTTTGTCTTGCCAGAAACATGTGCAAAGTCAACATTGGCACTCTCTGCTGTACTTGTCAATTAACTGATTTTTGCACCTAGCACTGCTGTTTCTCTCCTCCCTGTGAGATAGCAGTGTGTGCATACAGGGCGTCCTCCCCGGAGGAGGCCTTTGAGGGAAAATCTTGTCCCATGGCATTTGCCCAATCTATACCTTTCATCCACCAAAGCAGGGTGGATGTGGAGTAAGCCAGTCCACTCTTTGTCCATAAAATGCCATTGGAAATATGAACACATCCCACATATTTGTTGTGGTGTAATGAGTTAAAGGAGGAAGAAGAAGTTGCCATACTTTACTTTGTGAAGCCTGAGAAAGTATAGGAGTTTTTATGCAGCAGGAGCATATTGGCAAATAATGACCATATTTCCTTCTCCAAGGATATGGGGTTTGAGACTTCTTGTCGTCTTTTCTAATGTAGTCTTCTACTGAACTCTTTTCTACTGTACCTATTTCATCAAGACAATATAGTTTGTCTCTGTCCACCACCACAGCAAACAGTAGATCTCTCTTGTTTTCTTACCCCAGTTATGTTGTTACTGTCTTACCCATTTCCAGCTACCCAACTGTTGGATTCCCAACAAATCCAGACTCCTTCACAGTTCGAAAAAGTTTCTTTTTTGGACTACAGTTCCACTGCCTATGCTAGCTGAGGCATTCTGGGAGCCATGGTCCAAACAGGCAACTTTTCCAAAGTTCTGTTCTAGACTATACATCTTTTAAAAAACAGGGAAGATTCTTGTCTGAGTTTGGAAGCTAAGCAGAATCAGATCTGGTTAGTACTTGGATGGGAGAATGTCAAGGAATATCTAGTGATACAGTATAGTCTGCACTTCAGAAAAAGGCAATGGCAAACTATCTTCGAGTATTCTTTGCTTAAGAAAACTTTGTGAAATTCATAGGGTTGTCATAAGTATACCTGTGTCACTTGCATACACACAAGGCACAAAATTGGGATGGAAAGCTCTTACATAGGAAAGGGTCTTCTCTTATACTATTTTAATAAGCCTGAATGGTGGGAAAGATTTGCCAGTATTCTACTGAGATGTTGCCTTTAAGAAAAAGTACTTTGTAAAAACTTGGAGCCAGGCATTGGCAAGCCTGGTTTGTGGGTGAGACAATCTTTCAAAGAGCTAGAAAATCAGGCTCTGCCACATCTTCACATTGTATCACTCAACATGGGCCAGACTTGAACCCGGGACCTTCAGATAAGAATCTGAGTTACAGTAAGCCATTATGGCTGTTGGAGGGGGGACACAAAACAAGGGTGAGGTGCGTGGGAACAAGAACCACAGCCAGACTCGGATTCAAGTCCTTGCTTTTCCCAGGCTCATGAAATGCAGTCAGGGCCACAAAGGTATGCACCAGTTATAGAAAGGGGGAATGTGTTTCCATACGATGACTTGACTTGAAAGGAAAGTTTAGTTTCAGATATTTGGGGGGGGGGGAGCATTAGAACTGTTTTCAGTGAATGTCAGTAACAGTTCTCATGCTCTTGAATTATTTCTGAGTTAGCTCATGTGTTTTTCCCTGCCTAAAATGGGTCACAGCACAACTTGGTTTGACTTGGCTTCAGTGAGGTGGCCAATGACAGCTTTTTGGAGATATCTATTTTGGACATGTGGACAGTTTTCTCAAACACTTTTAGAAACTGTATCTTATCTATATCCATGCAGATGTTTCAAATCTTAGGCCAGGGTGGGTAGTTCCTGATGTTGCTAGACTACCACTTTGTTCAGCCCTCACCAGCTTAACCATTGTTGAGGAACCATCGGAATTGTAGTCCAACATCTGCAGAGCTATAACTTAACCACCCTTGTCACTACACCATCTGATCACCCCCACACTTAAAAGTTCCTCCATGCTTGAGAATGTGTAGTAGTTGCTGGAAATGGGGGGGGTTGATAATCGGTGTTTCAGAAAACCCATATAGAATTTTTGCAGGGGTTGAAGGATTGCACCAATTTAAAAACATGTGTTGCCACTCCAGTCGTCTGCTAGGAGTAAGGAACTCACTGGCTTTTCACTCTGTTTCTACTTCTTTAGCCTTGACTCTGCTGCTACTGGGATGGTTTTTGCATTGTCACCCCTAACTTTGGGAACATCATATCCTGACTGTGGCAGCACTGCATGATGACTTTAATTTACCTTAGAAAGGACCCCTTTTAAGCCAATGAAAGCAGGTGGCATTTTACCTCCATCGCATGACACTGCTGGAAAGAGCAGTGGTGGGCCCTCTTGGGTGCTCAAGAGACATTTTGGGTGAGGGGCTGCAGTTGGATAGCTTTGAGATTGTTGGCTTGTGTTTCTGGTGTATGTGGTGGGGAGTGAACGGGAATTAAATGGTGCTGCAAGAATAGTATGATGCTTTATCCATCACATCTTATTCTCAGGGGCAGGACAGTTTATTGGGAAGCAGATGCTTCTTGATCCAGGAAATACTTGCTAAAAAAGTAGTGGACAATGGTTTTGTTGATTTTGTCAGCCATCTTTACCAGTTAACATGGTGCCAATTGCAGGTCTAGTTCTCCTTGTGCTTGGGCTCAACCAGTTCAAGCTGTACTTGTGGTCTCCTGTCATGGAAGAGTCTTCTATACCAGAAGCAAGATGTCAGACATCAAAATCATATCTTGTGTTCTCCCAGCTAATACTCTTTGTGAGTGATATGGTTAGCCATTGAAACCACACATGTCTCTATCTGCAGCCTGAGCTGGTGCTTCCCAGACAACAAGTTGATGGCCACAGTAAGACCTAGCCAATCAGGGTGGTAGCATGTGTTAACCTTATATCATTCTCTACCCTAATTTTTGATGTGGGGCACATGTATTTTTGGCTCAGAGTAGTCCCTCCGTTCCCATACCTAAATGACAAGCTTGTATGGAGCCCTAGCCTTCTGGTCAAGGTTAGAGTTGCAACAGTAAATTGGGGGTGACTTTCTCTCCGTCTATCTTGCAACCCCCATAGCTTATTGCTGACTTGTTGCCTAGTACCTTGGTTTGATGGACTAAGATTCAAGATGTGGAATTCTTGTGTCTGACTGGTGTATTCATTCAAAGATGTGCAAAGGTCAGACATGGCATGGGAAAAATTAAGCCTCTGTGCTGTGTGCATGCATTCCTTGGCTATCTTAATTGTTGATCTGTATAGAGCGGGGATTGATGCACACCTCTTAACCCTCTAACATCTTGGTGGTGTAGGGCTTTTAAAGCAGAAAAGTAAGAGCTTGGGTGTAGGAAGAGATTTCCCAGTTCCTAATAACTTGGGATAGAACAGACAACGCAAAGGCTTTGATTGGACTGGAGGTTGAGTGTCCCTTTTTTACAACTGGAAAGGATTGCTCAGAGAGAACTTTCCCTAGGCCAGTTAAGTTGACACAGACCTCTTAAATTTGGGCTGCAATTAAAGATTGTCAAACCAGTTTTGAGATTGCTGATGAGAGACACTCTCACTGCAAGACAAAAACGGGATTAGTTGAAATAACCATTCTGGAGAAAGTGGCTTTGCTTGAGTTCTCAGATGTTTATTTGTTTAAACAAATAAACCAAACATGCGAGGGCAGATCTCTACAGTGTTGGAACGTGGTCACACAGGTGTGTAGTTACAGTAGCACTTGGAGTAAAGACTGTTGTGTTTTTTTTTCTTCTTCCCGTTTTCCTTTTCCCCTGGGGTGGGGTGTGCTAGTAAACAATGCTCCTAAGGATCCAGGATTGTTGCTGTGTGTTAAAACAGAATTATCATCTTCTGCTGCTGCTGAGACGATTATGCAAGCCTACAGTGAAAACATCCTCTTAACTGGAGGTAACATGAGTGACCATAATTGACTCTTTGTTTTTGTGCGGTAGGCTTCCAGCTTGCTCCAACATGTTGTGGCTTTCTGGATTGACATAGACTTGAGTGTTGCTGCAATTAATCCAAGGCGGAAGGGTGCCTTGACAGGTAGAACTGCTTACAAGTTAAGCAGGAATGTATATTTACGTTTTGGCTCTGGCATCGTGTGTTTTCAGTGTGTGTGCGTTCTCAAGTGGGGATGATATGAACAGAGAGTGTTTTGTTATTGTTGTTGTTGTTTTAAATATACATGTGTATCTGAGACCCACAGAGAAGGCCTGTGAGATGGCGGTAAGGAAATATGTATGCTGTAATAATAATAATAAAGGTTTGGCCACTCATCGCAAGGTGGGGTGCAAGTCTCTGCTTGCCCAACGTTGCTTACTTTTCAAAGCATTTTCCCACAGTTATCAGTGAACGAAATGGAATCCTTGTCTGCTTTCAATATGAAACATATTTAGGCAGCAGTCCAACACTGTCTATTTAAAAAAAAAAACTCGACACTTTTTCTTATTCAGAGGCTGCATGCTGAGCGAAGTCGTGAGAAATGAATTTGCTTTTGACTTCTTTCTCTTTTTCTTTTTCCAAGCAGCCTTATGCCTACACCTTGCAGTTGTTTACTTTTCTTTCAGGAAAGCTGTTTGTTTCTGGTAATGCTTCAATCCCTTCTGCCACCCTTGGAAATGGATTGATAGCCAGTGCTAACAGTGTTATTAGGCGTAAGGCAAATTTAAATCTTTTGAGTCACACCTTTCTTTTTTGTTGCCTACATTCGGAGTCTTGAATGTGATTTCACTCCTCCCACAGAGCTACGCTGACCTAACCACTTACCACTGGTCACTGCAATATTTGGCAGGCTGTTAATATGCAGACTTGTGAGATGACTGAGATCAGAATTGTGCTGTGTGTGTCTGTGTATGTTTACCCAAATTTCTGTTCCTCATGATCTTGTAAAGATTTTGAACTTTTCAGCCACAAAAACATTCATTTAAGGTTTGCAGGACTTTAGGGCTTTCACAATGAATGGCCGTCTGTGCCTTTGTCTTTTTGTTTTGGCAAGATCACTCCAGGCAGCTAGTCTCAATGAATTGAGGGTGGGGGTGGGGGCAGAGAAAAAGACTGAAGTATGCTGATTTGCTGGTTATATTCCCTGTGCAAGTCTGGGTTGACTTGGCATTCTACATAAGGGTTAGAAGGTGTAGCGACTTGTAGCATTCAACAATAGGCTTGGTATAGTATTCCTTGAACTATTCTGTGGAGGAGGTGTGTGTGGATGCTTTCCACTGCTTTCACATTTTTATTACTGATTTACCAGTTACATTTATAACATGCTATTCCTGAAGTGGGGATACATGCCTGTCTTCCTTTCCTTTATGTTTTCATAACAACCCTGTGAGGTTGATTAGACAAGATTGGCTCAAGGTCAGCTATTACAGCTCATGGCTCAGTTGGGCTTTGAACTCAACTTGCTCAGCTCCCAGTCCATCCACTGCATGCAACTGTCTCTCTTAAATAAAACACCCTGAAGTAGATCAGTTTCTTTTTTGGAGAATTGTAGTGCTGAAATATATTAGGAGCAGGTTGTATATATGAAGAAGGTGAGATTTGTCCATGATCATTTCTTTATTTATTTAATACCCTTTTCAAGGTTAAAGAGAAGGTGGTTCTGCTAGAGTAGCTGGCATCCTTCCAGCCTGAATCCATTTGGCTTGTGCATTGCAATGATTAGTGAAATTTAGGATCCCTTAATTGCACAGCTTATTGGTCTCTTAAGCATGCAGTAACCACTAGTTCCTTCATTTCTTTCCTCTTACAAGTATGTTTGAGATTTGCATGGCGAGGGGGGAGTAATGAGTTCCTTTTTTCCTTTAAAACCTTTATGCATTTCTCTCGCTCTTCCACACCCCTTCCCTTTGCAAATTCATCCCTTCTTTCCTTTTGTTATCTGATACTTGTGGGAGCTGCTATGCCTGTGCGCAGACAAAGTGTTCAAAGGGGTGCTGAAAACCTGAGTCTCCAGAGATTATGATTCTGAACCTTGCCAGTACAATCCTATCAACCTTGCTAGGCTTTCTCAATGAGAAATATTTCTATGTTGTGCAAAATATTAATCACACATACACTCACTCCTGGACCACTTTGTTCTCTTTGCAATGTGTTTAACTTGAACAACAACAACAACATAAACACCTTCTTATGTATGGCATCAAACAGTCGATGTTGAACTTCCTGGTTAAGTATGTAAGATGCATTAGTGATGACAAAGATAAGAGACCTTTCACCTTAAATTGCTCAGTCAGACTGGATAAGGTAGCTTAGTCAGACTGGATAAGGTAGCTTAAGCAGCTGCAAGAGGATCACATTTGTCTCGGCTATAATCTATTGCCTATTTATGTTTTAAAGCAGCAACAATTTTAAAGAAGATGCATGGTGTGCCTTCATAAAATTTGCATGTCAGAAATTAAGGTGGTAACTCTAACCAAGTTTCTTGTCATTACCATATTTTTTTTTAAAAAATGCTAACGGATAACTTGTTACTGTCTTGCAGAGATCCTACACTTTGCTTGTTGAGGCCTGGGATTACAGCAACGACAGTGCTAGTAAGTATGACCTGTTTTAATTTATTTCTTAAAATTACTTAAAAGCAAGTTTATTGTTGTCAACTGCCCTTGAGTCGATTCCATGGCAACACCGTGGATGAGACATCTCCAAGGTTGTGCATCCTCCACTGTTTACTTAGTTCCTGCTAAGTCGTACTTATGGCCTCCCTAACAGCGTCCATCCATCTAGCATGTGGCCTCCCTCTCCTTCTACTTCCCTCCACCATTATTGTTTTTTCCTATGAGTCCTGCCTTCTCATGATGCATCTGAAGTATGACAGCCTCAGTAGTGATTTTTTTTAAAAAAAAAAACAGACTTTTTCTGAGAAGCACACTTCTTAGAGAAAAAAAAATGTGCCTCTGTGGGGGTTTTGGATCAGAACACCATATACCAGGCCCTTGGTGGCAAAAGGGAGAATGATGTGGGTAGAACATACCTCTCTTGGCCTTACTTTCATACAGACAATTCCTTCCCAGAATTTCATGGCAAACCCTACTTAAAAGGAGCCTCATCAGGGCAGGGGGCTACTGTCCAAGCCTAGGCTCACCTAAAGAGAAGTGATATAGATTGAAGCCAAAGGTAGGGGAATGTGGACCCGAGGCTGCCCTCAGGAAAACCATGTGGTGGAAATCTAGGAAAAGAAGGGTTTTTATCCCACGAAAGAGATCCAGGAAGGAAAGGGAATGTCTTATTAAAACTACACAAAAAGCCATGCTTGGATTGAGTCCAGATTCCTTTTTCTCACAGTGGCCAACCCAGTTGCCTCATGGGTAGCCCACAGGGTCCTACAGCAGCTTCCTCCCCAGCAACTGAGATCCAGGGGCATACTACCTCTGGTATTGGAGGGAACATGTATCCCTCCCAACTAGTGTCCATATAACACCATCCTCACAAAATTTTCCCATCCCTGTTTTACAGTTGTCCAAGTTGGCAGCCATTACTTCATCTTCTGGCAGTGAGTTTCTTTGAGCAACATGCCTTCCTCTTCTTTGTCCTGATTCTCCCAGCATTCAGTTTGAATGAATAGCCCTGAGTTTTAGTACTATGGGTTTTAGCATTATGAGAGAAGGATGCGGGAAGCTCCTTTCTCTCTCCCCAATGTTTCAGCTGAAGGTTCTCAAGGCTGTGGATGGTGGGCCTCCCACCCATGGATGACTCTGATCTTAAGACTTAACTTTAAGTAGTGAAATAATTGGCACTGTCTGTCATCTTTTCACAAATTAGCTTGCTGTAACCCTGCTGAGGAACATTAAAGCTATCTATATTCCATAGAGGCCACCTAGAAGAAGTTTGACATACAGCTACTGTGGCTCCACTACAGTCATTTCTACAGATCATCTGGAATCTCAGTTTTTACCCACCCTTCTGTTTCTCAGAGAACTTCATCTCCACAAGCAATGAAGTCACACATGTCATTTGAAGTGTTCCCACAAGAGAGTAACTGTGGTGAACTAAGTGCAAGCCATCCTGTGTTCCTCATCTTTGACTGTGTTAACGAAGGCTACTGGGAGTTGCAGTCCAACAAGTCCACATGAGTCCCAGTGGGTGCTGCTTCTCAAAAATGCACTGAAAATGTATAAGTTCTCTTTATTTTTTGTATGCTCAGGAGACATTGTCCCACAAAAATCTTTCTATTTTCCCCCGTTGAAATGTATAGTTTCCACTTTACACAGATGTCATTCGCCCTTCCTTTGCATCAGCTCTTTTAAAACCTTGTGCCCTCTTCCAAATGAGTTGGACTACAACTCCCATCTGGAAAGCACCAGGTTGATGAAAAGCTCCTGCACATGAACCCTCCTGGATTCCTGACCATACAGTTGTCCTGTTGCACTTTATGGATATCCCAGTGGCTGATTCCAAAGCTTCATGCTGCAGTAAGGAAAACTGGGTAAATCCCACAATGAGTGGCAGTGGGTGCCATTTGTGGTGGAAATGATTGTGTGGAGAGGTGTTGTCAGACTGCTCTCAAAACTTGGCAGTTCAGTGGTGGGAAGAAGGGGATGGTTTTTTCCCCCCTGTAGAGGCGACCTTAGCAGCATCTGCAGCCTCCCTTATTTTTCAGAAGTCAAGAATTCATGGGGAAGAGGAACCTTGGAGACCCTCTTTCTAATGTTGAAACTTCCACAGTGTGTTTGAGGCTTGCTGTGAGTGTTGCATCTTGGCTTGAATACAAAAGTAAATGGCTTTCTGAGGTTTGCTGTGCTGCTGCTCCTTTTTTCTGCCCTCCTTCTTTTAAAGCCTTAAATGTTAAATGGTGTATATGTCAGAATTGTTTACACTGAGTTGGATTGAAGTGCTTTCTCCAGACACCCCCACCTCCAGCTTTCAAAGATAAAAATGTCTAACTTTTTTTAGGTTGCTGTTTATAGCAGGCTCTGTAACTGAAGGTAGATGAAATCAATGTGGTTTGGCCAAAATTGTATAAATACTTACATTTAACAGAGCAGTTTTCCTGATGTGTATGAACTGCTTTGAGTCTTTGCCCTTGACCTTTAAAAGAGCCTTATAAGACCAGTATTGCTATTAATCCCATATTATTGGAGTCAGCGGGTGGGTGGTAGTGTCTTCCCCATGGCCACCCTATGAATTCATAACAGAGATAAAATAAAAGGAATGGGAAGTCTCTAGCACAACCTTCCCTAGTCAGGCACCTTCCCAACATTTGGAACTACAACCTTCATCATTCCCAAGGGCTGTAGTCCGAAATTTGGAGAGCAGCAGTTTGAGGAAGGCTATTCAAATGCCTATGCTTTAACCACTGTGGTCCACACAGTTATCTGAAGCCTTAGGAAAGCATCACTGTATACCTTGTTAAGTGAATAAAATAAAAAGGGCACACTGTGTCTTGAGAACCAGGAACAGTGTCTATTCATTGTGATGTCCTTGTGCCTGTCATTTCCATCTATGAAGTCTTGATTTTTCTATTGCCAATTCACTGTGAAAGATTCTCCTCTATGGAGAGCTTTCTGGATGGTGTATCCCAAGTGGACCCCATAAGGTGAACTTTTTATCTTGTTGTCAATTTTTCCATTAAAATTCTCTTCAGCCTTAAGATTCTTGTCACAATATTGTTGCATAAGGTCCAGGAAGATTCCAACCAAGTATACTTTTCATGCACTGATGAGGCTCATATGTGGGCACAGATGCTTATGTCGGCCCCTTTCTGAACAATATATGAAAGCTAGGAAAATCTTTTACAGGTGTTGTTCAATTGGCTGTATTGGGAAATGCCTGCATTTGAAAGAAGCTCTTGTTTGCTGGAGAATCCCAGTTCTTTTCATTCAGAGTCTGTACTATCTCTCCTTTGAATAGATCTCATCTTTATTTCATGAAACTGAATTTCCAAGACTTCACAATGAATCCTTTATTTGTTCTAACATTCTGGAAGTAAAGCTGTCTTCCAACAAAATGTTAAAATGCATTTTCCCCCTGAAAAACATGTTTGACCAAGTTCAGATGTAGATTTGCACATGTTCATGATTAAACTTGCAATAGATTCAGTGTTGTATATTTTAATTTGATCACACTGATTACCCATCCAGTGAATACTTCCTCATTTCCTTAGTTTGTAACTTATTTGCTGTTGGCAAACCTCTCATGTCTCATTGAATCTGGTGATGAATTAGAATACAGTTATCCTAGTTTTATTATTATTATTAGTTCTTACCTCATTTTTTAAGAACAGCATGGTTCAACTTCTATACGTTTTTATAGAAACTATACACACAGAGAGAGAGAGAGAGAGAGAGTGCTCTTTTTTAAGTGGATGCATGCTTTTTCTCATCTCCAGTTGTTATATTGGATGACAGATTAAATAGCAAACCACATTTTTTGCCAAGTACAAAGTTAACAATTAATCAGAGGCCTAAATCTCTCAAAGTACAGTATTAGTTTCCAAAACTGAATCAATTAGAGAATCTTTGCTTGACCAGAATATGAAGACCTGTTTAGTTTGAGAACTTACTTCCAACAATGGTTAGCAAGAAGACCTCAAGCAAAAAATCAAGTCAACCTCCTCTCCCCTCATTATATATATATATATATATATATATATATATATATATATATTTGCCAATCCTGGAGGAAAGGAAGTTTTGTTATTGCAAGGTATCCAATGCATATCTTTCTCTATGTGCTATTCTGTTCAAACATGGCACGTGATTATCTTATTCTCGCTTACTAGTGTGATTGAACACAGGATTGGAACACCCTCTTTAAAACAGTGTGGGAGGAAATGTGTTTCCGTCTGTTGGCTGAAGAGAGGTGTATAATAAAGACAGTTGTTCTGAGTCTCTTATTCAGATGTGTGCATTGTTGGATGTACAGTCGGCCCTCCGTTTTCATGGGGAATCCATTCTCCATGTGAAAATTGAGACTCACGCATATTCAAGCCCCATAGGCTTGAATGGGTTGTGCCCCATTGAGGATAGCAAAGGTCACCCCTCCGTGAGTAATCAAGAATACAGATCTCAAGTCCGCAAGAAAGGAGGGGCGACTGTATTAGTAGGTCAAATTGTTGGTAGGACTCATAAAAGCATAAGACCTGCTTGATCTAACTAAAGGTCTTGCTATTCCAGCATTCTCTTCTAATAGTGACTAGCCAGGTGCCTTCTTGGTAGCCCATAAGAAAGACATGAGCCCCATAGCACCTTCCTGCTCATAGTTCCTCAGTAACTGATGCTGAAAGAGCCATACTGCTCCTGATATTGAAGGTCATGTGGGCCTATCATGTCTTCGTTGATAGCTTTCTCCACTGTGAAAGGAACAGTTTCGTGTTTTTCTCTTGGCTCAGTTTGATCACCTTTGCTTCTGCCATTCACCCTGCCTGCCTGCTACTGTTTTTCCCATTTGGGTGAATTTCAGATACTCAAAAGGTATGACTAGAGGTCTGCTAGTATGACCTCACAGACCTTTGGTTTGCTGCCAATATGACTGATACTTTGGTATGAAGATGGTATTGAGGCTCTTTTTATATCTTGTTCCTGACTTCAGTCACTGATTCTGTAACGGCTCTTCCAGAGTAGAGTAGATGGGACATTACCCTTAAATTAAAAGCACTGCTTGCATATATTTGGACTTGTCATCTACATGGATCCAGGTAAAGGCTCTTTTGTCCTGAACAGTTATTTGTTGGCGTTTGTCATAGCAAGTGTTTCTGACCAAGCTGACGTACTTGGTTGTGGACATTAGTGAAAATCTTTGGCTTTTTCAAAGCACCATAGCCAACAAAATAGCACCTGTGCTGGGGATTGTGGTATGGTAGGTGTGGTTACAGTTTTCCCCCATGAAGCATACCTTTCAGTCACAAGCAACAAAACACCACAAAAGGAACATCATTGGGCATCTTCAAACTGAAACTGAGACAACATATTGTGAAAATGAGTGTGTTTTTGTTGTAGTGCACTTACCCAATAAGCACAAAAATCTAGGTTCATTTCCTGGGATCTCATGTTTAAAGGATTTTGGTAGTCAGGGTGCAAGAAACACCTGTTGGGAAAAAGGCAAATGTCTGAAAGTAGACAATAAGGGCTAAGTGGACCAGTGCTCTTACTTACTCTCTGCAAGCCTGTCTGAAGTCTGAGGTGTCAATACGGTTGAGTTAGAATGTATGCTGTGATTGAAATCTTATTGTGGATTCTGTGGATCTTGATTTTCAGCATCAGTAGGAATGGACTTATGCATTAGCTTACCACAAAATATTCTCAGATATTTGACTCCATGAGTAGCATCCCCTCTTTCCGTACCCCCAATTGTTGACCCTTTGGATTCAGTTCTGATTCCCATGTAAATGATGAGAAGTAGGATGACTGTTTTCTCTCTAGGCTGACTGACTTTAGCGTTACCCTGTCTGCCGCCACGGGATTGCTAGTCATTAACCTTCCCTCTTTGTGGCCTAGTAATGGAAGGTTTGCAGAGTGCTGAACTAATTTCCTTTTGGTTAGGGTGTGCTGCCAGGGAAAGGGGGGGGGGGCTGAGGGAATGAAGGATATGTGGAAAATATATTGACCACATCTGGTTACTAGAGTGTCTGTCTGCTTTTTCTTGTGTGGTTGCTAATAACTGGCTGGCAGTGCCACGTACAAGGGGGGCAGTGCATGTACACAGGTTCACCCCATTCCTTTGATTTTTCCACAAGATCCTTCTTGATTTTGCCTGGACAGAGCATGGTCTGGAAACCTCAGTGCAAACAGAGCCCTGTGTGGCTATGACTGCAGTGGCAGCAGTAGCCTCTGGGGACTGGCATGCCAGCAGGAGCCTGGGAAAAGGGCTGGCTGCTGCTGATTGAATTGGCACACAGCCCATGGTTTGTGGCATGTTTTTGCAAGCATCATGACCCTCCGTTCAGGGATGGTGTAAAGGAGCAGGGTGAATGATATATATATATCATTACAAAATAACCCCACTTCTCAGCAGTTTGTTGTCATTCTGAATGGTATTTCATATTTCATATAATTGGCCTTCCACAAACTTTATTATATCTGACTTCCCCCCCCCACCCATTCTCTCCCCCCCCCCCCCACCTTCTGTCATTGCACACTGTCTGCAGGTAACTTTTAGCTATTTTATGACAGATTTTCATACTGCAGTCAAATACTACCAGAAAGCAAGTAGTAAGGCAGTGTCAGATCATTGAAGTCACAAGACTGGACTGTAAAGTGAAATACCACAGATGTATACACAATGTTCCAAGCAAATGTGAAATCCAGAGTTTGGGGGGCATATTATTTAGCTTTGCAGGGCTTTCTTTAAACATTAGGAAGAACAGCCTGATGTGGGTCTCTGTTTTGAAAGGGAGCATGGAGGAAATCTTTGTCATAATTTTCTTTAACACACGTTTCTAGCACATTCTTGTACATGTCTATTCAGAAGTAAGCCCTATTGAGTTCAGTGGGACTTAACCCCCAGGTAGGTATGTGTACCAGGACTGCAAGCTGTTGTTTGAGCTCTGGCACCTGAAAAATGTAAATAATGTCATTGCTTTGTTCAAAAAGGATTGTGTCCCCTAGAAGCTTCTACCTGCTTGCCTGGAAAGTTTTGGACTTTGCCTGCCAAGAGCAAATAGGCTGTTGTAACAGTGCTACTACTGTATATGGCCTGAGGGCTTTAAAAGTACTGTACTCTTCCGAAGAAGGATGCCTGAATGTTTGGATGAGTTCTTACAGTGAAATGCAGGGTATAATAACTAGAGAGGTCTGTTCATGTTCTTAGACATGCAGCTCCAGCTTTTAGGCCAAATTGCGAGGCCATCTGCCTGTTTGCTTGGCTGCCTGCCCCCCATATTCTGAGTTTCTTTCTATCTCTGACTTTAGACTGAGTATTCTCCATAAGAGTTGTTTTGGCCATGTTGACTCTGACTTCTGTTTGAATGTCTGAGTGGTTTAATGTGCAGAAGGATATCAATTGTCAGAGCTAATAGAGCACAAGCAAGGAGAGGAGATAACATCAAAGTATGAGAAGAATAAAGGTTTTATCCAACGTTTCATGGGCAGTCTTCTCTTTTCTCCTGCTCTACCTCCCCAAAGCTGCTCCAGGTGGTTTTCCAACCCAAGGAAGCAGATACAGATGGGAATACTTGACAGAAAGAGAATGTGTTTCCTTAAGAGGGCCCATTCCCATGTTGGGCAGACACAGCTGGAATAAACATGGCATATCTTTCAGTCACAAGATTTTAAGCCTACAGGAAGGACCAGTCTTATTTTTCAACAGTGCCTAAACCTCAGGACAGTTCCTAATTTATAGTTTAATGGGGGTAAATATTATCTAAGATTCCCACAAGCAAATGAGTCTTGCGTAAGTAGCGCTCTAAGTGATTTGGGTGTCTTGCTATGCAGCTAAATGAAGCTGTGCTTAAAACTCTTGTCTGTCTTACATGAGAAATAAATCCGTGTCCACCAGTGGTTTCCTGCAGTGTGCAAACAAATTGGAAGATGTGAAATTAGTGCACAGGATTGCACACATGTAGCACATAGGAAAGCAAGCAGAGGGAATGAATGTGTCAAGCAGGTCTGAGCTTTGGAGATGGTCCTAATCTTATTTGGAAGCCACACACTTACCAACTTAATCAGAAACAGGGAACACGAGGCCCTCTAGATCTTTAGGTATTCTTCATATTCAGCCATATTGGCTAGGGACAGTGGGGAGCTGTAGTCCAACAACATCATTGGACTCTAATTCACTTGGTTATGTTTTTTTTGTTTCAATCCTCCTGCATTAATCTGAACACTTTAGAATATGTTCTTTTTTTCCTATTGATCTTTGTTTATTTTCTTTCCCTTTAGATGCAGATAGCATTATTGAGAAAGCATCTCACTCTGGTATGATCAACCCAAGCCGTCAGTGGCAGGTCTTGAAGCAAAATGCAGGGGTGGCCCATTTTGAATACCAGATCCGTGTCACTTGTGATGAACATTATTATGGTTTTGGCTGCAACAAGTTTTGTCGACCAAGAGATGACTTCTTTGGACACTATACCTGTGATCAGAATGGTAACAAAACATGTCTGGAAGGCTGGATGGGCCCTGACTGTAACAAAGGTTTGTGATTCCAACATTTTGTTTCCTTGGCTGGGTATAGTATCTTTGTTCAGTGTGATCAGTTGAGGCTTACTGAAACATAACAGACCAAATAAACAACCAAATACTTGGAAGGATTTTTTTCTGCATCTCTGGACAAAGTTGGATTACATACACACACTTTAGACTCCCTTGCAAAATCCAAACCTCAGTGGCATGTTAGCTCATAAATTTGGGATGTAAATGTTAGATTATTTTGTTCTTGCATGTGAGAATCAAAAATTTAAGATTTCTCCATGCTTAGGTGAGTTCTGAGTGTTTGGAGCGCATTTACTGAAAATTTCCTGGCATTTCAACAAAAAAATAATAATTCTTGACACAAGGAATTGGGGGGGGGGGAAGCAAAACCCAACTTTTTTTTAATTGCTGCTGCTCTGACAACAGGTTTTTTTGTTTTCATTTCTTGTTGACATGTTGAGGCACCTTTCTCATCAGGTATGAGAACATTTATGAATATTCTTTGCAGCTCTATCACAAGATAAAATTAATGCAGGTATAAACATGAGAATTAACAAACACCACTGACAATATCAAAACAGACATTATGGCCTCAAAATAGTAAAATCAAAAACAATTGTAACTCAAACCATCAGAAGTCCCAGAATAAGATCAAGAAAAACACATGAGCCTTGAAGGCTTTCCGTTAAGCCTTTAGATTTAAAAGGCTTCAGTGTCAGTGCATTGCAGAGATTTGGAGTCACTGCAGAGAAGGCCCTCCTCGTTTACTTTACAGCTTGACACCTCTCAGATGTGGCAGGATGAGAAAAGCCATGTATGGATGATGACACTCTTTCAGGTCATGTGATCCCAGATAGATTTGAGACTCTGAAGGTTTAAAGATTTTATACTGGGCTTTTGAAACACAGGGCAATTGTTGAGCTGATGGAGTATAGATGTTGCATGCACCTTATACCTGGCATCCTCATTCTGTGCCATATTAGGTTTATGAACCATCCTTAAAGCTCTCCACAGCTTTCCACAGCTTTCCACAAGGTTTAATGGACTTCAGTTAGTAGTGCATTCTGGAAACATGGAGTCCCTGTCACAACAAGCCCTCTTCATACATCACACTATAGGGATGGAAGGAATATTCAAAATATTTGAAGAATGGTTGGAAAAAGCATATCTCCAGAGTTGAGAAACCTTAATGAGAAGAATACTGGACTGACAAAAATCTTCACATTTTGGCACATAGTCTGTGCAAAATTTGCATGTGGCGTAGTTGTGCACAGAATTATTGTTTTCCATGCAGAAAATGCTTTTTATGCAAAAATGCATTGGGCAAAATTTGTGAAGAGTCCCAAACAGCATAGTTTTCAAAGACTGTCTCACAGTAGAAAGAAAATTGTAAAATTATTTGTTGCTCCCTTTGAGAGGAAAATTAGCAAAGAATCACATAGCTATTATAGTGATCCTACCTACTTCTTTCCACTACCCATATTTCTCCATTGGGCTTAAAAACAGCCTTATCAAATTGTAAAGAAGAAATTGTGCGGGGAGAGTTTTCAGTCTCCATGAACTACAGCCTTCTTGCTGAATCTCCCACATTGTCTTTAGTAAGAAGCTCTTTTCAAATGTCATTGCTCCAGTGGGACAATACGGGAGCTTTTGTGTGTGTGTGTTTAACAAAGGGGGAGAAGGGGTAGTATGTATATGAGAAGTAGAATGGCTATGATTGCTTTATCTTTGGCCTCCATCTATTTCAGGGGGCTTCAGCAACATCTGTCATGCACACTCTGGAAGGTTAACCACAATACAATATAGACTGTGTGGTGGTTCCCTTCCTCTGCTCTGACACAACTTCATGTGGTCACATGTGGTATAGGGAGAATCGGAACTTCTTTCTTTTAATATTGAGATTGCAAGTACAAAACACTTGATATTTCAGGTTTTGTTACCTCATGTTGACAGTGGTGCTTGGAAACAGTAAACCCTGATGTGCATTCATTGATAATGTGTGCCCTGATTTCAGTGGAAGATTCATTTTAAAAAACTGTTGCTTTATCAGAATGGCAGGACATGAAAATAATGGATCAGTTTAAATGGATAATTATTTTGGTTATACACTCACATACTGCATGAACACACATACGCGAACAGTCTTTTGTGAGAATGTTGAGAGGGGGAATGTTACAGGATACTAAAGGCTCTACATTTTAAAAACTGGTTTTAAGTAGTCTTTCTGTGCAAATACAAGGCCTTTGATCAGGATCATTATGTGATCCCATTTTTGTAGTTTGCTGGATTTACTGTCATGATGCATTGACTACCTCAGTTGCTTTTCCGGTAGACTTGATCCAAGGAGTAGTTTAAACCTTGGATTTGGTGGGATTATAGTACTAGCCAGAGATTAAAATGTTCCCACGAGGGTGAGAGTCCGGGAAAGGATCTCTGTTGTGCCATTCACCCACTTCTTCATTTCCCTCCCTTCTTTTCTGTTTGCAGCCATCTGTCGTCAAGGTTGCAGCCCCAAACATGGCACTTGCAAAATTCCAGGAGAGTGCAGGTAAACCAAACCAACCTTCTTTTTACTAGGGAAAACTGTTTGAATTAAACGCTAGGGAAGGACTAAGGCCTCACTCCTCCCTTCTACATTTCTAATGTTAAGTGCATGTTTTTCATGCCATTGTTGGTGAGGTAAAATATAAATGTTTTGGAGACCTATCTTTGGGAAGCTTGCCTAAGAATGTCAGCGTTGGATAAATTTAGAGTATTGAGGCAAACAGACAAATGCATTGTGATTGTATAACAATGGGCTGCGACTACATTCTCTGTGCAACTTGGTGTATAATCTGCTGATCAAGGCATTTTCCTCGAGTAAATTTAATGACATTACTTCTTCCCTCCTTTCACCCCCTGCCCTCAGCTTTTCCCATCAATAGGCAAAAGTCAGCCATTCTTTAGAATAGGATTAATGCAGCCTCTTGGTTCCTCTGCTCTTGGGAGCCAGACTTCAGAGTGATGAGAGGTTAATAGCTGGGATGGAATCTTGTCTGTAGATACTGATGAAGGCCCAGCATTGCTGTTGTTCTTTGAAGTCTCTCCTCTGTTCTGGCGAACAGACAGAGGGGAAGAAATGGCTTGCCTGCAGCCAAGCACTAGAAGTGTTTCCTTTAGAAAGCTAAGAATCATGGTGTGTTCCTTCGATACTCTAGGAGTTGGATTTTTTATTTCCTTTTTTGGATTTAGGTAGGGTTGTTGGATAGCAGGGCTTTGTTTCTCCTTCTCTTCCTCCTCATCTTTTGATTAGGTCTTTCCGGATTGGCATAATGTTTGTCTCTCATGAATGAACTTCAAACACACCATGAAACCACCTCCATCCTTCCAGGGGCTCAAGTGCATAGGGCATGTTGTTGTTGTTAACAGCCATGTAGTTGTCCCCAGCCCATGACCTCCTTGATTGAATCTATCCATCTGGCATGTGGTATTCTTTTCTTTCTACTGCCCTCCACATTTCCTGGCATTATTGTCTTTTCATCATTATATGTCAAATGAGAGCCTCAGCCCCCTTGTGATGGGGGGATGGCTGCACCACCACCATCAATTTTTCATGCTTCATAAAAGACTGACAACACTGAACATGGAAGTATCATAGAGCAGTTCCCCTGTTGGTCAATGAGAGGCTTCTGGCACAATGTTGTCCTCATCCTGTCCTGGGCCCAGTATCCAGGGCCCTTTCACCTTACACAGTTATGGTACTATGATTCCACTTTATCTGTCATGGTTCCAACTTGTGGAATCCAGGGATAGGGAGTTGAAGGAAGGGTACTACAAATCCCAGGATTTGAAAGGATGCAACCATGGCAATTAAAGTGGAATCATTTTCACCTGGTACACATTGGCCTACTATACATCTTCCAAAGGTAGAGGAGCCTGCCTGAAATCCCACAGTAGAACCACCAGGGGAGTCCGCTGTTGGTCCTGGCATAGGCATCCCTTTGTGTCAACATGGAGATAAGGAAGTGGATTTTGTATCCAGTGAGAAGTAGCCTGTGAAGGCCAAAGAGGTCTGCAATGAATCATGAGCTATAGACAAAAACTGGAGCATGTAGTCCCTGGATGTAGAGACACAGTAGGGTTGTGGGAAGAGATGAGTGAGTAGAGAGAAATGATAGCCCTCTAGATGCTCAGGCATTGATCTGGACTCATCTTGCCTTGGCTGAGCTGGAGGCTACAGTAATACACAGTCTGTACAGTCCCTGTTCATTTCTGTGGATGCAGCCTTTGTAAGGCATCAGAAGGATTTGGCCAGCAGTAGCAATGATTACAGTGGCACTTTCTTGCATGTGGTGAGAAATACTTACCCTGGCTGCTGCTGCTGCCTTGTTATGTACTGGAAAGTGGGGTTTCAAATGAAACACATTATTCACATATCACAAAGAGGTTAAGGGAGATGCTTTCGTGCCACAGCAGGGGGATGCACAGTGGGCATCACATGTTACACACTGCAGCAGGGGTGCACAACGTTCTCTCTCACAAAGATTACATTTAGTATCAGTTGTGGGGGGTAGCATCAAGGGTCACACACAAAAACACACACACAGCTTCCAGCATGCAGTGATGGAGATGTTCAACCATTTCTTTCCTCCATGCTGAGATTTGGGGATCCCAGGTGGGATGAAGGAGGCTGTCTCTTTGGATTGTAAGCCTGAGGGCAGGGAACTGTCAAATGAACAATCTGTAAGCCATCCTGAGAGCTTTTGTGGTTGAAGAACAGAGTATAAATACTCTAAATAAATAAATAATAATAAATAATAAAAGCCTCTCCCATTTCCTCACTGATCACCACTGAGACTGCTCCTGCTATCAGGACCAGGACAAGCTAGATCTTGTGAACCCAGGAACAATGTTCTCCCAGTAGCCCCCTCATCAGGGGAAAAGTGGGGGAGGGCATCCCTCCAGTTTTGTAGGTGCACAGGAATTGGCAGCAGGTTTCTGTGCACCACTATTCAAACATGTCTTTCCCTGACAGAATGCTCTCTTCTGGCATATCCAGTTTTTTGAGTGAAGTTTGTGTCTGTGCTTTGTGTCTGTCCGGAGTCCTGAAAACAGAGCAGCTGTTGAGAGTTCTAGGCAGAGTCTGTCTTAACCAATGTGTTCCACTTCCAGATATATTGTGAGACTAGGTTCATACCACTGCAGAGAGACTGAGAGAGAGCAAAGTACCCTTTCTGCTATCACCCCCTTTCTCCCTCAGAGCTCAAAGTATGCACAATCTGATGCCAGAGAGAGCAAGAGCATGCAATCCCATGTGACCTGTGATTTTCCTGTGTGGTTTTTATACAGGTGGCCATGGGCCGTAAGTGGGTGCTGAATTACATTGTATCCTGAGCCCTGTCATGTGCATGCCATGTACAGTTATATGTTCAGGGAACTGGGCTTGGATGAGCCTCTTCTTTTCTCACCGGGTAATAAACCTGTGTTAGCTTGCTTCCTTCCCCTGACACCAGAGCCCTTGGTAAGCCATGAATCAGCCCTCAGACAATGGTAGTGTTAAAATCTGACACTCCCTAGCGCAGAAGAGCAGAGGGGCGTGGTGGGTTTCTGCAGCTTTCT
The DNA here is from genome assembly GCA_023333645.1 of Sceloporus occidentalis. Classification (NCBI taxonomy): domain Eukaryota; kingdom Metazoa; phylum Chordata; class Lepidosauria; order Squamata; family Phrynosomatidae; genus Sceloporus; species Sceloporus occidentalis. The sequence goes on from JALMGF010000004.1 coordinate 15,403,576, forward strand.
CTTCTCTGTGCCACATCAGGCTGTAGTATTTATTTTCCCCTCGTTTTAGTTGGGCTGGATACCAAGAGGTGCCTGAGCCAGAGCTCCAGAAGATTTGTGCTTCTGTCATCCAGCTAGAAAGTGCCTTACGGGGGTTTGCCCACATTCTTTGCTAGCCAGAACAACAGGCTTTGTTTCCAGAATTCAAGCCTTACTGTGTCTCTCACCTCCCACTCACTGCCCAGACATGCACTAGTGCCCTTATTTACTTAAGGTGCAACTTTCCCACACTTCTCTTGCATAGTCCTCTAGCGGTTTAGCTGTCCTTCCTGATACCCCCAGCCTCAATTATCTTTTTGGACTCAGCGGAACAAGATTATAATTCTTTTTCCATTAAGTTAGGATGACTCATGGTCTGTTATGTTACAAATGCAACCATTTAAAAATAAAACACCAGCCAAAGCTGTTCTAAGATCTGAAACAATAATGCATAGAAGTCGCAGTCTCTCTCTCTCTCTCCCTCTGTCTCCCTCCCCCCCTCTCTCTCTGATTGATTTTGGAAGCAACTTGGAGCAGAAAGGGACTGTCTGATCAAATGAAAAATGGATTCCCGACCCTTTTTATAAGCCAGGTTTGCTTCACATGACAGGATGATGGCGTATGTTGTTAATGTGGAAAGACTTAATAATTTTTTCTGCTAATATTAGCACAGCTTGGCTTTTCTCAAATTGGCCATCACTTGTTCTTGGAACGGATCTATCAAGATGAGCTATGCCCAGCATTTTAAAAGTAAGGTCAGACTATTTTGGAGGCACGCTCTAAAGCTTGAAGAAAATTTATTTTTAAAGGAGTTCTGCTCCTCTCTTGGTCCAAGCCATGCATGCTGCAGAGGCTACTGAAGCACTCTCGGCTTGTCTGTTCTGTAAGCTTTTGTTTGGCAACAACTTAATGCATGCAAAGAGTTCAGTGGAAGTTTGCTGGACTGAGAATGGAATCTCTTCTTTTTATGTCCTGTGTGGCTTCTGTAACAAAAAGGAGACCTCTGTTTCCTCTGACAAAGGAGGCTGCATAGTTTGGGCCTGGCATTTTTTGCTTCATTTTTGTTTTTATCAGGAGCATCAAGACATCCAGAGGCTTTTGAACAGGTCTTTCCCTCAGAGTTGCTCTTAAAAATTAATTAGGGGAGTGGTTTGTCGTCTGAGGTTTTTGGAAGGAGAGTTAAACCTGGTTGCTTGCTGTGAGTGATTAGTCCTTTGAAAGATCCCTATCGCTTTTCCCATGACAAGGATTTGCTGGGCAGGGGAGGTCTTTGAAAATCAAAAGCCCTACTGACTTGGATGGAAAAGGTTTATTTTGATAAGTTAGGGCCAGCTTAGGGAGTAATTGCTGCTGATCGCTGCTTCCCAGGTCTCAGTAATGAAATGCACTTTCAGCTAACCCATGATTTCATGCTTCAAACTTTTTCACTTTTTTCCATCTTTGAAATATTATTGAACTTTAAAACAAGATGGCAGTATCTCATCATGAAATATATTCATACCAGAGAGTTTTCTTTAAAGCTTCATGTTTGCTTTGCGAGAGTATGTGTGGGGGGAAGAGTCTGGGTTTTTTGTTTTATTTAGTTTTTAGATAATGGATTACTTTTGCCTGCTCTGTTATTATATCAGATTGGTTTCTTGCACCAAAATAATAATTTAGCTGAAGACATAAGCTCTTGAGCCAAACTTGAGATAAAATCATCTTGGGTATGGATTTTCTGTGCTCAGCTATATCTGGAGGAGAAAATTACAGTTAAAATACTTTAAAAAATTAATAAAAATTAAATAACCAATTTTGTAATGGATATGCAGCTAAATGTTATCAAAATGGAAACAGTCGCATAACTTTAGTTGTACTGTGACTGCTGTCACAGATGAATATCTCTTTCGTGGAAGAAGCTGCTCCTTTTTCTCCTAACATATGATGCTCATTGAACAAAAGAAAAAAAAAAGCAATTCAGCAGCATGGTGAGGTGCTGTGTCAGGACAGCTTTAGTTAGCTGCTACTTGAGTTGTTTGTATTTCTGCTAAAGTGTCTCCAGGTCCTAAAATTCACGAGGATCCCTAGAGAATTGTTGCTCCTCCTGTCACTTTTTCTCCTCCCACACTTTTTTTAATAATCCATTTGTCAAAGCCCAGAGATTGATCTATAGTGTGCACCCACTCACTCTCCCCCTGCCTCCATTTGTATGCATTTCAGAATAGCCTAGTATTGTCTTCAATGGCACCACACTGGGCCTCCCAGAACAGTTATTCTTTTGTGAAAAGGCTGCCTTTAGAGACCTTGGTTAAAACTGTTTGTTTATAAGGAACCACCAAAATAGCCCTTGAAAAATTATCTTTAAATAGAAAATAAAAGTAAGGATTTGTAGTCTTTGTCTGTAGCGAGAGATAGAAAGAGAGAGAGAAATAATTGCAAGCTCTGTTTCTTTGAAGGTGTCAGTATGGATGGCAAGGCCAATACTGTGACAAATGCATTCCACACCCGGGCTGTGTCCATGGCACTTGCAATGAACCGTGGCAGTGCCTCTGTGAAACCAACTGGGGTGGCCAATTCTGCAATAAAGGTAAGGCTGAAACCAACAGGAAGCCACGTGTGAAACATTAACTGCTGCTAAGCCTGATGGTGATTGGAGACTGGGGGTGAAAGATGCCCTGAGAATCAATTCTGCCCTTAACTTTGATTCTAGGTCTCAGATGTATGTCTATGGGTTGTTCAGCATTCTGTGCTTTGGTTGCTTTGCAGAGACGATAGAATATATGCAAGGCAACTCTTGATCATTCTTTGGCTTGTGTTGCAGATCTCAATTATTGTGGCACCCACCCCCCTTGTCTGAACGGAGGTACTTGCAGCAACACTGGACCTGACAAATATCAGTGTTCCTGTCCAGAGGGCTACTCAGGACAAAATTGTGAAATTGGTAAGGACTTAAAGCATTTGCAATTTTTATCTTCAGGTACATGTTATTGGCTGCATATTTAGGTTGCATGCTGAGCAGAACATGACAGAATTAAAGGAGAAGAAAACAAAAACTTGTTTCCAATACTAGATAGTGATGTATGGCCTTCAAAGTGTTTTTGTATGGCAACTCCCATCATTTGCCCTTATAATCCATGGTAGCTAGACCCAATGGTGAGTGCTTTCCAGTAACATCTAAAAGGTGCGTCTCCCACCATCCCTTCCTATTGGCTATGCTAACTAAGGCTGATGGAAGTTTTCCTCTAGAAAAATCTGGTAGGGAGTTAACATTTTTCCCCACGGTGCTGCAACAGCTGTTTGTTTAGGATTGAATTACTGTTGGATTTGCCCAATGCATTTTAGAAGAGGAAGAAAACCTTAGGGTATATAATTCCTGGTGGCAAGCACTGAATGTGAATAATGTCTGTGAAAAGTGGAAAAATGAACTCTGTTTTGAGTCCCTGAATGATAGGAATGGCGGGTTGTCATGATGAGCGTTTGATATCTGTAGCCCATTGTCCTCCTCCAGATAATGCTTGGAGATGGGTAATAGGGGGATGGCAGGAGCCGTGACAGTATTTGTCATCTTTACACACAATAGCAAACAAACAAACAAACAAACAAAATAAACAGCTTCATTTATATATGACTTCATACTGAACTAACAGTGTCTAAGCGGTTTACAACTGTAAGCTGATTGCCCCAACAATCTGGCTACTCATTTTAGTGACCTTGGAAGGATGCAAGCCTGAGTCAAGCTTGAGCTCTTTTGTTGGTATTGAACTCGCAACCTTATGGTTTTGAGTGAGTGGCTGAAGTACAGGCATTTAACCACTGCGCCACCAGGGCTCATATAGAGGTAGTGGTTGTTTTCCAGTATTAGGCACAATGGTATATCTTCCATCAGAGTCCAAATCCTGCCCCTCCTGAAGGCAGGAAATCTCAATGGCATGATAAAAAGGGTAGTTACTCATAGTGCTGGCCTTGGCTATGCTGAAAAGGGTTCTGTTCCCATTGCAGCTGAGCATGCCTGTCTTTCGGATCCTTGCCACAATGGAGGAAGCTGCCTTGAAACCTCTACAGGGTTTGAGTGTGTCTGTGCTCCAGGCTGGGCAGCACCAACATGCACACTTAGTAAGTTCATGTAAATTTCCACCTTAATAACTTTAAATCTCACTAAATGGGTTTGCATGCATCTTGAGAACAGTATAGATTTCCAGGTGGCTTTTCATGGTGGCTCTTATAAGAGTACCAGAAAAGCAGTACAACTTTCAGTTCTTTTTATTTTTTTAACTGTATGGTTTGCACACTGGATGTCCTAATACCTTTAAAATCCCACTATGCTACACAAACTGCTTGGCATGGTAGTCTATAATTCTGTAAAGTCTCAACTCTACAGACTTATACAGTGGGCCCTTGGTATCCACTGGGGATTAATTGCAGGACTACCCTTGGATAACAAAATCCATGGATGATCAAGTCCCATTGAATACAATAGCATAGTAAAATGGTGTCCTTTATATAAAATGGCAAAATTCAGGTTTGCTTTTGGAATATATATTCAAGACGTGAATATTTGAATCTGTGGATAAAGAATCTGTGGATACAGAGGGCCAGCTGTATAACTTATTCTAACTGTGATCTGCATAACATTTTAAAGTTTATTTATCTATAAAGTTGCTGTAAAGGTGAACAACTGATACAGAGAAAAGATGGATTGGGACCTTCTGACTTTGGTGTTTGTTTAATGGGCTTCCTTGTTGCCATTTGCATCTTTCAAAGAGATTTTGTGGGACTCGGATATTAAATGGAGGGTTGATAGATCTATTTGGAGTTCCTTGTGTTAACCACTGAAGTGAACTGTCTCAACTTTTAAAGATTTGGCTGTGGAGGGGGTAGAGGAGACATTGGAAGCAAAGCTGCAGACATGTCCTGAATCTGGTCCAAAATGCTCAAGGATGGCCTTTGACAAAGATGTGCACGGCTGCTTAATATGACTGCCAGGTGTTGGCTTTCTGATCTGAAGTTCAATCTCTCTTGGTAGATATTGATGACTGTTCTCCAAATCCCTGTGGCCATGGAGGGACTTGCCAGGATCTAGTAGATGGGTTTAAGTGTATTTGCCCATCTCAGTGGACTGGCAAAACATGCCAGATAGGTAAGTATTAACTGTAGGGTTGTAGTGTGTGTGTGTGCCTGCCTCCAGGTCACCTGTTGACTTATGGTGATCCCATGAATTTCATAGGATTTTCTTAGGCAAGGAATACTCAGAGGTGATCTTGCCAGTTCCTTTCTCTGAAACATATCCTACAATCCCTGGTATTTATTTATGGTCTCCCATCCAAGTAATAACCAGGCCTGGCCCTGCTTAACTTCCAAGATGAGGTAGAATCTGGTGCCCTTAGGGTATTTAGGTGGCTAACTGTAGATTTATGGAACAGAAATATAAGACACTGGAGAAAGCTTTTGCTCTGAAAAGAAGTGTAAATATTTAATTGTGAGGAACATTCATGTTCAGTGCAAAAAGTCAGCTGCGGCCTGCCCAGTTTAGAGTACTTACAGGTCTTGGATCAATATTCCTCTTAAATAACTGATACAGAAATGGTATTAAACTCAAGAGTTCACAAAACACCTGCCCATGCTTTTGAAGCTATGGCAAATTAAAAGTCCTCAATGTATTGAGATTATGAACTATCAAGGTATAGAGAAGGTGTTAAGTCATTTTCTGTCTCCTCTCCTCACTTGCCCCTATTTCAAAGTTCATTTTCCCCCTACCTATTTTAAGGTATATTATTTAGAGGATTGAGGATACTGCATCTTCAACATAGTATCAAATGTGTTGACACTGAGCATATAAGGTAGTAATGGGAAATCATGTGGCCTTCTAGATGTTTTAGTGCAAATCCCAGCAGTCCTAGCCAACCTATCCCAGCAGTCCTAGCCAACCTAGCCCATTGAAGGAATACTGAGATTTGCAGTTCTGCAACATCTGGAAGGCCACATAATTCTCACAACTAATACAAGGCTTAGGAGTTTGAGGACTTCTTATCACCCTGTATGTCAGAACCATTGAAGTGTTCCGGTCTATTGTTCTTGAATTTCAACAATGAAATGGGTGTAAGTTTTGTGTCAGTATTTCTCAACCTTTGGTCCTCCAGGTGTTTTAGACTTCCAGTTTCCCCGACTCTTGTCCTTGTTCACTGGAGCTAATCCAAAATGTCTGGAGGACTAAAGATTGAGAGTTACTGATCTCTTGGACTGTTCAGAGACATCTGGACTTTTGCTTCTGTGGTAGATGTTGGCCATCCCTGGAGGAACAGTCTCACAGAGAGAGTGTTTCCCAGCTCTTCCATGATTTCAGTGGCAGCCTTCCAGAAGCTGTTTCTGTATTTGTGGTCACCTGTGGATATTGTATTTTCTCTTCTCCCTCCCCCTCCCATTTCCTCCTCCCTTACCCAGCCACAGCCATCACAGAAACAGAAGGCAGTGATTATGCCTGCATTGGGGCTAGGATCTAACCGAGCCTATGTGATTGGGATGCACTGGGCTGAGGGAACACTGAAGCCATAAATCCTTGGCTCTTGTAGGAGGGAAGCACTGATCTGCAGATCTGGGAGTGTTCTTGTCTGCCTTGAAAACAAAAAGAGGAGGGAGGCTTCCTGCAATCTGTTCATGGGCACAGGAGCATTGCTTGCAGCAGTCTTTTGCCCCTGACTTGCAGCATGGGAAGTGGCTCCTTTGAAGTCTGAAGCAGTTTCATTTATCTTCACAGGATCTGTTGTGATTAGTCTTCCTAAGCCTAATGCTGACATTTCTTCCCAAACCATCGTGTACTTCTGCTGCCTCTCCCACCTCTTTTCCCCTCCCTTTCAGTCTTGTGGGAAAGTCACTCCATCTCTCCAGTCACATTAACTCCTTCAGACTGGAGAATTCACAGCTGCATTCCAAGTTGTGGATGATCTCATGGAGAATGAGCCGTCTACATTCTTAGTGCAATTTATTAATCCCAGTGACTAAGGTTGCTCCACTGCTTTGGCATTCTCCACCTCGCTGGTCTCTTTCTCTCCTACTCACCCACCCATCTCTTTTCCATTCTTTAAAATAAATAAGGGTGCTACTAATTATTGAAGTTGTAATGGAGAGAGAAAGCTGTAATGGAGGCTGTAATGAAGAAAGGTCCTTCAGCATTTAAAACACTGCCTTTTTCTTTTTCCTTTTTTGAGTTCTTGCCAGTCCGCTCCTGTAATCTTTAAGCATCCATTTGTCTTTAATAAACTTAAATACTGTTTGCTATGCAAACAAGAGATGGATGCATCTCCCCTTCCCTGTTTACTGTATTGAAAAATTCACCTTCTCTTTTCAGATGCAAATGAATGTGAAGGGAAACCTTGTCTTAATGCAAATTCCTGCAGGAACCTGATTGGCAGCTACTATTGTGACTGCATTGCTGGCTGGACTGGCCAGAACTGTGATATAAGTAAGTGTTTATGAAAGCAGTATGTGGATAGAGCTATCTCGGCAGCCTTAGGAGAACATGCATCCCTCCAGGGTTAATAGACTTAAGCTTTCACTAGGCCCAGGTTGTGGACTCCAGTTCTCATCATCCCCAGCTGCCAGCATGACAAATGGTCAGCGATGATTGCAACTGAAGTTCAACAATATCTGGAGGTACTCCATGACCTTCTCCACCCCTGATACACAATGTAAATAATAGTACATTTGTCATTCGCTCTCCTTGGGTTTCCAGAGGCAAAAATGTCACTCTGTGTTCCAGACATTGAGTTTGCAACTCAGCCTTTGGCATTGGCCTGCAAAAGGACGGGGGAGGGGAACAGTAGCTGATGTTATTAGAAAGGGAGTAGTCATTCTGGCATGAATGAGAGGCAATTTTATCAAATCCATTAGTCCTCAACATGGCTATATTCAGATAAGGTGACTAGAAACAATGATGTGAAGTTTCAGCTTAACTCCACTGCAAGAATTGCTGAAGGTTCCCACCCATTATAATAACCTTATCGGGAGGAAAGCATGCAGGAAGCTTGACAAAGGGTTTATCTAGCTTGTGTTGTGGAGACACTTGGATTCTTTCTCTTGGATTTCAATGTGCATTGCCTTCTGCAGGCTTGGCTAACTCCGCGTGTGTGGTTTGTTTGTTTTTTTAATTGCAGATATTGATGATTGTATTGGACAATGTCAGAATGGAGGGACTTGCAGGGTAAGTCATTTTTAGTTGTGGGATATGGCTTCAGTACCAGGGTTTTAATAGAAAGTTGCAAAACTTGGAAAAGTACCTTTTTGGTCTACTATGGTCACACTTCCCAAGCCAGCATGGAAACTGACTGCAGGAATCTGGGAATTGTTGTTCAGAAAAGTATCCTTTGAAGCAATTTTTAACAGAAAATAGTCCAGCAAAATAGGAGGTGCAGCTGTGTTGCTTTCATTGGTCCAGTCCTGTTCTGCATTAATTTTCTATTTTCTATTTAAAGTATTTCCATAAAATCCTCATTTAAATAGTGATTTCTAAATGCGTTTTCTATTAAAGCAGACTGCTCTGTACTTCGGATCATTGGAGGAAGTGTGAAAAATAGCAAATATAGTTCTGATCCACACTTTGGGAGGTCTGGATCATGCTAGTTCCTACTATAAGTTCCAAGGATAGAACAATTAAATCATTCCTACAGAAGACCATATTGGAGGTCCATCTGTCTTGCTCCAAGACAAAACCTTCCATCCCCAAAGTATCCCAGATAAATCTCTGTCCAGAGATTTCTTTTTAAAACCTCCAGAGTATCAGAATCAGAGATTTCAGAAGCTTACTGTATTACTAGATTACTTCCACTCAGAGCTTTTTCCCCCTTCTCTCTGACAGATATCTTTCCTTATCCTTCCATTTCCTTCCCTAAATGAACAGAACAATTACTCTCTTCCCATTCTCACTACACTTGTCTGCTTTAATATCATTACTTCACTCTTGGTGTTGACACACTAAGTTATCTCCCAAGTGTGCAGTGAGGGTTAACAGTGATTGGAGCATTTCTAAAACACTCTGTGTTTTAGAATGTAAAATAGGAATATTATATTATATGTGTGTGTGCTTGTATACATCTGTCTCTTTGTCAATCTTTTAATCACCAAGTCTTTCTTGTTGGAAATAATATACATTATTGCATTAATTTGTTCCTTTATGCATGTACACTTGCAGGAGTGGTGACAGGGCACTTTGAGAATGTTCTGCAGTTGAGGCTGCATCTATGCCGAGGAATTAATGCAGCTTGATGCTGCTTTAACTGCCATGGCTCAATGGTATGGAATTTTGGGATTTGTAGTTGCATCAGATATTTAGTCTTCTCTGTCAGAGAGCTCTGGTACCACAACAAATTGCAAATCCTAGAATCCCATAGGATGGAGGCATGGCAGTTAAAGCTGTGTCAGAATGCATTAATTCTGCAGTGTGGCAGCAGCTTGAGAGAGACATGGGTGAGGATACTGTACTTTGTGCTGCTTCAACCTCCTATGTTACTCCTGCATTAGATCTGTGTTCTCTACCCAGCTGTTCCACTGTTGGCACTAAAAATGTTAGGAGAAAAAAATTCTCAGAACTGCAAAGTGTGGGGAAGGAAATCTTAAATATTATAGTGCCCACCTGCCACCATCCCATCAATTTGGACTCCATTTGGGACTTTGGGCCCAGTTCTCCCCCATCTTACTCAATATTCTGTTTGTAAAAAAGCTTCAGATGAGTTGACAGCTCTGAATGGACTGACCTGAGCTTCACGCCCTCTTTTCCCCATTCAGGACTTGGTTAATGGTTATCGCTGTGCCTGTCCATCTGGCTATGCCGGGGATCACTGCGAAAGAGACATCAATGAATGTGTAAGCAACCCTTGTTTGAATGGGGGTCATTGCCAGGATGAAATCAATGGATTCCAATGTCTCTGCCCTGCTGGATTCTCAGGAAATGTCTGTCAGGTGAGGTCTGGTGAAATACAAGCTCCAGATAAGAGGCACCTTAAGCTTCACAGTCTCTGGACCTGTTTATTGTGTATGTGTATGTATATATGTCTATGTGTATGTGTATGTATATATCAGCAAACTGTATTTGGGATATTTTTTAAAAAAGAAATTGTCCCAGGTTTGGAAAATACCTGAATTGTGTATAGCTTGCATGCTTAAAAGTTGCAAATTAAAGTTTTGCCTGCTGCTTGATAAGCTTTTTATTTTAATGAAGTTGGCAATCGTCATGTTGACTGTGTTGTACACAAGTAATAAAGGCAGCAGATTAAAAAAAGGTCAGATTCCATAGTGTTTCCTGCCTGTGGCAGTGGGATGAGTAATAATAACCCCTTTGTTTTAAGACTGACTCTCTCTTCCTCTTTGCTCTCTACCTCACTGCTTCCAGTTGGACATAGATTATTGCGAACCCAATCCTTGCCAGAATGGGGCCCAGTGCTTCAATTACGAGAACGATTATTTCTGTAGCAACTGTCCTGAAGATTATGAAGGAAAGAATTGCTCCCATCTCAAAGATCACTGTCGTTCGACTCCTTGTGAAGGTATGTTTACATTGGGCAGTTTGCCAAGCCATTTGACAACATAGTTTAGTCAAGGCCAGGTCGCTGGGTGGGAGAAGTGGAGCCCATAGTTTTCATACGAAGGCCCAATGTGCCTGAGTAGGGCTAGAGAAGACCTCTCCATGAAACCATGAAGAACTGTTGCCAGTGTAGATGGTACTTAGCTGGATGGACCTGTGGTCTGACTCCTCTTTTCCCAACTATCATATTACTAGTTCTGTCCAAAAGAAAGCAAGATTGTTTGTTTTCCTCACAATAGCTTTTGAGGTTGGGGGGAAAGAAACTTTCTGTCCCAGTTCATGTGCCAAAGACTTTCTGACTTTATGAGGATGCCATTCATTGTGAAGCCCTTCCCCTGTTCCCTCCCCCCCCCCCCACACAGCATGGCTGTAGTCACTGTCTCTTGTATCTCTTTGGTCACTTCTGTTGTGAGTGGTCAGAAAATACAAGGCTTATTTCTTTTCCAAACGCTTATTTTAACAACAGAGAAAACCACTCGCAGCAGGTTGGGTATAGGAAGTCAGAATATTGTGAGGAAACAACACGAGCACACTCTGTATGCATGTCTTCTTCCTTCTGTAGTGATTGACAGCTGCACAGTAGCGGTGGCTTCCAACAGCACCCCAGAAGGGGTTCGCTACATCTCTTCCAATGTTTGTGGCCCACACGGCAAGTGTAAGAGCCAGGCAGGAGGCAAATTTACTTGCGAATGTAACAAAGGCTTCACTGGCACCTACTGTCATGAAAGTAAGGTTTGAACAATCCCCTCTCCCCCTTTCCATCCCTCTTTCATTTAAACCTGAGTTTTATTTTATAGCAGCCTGTGTAAATACCTTGGAAATAATAGCCTATTTGTCCTTGGAAGCAAAGGGTTGACTGTAATGCACAATGAACATTCTGAACTTTGCTTTTGGCTCTTTCTTTCCTCCTTACGTGAATTGAGGCCCAAGTTTTCTTGGCCTTGTGGAAGCTCCTTTTAAAAGGCCCCTGCCCTTAAACATGCAACCATTTATATATTGTAACTTCCACTTTGTGTTATGTACAGAAGGCCTGGGGATAGCATATAGCAAATTTACACTGACAGGTTATGACTTGCCTTTAAAAGAGTTTAAAAGATAGAGATATTAAGAGTTTATTGGCTTTTATTAGGCCAGCTCTCTTACTGTTACCATCTTTCAGGGAATGGCTTAGTAACATGCATGTTTTTACATATAGGAAGAATTGGGTTGTGATCTTGACATCTCTATTACAAAGAATTCGATGTAGTAAGGCTAGGAGGAGACCCTGGAGAACTGAATGGAATAGACAGTACTGGGCAAGATTCTTCCTTCTACAAATAAATAAAATATTCATTTATATTTGTTGGTGGTTGTTAATTGCCTTTGAGTCGAACTCAACCCATGGCAAACTTATGTATGAGAGAAGTCCAAGTCACCCTATCCTTAACTATGCTGGTCAGCTCCTGCAGACCCAGGGCCCTGGCTTCTCTGATTGAGTCTATCCAGAATACAGTCTTACATACATACATACTTATTTATTTTAAAGTATTTATATATTGGCTCCCAAACTGTCAGGCCCCCTAAGGTGATATACAACAGGTGAAAACATTTAAAAGAATGCAGAGACAAAAACAAATTAAAATGCTATGTTAAGAACATTTAAAATTAGTCTTTAAAATAATTTTACAACAAACTATTAAAACAGACCATGTGGTTTTAGACACAATAGAGCATGTAGAACAGCACCATTTTAGCAGCTCACCTGAAGCTCAAAACAGATGGAACACAGCTAGAATTTCCAAAATCAATGGATATATCCATATCCATATGTATAAACACATACATCTACATTTATGAAAAGGAAAGGGGACACAAATGTATATGATATTACCATGCTTAAGGAAAGAGAAATTTGGATGGTGGCTGCCTTGCATCCTGGACCAAGATGAGATATGAATAAAACAAAATGAACAGAATATCTTGACCCATATGGCCTTTATTGAGAGGACACAACCACTCTGAATTCCATTCTGAGACCCTGGGAATTCCATAGCTGCTACTGGATGCTGTTTTTCTCTCCCATTTCTTTAACTGACATTACCAAGGGAAAGAGAAGCTGAAACATTGGATAAATTATTAATGTAGAATACTAATTTCAATCACTTTATTAAATCTCTTTCAATTTTATGATACCAAGTTGTTCTGAAAATGGTGCTGTTCAATTGCTTTATTCAACCACGGACATACATTTGTATTTCCTTCTAGAAATATATAATGGGAATCAGGGAAACCAGTGGTCATGCTGGCTGGCAGATTCTCTGTGTTCAAGTCTTGCAAAAGAGGATTCCCCCCCCCCACACACACACACACATTTTTTGTTTTAACTTTAAAAGGTTCCCCTCTCTACCCCCAGCCCCTGTTTTTAAAACCTTTTCTTTCATTAATTAATTAATTAATTACAGATATCAACGACTGTGAGAGCAACCCATGTAAAAATGGTGGCACGTGCATTGATGGCATCAACTCTTACAAATGCATCTGTAGTGATGGATGGGAGGGCACCTTCTGTGAAGCAAGTAAGTAGGGTCCTCTTTCCCCAGCTAATGAATGGTGTGTGTGTGTGGAGGGTGTATGTGGAAGGGAGGGATTCTGCTAGTCTTGGGACCTTTCACGCTTGATTGCCTTGCACAATTTGAGGCACAGTCCCCTGCAAAGAGGTAGATTTTTAAAGGAAGGGGTGTGTGAAATGTGGCTTTTAGGAAAAGGTTGCTCCCCATCACTTTTTATGCCCCCCCCCCAAGCTCCCATGGAAACAAAACCAGAAATTTCAAAAACTACAGCTGAAAAATCAGTGGTGTAATCTTTGGACAAAAATCAGCAGCAAAATGCATAATCTAAGAAAGGGGAGGAAGCACCACAGCCACAAGGCTTGGGAAGCAGAAAGATAAGCTGTTGCTTAGTGGCTGATGCCAATACACATCACCATTGCCACTTAACACTGCTGGTACAAAGGCACACTGCAGAACAAGATGGCATTGCAGCTCTGTGCCATCACTGGTTAACCACGCTGTCCCACTTTTGCATTAATGCCTTAGCTCAGGAGGAGGTCTCACCTTAAAGCCACACAAAACAAAACAGTGGAGGGACTTAGTAGCAGGTGCCCTCCTCATGCTCCTATGAAGCCTTGCAGTCACACTGCCTCCTCCTGTTGATTGTGTTTCTTGTGAGCCATCCAGGATTAGGAAGAAATTAATGCTGGAGCCAGAAAGTGACAGTAGACGACTACTTTGTGCTGCTGCTTCACTAAGCCCCTTTGCTGCCCTGTCTCCTCTCCCTCAACCCAACATGGAGGGCTGGAGCTTTGTTTGACCAAGCCACCTCAATCATCACCTACAACCTGAATTTGGCTTGCCAGACCAGCCCCTTTTAATCTTGCTAATTTGTGCCAGAGTCATTAACAAGATTTTTGCTCTTCTGTCACTGAAGATGCCTTTTTAAAGAAGGATTTCACAGTTAGGCGAACATGATTATCCTTCCAGTGATTTTTGTCCAGAAGGGCTGAGTGTCTTAAGAATGGAATAATTTTGTTGCTAACTCACCTGTTACTAACCCAGTTAAAATTTCCATGTCAGAAACAGAACATGTCTAGGAAAAAATAAATGTAAAGGCAATGACCTAGGGAAGTTCAGTCAGAAGAAAGCTGGGAAAGAGAGTTGTTGTTATTATTTATTTATTTATTTATTTATTTATTTATTTATTTATTTATATATAAAGCGCTGTAAATTTACACAGTGCTGTACATACAATCTTTTAGTTAGACGGTTCCCTGCCCTCAGGCTTACAATCTAAGAAGACACGACACAAAAGGAGAAGGGAGTTATCTTAATTTTTAGATAATTCCAAGGCAGTAGTCCTAATCCAAAATACAAAAGTTTTCCATTTTGGAATATCTATTTTTTTTTTTTTAGTGCAGGAAAAAAAAAAGAACACTTGAACAGCTATCCTTTGGCCTAGAAACTGTATAATTATGTAATAAGACCTCCTTTGATTTTAGCTTAATTTGCTATCTTTTTTGAAAGGGACTCAGCTGATGTTTGTAGAGATTTTCAGGATAAACATGATATAGTTGGTGATGACATTTTCAAGCATTTAATAATTTGGGCTTGGGACTGGAGGCTTGAAAGAGGGATCAAGCCTACATGTGGACAAATCAGACTTCCTAGTTTTTGCAAATGCCATTTTTTTTTTCAATTAGCTTTCCTATCCTGTTACTTCCAGATATTAATGACTGCAGTAAAAACCCTTGCCACAATGGAGGGACATGTCGAGACTTGGTCAACGATTTCTTCTGTGAATGTAAAAACGGCTGGAAAGGGAAAACCTGCCACTCACGTGAGTGTTTTTAGAGACTAGTTATACCCCCAGATTGGCACTGTCCATAAAAGTCAGAAGTACCTGGTTCAGTGAAAAACCTTGACCAGTTCAGATGACTTGCAATTTTTCCAAACAGAAGTGTCATTTCTGTCTCTCACCCAAACCCCAAATGTCATTGGTGTTCATCAGATCAAATCTCAGATCTAGCTGTTTTAACAGGAGTTCTTTAATGCAAGTCTTTCCCACTTACTGATGCAAATCTTCTTTTAAATGGCATGTTAAATTAAATTAGCATGTAATTTTACACAGTATTTATGTGTTGGTTGAACAAATAAACTGGGGGCCAGGACGAAGAGAGGGTATTTAGGCCAGTACACTTGCTGTGCTCACCTTCAGAGCACATTCTGGTGACACTTAAGGTACCCAATCAAACTGCTGCTCCTGTGGGTCAGATCTCATCTATGTGTTGCACTGGACCCATGTGTACTGATTCTATGATCATGAAGTGGGATAAAAATGTAGTAATTCTCAGACAAACAGATTTTTCCCCATAACACTTGTCAGAGATCTGCTTGGTCTTGAATCACTTTCAAATGGGTAGTAAATTGTCACAGATATTAGTTCTCAGTTACTTAGTTTTTCACTTTCTTTCAGGTGACAGCCAGTGTGATGAAGCCACATGCAATAATGGAGGAACTTGTTACGATGAGGGCGATGCCTTTAAATGCATGTGTCCTGTAGGGTGGGAAGGAGCCACTTGCAACATAGGTATGTGTGTGTGAGAGAGGGAGATCTCTGTTCACCATGTGTTCAGCTATTTTTCTTTTTGAGAACTTAGCAACAAATGTTTTTGGTCTGTTTTCTGTTACAGCAAGAAACAGCAGTTGCTTACCAAACCCCTGTCATAATGGTGGGACTTGTGTGGTCAGTGGAGATTCTTTTACATGTGTTTGCAAAGAGGGCTGGGAAGGACCGACTTGCACTCAGAGTAAGTTCTCTCCATCTCTTTTTTTTCCCTACCCAAATACTTCTGAAGGGGTGGTTGATGAGAAAACTGTCTCATCTGTTTGCCCTTGGGGTTTTGAGATTGAAACCAGAAGAGGCAAACTGTTTGATGTGGGGTTTTAGCATCACCTGAATCGTTTGGCTTTAATGACATTGTAGGATGGAGTTCTGACCTGGGCATGAGAAAGTTGCAAATGAGATAAGTGGAGACAGATGTCGTCTTTTTCACACTGCTGCTTCCCTCACATGGGTTTGCATTACCCATTTGCTTGCAGCCACCACCCAGTTTTGCCTCTTGTTCACTTTTTTCTCTATGCTTGTGTATATGAAGCTAGAGGAAGGGGAAAATTGGGCTTGTAGCTATTTTTGTTTCATTTAGGGGGTGATTTTTTGTTGATATGTTTTGTTTTTGCAGACTCCAAATTCACCAACCAGGACTTGGTGCAAAAAATCACATATTTAAACTTAAACAAATTCCAAGAATTCATTTTTGAGTGCTAGAACTGAGCTCACTATCCTTCCTAGAAAAAGCTCACTACCAATTATACCCCATGCTTTCTTCATTTCAGTCTTATAATAGGGTGGGAGAGGCTTTTAATTGTTGCTCTTCCTAAGCAGTTCAGAGACAGAAATTGTTCTTGGTGTAGTAGAGATCGCCCAAGTATCTCCTGGGTGATCTAGATCTAGCTTCTGATCACTTAGTGGTGAGCAGTATAGTTCAAATTGATTTGGAAGTGGTAGTTAGAATTCAACACTGTAGAAATCCAGAGTGTGAAATGTTTGGTAATCTTCTAGTCCAGCTCTCTGCAGATAATCTGAAGCTAGGACCTGCCACTTTTCTTAATAACTTCTTGCTTTAACATTGAGAACAGTCCCCTAATTTTACATTTCTCTGATCTTTTTGCAGATACAAATGATTGCAGCCCGCACCCTTGGTAAGCAGTAAGACCTGGCAGCAAGTTGGGCTTTTATTTGTTTGTACCTCATAAATCATTATTTAGAAAGGCACTTCTGTTTATTTTGAGGGACCTTTAGAAGGAATTGGATTTTTTTTTTGAGAGTGGGGAGGGCAGATTAAAAGGGGGGGAAGTGACCTTCTCCCCCGCCTTCAGTCTTTTGACTGTACTTAAGTGTGTTGTCTTCAGCTCTCCCATGCTTTCTACTTCACTTTTTTCAATTTACCCGTAACCCACTAACAAATAGTTTAATTGATCTATTAAACATTCTTCCACTTCACCTGGCTGGACAGCATCTCAGTTGTTATAGTTAGTGAAATTAATGTTGTTTATAGTAGATGGTATGTCTGTTATTTAGAGCTTTCTAGTAGCTTTAGAGATATTGTTCAGACTAACGTTTTCATAACTTTGAGTGTTATAGTGTGTTTTGTAAACATAAGAACTTAAGATGATGATCTTTGCTTGGTTTCTCTCCCTCTCTCCCATCCTTTCATGCCATACAGCTATAACAGTGGAACATGTGTAGATGGAGACAATTGGTACCGTTGTGAATGTGCTCCAGGTTTTGCAGGTCCTGACTGCAGGATAAGTACGTGGCTGTATTTCAGTTTATCCTCATGTCTAACCTAACATTTAATAGAAGAAGACTATGAGGTTTTGTTAAATTATGATTTGCAAAGCAATCCCTTGAGTCATCTGAGCAAAAAGTGCGGTGGAATTGACTCATATCAAATGGATTTCCCTTGGTGATCTTTACTAGATGAAACAAAAATGCAATTTCATCATTGTCTAGCAGCTGAAATTGAGAGATGGGCTGTTTCTGATACTGGAGGTAGCCTATAGCCGCCATCTTTGGCTAACCACAAAAATGTTATCTGTGTTAGTGGCCATGAGTGTATTGAATTCTGTGGCACAGGGTTTCTTAGCCAGGGCTTCCTGGAACCCTGGAGTTCCACAAGAGATTGTTAGGGACTCGTGAGAGATTGTGATCAGACAGGAGAAGGTTTTTTTTTTTTTAAGATGTAGATGCAACTTTTATGGAGAGCTTCCTAGAATGTGAAAATTATTTCAAGGTTCGTCCAGAGTAAAAAAAGTTGACAGAGACACCTATGGCATAAGCAAACAATTTGCCATTAAGCTTCATTAGGTGATACTGGGTATTACCTTTTTGAGTCCCATATGTTTCACTGAGAGTCACAGCTCCATCTGTCCAAAGAGAAGTAATTTGGGGGGCTTTGAAATAATCTCTTTGCCTGTTGCTTATGAGCTTTCTTTTGATGGGGAAATGCACAAAAGAAAGCATACTTCATTTATTATTATTTTTGCCTTGAGAACTTGAGATAGTCTGCCTGCTTCCCTGTAATTAGTATTTAATTACAAGAGTGATAACAGTGAAGATAGAATTGGTAGTAAAAATCAGAGGTAGATACTATGTTGAAAGTTTATATATGTTGAAGGGAAGACACTTAATTAGTAGTATAGAAAATGCTAGAAGGATCCAGACTCACTCTCCAGTTGCTATACCTAAAATTCCACATGAGAAATCCCACATACTGCACATGGTTTTGAGTCCAGAGCTAGGGAACTTGGTGGTGGGGGGGGGGGGAGAGTTTGACTACAGCTTCTAAAATACCTCATCTGGCACCAACACAAGCTGTGCTGGCTGGGGATTTCTGGAAGTTACAGGACAAAAAAGAATTTTTCCAAGGTTGTCATTCTGACCCAGCATGAGGATGCTTCTGATGTCCACAAATAACTGGTGTTCATTCTGAAATAACAATGTTGTCTTAGATCCTGATTCCCGAACACCCCCCCTCCCCTTTTTAACATTTAATAAGCAATGTTCTGAACTTTAGATTTTGTCTCTGGATATATCTCTGTAGTCTATAATAATAATGGTGTGTTTTTATTTCCCCCCTTGTCTTTCTGTCGTCACCACACATCAGATATCAATGAATGTCAGTCTTCTCCTTGTGCTTTTGGAGCCACATGTGTCGATGAAATCAATGGATACCGTTGCATCTGTCCAGCTGGTCGCAGTGGTCCAAGATGCCAAGAAGGTAGCCCAAAACAGAATAAATTTCATAATGGAATTAGTTGGAACAAAGTATATTTTGTGAAATTTGTATCTGGCACACCATTATAAAAATATGCCCGCTGTCTGGCCCTTCCAGTTGGCAGTGGGGTTAATCAGACAGCAAACATTAGTGGAAGTCAGTAGATCCTCATCTCACATTCCCCATGTGTCCAATCTGCAAGGTATTATAGTAACATGGAAACTTCCTTTCAGTACTCCTCAAATATTTGACAGACAGTGGCCTGAATCCCGTTGGTTAATCCCAATTAGAACAGACCATTGAATCAGTTGTTGAATACTGACTCAAAATGTTTGCAAATCCCATTGAATCCTTGGTCTGATCTAAATGGGACATATAATAGGATTTAGGCCAATATTGCAGTTCATATAAATTTGAGTTGTTGATCTTTGATTAGTACCTTAATTTCTTTGTCTCTTAGTTTCAGGAAGGCCTTGTATTTCCAGTGGGCATATTATTCCAGATGGATCAAAATGGGATGATGAATGCAATGCCTGTCAGTGTGTGAATGGAAAGGTCACCTGTTCTAAGGTACTGCCCTGTGACTCCTACATAGCTTGTTCTTATTCCTTTTTCATGCAAAAGTACAGTTACTAATAGAGTGTTCAATATCCTTTAGGTCTGGTGTGGTCCTAAGCCTTGCCTGATAAATGGCAAAGGTCACAGTGAATGTCCTGCAGGCCATACCTGTCAGCCCGTTAAAGATGACCACTGCTTTGTACGTCCCTGTGACAACATTGGTGAATGTTGGCCTTCAAATCAACAGCCAGTGAAAACAACATGCAATTCTGATTCTTATTACCAAGACAATTGTGCTAATATCACCTTCACCTTTAACAAAGAGATGATGACTCCGGTACGTAAATTTTCACTACAGTTTATATAGCCCCACCAAACAACTCAAATATACAGGTAACTTTATTGGAATCACCATGTTATAATCTGACTTGTATCAATGGCATAGAAGAACTGGTAAAAACATTTGTATCTCCACAATGTGCATTTTATCTCTGTATGAGTGACATGCCTTGAGCAAGACCAGGTGCACTATTTCTCTATATCCTTGCAGCAACTCTTTGATGTTGTTTTAGGTAAAGGGATGCAATTTGTCCAAGATTATTTAAGAAGCTTCATGAAGCACTGTAAGCTCTTTCAAGACGCATTGGGATTTCCCCTAGCCAAATTCTCATTTTAACTGTCCCAGGACCATGTCACACACTGCATTTTTTAAAAAAGCCTACCTTAACAATATTTAGTGTGCTTATAAGGACATCACTTCTTTGGGCACTGAGATAAGTTTCATCTTTGCATTCAGTTTATATTCCTTGAACTTGCTTTTGCCTATGTGTAATGATCCTGTCTGTTGAAGGGCAAGTTTGTGGTCAGTGCATCTGGTCTCGTAGGTAGGGACAAGGAGTTGTATGTGATTGCAGCCAGGTACAGTTGGTAGTGAAAAGAAACACAGGTGATTTATATTCTTCCTGAATCCTTCCCTGTCCAGTTTCACACTCTATATTTTCCTCCAGGGCCTTACTACTGAGCATATCTGTAATGAGCTGCGGAATCTGAGTATCTTGAAGAACGTCTCTGTTGAATATTCCATCTACATCACATGTGAACCATCACACTTGGCAAACAATGAAATTCATGTTGCAATTGTAAGTCTGCCTTCTGGTTAATGTATGTTCCTACCTGGCTTTTGAAATGGTTTGTGCTATCACACAGTTAGGATGGATCTGGATTTAATTTGGATTTAGGCCAGCGAAGCAAGGGACCTTTCCATTTTTCTTCTCTCCTACATCCATAAATTGCTGTCATTTTTGGCAGCACTGGTGGGGTCACATCCTCCATTTTCTCAAGTGTCTTTCCCTTTTCTTGGTACAGTGATTGCTTTGTGTTCCTTTATTAAACTTGGTGGGTTTTTTTATTTATTTAGCCATTAGCTTTCTTTTGTCCATATTCATTTGAATGAATAAATGAATGAATGAATGAATGAATGAATGAATGAACGAACACTGGCAACTGTCTTAAACTGTGTGATGTGTTTGAGTCAAATGATCTTGGAAAATGGAAAGTTGGTTTAACAGCATGATTAACAGGCTTGCTGTTGGCACCTGGTCATTTGTTGCCTTTTAAGCATGTCTGTGATGGTAGAAGTCAGTGCTTTCCTATGTTCAGGGTTTGAGCCATGTACTACATTCTGGCTTCTTCTGGAATCCATGTACCTCTGTTGCAAGCACTGGTTTATACTTTGTAATGAAACCAGATTGTCTCTAATATGCAACCATACTTTTTCCCAGTCTGCTGAAGATATCCAGGAAGAAGAAAACCCAATAAAAGAAATAACTGATAAAATAATTGATCTGGTGAGCAAGCGTGATGGAAACAGCACGCTTATTGCTGCAGTTGCAGAAGTCCGAGTACAGAAGCGGCCAATTAAAAATAAAACAGGTGAGTCTTCAGAAGAAGATTGAGTGATGGTTTTCTCTTCCCATGTTTAAAACAATAATAAAGTGATGCATTTTCCTTCTTAAAAAATAACTTTATTCGTTTCTAGACATACATGCTTCCAAGTGAAAGTACCCATTTAAGCTTTAATTGAATGACTTTAAATGATTATTGTTTTTGCAACTGAATAAACTTGCCATACATCCTGAAGCTTGTATTGTTTTTGGCCTTGGGGAAAATACCCTTGCAAAAAATTCTAAATTTGAATCAGAGCTATGAGGAGCCTTGATATACTTTTTTTCTACCCTCATGGCCAAGACTACTGATTTCCTCAGCTTTTAACAAAATACATACTGTATTGAGGGAAGATGTACTCATTTGGATGGTTTCAGTTTCCTTAGTTAGTGGATATGCTAAGAAGAGCTCTGCTTTTCCTAGAATATTGATCAGAGTACATCAATAACTCAATTGAAAGTGCGATAGTAGAAAATGGGAGTGTGGAGCCAATTACCTTTAAGCCAGGAAAAAGCCTTCAGATCCTTGATTTCATTCTGTCAATCCTGTTCTGTCACTTTTGCTGAGAAAAAGAGATCTCCTTGACTTTGAGGGTTTTTATTTTAATTTAAAAACAACAACAAAGGAAATAACAGTAGGATTCCTGTTCACCTTTGGAGACTTGTTTAACCTATTATCTACAATTACTGCCTGGTCTATAAGCACCATGAATAAAATATACAAAATTTCCTTTTGTTAATGCCCTCTTTTTTAAAGTTAAAGGATGTTTTGGTGTTTCCCAAAAGCAATCACGTATGCTGCTTTGAAGGATTTTTGTGGTAATGTAAGTCCAATTTCCCTTGCAGATTTCTTGGTTCCTTTACTGAGTTCTGTTTTGACTGTGGCTTGGATCTGTTGTCTGGTGACTGCTTTCTACTGGTGCATTCGGAAGCGCCGAAAGCAGAGCAGCCACACTCACACAGCGTCAGACGACAACACCACCAACAATGTGCGGGAACAGCTGAACCAGATCAAGAACCCTATAGAGAAACATGGTGCGAATGCCGTCCCTATCAAAGACTATGAAAACAAGAACTCAAAAATTGCCAAAATAAGGACACACAACTCTGAGGTGGAGGAAGACGACATGGACAAGCACCAGCAAAAAACCCGATTTGCCAAACAGGCAACGTACACACTGGTAGATAGAGACGAAAAGCCACCCAACGGCACTCCCCCAAAACACCCGAACTGGACAAACAAACAAGACAACCGGGACTTAGAAAGCGCACAAAGCTTAAACCGAATGGAATACATTGTATAGCAGACAGCAGGTGCTGCTATGCAGGGCCTTTACCTATCCATTCAAGGCAACTTGGAGCTTGTAGTTCTTAAAATGGTTGTGTAATATTTTGAGTCTAAGGCTATTATTTGCTTAGAATCCCTGTGTTAATTTAAGTTTTGACAAGCTGGCTTACACTGGCAGTGATAGTTGCTGTGGTTGGCTGGACTACCAAGTGCTGCATTTCACATCTATGCAAAACTAGTCAAAAGTGCCCCGTGTCAATTCAGCTGCAGCTGATGCGTCCTGCAGAGTTTTCCTAAGGTATGTTGTAGTCTTTTATTTAGCTCTTTCTTGTAGCAAAACACCCTCCACCCCACCGTTTCTCATCTTTTTTCTCAAGATGTCACAATTTATAGTCTTAGAAAAAATACATTTTATTTATTTATTGAATTAGAATTCTTTTGTATATTGGTTTTATGATGACGTACAACTAGTTCTGTATTTGAAAGTGCCTTTGCAGCTCAGAACCACAGCAACTATCGGAAAAGTTTATTATTTATTTTTTTTTATTGTATTTTTATGTTTGGGAAGGGATGGGGTGGGAAGGGGGCTTCTTGTCAGCAATTGCTGGTAAAAAAATGAAGAATTGAGAGGAAAATGTGTCAAAAGTAGAAGTTTGTATAGTTATGTAAATAATTCTTTTTTATTAATCACTGTGTATATTTGATTTATTAACTTAATAATCAAGAGCCTTAAATATCATTCCTTTTTTATTTATGTGTATGTGTTTAGAGTTGAAGGTTTTTTTTCATAGCATTGTAAGCTTAAAAGTTTCTTTACGTTTTTTACTATTTTTCCTTGTGTTTTTTTATTGTTACATGTTGTTGCCTACATGCCAAAATTTAAGGTGTTCTGAAAAAAAATCAGATTTGTTTAATTTTTAACACAATAGGAAAGGCTTTCAATCAAGCCTTTGATGCTGGCTTTTTGTACAATGTCAAGTGTGTTGTCTCTTTTTTGTCCTTTGAAAACACCTTCCATAGTATCACTTTAAGACTATTTGTTAAATACCAGCTGAGGCAGTTTAGAATTAGGTTAGATTTTTTTTTTCTGGCTGCTTTAGACATAGGGTGGGGGGGAAGGAAAGGATGACAGGCAGATGATCTGCTTCAGAGCAGTTTATGGGAACACAAAGGAGTTATAACCTTCTGTAGATGAAATGTGAGATGTGAGTGGTTGCATGTAATTAAAAATACCAAATTAGTATGTGAAGTTGGAAGCACCGAAATCTTATTTTGTAAACTCTTGATTTTTTTTCCTTGCCCCACCACGAATAGGTAATGCTGAACCACTTGTAGATTTGATTTCTTTTCTTTGTAATCTACTGTATGTAGAAAGTATTCTAATAAGCTAGTTGCTGAATACTTGAACAGTAGAATGTCCAGTAAGATCACTGTGTAGATTTGCCATAGATTCCACTGCCCGCCTTAAATTTAAAAAGAAAAAGTGAGGAAATCAAAGTGCTATTACAAAAAATTGGAATTTAAAAGGCTTCACACATCGTTATCTCTGTGGGGTAACCACTGAGATCATGAGGATATCTTAGTATGGAAATATTAGTGTTACATGAACATGAAAATACATCTCTGATGTGTTATTCCTGGCAATAAATCTTGAAAGATATTTATTAAATTTTTTTTGTATAAAAAAGTGTGAAGGTTGAGCTTCATTTGAGATGCTTTCAATTTGAGTATCACCCACAAGTAGACTAGAAGGGATAATGTCAACACCCTTATGACTTCTTCTCCACCAGCGGCTCCTGTCATGAGACATCTCACATGTAGGCCTGTATTTCCACTGTGCTAAGCTTTGATGGGTTGCATGTATGCATTTTAAGATTTATGCTCTGTATACCAATCCAGAATAGGACCACCTTGCGTGGTAAACTTGCTTAAAGGGATTCTGGTGTATGGCTACTGAGCCCAATGGAACTACTCCAATATATGTGTATTGAAAATCCATGTTTGGCAGTACTAATGGTAGTACAGTCAGCCTTTCCCTTAATGCAAGGATCTGTTCTGGACCCCCACATAAGGGAAATACCGCATATGCTCAAGCCCCATTGAAAACAATGGGGCTTGTGCATTTGGCGTGCGCACTATTGCTCCTTCCGTCATGCAGCTTCAGCATAAGATGAAAGCCACGTATGACGCAGGCACATTGTACTTAACCTCATTTTTGTTGAATCTCTGTTCCATTACCATTTTGCACTGAAGCTTGAAACAGATGGAATGATCCCAGTTGTCTCTTAATGGCCTTTGGCCTGGCTTTCTTAAGCCTGAAGACTATTTATATCTTGCCTTTTTCACATCCTATGACTTAAGGTGGCAGGCACAGAATATCCCAGCACTGGCCAGACTGGCTTTGCTTCAGCAAGGTTGCTGTATCATGTGCCTCCAGGCCATACCTTGGCTTTGAACAAGGATTCTTTTCTCCAGCCAGTGCTTGTTATTGTGTTGGGAAGCACCGTACCCTGCCATTACTAGTGTGCCTGAGCTTGCCTTTTGAAAACTATTTGAATCTGTAATTTCACTTGGTATCTCTGGATTAATTGGATATTTTTGTACAAAACACAGCATATGCAAAACGACAAAAGCCCTTTCAGATCTATTCCGTTATGATCCAGACCTTATAATCAATATTGTTTCTTAGCTTTTACCTATGTATAACGTGTTTTGCACAAGTAACATATCCTCAGCTTTAGTTTTTATAACCCTGTTCAACAGAATGGTGTAAAGTGGGGGTCCAAAATTTGAATTAAAATGTATTGTTGCAAACCCCACCCGACCTTATAGCAAACCCCACCCACCCCAGCTTATAGTTAATTGTAATTAAAACATTTAAAACTAACAACATTGGCCATTATTACTTTTTTAAAAAGGTTATTTCTGATCCCACCTACAGTCTAGGATGGGTTATGGAACCTGTGGCCCTCAGTGGTAGAATCTACCCCTCTCTCTCAGCATTACAACTGGGTGGCACCTATCTGTTCCTTGGGAGACAGGGCAGAGCTGCACCCAACTGCTAGTTATATCACTGTAAATTAAGCAAGAGTATTTTGGCCAAAGAATACATCAACATACGGTGTTGGAAAACTGTGTTTGGCTGTAATAATTACCATCAGTAGCATTTTCAAAATTGCTGTACCAGTACCTCCTTATGCAATAGTGCACTGAAACAGCAGCTAAACAGAATCACTGGTACATGTCCCTGGAGTTCACCAGAGAAGCATAAGTACACTTTACACTCTGGCAGCTTCAGGGTACAGTGAAGTTGTTGTGCACATTCAAATAATTTCCAACTTATGGCAACCCTAAGCTGAACCTATCACAGTTTTCTTGGCAAGATTTACTCAAAGGTCTTTTGCCATTGCTAAGAAGTTGTGACTTGCCCAAGGTCACCTAAGTTACATTTCAGAAATAATGTTTGAGTGGGAGCAAATCCACTGTGGGTAACATTTTCTTCTTACTTTTAAAGGGTTAAAGCTGTGTTGAACTGAATTTTTCAAGTTTCATGTTTTGTTTCCAATCATCTCAGTTTTTTCCCCTCAAAATAAAGGCTGGCATCTTGTTACACACTCCAAGCCATACTTTTATTTCAGGCCATTAGGCAAAGCATCCTGTTAGTGAATTATGATGGCACACACCCAACTTACACGATCTAAAGTCATTTTTTGGGGAGGTGATGCAACAAAAAACCACCACCACCACCTTTTTCCTACGGCAGCCTCTCTTCCCCAACACAAACATTTCCTGGCCAGTGGAGATGTGGGGAGGGGAGCATCCAGCTATTTTCCTATGGCTGGAAGCATGACAACAAATACCCTCTAGAGCCTCCCAGTTTCTTCCATAGGTCTTTGTGGAAGATGTGCATTGTAGTTATACATTTATAATACACACACACACACACACACACACATACACGATCTTGGCTAAAGTAACAAAAAACATTGAAAAATAATGAGCTATGTAGTTTGTTGCTTTTAAAATACTGCAGCAAATAGCAACAACAAATTATTTTTCTGACTTTGTAGTGAGTCATGGCCACAGTGCTTCCTATCCTGGCCATGAGCTCCTAAAATAAAAGCAAGTGTCAGGTTGCTAGCGTTAAAACTAATTCTCTTAGTTGTCACCTGTAGGTCTGTAGATGGGTTTGGAAATAGTACTGCTATCCTCTCCTTACAGACCGCACTTTTTTCTAGAATGTCCTTGTATTTTAACTGGTGGTAAATTATTGCCTCCTCCAGATCTTCCTTAGAGTAGCTGTACTGCTTTCCTAAGGAAATATACTTGCAGTTAAGGAGCATAGTCTTGGCTTCATTCAGTGTTGTAGCTGGGGGGGGGGGGGCAAAATGATAATTTCCCCCAAATAAGAATGCTTCCCTGCCAAATGAAATTTTCCTTCAGTCCTCACATTTCTAGCAGTTATAACTTCCAGGAAGCACTTACAAACAGGGTTAGATATCCAAAGAAAAGGGGCAGGCACAGTTACCAAGGAACTGCAAATACAGCAAATCAAGGAGTTGTAATTGTGATCAATTTTCAGTATTTCAGCAATGCTAGAAATTTGGAGACTGAAAATTTTGTTTAGGGAGTAGAACTTTTATTTAGCTAATGGCCTCATTTTGCCTCCTCCCCTCCCAGCAGCTTCACCCCTGTTTTCAGTTCACTGCTCAAACCAAACTCCTGCTTCTTCTCATCAGATTGCATCTACTGCCATAGTCACAAGGAAGGTTCATTTGATGGCTGGGCTGCCTCCCATTACGGGTTCAAAGAAACCAATTAGAGATAATGAGTTCTAACTGGCTGACACATCATGCTCACACAGTGTGAACCAGGCTGAAGAGCAAGCTGAGCAGATGCTAAATGTCTCCTCTGCCTTTGTGAAACCTGACGGGCATCACCCAGGCGAGCAAGGTATTCTCCTCTGTGAACAAAGGGGTTATTCACACTGCGAAAATAATCCAGGATGAATCTGGGTTGAATCTCTGCAGATGCTTGTGAATCCTGATTAAGATTGGGGAGGCTAACCCCCACTTAACCTGAGATAATCGATATCAGATTTTCCTCAATTTTTTTTTAAAAAAGATGCGCATCATTGGTAGTGTGAATAACCAATGCAAACAGACCCAGGATAAAATGCTAAATGTCTTGAAAGTGTTCTGAATGCATTTGCATTGTCGACTCCATCTTGATTAGAATGCTTGCATGTGCGGGCAACCAAACTTGCAGAGATGTGCATTGATGCAATTCCATGGTGTGACTAACAAATCCAAAAGGTGTGAGTGAAATGATTTGCATCATCACACTAAAAAACATGACATTTGAATGACTCAAAGACAATAGGCTACTTACACCACTTCATGTAAAGTTGTTACTTGTTATAAACCAAGGGTGGGCAACTGTGACCCTCCAGCTGGTTTTGGACTGCAGCTCCCATCATCCCTCATCTGTAGCTATATTGGATGGGGGACATGGGAATTGTAAGTGAAAAATATCCAGAACGTTCCTGCTATAAACATTTTCTTTAACGGTAACCCTTCCATCAAAGTGAGGCCATTGCACCAGGAGGAAGGAAGTCGTTTTTCCTAAATCCCATGAACATTTTCCTTATCAGACATTTTGTGGGCCACAAAGCCTGTGTTGCACCTGCTGCCCTTAGATCTAGTGCTAAGTAATGCTGTTCTGTTACCATTATTTCAATGGCCTGTCTAGTCAACTGCTGGATAGAAAATTAGGGTGAGAGTGTCCCCTTGTCCTCTGCCACAGGCAGCAAAATATCTTGGAAAAGTTTGATAAGAATGGGCATGCTCTTTGTACTAATTTTCTCTGGGTCATGATTCAGTGTAAGATCAATGGAAACAGGTGGTTTTTCCTTGTAAATTTTGGGTTTGCATGGCAGAAATAACAGGAAAAAGCAAACTCTAAACTAGGAGTGAGCAAGCTGTGGCCCTCCAGATATTAGCTATGCTGGCTAGGGCTGCTGGGAGGTAGAGTCCAACAATGGCTGTAGTCCAACATATTTACATGTAGCATAAATATCCTCACATGGAGATATGCTCCACTAGCAACTCCCATGCAGAATAACACATGTCTATTACTAGGTGCCATTGTGTAATGCACAATACACATTATACACTACACAACGACAAAGTACAATATATGATGAACAACTGCAGTGCATAATACACAATGCAAAACTGAAATGCACAATGCAAATGGGTTAATGCAACATACAATAGGCAAATTGCAACTTCCAAAGACCAGGCATAAAGGAACATACAGTCTGCACAACTCTACTTCCACAACTATCAGCAGAATACATCAATTGTGCAATGATAACTTTTTGGCTCCATATGCCTATGACCCTAACTGAATGTCAGCCAATATTTAGAGGGCCACATGTTGCCCACTCCAACCCTAAAGCAAGAATTCTTCTGTATTGAAATGTTGCACTGATCAGTGGTTCCTGCCTTTCTACACAAATAGAGGAGGGGGAAAAACAAATTGTAATAATGATCCACCTGCTCACCCCCTTCCCTGAAATATCAAAAACCTAGGTACCATAAGTGGGAATGGAGGTGGGTGGGGAAAACTACCATCATGCAGCCTTCCAAATTTGTGGGCCCGTGAATCCCAGAAGCATAAAGAATGTGGAAAGTTGGCATCCAATAGTATCTGGAAGAAGGCACAATTGCAACTCCTGTCCTATAGAAGATAAACATAGGCCTATACCTCGACTATTCAGACAAATGCATCTCTGGGGTTCAAGAGCAAGACTGCTTTAACGTATCTAAAGCTGAGCCTGTTGGACTTTGGTGTTTAGTGAAAAGTATTTTGAATTCTCAGCCAGATGGCTCTTTTGGTGCCTCTGGTCAAACTACAAATCCCAGGACTCCATAGAACACAGCCATGACAGTTAAAGTGGGATCATAGAACTATAACTGTGTACTATGAAAGGCTCCTTGGTAGGGCATGAGAATTTTGAATGTCCCTCCCTAAACTGCAAATTCCAATATTCTATAGGTATTGCCATGAAATTAAAGTGGAGCCATAGCACTATAACAGTGTGGCGTGAAAGGGCTCAGGAACATCTCTGATACAGACTTCTGCTGAGACATACTGAGCAGGGTTTCTTTGCATTTTCTTTGTGATTTTTTGTGATCAAGTCATCCAGCCTCAGTTCTCTCCTCTGCAAGATAGCTGGAATACTCTGACCTTATATAGCATCATTTTGAAGAAAAACGAGATAAGGAATTGCACTCTTTAAAATGGCACAGTGCCCCCTTTGTAATGTAAGAAAAAGTTTTCAGATGCTCAACAGCTTCACAATTGCCAAAGGAGTGAATTCAAAACAAACAGGATTCTGAAATACAAAACTACAATCGTGGTTAGTAGTTTCCACTGCTGTAGAAACAACAGGGAAGGAAATGAATGTTTCAAATTAAGAAACAAGACATATACATGTGTTTATTTGAATGGAAATTGCATATTGCTATGTCACAGTATACTAGTCTGGAAGACACCCAGGGATTATGATGATTGTATGAGGATACACACGCACATCACTAGAAGCCTCATTCAGAATAAAAAACATTTGTGCTTCGAATAATCACTGGAAAGCTGAAAAAAGTTTGTTCCTAGAGTTACTTAATCAACAAATTTGTTTTCTGTCACTTTTGTTGTCATGAAATGCAGTCCATCCACCTCAATGAAATCTCACCTACTCAAACAAGCATTATGTAAAATAGAGCCAGATATTGCATATGCCTTCTTTCCATGCTTGTTTGTGGTTCCTAGCCAACTCAAGAACTCTTGATCTTGTAATGGTACAACAAATAGAAAAGGACAAACTGAGATGAAAAAAAGATCATGAGTTGCCCTAGCTTCCTTGGAATTTGGTGTTCTTCCATTGGTCTACAATTTTCACTGTTGCCAGTTGGTAGGGCTGTTGGTTGTATGGCTTGGAAGAAAGGAGATGCAGTCCAGCACATCTGGGCTTAAATCCAGTTCTTGGTCTGAACTAGAGTAGATCCAATGAAACACTTACTTGAGTCTCATTGATTCATGGTTCCACTAGTAATTGGATTTAAGAGCTGGTAAACAGCGGTTTGGGAAAGGCTATTCAACACTATCCTCATGACTTGCATGGGTCAGCCATGGTGAAGCCCCTCCCCTCTCTCTGTGTGTTCAGTGGCCTATACTGGAACACATCTGTTGATGATTTTAAAAAGGGGGCCCTCTTTTCTTGATCTGAAAATGCATTATATGAGACTTTAGATTAGAGAGAGATACATTAGGCCCAAGCACCAGCAGAGAATACATCAACCCAAATGTTACACAGAAAATAATTGAGATATTGCATGTACATACAGTGGGCTCTTGTTATCCATGGGGTTTTGGTTCCAGAACCCCCTGTGGATATCAAAATCTGTGGCTGTTCAAGCGCCATTATATAGAATGGCATAGCAAAATGGTGACCCTTATATAAAAAACACTCAAGGTTTACTTTTGGGATTTAAAATATATATATATTCTAGCCATGGATGGTGGAATCCATGGATGCCAAACTCATGGACACAGAGGGCTGTATCAATGGCTATATAGTTAATATATTTAATATTCTACCTTTCTCCCAACATGGGACACAAAGTGCCTTCCAACAAGGCTAACACAAGCTAAAGCTAAGAACCTGATAAGAAGGCACCATTAAACAAATTGTCATATTAAAATGTCATTAATTTTAACAAATAAAAAATCTTTTAAAATCATAATAAAGTTTTCTTTAAAAAAAATACACATAAAATAGATTCCCTACAAACAATTAATGCCTATTTAAATGGAAAGATCTTTATGCACTGGCTAAAGGAGAGTGGAAGGGGGTAGCCTAGTTTTCTGGGAAGGGGGAAATTCCACTGAGAAGGCTCTCTCCCATGTTGGGTCTGTGAAGGTGGTAGGACAAAAAAAAAAGCCCTTCCCCAAGAATCTTAAAGTTCAGGCAGTTTCATATAGGGAGATACAGGGGCTTGACAGATGGGCGGCTCAACACCACCCCTTTCAGCACCAGAAGTGCATTTTTGCACCATAGAAGGGTGCCATAACCGCCGTGGTGTGGCATTATGACACCCCTTATATGTGGCGCTGTTTGGGAGCAGTGCATGAGGGACGTCATCTTGGCACACCCTGTGTAAATGGGCACATGCCAAGATGGTGCCCCGGTGTAGGAAGAAGGGCTTGGAGTGTGTGAACACTCAGTCCTTCTTCACCCTTAGTATGCAGTCAGGCCAGCACAAAGTGCGAGACTATACTGCCTCACAGTCTTTCAGTTAATCTCAGTGAGCATTGCTCTGACTTTCCATTTACTTCTCTTTCAACTGCTACAGCCATTTCAGGAAGCTCTTGTGCCAGATAAGATTAAAAATCTCACAAGGATCAAGCCTTTATTCATCTTTGGTCAAGTGTGTGTATTTGTGTGTGTTTTGTGGTGGCCCTTTTAGGCCTATAAGTCATGCAGCAGCAATATACCACTGCTGGGTTGTCACAGACCCTGTCTCCTTCATTTAGGAGCTAATCACTGGGGCAAGACTTGTAAAGATTGCCTTACATTTACCAGGAAGGACACCAAAACAGATGCTCACAATTTCATGTTGTCCTGTAGGAAAATGTACTCCAAGCAGCTGAGCAAATTCCCACAGAGGCTACTGCCACACTGCGGAATTAATGCAGTTTGACCCTGCTTAACTGCCATGGTTTCATTTGTAGTTTGTTGTAGCACCACTGCTTCCTGACAGAGAGAGCTAAATATCTCACAAAACGGCAATTCCCAGATTTCC
Organism: Sceloporus occidentalis; assembly: GCA_023333645.1. NCBI lineage: Eukaryota > Metazoa > Chordata > Lepidosauria > Squamata > Phrynosomatidae > Sceloporus > Sceloporus occidentalis. The sequence goes on from JALMGF010000004.1 coordinate 15,436,172, forward strand.
ATAGCATTAAACCATAGCAGTTAAAGGGTTCAAATGACATTAATTCTGTAGTGTAGGTGCAGACTCTAGAGTCAGCTAGAGAAGAACAAAGAAGAGAATATGGTTCATCAACAGGTTTACAGTGGAAGGAACAAGCATAATGCAAAAGCTGTTTCCTTCTGCCCCCTCATCACCACCCTTGGCCTCTGGCTTGGCAAGCGTTGGAGGCAGCAATGGAGTTCTCTTCTTTCAGCCTGTGCTTGGGAAAGAATTGGCATGGATAATATAGGGGAAACATAGCTTCCATCTTCAGCTTCAAAAATAAATTTGCTTCAAAACTGTGACGGTCACAGCTGACCTTTGCTTACAATACATGTGTGGAAATAAAGACACACTGAAAGAAGAACGAACCATGAACTTTGCCTGCTCCCAGTATTGAGAACATCTTGCATTAACAGTGATATCTGGAATGGCATTAGCATTAAAATAGCTTCATCCACTTTCCTCTGCAAAACTCCTACAAAAAAAAAATTAAATGTATTTCACTCCATTTATTCAATTAATTTATTCAAACTTGGTGGAACTACCAACATGTTTGGAGAGAGACGTGCCTCTTTTAAATCAGGTTAATTTGCCAGTCACACAAACTGATCTGGCCTCTTTAGTCCTAATCCTAGCTCTGCATGCAGGGATCATGGTTAATCCAAGGGACATGTGTTCTGCACATATTCAGAGGCATGCTCTGCTTTTGCTCTAGAGAAGAGCCTACCACTCAAAAGAAGTTTTGGCTATTCAGCTGAGCTTAACTGAAGTGGAGGGGGATGCCACCAGAGCCTTTTTTTACCCTTCAAGAAGCCAAGGAGGGAAGAGAGTGGGAGAAGAACCTCTTCCTCCAGTCTCCCTCCTTCATGCACAGCCAGGAGCTTGTTTCCCACTTGGTCCAAAGCTGCCTCCCTTGCCCAAAGGTGCTTTACTAGCTGGTTCACTGGTCCAACCATTACGGAGATCTGCTGCTGTCAAACAGCTGTGAAGGCTGTCCAGTGGTCTCCCACCCCACCATTGGACCCAAACCTGTTCTTGACAGCCCTGATAAATGCCTCACTTACATGCAGAGTGACTAACCTTGGAAGCAGTAGTCTGTTAAACAAGTCTTGAGTAACATATACGTGCAATAAATTACGCCAATGCCACACATTCCTTCAGCTGGGTGCTCTCTGTTGATAATAGCCATAAGAAAGTATAATGGTGTTACCACAACATGTTGTCTCCTTGCAGGTAGTTTATAGATATAGCCATGTTAGTCTGGAATATCAGTATGGAAAGGGATCTTGTAGCACCTTTTGAGACTGTGTGAACAAAATTGTAGAATAAGCTTTTACAGACCAGGTCTACGAAATTCATGGAGGATGCATCTGAGGAAGTAAACAAAGTCTACAAAAGCTTATGCTAGAACTTCTTTTGTACAGTTAGTCTCAAAGGTGCTGCAAGATCCCTTGCATACAAAATTCTCTCTTCACACTGTTGCTTTTGCACTAAATCTTATTCAAAACCTCTACCCATACCAACCTCACATGAATTAAAATCTCACATTCTTTAAACTCTCTTTCCACCCTGAATTTTGAAATGACATCTCTGGAGGTATACCATGAGTGCTGCTGGAGACTGGTTCACCATCTCTAGCATAACCATAACTTTTATCCATGGTGCATGATACAGCAAGCTGTTCAAACTGGCCCTCAGGCAGGATGGTGAAAGTCTTTTCAAAAGCTATTTAAATAACAGAGAAGAGATTCTAATCCACTTTATTGACTGAGTGAATGGAACTAGAGCTTAGTCATTATCTCTAATATGCATATAAGACAAGAGTGTCACAATAAACTCCTCTGATCACTATGTAAAGTGGCGTCTGATTATGGAACCGAATTAATCTTTTCCTCACTGCCATGCTCATTCATAGTAGTTTAGATATAAACAGTTTTACTGCAGGCTAAGCCAACATTAAATTTTATTAGCTTTGATGTTACAAAGCAGAATGGCTGATTAATCTGAAAAGGTCTCCTCAATGACCCACCAGAAGTGAGCAGGAATCCAGAGAGCTTGGAAACATTTCTTTTTTTTAAGCTTCATCTCCCAGAAAAGCTTCATCTCCCACAAAGTGAATGTTGACTTAAGGTTCCTAGGAACAGCTGCAAAAAGTAACTTCTCTGATCAACATTTACCTAGGAATACTGGCACAGGGAGTGGCAGCAGAGAAGGATTTCGAAGCTGTCCTTTGCCTCCACCAGTTTCATGCAGGCTCCCAGTTGTACATCTTTATAATACACATTCAGATTCTCTAAACTTTGTAGGTGTCTCCAAATGTTTAGTTTGACTACTGTTGGTTCACTTCTAATGTGTGCTCCAGAAACAAATGAATCATATATTTATCCGACAGACGGATGGACGGACGGACGGACGCTGCCCAAAATTTAGTACAGTAGGCCCTTGGTATCCCCTGGGATTTGGTTTCAGGACCTCCCCTCCCATGGATACCTAAATCCATAGATACTCAAGCCCCATTAAATTTAATAGCATAGTACAATGGCGTCCCTTATATAAAATGGCAAAATCAAGGTTTGCCTATTGGAATTGATATATTTTTAAGGTATTTTCAAGCTGTCGATGCTTCAATCCATGGATAAAAAATCCAAGGGTAAGGAAGACTGACTTTATCACACTTATGGATATGTAATCTGGCATTAAGCATCTGTAACTGATCTCTATTTACAATCTCTGCAGAGTCATGAGCGTTCTACTATTGCACAATTGTAACTTTCCCCAGCTCCCCACCTACTTTACTTGGCATCAGCCACACTGAAGAGGCCTATTCTGCTGCTACTTCAGGAGTGGATGGACGATGTTTCCCTCTCCCCCCTGCCAGTGAATAAGGCTATGACAATCAGAAACACAACACTTATGCATTTCCAAGTTGCAGCCTTGCTCACAAGTGAGAGAGGTGTGGAAATATCAACACCTGTGCCAGGACAATGCCTAGTTACACCTACATAACTAGCCTAGGCAGAATTCTGGCCTTTTTTTTTAAGAAGTAAGTTACAAGCATATGCAGAACAGATTTTTCTTCAGAAAGTGTTTTTCTCTGCACAACATACTGCTAAGTTGTGCTTTAAAAGAGATGCCCCACTGTCATGATTACCTACAAGCACACCCTGATGACTTCCCAAAAGAATGTTTGCACTGGAAGGCTGAAGTTTTCTGGTGCCAAACTAAAGTTCACAAGGCAATGATCCTGAACATAATAAAAGCTTAGTTCTCTGATGGAAGCATCTGGACCAACCAGGATGAAGTGACACTCCCTGTTGAACAGCATTAGACACCTACTCATTAACATTTCTAGATTATTTTTGTTGTGTCCCTGATGGCTATCTCAGCCCCTTTCCCCACAACCTAGAATTGGACTCATCCATCCAGCTTCTCTGTGCTTCCAGCAGACTTGCTACACACTACAGCCTTTTTTGTATATAACAATCAGCAAAATCAATCATCACTCAATTCTCTATAGCGTGGTTCTCACAGAGTGTACTCCCAGAACAGGACCTCCTTGAGAGAGATGAAGATTGAGGTCCACCAATCACAAAATGTTAGTGTAGTTTGTCATAAATCAGTGGCAGTTGGAGACAGTGATCAGCATAATCAGTAAGAAATTCCTGGTATCATTTTATGCTAGCACTGAAAGAGCCAAAATTCTCCTGCACCAATCTCAGAGTAGCAGAGAATTGTGTAGTTCAGCTTTCCTCAAGTGAAATACTGCTATTGGCCCTGGAGTTGTCATGACTCAGCCATACCATTTCAGGCAGAATTTACTAAACTAGGGGTTCTACGTTGAGAGGATGTGTTATTTTATATTGTTTCCTGTCTTTTCTATACTCTTCCTGAAATGTTCTTACTCATCCTTTGTCATATCTTCTCCCTTTTTTCTTAGATCATACATCTCTACCTACCTGTTTCTTTCATCCCCTTTTGGAGCTTTTACATCTACTTCCTCCTATAACAGTTTCCCTCTTATCTCCTTTGTCAATATTCTATTTCTTCCTCACCACCACTACCACCACCATCAGATAGGGTTGTCAAGTCTCATGGCACTGCCTGATTTTGAAGAATTGTTATGCTTCTCCCAGTCTCTGGGCAGGGAGATTAATTTCAGAGAAAGCAATGCCAGAGGAGAAAGACTGACTGATATATTGATTGAACTTTTGAGTGTGAGGTGGCATTAAAGCCTTGGCACCTGCCTCTATCCATTTCCAGCTGATGCCAGGGTTCTCTGGCTTAGCACAAAAGTGCTTATTTATGTTGTGCTACTGTAATATTGGTGCACCAAAAAGACAGAGACAGGGAATGGAGAAGAGACATGGTGGGTATATGTGTGTGTGTGTGTGTGTGTGTGTGTGTCTGTCTGTCTGTCTGTCTATCTATCTATCTATCTATCTATCTATCTATCTATCTATCTATCATCTATCTATCTATGCACACACACACCACGTTAGAGTAATATGTCTTTAAATATTTTGATTGACACATGACATGTATTCTGTGAGGCAGCCACTGACTGCCAAATCATGAGCACATGGCATGATGCAAGGTTGCTACAGGACTACATCATGCTATGGGGACATTGAACGATGACTCATAGCCAACACTCTATTTAAGTGGACCAGGATGCTGTTGTCACTTGTCAGTTGTGAGTTGTGGCTTATTGTTGAAGCAGCAGGGTGTTGTTGTGGAGCTGGAAAGCAGACATTGGAGTTGATTGGAAGTCAGGAGTGTGTGTGTATATATGTACTGTATCATATTTTACACTTTGCAACCTGAAGATAAAAGCCTCCAGAACTTTGGATGAATCAACTGTCTGTGAGTTTTTCTTTTAAGTGTGAAAAGCGGTCAGTGCACTGCCAAAACCCGTCTCAATCCGCAAGGAGAGGAGGGCTTATTATTATTATTATTATTATTATTATTATTATTATTATTATATTGTTAATACTAATAGCTGGAGGGTTTTGTTTTTGTACTCTGCTGTGTATATTATTTTGGCTGTAGCTGGGTGATTTCCCCCTCAGACTGTGCCAAGAGTTTAGGCTTTTATCCCACCTATATAGGCTTTCCTTGTTCTTCTCCTCTTTCCATTTCTGGACACACTAGCCATTCCATGTAGAACAAAGCAGGGAGGAATACACCACTATTGCAACTCACAAGTCTTCTTGTTGCACAAGCCTGGCATCACAGGATGAAAGTGAACCTTAATGACATCATCTGCTCAGATTATCTTATCAGAAGACTCAGTAGAGATCTTCTGGAGGCTCTGATGAATAATGTAATCATTTTGTATCTGCCTATTTAGGATATAGGAGATTATCACATGGAGAAAAAAAGATGCAAGAGAAGTGGGATGCTCTGGTCCTTATTGTGTGATTGCATGAAGATTATCACACAATGTCCTGCTATGCCATGCTCATCCCGTTCTCCTGTCAGTGAAGTGGAATGATCCTTCACTTTTCATTAATGGGAAACTACTGTTTAAAAAATGACAGGACCATTCCACTTCACTGACAGGAGAAGGATGGAATAAGTGAGACATCATGGGATGTCGTGTGACAAACTTTGCACAATCACGTGATAAGACAGGAACATCCCGTTTCTATCTCATCCTTTTTCTTCATGTGATAATCTCCATAGACTGACATTTCTGACTCCCTGTGCCCATTCCATTAACTACTAAACAACCATTGGAGGTGCTACAGTGTTAAACAAGAAGTCTGGCAGGTGATTTGGCCATTTGGGAGGAAAGAAGAAAATACTAACTTTTGCAATGCTCACAAAAAAGCATATGCGGGTGCACACTGGATTTACGGTTGCATATGTCACTAACAGGATGCTGGCCCATGTGTGCTGTAGCTAAGACCACCTGGGATATGAGCAGGGAGCATTAGTGTGGATGGTGGTAACCAGTACAACTGGTGGACATATTTTGCCACCTGTCTGACTGGCTAAAACATATCCTTCCTTCCCCCAAGCCCTGGACCGCCATATTACCTGTTTATATGAGGTTCTACCTGGATTCTTGGCCACTTTACCTCTGATGGGGAAATCTGCAAATGTTTAGTGATGTCTGTCTGTTTAAGAAGGGCCCAGAATTCCTGAACCGGATCATCAGATCTGTGCAATACCAAGACACTCTGGTTTTATGAGAGGAGGGGACAGATGATTATCTTCAGTCCTGACAATGCTTGTGCAACTGACAGATGGAGCAATGAGAGAAAAGTTATTTATGGAAAAAAAGGGTAATTGAGAAGTATATTTGGGGATCTGGAATCTATTTCTGAAGTATTTTGGCAAGGTTAGTCCAAAGAATCTTCAATTCACTTCCAATGTTTGTTTAATATCTGTATCTTCTTTATTATGTTGAAAAAATGTAAATTTATATCTCTCTATTATTTACTCCACGTTTTTAAAATTGAATAGATTGATTCTATGCTGGCAAGAGTCCCACTTGTGTCCTCTGCGTGCATAAGTTCAACAATGCAAGGTGGCTGGGCGCTTTTGTTCAACATGGAATATACATATTCAGTTCAAGACTGCAGTGCTTGCACATGCAATGCCACTGCATATGCTGATGTGCATGGGATGAGGTCTGTCTATTTAGTTGTGCATTTTGTTACAAAATTGAGTGTGCATTCAATTGTAAAGTGTTGCCATTCAACACAAGCGATGCTCAGCCCAGTCAGTGTGCAACTCCATGTAGATATTTATACTACACAGCTTCATTGTGGGATCTTAGCCATTCTAATATAACCATTGAATGCTAATCTATGCCTGTTAGTTTGCCATGTCCAGATTGGTGGGAGGGATACAAAGGTTAGGAAAATAACTACACCATACAACAAAGGTAGCTGGCCCTTGTGGTCTCTTCCAACTCTATGATTCTATGATCCACATGGTACAGTTGTTTGAGGACCGAACTACAAATCTGGAGGACCAGGATTCAAATTCCCCCTCGGCCACTGAAACCCACCAGGCAATGGTAAACCACCTCTAAACAATTCTGGGCAGGAAAAACAAACTTGATAGGGTTGCCATAAATTGGGGGCAAGTTGAAGGCATATATCAGAAATAACTAACAGCAGGCTTGAGGCCCATAAAGTTCTCCAGATGCTGTTTGAAAGCAACTCCCAGCATTTCTCTCTATTGGCTAGCAGTGCTGGAAGCTGTAGTTCACCAACATCTGGAGGGCCACATGATTTCTTCCTTGATGGATAAACAACTTTTTATAACAACTGTTTGTGCTATACCATCAGCCCACCATATCTGTGGATTCAGCATTCATGAATTCAGCCATCCATGGCTTGAAAATATATATCTTTGAAAAAATCTATAAAGCAATATTTGATTTTGCCATTTTATATGAAGAACGACATTTTACTACCCCACGGTATAAAATGGGACTTGAGCATTCACAGATTTTGGTATCTACAGGGAAGTCCTAGAATCAAACTGTGATGGATACCAAGGGCCCACTGTATTATTTAAATTGTTTATTTAAATCTCCAATAATATAGGTGATGGGAGTAATACGCAAAGAATCCTCTATGAACGCTAGACATTCTACAAACCAATTTACCAGATTTTGGTAAATTAAAAGACCGGGCTCCTGAATCTGAAAGTGGCTTTTGATTGGGGTATGGCTATGTAAGAAGGATATCTGGGTAAAAAAATCCAGGCTTTCTGAAACTTTTCTATAGCAGAACTAGTTCTGCCATCATTTAAACGGCAAAGCATTACATATATGGATCCCACATATCTTAAATAATTCCCACTTCCCTATGTTATAAATTGGTTACAATGGTTTTAAATTATTCTATCCCTGGCTTTATGAATGGGCGCATGCGCATGCGGTATCATGAACTGGGGTGTCTGCCCATTGAAGAGAATGGGATTTAAGGTCCCACACTTTTGGCTATCCACAGGAGGATCTAGAATTGATCCCCCCCCCCCCAGATAGCAAGGGTGCACTGTAGCACTAAAATTAAATATTTCTAGACAAAACCATGATTAAGACAGTAATCCTCTACCTATTTATTTGAGATTAACTCCACTGAACATAATGGGACTTACCTCTGAGTAGACTTGTATAGGCTTGCTCTGGCATTAATTTATTGATGCACCCCTTTCCTAAATTTATGATGGAAAATATTTGGTAAACACACATTCATTTCATCCTAATCAATTAAGAAATCTAATTAAAAGCAGCAATTTTTTTTCTTTGAAAAATATTTTCTTGGACCAAATATTCAGATGAATAATATATGATGCACCTACCTGTGATGAGACATTTCCCTTCTGTAATTGTTTAAATGGCATACTATGTCATTTTTCTCTTCCCGTGCAAGGGAAAGATTTGAACTAATGCTGGGGTGCTTGAGCCCAGCTTGCTCAGACATGGTAAAGCTCATAAAATAAATCTAGTCAATGAGCTTTGACAAACTGGGCAGAGAAGCTCTTCACAGACAAAAAAAGATTTTTTAGAAAGTATGTGTGTGTGGGGGGATTAGAGTGATTTTCCATGTTCAAGTTATTGCATGCCCATTTAATTTTTTCAATAAAGGAAATTCTCTGTTACAATTTAGAGGCAAAGTAGGCAGGATGTTGGTCAACCCATGATCTGATTTCTGTTGCTTGTTAGAAATGAAGAAGTCAGCCATAAACCAACCTCACCACCCCTTAATTCTTACCAAGGTTGTGGTATATCAGATATGGGCTTTAATATTTTCCTACATGGATTCACTTTCCACAGCAGCTATTTATCACTTGGGGCAAAACATACAGGTATGCACATGGGAAAGAGGAGAATACAGTGAAATCAAAGTGGGCAGCAGACCGTAGTGACTGTCAACAGTTTTCTGTATCTGCACTTTGAAGGTTAAAGTGGAATCTAAACAGCTGAAGCTTTGAAAGAAAACATACCATTTATAAATATCATCACGGTAGAATCAATCAATCAATCAAAACTCCCCCTTTAAGAATTATGATTTGACATTCATTATCTGAAATTTGTATACCTGAGTATGTCAACCTAGGAAAAAATATGCATATTTGCTGAGAAATAGCAAAGGGACCAATTTAAAGCAGTGGTTGCCAACCTTGGGCCTCCAGATGCTGGACCACAGTCTTAACACTCATTCTTCTCCCTTTCTTTCTTTTTCAGATAGAAAGTAAAAGGGCAAAGGCTACCTTGTTGTTAGTACAGTGGGCCCTTGTTATACGCTGGTGTATGGTTCCAAGATCCCCCGTGTATAACAAAATCCATGTATGCTCAAGTCCCATTAAATATAATGGTAGAGCAAAACGGTGTCCCTTATAAAAAATGGAAAATCAAGGTTTGATCATTAAAATTTATACTTTTTTGGAACATTTTCAAACCGTGTATGCTTGAATCCGTGTATAACAAATCCGTGTATAAGAAGGGCTGACTGTAATCTGTAAGATTCCCCGAAAGTCTTCTAGGCAAATTATGCAAGCTGTGCACAGACATCTTCAAATTAGGAAAGATGTATTTTTTAAAAAAAAAAATTGCATGCATTTCCATCTGAGAAGAAAGTCTTGCAAAACCAACCTATCAGATTTTCTTTTGACATAGGATTTTGAGAGCCAAGATGTACTATGGGCAAAACTCTGGATGTAACATCCAAACCAGAGATTCCAGATTCCCCGTTGCTGGGAAAACTGTGAACTCTGACTCAAGAGAGACTTACAAATGGGCCAAGGTCTCATGTAGGTATTGTATTCAGAAGTGTGGTGAGAGCCAGTGTGTTATAGTTTGAGTACTGGACTAGGACTCTGTGAGATGAGAATTTGAATGCCCATTTGGCCAGGGAACATTGGGTGCCCTTGTGAAAATCACCCTCCCGCAGATGTAGAGGAAGGCAATCACTGTTGGAAGAAACAGCAGCTTCTGAACTTGTTCATGTTGTTGTCTACTAGGGATGAAATGGCTTAGACAGAGGGATTAGGATCTTTCGTCTCCCTTTCCTGCTTGCTTTTCCTTACCTATCCAAAACGTTTTATAGGCAGGTAACATGGTTTGGTTCAGTTAGAGCTAATGAAGTGACTGCTCTCTGTTGTAAACGAAAAAGAAGCATCCCAGACTGAACTCTTGTGCTTTCTTCCCATCTGCTCTTTGATGAGGGCATGCTGCAACATGTTTCCCTCCCATCCTTTTCTCTTTTAGACTAGTTTAAGAAAGGATCAGGCTAATTCTATCCAAGAATGTATTTCCTTAATACATGTTCCTCCTGCTGAGGATTCTAAACTTATTTTTCTGCCTGCAATGTGGCCCTTTCAAACTCACCATCCTAAGATGGGCACCTCCACTGTGACTGGTGTAAAGGCCTTTTCCCCCATAATAATTTCTCATGATCCTTCCTGTCTAACTTCCTCGGAAGCAGTGAGGAAAAACATATTGAATTAAAAAAAAAACTGTTAAAATATTTCTTGAGTATTGATAAACCCTGACAGAGGATCCTGAACTGATGTCAATATTCACAGTTCAAGATTTATTCCGTGCCAAAATTGCACTTTTTTTGTTTGTTTGTTTGTTTGGTTTTTTTGCATAGGGAAAAACACATTTTTGCACTGGAAAAAGCATTTTTGTAAATGCTATTTACTGCACCAAAATGTGTGACTTTTGCAAAGACTGAGTACCTAGTTGCAGCATTTTCTACTACTGCCCCTGTATTTCTGCACTGGAAACAGCTTTTTCTATGCAGCACTGAGCAAGCACAGTACAACCCATTTGTATGATTCGCAGAGGCTACAAAGAAGAAATTATTTTCTCAATAGATGCTTCTGTTTCCTGCACAGAAAATTCTGTTTTCTATGTGAAAAAAAAAAGGTGCAACTTTTATTAACAGTTTAACTGTGAATAGTCTCTGAAAACTGCATTTTTCGAAGACTTTCTTGCAGCTGGAAGAAAATTGCTAAAATTACTTCTTGCTTCCTTTGAGAATTAAACAAGTGAAGAATTTCCATACTCTGAATAAATCTTGTCAGGAAAATCCTATAATAGTTTTTCCATAAGTCAGAGTCAACTTGAAGGATGGGACTTGGAGGTACTGTTATACAATGGTTCTGGTCTTTCTTGGAGGGGCATACTCAGTGCTGTTTGACTCCTTGGCCATTGGCCTGTGGGATCCCATAGGGTTTTGTTTTGTTCCCCATGCTTTTTAACATCTATATGAAACCTCTTGGAGAGGTCATCTGGAGTTCTGGGGTACAGTGTCACCAATATGTTGACGACACCCAACACTACCTCTCCTTTCCACCTGGTTTCATGGAAGTTGTCTTGGTATTGAATCAATGTCTGTTGTCAGTAATAGACTAGATGAAGGAAAACAAACTGAAGCTTAATCCAGACAAGACAGAGGTGGTCCTGGTCACTTGTAAGGAAGATCAAGGAATAGGGACTCTGCCTGTGATGGATGAGGTCACACTCCCTCTGAAATGAATGTCAGGCTCACAGTTTGAGTGTTCTCTTGGATTCATCTGTGAGCATGGATGCCCAGGTTCCAGAAGTGACCTGGAGTGTATTAGCACAGCTAAAACTATGCACCAACTGCACCTGTTTCTTGACTACTGTAACTCACTCTTCATGGAGCTGCCTTTGGAAACTGTTCTGAGATAAGCAGGTTCAAAATGCTGCAGCCAGAATGGTGATATGGGCCAGTTATAGGGAGCATATAACTCATTTTAAAACAGCTTCACTCACTAAGTTTGTTTCTGGGCACAATTCAAAGTGCTGGTCATAACCTATAAAGCCCTATATGGTTTAGCCCTGATGGTGGAGTGGTTAAATGCCTGTACTGCAGTCATTCACTCACAAAGCATAAGGTTGCTAGTTCAATACCAACCAGGGCTCAAGTTTGACTTGGGCTTACATCCTTCTGAGGTCACTAAAATGAGTATCCAGCTTGTTGGGGGAATTAGCTTACAGTTGTAAACTGCTTAGGACTTAGTTCAGTATGAAGCAGTATATAAATGAAGCTGCTATTGCTAATGATACAGTAGCTGAAAGACTGTATCTCCCTATATGAAGGCAGGCTTTCTCTCAGTCCCATCACTACCATAGGCTCACTTGGTGAGGATACAAGAGAGATCTTTTTCAGTGTCTCCTCTCACCCCCTGGAACTCTCTCCCATGAGACTAAGCTGTCTTCCTCCCTGCTTTTCTTTTACCAGCAGGTAAAGACCTTTTTGTTTAAACCAGCTTTTAATGTATAAGCAGGGAAGCTTTTTATTATGAAATTTTATTTAAAAATAATAATAATATATATTTTTTAATTTATATTTTCCCACCTCTCCCAGGTGGATCGAGGTGAAATTACAACCTAGTATAAAAATACAAGTATAAGCACAAATATAGAATACATAAAGAATTAACAATTAACAACAAGGTATCAAAAAGCGACTGTGAAGTAAGATATTCCAATCCTGTTCAAGAACGTGGATCTGTGTGTCTTCTACGAGATCGGGTGGGTATTATCTTTCTTTTAAAAAATGTGTATGCCTTTAAAATAATTTTACACTATTTTATGTTGATTTTAATTTTTTTAAAAAAATGTTCTGGTTTTTTTAGTAGCTCTTTTGGGGAGCTGCTTTAGGTCTCACTTTGGGAGAAAGGCAGCATACCAATAAAATCAATCAATCAATCAATCAATCAATCACAACAACAATTTAGAAGCACACATCCCTGGAAGCTCTGCTGAATTTTATTATGCATATGTTTATTACTTTACTTTATGTGCAGAAAGTACCAAAGGCAGTGTATAGATTAAGCAAAATGAATACTGCTGAAATATCAAATTAAAACCAAATAAGATTTATGATTAGTAATAACAAAACCATCAAAGGTGAGCATTCTTAGACAGAACAGGGTGACACACAATCAGGAGGCTGTAATGGTATCAGATACTGAAAATCTGGGTATGAATTTCCGCTTGCCAAAAAAAGTCACTTGTGTGACCTTGGATTAGTCATACTCTATCAACCTAACCAATTTCATAGGTTTTTTTTTGTCAGAATAAAATAAAAGTAACCTCCCCTTGAAATGAGCTGCTTCAAGAAGGACAAAAGGCACAAGAAAACAAAGCAAGACAAGTATATTCTTTCCATTATCAATTGCACTGATGAGTTTTGTGGCCACTAGGGTTCTTAGCCTCATGAAAGCAATTCTGACAGAGTTTTATTTCCTCATAAACGTTTATTGCAGCAGAGGAAGGAAGGGAAAATGAGTCAAGTAAATGACAACGCTCATAATAAATGAATAATGGATATTTAGCTTAAAGCCAATTTAGGTAGAATTGAGACACAAATGTGGTTTGATTTCATCTTCTCTATTCACTCTTTCTTTTCCCAACCTGCTAGTTGTGCTAATATATTATTTTAAGCATACTGTGTTTCTTCTGAATTCCTTTTGCCTCTGAAAAGTTATATGATAAAGCAGGAATAAAACCTAAGAAAAAGATGGGCAAAGGGTCATGAATTTCCTTTCATTCGCTATTACAATAAACAATGAAAACTGGGTTGTGAGCAACTAAGCAGATATAGGTCTGGGGCCGAAATATAAAACTACAGTGACACAACCATCTGTACAATTATACAAAACATTACTAGTTTCTTCCCATTCCTTTGAATGTAGGGATTTGTTTTCCTGTTTTTTGGATTTCTTCTTTCTGTCCCCTGCCCCCACCCTTTCAAATGTCTCTCTCTTCAGGCTTGGCATATAGGGGAAAGCAGCATTAAGGGTTATTCTTTGGTGACTGCGGTTGGCTTGGGTTTGTCTGCACAACAGCTATAGTATTTCTCACAAAAACAAGTCTCGGGGGAAGTTTTTTCTTTAAGTAAGCAACTCTTCCATCAGACATAGATCCTGCCAAGCCTCACTTAAAAAACAAATGTGGGATTTGGTGGGGATTTCTCCAAAAGATGGCTCCAAAGAACCAGCCCTGTTGCATGTCTGGGAAGTGACTGATCCTGCCTCAGAGACACCCTCACTCCTCCTGCATGCTCAGAACAGCATTTCTGCTGTTTCAGTCACCCTTTGACTTTGGTTTGGAAGGGGCAGTGCTGACTCACAGCCACCACTGAGGGCTCCTGCGTAGAAACTGTGTCTAACCATGCCACAAGATGAAGTTTTTGCTGGCTGCAAGCATCGCTCGGCTGTCTCCAGTTCACATCAGTGTCCCATTCTGAAACAGGAAGCCCCAAGCTGCTCTCAGCTGTATTTATGCAATCCTTTGGTTGTGCTGAACGCCCACATTTTGCTTCAGGCCCAGGATTGGAAGGAGCTTGAAATGCATTCTTCCTACTCCCTGTCTGAGCACAGCGAGCCAAGATATACTTTCATGGTGTCCTTGCTGGTCTGAGGTTTGCTCTCATTAGTTTTCTTTGCTTTTGTCCTCTTCACTCTAATAAAAACAACACACACACACATTTAAAGTTTTGTTTTCGTAACACAGATCTCATGACAGCTTCAGTTCATCCTTTCTATGAATTTAGCTCACCATTTCTACGAATAGCCTCCAAGGCAGTCTCATTTTCTAGAAATGTTAAGCTTGCTTTTCATCATTCAAGGGGCAACAAGTAATACACAACAAGTAGTAACTACCTCCACTGATGCTGTTTGTGTGTGTGTAATTAATTTAATGCCTGGAAAATCTGCTGTCTTGGACTATAGTTCCCAGGATCCCACAGACAGCATGACCAGTGACTGTGGTGGCTAGAGGACTCTGGAACATGTAGTCTGAAAAGTAATGCTTCCAAACTTGAGCCATTGAGTAAATAATGGGTTGTGCGAGAGTTTGAATTTAAGTACACAGGGCTGAAGGAGATTTTATGTGGATGTTATAATATCCAGTGCATGTAGTTTTTAAATCCTTCTGTGTATACAGAGAGAGATCTCACTTTTAGAGAACTAGGGTAAACAGCAGTGTGACTAGTTCACTTCCATGTACCACATGCTGTTTTTCATGCATATAGCCATTCTCCCCAGCCTAGCACTCTCCAGATGTGCCATACTACATTTCCCATACTTCCTATCTAGAATGCAGTTGCAGTTCGTGACATGAAGTGATAGTCCAGTACACTCATGAGACAACAGTCTGTGTAAGGCTGAACATGACAGAAGTTATCCTATAGCAGGTGAACATACCACATTTATTTTCCAATCCAATTATTTCTTATTGGAGATATATTTATTTGTTTATGAAGATGTACAGTACATGCTCCCTATTGGCTCTAAGTGTATCTATGTTGGCTTGCATTATAGCTTCAAAACATACAATACAGTTGGCCCTTCTTATACACAGATTTTTTATACATGGATTCAAGCATACACGGTTTGAAAATGTTCCAAAAAAAGTATAAATTTCAAATATCAAACCTTGATTTTCCATTTTTTATAAGGGACACCATTTTGCTATGTCATTATATTTAATGGGACTTGAGCATACACAGATTTTGTTATCCGTGGGGGATCTTGGACCCAAACCCCAGCATATAACAAGGGTCCACTGTACAATCACTGAGTTGGACCACTGGTCCCTCCTAGGATTGTCTAATCTGACTGACAGCAGTCCTCCAAGGACTGAAACAGAGGTCTTCCTATTGCTGCTCTTTATTGATTTAATTAATTAATTCACGCTTTCATCTCCTGGATTTCTTCCTGATGACAGGCCCTTGAGGCAGCTACCAGGCACACAGTGTTAGCACATTACAACACAGAATAAACTTCCTTAAAAGAAAAGAAAATATGGTGGCTTAAGAACTCTAGGAAAAATCAGAACTGCATTACCCATGACAAGCTAGAAGCTGGCTAATGGGCACTGCTGGAGCTGTATCTCCAACCTTTCCCACTATCATCATGTTAAGCTACATTTGAGAAGTTGGTTCAGCCAGCCCTGGAAACAAATCCCCCATTTCCCTAATGCTATTTCATATTCTCACTCTTACCAAATTTATCCCTGTTCTTGTGAAGGACAGAGCCTGATACACATCCAATACTAACAAGATTAAAAAAAAGTATGTCCTAAATAACCTCTTGGTAGAGCTTGGAAACATTAGGTGGTTTTTATGTATGTGTGTGTGTATGTGTGTGGGGATAATAGCTCTCAGAATCCCACAACTAACGTAACTGGGCACATGATTTACAGTGGCTCACTTCTGCCCTTGCCTCTAGAGCAGCCTTCCCCAATGGAATGCCCTTCAGATTGCCTACCATTCCCAGTCAGTCTGGCTAGTGGGCAAGGCGATAGGATTTGAAGCCCAACACTTCTGGTGGACATCAAGGTAAAGAAAGCTCATCTAGAATATGATGTCCTCCCATAATCCCCCCAAAAATTTCCACAGTGGCAGATGGTGGTCCACGTTAGAGCGATAGTAAATTAGGTTTCACTCCAAACTTTAAAGAGGCTAACTTGTGTGCTGAATTTTTTTTTCTAGCTAGGCTTCAGCACCTTCAATTGTTAATCTGAAATTGAAAGTATGAATGTGACTCCATCTTTATCAGTGACTTGGATGACAGAATTGAGAATATACTTATCAATTTTGCAGATGACACCAAACTAGGAGGAGTACCTAATACACGGAGAAATGTAAGGTACTGTACTTAGGACGGAAAAATGAAGTGCACAGATATAGGATGGGCGACACCTGGCTCAATGAGACTACATGTGAAAAGGATCTGGAAGTCCAAGTAGACCATAAGTTGAACATGAGTCAACAGTGTGATGTGGCAGCTAAAAAGGTCAATGCAATCTTAGGCTGCATCAATAGTAGTATAGTGTCTAAATCAAGGGAAGTAATAGTGTCACTCTATTCTGCTCTGGTCAGGCCCCAACTGGAATATTGTGTCCAGTTCTGGGCATCACAATTTAAGAAGGATGTTGAGAAAGTGGAGCGTATCCAAAGGAGGGCAACTAAAATGGTGAAGGGTCTGGAAACTATGTCCTATGAGGAACCATTTAGGGAGCTGGGGATGTTTATCCTGAGAAGTGAAGGTTAAGAGGTGATATGATAGCCCTGTTTAAATATTTGAAGGGATGTCATATTGAGGAGGGAGCAAGCGTTTTCTGCTGCTCCAGAGACTAGGACCCGGAGCAATGGATGCAAGCTACAGGAAAAGAGATTCCACCTCAACATAAGGAGGAACTTCCTGACAGTAAGGGTTGTTCGACTGTGGAACACTCTTCCTCGAAGTGTGGTGCAATCTCCATCCTTGGAGGTCCTTGGATGGCCATCTGTTGGGAATGCTTTGATTTGGATTTCCTGCATGGCAGGGAGTTGGACTGGATGGCCCTTGTGGTCTCTTCCAACTCTATTATTCTATGAGAATGGTTTACCACACAATTGACATGGAAACCACTGAGTGACAATGTATTTCACACTTACGTGATCACTTTCAACCAAAGTTAGCTGCTGTTAGAGCAGTTCACTGTACAGTGATGGGAGCACATAAAGAGTTGGATAATTCTCCTCTACATTAAGAGATGGGCAACTGTGGAAGGCTAGGGGGCTTGGGGGGGCATACGCACCACTGCACCAGCTCTTACTAAAAATCAATTCTTTTTGCACTTAAATGCCCTCTAGGTGACAAAATAGGCATTCTTACATTGTTTTGGGGTGTTCAGAGTCATTTTCAGGGGGAAACATTTTTTGACGAAAATTTTGCAGAACTTTGTTTTGACCCCCGGGAATCCAAGGAGACACAAAATGTGGTGAATATGGCCTCCATACCATCTAGAGGTAATTTTTGGGTATTTTGATGATGATAATAATAATAATAATAATAATAATAAATAAAACATTTTTGGGGGGGGAAATGACCCTTGGGAAACACTTATGGCCTGCAGGCTGCACTTTGCCCGCCCATACTCTATAGCTTCCAAAAATATATTTAAAAAATGAGGGGGCAGAATAACTTCAACTGGTTCCTAAAACTTTTAATCGCAAGGGCCTTTTGTGTGTTCCCAGAGAATATTGCTGACAGCAGAGACTAGCACTCAGGAGCTTGTCTTCAAATGGCTAGGGCTTGCTACTTGCATGGTAATAGGCCACTTGCTTTCTTTTGGTTTAGTATAAGCCCTTTAGAATGGGAATCATGAAGGAGGCACAGACAAACCTAAATGACATTGATTCCCTCAAGGCCCAAGGAAGTATAAGCACTGTCCTTTCCAACCACAAGTGGCTTCTCTTCTTCACTGGAGGAAGTTTGGAAAAAGTCATTCTTCAGGGAGGGTGGTGCCAGGTTTCTTTCATCCTCCAAAGTGCTTGATGCTGTTCTTTCAGTCATGCACTACTAGGGAGGTGAATAATTTGTTCTTTCATGCAAGAATGAAGAATCTGAGTGAACATTTTGCTTCCCAATAGTTAATAATATGGGAGCGTTTTCATATTTATTTATTTATATTTCAAGACATTTATGTGAAAACTTCATTTTCATACACTCCAACATTTTTGCACAGGAAAAAGTATATTTTGGGCAAATGTTCTGCTAAATAAGTCCCTAAATGCAGGGAAAAAAATGCAGAGGTTGACTATTTTTTTCAACAGGATGCTATGAAAACCTCTATGAGTCTTCTTTTATCTCTTTGCCCTACTTTTGGTTACAAATATGCCCCTCACCATACTGAAATGTTTGGGATAAAATAATCCCTCTGGAATAAAACAAACATCTGTTGTCCCCCACGGGGAAAAAGAAGTAAGGGATTCCCCCTCCTATTGTTCTTGTTGTTAGTCATTATCATCATCATCCTTCACTTCTTACAAAATGATTGTGGGTGATGAACAGACTTAAACGTGGGTTTTCATGAACCCAGTTCGCCATCACCACCTGAGACAATTGTTCTTGGCACTGAGTGAGGCAACCTTCCTCTAGCCTTGAAATAACGAAGAGAAAGCTGAAGAGAGACTAGGCTTATTGTAATCAGATTCTCTCTGTTTCTCATGATGGCCTTGGCACGTCTCCATTTCTCATCCTTCTTACTTTCTCTTACCCAAGATGACTAGGCCCATTATCAGTGCTTCAGAGCAGGTTTTTCCCTCCCTCACCCCCTAATAATGTCATTGTGTGAAAAGGGGGAATCTTTTTAGATTTCCTTTTTCTAGCTCCCCGAGGGTTCTGGCTGGTCCATGTTACTTCCTTCTAGAGAACTGATTTTAGTAAATGTTAATTTCATCACAAACATACATGTGTATCTCTGGGTTTACAGCAAGGAGGCGACACTGCACCTTCAGTACCTTATTGAAGCCCTAACATTAATTATTATGTTTTATATTCACATCTTAAAGAGGCATAAGTCACTGTGTGACAGTGGTGGGAAAGCACTTACATCTTTTTCAGGATGTCTTGTTTTTCCTGTTGAGTCAGAGAAATCTTGCACTTTCCATTTTCAGCTGATTCTCCAAAATATCCAGATGTCCCAGTGGAATGGGGCTGTTTCTAACACAAAAGATAACACAGGTTTTAAAGGTATGTTCCAGTCAGTAACCATACAGCTACCTAAATGATACCAAATGCAAGTTGCTTCCTGTGCTCTCCTAGATGAAGAGAAGCAGACTCAAAAGTGAACTATTTAATCCTATAAAAACCCTGGGATGACTCTCCTGCAACTATCTTTTGCTGTACATTTTTCAGCCATTAAATTGAGCCACAAGCAAACAGGGTCAACAAGCTAGACTCCATGCCATGTGAAGAAACTGTTGGCAACTGTTTGATGTTACTGTGGCTCAAACTGTGACAAAAGCCAGGAGTCTGTGTAGCAGACAGCAGGAGACTTTTTCAGTTACTAGGAGAGAGACAAAGTTAGGCAGTGGTCTCCACCACAGTTCTCTGAAGGATGTCCATATTTACTACATGGATACAATGAAACATTATCACATATTTGTATCTTTCATAAGAAACACACACCTACATGATTGTTCAATTAATAATTCAAATAGGATGCTTAAAACAGGATCAGATCTAATTCATAAAATGCTACCCATTCTATCCAATGTCCTTGTAAAGATTACATTCCCATACCTAATCTAATTCTTAGTTATGGGGCCCAGAGTATTATCTTACTGCTGCTCGGTTATGGATGGCTTCAGCACATCATTATATTCACTCTTCTAAACATTAACTTTCCAAGTGTTGCCTCTACCTTTGATGATTCTCATGAAAATTAAAACTCAACAAACTGGAAGTTCAGTGTATTGTTTCACTGCTTCCATAACTGCTGAACATGTTAAGAGTCAATATACCAAGATGTGCGGTGTATTTTTGGACCTATAAAGCAAATATAATAAATACCTAATGGAATGCTTCAATGGATCTAGAAAGAGTAATGCCGAGGACAATTTATCAGCAGGTGAAAATCAGTTTCTAAGATCCAAATTACTACACAAGATCTATTAGGGGAAGAATGAGAAGAGTAGACACATGTTTCCCCAATTACTGCTGTGCCACACTGCAATCTGCTTTTGAAATGTATGAGATATTGGCATGGTTTCCACAAGGTGGTCCGCTTGTTTCTGAGCTAGGCTATTTCGGACTGCTGGGGGAAGGTAGTTCAAATGCTTTAATGATGCCCTATCTATCTGTGTGTAGGTCTATCTAGTTTTCTCCTTGCCATCCAGTTTTCTATGCAAAGGAGCATTCAGTTGTGTAAGCCTATAGCCCTCTGATGACATAAAATGAGAAACCTGTTTACTTTCTTTTATTTGACTGATACTAGACATAGAAATGTCACCTGGTGATTTTTGTTTTTACTACTTCAATTTGGCTGTGGAGAGGAATCAGAATATGATCAGAACCAAGGCAAAGGATCAAAATTGTTCCATTTCCCAGTCTGCCTTTTCATCTAAGGAGGGGGGGGGGGGGCATGCTGCATTCATTTGTGTTTTCCCTTGTGCAGAAAAAAAAATAAACATGTCTGGAGCTATTTTGATTGGAAAAATAGCTTGCTTGAAATTCTGCATTTCCCCATCACCTCTGCACTGATCAAAATATGGAGAAACTTTTATTCACAGCTGTGTTAAAGTAAAAACAAACAAACAAAGTTTCTGGAGACATTCCAAAGGTTTCCCATGTCAGTCTAGTTGCTCCTTAGCAACTTGTGCAAAAGATCAGACTTTTTGATGCATCTGACAACAATGTCGAGTATCAGCAGCCAGCAGAGCCTGTGTGATGGTAGTTGTAGTCTGTCTGACACATCCAGAAGCCTTTGGGATGGGGAAGCCTGGACTGTGCCTCACATATTATTTCAGCTGTAACCTAAAATTTGCTTTGAAACCAGTTATTTAAACGCTGAGGATTTTGCCAAGTAAAAAATATGGCACACTTGGATTTTTGTTTTGCTTTAAAATATCAGACCCCTAAAGAAGTGACAGAAAATGGTTAAAGCTTAGTGATTTAAAAAGGAGAAAATGATGCACATGTGAAACACTTCTCAACATGTCCTATAAGTACAGTAGATTTTCCCCTTCCAGCCACACCCTGTAAGTGCTATATTTTGAGAACTGAACAATTAACCTAAGGAATATGAGTCATTCTTTGAACCACTCTGTGGGAACCAGAGAGCCTCTTGCTTTTCGGAGGGATGTAAGTGGCCTGAGGCTGGAATAACTCCACAACAGAGGAGGAGGAAAAAAACTTTAGTAAAAACTAGACGCTTAATATAAGTAAGGTCAATGTAGTATTAATAGTGACACTCAATTTAACAATTGGTTAATTAGGAAATGGTGAAATGGGGAGAGAAAGAGAGAAGGGGGAAGCTTGTTTTGAGAGTACTGTTGTTTATTTCCTGTGGGAATGCCTAGTCTTGTGGAAGAGAAAGGAAAGATTAAATCTTTTCTCATCCTGTTCAGTAATCCCAAATTCCTTTTAGTCAGTAAAATAAAGACAAGTATTACAGACATAAAAAGGATTCCAGAGATAGACATTATACAAACAATAGTACCACGGCAGAAGAGGACAAGCTATAGGGGGGAGTGAGTTGTAAAAGGATGGTTGGGGATGATGGGAGAAAGGATATATTACAGAGTTGTTGTTTTTTAAATATGCATGGTATGAACTTTTCCACCCTTCTGTTCTCATAAAAATAGAATTGAGGCCACTCAATGACTAGCAAGATGCTTGGGAGTTGGGACAGACAAAAGAAGTCCTTCTACAGACAGTACAGACTCGTGGAACTCAATAGCACAAGGTGTAGTGATGGCCACTGGCTTACATGGTTTTAAAAAGGGATTAGAGAACTCCATGGAAGAGAAGAAGTCTACAAGCATCAATATGCCATATAGCTAAAAGGACGTTTCTGATTCAAACACAGTCTCTCTCTCTTAATACCAACTGCTGGAAGCAAACAGTAGAAAGGGGTTATGGACTCCCCACCTTCTTGTGAATTTCCTAGGAGCAGGTGGCTAGCCACTGTTGTAAGCAGGATGCTAAGGTTAATGTATGTTCACTTGGATTTGGCAGGCCTTTTCTCATACTCAAATATCAAAATGTGCCAAAAAACAGTGGTATTACTCTTTGATAAAGAAATGGAGGAAATGACAGAGAGGTAACAGTAGCAGCAATAAATTAAGAACACATCATTTGGAAAACTTATGGCAAATGTATTTATATCTGCTTGGGAAGTGAACATCAAAAATGCAGCTGCTTTCCTACTCCTTTTGGGTGCCATATCCATGAGGCAAGGTGTTATTCCCAATATTCAGAATTATTATTATTATTATTATTTTGGACATAGTTGACAGACATTGAGAAAAGAAGGGTTTTTTATGTTATCCATTTAAAAAGGTAAAGGTAGTTCCTTGACATGAATGTCTACTCGTAACCAACTGTAGGGGATGGTGTTCATCTCTGTTTCTAAGCCAAAGAGCCAGCATTGTCCGAGGACTGCTCTGGTGGTCATGTGGCCAGCATGGCTTCATCAAACGCTGTTACTTTCCCACTGAGAAGTGGTACCTATCTATCTACTTGCATTTGTTTGCTTTCAAACTGCTAGGTTGGCAGAAGCTGGGACTAATGACAGGAGCTCACTGCATCATGCAGGACATGGGCCTTGAACTGCCAAGCTTCCGATCTTCTGAATTGGCATCTTAACCACTAAGCCACTGCATCTCTTTTCCTGTGCAAGAAATACACTGCTGGCTCCATAAGTCTTTCCCCAAAGAAATAGTTTTCTTTCAAATATATCAAATTTGCCTAACACACAAAATGTCACATTCACAATAATGCTAGGAAAATGCTATTTCTTTTCTCAACTAGCAAGGGATTTTACTTATTTTTCGGTGTTGTGGACACCTATTGTAAAAGTGACCATTGCATCACTGAGTAATAACTCCCAATTTCCCCTATACCATGGTTGTATATCTACCCTGAGCAGCTTGGGTCTCCAAAGACAAAAGCCTATACAAAACAAAGACACCAGATCCCATTTTTGAAGCTAAGCAGGGTCCACTGTGGTTAGTGCTTGGACTGGAGAGAGTCAAAGACTAGCTGGTGCTGTAGGCTACATTTCAAAGGAAGGAACTGACAAAATCACCTGTGAGCATTCCTGGCTAAGAAAACCCTTTGAAATTCATGGCGTCATCATAAGTTGACAGGTAACTTAATGGCGCGTGCGCCCCCCCCCCCCCCACAAACTTAGAGATTGTCTGTGATTTGAGCTAGATAATGGTTACTAAGAGTAAATGAGGCAAGAAGATTCATTTCCTGACTCGAGGTTAGTTTCCACACCTATGCAAGTACAGCCTTTTTGGACTTTGTTCTCCTCTTCTGTGTTCTGGAATGTGTATCACACTATGTAGAAAGAAGAGGTGCTTAAGGAGATGTGGTCTCCTGTGTTTGCCCAGATCCTTTCTATTTATCTTAAAGCATCACCTAAAGCCCTTCCTAGATAATTTACAGCAAATACCTCCAACCTAGTCCTCTGCATATAAGTTCAACTGTACAACTTTCATCATCCTCAGCTACCACAGCCAGGGCAAGGAAGGTTATTTTAAAGTTATCCTTGAAATTCTAACATTACTTTTCAGTTTTTCCATGGAAAGTTGAGTTTGCATTTAATTAGATTAGACATATTTTGTGGAAGGAATATACAAATTATCCTTATCTTTTGACTATATTCTGACTATTGTCAAAAGAATGGGAAATTAATTGCAAGCAACCAGCAAGCAACAGGTAAGTGAATGGCATACTCCTTACATTAGGGACAATTTATTATATATTATTGACTACTACTACAGTAAATGTACTGACCACTACTTGAAATGTCTGAATTTGGATACCTGAGTGATGATGAATATCCCAACAAGAACATGACATAGAAAATCTGGCCGTGGAATAGAACAAGAAAAGAATTTTCTGTTATTTTTATGCAATGTAGAACATAAATAACTATACAGTGTTACTATGTGCTAGAACACTAGGATTCACATGATCACCAAAGGTTGGGCATAGAATGAATCTTTCACAGAGGACTGATATACTTAGAAACAAAAAGAAGTTTTCACTGTTTTTCAAAATAAATTGACAAAGTACAGTATTTTTTTTAACTTTATGGAGGAATAGTTTGTTTCTCTGCTATGCTGACCATCAAGAAAAGAACTTGTGGGTAAGTGCAAATAAATAATGCAATTTATGTGCTATATGCAACACACCCTTTGGATTATTACTCCAAGGCTAAGATGTTAATTCAGGCAGAATTACTTCTGATTGCATGATGATGAGGTCACATGACTATACATAGTGGAACCAGAGGGAATATTTGCAGATAATGAATCTATTGTTCACTAACAACATAAAAAGGAGTAAAGGTCATTAACTTAAAGAAAATAAGTCAGGACAACATTCTCTTGATGGCATGCAGAGAAAACTCAAGCCATAGCAATCCCTAGAGTGTTACTTTTTCTGGTTTTTTGTGATGTTCTTCTATTTCCTGAATTATTATCCCTTTCAGGCAGAAGTTTTCTTTAGAGTACAGAAAGAAGACGGTTAGGAAGAGGTGAAGATCAAACCCTCCTATTTCTAGCTTAGCAATTTTGAAAGCTTTCTGTTACTGTTTGGTTAAAGAAACACTGAGGAAGGCCAAACGACTTTTGTCTACATCAGAAGCAAAAACACAGAATCCAAATAAATATTAGTATACTGTAGAAGAACTACGTATGCCATGGCAGATATAGAGTTCCTGCTGTGTCATGGGTCTGTGAAGACTGGCAGCCACTGAAAAGGTGTTGATTTTTTCCTTGACATGGCAAATCTTTCCCTGGCACAGCTTCTCTCGCCTCTTCCCTGCAGTCCATTTTCCTCATTTATCTCCAGCAAATTCCAAGACACTGGTAACTCCAGATCTGGGAGGGCAGGAGAATTGTGAACTCTTAGGATAATGATTAAGCCCACCTCCTTCTGATTTTCACTTGCAAATGTCTCCTGCAAACAAGATGTAAATGTGGACTCCAACATGGAATAAAGTTCACTAAGGATGCATCCACACTACAGAAATAATCCCATTTTAACTCCCATTCATGGCTCAATGCAATAGAATTCAGGGAACTGAAGTTTGTTCTGGCACCAGAGCTCTCTGACAGAGAAGGCTAAAACTACAATTTCCAGAATACCATGGCATTGAGCCAGGACATTTAAAATGGTGTCAAACTGGATTATTTCTGCGGTGTGCATGCAGCCTGAAAGAAGCTACATCTTTCCAAACATTGACGTCACAATTTACAAGTTCTGCAAGTCAACTTGCAGTGTGTTAATTTATGCAACAACCACCAGACATCTGTCATGACCGTATCTCACTAGACTATTCTCTTGGTGGAAAAAAAAGTTAGATTTCTGAACAGAGTATATGTAGCTTAAAAACTGTTGCTAGAAATAAACTTTTGTTATTTTACAAGGGCAAATTCTAGAACAGCAGTAGTAGCGGCTGCTTGTTGTTCTAATTCTGGTAGCATGAACAATAACTGTTGATGACTTCAAAGGTCAACAGTGCTTATCCTTGATCTTGCCATTTATAGTTAGATTACTTATACTCAGAAGCCAGAGCCAACTGGCCTCAGATAAGCATGGTGGTTAAACACGGAGAACATCTTAAAGAAAAGAAATCCCACCTTTCAGCCTTTTATCCTAGTTCTAACTCAAGCGGCAGGCAACAGACAATCATCCTGGTTGCTTCCCTTAGAAATAGGATGTCCATAACATTAGTTAGCTAGAATGAAAATTGTTGTTCAAGAGCATGTTCAGTTTTTATGATGCATGCATTCATTTCAAAGACAGTGGTTACGGCTTTCAATTTTGATACAAGATAATGGAGGATAGTGGTCCTTTTGTAAGTGGTAGGACCTTTTGCTATAAAGTGTACCTCGATTTGAGGCACTTCACTTTTGAGCACTTCGCTAATGTGCTGCTTTTCAATTTTACGGTATTGCACCCTTTGGTTACCTATGCTCAGTCTGTTCACATCAATTGTGAACTTTGTGTCTCAGTGTCACTGTCTGACCTCGTTTTATTATTTTTACTTTTGCATAGGCCTAGAGCTATTGCGAAGTTAATAAATGATAGTGTACATATGTTTTTAAGCTTTTATATGCACTGGTAAGTGAGGGGAAAGGCTGTAATGTGATATTTAAAGTGGTATTTGCTTTATGGTGATAGTATGGAACATAACCTGCCATATTAAGCAACACATGCCTGTATTTGAGCTTTGTTACTAAGGCTTTATTTGGGACCTACTTCTTCCTAGTTTTAGAATTGCTTTTTTGACATGAGGCAAAGTCTTTTTTAAAGAAATCTTATTTATCCTTTTAGGATAATAATTATTTAGAGATCATATTAGTATATTGAATATATAGGCATATTAAAATGTTGAATTTGTTGAATAATTTTTAATTTTGTATTGAAAGTCTCGTTTTATGTTTCATGAGCTATATTTGTAGTTTTGCTCTGTATGTTTGGTTTGCTTTATATTTACTATTGTTTTACTATACAGTAGCCTTCCATATCCATGGATTTTTTATCCATGGATTCAAGCATCCATGGCTTGAAAATATATATATTTATAAAATTCCAAATAGCAAACCTTGATTTTGCTATTTTATATAAGGGACACTATTTAGTATTTAATGGGACATGAGAATCCATGGGTTTTGGTATCCACGATGGGTCCTGGAACCAAACCCCTGCAGATAACAAGGGCCCACTGTATGTGTTTGTATACATGGGATCTCAAAGAAAGAATATCAGTTTTATAATGTAAGAATTCAAAGGCATAGCCATGTTAGTCTGGAAAATCAGACTAGCACCTTTGAGATTAACTGAACGAAAGAAGCTGGTAGCATGAGTTTTCATAGACTTGAGCCTGCTTCCTCAGATGCATGTTTTATAATGTGTTTTGCTTTAAACAAATAACCCTTTCCTTGTATTTCTGGAGATTTCCTTTCATCATCTCCCTCTCTCTTGCTTGAAGCAGAATGCTGAACTCACAAGGCCAGACATGTGCCTACCTCATTCACAGATCATGCAGGGAAGGAGGATCTATCTTTATGTTCAACAAAAAGGGAATATCAATGACAGGAACTAATCCCTTTCCTTTAGCTTGGCTCTGACATTGTAAGTAACCTGAATGGGGGGAAAGTGCCTCAAGTGATGGGATTATGGCATGGGTGTAGGTGTGTGTGTGTAGGGAAATGTGAGGAGAATTTTGTCCCCCCAATTAAATATTCCTTCAGTCCCCAGATTTCTAGCATTTTAGTAATTCAAACCTTCAGTTGAGCATTCAGAAATATGGTTTAGGCAGGCGAGGTTATCAAAGAAATGCGAATGCCACAAATGTAAGAGCTGTTGGTGTGAATGATTTTCAGTGTTAGAAAATTGGGGATTGAAGGAAATTTCTTGGGGAGGGGCAAAATTCTTATTTCTGGATCACAAAGTCATTATCTGCACTGAAAACCTTGCTTTTAAAAATAATAACCACCACGTGACATTTAAGATGACAAAAAAACCCACCTGAATTCTCAGTTTTGCTTGATATAGCTGGAAAGTCAGCTGGGTCACTGGATGGCAGTTGACTTAAAGGTGGATAAGGTGACAGCCATGAAGCTAAATGAATTCTTTTCCTCTTTTTCTTTTCCTTTATCTGGGGATGTAGGGCAGGTACCCATGCCTGAACTGATGTTACTGGAGGACAGAATTAGATAAGGCAAATAGTGGAAACAGAAAAAAGAAAGCTCTAGACGTTACTGACAAATTTGTTGTTGTTAACTTCCATCGACTTCAACTTATGTTGACCTCATGAATGAGAGACCTCCAAGTCACCCTGTCATCAACAGCCCTGCTCAGCTCTTGCAGACTCAGGGCCATAGCTTCCTTGACTGAGTCTATCCATCTGGAATGTAGCCTTCCTCTTTTCTTATTGCTTACCAAGCATTATTCTCTTTTCTAGTGAGTTATGTCTTCTCAGGATACAATCAAAGTTTTGTCATTGTGGCTTCTAGGAAGATTTCAGACTTAATTTTCTCTAGGGCCCATTTATTTGTCCTTTTAGCAGCGTGCAGAAGCAAGTGTCACCAAGCTGGGGGAAGAGCCAGGGTGGTGGCAAAGCAACAAGGGACACACTTGCCCCTCAGCCATCCTCGCCACCACCTATATATTGTCAAGTATATAGAAGGGCAAGCCCTCTGGAAAAAAAATCAATACTGGCCAGTTCTGTAAAGATATTATTCAGTTTTATAAAGTTCTTTGAAAATAGTTTTTTGTAAGTTTTTGGGCTAGAATAATTTATTCCTGATGTTTGGCCAGCATCTGTGACTCTGAAGATGCCAGCCATATATGTTGGTGAAACATCTGGAATAAACTCTTCTAGAACATGGCCACATAGCCTGAAAAACCCACAAAAAACTATGGATGCCAGCCATGAAAGTTTCAACTTCACATTCTTTGAAGATATCCATAAACACAAAAGCAAGAGTGATCCAGCAGCCAATGTTTATTTAGACTTCCAAGAACCTTTTGAAAAAGTCCCTCATCAAAGTCGCCTAAGAAAATGTAGCAGTCATGGAAAAAGAGAAGAAATCATTGTATGGACTGAAAACTGGTGAAAGAGTGGGAAGCAGAGAATAGGAATAAGTAGTTGACTGCTTCTTACAATGGAGGGTGCAAACAGTGGGGTCATTCAGAGATCTGTACTGGGACCAGTGTTTTATAACTTGCTCATAAACTTTCTGGAGTTAGGCATCAGTAGTGCAGTTGGCAAGTTTGCTGAAGGCATCAAAATGTTCAAGGTAGTAAGAAAACAAAAACAGATTGCAAAGAGTTCAAGAAGGATCTCTCCAAACTTGGACATTAACATGGTAAATGAGATTCAGTGCTAGCAACTGTGAAGTGATACATATCAGGGCCAAAAAATAAAAAACCTCTAACTTCAGCTTGACATAGATGGGATCTGATGTGGTAGTGACAGATCAAGAAAGGGATTCTGCAGTGTAGTGTATCATTTGATGGACATGTTAAAAATGAACATGAACTCAGTATGTAGGTGCTCTAAAAAGACAAATTCCACTTGAGACATATTTAGAAATTGAAAATATTTTAACTGCCCATATCATACTGCTGGCCAAAAATATATCAGCCAAACAGTGCCTTCCAGGTGCTTTGGGGGCATGGCGTTCAAATGATGCACACTCCCAAACAGACGGTCCAAAAAGTGGTGGCAAAAAGCTGCTTTTGTCGGTAGCCTGTGCAGTACTGCAGCAGTGTCCAGCTTAAGGACTGCAGCGTCTGGTCACCATGGTCTTGGAGTGATTGGGGCTGAAGTGGCCTCTGGCCACTCCTTTTGCCCCATCTGCTTCATCCCATTGTTATATAAATCTATGATACATCCATGCTTGGAATATTAGTCACCACACTAGGAAAAAAAGGATACTCAGAGAGATATAGGAAAATTTGCAATGTTGGGTGCTGCTTACCATTTTAAAGGGTGAATAATGAGAGGGATGATAAGTGGTGTAACATTATGCATAGTTTGGTAAACCTGGATAGGAGAAGCTTTTCTCTCCTTTCATAATACTAGAATTTGGGGTAACTTGCTGAGAAGTTAAAAGGCAGATAAAAGGAAATATTTCTTCACATGGCACATACTCAACTGTAGAATTTGCTACCACAAGTTAATTGATGGCTGCCAACTCATCCAGATTTAAAAAGAGATTAAATAGAGTCTTGAGGATGGGGATTATCACTAGCTATTAGCCATGATGGATCTATACTCCCTCTAGTGTCAGTGGCAGCAAACCTCTCGATAGTTGCTGAAGAGGGTACTGTTGCAGTCATGTCAGCCTCATTAGCAACTGAGTGCTGGACTAGCTAAGGCCCAATATGGTCTAACCCAATGCAGCTCTTCCCGTGTTCTGATGTTTTTCCAAGTGTGAATTCTTTTTGCAAGTCATTAGAAATCAAGATATTGACTTCAAGAATATGAGAGGGCTCTGCAGGGACACATGTTCACGAAATTGTTTTCATTCTAACACAGCACAGTCTTCCCTATACAGCATGATTTTCAACATACAAGAAGGCTATAATCAACCACCAAAAAGCTAAATAAAGATCAGATATTTCAGCACTGATTGTAAAGTGAGATAATGAAAGGGGCTTAATATAGCAAATCTAAACAGACATGTTCCTCGTGTCAAGCTCCAGCTAACACTGAAGCAGACACCATGAACACGTTACACAATCTGATTGCTTTCCTTTCCTTACTATCTTGGTATCTTTGAACAACAAACAAGGACTCTGGTGCTAATTTAAACAATGTTAACTTCATGTGAGATCTACCACTAATCTTTGTAAACTGATCTATGGCAAAAAGACAGTTTTCTTTCTGGTGGCCCACTCTCCAAGAGCTCTATTAAAAGGCATCATTGGATAATTATTCCTGCCCCAGGTACTGACAACCATCAGTCATGGTTGTAGATAGTGAAATATATTATTACTTTTTCAGTTCTTTCCTAAACTAACCCAAGGATGGGTGTGCCCCCAAAGTAACACTGTTTCATTCGGAAACTATTCCGGTTTCTTCATTCTCACTGTCTTATTCCATTATTATTTCAGCACTGCACAAAATTGATTTTTCAGAAAAAGCTGAAATCGTCTAATGTATAATTTTCTTAGTGTAAGGGTCTCAACTGCTCTTTCATGCAGCATTATTTCCAAAATATCTGTGATCATTATTTCCCAACTGTACTTTCATTGCTACTTATCTTATCCATGTCCAAATTCACTTTTTCTCACATTTACAACTACTCTATGTGCCAATTTAGCCATTTAATCAATCTCTTACTAGATTGCAACTTTTCAGTTTACAGAGTGAAGGCCCTTATTTTAATTATTCCCTATGATAAAAACAACAACTTGTGAACAATGAAAAATATCATACCAAGAAGACATCTAACTGAAATCCTTCTTCTCATATTATTTTAACTTTGCTGCGTGGTTATGACTTACACAGCCTGCAGCTTGGGTTCAGGTTATATGAATGACTTGACCTCCCTATATGAGTTTGTCCCACTACCTTCTTAAATTTTCTTGGTAAGAAGAAGGGAGAAGGTCTTCTTGGTGGCTGCTCCCAGATTTTGGAACTCCCTCCCTAGGGAGGCTAGGATGGCTCCCTCCTTGCACTCCTTCCACCACCAAGTGAAAACTTTCATATTCTCTCAGGCTTTAAGGAATTGGCTTTGGTGGGTTTTAAAGGTATGCTTTTTTGTTATTATTTTGTCTTTGAATTAATTTTAATTCTACAGATTTTAATTCTACAGTTTTTTTTCCTGAATAACACACACACACGCACGCACACACACAGAATCATAGAATCATAGAGTTGGAAGAGACCACCAGGGCCATCCAGTCCAACCCCCTGCCATGCAGGAAATCCAAATCAAAGCATCCCTGACAGATGGCCATCCAGCCTCTGTTTAAAGACCTCCAAGGAAGGAGACTCTATCACCCTCTGAGGGAGTGCATTCCACTGTCGAACAGCCCTTGCTGTCAGGAAGTTCCTCCTAATGTTCAGGTGGAATCTCTTTTCCTGTAGCTTGCATCCATTGTTCCGGGTTCTGTTCTCTGGAGCAAAAGAAAACAAGCTTGTTCCCCCCTCAATATGACATCCCTTCAAATATTTAAATAGCGCTATCATATCACCTCTTAACCTTCTTTTCTCCAGGCTAAACATCCCCAGCTCCCTAAGTCGTTCCTCATAGGACATGGTTTCCAGACCCTTCACCATTTTTGTCGCCCTCCTTTGGACACGCTCCAGTTTCTCAATGTCCTTTCTGAATTGTGGCGCCCAGAACTGGACACAATATTCTAGGTGGGGCCTGACCAAAGCAGAATACAGTGGCACTATTACTTCTCTTGATCTAGACACTATACTTTTATTGATGCAGCCTAAAATTGCATTGGCTTTTTTAGCTGCCGCATCACACTGTTGAAGAGACTGGTTTTTAATCTGAACAGGTTTTAATAATTTGTGAGCTGCCTTGAATCCTACTCTAGAAAAAAGGTGGGATATAAATGAATGAAATAATTATAATGATAATTTTAATGAGAGGAGAGGAGACATACAGCCTCTTACTGTAGTATGAAGTGGCTTGTCAGAGATATACTCTTGCTATAATAGGGCCCTATGGATCACCTAAGGCTAAAGGCATTAATGGTAAGATATGTGTGTGTGTGTTCAATTTGACTCTTAAAAAAAATCCTTTGATACTTGGTCTGTGTATCCAAGGAGGTGAAAGTGAGTTGACCTTTATAATCTGCCTATTTTCTCAATTGTCTATTAGTTACATTCTATAGTCTATTACTACTCAGGTAAGTACTTGCTCAACCAAGTATGCAGTAACATATCATCCTGCATAGTAAGATCTCACTTCCTACAACACCTTCCAGAATTCACTTGCTTTCCATTTTTACAGCCCCTTCTCCTTCCTTCTTTCTTGCTTTCTCTTGTGATCGAAATAAAACCTTCTCTTACTACTTCAAGTTTATTTCTTGGCAATGCAAAACACCATCTTTCCCTGAGATCAAGATGCTTTTACTTTCCTTGATCTTTGAGAACATTAATGATGTTATAAAAGTGCGTGGATAAAGTGGTGGTGGTTTCTATCTATTTTGAAAAGTGGAAACTTAAGATTTACTGTATCTAAAATAGATCTTACCAACTTTGGCTGAGCAGTGTATTGTAAGTGTAAAAATAGATCTTGGTTATTTTAGAAGTCATCTATTTAAAAATAAAACACCAGATATATTTCAAATATCTATGTCTAAAATGAACTGTTAATCACCACTAGAACAGACCATTTGAATCAATGAGAATTACACAAACTTACCAAGAACTGAGTTCTCCAGCTAGAAGCCATAGTTCAATTTACGTCATGGGATATAAAAGCTATGCTCTATTTAGGGCAGTTGGCATTCTGAACATTTGGTGGAGCAAAAATGTCTCCAATCACCATTTTAGGTTTTTTGTTGCTGCTGTTATCAAAATCAAGATATTTACACACACATAAACTGATTCATAATATCCGTCTCACCCATCTCACTTCCCTGCTTCTCATGAGAATAAGTCCCTCTTCCTTTCCCTTCCTTTTCATATTCTCTTATACATTTTCTCTTATCCTCTCTCACAAACCCCATCATCCATACAGACATCCTTCTTGCTAGACATGACCATTTCTGTGTTTTCATCTATTGGCTATTTTAGGATTTTTATATTGAGACTCTATTGCTTTTCATTTCTTATTTAAGCATAAATATATTCTTATGCCTATGTGAATTAACATTATTGTTTCCCTTTCCCCTTTTGCAGCCTTTTCAAATTTAAGACATTTAAATCAGTCAATTGTACATCCTTAAATTCCAAAACTGCAAACATTCCTCAACTTTCCTCTAGGAATTTTAATACAAACCTCCACTCTTTATTGAAATTTTCTGCCTTTGATTAACTGGGTCAACTACCATTTTTATTGTTGAATGACCCTATAATGTATTCAACTTGTGCTATGTTCTTTCTGTTTGTGTGTATGCTACCCTGAATACATCCAATTGGATTTCAGAAGCAATGAAGTACTGTGGCTGATTAGCGCTTGGATTAGAGACCACCAGAGATATCTAGATAGAAGTAGGAAAGAATGCCTTGCAGAGGTGATCCTGGTCAGAACAGACAGTGGAAGCTTGATGGACCAACAGTTTTTGACTGAACAGAAGGCAGTCTGCTATGTTCCTCTTTCTCTTTGTGTGCCTCTGTGTTTGTCTGCACTGAAAACTATCAAGATGGGTGAATATGTAGATACTGCATGTGTGATTTCTGAGCCCAATGTAATGGGGAGGAAATAAGAGTTTGTCATGAAAGAGATGGGGCAATTGCTGCTGTACTATGCAGCTGTTGTACTCTGCAGACCAGGGACAGAGTGGTATGAACAATGGACACAAGGGACCTTAACCGCAGGATTAGGACACCCCCTACATTCCTACTGCTTGGAAAATACTCTAAGGAGTTACCATCACCCCACAGTCTGGCATCATATGCATTTTCAACAGAAAAATAGGAGTTTTGCTGTTCATGTAACACTTCATTTATGAAAACATAAACACAAGAGATGACAAATTTTAGTTTTTCTCAAAATCTGCCCTCTTCAGTATCAAGGATAGAACCTAGTCATGTCATGAAGTGTTAATTTTTCTGTTACTCTATATAAGGAGCAATTTTGTGGCACATATGAAATCAAAGATGCTAGACTAAAGTGTTCACAAGGTAACATACATCCAACAAGGTAACACACATCCAACATACAAAGCAAAAAATAAATTGTGTACAAAGCTGTTATAGTGAGTAAGATCACTGGGCCCACTTAACCCAGAATTCAGTCGACAACAGCTCTTCCAGGTCTCAGGCAAGAGCTTGCCTCTGCCCAAGACCATCTTCCATTGAAATGCCACAGACTGAATCTAAATCCTTGGACATACAAAACATATACTTTGCATGAAGTAAGAGCCTATCTTATTATGAACTTTATACCAACTATTACCAAACATTTTTCAAAATCCCATTAAATGAACCTCACATATGGATATCTACATTTCAAAAAAGAGACAAGAAATGTGCTTTGATCTGTACCAAGAAAGTGAAATTGTTGAGCCAAGAGCAAGAACAAAGGTCAGGGTTAATATAGAAACAAGAAATGATGATAGGAGTATAAACACAACCAGTGGTCTGCAAACAACAATCTTGTTATATGGCTCACGAAGGCACAGGACCAGAAACAAAGGAATAAAGATTATACTGCAATTAATAATCCCTAAAGTACTAGCGTTTGGGATATTTGAATCCCATTAGCTCCCTCACTAGCCCATGTCTAAAGATCACCTTGCTGATCACAAAGGGAGGTGGTAACAAATGTGAGGATGCTGGAAAAGTATGGCCTAAAACAGACAGCCCAAAAGGGCTGCTATTGGGCTGATCCAGGAGTGGGGCATGCACATAATGCATGTACTCGGATCGCTCGGTGGCTGCATCAAGGCTGCCAAATATGGCCCAAAAGCAGCTGCGAAAGAGTAGTTTCTTAGTGCTCCTTTTTATGGCCTGTTGAGGACCAACGGCAGTGGGCATCCTCAGGACTGTGGCATCTGGTTGCTGTGGTCCCAGGCCAGGAGCAGCCTCTGGCCCCTCCTTTAGCCCCGTCTGCTTGAGCCCTATGTGTCAAATTCTTTTCCACTGAAAGTAACGCTTCCTACAGTGACAGGGAGTAACAAAACCTGTCTACGGTCACAACCTTGGGCCTGGTACCTAACAAACTGATGGGAGCTCCTGTCAGCCTCTTTGATCCCTGCTTGGGAGAAAGACGGGATATGAGTCCAATCAACCAACCAATCAATTTTTATTTGGAAATCATTAACTAATTAGGATTAATTTTGAAAGAACTGTCAGGGAGCAGTTGTTTTCACACTAACAGTTCTAAAATGGGTTGTGAATAGAGTTTCAACAGCTCCATTCTGGTTTGTGCTGGGGTCACTGTTACCGCATGTTCCCTGGCCTGATTCAAGCTGTTGTCATAGACTTGAACTGGGCCACCAAAAAGAAGTGGGTTTTTCTGCTCCTTTTTTGGCTCAGTTCTTCTCGGAAGAGACAGCATTGGCGTGGTTTCTGCCCATGTTTGGGGTATGCAACATCTAAACATTATGCCCCAAACGCTGCTGGAAGCCATGTCATTTGGCTGTCATTTCAGGCCTAAATAAAACTACCCCAGAAGTACTTTTAACTTCTGTTGTATCTGAATTAGGTTCTGGCAGTGCCAAGAACAGAACCAAGGATGAGTTAAGTGATAATTTCCAGTGCCTGATTCATTAAATTTGGAGGTTTGCAATGTAACATACAAACACACCCAGTCCTAATAATTTTTTTATGACCAATATGAAAATGTAAAACACAATTGAAAAAAAAATCCCCAACTAATGCTTAATTAGACTGAAGAATCGAAGAGTTAACTTCAAGTTTAATCCTCCTGCCACATGACAAATATTTAATATAATAATAATAATAATAATAATAATAATAGGATTTATTTATATCCCGCCCAATCACTGGGAATCCAACTGTGGGGATAATACAAAGCAATAACAATAGACATGAAAATAATAAAACAATATAACATAGCAATACATAGTAAATCATAATAAGAATAATAATTTCATAACAATTCAATAATAACAAAGAATAACACAAAATATTACATTCAAATCAATAATTATCAAAAGGAAATCCCATTTCCAACCCCTCATTCAAAGATTAACTAAGCAAATGCCAATAAACAATGAAATAATAAAACTAATACAGCATAGCAAGTTACAAGATTACAGTTAAGAAGTTACAATTAAAAGATTACAATCTAATACCCTAAAAAGGGGGGAGACTAAAAATTAACAACAAAATAATAGTATCGCCTGAGGCTTTATGGCCCGCGCCCATGCCGAGTTGGTCCGGGGCTGGAAGAGGGGGAAAAGATGTTAAAGGGCCTCCCTCGCTCATCCTACATTTTCCTCCTGGGAAGTCCAATATAGCTGAATTATGAGTAGAAGCAGTACTCAGAACTAAATTATATAATTCAAATTCAAAAATTGTCTTATTCTGCAACCTTACGGAATAATCTGATTTTCACAAGTGGTCAGCTTCGCAGTAACTGTCCTCATCAGAAGTTTTGCCTGGGTGTGTAGCTTGTGAGTTCATCGAACAATTTTTGACTCCAACTTTTAAACATCTTGGCCCAAGCATTTATGTAACATTTTCCATCTCAAAGCATGTGCCAAGAATCTATGAATGGCAAAGACCTATATAAAGCCACCCACGTTTCCTAACCAGTGCACAGTAAAATATGGTATTTGTTAATACTCTTTCATACATACTGGTGCCATACTTTCACTGACCCAAGGAGGTGGACTGGATTCAAGCCTTGTGACACAAATCACAAATCGGTCCGGAAATACACGCAACTCTGTAAAAGAAGAATGCGCAAAGATATCATGTGTATGTTCAGATATCCCCCTCCTCTCTGGCAGTGAAAATGTCAGGCTCTAAAATAACTGAGTTATGTTTTAGCATGCATTACATTTTGTTTTTTCAATCTAAAGTCAGGCTTTCTTCCTTATTTACTCCCCCTTGAATAGAGAAGAGCACATTGCCAGAATAACTCCTAAGAAAAGAGGAAGATCTTACAAAATAGAAAGGTTTTACCACATGCATACACATAGGCCAAACAATCCAGTTTTCCTAAAGTTATAAAGCCACTACAATACAAGTCCTCCCCCTCACCACATCCTGAAGTACTGTTTCTTTGTCTGACTACCATACCATACCATACCATACTATGTAGCATTAAAATGGACAAGGTAGATGTGACATTAATTGCATGAACACAATCAAAATGCAGCTTTTTCCCCCCTTAGGTAAATAGCTGTGAGTAAGCTTCACTATGCCAGCATTGTAACAATAGCAATAATATCTCCAAGGCTGCCATTTCTATTTCAAGGGAAACTCCCACTGCAGCCAGCAGAAGCTTCTCTCTTGCCTTTTCTCAGATGGGATAACTGATGAGATATGTATGTATGTATATATGTATGTATGTATTTATTTAATAACACTAAACTTTTTCCTCACAGGAAGGATCTTAACAAACATATGACTACCAAACAAGGTACCATAGCTAAAACCACCACAAATCACAGTAGGAACACCATAACCATGTAAAATAGCATTGGGATACAAGCTTACAGTGAAATCCTATCACACATATCAAATAAAATACCCTTCATGGCTTGCCTAAAGGCTGACATGAAGGGATTCAGTACTTTTTTCTGCTCTGCATGCTTTTCCAAATCCTTGACACCACAGTGAAATGGCTTGCTCCTGGAAACTCATGTGCCTCATGTTAGAAGGTGTTGGAAGACCACTGAAGTGGAACAAAGGTTTTGGAAAGGTGGTGTTGGGGATATAATTCAAAAAATACCCTGATCCAATCCCACTCAGGCCATTAAGACCAAAGCCAAAATCTTGATTCAAGCCTGGAGGCAATCTGTGGAAATTCAGGGAGAACTGATGCAGCAAAATTTGAATGGACAATTTCTCTCAGTACCCTTACAAGCACATTTTGAATCAGCTGTAGCTTCAGGACTCTCTTCCAAGGCAATGTCATGCAATACTAACTGAAGCAATCTACCCTGTAGGTAACCACAGCATGAATGGCCAAAACCCAAGTAAGGCATATAAGCAGCAATCTTTTTTAAAAAGGGAAGGGGAATAGGAACCGTCTGTTGCAATTAAACACTAAACACTTTTATCAAGTAAATGTTAACCTATCTAGTAGATTTAACAAATGTTCTTAAAAAATTATAATATTAAACGATGGGCATGATTCCAGTAGGTTTTTAGCTTAATTCTTAAATATTTTGAGTGGCTTGCTGTGTTTGGCAACATGTGATTTGATGTCACTTCCTCCTGGAGCTCCTAGGCTGGGGAAAACATGAAACAATGACATCACCTGGAAACAGCATTATAGAAGCAGCCTGAACAAAAGTAGATTCTTGCATGTACTTGTACCAACTTTTAACAATAGGCCTGACTCATATGGCAACCTCTACTGATTCAGAGCCAGAGACTTGACAAAATGCTGAGTCTCACCATTGTGTTGATGTGATGTGGCACAGCCCATTACTCTGATCGCACTTATAAACAAACTTTGAAAAGTTAATGAGATAGCAAATACTAAACCATAAAGCAACTGGAACATTATCGTGACAAAAATATTTCTCCCAGTCCAGTAGACAGGATTCTCTAGTACTTGCAAGCAAATGCGGTCTGGATGTGGGTTGCCCTTCAGGATCAGGCTCTTGGCATGCAATGAGATGCCCACAGATAGAACAAACTCTGCTTCTAGTGCTGAGATACACTACCTCTGATTTAGAGATGCATGTTGAAAAGACAGTCCTGTGCACTTGCTGCTGTTCATAGGGATCTTCTCAAACCACGCCCTAACAAATGATTAATGAACTCATTTATTTAAAAGATTCATCTCCTATCTTCTGAATGATCCTAAAGGCAGCTTACAACAGATTTTAATCACAGAGATCCAAACCCACACAGCAGCATTCAGTTCTGCTGTATTAAGAGCCACTGCAGCAAAGCGTTCTTTCTGGCAGGGGGCAGTGGGGAAGCAAACGTCTTCAGCTGCTCCTGCTTTGGTCACTGGGCAAGACCAGTCCCTCTCACCATGATATTCTTTGTGGAAGGCAGTAGGGAGCAGAGAATCTAAGGGCCCTTTTGTACCACTTATACCACTATGATTCCAATTTAGCTGGCACAGTTCCATCCAATGGATTCCTGGGATTGGCAGTTGAGCGAGGAGCTTTAGAAAGACAGGAAACACCTCGGGTGCCTCTGACCAAACTACAAACCCCAGAATTCCATATTGTGCAGTCATGGTAGTTAGAGGTATCTTAGTGCTATCATTGTGTGTAGTGTGTGATAGTTCCTCACAGCCTCTGCATGGTAGATTGCTTGAAGGTATTGTTCCTGACACCTCCACAGGCCCAACCGACAGCAATTGCCCTGTGGAAAGGAACATCAGATATTGCCTCATGCTCCCAAAGGGTCTGGTTGTGCTATTTGGTCCTGATTTTTGAACATAGCAATAGCAAATACATTTTTATACCGCTTATCAGTGTACTTAAGGGTGTACTTAAACCCTAAGCGGTTTATAAAGTGTAAGCTAATTGCCCCAACAACCTGGGTACTCATGTGGGTGTTCCCAATATAGCCTTGGAAAAAGAAACTGTTGCAACTACAGTGTTACACTATTGGAAAAGTAGCTTTTTATGTTACATAGCATGCTGCTTCTTACTTTTCCATTGGCTTCCTCACCTTTCTTTTTGTAGGGAAAACTTTTAATTGGTGAGAGAATGGGACAGAAAGTTAAAATGTTCCTAAAATACTCTTTAAATGTAACTTTTGAAAGCAACTAGAATTAGTTACTCATAACAACAATAAAGTTGGTTATAATTGTATAAATATATATATACTTCATTGCCACAACTGACTAGTTCATAGGTAACTGCATTACATATAACTTGTTCCTTCCAAGCTCTGGTTCTTGCTTTGCACATGCTATACTTTCTAATCACTGCAAACCAACTGGAAGATTGCATGAATGAACGAATGATATAGCTAGTGGCCCCAGAGAAGACACTACAAGCAAGGATAGTTGTGTGGGGACAGAGATCCTTCCACACTGTATATTTTCTGTTCAAGACCACCACTGGAGCAGAGCCCTTATGAAAACAAAACTTCTCCTATTTTCTCTGATTTCTACAAAATGCCCTAAATAACAAAAACATAGCTTACCTCTACTCTGCTGTCCCCAAATACATCGCAGATTGACCCATCTTTTGACAAAGTAGGCTTCGATGTGAAAGTCACCAGCTGCAACAGAAAAGGAAGACGGGTTTATTTAGTCCTATTAGTTACACACAAAAAGCACAGATTTATGAGGAAGCTATCTGGACTAAAAACATACATATAAAACAAAGTAATTAAAATACACGAAGTAAATAACAGAGAGAGAGGCAGGGAAGTTGAGAAACTCTGTACCAACTATCTTAACGTCAGCCACCAAAGCCAGCCTGAAGTAAAATAAAAATACATAACAATTAAAAGACAAGATATTGAATTCATTATCATTTCCCAAGAAACATGTTATACCTTAATCAGACACTGGGAAAAGGGCAGCAAATGTTCCTTCCTTATCATTGCTGGCCAGTCAAATAACTGGGGTCACAAAAGCAGGGTACCAAACTTCTCCCTTTCCAACCTTTAATGGCATAAATAAGGCAATGAACCACCCTTACATCACCTAATGATGCTGTGGACAAATGGTTAGCTACTTTTAAATTCTACCTTTTTCCCTTGCCTTTATTTCTGGATGAGTTTCAAATTTCCAAACTAGGTATGAGTGCTATGACAAAATTTGAGACCTAGTTTTGAAGCTATCCTTCCTTCATCCATGCCTTATATTACTCTTGCCCCCTCCCAGAATAACATCCTGTCATGTTCCACAACCATAGAGAATTCTTGCCTGATCAAAATTTCTTACATTTTTCCTATGAAAGTGAATTCTATATCTGAATGCCCTTCGTAAATTAAGTCAAGATATGAGGAGTTAAGTTATATCCTACAAAGAAGTTTGGGAGCAGGTTAAAGAACTGTGGAAACCATTTGGGGGGGGGGGATACAATTACAGAGAACTATGCTCAGCCATTTTCATCATGGCACCTGCTGTTACCATTTTTTGAATTGGTTGTTTCAAGAATTTATTTCAGATGGACAAAGTTGTTACAAAATACAGCAGAATCGTTTCCCATGGCCTTTTCTGTATTCAGTAAACAGACTGTTTGGTGAACAACTGACTCAATAAACAAACCAAATGACACAATTCATGCTTCTTGAATGGACCTTTGTATTAAACCACTCATATTTTTCATATATATTTAAAATAACTAATTTGCATGTTACTTACTTTTTATCACCTTAACACCAAATTAATTACACGTTGTTCAGAAGCTCCTAGCTCATCTCAGATCAGTGCAGAGATAAGTGAACATCATTGTGCTTACTGAAACACTTGTCCCAATCACACAGATGAGAAACTGCAAGGCACTTCATTGTGCCCTACTTTAAAAGAACTGAAATGCAACTCTCAACAGCTGCTCTGCTGTTCCAGTGCATTCCATGGAGCCATCTTCATTCACAGTTTATCTCCCATCAGGGCCAATATGTGATTAAAATATGCAGTGGATATCTAGCATTTAATCTCATTTTAAAAGTTCTTTATTGATGCTTTGCTAGAAATCCATCCCACCTTTCCCATTTCACATGTCTTCTCACAAACACTTTGACACAAGAGGTCAGTTTTGGTTGGAGACCTCTGGAAAGGATATAGGAAACTTGCACAAAATAGGCTGCAAGGTTTCTCTCAAAAATCCTCTTTTGAAATTGATTAATGCAAAAATTCACAATTATTCGTTTTTAGGATGAAAACAGGTTTCTCAACAGTCAGGACATTTTATTGGAAAGACTAATAGAGCATTAAGAATTTTGCAGGGGTTTTGTG
The DNA here is from genome assembly GCA_023333645.1 of Sceloporus occidentalis. NCBI lineage: Eukaryota > Metazoa > Chordata > Lepidosauria > Squamata > Phrynosomatidae > Sceloporus > Sceloporus occidentalis. The sequence goes on from JALMGF010000004.1 coordinate 15,478,936, forward strand.
CTAAAACAATGTGATTTTTACAACCATCACAATTATTACCATTAGGTGGCAAGTTGGAAGTCATATGTTTTCCCCTTTGTTGTTGTTATTTTGTGTGGTTAGTAGGTAGTGTGTAGAAGAGTTGGTCTTCTGTTTATAATTGTACATATATAGGCCCCATACAGACTGCCAAAATAAAGCTGCTTTGGGTAACTTTGAATGTATGCTGTTTAATTGATGCAAGCGTCCTAAGAGTCCGGATGCTGCTCCAAAGCTGTGCTCGAGTCCTTAGGACTGGATCGTGACTTTGGCACAGCTTCTGGACTCTTAGGACGCATGCATCATTTAAACAGCATACGTCCAAAGTGACCCTAAGCAGCTTTATTTTGGCCTGTCTGTATGGGGCCATAGTTTCATTTTATATATTGTTTTATATGATTAAAAATTATTGACAAAAGTGTAGTTGTTCTTTGCATAATAATTCCTGTGAAATACTTTGGGACAGTCAAATACAGGAAGAATACTGCAAGGGAACATTTGTGTTTGTTTTTTTCAAATATACATTTTTTAAATGTTTCACTTCTTAAAAATACCCCTAATTATTTGTCTTCACATATAAGGACAAAATAGTTGAGGAGTTACATCACTTGATTGTGGAACCATTCTCAGTAATTAATCCTTTGTCTTTGATCAATATTTTCCTTTGTAAAGAAGGAGCATTTGGAAATCATTTCCCTGGGCCATTCTAAGCTCAATAAGTGTCCTGAATCCTCCAAGAATCTCTCTGTAGTCTTTCAACAGTGTTTTCCATTGGGTTTGCTAGCAAACACCTTGCCTAAATTTTTGGAATTTCTGGCTGACTGCTTTTGCACCCTTCCCTATCTTCAGAAAATTCTAGGTGAAAGATCCATGAAAAGCATCACCCAAGGTGGTCTGAAATCCTTGTTCTGAGAGTTCTTTTCTGCTACCCTACTTTACATCCCAAGTCTTTTTTCCCTACTGTGTCTTTGGATTCATCTAGATTTACACCACAGCTACAAATGCTCCCACTTCCTATGTCCAGACGGAACATTAAGAAAGGCATAGCATTCCCTCACTCCTTTTCTCACCAACAATTCTCCTTCTCAGACTCTAACTAATCACTATGTAGTCTACATGTCTAACAGACATTTCACTATTCATCATCCCCTCCCTCTTCCAGGGACAACTGTCATAAAATTAACATAGATAGCCATTACTCTGCCATTATAGTTACTTTCTCAATAAAACTCATCTTCAAGAAAAATTCTGATCCTGTTTTCATGGCTACTGTGTGTACCTTATAAGAGGACTCTACTACTGTGATTAAATAAATTGAAGCCATGCACACTGTATTTATGTATTTGGGGGGGAAGTGTTAGCTTTGGGGCCAGCTGTGATGACAAGACAGGATTCTGGAGGAATAAAACCAAGATCATGGTGGGAAAACAGTTTACCCCAGCATATCTGATTCACCTGTCATTCATGATCTGAAAAGGCTTATTCCCTGAACACAGAAACACTTTGTTGATGTGCACAGAGATGTGTATCCTGAGCAAGCTGGCCTTCTCTTTTGCTCAAGCCTGTTTGTCCGATACAAATGACTCATTCAGGATGCTCGTATTGTAATGACAACTATACTTGGAAACTATCTGCCTCCCTATGTGAATTCCTCCATTTCAGATTCTTCTTTTATGTCTATGCTCCTCTAAGAAACTGCTGCAAATCAATTGGCACATGTTGGTCAATCACAGAAACTGCTATTCCTGGCATACACTCTTATGGAAACCCATTTGAACAATCAAATATTACTTTACTGTTTTAGGAGGGTTAAAAATATCCACAAAAATTAAGAGTTTCCATTAAGCCTGATTCCTCATCACCGCATAGATGCTTGAGGGGAAAGTATATGAACTGTATTGTGGGGTTGGTGGGGGAGAGAAAGCTTTCCTCTGCGAGTTGGAACTCATTCAAATGATATAAATTTCACTTGGAAAAGTGCCTCAGAAATGACAGCCACAGACAAAGGCCTTCATCACTCTGTTTCACACCCCTGTGGTTAGAGATTAGAAAATTAAAACAGGGGCTAATCAACAGCCTCACCTTGCATTGCTGGTGTGATTGATGCCTTAACTGGAATGACTCTAAAGAGATACTTAAATAGAATACATTTCAGTTAAAGGAACACATTCTAGAGGGGGCAGCCATCTTATTGTCAAGCAGTAAACGTAAGTGACTTAAGCCACCTTAAAGGATAATAATAAATATCAGTTTCTAAGTGCCAGATGGACCTCTTTTGTAAGCAATCACTTACCCAGGTATCTTACTACATGCACGCTGACCAAGTAGGCTATGGCATGACACAAAGGCTTATGTCACAATAAACTCTTGTAACTCTTGAAGGCATCACAGCATTTTGTACAATGCAAGGTTGCATTTCTAGACTCAACCAATGATCCTATTTTTGTTTGTTTGTTGTTAACCGACCTCAAATCGATCTTAACCCATGGCTACCCTGTGGATGAGACATCTCCAGGACTCCTTGTCCTCTGTAGCTCTGCTTAGTTCCTTCAAACTCATACACATGACCTCTTTAATTGAGCCCATCCATCTAGCATGCGGCCTTTCTCTCTTTCTACTTTCCTCCACCTTTCCTAGCATTATTGTTTTCTGTAATGAGTCCTCTCTTCTCATGATGTGTCTGAAGTACGACAGCCTCAGTTTTGGCAACTTGGCTTTCATGGAGATTTCTGGCTTGATCTGCTCTAGGGCCCATTTGTTTGTCTTTTTGGCTGACCACAGTATTCTCAGGACTCTTCTCCAGCATCATACTTCAAATGAATGGACTTCCTTCCTATCTTCTTTCTTAACTGTCCAGCTCTCACCATCCATACATCATACATGGTAATAGGGAATAATCCTATACAGAATTGTTAAGGGAACAACAGCAGCAGCAATTTCATCCTTGGAGGGGAAATAGTCTCTATATCTTTTCAGGCAATACTGTTTGCTCACAATTCGGACGTTAGGGTGAAATGAGACAGGCATCCAACAGCAATTTTTTCAACATTTAAAAATGCATTAAATCCTCTTTTTAAAGAGAAACCACAACCTGATAGATTTAGCACAGCGCTGTAAGTAGTGGAATTTTACCATAAGTAAGGTTTTCAAAAGAAGAAGTAATTTAACCTGCTTGGTATGCCTGCATAGTCCCAAGGCTCAGAGGAAGTATCATCGTGTCAGCCTCCTCTGTTAAGCCACCTAGCAACATGTGTTTACTGAAGAAGTCAACAATCCAGTTGACTTGAGCATCTATAAGGTTGCCAGTAAGAGTCTGTGGTATGGCGGATAACAGTGGAAAGCTGTCTCCCACGGCTATTAAAGACCATTCACCTGGGAGCCTGGGAAAATGCCTCTGAGCTGCTGAGTTATCTGGAGTAGCCTGGCAGGTGTTCACTTCCCAGCAAAATCTGGCACCTGAATAGCTCTGTGACTGAATTCAGCAAAGTCTTCTCCAAAACCACAAGACAGGACTGAGGAGGCCCACAGTGTTCACAAAATGTTTTCTGTACCTGACACTCCCATATTTCAGATCATAAGGCTTTCTTCATGCTTCCCCCTCCCAAAGCATCTATTCCTCCTCCCTTTATGACCCAGCAATTTTAGATTTCAAATAACCTATTCTCTGTTCCTCCATTTTTATTTGAAAGGTGTTTGTTTTCTGTGTGAGAGGTGCTGAAAAACTCTAATATCTGAACAAATTGATAAAACTGAAAGTTTTTTTTTCTTTTTTTAAAAAAAGGAAACCTAGTGGAAGGGCTAAAAGACATACTTGACTTTAGTATACTCTGGCTTTTTTCCCCAAACAGAATATTCATTCACTCACACAGACATATCAGTAGTGAACATTATTTGCATATACTACTCCACATTTTTGGTGCTTTCAATTACAACTAATCCCTTAATTATCTTTTTTCACTGAACATTTCAACACTGAGCATGGAGCTACAGAAAAGAGCTTTCAATTGAATTGAAAACGCTGGCCCTTTTAAAAAATCTGCTTCAAAAATTCAAGGCATCCCATATACAGAGAGGAAAGCACATGGAAGGAGCAGTTTAGGACCATCAAGAAAAGCTCCACATGTTTCAAATTAAAAGTAATTGTAAAAATAACTATGTTGTTGTTGTTTATTGTTGTGTGCCTTCAAGTTGCTTCCAACTTATGGTGGCCTGAAGGTGAACCTATCTCAGGGTTTTCTTGGTAAATTTCTTCAGAGGGGATTTGCAATTTGTTCAGAGGCTAAGACAGTGTGAGTTGACCAGGGTCACCCAGTGGATTTATATGTCTGAGTTGGGATTCAAACCCTGGTCTCCAGAGTCATAGTCCAATGCTCAAACCACTATACCACATCAGCTTTCTACTATTATATCAGCCTTGCATTACTTTATACATCAACTGGGCTCACTAGTCAATAAAAAGTAATAGTTATCTGAAATGGAACGACCGATCCCTGATATTTTTCTATGCCTCAAGAGGCCTCCCCCCTAATAACATGAGATAATTAGGTTAGAAAAACTCATCCTTTAAAAATCTGTATCCCGTGATGGAAGGCAAAGGAAAGAAGCCAAGGTCAAGCAGTTCTTTCCAGTCAGAATGCACAGGGAAGCTGTTGAAATCCACAAACACCTAGACAACTTCAACAGGAAAGAAGAAACCCTTAAGGGAAACAAAGTCTGGCCACCAGTGCTGAAAAACACCAAATTAAGATCCAGCAAGTGCAAATGAAAACTACCCAGGGTCAGAGGTTTTCCCAGCAGACAATGGACCATTAATTAGACACTTGACTGAGTGCAGCCAGAAGGGTGCTGCTTCTAGCCTGTAGAGCAGCGCATGTTTGCAGGGAACCTGGTGCTAAATCATTTGTAGACAACCGATTCTGGGTCAGAGTTTTGTACGTAGCAGAGCAGCTCCATCGCTACAAGACACAGATTAACATATAAATCACTTCCTCTCAAACAAGGGTCACACAGTTTATACACCCCACTCACTCCCATGCCAGCATTCTCTGAAGATGTTAGCCACAGGTACTGGAGAAACGTCAGGAATAAACTCTTCCAGAACACGGCCACATAGCCCGAAAAACCCACAAAGAACTACAGTGCACCCGCGCCATACACGGGCGCGCCATACGTGGCCTTGAGCATATGCGCTTAAGCCACGGCGCATGCGCGGGGCGGAAGGGGCGGCGCGTCCCATTCAATTGTATGGTGCGTGCGCCCGTTGCGCACCGCGCACCGCGCGCGCCCGAGCCCCATTGTTTCCAATGGGGCTTGAGCATAGGTGGAATTCGCCTTACGCGCAGGGATCCGGAACGGATCCCTGCGTAAGGCGAGGACAGACTGTATAATTCTTTCAGGGATTATCAATGGCCTGTTGAAATTGTTAGGCTAATCTTTCTTCTTCCTCCTCCTTTAGAGGAGAGAAGGAAGATGAAGAGAGGTGTGTTGTGATGGAAGGCAGGAAAGAAGAAACCAAGGAATTCATGCCTCTTGCTCCTGAAGAATTTGCTAAAAGTCTACCGTATTGTTTTTGTCTTTTTCTAACTGTTTTCTGGTGATGCTGTTGTTTCAGTATCACAGAACATGCTGCTTTGAAGCTCTTGATGGAAATACTATACAGAAACAAGTTAAACAACAAACTGGCTAAATTTTCACAGAGTAGGGAGTGGTAAATTTCTGTCTGGACTGGAACTCTTCAGACGGGACTTGGGACTTTATAGGATTAGAAAGAATGCTCCTTCACACATATTGTCCTCACAAGCAGCCATTTCCGCAGGCTGTAGCAGTGGGTGCTAAGAGGTGAAGTAGGGCTATTCCACTAGTCTGTTGAAGGCCTGCCTCTTTTCTCCCCATTACTTCTTCCTTTGGTGTTCTGCCTTATCAGCCTGTAAGTCTGAAGGGATAAACTCTTGTCTTTTTCTTGACTGTATGCAAGTCATTCCAAGAGCCTTTTGAGGGAGAGAAGGGTTTAAAAAATGCTATAAATAATCAATAGTTATAGCAAAATTAAAAATTAAAAAACCCATCCATGTAAAAAAATGAATAGTCAGTGAGGGAGCCTGCCAAGAGCTCTTCTAATAACATTTGAGTTTTCCAGATGTAAAATTATTATGCCCAATTGTATGAGCTTCCATTGACAACCCAGAAACTGGGGGAAAATTATTTTTGGGTACAGAAAGGATATGAATATGCACAAATCCATTTAAACATGCTTAAGCTTAGATTCAGATTGGTAGATAAGTGCCACATTTGTTACTCCTAATATTATTCCAGTATTAAACCCGGATACTGTAAGATAGAAGACAGTTGGGGAAAAAAGATGGCATTCAAGATGCATAGACTTCATCAAGGAAGCCACAGCCCTGAATCTGCAGGATCTTTGCCAGACAGTCGAAGATAAGGTGACTTGGAGGGCTCTCATTCATAGGGTCGCCATAAGTTGAAGTCCACTTGACAGCAATTAACAACAACAACAAATTATATCTAAGAACCATGCCCCTTAAAAAAAAACAGTAGTCTTAATTATTTCTCCCATTAATAATCAGAATACCTAATCCTGTTAAATTTCTGGATATGACAGATATTCAGATGGCCGTTTTCTGGCTTGAAACATGCGGGTGGGACATTTATTGCTCTAACATTAGTAGGGTTAACTATGGGACTAATCACCCTAAAGATGCTGCAAGGGTCATAAAGCTAATTAGCTGGGAAAGTATTATCCCCTGAAGGGTCACTCCTCACCCTGATCAGCAGGATGGGATTAGCCAGTCGGTGGCTGGGTCAGAATAGGAATTTTTCATCTATCCTTGTAACTCGACATCAAGAACACGTTTTTCTCATTGACTGATGGGAGATATGGGGGGGAACACGATGAACACCCATAAATTGGCTGATTTGGCTCAGCATGTTGGTCATAACTGGCAAATGTTTATCCAACTAGCTTCATAGCTAATCAGAAAGAGCAGAATGTGGAAAAGGAGCTACCTTGGGTCTTTTGCATCTTCTCTCACCATCTAAGGCTATCTAGATGTGTAGAAGCAGCCATAAGGCGAGTCTTTTTTCTGCCTTTAAGGTGAATATCTAAGAGAAACACAGATCTATTATCATATGTGGGTGTTAAAACCAGCATGATCTCATCCACATTCAGCACTTAGAAAAGCTCCAATTGAGATCTCAGAGAGTTGGTCCAAAAAAGGCCTTTCTGAAGACCTGGTCTTAAAATAAAGGGAAGCAGGAAAGTGCCATCCTAGCTCTTGCTTTCAACTTTTGACAATCCTACCCTAGTGAGTTTCAGAGTTCAATGTGTTTTGAAATGTTCTCCTCACTGTAGGTTTCTTACTGATTTTCAATCAAGTCGAGCCCTTGGTTAACTATATACAGTATATAGTCTTCATTCCAGCATGGTGACGACCAGTGTAGATACCTTGCATTTTCCTAGCTCTGATTATTAACATCAAAGCTTGCTGCTTGCTGAAAAACAATTTTTAAACATTTTACTTTATATTAAGGCTATGTTTAATAAGAATTACAGGGCCCATATATTACCCCAAAGCACTAAAAAATAAACACACACAAAACAGCTCTTTCAATGATCAGACTGTTAATGAATATGCTGCCATCTGAAGTTATTCTAAAGGCCAGATTCTACAAGATATGCTTTGACAATACACTTCTTTGTGCAGGCACAAGGACCAGATTTCAGCCCCCTCCTTTCTTGGGCTGTCTGGCAGAGCTGTGCCATGCAATGAGTCTAAGTGGAGACAGAGAGGCAAACAGTCTGTTGCATAGGATCCTGATAACAGGAGTGCTAGGACTCTGTGTGCACATAACTTTGCACCTGTAGCTTCTGCAACTGAAGATTTTTCCACTTACTTTGGCTGTGCCAGTCAGAAAAACCTCTGGCATATTGTAATTAATATGAAAATAGGGATAATGAAGGGGGGAAAAACCTTGGGAAGCCAGATCCCAGATTAGGTTACAATTAAATCCAGTCCATCTAAATCAGAAAACAATTTTCATTATTGTCATCCTTAGCTTTCCACTCTAGCTACAGATCCGCAAACATGGTTTTAAGCTAACTCAGGTAGACAATTTCTAGAAACTGTATATGAATTTAAGAAGAAATCTGCTTATCCCTGTAGCCCTTTTGCTTGCAGGTAAAAGTTACTTAGAGAAAATGAACTTAACCTTGCCACTGAACTTCAAATCAAATGTTTAATTAACACTTCCACTTCTTTTTTTCAGTTCTGATGTTTTACAGTTCTCTCTCTCTCTCTCTCTCTCATGTCTTCTCTCTTGTTACCATGTTAAGTCATTCCTATTTTTAAAGTCCTGAAAAGTTTTAACGCTTTAGCGAAACAAAACAAACAAAAACAAAAAAACCAGAAGTGTTTCTTGTCACAGATACATCTAACCATAGTGCAAGGGAAAATATGAAGACTAAGGGCTAAGGGACGGCCTGCAGGCGCCTCCATTTCCCCTGGATTGGGGCTGCGGCAACCGCACGCCATGGTCCCGATCCGGCATTTCCAGGGCACAAAAAGGAGCCACAAAAAACAGGTCTTTGTAGCACCCTTAGCCCTTTATGGCACTCCTTCGGCACTATGTCCCTCAGGGCGGAGCTGGGGCAGGGGTCCTGTAGACAGTACGCCCCGACTCCACCCCCAACCTAGCCTTTAAGGCCGGTGTGTACAGGAAATAAGACACATATCTAATCTTTAATTGTTGCAAAGAGTCCTGAAGACATATTCTAAGCTGGGCTGAATGATGCAATATGGAATGTAAGTACAATTGACCCTCCTTATCCACGGATTTTTTACCCATGGATTCAAGCATCCACGGCTTGAAAATATTCCAAAAAAGTATAAATTCCAAATAGCAAAGCTTGATTTTCCATTTTATATAAGGGACACCATTTTGCTCTGCCATTATATTTAATGGGACTTGAGCATCCACAGATTTTGTTATCCATGGGTGTGGGCAGGGCTTGTGCACCCTGCGACATTTTGAACCCATGTGGCTTTTCAACCCCAGACATGGGTTACAAATTTGCAGACACGTAGCTTGGATGCTCTCAAACATTACTGAACTTCTCAAACTTAACAAAATAACGCCCAAACCCAGAACATAAACACATTCTCAATTAACTTTCCGTTTCTTCACAGTGACTCTTCACCCAGCTCTGCTCTTGGCCCAAAGCACTTTTTCAACAACTCCAGCTCTGACTTGTCTCGTTCCGCAGGCACCAGGCCCTGCTCCCAATGTTCTCCTTTCGGGTCTCACCACTCCCCTTCCAAAGTTCCTCCTTCCTTTCTCCTCCACTCCCCTTCCTGGGGATATCTAAAGTCCTCCTCTTATTTAGGGTTCCTTAACTTTACCTCCACGTGCGGGCCAACTCTCAGCAACCCGTGCCTTCCTTGGAGAGTCACAGGGCACCCTTCTCTCTGGGGGCTTCTCGTTACTTTCTCTAGCCCTGTTCTGACCGCCTCTCCGCGTCCTGTTCTTCTGCATCTTCCCCTCCACCATGCGCTCACCTCTCCCTTACCTTTTATACCTCTCCCCAAGGGTCTCACCTCCTCGACTTCCTCCTCCCCTGGTTCCTCCTTTCCTTCTGATTGTATCTCTGCCTGACCAACCCTCCCCTCCCCTTCCCCTCCCTCACTACAACGGGGGATTCTGGAACTAAACCCCAGTAGATAACAAGGACCCGCTGTATCTGCAAGAAAGCATGCTCTCAGAAGGTGAGATCCATCTCATACCCCTGAATGAAATGTAAGCTCTGATCCTGCTTTCACTCACCTGCAAGTAAACACTAATTCTTCCTTTCTCACATCTTCTTGTGCATTTTGGTTGGTCAATAAAGCTATTACTCTTTCATGGATTTTGTATCCTGTTATATTGTGCAGCATGGCCAACACAGCTACCCCGAATATGTTATAATGTCTTTTCCATTACTCTTCACTTTCAGCCCATGAACATAGACAAAACACCATCTCTATTGGGTACTAGAGATACATTTATGTCTCTTTTATGCAGGATAGGTCATACAAAGGAACAGGAAGTAGCCAAATGCCTGGAGTTTTGCCAGCCTGGGCAAATTTTCCATTTATATCCACACTACAGAAATTCCATGAGGCTTTTCTGTTTCACTTACAAGAGAGTTTCTCTATGTGATGAAACCAAACATTCCATAATCTCATTTTATCCTTTAGAGTGTACACTTGCAAGCCCATAACATGTTTTATTTGTTTACTTAGAGAATTTGTGCCATTCTGAACAGAATATTATTTCAAGGCTAGATACGATAAAATCAATTTAATACTTTTTCATCAGTATTAAAAATAAGCAATATGGCAATAAGAAGGGGGAAACCAATAAAACTATGTTGTTTAATAAAACGGTGTCATTCAACTCCAACTGAGCCAGCCATTCAGTCATAAGATGGAAGGCCCAGAAGGAAGAAATGCAAGCAGCCTCTCAGTTAAAAATAACCAGATTTTTTAAAAATATATATATGAAAATAAATAGTTAAATTAAATAAAGTTTCAGGGTCTGCCTATAAGGCAACAGAGAAAGATCTAGCAGGATCTCCCAGGTCAGTGGGGTTTTCTCTTTCCTGGCTGCCTAACCTTCTCTCTTCTCCTGGAGGGGAAACAACTAAGATTTCTGGACTTAATAAGTCAGAGAGGTTCACATGGATAAAGGACTCATAGAATCATACAGCCTGTGTGGTGTAGTGGTTTGAGTGCTGGCCTAAGACTCTGGAGACCAGGGTTTGATTCCCAGCTTGGCCATGGAAACCCATTGGGGCAAGCCATACTCACTGGGGCAAGCCATACTCTCTCAGCCTCAGAGGATGGCAGTGGCAAGCCCCCTCTAAAGAAACTTGACAAGAAAACCCTGTGATAGATTTACCTTAGGGTTGTCATAAGTCAGAAACAACTTGAAAGCACACACTACCACAACCACCACCAGAATCATAGTTAGAAGATATCACAAGGGCCATCCAGTCCAACGCCCTGTCATGCAGGAATATATAAACTCTTCTAGGACTTAGCTCTTCCAGATGCAACAATATTGGGTGAAGGAGCAGGGGGGCAGACACTTGGGATGCAGTTAGCCTTCTGTGGGAACGTAGCCTCTTGGGACAGCAAAATGGACAGTTATACCGCTTCTAAAAAATAAAGCTGGCTGGACAATACGAAATCCAGAACAGGAAGAAACACTTGAGAATGCAGCCTGGAGCAATTTCTTGCTGTCTTTCACAAGAATAATTGAACATCTACACAACATTGGTGGTTATTTTAAACAAGCAAGCAACTCTTTCATAAACACCTAATTTATTATAGCTGCTTTCATGTTTTCTGAAGGAGTTGTTATCCTCTGGAAGTTATGAGGCTGACAGAAACCAATAAAGAGACATGTAAGGAGAAAGGGACAGATTTGGCCCTGAAATTTTTCCAATCTGTCCTACGTATGCCCATCAGCTAATTCACTTACACCCACTAAGTACAGCATAATCTTTTCTCTTACCCCATCTACTACTGTTTTTAGGAGGACAAGAATAGCCATATGGGGTAGGCACATGGGATAACTTGTTTTTTATCTTGACTCATGAGACAAATACTTAAACAGTGATGCCTGAGTTAATAGGAATGTTGGCCTCATCCAATGACTGCACCCCCATACATGTCAGCATATCATATTATAAATTGATAAACATTTCTTTTAAGCTTTGGCTATTTGAAAAGTGAGTGTTCTGCCATTTTGACAGCAAACTATTGTGATCAAACAGTTCAATATTCAAAAGGTTAATTAAAAATCACCAAAGATGAAATTGGTGTGTTAATTTTTAACAAGCAGCTACTACCTTGCAGAGAGAAAGGGGTTGCTTTAGCATATTCCATTTGCTTCGACTGACCAGGTCGTTTACGAGCTTTCAGGTATTGTTGCACTCTTGAATCAACAGTCTCTTTGAGAAGCATGCAGACTTCCTGCAAGAGAATTTGTTTCCAGGTAGGTTTAACTATATTCTATAAAGTTTTGAAAAATCATGTATTTTCAAATATATTTATTTTGCAGAGAAAAGTGTTGCTTGCAAAGATGGAAACAAGAAAAAATATTGCAATGGTAATCTTGATTTCAATCAATTTTAGCACTTTATAAATGTAACAGTTTATATGAAGAACATTACTACACCCAGACTACTAAGTTCTCATGCCTGCAATGCTGGGGGCAGGGAAGAGTGGAGCAGAAGAGAGGAAAATATAGAGAAAGAGTAAAGGATTATTGGCTCATCTATCTCAAAGTAATTTTGCATCTGGGGCTAGGTATGGCTAAAAATCTATTAAATCAATTATCTTCACATCACTGTATACAAATAAATAAGTATTTTTGTCTGAACAAAAAGGTTTTAGCCTGCCATTGGAAGGCTAACAAAGAGGGGGCCATTCTGACTTCCCTGGGAAAGGAGTTCAGGAGTCCAATAGCAACCACTGAAAAGGCCCATTCTTGTCTCCCCACCAACTTTGCTTGAGATAGTGGTAGGACTGAGAGAAGGGCCTCTTCTTATGATCTCAAAACACAGTCTGGCTTATACAGGGATTTAATCTGCTAAATCACCTAGACCTGAGACATATGGGTCTTAATAGGTCATATCCTGCACTATGAATTGTGCCCAGAAACAAACTAGTAGCCAGCAGAACTGTTTTAACAGGGATGTAGAATGGTCCTTGTAACTTGTCCCAGTTAAGTTTGGCTACAGCTCTTTGAACCAGCTGAAGCTTCCAAACACTCTTCAAAGGCAACCCATAGTAGATGTTACATTTTACAATAATCTAAATGGGATGTAACTCAGCCAGATCCGGCACCTCAAGTAACAGTTGTAGTTGGCACATGAGCCTTAAATATGCAAAGCATTCTTGGCTAACACAGAAACCTGGGCCTCCAGGTTGAAAGCTGAGCAAGAAGTACACCCAAACTGCAAACCTGCAACTTCAGGAGGAGTATAACCACCTCTAACACAGGCTGAATCCCTATTCCCTGATCTTCCTTTTAACTGACCAACAGCACCTCTGTCTTGTCTGGATTGAGTTTCAATTTGTTTGCCCTCATCCAGTCCATTACTGATAACAGATACTGGTTTAGGACCAGGGCAACCTCTTTGGATATGGGTGGAAAGGAGTAGTAGATTTGGGTTTCATCCACATATTGATGGCACCTCACCCCAAAACTCTGGATGACCTCTCCCAACAGTTTCATGTACATGTTGAGTAGCATGGGGGACCAAACAGAACCCTAAGGGACCCCATAAGTCAACAGCTAGGGGTCAAGCAGGAGTCCTCCAGCATCACTTTCAGGTTCATTCCACCAGGAAGTAATGGAGCTGCTATAAAACAAATGGCTCACTGACTTCACTCCCATCCCAGTGAGGTGACCTAGAATTATAACATAGTTGATGGCTTCAAAAACTGATGAGAGATCCAGAGGAACCACAGGCACACATTCTTCTGTCAAGTTCCATATGTAGGTCATCCATCAAGATGAGCAAAGCTGTCTCTGTCCTGTAGCCAGGACTGACACCAGATTGAAATGGATTGAAAGATAATTTGTTTCATTTAGAAATCCCTGGAGCTGGGAGGCCACGACATGCTCCAATACCTTGCCCAAAAATGGCAAGTTGGACACTGCTTGATAATCATCCATTATAGAGGGATTTGGGGGTGGCTTTTTCAACAAAGATCTCACCGCTACCTCCTTTAGATATCTTCACAAACTGAATAAACTAATGATGTCCTATGCTTCCTCCCACCCCTTAACAGAAAACATTTTTTAAAATACAAATATCTTGAACTTACCTCTTTCTTATGATCAGAAAACCAAACATTGTCTTTACTGGAGTCTTGGGGCGTAACGTGGACATCTACTAGGACTGCATAGTTCCCACACTTGTCAATTGGAAGGGATAGTAGAGAAAAAGATTAAATACAGAAAAGTTTTTTAATACACCAATGAGACTGGATAGAATATGATTCCTGAATTTCCTAACTGGTTCATAAATATGGCTGAAGATTTACCCTGGGATGCAAGGCAATCTTATAGTGTCAAATCTAAAACCTTATAATATAATCTTACAGTATCTTATAATATAGTCTCATATAATACCGTTAGAATCTTAATGCTTAAGCATGAATTCACATACACAAGCAATCATAGCAGCAGTACTATTAGTAATGATAATTATAACATGAATTTAAGCTACTATTCTAATGTAAGTGAGTTGATAGATTTTTCTTTGAACAGACCTCAATTTTTGTTCCACATTTCATGTTATCCTACTTGAAAATGTATACTACTTAAAACAGATAGCCTTTGGCATTACCAGCCCTAAAGATAACCTGGCCTAAACAGACACATAAAAAAGATGGTACTTCTTTTTTGTGGTCTTTGTGACTCACACAATTGATGTAATAGGAAAAGTAGGGGCTTGTAGTTCTCACTTGTGGCAAGCTAAATGTGCTCCAGAGATTACTTTGAACTCCAAGATTTCTCAGTGGTGAAGACCCATGAGTACCCCTTTTCAGTGGTGGCTGACAGGGATATTTACTTGTAAGTGGAGTCTGCCACTAAACATTAATCAAGGGAAAGGTGGACATCAGCATCCTTACAGTTAGATGTATTACTGCGTGAGCAAGAGGCTTGGTACTAGATCAGTGCTGTGCAGAGATACAGCTACTAATTTTCAATGCTCAGTTTAGTTGTGGTCCCAAGACATTCATGATCAATACTCAGTACTCCTGGTCACTCAGTGGCCACACACTGACACAAAGCTCTCTTCACAAGCCTCATATCTTCAGCTCATGCCTTGTGATTCCCACTAGCAAAATCATTGGGTTCCCCATAGACATCACACAAGGGCAGTGGACTCACATGTAAAACTGAATCACTTCACTAACTGCAATTGCCCATGTCATCTTTCAACATCAAAAGCAGAAAAACAAAAATGGCAGTTACTCAGGGTTCTGCTCTAACCATTAATTTGTATTCAGATGCTCAGAAGCCAATGTAATACTAAAGACTAAGAAACACAATGCAGTGGATTTTTGAAAAACCAAGCCCTGTGTGGCCTGCTTCTCAGTACAGAGAATTAACTCCCTGGTTTAACACACTATGCAAAGTGGTGTCCCGCCTCCACAGTCTCATAAACCTACATTTCAGTAGCCTTGCAGTGGCTGAGGTCTACGTGGGAGCATCGAGACATTCCTTTCTGATTTTAAATTACAGACCACTGTTCCATTCCCACAGCTTGGGGCTAGGATCAGGAAGCTGGCAACAAGTTTAACTTCAGTAACTGGAAGAAATACCTACAGGAAGATTTTATGCTGATGAGTGAATCCAACTACACCAGTTCAAAAGTTCACAGGGAGAGCTATTATAGCCAACAATGACACAAGTAGGAAATCTCCTGAAGACAGGTGTCAAAACACATTTGGCGGATTTCACAATGGTATGGGTTTTATTTTCCTTTTCTTTTGCAATGGGGGACAGACAGCAAAGATTTATGCACATCCCATAAATTCAGTTGTGAAGAGAGAGTGGAATGTTTGCATGACAAGCCTATCGTAAGTACTATTTATAGAGAGTTTCTCATGGATGTTTTCTATTAAGTTCACAATTTAAATATTTTTTTTAAAAAAACCCATGGCACACAATAGTAAGCAAATGAAAGTAAGACAGATTTGAAGAAACCATTCCAGTTCCACTGTGTCTAATTATGTTCTTCTTATCAAGTACATTTAACATCACAGCTTTAAAGAAACAGTATTTTTGCTACTCCTTAAAACTTGACATACAAGCCAAAGCCCATTTTCCTATTACTGAAACAAACTAGATGGAAGCATATAGAAACACAGCAAAACATCAAGTGATTTATCTTAAACATGGGTTTCAAAGCTGCTAGGGGAGCAATTGACTTTGACCCTCTATGGCACCTTGGTTTTGAAATTTGGGGGCATGTTGTGGGGGGGGGGCTTTAGGGCCCCCAAAAAGGCCTTCAAGAGTCACACATGACCCACAGGCTGCACTCTTCCCAATCTTGATCTAAACGTAATTCCTAAGTTGTTTCCAATATTTTATCACTGCATGCATTAGTAGTAAGCCAGATTCTATGAAAGCTGAAAAACAACACAATTGATACACAATAATCAGATACCAACAACAATGGGCAAACTCCAAGGTTTGCAGAACAGGTTGTCATTAGAGAAAAAAATACTCAAAGGAGAAAGAAAGGACATCCAAAAAAGGAAACCTAAAACAAACTGGCGAGGACTGTCATGCTCAGTGGGCACTGATTAGTGACTAAACATTGGAGAGGGAAGAAAAGCAGAAGGGAAGGGGAATTAAACAGAATATCTTGAATGGGAGCAGTCTGCATTGCAAGATTTTATTGCAGGTCCCACTTGTCAAATATATTATACCACAAGTACATGATTTAAATGGCAGTACATGGAAATTATCAGAGAACATGTAATGACATTTAGTTCAGTGCAAACTAATGACTTGGTAGTGTTTTTTCATGAGTTCTTTATCTCATCAAATTTAAAAGAATCTAAGTTTTGACTCAGCAGCCATCTGTTAATTCTTTATTCTCTGGAAGAAAACAGAAGGAAGGCTTTTGATAAACAGATCAAAGCATTCTGTTCTTTCAGTGAGTGAAACCTGTAATGTGGAAGCTTAGCAAACTGATTTCACAATGACTCAGTTGTAAACACACATTCCAGCTGTTGATCTGATATTCCTAGTACTCATATAACTTTAAATACTTTTATATTACCTTAAATAATTCTGTACATAGAAAAGGGATGAGTAATTGAGTTTAGGCTGATTCAGGTTAAGCCTCTTCATGAGTGGTACCTGGGACACCAAAATGCTAATCTAGTATAGAAAATGCAACAGCTTGCAGTAATAGGCACTTCGAAAGGGCAGCTCTTTGACGATGGGGGACTCTGTCAATACTTATCTTGTCTTTCTCAGTGCCTCTCCTCCAGCCAGACCTCAGACTGTCCACAGATGCTGCTCCTGCACCTTCTCTTCTTCATTATTATTTAATACATTTCTATAACTGCTTCTCTGTATCTAACAATACTTTGAAACAGACCTGACATGTCACCGTAATTCTCCAGGCAACGAAGCTTGGCTTTAAAATAAGCCACCTTAAATTCAATTTTGGGAGAAAGGTGGTATATAAATCCCTAAAATAAAATAGAATCATAGAATCGTAGAGTTGGAAGAGACCATAAGGGCCATCCAGTCCAACCCCATTCTGCCATGCAGGAAATCACAATCAAAGCATTCCCGACAGATGGCCATCTAGCCTCTGCTTAAAGACCTCCAAGGAAGGAGACTCCATTACACTCCAGGGGAGTTTGTTCTACTGTCAAACAGCCTTTACTGTCAGGAAGTTCTTCCTAATGTTGAGATGAAATCTCTTTTGCTGTAGCTTGCATCCATTGTTCCGGGTCCTAGTCTCTGGAGCAGCAGAAAACAACTTGTTCGCTCCTCAATATGACATCCCTTCAAATATTTAAACAGGGCTATCATATCACCTCCTAACCTTCTCTTCGCAAGGCTAAACATCCCCAGCTCCCTAAGTTGTTCCTCGTAGGGCATGGTTTCCATACCTTTCATCATTTTAGTTACTGTCCTTTGGACACGCTCCAGTTTCTCAATGTCCCTTTTTAATTGTGGTGCCCAGAACTGGGCACAATATTCCAGGTGGGGCCTGACCACAGCAGAATATAGTAGCGCTATGACTTCCCTTGATCTAGACACTATACTTCTCTCACACACCCTTCAAAAGATCTTTTCCCCTTACTTTTGTGCCTTACAAAACCGGCAAAAGTGGGCAGCCTTTTTGCTAGAATCTTGAGATGTAGTAGCTGGTGCAAAGTAAGATATTTCTGAGTAAATGCTCACCTGAGGCTGTATTTTCAGTTATAGAATTAGACATCAGGCATACATCCTTTCTTACATAAATCTATCTCGCCACCCCCAGCCCCTGATTTCTTGATCTCAGAGGTCAAACATAAGAATGAAAATCAATAGAAATCAAAGGAGAAATCCAAGATGTTAATGGTAATACTGCACTGTAGTGTGTTTCCCTCCTTCTCTTTTACACATGGCAGCAGCAAGCGGACACCTTTCTGGCCTAACTCAGTGCTTAGGTAATGTGAAATATTAATAAAACTGTGAATGCAGATGCCAACACAAAAGCAGTTCATTTTTCATACTGCAGGGTGATAGAGGCTGTGTCCTGGAGAGATTAGCTTCACTTCATTCAGTTACAAGAACAGGTAAGAGAGACTTGCTTATAAAATGTTTCATTTCTAACTCTAAGCACCACCGACTTAACTGATACCAAATAACGACTGTACACTGTTTGGATTAGCAGCAAACACTTTCTCTTTTTAAAAAATCTACCATTCAGTGAACTGTACTATCTCTCTTTGAGCTCTTTTTATATTTCCATGAGATGCCACAACCAAGATATGCATTTGTGTGCTAAGAGAGGGAAACATGGCAATTTTACTTCAATGGGCTAGATAACACTTTGTGCTACTGCTTTTTCCTACACTGGTCTTGTGCTCTACTTTTATTGTAGAAACATGCCTGGATGGATTTACTGTATATGCTCATGTATAAGTCTAGAAATTTGGGTCAAAAAATTGACCCAAAAACCCTGAGTCAATTTAGCCAAGAGTCAATGCAAGTACTATATCTGAACTCTTATTTAAAAGAAGGAACCATCCCCTGGTGAAAAGCAAGAGTATAATCTGTCCTGGACGTGCTGACCATCTCTACTCTCTCATCCATCCATCCTTAAGAGTGAGCACAAAGAGTTATGTCTGCTTGAATTTTGTAAGTTCTTTGACATTGGCGGGTTATAGACCGCCCATTTGGGGCGGTCTGGACCCGCCCCTTTCCCCGGAGTATCGGGGCCTCAGTGGCTAGAACGGCAGCCGCTGAGGCCCCGATCTGCCGCTTTTCAGGCTGCGGGAAGCAGCAAAATGCCGCTTTCCCACAGCCTGAAAAGGGGTGTCCCTGGGGTTTCAAGCCCCAAGGACACCCCGCAGCGGCAGGGAGAAGAGAAAGGGGCCACCTGGCCCCTTTCTCTTTTAGTCCGCTGGGCGCAGCCGTCTGAAGGCTGCGCCCAGCGGACTAAACCAGGAAGGAGCTCCGGAATGGAGCGCCTTCCTGCTCCGTGTTCAGGGCGCACTAAGCGCCCTGGCGTGGTGCAAGGACGTCACGTCCGCGCCGCCCCGTCTAGAGGCGGCGCGGCCATGACGTCCTCATGGCGGCGGCCGTATGGAAGGGCCCCCGCAGTTTAGTGCATGACGAGCATGCACTAGGGTTAGGGCGGTGCGGAAGCACCGCCCTTTTATAACCCTAGTGCGTGCTCATCACGCACTAAAGTGCCGGTCTGTAACCGGCCATTGTTTTGTTTCATCCTTTAGAGACTTTGCTATATGCCCCTACGTTTTACCCTTGACTTATCCCTGGGTCATGGCAAAATCCATCATTTTGGCCCCCAAACTTGCCCTCAACTTATATCAACCCCACCAAGCCTTTCTAATGTTTTCTCCATCTGTGATGAGTTTTGAATTGTTTAATTTAAGGTGTGCAGCTTCTCTGCTACATGGAGTTTTTGTCATTTCTACCCCATCATTTTGGATAACCACAGAAATGCTCTAGAGTTTCTTGGATATCCTAACTTTTAAGAAATAAGGAATGTATGTTATATACACTTTCTCACATATGGATGCTATCTACATATTTCATTCTCTCCAATGAATGTGCATTTATTTCTGTGTCTATTCAATACCCTAAAGGCACAAGATCCTATCTGATCTTGGAAGCTGAGCAGGGTCAGCCCTGGTTAGTATATGGGAAATTGCCAACAAATATCAGGTGCCATAGGCTATATTTCTGGAGTAGCAGTTCACAAAAACACCTGTGAGTCCTTGCGTAAGAAAACCCAATGAAATTAACGGGACTGCCATAAGTCAACCGGAAACTGGAAGGCACATACACACCCACATGTTCAAATGTGTGTTTTCTTGGAGATCTGAATTGCTTGCAGCATAATGGGAAGATATCAAGACTGTTGTTGTTTTTTTAAAGCCAATTGTTGCAGCAGTATGACAATGCAGTAGTTGCACTGTTATTTTTACACCTGTACTGAGCCACTACATTTCAATAACAGGAAAAGAGACCACTAACCTGTGTGTTCTCTCTTAAGAGCAAGGAAAAATACTGTTTAAGGCTGCAGTCCTAAACACATTTAGTAGAGTGTAAGCTTCACTAAGCATGGCAGAAGTTACTTCTGATAAACATGCATAATTTTGGTGGATGATATGACAAGCTGACTTTTTTTAGCTCCATGGTGTAAGGAGTTTTATATAGGGCTTGTTTGTATGACATAATATAATTTAGCCAATCTATGGGCAAGAATTCTGTAAAGTCAAAAAACAAAGTCACTATTGCTTTCAGGTCTCCTTGTGGCAGGTAGTACTGGTATTGTTTGGATCCCCCCCCCCCCCCTAAATGGATCCAATATGGTTGCTTGCTTCTTTTTTTGGATCTTCTTTGGAGAGTTTCCAATAAGAAATCAATCAGCCACATTCAGCTTTGCTTTCTCAAGTTCTGCTCTGATGAACTGTGAAATCATTGATGACTGGCCACAAATTAGAGCATAAGTGAAACTGGAGTTTCCTTAGCAACCCACTGTTTTTCCCTCCTCAGGCTGGCTAGTTATTAACAGAGGGAAAAGGCAAATAAGAGGTGTGCACAAGGATCATGTGCTGTCAATTCATTTCCAAAAGATTCCAAAAATGAAATAGCAAATGCTGCAGTTATGTATCGTGTCTCATTCTTGCATACAATTAAGTGAGATACCTGTACCTTAGAGCTGACAACATGTGAGCTGCATGTGGATGCACATCCCACTGTAAGGGAGTGCTGAAACAGCTGTCAGAAGAGGAATGGGAATTTATAACACAAAGCCCCCACAGTAATAAATTTTCAAATGCAGGAACTCGTCGTACTTACACTCCTCAAAATGTGGGCAGTTCTGTTGATATATAAACAGCTGTATCCATATAAACACACACATCTATATCAGGAGTTGGGAAATTGAGTCAAATCCAGCCCTCTGGGGCAAACTAGTGGGTTCCAGGTTTTTAAGAGGTTTCCTCTTCATTTTAAAAGTCATTTTTAAAAGATTGTTTCGTTCTTGATTGGATATGGCTGATGTTCTGCCCTTTGGTGAAAAGGGTGTTATAAATAAACATGATGATGGTGATGATGATGACAAGGTGGCCTTGGGCCAGTCACTGTTTGAGCCTAATCAACTAAAAAAAATAGCCATGCACCAAGCCAGATGTGGACTCTAACTTCCCCCCAACTTCCAGCATACAACCTTGATATATATTGCATATGATGTTATTGATTCTCTTATGAAAACAGTATCAGAGATGTGCTTCTCCTACATTTTTGCTCCCCCTTCCCATGCACACAGACACTGTTTCAGTTCAGTGCCAGTTACATCCGAGGCAGCCAAATCTGCAAAATGAATGATGTCGTATTTCATAACCAGAGACTCATCTCGTTATTTTAATTGTTGGGAACTGTTAGCCTCTCTGAAGCTGCCAGAGAACAACTGCTTAATGCCAAAAGATGATGAAATGCATGCGCTCTCTGGGTATGAGCAAGGTAGAGACACTGATAACATCTGGACCTGGAAACTCATTACATGCCTGACAGCTTCCTAGCTGCTGAAGTTCATGAAGACCCAAAAGACTAGTTGACTATGGCAAGTAAAAATAACTCCAGGCAACCAAGGAGGAATATTTGGATCCCAGTCAACTGCTGCTTCACTAAGCCAAATCACCAAATCTGCTCAGTAACAGATGCAGACTAAGTTTATTTTGTTTTAAAAATCATACACAGAAATGGGAGGATTGTATTACAGGTCTAATGAAGCAATAGAAGCCTATCCTATCCCAGAAGAAGAAAAATTCTGATCAAGTGAGAGGTGAGTAAAAAATAATGTTGACGTCTACTACTAGACTTTTGAGTGATTTGAAATAGATTGGTAATTGCCTTCAACTCTCAATTGGTTAATAACAGCAACAATAAAAAAATTGTCAGATAAAAGTGGCTGTAGTAATGAAGAAAGCTTGTTTTGTGTGTGTGTGACAGGATTGTATTTTAGTATGAAATGATTGTGTGCTCTGTTCATTTGAAACAAATTCCCAGCGACACAAATTCCTAGGGACACAGGGACCCTGTTCTTTAATTGTACATGTGTATGCCAGGGGGAAAAACAAAGTAGATCTTACAAATCTGTTCTGCCCACTCTTGGAGTAAACTGTTCAAATTCACACTTGATGTAACCTCTTTTTGTTTTGGATTAAATGCTCCTTTCATGTAAAAACTGAACACAGAAAACACTTGAGTTAGTAGATCAGTTTTTTAAAGGGCATTTCTGTTTAGGATCAACATGACATATTGTAGCAGCAATCTTATGCTTATTTACTAGAAGTAAGCCCCACCACATACAGTGCAGCATGCCCCTGATTAAATGTGCACAAGTTTGTGCTATTAATGCTCAGTCTACACAATCCTTTGGTGTAAAAGTAATCTCCAAATACTGCTCCCTCATCCCAAAGTCATTGTGGCCTTCATTTTACCTGTCTCTATAGTACTACATTTTCCGCTGAAAGTTAGCAGTGCAGTTGTGCCTGAAAAAGCAATGCTTCCTTTCAAAAACAAGGTGCATGGGGAACATACATCTTGTCTTCAGGCTTCCATGAGAACAATTCTGCCTGAAAACAAAGTACATGCTTCCCACAAGCTTTGTTTATAAAGGAAATGACATCTATTTTTTTGCCAGTGGCAAAACACAAGGGGTGTGTGTGTACATGTGGCTCTTGTATTGTGTTACATAGAGATGGGAATGCCATCAGAATATCTTGAAGATAAACAAAGCATGGGAGAAATCAAACAAGCTCTGATATTACTATGGACATTGCAGTATAAAAAGGATAATAGGGGAGTGTACTAGAGCATCATATTGCCAAGCACTTCAATGCCAAAGTAAATCTGCAATGGCTGATGATAGCTAATAACTGAGGCTGCCTGTGGAAAAGACCTTTCTTTTTCAGCATGTGTTACAGATTTACAAGTGCATTAAGGTTATCTGGGAATATCTTGCCCATAGTACCACAACCATTTGACAGTGGCACAGAAGCAAACTTTTCTTGTTGTGCAGTCCATAGTTAGCAATATTCTGCCTGCTGTTAAACAAAATAGAAGACATCATCTGCTAGGTGTTTGAAATGTCTCCAGAAAATACACTGATTTTCTCAGACTTTCCATAGCTTTTAACTGCAGATTTTATATTTTTTTAGATGTTATATGCTGTTTATTGTTTTGAATTTATTATTGTTTTACTGCTGTACACTGCTTTGATGTGGCTTCACGATTAGCAGGGCTAGAATTATGCTAAATGAAAACAAACAAACAAAATCTAGCTTCCAGGCGCCTTGAAGGCTGCAGATCAGCCAAATGGTGTATGCCAGGATTTGTTGGTGAGCAAACCTCTTTCACCAAAGCGATAGAGTATGGAAATGTACCTCTTAAAATATCTGCTTAATTCAGACACATTCTTTCTGCAATCCAAGTGAAATCCGCTGGTATAACAACTAAGTTGACCCTATTGTTAATACATTAAAAAAATGCATAAACAAGAATTGGACATAATGAACTAGAAATGTTAATACATTTCTGCCATGAACAAGTATAGTAATTCATCAGAACTGGAGCTGAATGTCCAAGTTCAGCAGGGGATAAACACAAGCCAGTATCTAATTTTAGAAGACCAGAAATAAAAACATAAAGGGGGATTTTTTAAAAAAGAGATATCTGAAGGATAAAACGGGTAAAGTCAGAGGGAAGTGAATGTGCGCTGGGTGTCTATATTGATTAAAGGAAAAAGTCTGACATAACTCAGTTTGAATATTGTTCTTTGTTTGTAACTGAGAACTGGAAGTTGTTAATGCATCATCTATTCTACAAGCAATAATAAAGTTAATGTGCTTGTTAATTTGTTAGCTCTAACTCAGACCGACTTCCTTCACCCCATAAAGAACATGAAGCTTGCAAACAGACTGGACATCCTGGACCCAAGTCCAAAAAAAGTAATTCTAAAATGGGATTGAAGGGCAGGGAGACAGTGTCAGGCATCCAAGGCTATGAATTTCTGGGCCCACCTTGGAAAGGCCAATGTCACCAATATTTGGGGTGGGGGAGTGGAGGAAGGAGGCATTGCCCTTGTATACAGAAATTTATGATAGTACACCTGTCTTGCACAAACAGGTACACTGCCAATGTGTTGGCTATGGTGGTTGGAGGTAAGGGCAGCCAGTAGATCTGCTATGGTGGGAGGTCAGCAAATCCACTGTGGATTTTACTGCTATTGCTGCTGCAGCTGCTCTTTTGAATGGGAGTTCGGCCAGGGAGGGATCTTAGTGTGGCATTGTCAGAGCTCCCATTTAACTCAAAGAACCTACAGAAAGAGAGAAAATGAACTCCAATACAGGTTCATAGAATCATAGAGAAGGAAGACACCACAAGGGCCATCCAGTCCAACCACATGCCATGTAGAAATAAACAATCAAAGCACACCCAGTGGATGGGTCCACCGATGGCAGATTCACTGACCACTTTGGCTAGAGTATTGTGAGAGCTGTAGTTCAACCATCTGGAAAAGACCAGGCTGGGTAGGGTGACTTGATGACATAACTGGGAAGGAGAAAAAGGCACCCAAGGACATTCAAGAAAAACGTAGGATGTTACAAAATAAAAGCTAATAACGCTCATATAAATGTAAATTCTTGCTTCTTAGTCATGCTCAAAATGGAGGACATTTTGAACCTCCTCCTGGACAGAAGGTTGAAATGTAGGGCATGTTCTGGAAAAGCAGGATATCTGGTCACCCTGTGGCTGGGGGACCTTCCATACAATGTGCTAAGCCTTTGTCTGTCTCAGTGCCTTTACTTTGGGGAACTCAGCTGTTGCTTTGTAACACAATTTTAGCACAGGAGGTGTACAATTGCCACATGGAATTGCCATGTACTTCCCTAAACAACCAACGTAAGAAGGAGGCCTTAAGATGAAGAAAAGTCGTTCAGAACATCAAAGATGGCCTTGCACAGTTATGCAACTTTGCATCCAACTCATTTTAAAACGCTGTCAGTCTTCCTGACAAATACAAAGCAAGTTACCTAAACAGAAGTTCATAGGCAAGAGGAAAAGCCGTAAATTCCAGTTGGCTGGATTTTCAGAGACCTGCTGTAAATGATGAGGATTATATTAAAAAGATTAAATATACAACAGCTGCCTTTGGGGCTGCTTTAGTGTAAAGGTAGAATTCTTTTTTTTTTTTTTAACATTTAAATAAATAATATAAACAACAGGGCTGGAGGGGTTTATTAGGAGTTCCTCTTTTAATGAAGTGTGGCAGCACATTCAATTATTAAATTACAATAAAATACACACATTTTGAAAAGGGAGATTATCATCTTTGCAGCTTTTGATGTACATTATTGCTATACTAAGAAGCTCACCAAAGTCAGACATAGTCTGAAAAACGCTTTCAAAGCCAGGTTCATAAAGGAATAGCAAAATGAAAGGGTAACAGGACGTACCCACATCCCACAAGTAAATCTGGAAAGAGTCAATCTCCCGAGGCACTTTTATGCCAACTGTCTGGTAAATAAATAAAACTGGGAAGCAGAGGAAGTTCATTTTTTAGTCTTGCCACTACAGGATCATCAGACTTGGAATTATCTTAATTATTCCCATGAAAAGTCAGCTTCCCAACTGGATTGATGCAAGGAAGGAGGAGGGAAATATCCCGTGTGACTTAGTTCTCTTCATTTTCCCATTATTTTAAGAAGTTACCTACCGCAGTAATCAACTCATTAAGTGATCATGTGCACACCATATTCTAGCATAAAACATCTGCAGATGTTAAATTCCTATGCCAATATTTCAGTGCATTAAAAGATGTGTTGATTACACAGGCATGAACTTGTAACATTACACAGTTTCAGCTTATGTCTTTGACTCATATTCCTCCTTGCCGGATAGTCTTAACAATGTTTTTTGTCCCTATGCTACTTGAATCCCATCCTTCCAGCAGGGCATTCACAGAGCCATACACAACAATTTTACATTTTTATTTGAAAGAGAAGATGTGACATTGTAAGGCAATTGAAGGTTTTGTTTGTAAAATTTAATACCCCACCCTTCATTTCCATTAGAGCTGTCAGAACAGCATCATGTACAGTTACGAGAGGAAGAATGAAATAATAAATCCATTAAAAACTCAAATTTTCAACAGAAAGCTAAATATCAAAACTGAGTAAGGCAGCATCTGCACTGAAGAAATAATCCAGTTTGATACCACTTTAATTGCCATGGCTCCATGCTATGGAATCCTGGTATTTATAGTTTGTTGTGGCACCACACCTCTTTGACAGAGAAGGCTAAATATCTTACAAAACTACAAATCTCAGAATTCCATAGCACTGAGCTATGGTGTCAAAATTGGATTATTTCTGCAGTGTGGATGCAGATGATCAAAAATACTAAAAGCATTTGAAAGATGAAAAGGCTGCATTTAACAATCCCTGAGCAAAAGATGTGATCCTTAGATTGCGCTATACAAATCAACCAACAGAAAATAGCACTCATTTCAATATCTAAAATTTCTCTAGACTTAAAACTTTGTTTGGTTTAGCAAAATTGATGTTTCAAGTATATTGGATACCATTATGCCTATTGAGAAAGAAAACCTACATCTCAGCTGATGTTGGCACTATAATAACTAACGTTCACCTATGTCATATGGTATGGACATGTTCAGTGGTTACCCCTTTTTGGTTAGGTGTATTGCAGTGTATTGATTTTGTACTGGAAAAATCTTTGATATTTATAGACACACATGTTCTTTTAAATTATATCCCCATCACAGGGAATTTAAATAGCGGTCAATGTGGCTGGGTTCTGGATGCTGTTACTGTTGCTAAAATACTTATAGTGTATACCAAGGCTAGTGGCGCCATACAGACAGGCCAAAATAAAGCTGCTTCGGGTCACTTTGGAGGTACGCTGTTTAAATGTTGCATGCATCCTAAGAGTCCAGAAGCCATGCCAAAGCCACAATCTAGTCTTAAGGAATGCTTTGGTGCAGCTTCTGGACTCTCAGGACGCATGCATTAAGTAAACAGCAAACCTCCAAAGTGACCCAAAACAGCTTTATTTGGGCAGTCTGTATAGGGCCATTCTCTATCTATTTTTCAGTGGCCAGAAGATCTCACTGCTTTAGTAGTGGACTTATATTTTATAGACACCAGTTTCAAGAAAATATGCTTTTGAAAATATGTTCAACTAGGGGCTGCTGTATTGTTTCAAACTGTGCTGTTTTTAATATCTTACATCTTTTTAATTGCATTATATTGTTTTATCATGAGATCTTAAGTGTTTTTTAACATTGTGACTGGTTTAATTCTACTTTAATGTTCACTTTTTGTACATTTTTAACCGTATTGCTCTTTTAAACTGTAAGCTCACTTGAGTTTCAATTCTGGGAGGAAGGTAAGATGACTGACATTAAGGTGGGATTATGACATGAAGCATAATGTCTTAATGTTATTCTCAGTAGTTACATTACAAATTTACTGTCTTACAGCATACTTAATTGACAGCTAGCTGTCTGGTACATTTTTATGAGAAATGGCATATAAATGTCTTGATATGCAAATTTTATTTCAAGATGCACATTTGCAGTACAGAGGACTACCTACTATAACGACTTATTCTGTATCTTTGCATATTCATCTTGCTAATTATGAAGGACATAAACATTTAGGAATCACAGTCTATTCCTTCGAAATGCAAGTTAAGAACAAATAAGGGAAAGTATTCTTCTCATCTCAAAGATTCTACATTCACTCCTGACATCTCCACCTAGGGCTAGAAAAGGTTCTTATCCCAGATCCCACTGGCAGTCAGGGCATTGACAATACTGAACTAGATAAACCAAGTGTATGACAAATGCCAATAGTTACAGAGGAAATAAGGTGATTTTCATGCATGTGTGCACTCACTACAATTGATCAAATACACAAGCATTGTACAGTAGAAATGAAGCAGAACATGTTTCATATGAGGTGCTTTCAAAAACCAGTCCAGCAAAGCTATAGAGAAAGGATGGGGTTAAGGTCCATGTACCAAGATGAAGACAACTTAGCAGTGATCATGCTGAGAGCCTAAGTGACTGCAGCGCAGTCCCAGCTCTCTTGTCTGCGGGGGAAAGGACAACAACACTTGTCAGTATTTTCACAGGCTTCCCATTTAAGAAATGTTCTCAAGCATCCACATGTCCCATTTATAGAAATAGTATTGACCAAAGGCTACTATTTCCACAAATACTGCCAAAGCAAGATGCAAGCTGTTCTTGCGAAGTGCATTTTCAAACTTGCCCTTGCAGGTTTAGTACTTCAAAGCCTTATTTTTTCATTTCCATTCTATTACTAGGTAAGCGATATTTCCCACAGTTAATGATTATAAAGTCAAGAGGTTGGGGTAATGGGCAGCAATTAGCAAGAACTGAAAGGCACACCAACAAATGATGGATATCAGGTTTCATTGTTTTTTAATAGCTTCCTTTTAGTTTTTATGAAGAAAAGTT
The DNA here is from genome assembly GCA_023333645.1 of Sceloporus occidentalis. Classification (NCBI taxonomy): domain Eukaryota; kingdom Metazoa; phylum Chordata; class Lepidosauria; order Squamata; family Phrynosomatidae; genus Sceloporus; species Sceloporus occidentalis. The sequence goes on from JALMGF010000004.1 coordinate 15,507,809, forward strand.
TATCGTGAAAACCCAACATACAGTATTTTTGTAGTGTCATAAATATGCCCAACTAAAATAATGGATGTAAAAGTGGATGTAAAAAATGGATGAACCTTGTTGAATTCATAGATGAGAAAGTGCCATCCAATTCAGAAATCCAAATAAATTAAAAGATCTCTCCTCTTTCCCAATTTCTCTATTTAAATCAAGTTTGGAAAAAGGTGGCCTTTCAGATGTTGTTGGACTACAATTCCCATCCACCTTTGAAAATCCCAATGATGATTGCAGTTCAAGTGTCAGATTTAGTCTATCCCTGGATGTTGAGCCCTTCTCAATATGGTGCACCATTGAATAAAAAGAATGGGCTGGAGCCAGAAAGAGACGAAAGGGAAATGAACTCATGCAACACAACTTTCCTAGCTCCCCCTGCCTCCAATGACTGGTCCTTGTGCTTCTCCAAGGCTACTCCTGAGACCCAAAAGACCCTCTGGAGTGGCATATGCAGAGCTTGGGATATTAGGTCTGAAATTTATTTAATAATGATAAATAGTGACAATTGACAAGTTAATTCATTAGCAGAAATACTAATAATAAAAATGGTTTCATTTGGCCAGGTATTACTACTGTTGTCTCTCCTTATCCACAGTTTCTTTATCCACAGATTCAAGCATCCATGGTTTGAAAATATTCAAAAAATATATACATTCCAGAAAGCAAATCTTGATTTTGCCATTTTATATAAGGGAGACTATTTTGCTATGGCATTATATTTAATGGGATTGAGCATCTACAGATTTTGGTATCCACAGCGTTGGGGTTGGGGTTGGGAGTATCTGGAACCAAACCACAGCAGATACCAAGGGCCACTGCAGTTAACACATTGATCCAAATACTACCATGGAGCCAGACAATGGAATTACAGACAATGGCATGGAGGTTGTCATTGTACACCTTAGAGGACCACATTTTGTTACTGGCTCCTTCAAAATTTCTTTTTTGTCCTTTTATTTTCCCAACTTGGATTTTTTCCCATGTGGACTACAAAGCCTGTAATAAGATTATTGCCTGAGAATTATGGAAATCCATTATGTTTGGGAACTGTCAGGTTGGGGAAGGCTGCCCCAAAGCATGGGATCTCATGTTATAATCTCTTCAATTCAATTTGTCACTTCTCTGCATCTCTCTTAACTTTCCCCACTAACATGTACACTTCACTGACTCTTCAAATGCCTTGCCTGTTAAAGGTTAGCAGGGAATGATTTATTTCAGTTAAAGGGCACAGATCCATCACCCATGCAGGAACACGTGTACAGCTAGGTCTTGATTCAAGGAGTCAAGAGGAGAGATTCTTAACCTAACATTTTTTGAGTATCTGAGCACATGTAGAACATTCTTCTGTACAACTGATTCACTGCATCATTTCTGCCTCCCCACTCCCAATCAAGAGAAGATCTGGCAAAGATCACTGACAGAGCACAGGTTTTTGCATGCAGAAGCCTGGGATCCCAAATACAGTCTGTGGAATTTGCAGTTTTAAACATCAGGTTATCTAACAAGCCCACTTTTCTTCACACCCATCTCACTTTAGTTATATAATTAGTTATAACAAAATTACTAAAGACAGTCACAATGTACCCCATCAGAGAAAGACTCCTGACACATTCCTTCCATACAAGCCTGTCAGGGGAATTCAGAAAGAGCCCTGGATGCAAATAATCGTGATGATTATGATTACAATGAAGAGAGCTATAAAAAAAAAAAGGGGGGGGGGAAATTGATGAAATAAATTGATCCCCTATTTTTATTAAGCGTTTAATTGAATATTTAATTGAAATATAGTTTTAACTACATCATAGCCATGATAAAGATATGATTATACTAAATCATGTAGTAAACTATAATTCTAAAAAACGGATTTGTATTACATACAAATTGTACAGTCGACCCACCACATCCACGGATTCAACCATCCATGGCTTGAAAATATTTTTTTTAAAAAAATTCACAAAAAGCAAACCATGATTTGGCCATTTCATATAAGGGATACCATTTTTATATTATATTATATATTACTGTATATAATGAGACTTGGGCATCCATGGATTTTGACCATCCTGGGACCAAACCCCATCAGATACTGAGGACTCACTGTACTTCACTGCGCCAAAATCACCCCCCCTTTTTTTTTTTCTCTCCTCTTCACTTTGTTTTCTACTGCATACAAACTTACAGCAGTGGTCCCCAAACTGTGCTCTTTAAGGGATTTTTGACTTCAGCTCCCAGAATCCCACACTACTGGCCAACATGGCTGCAGCTTCTGAGAGCTGAAGACCAAAATCTCTTAAAGGGCACAGTTTGGGAACCACTGACTTACAGAGTTTGATTATGAAGATCAGATCCCATAATATAGGTTATCAGTCAGTGAAGATAAATCTGCTGTTTTTCCTCCTTGTGTAATTATTATCTTTGTTGCCATCAATAAATGAATAATCACTTGGAAATCATCCAGCATTGCCAAAGCCACTACTGTATTCTTCTGTAATTCTTGGCTTTACACCAAGGATACCTTGCTCAAACAGAAAGGTACTTCAACTTGTACAAGGCAGCTCTATTGAATTCTTTTGGTTTTCCCCATCCTTCATGAGTGTCATGTATGCCACCGCATGCATAGAGTTTTGAATTTCCCCACAACATAGCCTTCTCTAATCCATTAACAGAGGCTCTGCTCAGTGTGTGTGTTAAGAGGTAGGACCATTGTAATAAATACTGTAGCTACTCATGTATAAGTCTAGAAATTTTAGTAAAATAAACCTGATCTACCAAAACCTGAGTTGACTTATCCATGGGGCAATGTACATACATATTTTAACTCTTATTTTAAAAAGGAACTATTCCCTTCTCTGAGCAGAGTGGCAAAATGCAAGAACTTACTTTGTCCCAGAAGCACCGAGCCCTTCTACCCTCTCCGCTATGGCACCACTTTTGACCTTTTTGAATGCCTGGGCAGGAAAATGGCAGCGGTGCCAGCTGTTTTGCACTTACCCTGAAAGGAGCATCAAGAGGAATTGGGCTTTGAGAGATGTGAATAACAGTTGTGTATGTTTATCAGCTTTTCTGGGTTAAAATCAGGCAAAGTTATCACCTTAAAGTTAAAGGCTATAATCAATATTAATGTAGTCACGATTTTCTTTGCTAGGTCTCTTCATTCATTTTGACATCTGCACATTTTCTTAGCCTCACCTGAGTCTGATTGCCTCCCTCACACATCACATAGACACAGTTTACTGTAGTTCCCTTCTCATCCATCCAGCCTTTAGGGTAAGCTCAAACAGTTGTGTCTGATGGAATTTTGTAAGTTATCATTTTCCTTTGCTTCATCCTTTACATCCTTTGTTAAATGCCACTAAATTTTACCTTCAACTTATTCACAAGTCATATTAAAATCCATAATTTTGGCCCCCAAACCTGACCTCAACTTATATATAAGGTCAACTTATAGTCGAGTACATATAGTACCCTCTGGAGTAAGTAATAAATGAGATTCAGAGACGATAGAGACCATTTATATGTGTCATTGTTCAAAGTATATAATATGGATTTTCAACAAGGAAAAATCTCCTCCCTCACCCCCATGTGTCTTGGTGCCAACAAAACCAATAATGTTTGACTCTTCCATTAAAACAACAAACAAACCTATCATTGCAACAAGAATTGAATTTTAAAACAAATTAGAAAGTCTCCTGTATACAACCAATGAATAATTGCTGGCACGTTAAATTTTAAAGATTAGTTTTCTCCCTCTTATTTGTTGAAATACAGATCTGGTCTACATCAGTCTCGATTCCCAAGTGCCTTTCAGCTTTTATAAATCTCTGTCAGAGGTTCCCACTGTCGAATGCAGATTCTCTATGGCCAGAGCAAAAGCTTTAGTAAAGATCAGTGTTATTGCTCACTGCCTGACTGCCTTTTAACACAACTAAAAGATGCCTGGATCTGAGCAAGATTTTACGGGGGGGGGGGGGGGGGGGAAGAGCCAGCCTTCACCGCCATACAGACATAATATCCTCTGCAGGGATTTGTTATCTTGAAACTGAAGCTTTATTAAATGTTTAATTTTCTGTTTAATGCATAATAATATATTATACATTTTAAATTCAAGTCCAGCTTCCCTGAATGGTTCTTGCTCACCATAGATAATGCTGTTCATCCAACTCTGAAATTAGCAGAACATCTTTTTGAAATTTTACACATAAAATAAAGAACTCTAATTAAATCCAAACCTTTATACAAATTCTCGGTCACAGAATGATAAAATTATCACTCTTCAAAACAATCTTATCCAGAAACAGAAGCTTTGGATTTTGCTACTGAAAGGGTAAAATAACATTTGAGAATCCCTTTCATTTTGATGAGTATTATTTACCCTATTAAACAAAGCAGTTTGATACTAAAAACCCAAAAACCTTCTGTTTTTCTGATTAGAACAATTGCCCCAAAGGTCACATTATTATAACTGAGGTGAAGGATGACTTTAGTATTCATCAGTATATTGGCATTCTATATGTTGTTGTGTGCCTTCAAGTCATTTCTGACTTACGGCAATGCTAAAGGGAACCTATCACAGAGTCTTCTCAGGCTGAGACTTTGTGACTCACCCAAGGTCAGTTTTCATGGCCAAGTGGGGAACTGAACCCTGATCTCCTGAGTCATGGTCCAATGCTGCATAATATTCTTCGTAAAATAACTTGTATGCAGAAAATATCATATGAAGAACAAGATTACACTCAGAAGAAGGAGGTGTGAAGATATGAGGAAGGAACATCAATAGTCTAAGATATGCAGATGACACTATACTACTAGCAGAAAGCATCATAGACATTGAAAAAATACTATGAAAGTCAAAGAAGAAAGGGGCAAAGGAAGGCTTTTGCTGAATTAAAGAAAACAAAAATAATGACCATAGGGATCTACATAAATTCAACCTAGACAATGAAGAAATAATTAAAGATTTCCTATACCTTTGATCAAACATTGAACACAATGAAGACTATAGCCAAGAAATCAGAAGAAGACTAGGAATGGGAAAGGCAGCTATGAAAGAACTAGACAAGATCCTAAAGAGTAAAGATATACTACTGAGCACTAAAGTTAGGACCATCCAAGCCATTGTCATACATCACCATGTATGACTGTGAGAGCTGGATAAGGAAGAAGTGGATAAAAAGAAAATCAACTCATTTGAGATGTGGTGCTGAGAAGAGGGATGAGTATACTCTAGACAGCCAAAAACACAAACAATTGGGTCTTTGAACAGATTAGGCCTGAACTCTCCCTGGAAGCAAAGGCGGGATACAGACCGCCCAAAAAGGGTGGTCTGCAGGTGCCTTGTTTTGCTGAGTAAGGGAGCCGCAGCGGACAAACCGCGCAGCTCCCTCATGCAGCAGAAAGAGCCTGCAAAAAGCAGGTTCTTCTTGTGGCGTGATTGTGACGCCGCAGTGCGCCAATGGCGCACTTGCGGCATCACAATGACGCCGTGACGTGCAGACGCTAAGCATCCGTCGTGTCAAAATGGTGGTGCCCGTGTGTACAGGGCGCTGCCATTTTGACACCCTCGTCACGTGCTAGGGATGAAGCACGTATGGGCGGTGAACCCTCGGCCAACCCCTAGCACGTGACGAGGGCGCACTACAGGCCGGTCTGTATAGCGCCAAAGATGATCAAATTGAGGCTGTCATACTTTGGCCACTTCATGAGAAGGCATGACTCGTTAGAAAAGACAACAATGCTGAGAAAGGTAGAAGATATTAGAAAGAACCAGATGGATAGACTCAAACAGGGAGGTCTCAGGCCTGAATCTAACCAGAGCAGGAGAGGACAGGAGAGCTGGGAGATGTCTCATCCACAGGGTTGCTACAAATCTAGGTCAACTCAGGGGCAGTTAACAACAGCACCAACAAAATGAGATATCTTTGAGATGGGACCCATGTCTAAACCCAAAATTCATTTATGCTTCATATACACCTTATAAACATAGCATGACAGCCGCTAAAGAAACATGTCAAGAAAACCCTTAGAGTCACCATAAGTAAAAAATGACTTGGAGGTACACAACAACAACAACAACATTTTACACATATTTTAAATATATTGTGCATGAAACAAGGCATGAAACAAAAAAAAGGATGCATCTACATTGTAGGAATAATACAGTTTGACACCACATTAAGTGCTGTAGCTCCATTCTAAGGCATCCTGGCATCTGTAGTTTTATGAGGCCTTTAGCCTTCTCTGCCAAAGAGTGCTGGTGCCTCACAAAACCACAAATCCCAGGATTGTATAGAATGGAGCCATGGCAGTTAAAGTAGTGTCAAAGTGCATTATTTCTACAATGTAGTTGCAACTTAGGACTATATTTTAATTAGTGCTGTAAGTCTTATTATTCTGCACTAAATACAGCGTGCCCGCATCATACGCGGGCGCGCTTTACGCAGACGTGAGCTTACGCGCTCAAGCCGCGGGGCACACACAAGGCAGAAGGGGAAACACGTCCCATTCAATTGAATGGGCGTGCGCGCCCGTTGCGCTGCCGTGCACGAGCCCCATTGTTTCCAATGGGGCTTGAGCATAGGCGGAATTTGCCTTATGCGGAGGGATCCGGAACAGATCCCCACGTAAGGCGAGGGCTGACTGTACAATCAGCCCTCGGTATCCATGGAGGATCCATTCCAGACCCGCTTGCCTCGAGGATACCAAAATCTGTGGACAGTCATGTCTGCTTTGTCCCCAATGGTGGTTCGGCTACATGGCCGGGCCACCATTGGAGACAATACGACTTGTTTTTCGTTCCTCCGTCTCCCTCCTGGCTCTCATTGGCGGCAGGCAGCTGGCTGGCCAGTGGGCAGCTGCCTCCTCCGCTTCCTCTTTCTCTTCCTCCCCCTGCTTCTTCTTCTTCCTCCTCCTCTTTCTCCCGCCTCTTCCTCCTCCTGCTTCTTCCTCTTCCTCCTCTGCAGCCTCACTGTCGGCTTGGTCTCTGTGATGCTTGAATCCGTGAATACAGAGGGTGGACTGCATACCGAAGCTAACAAAGCACTTTCTCAGTTTGCATAGAAGACAAGAAAAGAGTGAAAATGTTATCATCAACCTATTAAGGGGTTATTCAGATGGTGAAAATAATCCTGGTAAAATGTGGGTTGAATCTTTGTTGTTTACAAAAATTTTGAATGCACTTGAGTAAGTTTTGTGGGGAGCTGCCAAACTCCCCCCACTTAACCCAGGATAATAGATCTGGGGGGTTTTCCTGAGTTTTCCTAAAAGATTTGCATTGTTGGCTGAGTGAATAACCAATGCGAATAGACCCAGGATAAAACAGGCTAAAACTGCATGCTTTGAACTGCATCTATCTTTATTCGCAGTGCTGACACATGTGAGCAACAGAACTTGCAGAGATGCTCATAGATGCTGTTCCAATAAAAAAAAAATAGTGTGAACAACAAAACTAGAATGTATGAGTGAGATTATTCTCAGAGCCGTACTAAAACAAACAGCTGAATAACCCCTAAAAGGCCTGCACTGATGTCCTAAAATTATGCCAGCAAAACAAAATACAGCATTCCATATCCGAGTAGACAAGAGGATGGTATTTTCTGAGTTCTAAGCAGTGATTTCCAGTACAAACAATATAGAGAGTAGTTAGTTAACCCCCCAAAAAATGTCAGATGTGAAAGACAGCAAATGGCAGCTGGTGGCTTGTATGTCAGTGGGGTAGTAAATTAATTTCAGGTTTTACTTTGAACTTGAAGGGAGCTATCTCAGGTGCTGGGCCCTATCTCCAACATTGGTTCAGCACCTTCAATAATAGCTCCTTTAGAGTCTGGATCAAACCCCAGAGCAGATGCATTACCCCAGTAACATGGCAGCCACTAGCCACCACTAGTGAGAGATAAATTTTATCAAAAGACAAGTGAGGTGTGCCAATCATATTGTCATTATGACTGTATGAAGAGCCCTACTGTTCTTAAATGCATTCTCAGAACACATGATTTTGGTCACCTCCTCTCCAAGTGTAGGGAGCATTGCTTTGTTTTAAAAGCAGCCGATACAAAACTACAGATTTCTTTTGAAAACACTTAACTCACTCCAGACGCTGGTTGTTACGTAAACCCTGCACAAGTAAACAATTTAGTTCCACATTATCAGGAGCTACAGAACTGAAGATTATGCCAAGCAATGCTGACATAGCTGCACACAGGATTTTAACATGCTGATCATATTAAGAACAGTGCACAAGAAATTTTTCCACTTCGCAAGAAGCCAGACTGTTTACATGCTGAAGTAGCTAGAGCCTTGGCTGTCTGTGTGTGGTCTATTTTTCAATATTATAACTTTAAGTATAAAGAAGAGCAGAATGGAAATCATTTTACTTGCAAGTGAGGCCACAGTTTGGTTACTTAAATTCTCCAGATACAACTTAAAGCATGTTCTAAACACACACATGCTAAATAAAAATGATCCAAGAGAATATAAACTCTAGACAGGAAATCTAACAAGTGATTTCAGGGTTTACTGAAGACAGAAGTCAAACCAAGATGCCCCAACTATCCGCAAAAGGGCGGATAAGAGGCAGAGTTTTCCATCTTAACTTTACCTACATGAAACAGTTATCACCATTACAGCAGTAGTTGTTGTTGCTAAGATAATAAATCCTGCAGAAGAGTTCTGTCTGACTGAATCACTTAGCTGTATATAAACTGTGGGTGGTATAAAAATGGCTGAGCCTTTTATACCACTTTTATAAGTGGTGTACATATCAGGTGATGAATGGAGCACAGGAATGTCAACTAACTTCGAGGGGAAAATGGGGCAATGAGTACTGTGCTGTCAGAGCTATACAACGGCTATGTTGCTATCAAGCAGAGCTCATATATGCTGGTCTCAAAAGCCTAAACTAAAGGTCCTAATAAAGTTAAAGTTTCTAACTGTGTAGCTAAAACAGAAATATGACCTACCTTTTATCGGATGCCTTTTTTCCCCAACAGAGAATGTATTTTTTTAAATGTTCACATAAATAAAAGCTATATTTAGAAGAAAGTCACTGTAAGGATTACCCTGCGAAATTCCACCATATATACAATGGTCCATCCTTTGATATAGTCTAGTGCCTTCGTTCTTCTAAAGAGAAGCAGATTGTCAATTACAAGGGATCAACCTTGTATTGATAATGATTTATAGGTAGCTGATTTTGAGAACATTCATAATGTTAGTGGCATACAAGCATATACATAAGCTTGCTTGTGTATATATACAAGTCACGTATTACACTCATGAAGATCAGAAAAGAGAATTGTCTGGTTATCTCTAATTAGTATACAAACAACAGGCCTAATCAGTTTATTTTCTATACTAATGTACTCATGTTTTCAATATCCTGCTAAATTCCTTATTTCTTTCTAAAAACAGGTCTTCGGTCCCTTAACTCTATTACCTTTTAGGCCCACTTCCTGCTTACAACCTCTTCCAGCAGCATTCATTCCCCACCGTTGAGTTTTTCACATTTTGTTGTGTTACAATCTGGAACTGAAATGAACTTAATTGGCAGTATTTCATACCTTCAGAGTTTTGTGTGTCTTGTTTGCATGAAATGGTAGCAATGCCAATCAAATCAATTTCACTGTCAGGTCATAACACAACAAAATATGGGTGGGTTGGTGAATACCTCAAGGCACTAAATTTCCCCAGACTTGTACCCTCCCAGAGAAGTGGAACAAGAGTAAATGGGAGAAGAATTTGTGTTCAGCTTTGTATGCTTCAGTACACGAACAAGTCTAGCAAATACCAGTGTACAAACCTTCTTGTACAGGGGTAGGCAACCTTTTTGAGCCGGGGGCGGAGCTTCCTCCCAGTGGCCCGCTGCCGCCGCCGAAGCCCTCTTGGAGGACCCCAGTGAAGGCAACGGGCCTCTGGGAGGCCCACTGCTGCTGCAGGAGCCCTCCTGGAGGGCCCCAGCGAAGGCAACGGGCCTCCCAGGGGCCCGCTGCTGCTGCCGGAGCCCTCCTGGAGGACCCCAGTGAAGGCTATGGGCCTCTGGGAGGCCCGCTGCTGTCGCAGGAGCCCTCCTGGAGGGCCCCAGCGACGGCAACTGGCCTCCCATGGGCCCGCTGCTGCCATCGGAGCCCTCCTGGAAGGCCCCAGAGGCCCGCTGCCGCCGTCGGAGCCCTGGGCACTGCCATTTTGGGCAAAAAAATGACGGCAAAATCTCGTGCAACCTTCCCTGAGACTTTTTTTCCCAAAATGGCGGCGCCCAGAGCGGCGAAAAGCCACAACCGTCGTCGGAGGTGGCAGGAGCAGCGGGGGGCTGGCTCAAAGGCCTCCGCGGGCCGCATCCGGCCCGCGGGCCAGAGGTTGCCAACCTCTGTTCTTGTACAAAGTACCCCATTAAAATATTTCAGGAAGCCGTAGACCAAAAACATCTGGAGAACCAAACAAATGGGTCCTAGATCAGATCAGATCTCTCTGGAAACCAAGATGACAAAATTGGGTCTGTCATACTTCGGACATATCATGAGAAGAGAGGACTCATTAGAAAAAACATAATGCTAGGAAAGATGGAGTGAAGTAGAAAGAGAGGAAGGCTGCATGCTAAATGGATGGATTCTATTAAGGAGGTCATGGGTATGGATTTGCAGGAGTTAAGTAGAGCAGTTGAAGACAGAGGGTCTTGGAGATTACTCATCCATAGGGTCGCCATGGGTTGAGATCAACTCAAGGGCAGACAAAAACAACAAAATAAGATTTTGCCCCCTCCTCTCGTTTTGAGGGCCGTAATAGCCTAAAAGCACCAGATCCTGTCCGATCTTGGAAGTTAAATAGGGTCACCTGTGGTTAATACTTAGGTGATAGACCACCAATACATACCAGGAGTTGTAGGCCATATTTCAGAGGAAAGGACTAGCAAAACCACCTCTGAGTAATCCTTACATAAGAAAACCCTATGAAATTAATGAGGCTGACATAAATTGACAGGTGACTCGAAGACACATACACACACATTAACTTTCATTTTGAAGAAACTGTAACTTGTTGTTATGCCTAGCCTTGTGCAAATTGTGGTAAATGTTGCTTCTGGTTTATTTCAGCAAGCTAACTTATAGTAGTGATTAATGATCCTGTTTTGTTTCAGTAAATTGTGTTTACCAGATTTTCCTAGTTCAACTGTAATGAAATATTGTGTTTAGTTGAAAATGGAAATGAATGCTTCTAAATTTTGTGGCTGAGGGAGGAGAGAGGGAAAGCATAAAAACATGAGGCTTGTGCATTAAACACAAAATAATGCCACAGTATTATTTCTTAACCAGAACACTGTATCCTGTTGTTTTCCTCATTTCTCATCAATACATTGTAAAGAAAGGAGCGGACCAGTGCATGGTGTAATGCATGCAAACTGAATTCCAACAGGAACCTATTTCTTCACATAGCTTCCTTTTTGCTATTTACATTTTTTGCTGATGGATCTTTCTCCACCCACACTGCACTGTCTACAAATAAGCTACATTTGTTCATTGTGGTGAGGATGTGGGTTTAGTTTCACTTCTCTAACAACCATGATGTTCTTGAACATCACACACAAACTAATTTTAACATTGTACCATGACTCTGCAACATGTGTCTAGACTACATTTCACACCGCTTCTTGTAGTTTCCCTTCTTTCATTATAGTTAGTAAGCATTTTGACTCATGACAGAGAAGCCCCCTTACAATGCTGACTAATGGTCAGCTGATGTTAATAACTGTGCATTCATATTTTACTTAGTTACTGTTGATCTAACCAAAGAGCACATGCTCTTAATTTTTAATATGCAACAATAATTGTGCAAGTTACTTTATTGGGATAGGGTAGACAGTGGCTACAAATTCCTGTTATTTAGGTTAAGGAAATGAAAATCTTTTCTGAAAGTGAGGAACTACAGTAGTATTCTGGTAGGAATCTGCCATGGGAAAGTGTTCTACTTAATGTTTTTCTGATGAGTGTTGCTATAGGGCCAGTTCACACATCACAGTAAGCCAGAATTGCTCAGAATTTTGGCTTATTGTAAACAAGGCAACATGCTAGTGCTACTCAGTTGCTCCTATTTGGCCCTTTCTGCTGGTGAAGCATCTGACCCGACCCAGTCGACTAAACTTGGTCAATGGGTTGTTTAGCATTCTGGTGATCTCCTAACCAACCATAAGCACAAAACTAAACCAAAAAACCTTTTGAGTCCTAGTATAAGACAGAGAGAAAAGCCTACATTTCCAAGGAGGACATTTATATGCTTACAAGCATCCTTTTACTTTATTTCTAATTTAAAGGAAGAGGGTGCAGAAGGGAGAGGAGAGTAGGAATTACAATGATGCCAACAGTTACTGTATATACTCGACAATAAGTCAACCTCATGTATAAGTTGAGGACAGGTTTGGGGGCCAAAATAATGGATTTTGATATGACCCATGGATAAGTCGAGAGTAAAACTTAGGGGCATGTCACAAAGGATGCAAAGGACGAAGCAAAGGAAAACATTGCCAAATAAATTCTGTCAGGCATAACTGTTTATGCCAATCCTAAAGGCTGGATGGATGAGAGAGTAGAGGGGATCCATGGTTCTTTTTGGTGCTCCTAGGATGGAGTAAGCTCTTGCCTTTTAGCACACTATTCAGAGAAAGGGGAGGACTCCTTTTATATATACATATATAAAAGTTAAAGTACAGTAGTTACATTACATTGACCCATGAATAGGTCCACCCAGGTTTTTTGGGTCAGTTTTTTGACTAAAATTTCTAGACTTATACATGAGTATATACAGTATCACTAGCCTAGCAAAAGGTCCCAGATAGATAATCTCTGATTTGGGGAAGAGGTGTGTGTAAATTAGTTAATAATAATGATCTCTGGCAGACAGGATTGATAGGAGATTGGATGTCATCCTTTGAAGAGAACATAGACATTGAGGAAGAACGAACCTTAATAACTGCATCTTACCTAAACTACTTCACCATCCCGTTAATGGTGCCTGAGAACAATTGCTTGTTTAGACTCATGGAATGTGTTGTGATGGAGTCAAGTTTCATTCTCATTGATGTTTTTAAAAAATGAAATAGTACATGATGGATTTCTTTGTATTGCCATATCTATCCTAATCTTGCAAATATGTCAACACAAGTTATGAACATATGCCATGTTTTGCTAGATTGTCTACCCATGCACATCTATATTATATTGATCAAAACAGTGAAAGCACTGGGCTGTGGTGGCTACCTATACCTCACTCATTTTTCTAGTAAATCCCTTTTCCTCACTTAATTTTCTTACTCTCTCTGTTAATTCACGGCTAAATATACAAGATTGTCACAAAAGAAAAATGAATTAAGTGCAGAAAAAATATCAAACTTTTCTACGAAAACACCACATGACGAACAAACCAGAAACTCAGCCTGGTCTATATTTTGATCCAATATAAGAGATTTGCTGGTCAGACAAAAATTCCTTATGACCCAGCATTCTGCTTCCCAAGAGGCCATCCCACTGATAACAAGAAGGAGAGACTAGCCCATCCTTTACATATTTATGTTGCAAACCCCATTAAATTCAGTTAAGTATGTACCGTGGGCCTTGGTATTCACAGTGGTTTGGTTCCACATGGTTTGGTATCCACAGATACCAAAAACCATGGATGCTGTAATCAAGGAGCCCTGGTGGCGCAGTGGTTAAATGCCAGTACTGCAGCCACAATGTTGTAAATTCAATCCCAGGCAAAGCTGCACGGTCCATTCAACCTTCCATCCTTTCGTAAGTCGGTAAAATGAGTACCTAGCTTGTTGGGGGCAATTAGCTTATACATTGTAAACCGCTTATGGAATGTTAGTTCATTGATAAAGGGTATAGAAATGTACTTACTGTTACTATTGCTATAGTCAATATTTGGCATTGAAAATTACCTGGTTAACAAAGACCTGATCCAGACCAGCACTTTGCACCGGCCTAGACACATAGTAGGGTTGTCTGGGGGCAGAGCAACTGTATGCCCCGCAACCCTACTATGTGGTGGCGGAGGCGTAACAATGGCAGCGCCCCCCGTGCCAATGGTGCAATCACGGCGTCACTGCAGCGGCGCACAAAGAACCCAGAAATTCCGGGTTCTTTTTGTTCCGCAGTAGTGGCATGCTGTTTGGGGGCTGTGCCATCCCTGAGGAGCAAAAATGGGTGCTGGCACACCGCCGTTTCTTGGCAGTCTGTCCCGCACCAAAGTCTGGGCACCAGGAAGACATTCTTTCTGCAGTGTTTCCTACCTTCTCATCATAAACCCTCTGCAAAAATTAAACCCTTTCTTGACTCTGTTTCCCACCTTCTCAATTCCCATCAAAAAGCCTCTGTGAGAGGCAGCAAAAGGAATGGAGCAAGGAGGTGTATCAGAAGGAAAGGGTTTAAATTCTGGAAGAGGCATTCTTGTGAGAAAATGGGAAACAGAGTGAGGCAGAAGTGTAAATTCTGGAAGAGACTTCCTTGTGAGAAAGTGGAAAAGCAAGAGTTTAAATTCTGGCAGTGGTTTCCTTGTGAGAGGATAGGAAACAGAGTAAAACAGGGGTTTAAATTTTGGCAGTGGCTTTGTGATGTGAAGGTGGGAAAGAGGATGAGGAAGAGGTTTAGCTTCTTCACAAAGTTAAGGCTTTGTGGTGGGATTGACTTCCAGTGGGGGAGGGAGGCATAGGTTTGCCAGGGTCCAGATTCAGTCTCCATTATTGCCCTAGGACTGCTTCTCAGCCTGGCCATTGCAAGATAGATAGAGATAGAGAGAGAGAGAGAGAGAGAGAGAGAGAGAGAGAGAGAGAGAGAGGAATGTTTCTTCATTTCAATCCACAGTTGCTCAAATCCGTTGATACTGAACCCATGGATACCTAGAGCTCACTGTAGTCAAAGAATTGTGTAAAGGTTTATCCACGCAATGCTTTTATTGGTCAGTTGCCTCCCCAAGTCACAGGATTTTACAGGGCATCAGCCAAGCCCAGAAACTATAGTCTGTGTGTGTGATTCAGGCTGCCATTAGATAATATAAGCAGAACAGTTAGACATATTTAGTTTCTGTGTTAACCTTGTTAACAACCATGAAATAGAAGATTCTTGCCATTTGTCAGCTACATTTGTAAGCTATTATAATCTATTACAGTATGTACAACACACAGTATTGCATAAACATAAATACAGGAGGAAATGATGCAGTTAACTCCCCCCTTTGGTTTTTGTTGTTGCTGTTGGAAGTGATCTCCTGAATCCAACATAACAATATTTTAAACAGTAGTTTGGCCCAGCTTCTTTGCTGCTGGCAGGAGCATTCCCTGAACTGTGTTCTCTTTCTCAGGGGAATAGGAAGATAAGTCTCAAGCAATTTTCTACAATTCACCCCTCCCTCTGCAGCTCCTCAGTGTCATGCACTTCTCCCTACAATCCTCTGGTGGGGAGAAGGCTGACAAAGATTGCTGCCTCGTCTGCTTCATCAGAGGGATTTCTCAGCTTTATTAGAAGTCTCCCACCTTGTTTCGGTTGGAGCCTTTCTCTCCATGGGAGGAATTTTCTGCATCCAACCCACTGATCTTCCACCTATGTGTATATTGATTGTTCTAACCATTTTATTATTGTTGTTGTTAAATTTTTGTGTGACTGTTTAAAACATATTAATTTCACTTGCAGGAAAAATACATTACAGTGGGCAATTGGTATCATCAGGGGTTTGGTTCCAGGATCTCCTGTGGATGCCAAAATCCATGGATGTTCAAGTTCTATTATATACAGTGGCACAGTAAAATGATTCCTTTATATCAAGTGGCAAAATCAAGGTTTGCTTCTTGGAATTTCTATTTTTAAAAATATTTTCAAACTGTGGATGTTTGACTCCATGGAAAAATAATCTGTGGATATGAAGAGGGATGTATTTTTTTTTAACATCTCTCAGTGACATGCACTTTTCATGTGGGGTTTGCTCAGCCCAGCCCAAATTATACCAGCTGGTTGTCGGCAAAGTCTGGACTACTTTATTCGTCAGTTCAGGATGTCATGATCTTAACTTTTCTGTATATTTAGAAATTGTTCCTCTGAAGAGTATTGTTTTCCCTCTGCAAGCAAGGGCTTGCAGTTTCTTTTTCAGTCACATGTTATGGAAGAGGAAGACTCCTTCTCTTAGCCCACAGAACTATTCTGTAAGAAGCTTGGGGAACTCCCATTCCTGTTGTTGTAGCAACTGGAATATTGTCTTGGTTCACATGGATACTTCCTTACAGCAGAAAGGCGCAGGGCTGTCTGCAGCCAAAACATACCATCTTTCATTCTTCCATATAGTGAATCAGTTGAAGATTATATTGCATTTATCTTGGTTGTGACACAGGAAATATTGTCTCACGCTGTAACATGAAACTTTTTTTATTTGAAAGGGCCTTTTAAAATGGAATTTCTGCTGACAAATTGCTACTTACAGCTGAAATGGGAGAGATTTGCTAAGTGGGAAAATAGAAATGATTCCTTTAAATATTAAAAAATAACTGCAAAATAAAATACAAAATAAAAATACAAAAAGGAAACAAACTGCAGTAATAGAAAATTAAAAAAATAAAATACATAATACAATAATAAAAAACACAATAAAATATAAACTTTGTATCAAGCATCTTTTGTGCTTTGTTTGTAGAGTGGATTAAGGATATTGTAAATTAACCTTTGGATGATTTCTGAAGTTACCTCATGAATGCATACACATCAAAATAATTATGGCAAGGATGTTCACTTTGTGGTCTTAAAGACCAGTAACACTCCTTAAGTCTCCCCCAAATAGATAACATAGCCAAAGGTGGTGGCAGTGGTTGGGAGCTGGAAACCAGCAAAATCTGGGAGGTCAAAAGTTTCCTACCCTTGGGTTAGATAGAAAGCTTGTTCTTTCTGGGAATCATCCATCCATCAGGCAGGATATTCTCTGAAGATTCCAATTCTGATCTCACGTGAGCATATATGCATGTAAGATCTTTTCAGAAGTCATTATTTGTGTACCAGATGCCAGCCACATATGCTGGCAAAACGTCAGAAAGAAACTCTGCTAGAACATGGCCACATAGCCCAAAAACCCTACAAAAAACTATGGATGCCGGCCATGAAAGCCTTCGACTTTACAACTCGAAACTCGTTTTTGTGGGAAGTCATTTGATCATTCATATTTTAATCAAAGCCTATAATTTTAATCAGAGATCACAACAGCATCTTCATTAGTTAAGGAAGAGCTTCTTTGCTGAGAAGGAGGCAGTAGCATTTCCTCAAGGGGTGCTGTGGCAAAGAAAGACAAAACTACATCAGTAGCACAAAGCCATATTTTGACAACAGTGTTAAGGCCAAAATAGGCAGGCAAGTGTACCTACAAGCTATGAAACTGAGGCCGAGGGAAGAAATGCTAAATTATTTTGTTAATTGAGCATCTCTTCTAAGTGCACAGGCCTTTTAAAAAGTTGGTTCAGATTAATTATTTTATAAATCACAAATCACAGTACAATCTTTAAAAAGCGCAAGTGACAGAGTCAGTGCCAAAAATAGAGATTCTGACTTTAGTGCTCAGTTGTATGTATTTGCTCTTCAGTATCTTTTCCAGTTCTTTCATAGCTGCCCTTCTCATTCCTAGTCTTCTTCTTGTTTCTTGACTGCAGTCTCCATTCTGGTTAATGTTTGATTCTAGATATGGGAATTATTTAACTATTTCAATTTTCTCATTGTCTAGCCTGAATTTGTATTTCTTCTGTGGTCATTATTTTTGTTTTCTTTATGTTCAGCATCAGATCTGCTTTTGCAATTTCATATTTGACCTTCCTTATTAACTGTTCCAATTTCTGAATGTCTTCTGCTAACGTTATGGTGTCGTCTGAATATCTTAGGTTGTTAATGTTGTTTCCTCCTATATTTACTCCTCCTTTTCTGATTCTACTTCTGCTTTTCTTATGATGTTTTCAGCATATAAGTCAAACAAGTAAGGTGATAGGATGCAGCCTTGCCTGACCCCTTTGCCTGTTGGGAACTATTCTGTTTCCCCAATTTTTCTTCTGAACATGGCCTCTTGTCCTTGGTACAGATTCCTCATCAGGACTATCAGATGTAGTGGCATTCCATAGCTTTTCATAACCTATACAATAAAATGTTTTGCAGTAGTCTATAAAACACATGGTGATTCTTTTCTGGAAATCTTTGGTGTGCTCCATTAGCTACTGCATGTTTGCAATGTGTTCCCTAGAGCCCCCTTTTTTTCTGAATCCTGCTTGCATCTCTGGAATTTCTCTCTCCATGTATGGTTGGAGTCTATGCTGCAGAATTTTGAGCATTATTTTGCTTGCATGTGAGATTAGTGCTATTCTCCTATAGTTGCTGCAGTCTTTTGTATCTCCTTTCCTTTGGATTGATATGTATATTGAGCATTTCCAGTCTGTTGGCCACCGCTGTGTTGTCCATATTTGTTGGCATATTTCAGTTAGCACTAAAGTTGCATCTGTCTGTAGGCACTGTAGCAGTTCAACTGGGATATCATCTGTTCCCGGTGATTCCCCCCTCCCAATTTCCTTTATTGCAGATTTGACTTCACTTCTTAAAATTTGGGGTTCATCTTCATACGGCTCCTCATTCAAAATATCATATCTTCCCTTATCTCATTTATGTAACTCTTCTGTGTTTTGCTTCCAGTGTCTTTTTATTTCTTCCTGTTCCTGTATAATGTTCCTTTTTTCTTCATAGAGCATCTCTGCCTTTGGTTCAAACTTGGCTTTAATTTCTCAGATTTTTTGATAGAGGTCTGTCATTCTTCCCTTTTTGTTGATTTCTTCCATTTCTCTGCATTGATCATTGTAGTATTTCTCCTTATTCCTGCGTGTCAGACGTTGGACAGTTGTGTTCACAAAAGGTCAACATGGGTTTCAGAGAAAGAAGTCATGCCAGACAAATTTAATCTCTTTTTTTGATAAAATTACCAGCTTGGTAGATGAAGGGAATGCTGTGGATATAGTATATCTTGATTTGAGTAAGGCTTTTGACAAGGTTCTCCATGACATTCTTGCAAACAAGCTAGTGAATCGTGGGCTAGACAAGGTAACCGTTACATGGGTTTGTAATGGGTTGTCCGGCCGAACCCAAAGGGTGCTCAACAATGGCTCCTTTTCATCCTGGAGAGAAGTGACCAGTGTAGTTCCACAGGGTTCTGTCCTGGGCCCAGTGCTATTCAACATCTTTATCAGTGACTTGGATGACAGAATTGGGGGCATACTTATCAAATTTGCAGATGACACCAAATTAGGAGGAGTAGCTAATACTCCAGAGGACAAGATCAAAATTCAAAAAGACCTTAATAGATTAGAAAGCTGGGCCAAAGCTAACAAAATGAATTTCAACACAGAGAAATGTGCACTTAGAGTGGAAAAATGAAATGAACAAATATAGGATGGGGGACACCTGGCTGAATGAGACGTGTGAAAGGGATCTAGGAGTCCAAGTAGAGCACAAATTGAACATGACTCAACAGTGCGATGCAGCAGCTAACACGTCCAATGCAACTGTAGACTGCATCAATAGAGGTATAGTGTCTAGATCAAGGGAAGTAATAGTGCCACTCTATTCTGCTTTGGTCAGGCTCCACCTGGAATACTGTGTCCAGATCTGGGCACCACAATTTAAAAAGGATGTTGAGAAACTGGAGCATGTCCAAAGGAAAGTGACTAAAATGGTGAAGGGTTTGGAAACCATGCCCTATGAGGAATGCCTTAGGAGCTGGGGATGTTTAGCCTGGAGAAGAGAAGGTTAAAGGGTGATATGATAGCCCTGTTTAAATATTTGAAGGGATGTCATATTGAGGAGGGAGCAAGCTTGTTTTCTGCTGCTCCAGAGACTAGGACCCAGAGCAATGGATGCAAGCTCCAGGAAAAGAGATTCCTCCTCAACATCAGGAGGAACTTCCTGACAGTAAGGGCTGTTCGACAGTGGAACAAACTCCCTCAAAGTGTAGTGGAGTCTCCTTCCTTAGAGGTCTTTAACAGAAGCTGGATGGCTATCTGTCGGGGATGCTTTGATTTAGATTTTCTGCATGTCAGGGGGTTGGACTGGATGGCCCTTGTGGTCTCTTCCAACTCTATGATTCTAGGGCAGGATACAAACCGCCATATAGTACGTATTGTATACGTACTAGGGTTAGGAAGGGGCGGTGCTTCCGCACCCCCCTAACCCTAGTACGTATACAATACGTACAAGATGGCGGCGCCCCTTCCACAGGGGCGCCGCCATCTTTACGTACTGGACGCATAGCGTCCAGACGTGTCGCGGCGCTAATGACGTCACGAATGCGCCCTTGGCGCTTCGCGACATCATCAGTGCGCCACGGAAAGAAGCTCCGAAATGGAGCTTCTTTTTTGCTCCGCGTGGGAGCCACGCGGTTTGGCTGCTGCAGCTCCCGTGCGGAGCAAATGGCGCCGGCGGGGGAACGCCGCAAAGTGGCGGTTTGTATCCCGCCTATGATTCTGGCTTTGTTCCTATCTCCCTTTGCTTTTGCTTTTCTTCTTTCCTTTATTGTATGAAGTGTTTCATCTGTTATCCATTGTTTCTTATCTTTCTTGTTTGGCCACTGTTAGTGTTTGCTTGCATTCATCCTTATGTCTTTGACTTCTGTCCACAGTTCCTCAAGTTCCTGGTCGGTTATATTCAATAGTTCAAATCTGTTTCTTACATTGTCCTTGAATTCATCTGAAATGTTATTCAGGGCATATTTTGATATAATGATGGTTTTTGCTTTCTTCTTCAGCTTAACTGCCGTGACCTAAAATCTGCCCCAGGCTGGCACATAGCACCTGTCTGTACAAGGCTATGTTACACTACCCACTATAACTGGTCCTAGTCTATGGGGCTGTAACCATCATCTGCACTACATATAATTCTTGTATTTTACACAATTGCTATATGTGGAATGATACAGCCTATCTATATTATATCTACTTCATTAAGCAAATCAATATGGATTAGCTAAAATACTATAGCTAATCCATATTGATTTGCTATAGTATTTTAGTGGCAGGTTCATATTGAAAAGTCTGGCATGGAAAATATTCAGAAATGAAACAGCAGTGCTCCCAATGCCAATAATATTGAAATTTCAGAGGGTTATACTGCTTTTCAGATCAACTGGGCTCACATCCAACTAAGTGACTCGAGGGCTGCTTTGCAACATACATCTACTTGCATCACATTGTACTGTACATTATTGCAACACATTATAGTTCTTTGTTCAAGAAGCAACCAAAACACATGGATTTAGAATGAAACAGTCCCCCATAACACATCAAAAGATTAGTAAAACAACCCTCATTTAAGCCACTATTAATTTTCAACCAGATAATTTCAGGTTAAAACCCCAAAATGGATCAACTACTCCCTCTAATGAAAATATTGCATTATTGCAACAGGAAAATATTGTGAAATCCTCTGAGAGACAGCTAATAAGATCCATGTGCTTCAGTGAAGCAAAGCTATTAAGACTGTAGGTGTTCTTCTCTTCCTAAATTACATTTGAAGCCACTGAGATGTAAACAGATGAGCAGATGAATTTTCCAGAGTCTCACAAACAGTTCTTAGTGAAAACATTTCCAATAATATATTACAGAGCAGAAACTGCAATCTGCATAGAAAACAAAAATCTGTACTTCAGTTTGATATCAAACACACATTACCATACAAACTGGCACTGATTTATAATCTGAAATCTATTGCAATGAACAGACTTATACACCCACGTTCCCTCTACTGTTTTGGCAACCATAAAATATTAAGACAGGCATTCTTAGTAAACAGTTTTTGGAAGTGAAATATAGTCACTTCAAAAGGAGAAAAGAACGAACATTTTTTTCAGGGGGGGAATATAGAGCTGTAGATGTGTATGCACAAAAAACATTGGCTTCCTCAATTAAGTAACAGAATAAAATCTGAATGGTTGGGATCTGTGATCTGAATAAATATTAATGAAAAACAGTGATATCCTAGGGATCTCTATTCAGAAGTAAATCCCACTGTACTGAAAGGGATTTGCTCCCTCATATGAGAATTCAGGACTGCAACCATATTGAATGAAGCTCACATCACTCAGTCAAAGATACTTAAAGATATCACAGAGAGCTTGGGCTAATAGATGATAAAAGAATATAAATGAATAAATAATGCAGCAATGGATCAGTTCTAATTCTTCCTCTTCCAAAAAGAAGCCAAACAAAGTACACCGCCCTCTGGATTTGTTTTCATTAAATGAACAGTGGAAGAACAATTTTTTAAAACAAGTCTTTCTTGTTCTGAAGAAATCCTGCTGAGAGAATACTTACTTGTGTGGTAGGAAGCAGCACTCTAGAAGAAGCTGCTATATTGTCACTGTCAAAGTGAACTGCCAAAATAAATGAGGAGGTGGAAAACAAATGCCTGAATTTCTATATTGTACCCTGAGTCCACACAAGACGGCTGATCAACAACCATAACTATTTCTGGAGTCCCAATACAGTATGGAAACTTGATCCATGTATTGACTTTGGCAGCTACATGTCTCTGAAGGACACCAGGAGGACTCTCACTGTCAGGCTAACAGCCCTTCTTAAACTGTTCCTCTGTTCACATGAGATGAGTTTATTGTTTACAAGTCAGCGGTCTCCAGACCACAATGTGTTTGGAAGTCAATGGTAAACTTCATTGTGCTCTGCTGGGGATCTAAAAAGGCAGCAGCAGCCTCTACTCAACACATTCCTGGTGAAAATTAAATGCAGTAGCCCATGAACAATGCCGAATGTTGACAGCAGATCACTGGACTGTCATGCCTTCCATCAAGAACGATGGTGAAAGCTCATAGCTTCAATACCATTAGCCAGGGTGCTGTAAGAATATTTCTTCTTGTTAAGATAACATATATTTTGAAACATCTGTTCTCTTAAAACTGTTAAATGAATTACTACACACACACACAGAGAGAGAGAGAGAGAGAGAGAGAGAGAGACCCCAATATACTAAAAGCCACCAGCACCACCTGGGGCATAGAACAGAGGCAGGACTCTGCCAGGATTGTTCAGACACTGAAATATAGGTGATTACAAACATGAAATTGATTTTTACACCTTCTGGTTGGCCTAATATAAATATCATCAATATAGACTTTGGATGTTTAAAATAGGGGCAGAAAGTCTTTCAGAAACTTCACAGAAGGAACTTTCAACAATCAATTTGTGTGGATGAGCTCTCCTTTATCCACTTTCTAGCATCCTGAATAGTTAAAGAGCTATCCAAGATTTTCAAGGAATGAACTAGAGATATAGTAATGTGTATTGCTATCTGGCTCAAAGTCCAAAACCAGGGTGTGGAAAGTGTAATGGTTGGTTCAAAACATTTTGGTTCCTGAAATGAAGCAACTTATGGTGCCCTCAATGCGGTCAAGCATGTATTTCACATTGCTAGCTATGTTATTTTTGAATTATGAAGCAGAAATTCCCACAACTACTTCTTTCCATTCCTGGCAGAATAACTAGACTACTAACAATTTGTTGGCTTTTCATGACACCCAAAATCGGCTATTTGATATGGCTATGTAATAGTAGGATGGGCTCAGGAAGACACCATATATATTATGCTGTATGCACAGCACAGGTTGATAGCAATAGCAATAGCAAGTACTGTACATTTCTATACCACTTATCAGTGCACTTAAGGACTCCCTAAGCGGTTTACAAAGTGCATGGTTTCTCTGGAGGAAATTAAGCTACCTTCAGACTTTGGATGCCTAGTTCATAGTTCTGGTGAACCACACTGTCAGCCACAAAAATCATGTTGCAGTGAACTATGGTTAATATCCAAGACATGGGAAGACACCTGGGTGACTCCCATATGTCTTTGATTATACGTAACTCTCATAAGCGCCAACCAGTATACCCAATGGTAAGGAACTGTAGTCCTAAACATCTGAAGGACCCAGTTGCCTCTCTCTGCAATTCTCATAGCCCATTGTCTTCCTGCTCCCCAAACAATCATGGCTACTCTTTGGAAATGCAATAAACAAAAAAAGAAACCAATAATGAATAAGCATATACTAGACAACTTTGGTGGACCCAGGTCCCGATTTTCCTCTCTATGATCCACAAAGATTGCCAAAAATGCAATTTTTGGTACATGGGTGGCCAGGTGCCCATTGTCACCGAGAACCTGCCCGGACCTTATCTGACACTGAACACTGGACAAATCACACCCATATACGGCTGGAGGGTGGAAGGAACAAGGAAGCAAGAGAAATTGGGAAGAGATCGGCGGATAAAGGGGGAAAGGGCAGAGCAATCAGTGAGAGTGAGAGAGTTAAAAAGGGATGAGATGTGGAAGAAGCAGGTGGAAGGTCAGAGAAAGAGGGGCCAGACAGAGACGAGGGAGAGGCAGTTGAGGAGGAACTAGGGGTAAGGCAGGAATGCAGCCAAGGGGAATGGGAAGCAGTCACAATAAGGGAAAAGAGTAGGTTAGTGAAGGAGTATGGAAGGGAAGCCCTGAAGGGCCACTGCCTCAGACACCCTATGACTGATCCTCTTGAGTAAGATCTGCCATGGGTGGAACAAACCATGGATGTCCCAAATGACAGTACCAATGGGTCCCTCCTATATCTCCAGATGTCAGATTTCTAGAAACTGAAGGGCCCTGACATGCTAGGCCCCTGGGGGAATGAGAAGGTAGAGTGGGAGCCTCTAGAAAAGGTTAAAGCCCAGGGTTGGAGTGTCTGAGGAAAAGTGAAATGGGGAACAGGGGAAACTCTTATAAGTTATGTGTGTAATGTGTTGTCTTTGGTCACTATCTTCTTTATCCCCCTCCCCCTCTGCCCAGAAGAAAGTTATTCTGGACATTAATAAATTACTTGGTAATAGTAAATTGGAACCACGTGCTTGCAGTGGTCAACATGGAAACTGGTGGAAGGAGATGAACCAGCCTCCCATGAGCACACTCACAAAGTTACTCAATTAAAAGTTGAATTGCTGCTCTAGGACGCTTCAAAAAGGAGCACTACACCCTGTTTTTGGCCACATAACAGTGTGATCTGGAAGAACCCAGGGAGAGACACATGCAGCCCAAGGTCTACACTTTGCTCAACCCTGTAATGACATTTGAAATATCATCTGGAACAATGGATGCAAGCTACAGGAAAAGAGATTCCACCTCAACATTAGGAAGAACTTCCTGACAGTAAGGGCTGTCCAACAGTGGAACAAACTCCCTCGGAGTGTAGTGGAATCTCCCTCCTTGGATGTCTTTAAGCAGAGGCTGGATGGCCATCTGTCAGGGATGCACTGATTTGGATTTCCTGCATGGCAGGGGGTTGGACTGGATGGCCCTTGTGGTCTCTTCCAACTCTATTGTTCTATGATTCTATTATTCTAACGGCTCCTCAATCAGCAAAATGCAATCATAGTTCAGTTGTTTACATCCACTCCTACTCCCTGTGACTAAATGGAAAGATACAGTTTTTATGAAATATTCAAAATATGTGTTTCTCAAGTGTTTTGAAACCCTGATGGGGAGAATCCTAGATTGATGAGACTCTTCACAATTGAGAACTTATTCTATTCAAAATTCACAATTTTTTTTGCCACTGAAAAAAACATTTTCTGAAGAGAAAATAATACTTCTGCGCCTAGTAGAAAACACTGTATAGAAAACACATAGTACAAAACACTGCTCTGTGTAGAAAACACTGTTTCACATAAAAGCAAATCTATTTTCTGAGTAAAAATTCCTTTTGCAGATTATGTACAGAATTAGACCCAAACTGCAAATAGTCTTCGAAAGAGTTTTCAGTTTTCAAAGATGTTCTTGGAGCTGGAAGAAATTGCTAATATTATTTGTTGCTTCCTTCAAGAATGAAATCAGTGAAGAATGACACCCTTAATTGTCACTTAAGAACATTTAAGATTTAAGATGAACACCTTTAATGAAAGGAGGCTGAAATCACTGGAATTATTTTCAACTGCAAAGTTTCAGCTTTGCAAGTCAAAATCCTAATACTTTCATATTAGTCGCAAAATACCAGGTGGAAAAAGAGAAGAGAAGCAGTGACAAGGACAAAGCATTCTACACAGTCCACCCTCCCTATACGCAGGGGTCTGTTCTGGACCCCCCCCCCCCCCCGCATATGGGGAAAAGACCATATGCTCAAGCCCCATAGAAAATAATAGAGTGTATGCTTGCGGTGTGGGGGGGACAGTGCGGATATGCACCCTATTACTACTTCTAGGGCTTGCCTTCTGCGTAAGCGCAAAGCTGCAGAAGGCAAGCCCACCTATGGGGAGAGCCAACTGTATATACACGGGGTATTGAATGCCTTCTACACATGTTCTGTCCTCCTCTTAAACTAAGGACAACAGGTTTTTAATGACCTCGAGTCTACTCTGCCCTAGTCTACCTGTTCAGCAGCACTAATTATTTCGCATTGTGTAAATTTATAGTCACAGAAAATGATAGTATGAACACCACTAGTCTGTTCCTTGAGACAGCTTAGCTATGATGTTCATGGAAAGCATAAATAAAAGCCTTAAGTTTCAACTCTGATAGTCCAACAAATGGGTTAAGATAATAATATCTGCTATCCTATAAAAGGTGTAAGCGAGAAAATGAAAGATTCCATACAACCATTAGTAAAGCAATAGAGACTGACCACCCAAGAATATAATCACTCCCAAGACAACATTATGTGTTATCTAATATAAGATTTTCATAGTTGATATGTAGGAATTATAAGAGAACAAAGTTGTAATGAATACTAAAGTTATTATTCATAGCATTTTTAAAAAACATAAAATAAATGAAATAATAATAATAATAATAATAATAATAATAAAAATTTATTTGTATCCCACCCCTCTGAGAACAATCGGGGTGGCTAACAAAGTTAAAAATACAAAACATAAAATCCCTGGTACCCTCCCCTCCTTAAAAAAGTATTAATTTCAATGCAATATTTAAAAAACAGAACAAATTATGATATGAGCCAAAGAAATGAAACTGGGTAGGATCCAAAGGAGCTCTCCTACATGTAGAAAGCATCTTCAGCTCAAGAAAGGCACTTCTGTACTTTATGCAAGTGTTGGTGTGTATACGTGCTTTCAAATTGCCTGCTGACTTATGGCAACCCCATTAATTTCATAGGATTTTCTTAGGCAAGGAATACCATGTACACTAGCCACGCCATTAAGAAGCAGAGAGCCAATTACACAGCAAACTATAGCACTGTATGTGTTCTTCAGTAAGTGATTTGTGGAACAGCTCTTCTGGCTATTTACCTTTTGCTCACGTTCTTAGGATCCAACCCGTTAATATCTTTCATCAAGATCTGATGGCACAGTCAGTATGCGGCCTTTCCTCTCTCATCAATCACAAAGATATGGTTTGTTTTTCATGGTGATAAGTATCACTGCTTTACACACCCTTCCTCAATTTACAGAATATACCACCTTAAGGCACAAAATTTGCTTGTGCTGTGCACAGGAACAGTGGCTGGACTGATGCCACAGCTGGACGGATGCCATCGCCTGCCATGCTAATCTGCCACTGAACTGGAATAAGTTAGGATCTTAAGGCTTCAATGGCGGAAAAGTTTACTAAGCCAATAATCAGTTGCTATTCATGTTCGGAAGAGCAGCTTACCTTAATAACCAATTTGTGTGATGTCATGACAGGCTCTTCAATTTCACAGGGTGCCTGGAAGGTAAATAAAGGAAGAGTCACATTAGGGAAGAGGCAATGAATATTGACACTAAAGTCTTAAGTGTCAGAATGCTCACAACAGATAGAGATGGAGAGGCTTTTGGTACATATATGTGTACAGCATCTGGTTTCTTTTTACTTGGTAACTCAGTTGCAGAGAGTGGCAACAAACTCCCAATATTCCCCCGCCTGACTCTGACCCTGTGTGTTTTGTGTGATGACCATGATGGCTGGTTGATTCTGGGAAAAGTTATTTTCCTAAGCTGTGTCCAACTGGCAGTCAAATTGGACTAGACAAGGGAGACCAATCAAGTGCCTATCTCTGTGGTGTGTGTGTTTTACTTTATACTGCAGCCACAAACAGTTGTTAATCTAATTGGCCCAACAATGTAAACTAGGGCAGGGCCTTTCTGGTGTTGAACTTCCTCCCAAGGGAATATGCATTTGACTTAATCAATGCTGGCTTTTAAGTGGGCCACAAAACCTATTCTACTTTAATTTGTGTTTAACTAAGTATTCAATAGTTTTTCTGCTGCTTTTACATTCTGTTCCAATGTCATAATTAGTTTTAGATGAACACTGGTATGGACAATTACCATAAGTGTTTTAAGCTGTTGCATTTTATTTTAAATATCATACAGTATTATAATATTATGTATACTATTCTTCCATGGGAGGGCTTTGCTCTGAAAGAAAGCCTAGAAATAGTTTCAGAAAAATAATTGGAGAGAAAGAGTTATTTTTTTCTCTATCCCGGTGGGCTGTGTTTCTGATCAAAATCTCCATCACCCCAACCCCCAGCCACTGCTTTCCCACCTGCTGGAAAGGGAAGCAGATTGAGGGAAGGCAAATGTAAACATCTCATCTCAGAGATACCATGATTAAATTTGGAGCCCCCCTGCTGTGCAGTAAAGCAAAAATAAAACACCAGTAGATAGTTCCAAGTTTTTCATGTGCTGCCTAGTTTGAATCTGAGCAGACTCAGATTCTTTACTGTAGTAACATGGGATGTGCAATCTTCTGTTGGGCAATGTTTTCAGTGCCTTTCTGGGGCATGCACACTGAAATAGATGATGATACCTCTGTTAAAAAGCCCTATATTTAGGAAAAATGAAAATGTTATCTGAATTCACTCATGCACCTTACCAATGGAGGCTGTGCTACAAATAAGCATGTGTGAAACAGCCTGAGAATGTTAATTTTTCTTATTAACATTTTTGATTTTACTTGAATATCTGGTTAACATTAAAAACAGGGTATCTACCACTCTAAGTCTTTCACAAGAAAAAATAATGGCTTTAAGGGAGCAACATCATCTATCCTTTTTATACTGGGAAACATTTCAAAAAGGACTCTAAGCAGCAGCAGGAGGAGGCATTTTCATAAATGCTATTTGCTCCTTTTCTGACAAAAAGGACATAGGTTAACCGTATGGATTTACAGCAGAGCTCCAAAACAAATAAACATATAGGAAAAGAAAAATGGGGGCTGGTGGGAGAAGAGTATAAGTTCCCAAAACAATTACAAAAGGAAGGCTTGGTCCACCTTTGTTCTCTGGGTCCTGCTACAGAAAATAGCTGAAGCATCCTGCCTTGGGGTCCTTAGTGGGGCCATTCAGTTGGTTAAAATAACTTGTGAGATCCAGGTTCTAGTCTCCACAGACCTGACTCTCAGTGAAGGATCTTGAGTTAGTCCATTTTCCTCAGCCTGATTCACTTTACAGAATTTTTGTGAGAATAAGATGGGGAAAATGAAAGGTGTATACACTGTTTTAAGCTCGTTGGAAAAAAGAGTATAAATGTCATTATTTGAAAAAATAAATAGTGTCAAGAACTGCTAGTTTCCTCACCACTCCAGACTAGTGCTGTTTCAAAGTTATGAGCGGTCCCTAGGCGAGCAGAAAAGGGATGCAATGTGCTTTTTTGCTCACCCAGCAGCCACGCCAGTCCCACAGGGTGTATTGCCCCACCGGA
Source organism: Sceloporus occidentalis (assembly GCA_023333645.1). Classification (NCBI taxonomy): domain Eukaryota; kingdom Metazoa; phylum Chordata; class Lepidosauria; order Squamata; family Phrynosomatidae; genus Sceloporus; species Sceloporus occidentalis. Next base: position 15,537,546 of record JALMGF010000004.1, read on the forward strand.
TGTACCAGGGTGATCAGATGTCATAACCACAAAGGAAGACAAGACACCTCGAAATGTAGGATACTCAGGAAAAAATGGGGACATGACCAAATAAAAGCTCGAAACACTCATAGAAATATAAATTCATGCTTCTTAGGCTCAAAATATTTTGAGGATATTTTGGAATTCCTCCTGGACAGAAGTTTGAAATGGAGGACATTTCTGAGAAAAAGAAGGTATCTGATCACCCTGTCTTTCGGGTGTCATCTGGTGTGGTCACCAAGTGACACTATTGTCTAAAAATGGCAGCCTCTCAGCACTCCCATTGCATGTAACCCTCAGCCATTGGTTGCCTTGAGGTTGGGGTGGCCCTGTTGGTGGTGGTTGGGGTGCCCCTTGTGGCTGTGATGTTTAAAGTTGCTGTGGGACTGGTCAGGGTTGCTACTGCAATGCTGGGGATAGAGATGGCAAGATTGCCGACTTTTGCCTGCCAACCATTTCCACCTGGGGTAGCTGTTGCCCCAGGCCCATGTCTTGTCCATCACCAACTCCCGCGACTCCATCATTCCTCTCCAGCAATAGTACTTGCACCATTGCCTACAGTATCATCACGTCTTCTCGAAGTTCCTGAAGTTCTCCTTCACAAGCTTCCTCCTCCAGATATGGGCACTCGGGGGCCCTGTTTTAATGCCTGCTACCACAGCAACACAACCACTGCTCAAGGCACATTGGGATAGAGCTGAGTGATGACTCATTACTCAAAGACACAAAACACTTATTGTTGGACCCCTTGAAATGCCATATTGCACCCCAGATTGGGAACCCCTGCATTATACAAAATGGGCTTGGCCAGAACGTTAATGGTATAGACAGAAAAAAATGCCTGAATAGGATTTCTCTAGGCACTGTAATACGTGGCCTATATTTTCCTCTGACAGAGAAGACAAGCCTAGATTGAAAGGCTGCCAAATACTTTATCCTGTATCATACACTACATAAGTATTTAGCTTCCCTTTGGGCTTGCTAGCCGCTGCCCTTGATCATGCTTCAGGCTAAAGGAGGGGAAAACACAGGCCATTCATCAGGCAGACTCAAATGCTTTTCTACATTCCTCAAGCCATGGGAAAAATAGAGTAGATTCTTTTTATTACTTATCTTTGCACTTCAACACTCAAACAGTCCGACAGAAGGGCGAATGCCGGTAATTAAAAGCAAATGTTTTTCTGAATTCAAAATAAAACAGGACAGGATAAAAGCTTATGGAGTAGAGCCTTGGAATAAAGAGCAAGGGGGAGAGCAATTCAGTGTCAGGAAAGGGCTCAGCTGTAACAAACTATTCAGGCAGAATTTATTTAAGGCTTAAGAAAAAACAGCAAACCAAACACAGCACTCAATAAGAACACAGTGAAATAGAACTTAAGGGCACAATTCTACTTTAAAGGGTCATACAATTACTGAGATTACTTTAGCCAAGAAGTTTTGAGACAACGCAACTTAGGTGGCATGAGAGAGTAGACTGCTTACCCTTAGATCAAGCACTAAGGTCCTTTCACATTGTGCATTTATAGTGTTATGATTCCAGTTTCACTCCCATGGCAACATCCTGTGGAATCCAGGGATTTGTAGTCTGGTGAGGCACTAGAATTCCCTGGTTGAGAACCCTTCCCTAAAATACAAATCTCAGGAGCTCAGAAGATAGAACCGTGATAATTAGAATGGAATCATAGTGCTATAATTACATAATGTGAAAGTAACTCTTGCTCAGGGTGATCAGATGTCCACACTCCAAAGGAAGACAAGGCACCACAAAATGTAGGACTTTACCAAATAAAAGCAAAGAACACTCATATAAGGGCATGCTTCTTAATGCTCAAAAAGGAGGACATTTTGGAATTCCTCCTGGACAGAAGGATGAAATGGAGGACATGTACTGGAAAAAGAATGTGTGGTCACCCTGCCCTTGTTTGCTTAACATGTTTCTGGCCTGTACCAGATGCGATGGCAGCAGCAACACATAGTACAGAAAAATCTGCAGTGGGAAATTCTACACTAGATCTTTTCTCTCTCATCACTACGTTTGAGTTCTCTATGTGCAGAAATGTTACCGAATGCAGATTCTCTTTCAGTCATGAGTCCCACCTGCAACCTCAGACAGAACAGCCAAATAATTAGTTGTCCACCTGTATGAAAACTATGATCAAATGGTGTATAGCTGCCGCCGCTGTGGTATGTGATAAGTATTCATATTGCTCTTACTTGGCCAGCCACTCACATTATTTAATAATACAAGATGATCTACATTTGGAAAATGTTCAAGATTCTTTCCAGGTACTGCCTCTACAGCTCTGTAACATGCCACATCTCCACTAGGTACCATCACAACTACATTTTTTTTTTAAAAAAGTAGCTTTTACATCATAAAAAAGAAAGAAGGAAGAGGGAGGGGAAAGAAATGTTTATTTTCTCATGAGTTTTTATGGATATAAGCCCACTTCTTCTGACGTGGCACTAAATGGACTAATTCCACCTAAGAATTTGAGCCCCCCCCCCTACTTCTAGCACTCTGCATGATTGCCACCAAAAAGGGTGGCAAAGAGAAGATGGGAAAATAAAGACATCTTTACATGTACAACAGTGACATTTCATGAGAAATCAAAAAATAAAACAGACAGCTTCATTTATATATCACTTCATACTGAAGTAACAGTGTCTAAGCGGTAATCAACTGCAAATCTTATTCAACTAGCAGATGTGTCCCTGCTATGTTGTCTCCTAAAGTGCAGCCATACTGGTCAAGCTGCCTTCACTGCTATTCCAAACTTTTCTGAGATGTAGGAACCAAGCACAGGCATGGCATAGCCCCAAATAAACTTATGTAGTAAGGTAGGCTCATCTGCAAAACTGCCTTTGATGAACTAAGCCATATATCCTAGATCCCAAGTACTGTACATCTTACTTTGCTCAAGCAAGCAAACAAGTCACTTGCTGTGACAGAAGGTACCCTCTTCCTACCAACAGGATCACAATCCAATCTGTCATATTGCACCAAGTTTAAGCTCTGATCAAAAGCCAAACAGTAGGTCTCTCCAAAGTTTTTTTTTTTTAACAACTGAGACAACCTCTTCTCTCAAAGAGCAAAAAGAAGCTGGGATTATTCGAGAATAATTGTTTTGCTACTGTTTGTTTTGCTTCATTTCTCAAGCATGGGAAGTAATTAATCTGTAACCCAAGTATGTCCATCTCAGCATTTTCCAAGTGCATGTCACATCATCTTCAAACCGCAAAAAAGAAAAAGAAAAGGAAAGGAAAAAGAAGTCAGCATTTGTATATTTACGCTTCACTTGCATTCATGTTACGATTCCTGCTTGTGTCCTTTGTGGTCAAGTAAATTCTAAACAATTAAGACTGCAGTCCTATTCATGTTAGCTGGGAGTAAGACCTATTCACCTTAGTGAGACAAATTTAGGATTGTTGAACACAAAAAGACTGTACAGAACCTTGGATGACTGTAAAGAATTAAAAATGCTCAGATGCTTCTTGTTGGTGGAGTTGCTAATTTATTTATTTATTTTAAAAAAACAAGCCTAAAATTATAATGGAAGTCTGATCAAGAGTTCAGCAAGAGCATGCTGAACGATTTTCCAGGGCAGTAATTTTCTAGTTGTCTGTGCTACTACTGCAGTGACAGATGCTATACGGCTTACAGTGGACATTTCAGAACCTCTTTAAACTATGAATGATGTGCTTTATGAACCGTCATTCTGCCCCCATATAATAAGAATAAAGATATAATTCATCAACCAATTCAGCAAAGTGCTTAGAGAAGCACTAGGAAAATCCCACATGCCAAAAATTTGTGGTTGCCACCAAGGAATTTGAGGTGCCCTCCTTTTCCAGCACTTTATATGGTTGCCACCTAAAAGGGTGGCAGGAAGAAGTTGGAAAAACAGAGTCATCTTTACATGTACTGTAGTATTCATCCAGGTAATTTTCACGTCACAATACTTTCTCAATTATCACACTGACACCTACAAGACTAGGATCTGACATGACTCTGAAGCAGATGCCACTAGCAAGCTCTGATGCAGATCTAAGTGCATCAGAGACCCGAGCAAGAACTGCGCGCTCACATACAAAATAATTAAAGTGAAACTTTAAATTAAAGCCATGCTTTGAGACAATTTCATCAGAGTTGCCAATGCAACTCCATGTCTTTTCAATTAGAGGCATTATTCCTAAATGTCATCTTAGTCACATCCTTGCTTGATCAGGCCAAGGATCATCTCCTCCATAGGGCAGAAGAGCAGGTCATGCTTTAATCCCAGATTATTTCCTCTCCAGAGTGGGGCATTGCCACCAATAATGGAATCACAAATGATGTGTTAGGAATGCAAAGTGGTACAGATGCTAGGAGAACAGGCATATAGAGGCAATGAGTGAGAGGAGGATTTAGAAAACACATCCGAACACTGTATTATCCCAAGTTTAAACACTAGTGACAAACCAAATACAACAAGATGGATGAAACCTGTGAAGCTGCTTTCTTTTCAAGGGACAACCAAACATATAAGGATATTTAGATTATCGTCACAAATTCTGTTGCACAAAAAACATTCTTACGGGCTAGCATGACCAAGACTGGGAAGATCTAGATTCTCAGTCCACCTACAGAGGTCACAAATCTAAAATAATAAATAGCATCAGAGTGGAAGGAGTAAAGACTGGAATTATTACCTTGGCTATTTTTTTAAAGTCCTACAGATTTTATTAACATGAACAACAATAGGTTTGCAGCATGGCCCCATAATTTGGGTTACTTAAATTTGGTATATATTTAGTTTATACAGAATCCAGGACAGTGCGAGATGGACATATGATTTGGGGGATATACCTGTTTCCTCTGGTATACATTCCCCAACTCACATGCCCTGCCGTCTGTCATCTCACCCTGTTCTGGATTCTAAGAGAGAGAGAGAAAACACATCTCTAATTAAGTTATATAAGTAAATTAAGGATTTTATTGGCATAGTAGCAGGTAAACCATATTGCATAAAACACTACAGGGATTCAATTGCATGCTTGACAGAGACTAGGCCACACTCTGTGAAAATGGTAAACAGTTTTGTGGGTCATACTGGTGTGGCTTAGTGGTTTGAGTGTTGGACTACAACTCTGGAGACCAGAGTTCGATTTCCTGCTCAGCCCTGAAACCCATTGGCTGACTTTGGGCAAGTCACATACTCTCAGCCTCAGGGGAAGGCAATGGCAAACCTCCTCTGAACAAATCTTGCGAAGAAAACCCTGAGATAGGGTCGCCATAAGTAGGAAGTGTCTTGAAGGCACACAACAACAACAACAACAACAACAATAACAAACCACTTCAGAGTAGTTCTCTTCAGGTGAAACCTTTTGTGACATCTTTCAGTATGAGTTGGGCCATACCAAACAAGCCCCACCAGAGTGAACTTCTGCAGAGGACGAAACCTTCTGGGGAAATCCATGCAGGTAACAGGTTCCTCCAGTCCTCTCACGTACATGTGTGCTAGGGAGGAAGGCCTGCTCCCAAGAGAAAGCATAAGCAGTTCACCTGAATAAGGCTACTATAAGATAGGTCCCAGATAATAGAATATGGTACCAAAACAAAGATATTTGCAAAAATAATTGCAAATAGGAAAATAGAAAATAAAATAGGATAAAATATAAAAAAACGCACAAAACTGCTAAAATTATATAACACACCAATACCATTTTTGAAATTGTTCATTCTTGCATGTGAGAATTAAACAATTGATTATTTTTATCCCTACCCTGAACAAACAGCTTACCCTAGAAAAGATTATGGGAATCCTCTTTTCTATTATCTCTTACACTATCCTACATCATTATGTAGAGAGATCTTGTAGCAACTTTGAGACTAACTGAAAGAAAGACATTGGCAGGGTGAGATTTTGTAAAATCTCTATGAAAGCCAACTTCTTTCTTTCAGTTAGTCTCAAAGGTGCAACAAGATCTCTCTACATATTGATTCTACAGACTAACACAGCTATACAGTATCTTTGTTTCCTATATCATATTAGCAAACCCATTCTCCAAGTGAGAATTCTTATGTAGCCACCATCCATGCCCAAGAGACAGCTATAAGAAGGCCTCGGGTTCATCAAAGATCTTCAGATGTTTAAAAAGAAGCTGGGTGGTGGTGGTGGAGATAGCCCAACACACACTAAATATGTTCAGATTGCTTCCAGTTTGCTTCCAAGCAAGATGCTGGTCTTGACCTACAAAGCCCCAAGAACATGGTTTCTGAAACATCACCTCTGCCCATATCAGCCTGCCTCATATTCTAAGATAATAAGCAGAAGTCTTACTGTGTATTTCAGTGTTGGAGAATGAAAGGAGGGGAGTGAGAAAGAAAGTACGGTGAGTCAGACATGCAAGTAGAGATCTGAGCACGATCAGACCTCTGGAACAGAGAAGATACAGTTTTGACACTATGTTGCAGTCCCTGAGTCAACAAAATGAATGAATAAATAAATAAAATGTACAAAGCCAGAACAGAACAGAAGGCTCACATCTCAAGTAAGTCTAAGTTCTTCTCTGTCCTTCTCCTTACCAGTACAGAATTTTATTCTAAATTATTAAGAAAACCTGGCCATTTTAGTTCTCCATGTAATGCAACAGCAACATCTAGTGTTCAGTAAAATTATCGCTGCAAGATGGGTTGCTGGTTACATAAAACCACAGCTTTATTATTTCTGCTCCAATTGTTCTCTGATGCTGGGTATCTGGAGTTTTCTGCAAATGAGCTCCCAGGTGAAAATCTTTGCATCTTCTCCATACCTAGTACAATTGGTCCTCCATATCCATGGATTCAAGCATCCATGGTTTGAAAACATTCTCTCTCTCTCTATGTGTGTGTGTTCAAAAATGCAAACCTTGATTATGTCATTTTATACATTTTATGTCACCATCTTACTATGCCATTATATTTAATGGGACTTGAGCATCTACAGATTTTGGTAGCCTTGTGGATCCTGGAACCAAACCTCAGCAGATACCAAGGGCCTAGTATAAATCACCAATTTTCCTGAAAGAGAAAGACTTTTATCAGACATGGTTATTATGTATACTTTCTCAATTTCCATTTCTTCTCATGCCACTGATTACATAGCTCACCTACTCTAATAGGACAGCAAATCATGCATTTGATGGAATGAGCTCCTAGCCATGAAAGCTTATACTCAATGAAAATTACTGTTTCCAATTTCTACGGTGTTTGTAGGCTTCCAGCATCTGCTGGAATACATAACTTCTTTTTACTGGTCATACTGGCTGGATCTGATGGGAACTGGAGTCCAATATCTGGAGGGCTACAAGCCCCACACCCCTGGATTATAGACTGATTTGGAGCTTCTTACAGCCAGATTGGCTTAACAGTAGTATCCCCATTTTGCAGATAAAGGATTATAGAAGCTTGCCTAAGGCTTCCTACCAGATGCAAAATTTGAAGCTAGGATGATAGACAAAGAGACATACATCCAGATGTATGGTTCACACACTGAACCTCCCCAATACCAAACTTTAGAGGAGAAGACATCCCTTTAAAAGGATATCTCTATTTAGACTGCAAAACTAGAATGCACAGAATCCAGTAGTCCTCCATTAAGGTAGTGCTGCTTTCTAGTGGATAGCTCAGGTATCAGGTACCAAAACCATTTTTTTGTGTACTTGTCTAACTGTTGTAAATTGGGATATCTGCCTGCAATATTCCTGATGTCAATGTCCCAGCATATTAAGATTTCCCATGTCTTTGTATAACTGTTCCTCACCTTGCTTAGCCCTCCCTATCTGGCTGTCCTGATAAACAGCTACACAGTTTGAGGATGGGCTGCAGCTATATATGTTCATTGAACAATTAAGGAACTGATACGTTTCTTAATTCAAATGAGTTAAATTTACTAGTTTGCACTGATTGGCTGGACATATGCACACACCCTTACAGCAAAATGTTTTCTCCAGAGATGAGAAAACTTGTGTATCACTGAAGAGTGAGGCAACCTGGATCTCAACAGAAGCATCTCTTTTTGTCCTGCTAATGTTATTTTAAAAGAATTCTTCCTGAAGTACCCACATGGCCAGAAGGAGGAGAGGCCAGCTTGTATCAGCATCACCTGAACATAGAACAATAACATCTTCAAAATGTAGACTTGTGAGACAAACATTGTCATATATTTTTTTCTCCTGTAAGATGTTTAACATCTTTGCCTGATGGATCTTCGAAAGCTTTCAATGTGTATTTTGTGCATCTTCGTTGGCCAATAAATGTATCACTGTTTTGTGGATTTTGGATATTATAGTACTTTATTACATGGCCAACATGGCTATCCCTGGATATGTTTTGTGTATCACAGTGTTAGAAGGGATGTTAGATGTTATATAAGGGCTTTCCAGACTGCCCCAAAAGGGCGGGCTGGAGGTGCTCAGTTTTCCTCTGGAGGGACGCCGCAGCAGCTAAATTGTGCGGCATCCCTCCGCCCCAAAAAGCTGGAAAAAACAGGTTATTTGTGGCGCACATGGACGACATCATCAGTGCACCATTGGTGCGTCCATGATGCAAGCGCGGTGCCTGGACATGCGGATGCGGCACCGCACTTGCTTCATGGACATGCACCCCGTATGGGCAGGGCCACGCAGGCATGGCTCCACCAGCATGAACTAGGGTTCTGGAACATGCGGTTGCTGTGTGCTCCAGAACCCTAGAATCAGCGCCAGCCCACTGCTTTTGGCCCATTTGTACCAGGCCATAATCTACAGTACATCCTGCTTAATGATAGATCCACCGCATCAAATACAAGCGCTGAATGCCCCCAGTGAAGGAGAAAACACTACCTTCTGAGTCAGCGTATCCTGCTATCCAAAAGCTCTTGCCAATGTGAAATTTCTTCATGTCCAACCGAAATCTACTTCCTCACAATCACTATCCATTGGTTCTTGTCTTGCCCTTGGGAACATCAAGCCTGTCCCTTTTTCTGCCTGATAATTCTTCAGTTATTTGAAGATTATTCAACCATTTGAAGATTCCTATTGTCTTCCCTTAATCTTCTCTCCTCCAGCCTTTATATTCCTATTTTCACATTAAGCATCACTGATTAACAGAGATGTGGGTTTTCCGGAAAATTTCCAGTGTTATCTAATTTATGTTATCTAACTTACTATTATCTAATGTTATCTAAATTACATTATAATGTTATCTAATTTAATATAATTGGTTTAAATATTATAATCAAATTAGTTTAAAGCTTTATGTTGACATTATTTTATTGGAATATTTTTACTAATAAAAAGAGAACAGCATCTAATTCTCTTATATTTAACAAAAAATGGTTATATATGGAAGAACCACTTTTTTTAAGGTGACATACCTAGAAACATGGGTAATAAATTTATATCAGCAGTTTACTTTTCTTTTGCTGAAGTATAAATCTCCCCAAATACTCACATGTCTCTTCGTCTTGTAGATTCCTCCACTGGCTTCCAGTTTGGGCCAGGGTTCATTATAAATAAATAAATAATATAATAAAACTTTTATTTATACCCCGCTTTTTGTTAAAACAATCAAAGCGGCTTACAACAGTTAGTGACTTACAACATCTTGGCCTCAGAGGGAGCCATCAGGCAGACCAGCAACATCTTAGACTGCCTGAAGGAAGAGGCCCCTCCCTCCTCAACTGTCATCTCGGCCTCAGAGGGAGTCATCAGGCAGACCCAGCAACATCAGGGACAGCCTGAAGGAAGAGGCCCCTCCCCCCTCAACTGTCATCTCGGCCTCAGAGGGAGTCATCAGGCAGACCCAGCAACATCAGGGACAGCCTGAAGGAAGAGGCCCCTCCCTCCTCAACTGTCATCTCGGCCTCAGAGGGAGCCATCAGGCAGACCCAGCAACATCAGGGACTGCCTGAAGGAAGAGGCCCCTCCCTCCTCAACTGTCATCTCGGCCTCAGAGGGAGCCATCAGGCAGACCAGCAACATCTTGGACTGCCTGAAGGAAGAGGCCTCTCCCTCCTCAACTGTCATCTTGGCCTCAGAGGGAGCCATCAGGCAGACCCAGCAACATCTTGGACTGCCTGAAGGAAGAGGCCCCTCCCTCCTCAACTGTCATCTCGGCCTCAGAGGGAGCCATCAGGCAGACCCAGCAACATCAGGGACTGCCTGAAGGAAGAGGCCCCTCCCTCCTCAACTGTCATCTTGGCCTCAGAGGGAGCCATCAGGCAGACCAGCAACATCAAGGACTGCCTGAAGGAAGAGGCCCCTCCCTCCTCAACTGTCATCTTGGCCTCAGAGGGAGCCATCAGGCAGACCAGCAACATCTTAGACTGCCTGAAGGAAGAGGCCCCTCCCTCCTCAACTGTCATCTCGGCCTCAGAGGGAGTCATCAGGCAGACCCAGCAACATCAGGGACAGCCTGAAGGAAGAGGCCCCTCCCCCCTCAACTGTCATCTCGGCCTCAGAGGGAGTCATCAGGCAGACCCAGCAACATCAGGGACAGCCTGAAGGAAGAGGCCCCTCCCTCCTCAACTGTCATCTCGGCCTCAGAGGGAGCCATCAGGCAGACCCAGCAACATCAGGGACTGCCTGAAGGAAGAGGCCCCTCCCTCCTCAACTGTCATCTCGGCCTCAGAGGGAGCCATCAGGCAGACCAGCAACATCTTGGACTGCCTGAAGGAAGAGGCCTCTCCCTCCTCAACTGTCATCTTGGCCTCAGAGGGAGCCATCAGGCAGACCCAGCAACATCTTGGACTGCCTGAAGGAAGAGGCCCCTCCCTCCTCAACTGTCATCTCGGCCTCAGAGGGAGCCATCAGGCAGACCCAGCAACATCAGGGACTGCCTGAAGGAAGAGGCCCCTCCCTCCTCAACTGTCATCTTGGCCTCAGAGGGAGCCATCAGGCAGACCCAGCAACATCTTGGACTGCCTGAAGGAAGAGGCCCCTCCCTCCTCAACTGTCATCTCGGCCTCAGAGGGAGCCATCAGGCAGACCCAGCAACATCAGGGACTGCCTGAAGGAAGAGGCCCCTCCCTCCTCAACTGTCATCTTGGCCTCAGAGGGAGCCATCAGGCAGACCCAGCAACATCAGGGAGTGCCTGAAGGAAGAGGCCCCTCCCTCCTCAACTGTCATCTCGGCCTCAGAGGGAGCCATCAGGCAGACCAGCAACATCAAGGACTGCCTGAAGGAAGAGGCCCCTCCCTCCTCAACTGTCATCTCGGCCTCAGAGGGAGCCATCAGGCAGACCAGCAACATCAAGGACTGCCTGAAGGAAGAGGCCCCTCCCTCCTCAACTGTCATCTTGGCCTCAGAGGGAGCCATCAGGCAGACCAGCAACATCAAGGACTGCCTGAAGGAAGAGGCCCCTCCCTCCTCAACTGTCATCTTGGCCTCAGAGGGAGCCATCAGGCAGACCAGCAACATCAAGGACTGCCTGAAGGAAGAGGCCCCTCCCTCCTCAACTGTCATCTCGGCCTCAGAGGGAGCCATCAGGCAGACCAGCAACATCTTGGACTGCCTGAAGGAAGAGGCCCCTCCCTCCTCAACTGTCATCTCGGCCTCAGAGGGAGCCATCAGGCAGACCCAGCAACATCTTGGACTGCCTGAAGGAAGAGGCCCCTCCCTCCTCAACTGTCATCTCGGCCTCAGAGGGAGCCATCAGGCAGACCCAGCAACATCAGGGACTGCCTGAAGGAAGAGGCCCCTCCCTCCTCAACTGTCATCTTGGCCTCAGAGGGAGCCATCAGGCAGACCCAGCAACATCTTGGACTGCCTGAAGGAAGAGGCCCCTCCCTCCTCAACTGTCATCTCGGCCTCAGAGGGAGCCATCAGGCAGACCCAGCAACATCAGGGACTGCCTGAAGGAAGAGGCCCCTCCCTCCTCAACTGTCATCTTGGCCTCAGAGGGAGCCATCAGGCAGACCCAGCAACATCAGGGAGTGCCTGAAGGAAGAGGCCCCTCCCTCCTCAACTGTCATCTCGGCCTCAGAGGGAGCCATCAGGCAGACCAGCAACATCAAGGACTGCCTGAAGGAAGAGGCCCCTCCCTCCTCAACTGTCATCTCGGCCTCAGAGGGAGCCATCAGGCAGACCAGCAACATCAAGGACTGCCTGAAGGAAGAGGCCCCTCCCTCCTCAACTGTCATCTCGGCCTCAGAGGGAGCCATCAGGCAGACCAGCAACATCAAGGACTGCCTGAAGGAAGAGGCCCCTCCCTCCTCAACTGTCATCTTGGCCTCAGAGGGAGCCATCAGGCAGACCAGCAACATCAAGGACTGCCTGAAGGAAGAGGCCCCTCCCTCCTCAACTGTCATCTTGGCCTCAGAGGGAGCCATCAGGCAGACCAGCAACATCAAGGACTGCCTGAAGGAAGAGGCCCCTCCCTCCTCAACTGTCATCTTGGCCTCAGAGGGAGCCATCAGGCAGACCAGCAACATCAAGGACTGCCTGAAGGAAGAGGCCCCTCCCTCCTCAACTGTCATCTTGGCCTCAGAGGGAGCCATCAGGCAGACCCAGCAACATCAGGGACTGTCTGAAGGAAGAGGCCCCTCCCTCTTCAACTGTCGTCTCGGCCTCAGAGGGAGCCATCAGGCAGACCCAGAAACATCTTGGACTGCCTGAAGGAAGAGGCCCCTCCCTCCTCAACTGTCATCTTGGCCTCAGAGGGAGCCATCAGGCAGACCAGCAACATCAAGGACTGCCTGAAGGAAGAGGCCCCTCCCTCCTCAACTGTCATCTCGGCCTCAGAGGGAGCCATCAGGCAGACCCAGAAACATCTTGGACTGCCTGAAGGATGAGGCCCCTCCCTCCTCAACTGTCATCTCGGCCTCAGAGGGAGCCATCAGGCAGACCCAGAAACATCTTGGACTGCCTGAAGGATGAGGCCCCTCCCTCCTCAACTGTCATCTTGGCCTCAGAGGGAGCCATCAGGCAGACCAGCAACATCAAGGACTGCCTGAAGGAAGAGGCCCCTCCCTCCTCAACTGTCATCTTGGCCTCAGAGGGAGCCATCAGGCAGACCAGCAACATCAAGGACTGCCTGAAGGAAGAGGCCCCTCCCTCTTCAACTGTCATCTCGGCCTCAGAGGGAGCCATCAGGCAGACCCAGCAACATCAGGGACTGTCTGAAGGACGAGACTTCTCCCTGCTTTAATTGTCACATTGTATTTGTATTGTATTCAATTTTCACTGTACACCGCTATGATCATTGCGGAATAGCGGTCTATAAATAAAACGTATTATTATTATTATTAACAGTTATTATCAGCTTTTAGTCCTAGTATTTAAGGCCCTGCACTTTATCCTTCCCCCGTTTTTGGCAGCTCGGCTAGCATGGTATGTACCAACTAGAAATTTACAATCTGCAGACAAAGACTATTAGCAGTTCCACCAATGCGTATGGCTCTATCAAGGCTGTGAGCCTTTCAGAATCTGGCTTCGATTTTGTGGAACAGCCGTCCTTTGCACCTCCGGCTGGAGGAGGATCTCATCCATTTTCATAAAGGGTTGAAGACTTTCCTTTTCGATTTGCCGGATTAAGTCGCTGAGCATGCCCAGGGTGGCCGAGATGGGCAGTGACCAAGGAAGACTTAGTTTGTTTTTGTTTTTAGCATATTAGTATATTATTTTAGTATTTTAAAGTGTCGTGTTTATTGTTCGCTATTTAATGTATATGTTTTGATGTACCGCCCATTGGTGGAAAGGACATCATAAATAAATGTTATTTTTATTATTAGATCGCTGAAGGCGAAGTAATTTTTTTAAAAAGTTTGAAGGCCTCTATCATTCTCTTTTTAATTTGTAGTTTTATTTATTTTAATTGGGGAAAGGGGAGGGCTGGGGAATTGAGAGAATATTGTTTATATAAATTGTATTTGCTTTTCATTGTTACCTGCCTTGATCCTCCGGAAGAGGCGGAATACAAATAATAATAATAATAATTACTTAATGGGACAATCAAATCTGTTCGGATCCACAAGACAGGGATGCCAAACGCAAGGAATTACAACAAGCATTCCTCAAACTACAGTACCCACCACATGAATTAAAACAACAACAACAACTAAACATAGCCGGGGTACAGTTCTTGTACCCAGAACAGATCTATTACAGAACAGGCTGAAGACAGAAAATGCCAGAACCTCACTGTGGTCACATACAGCTCCCGAGTGAGACTACTCAGGCACATCATCAGTGAACCACAACCCATTCTGGACAATAGTGCTGCCCTCTCAAGGGCTCTTGATGGAAGACCTTTACCTGCCTACAGACAGCCTTTAAACCTCAAACAGGTACTTATCTACCGGAGGACACACAACACAGACATGGACACAGGTACTAAGCCTCGCCACAAACCAAGATGCCAGCTCGGGCCACACATTTACCCAGGAAATGTCACCACAAGATTTAATGACATCACCCACACACTATACCATACTGTGTCATCAATGCCCATCAGCACTCTATATCGGGCAAACAGACCAGTCCCTGCACCAGAGGATAAAGGACAGAAATCAGACATTACGAATGGGAACATACAAAAACTGGCATGACTCTTGAGAACAGGGTTTGGTTCCCATCTCGACCATGAAAACTCACTGGGTGACCTTGGGCATGTCACACTCTCTCAGCTTCAGAGGATGGCAATGACACTCTCTCAGCTTCAGAGGATGGCAATGACACTCTCTCAGCTTCAGAGGATGGCAATGGCAAACCCACTGTGAAGAAACTTACCAAGAAACCCTGTGACAGGGTTGCCATAAATTGGAAACATTTTGAAGACACACAACACAATGCGACAAAAAAGAGTACTTAATGAGACAAGAAAAAATCCAAAATAAAACCAACGAGGACTAATAATACTCAGAGGTTATGGAATACATTTCGAAAAGGTTAGACAGACAGGAGAAGATGGCATAAGAATGATGTATGGCAGTACAGAAACACCTTCGTATCTGTGGGGGATCCATTCTGGGCCCTCGGCATATACAATTTGCAAACTGGGTTATCATGAGGAAGTATTGAAGCACAATGAAGATCGCAACATGTTACGGAATGAATGTAAATAACAAATGGAAATATTATTGCTTCGTGGATTTTATAAATGATTGTTTTCAATTCAACATTAAAAAAAATCCTCAGGCTTTTCCTGCCTCCTGGCCAAGCATAAATATAATCATTGGTGAGACCCATGGTGAGACCAAGCAGAAACCACAGGATCTGGGAATGTCAAAGTAATTACCACACTATTCTCTCATGCTGCTCTTCCACTTTGACTGCTCTGGCTGCCTCCTGTTGCATTCTGGGGTTTGTAGTCCAGTGAGGCCTAAGAGCTCTCTGGCTGAGCATTCTAAATACTCCTCCTTAAACTGCAAACCCCAGAATGCAACAGGAGGCAGTCAAAGTGGAAGAGCAGCACTGTAAGAGGGTAGTGTGCAGTAATCTAGAAAATGCCCTCCATTTTGAGCATGAGGAAGAAGCATGTATTTACATATCCAGGAGTGTTTCGAGCTTGTAAGTGGGTTACGTCCTCTATTCTGCTGGAAGGTCCTACATTTTGAAGTGCCTTGCCTTCCATTGCAGTTGTATGGCATCTGGTCAGTTGCAGGTGGTTAAGAGAAACAAGTTAGGGCTTGGCAGTTAGACACAATACACAAACACGGGGGGGGGGGGGGGGAGAAAAGGCGGTGCACCAGAAGCTCCATGCAGTTGCCTTTGGGAGGAGAGCTACACAAAGAGACAAGAAAAACCCACTTTGGAGACTTGAAACCACTGATGCTTTGCAAGGAGAGAACTGGGTTAGTCTCTTTCAAAACTATATATATATATACACACACACACATTGTGTATATAAAGTGTGTATGTGTGTATATATAGATATATATGTGTGTGTGTATGCATGTGTATTATATATATATATATATTGTGAGTGTTTATATATATATATATATATATATATAGTGTGTATGTGTGTATACATAATGTTTGTGTGTGTGTGTGCATATATATAGTGTGTATGTATGCATGTGTATATAGCATATATATAGCTTGCGAGTGTTTATATATATATATATATATATATATATATAGTGTGTGTGTATACATATATATTATGTCTCTGTGTGTATATATACGGTGTGTATGTATGCATGTATATATATATAGAATGTGTGTGTGTATATATATATAGTATGTATGTGTATACAGTGTGTGTGTGTATATATATATATTGTATGTATGCATGTGTATATATATATAGTGTATATGTATATACATCTATATAGTGTGTGTGTGTATAAAGCTGAAGGAGTATCTCTCCCCCCCCCCCCCCCGTTTATGATTAAGCGGGTTCTGGGGTCAGGTTCCTAGCGAACTCACCCGCGCAGCTCCCAAGCAGTCCTCCTCCGTTTCCTCCCCCGAGAGAGAGAGAGAAAGGCGAGAGGAGGATCCTTGGTTTCCGGCAGCTCCGCTCAGGGCCCTACAACAAACTCCCAGAATTCCATAGCCATCAGCCACACAGAGTTAAAGCGGTCCCAAAACGGGTTATTTCCCCAGTGTGGATACAACCTTAGGGTCGGCATAAGTGGGAGGAGAATTGAAAACACAACATGAGAGAGTTTGTTAGTCTGTTTCTGTAGGGCTGGAGACGTGACAGTTAACGTGGAGTGAAACTATATTGTTTCTACAGTATATATACATCCTAAAAGAGCGCCATGACTTCAAATAAAGACTTAGGAAATCCGCTTCCTTTGCCCTACATCCGGGCCACTTCTGATTCTGAAGCTGATCCGCCCACGTTTAAAATGGCGGCCGCTGGCCGAAAACGTTTTTTTCAAACCGTGCCTTTTACCCGATTCAAAGATGTCAGCAACGGCTTCGACCTTTGAACGAATGACATCGCGGCGCTTCGAGGCCACGTGACGCGCGACAGCCAATAGGGGTTCTTCTCTCTTTGGAACGTCTAGGCAATCTTCCAGTTCAAATGAGACAGTGGACTGTGGAGGCCTGCAAGGCCTTCCAGGCTCAAAAGGAGTGACTTCTATGCCCACAGCCATTGAGTGTACAGGCTCTCTGTCAGACATAAGCAGAAAAGAAACACTTAATCACAATTATTCCCACCAACTAATTGGGCATGAGATTTGCGTCTTTATTTGGAAAACCATTTAAAATAATTCCTATTTACAAATTAAAGCAGGTCTAGATATATCTAGATACATCTATATAGATATCTATAGATATCTGTATCTCTCTATATATACATATATATATATATATAATATAGATACAGTATATGTATGTGTGTATATGTATGTGTGTGTATATATATATATATATATATAATAGATATAGATGTATATATCTAATACATCTATAATATATAGTCATAAGTATATAGACATAAACATATATCTAGTAATAGATATATAGGAGTAAATATCTATAGGGTTTTCTTAGGCAAGGAATCCTAAGAAGCGGTGTCACCACCAGTTACTTTCCTTGAAATACCTGCAATTCATGTTTGCATGCCATTTTCAGTATATTTTCAAAGTTGCTTTAAATCCTTGATTTAAAAGACCATAAGCCTGATGCAGACAATAACTCGCTTGCTTCTGAAAAAAAATAAAGAATTATTAATATTTAAAACATGCGTTTAATATTTAAAAGTAATATTTAAAAATTGGGGGAAATACTTAAAAGAACAACAAAAAAGTTGTGGTGCAACATCAATATTTTTCTTATTAATAATGCTGTATTAAAGTAACATTAAAGTAACATCAAGCATTAAATCCTTCTGATTTTGTACAACCTTGTTCTAGTTACTTTTAGCTTTCTTAAGATACGGAGAAGAGGAAACCATTAAAAGCAGAAGAACCATCTCTAGTTTTGATTTCTCTCCAATATATATATTTCTGGGTGAAGACGCAAATAAATGTCTACCATATTTTCCCACTAACTGTTGCTGTTGTTATTAACAATGCTATGTTAAGAAAACATTAATAGTATTAATGTTACTTTAATAGAGCATTATTAATAAGAAAAATATTGATGTTTTATCTTTGTCACAACTGTATTAATCAGAGGAAAATAAAGGCTCCTCCATAGAGATCCTCCTTTGATGGAATGGGAGACAATGCGCAGCATGAAAATATTATGCCTAGAAAAGCATCTCCTTTCTAGTATGCATTGATATTTTGAACACATCTGTGCTCTTTTTTATAGAGGATATATTCAAGATCCACATAAGTGGGATCATAATTTCCTGTACATTTAATATGGCTGTGGCAAAGCATTACTTTAGGCTAGGATTCAAGTATAGTAGAATAATTCTCCCCATGGGGGTTTTCTTGATCGGTCAGAATGCAGTTTAAAGAAAACCTCTGTATTTACTCCCTTTTCATACAAAATAATATAAGAATCTACATTGGAGTACATAAATAGCTAGATAGATAACTATTCAATAGGTCTGGTAAATATGAATATGCCTAAATGTTTATACAGTATGTGCTTTGGGTTAAGCTGACTTTCATCTTAAGACCTGGGAACCAAATGGCAAAAAGATAGAAAATTCCATGATAAATATGTAGGGTAACAATAAGAAGGGAATATAGGAAGAGGGAATCTAAATACAGTCAGACCCTCTTATACACAGATTTTTTATACATGGATTCAAGCATCCATGATTTGAAAATGTTCCAAAAAAGTATAAAATCCAAATATCAAACCTTGATTTTCCATGTTTTATGTGACACCATTTTGCTATGTCATTATATTGAATGGGACTTGACCATACACGGATTTTGTTATACACGGCACGGGGGGGGGGGGGGGGGACTTGGAACCAAACCCCAGTGTATTAAAAAGGGTCCACTGTAAAGTGATACTGAGGTGGAGGAAGGAAACCAAAGGGGCTTTAAGGATTTTTAGAAGACAACAACAAAGGACTTCAAATATGTATGATTAAATGTTTTACTAGCCTTGGTTGTTTACTGTTACCGTATATATATTTGAGAAAACATTTTGTGTGTGTGTGTACACACACATACATTACATATATCTGCATTTATATTATATAATATAAAATATATTTTAACAATATTTTTGTTGCAGCTAGGAGGCTCAGAAAACATATATACATAGTGTATAATATAATATAATAATACAGTATATGGATAGATAGATAGATAGATAGATAGATAGATAGATAGATAGATTACACACTATATATGTGTGTGTTATTTTCTGGGCCTTAGTTGTGATAAAAAAGTTTTTAATGCAGTTTAAAGAAGGAAGCTGTGACAGTTTTGTTCAGTGTGTGAAAGGACATTTTCCCTATCTTCTTTCCTATTTCTAGCTTTAGCTTAAAATGGAAAAGCTAAAATAGGGGAAATTGAAAGAACTGAGCAGCTCCTTTGAGACTGATTTCTTTTGCCATGACTTTCCCTGGAGATCAGCCCACTTCTTCTCCTGATGCACCCAGGTTTTTTCCCCCAAGAGAAAAGAAATCAAGTTCATTTAAAATGTCTTCCTTGATCAGAGTCCTCCTTTCTCAGAGCAAGTCCTCCATTTCCAGCATTGCAAAACTCCCTCCATTTTGAGCATGACTCAGAAAGCATGCATTTACATCTCTGGGGTGTTCTGAGCTTTGAATTGTCCTCCTTTTTTTCTTGCATGTCCTCCACTTTGCCATGCCTTGTCCTCCTTTGTGGTGAGGACATCTCTGCTCACCCTGACCCCTCCATTTCCCACTCTCCCTTTCCTTTTTGCACTACTCTACTGTACAATAACAAACTCAGCTCTCTCTCTGTGCAATCTGGCTTTGGTTGGGGCAGCTACTACAGTTCCCAGTATGCCGTGAGAAGAGCTTTACCACGTCCTAGGTCTTGGTGCTCCTGGTGCACCCTGGGATCTGTAGTCTCCACCCCCTTGATTCCAGTTCCGGGGAAAGCAGGGAAGTGTGAGTATTGGAGAGAAAGAGAGGGCATCACGTTTTGCAGAGGATTTGCATTGCTTTGCTGCACAACTTCAGAGGTACTGGGAAGGGTTTGCAGCTGGAAAACTATTTGCTTCCCCCCCTTTTTTATGTTGCATTTTTAATTGCTTTATTTGTTAGCTTTATGGTCTGTAATACCATGCAAGCTATATCATAAACCCTTACTAAATATAATAATAATAATAATAACAACAACAACAACAATAATAATAATAATAATAAATATACCCTATATTACAACACATGCTTTTCAAAGAAACCCTCCAATGTAACTTAATGTGTCTTGTGCCTACAATGTGGAATATCTTATTAATTACTAATAAGATATTCCACATTATAGGTAAAAGATAATAAATAATAATAATAATTCCACATGGTGGGTACAAGCTAATCATATTTAATAATACTTAAATACAAAGTAATAATAATTAATAGTTTTCCTAACTTCATCGTACCCCCTTTTCAACTTTACCTTTCTTGATCCAACAACCCCATTTGTCCCACCAGATCATTTTATTTACTTGACCATTATATTTTCCAAGCAAATAAGAGATATTCTGCAAATGCAGTCGGCCCTCCTTATCCACTGATTTTTTTATCCACAGATTCAAGCATCCATGGCAAGTATAAATTCCAAATAGCAAACCTGGATTTTCCACTTTATATAAGGAACACCATTTTTCTGTGCCATTATATTTAATGGGACTTGAGCATCCACTGATTTTGTTATCCACAGGGAATGCTGGAACCAAACCCCAGCGGATAACAAGGACCCACAGTATAATGATTTGCCTTTCTTCTTTTTCCTCCTAGAAAGCCAGCATGGCATAGTGGTTTGCGTCCTGGACTAGGACTCTGGAGGTCGGGATTTGATTTCTGCTCAGCCATGAAACCCACTGGGTGACCTTGGGCAAAGTGACATGCTCTCAGCCTCAGAGGAAGGCAATGGCAAATCTTGCCAAGAAAACCCCAATATAGGTTCACTTTAGGGTTGATGTAAAAGAAAAGACTTGAAGGTGCACAACAACAAGTAGGAGAGGAAGGAAAGATTTCTCCCATCTATGTGACCTTGGGCATGTCACACTCTCTCGGCCTCAGGGGCAGGCAATGGCAAACCACCTCTGAAAGAAACTTGCCAAGAAAATCCTATGATAGGGTTTCCACAAGTCAGAAATGACTTGAAGGCACAGAACAACAACATTCCACCTCCCATTGACATCCCAGTAATATTCTGTGTTATCGTTTATTTTACGAACTTGTCAATGCCGGAGAAGAGCAAGTGAAACACTTTTTCCATGCAAAATTTTCAGACATCTCTTGCGTGCAAAAGATGGGGGACGTTTCTGTAGTAATTGCAATGCTCAACTAGAACTTGGGTTTGGGTTTTCCCAGGGTTCTGAACCTGGCTGGGTGATCTTGGGCCTTGCATCCTTCTCACCCTGACCTACATATTGCACAGTTTTGGATAAAAGTAGGGAGAAGGGAAATGTAGGATGTCTTGAACCAACTAGAGGAAATGTGGGATATAAAGAGAAACAAATAAAGGCAGCTATTTCTCTCTCTACCTCCCACCTTTTAAAATCTTGGTTACTGAGTCCATACAGATTGTCATTGTGTTCTATGAAAAATCTTACCAGAGAGAGAGAGAGAGAGATGTGAGACGTGTATTTGTATATATGGGGATTTAATGAACATTGTTGTTGTTGTGGGCCTTCAAGTCGTTTCCAGCTTATGGCAACCCTAAGGCAAACCTATCATGAGGTTTTCTGGGGCTGAGAGGGTGTGACTTGGCTAAGGTCACACAGTGAGTTTCTAACCATGATGATTTATTTTTTATATATTTTTATAAAGATGCTCAGATGGACCTACACGGTAGAAATAATGCAGCTTGACACCACTTTAACTGACATGGCTACATCCTAGAGAATCCTGGGATTTGCAGTACTTGTGAAGCACCAGCACCCTTTGGCACAGAAGGCTATAGACCTTGTAAAACTACAAATCCCAGGATTGCAGAGGATGGAGCTAGAGCACTTAAAGTGGTATCAAATTACATTCTTTCTACAGTGTAGATGCAGCCAAACGCTCATGTGCTTCCTGCCCACAACTCCAAATTTCTAATGACCCTTCATTTTTATCCAGCCTCCTGCAGTTGTCTAAGCATCTGACCTACTATGGTGGGTGAGAGGATGAAGAAGGGAGGATCTGGGATCATCAGAGAGGATTATGGTCAGGAAGGTCTGCCCATTTCACCATGTTGCTTGGTAGGTAGCTTGTTGTAAGAGCCCTGGTGGTGCAGTGGTTAAATGCCACAAGGTTGTGAGTTCAATACCACAAGGTTGTGAGTTCAATACTAGCCAGAGTTTCAGGGTCAACTCAGGCTTGCATCCTTCTGAGGTTGCTAAAATGAATCCCCAGTTTGTTGGGGGCACTTGGATTACACATTGCAAATTGCTTAGGGAGTGCTTAGAAATGTACTTGCTATTGCTATTTTATGCCCTGGTTGCTTGAGGGGAATGAGTTGAGAGAGGCATAGCCATTTGTACACAAGAGGTACTCTTTTCTCCTCTTCCATGCATGTCAGACAAGAGTGCTCTGGGATAGATTAAGCAAGTAACACTCTCTCAACCTCAAAAGGATAGCCATGGCAAACCCCTTCTGAAGAAACTTACAAAGAAACCCCCATGGTTCACCGTAGAGTCAGAAGTCAGCATAAGTCAGAAATGACCTGAAGGCACACAACAACAGAATTATTATGATTATATTTATTTGTACTCCACTTCCCCCCCCCCCCAAAAAAAATGAGGTTCAAAGCATCTTACAGTCTAAAAACACAGTACAATTAAAACCTTAGGAAAAGGACATTTAAAACGGAATTAAACTACTACAGTATTAAAACAGATCATTTGTTTAAAAATAGAATACAAAACCAAAACACAGCAAGCTTCATGACTGGCCAGGCATTTTAACATAATGACAGTCTTGTCCGGTATTGTAGGTTTCAATGAGATGGCGGTTGCTTTTTTTATTTATGAGAGTTCCTTTCATATTTCAAACCTAGCAGAATAGATTACAATGTATTTTAAAATAAATAATCAAACCATATAAATTGTAGGCAGTGTTCATTACATAACAAACAGTGCATCAACAGCTGAAATCAAACAAAAAGCACAATCCACTAAGCTCAATCAAATGGATACTGAAATAAATAAATCTTTACAATCATCCTGAAGGTCAGTAAAGTGTGGCTATATGCACTTTTTGGAACACAGTATTTCAATGACAGGTGCTACCGCAGAAAAGTTCATCTTTCACACTTGCCAACCTCACATTTCTTGTTAGTGGGTTAGGAACTAGGACCTCAGATACAGATATTTTTTTTTTAGTTTGTGTCAGAGCACAATGCATGCAAGCAGTCCTTCAGATAATGTGGTCCACAGTGCAAACTCATTAAAGTGGCTTATCACAAAATATAGGCTGCACCAGCAACATTTAGGAAATTCATGCTGCTTGCAAAAGGAAGCTTCCGTATGCTGGAATGAGTCAAAATAATCAAGTCAGCTGGAACACGTAATAATGATGAGATTCAACTGAGAAGAACTGTCACTTTTTGGATGCAAAAAATATAAGTGCACAACTATAAGATGGGGGAATCTGGCTTGGAAGCACTGCAAGTAAAAATAACTTTGGGCCAAAACAGGCAGCCCTGCTTCTGGATGTGTTAGGAGCATGGCATTTATGCACTGCATGCTCCGAAGACATCATGAAGCCACCTGGAAGCTGGGTGGCTTCATGATGCTCCAGTGGTACAACATTTACACGCCACATGCCGCCAGAGCATCTTGAAGTCACGCTGGGGCTGCAGCGTGGCCGGGAAAGGAACCTCTTTCCCAGCCCAAATAGGACTGGATCTTTTCTGCTACTATTTGGGATGGGCTCAAGGAGGATTGGAGCTGCAGCATGTTTGCCTCAGCCCCAATCCATCTTTGGTGGGGTGGCTTCAAGCCAGCCCGTCAGGGCCATCTGTTCCGGCTATTTGATGTCTTAATGAATAGGGCTGTATAGGGTTAGTACTGAAATACAGCTAGGAATGCTAATGCCATCCTGGGCTGCCTTAAGCAAAACATAGTGTCCGGGTTATGGAAAGTAATAGATCTGCCATAATGTACATTTGTCAAGTTGCATTTGGAATAGTAGCCTCTAGTCTAACGGTAGTAGCTCCATTTTATCAGTGGACTTTACTTAGGTGTGCAGTTTATTAAATTGGTCCACTCCAGTTGGGATTAGTAATTGGATCCAGTTTTGGATGGACTATTTTGACACATTTGAATCAATCCACAGAAAGCAACCAAGATGATGTGGAGTTACAAGGCTCATTTAAAAAGAGGGGGGTATGTTTATGATGAAAAAGAGCTAATTAAGGGCAGATATGGTTGTAGTTTTCAAATATTAGAGAGAATAACATGTCGAGGATGGAATAAGTTTATTCTCTTTTCTCCAGATGACCAGATGTAGAGCCAGTGGTTAAAAATCACAAGGAAACACATTTTGGCTAAACATCTGGACGGGGCGGGCTATTTGTGGCATCCAGATATAGTTGGACAATACCCATTATCCCTTATTATTCACTTTGTAGTGTGCAGCTGCAGTCTAACAACACCCAGTTGAGAGTCTACAAGTTCCCAAATCCTGCAATAGGAGATACATCTTAACGGTCAGAGCTCTTGGGCAAGGAAACAAACTGCTTCCAGAAGCAACAGCCTTTACTTTGTAGAAGGCATTTAGGCAGAGGTTAGACTGGATAGTATACCTGCATGTTGTTGTTTTGTGCCTTCCAGTCGTTTCTGACTTATGGCAACCCTAAGACAAACCTATCATGGGGTTTTCTTGGCAAGATTTTTTCAGAGGAGGTTTGCCATTGCTTTCCTTTGAGGCAAAGACAATTGACATGCCTAAGGTCACCCTGTGTGTTCCATGGCTGAACAGCAAATTGAACCCTGGTCTCCAGAGTCATAGTGCAACACTCCAACCATTACGTCAGCTGCATCCTGATCTGCAAGACATGTACTTGCAGGTGGAATTTGGACTAGTTCATCTCCAAGACCCTTTATGTGACTGATATATGTATACTGTCCATCTGTATTTCATTACTTGAAGAAGGATCAATATCTGAATACATGCCCTCATCTACATTTCTGTGAGACCAGTCACAAATAAATACTGTACAGTGAGTTGGACTCATACCTGCTCATTTGTGACCTCTTGATCTCACAAAGGCTTATCTGGCAGCAAGGAGGAGTCCTGTCACTTCCCCCTGTAGCCTCTAGCACTACTTTGCACACTGACCAGGAAGCTCCCTGCCCCTCTCTGCCCACCAATTTTTTTTCCCCTCAGGGCTGTGGATGAGAAGTCAGTGATATTTGCCTCCATTGTCCTGTTGGCATATGCAACCAAGATGGATTTATTAAAGTCACCAAGAAAAAACAACAACACAGAATTAAGTCCTTGATTTATATCATTTTTCCCATTGCATAATTCATACATGCATTCACGCATGACAAAGTAATTGCCTTGCTGTAGCAGCTGTAACATAATGGTTTACAACTAAGTGGAGCCTTTATGTAACCAAGGACAGGTACATGAACCTTACTCCCCCTTTGAACTTAAAATGCCTTAACTGTAGGTTGACTGTATTCAAAATACCCATGCTGTTTGCCTAGCGTGTTTTGTCACAATGCTTGGTGTATAAAGTCAGATCTTACTTCCCACCCTCATCTCTTTATTTTAACACAGAAAAGAAAACTTTAATGCTTTATTGTGCATGATAGGTTCCTGGGTTCATTTTTTGAAATGTTAACATGTCGGTTTGCATGAAAAGCAACATTCACTTGTGATAAAGCAGTTGTCTAATGGAGTTCTATACATAGCACTCAATGGCACTTACTCCCTCTTCAGCAACCATATGATTGTAGGCTTAACATAATAGTGTAACACAACAACAATCTGGATTCAGATTTTGTTTTTTCACTAGATTTTGTACAACTTACAGGACAAATGTTTCTGAATAGAAATCACTAACGAAAAAGAGTAGTCAGTTAAAATTAGAAGGTCTGCAAGTTAACAGAACAGTTAATCCTAAGGATGGTTAGATGTGAGGAAATGTTTCCTTGACATGCTGTTTCCCCATGTGTAGAGGAATTACTTTTTTTGTAGGTGTGGGTGTTTTTGTTTCTTTTTTGTTTTTTATATGGAAGAGCATTTCATCTTATTGAGCCTCCATCTGCACCCTGAAGGTGTATAATCTAGATGCATGTTGACCACTTTGGTGACAGCTGTGTGAAGCTGAGGAGGTTTGCCATTGCCATCTTTTGAGGCTGAGAGCATGTGACTTGCCCAAGGTCACCCAGCGAGTTTCATAGCTGAGTTGAGAATCGAACCCTGGGTCTCCAGAGCCATAGTTCAACACTCAAACCGTTATGCCACTCTGGCTCTAGGGGGCTGCAATAGCCTTTCCCCAGGGGACCTTAGCAAGTAGCAGTAACAAGTACATTTCTATACTTCTTATCCGTGAACTTAAGCACTCCCTAAACTGTTTACAGTGTGTAGGCAAATTGCCCCCAACAAGCTGGGTACTCATTTTACTGGCCTATAGAAGGATGCAAGGCTGAGTCGACTCTGGAGTCCTGGAATTGAACTCACAACCTTGTGGCTGTGAATGGCTGCCGTACCGGCATTTAACCATTGTGCCACCAGGGCTCCTCGAAGGGCCAGACCTAAATCCCCTTCACCCTTCCCCAAATCAAAAAGACATTTGCCACAAAATGCCCCCATTGGTTGGGGCCCTTTAAAACAACAACAATAACAACAACCGGAAGTGACTTCCTGCTTTCTCTTTCAGGGAGCCTCCAAATTTAGAAATGCCCTCCACACCCCTTTAGGTCATTTTGAGGCATTCTAGAGCAAACCCCCTCCCCAGCATAAAATAATTTGTTCCTTAGAGGCCAAAGGCATCCTGCAGGCTGTACTTTGCCTACTTCTGTCGGCACAACAGTGATACAGACCTCCATAGTAAAAGGGCCTGTGACTCTCTTGTGGCTTATCAGGGGTTTTTTAACAGTATTTTTCTTATATGAAAAGGAGAAAAGGTGCATCTACACTGTACAAATAATGCAGTTTGATACCATTTTAACTGCCAGGGTCCACCATCCTACACAATCCTAGGATTTGTAGTTTTGTGAGGCACCAGGACATTTTGGCAGAGAAAGCTAAAGAACTTGTAAAACTATAAATCTAAAGATTCTACAGAATAGAGCTACAGCAATTAAAGTGGTGTCAAACTGGATTATTTCTATAGTGTAGATGCACCCATGAGTCAAGGACTGGTATAACTCGGCTCCCCAAGGTTTCTGTAAACGGGCTCGTGATAACTTCAGCTGTGAGAGGTATACATTTTATTTATTTATTGCATTTTTATCCCACCTTTCTCCCCATTCACTTATTTTTCATGCTGATACATAGTCAAAGCTGCATTCACCAACATCATTGGAAGTAGGACCTGCTTATGATTATTCGTATCCTTAGAACATATTGTCAGGACCAAGCTGCCAAAATGGGAGCATTTAGGTTTTACTTAACTGATCTGCTATTATTGCTGTTATGATGATTATTATTATTATCATTACAGTTAGGAGGCAGCGTGCTTGAATTGTGTTCAGCAGAACGTATTCAAGAACTTCAACTTCTTTGTGTAGGTAGAGGCCAACACGCTATGGGGCTTAAAACGATTTGGAAGAACTACAGAGTTTTGATTGTTATGGGGACGAGCCTTGTGTTGATACACTGGGGCTGGTATAACATCAAGTCCCATCCTATTTTCCAACCCAAGACAGATGACATTGTTCCAGAGCCTGGCATTGTGACATATGTGCTGCAACAGGAGAAACAAAATAAAGGAAAGTAACATATAGTGCTGTGGAGTAACTGAAAGGTAAGTTCCTGTTGCAGCAAGAACAAAATGAGAGAAGTGATATAAATGAAAGAGAATTTTGTTGCATGGCTAAATCCAAGCCTAATCTTACTTTTTATGCCCCCCTCCCCCCCATATAATGGCAATTTGGTTCCCCCTGCCTCAACTGCCTATATTTGGCATATTGCATCAGGTCCCCAAGTCTTCCAGATGGCCGTGATTCTCTAACACAGGCTTAGATTTACTTTTCCACTTTCTGGGAGTAAGAATCATAGAGTTGGAAGAGACCTCAAGAACCATCCAGTTCACCCCACAACCATGCAAGAATACACAATCAAAGCACTCCCAGCAGATCCATCCAGCCTCTGTTTAAAAACTTCCAAAGAAGGAGACTCCACCACTCTCCAGGGAAGTGTGTTCCACTGTTGAACAGTCCTTACTGTCAGGATGTTCTTCCTAATGTTGAGGTGGAATCTCTTTTCCTGTAGTTTGAACCCATTGCTCTGTGTCCTAATCTCTGGAGCAGCAGAAAACATGCTTGTTCCATCTTCAATACGACGTCCCTTCAAATATTTAAATATATCGCCTCTTAACCATCTCTTCTCAGGCTAAACATACCCAACACCCTAAGTCAATCCAGATCAGCATGGGTGACAGATAGCACACATCAATTCCCCTGGCCATATTTATAGCCCCTGCTGGAGTTCTCACCACTGGCTGCTGATTTTGCCGGATGGAGGAGAGCAGCATCACTACCTTTTGACATGCAAAAATTGTTTTAAAAGTAGCCATTTTGTCATGGTGATTTTGGCAGCTAGGCTGGAGTATGACCAGTGAATTGGTGAATTCCAGTGCTCAGCCCTGGTGTAAATCAATACAGCCAGCCGGAACATTTTAATGACAGGTTGGGCAAACTGCATATCTGCTGTGCTTCCAACTCGAGGATGGTTTTGCTTGCAGTACCACAACCTGCAGCAGCATTAGCAAAGCCTTTGAGAGCTGATTCAGTATGGCGGTTAACAACAAATTAGGAATACTGCTATGTACACAGTAGGTGAAGCTAGCAAGACCATTCTCATCCTGACCCCTCAATCAGTAATACATACAACATATATTTTACAGTAGGAGGGGCAACTATAGTCTGAGGGCCTATTTTCTGCCGGATGGGCCATGTAGACTGCCAAAAAATCAAAAACAATGGTGTGGCCAGCAATCCACTTGGCTTTTGAAAAACAGGTATTTTAAATATTAAATGGGAGGGACTGTGGCCCATTTAAAAGGTGGGTCACTAGCAGTTCATCCCTTTTGTACCAGAAAAAGGAAAGTTGGAGGGGAATAGTTACAGGCTGCCCAAACTGTATGAATCATACTTTCCCAACCCTTGTTGTACAAGGTTGTTATATAAAACAAATTGTGAAGCATGCTGAAACCTCTGCAAAACAATTTCCAAAGGCAGAGTAATGCTATTGTTGATGTTTGCTGTACTGTGGTATAGGATCAGACTACAAGAAGGGATTGTACGCTCATAACAATCCTGGTTTCTATTTTCTACCTTTTAATTAGGTGACTCTGTGTCCTGTGAAAATGTATTGGGGTTAGGAACTGTTAACGAGGAAATGAGCAACTAAATGTCTTGAGAACGTGTGCCAGCTAGTTGCAAAAATACCATACATACTCGACTGTAGGTCAATCTCATGTTAAGTGGACGGCAGGTTAGGGATATGTAACAAAGGATCTAAATGATGAAGCAAAGGAAAACAATACCAAAGAACTTACAAAATTCCAGCAGACATAACTTGGTGCTCACTTTAAAGGCTGGATGGATGAGAGAATAAAGGGAGGTCAGTGCTTCCAAAACAAATTACACTCTTTCCTTTCACCAGGGGATGGCTCTCTTTTTTTAAAATGACAGTTAAAGTACAGTAACTACATTGATGGATGGATAAGTCGACTCAGGTTTTTTGGGTCAATTTTTTGAACTAAATTTCCAGACTTATGCATAAGTGTATACAGTAAATTCAAACATGGAAGTTGCTGCCTTTAATTAAAGGCATCACTGAATTGTCAAAACATGCACACATGTAAATATATAGATCTAGATATAGGTAATCTAAGATTGAAATGTAGTTTTCTGCCTGCTTGAATTTATAGGCTTTAATGTTTTCCATCTGTTTATATTTTCATACTTGTGGCAAAACTGGATTCAGGCACGGCTGCGCATCTGTAATGAAAATGATGCAGTGCAGCTGTGGTTGCCACCTGCCTTCACAAAGATGCTGTAAATAAAGCCTTCCTGCATAATTCATAGCAGCATACACTGAAGCTATTAAATGGGGCGCATACCTGTTGCTGTCTCAAAATATATTTTTTTCTTGACCTTCTTGGCTTCAAGCTTCAGTGATTATTATTAAAAGTGATGGTGATTTTTTTCTACTCTAACCTGTTTCTTTGAGTACAGAAGAAGGAGAGTTATCAGTATTTTTTAAAGTTAAGTGCAAGTTTGCAGCCCTAGATGAATAAACTTGGGCATGTCAGTGTAAATTGAAGAGGGAAAAAAGCCTGAGCTAATCCTTTGCATCCATATACTGCATTTGGGGACCAAAAACACCTGAAGGGTCACAGTTGCCCAACCTTGCCCTAAGACACTGGCCTATAACCAACCCCACAGCAAAACTATATAGGCAAGTGTAGCACTCAAAAACACCTTGCATCCAGCCTCGTGTGTGCAGCGTTTTTCTGCATGATTGATGTAATATACAAAGGACAGCCAAGGCAAAACCACAAATGGGGAATATCTACTAGCACAACAGTAGCTGGTTTAGTGCCTGAAAGTGACCAAACAAATATCCACTAGTGGCATCAGTCCAAAGAGTTCCCCTCTTCCTCCCACCACACCAGCATGAATTGTGGAAGCCGCAGTAGATACCATATTGTGGTTTGCCCCTTGACTTTGGCTCATGGCAATTTATAAATCATAGATAACCTAGTTCGTTTTCCTGTTTGCATGCACAACGACTCTTAGCATCTACTACTGTATAGTATTTGGAAGGTCAGAGGCACATAAATGATAAAGGACCACACAAGTAACCTCAAGGCTACGTATGATATTCATTATCCACGGATGGGTTCCAAGTAATATAGATGGTGTTCTTTTGTGGATATGCTTATTGCTAGATATTTGATTGAATTGTGGCTGGAATAGAATACAGCAATATGAACAGTTTAGACTTTGAGGATATAGAAGGACTTTTTAAAATGTCTGGCTAGATTTCTGCTGGCCATCATTGCGTAACTATCATCATCATCTCACGTTTTCCCAGCTTGGAATTCAAGGCAGCTAAAAACACATAGTTTCTTACAGTTTTGTAAAAGATGATTAAATTATCAAAATAATAACATCAATTAAAAATTAAATCATTAAAAAAAACCAGCACAATAAAAATAGCAGATAGAACATCCAGTGCATTGTTTAGGTGTGATGTACCTTGTACATTCAGTCCTCAAAGGCCTGTCAAAACAGAAAAATCTTCACCTCTCTGCAGAATGAAAATAGAGAAGGTGCCACTCTGACCTCTCTGGATAGGTGTTCCAGATCCTGGGGCAGCTACCGAGAAGGTCTTTTCTCATGTTCCCACCAGATGTGCCTGTAGGGTTAATGTGGAGGTTAACGTTAAGATGTATAATAGGGTAGCATGTAGCCCTCTAGAATAGATGTTGTTAGACTCTAGCTGCCATCTGAGCAGCATTGCCAGCAGTGAGGAATAATGAGTGTTGTAGTTCAACAACCTCTGCGGACCACATATTTTCTATCTCTTTTATATAGTTTAGCACTCCATTTCTATATTGGTTTTCTGGTTTTATTGATTTTGCTCACAATTTTTATTGAAAAATGGCTACTTTTGATTCTGACTGCAGTCTCATGAACTCTTGTTTTATTTTATTTTTTCAAAACTGCAGATAGATTTCACTTGGACAAGAGAAATGAAGAAGATCAGCTGGATTAGAAAGAACTGGCTACTTGTGGCTGGGCTTTCCTTTGTTGGCGTCCATTTGGGGACCTACATTATACAGAGAGCCGCAAAGTCCTCTGCTAAATCTGGCTTGGAAATTAAATCAAAAGATATCGATGAATGACACCGTTTCCACCAGTGTCACACAGATCTCTCATATAGCAGTTTGTTAAATATCAGATAAGCACAGCTGTATCCATATGTTTTGTCCTTGACTGCAAATGAAAACAGGAGCCTTGTTCTCACTTGTGTGTATATTGTTCATTAAAGAGTGTTTTATAGTCACAGGGTGCATCTAACTCTTGACTGGAAATTTATCGAGGAAGATGGCTCATGTTGATCTCAAAACACCTTCCTTATGTACCAGTGAACCTTTGGCTAAGGAACCCCTTAGCCATGCTCTATCA
The DNA here is from genome assembly GCA_023333645.1 of Sceloporus occidentalis. Taxonomy (NCBI): domain Eukaryota; kingdom Metazoa; phylum Chordata; class Lepidosauria; order Squamata; family Phrynosomatidae; genus Sceloporus; species Sceloporus occidentalis. Next base: position 15,569,938 of record JALMGF010000004.1, read on the forward strand.
GTGTTCAGTCAAATGGTGAGGTCCTGCTATGGCCCCACGGGTAGGCTTAAACAGCTTCACAATGGTGTAGGTGGATATGTGCGCACATCATCGCAGTCCTCAGCTTTGCTTGGTGGCCTTTCGGTCACTCCTCCGGTGTTAAAGCTTCTGACAGCTTCCGTGCAGAATCATCTTGCACGCTTCAGTGACTGTGGCTTGTTTACGGCCATCTTTTGCTGCAGCCTGCTTGAAAAATTTCAAGACTTGAACATCACTCCTTGTACTTTTATTAAAATCAGCCAACACCTTTTGAGCCTGTGCATTGACTATCTTGCATCTGAAACATGCGGTTGTAGAATACCGGTGGATTTTAGGAGTTCTAAGATCCCTCTGACTCTGGTCCGTAGTGTATTAAACAGCAAACCTGCCTGCAGGCTTAGCAGAAAGGAAGCCGACCACATCAGCATTTTGGTGTTAGAAGCCTTTCTATTTACAATCCCAGAGAACATTGGCACCCATGTGGTGCTAGGAAAATGTCTTTACATCCCTGTAAAGAATAAGCGGGTTATGGATTCTGCTGTATATCCTGGACTTCTGATAGAAGTACCAGAACTGCACCTGGCAAGAATACCTCTGATCAAAAGAGATACTTCAGGCACAATTAAGATGGCACTTTTCTGTATGTCTCTGTCTGGAGACTTGTCCAACAGTGGAGAAGGAGCCATTGTTGTACCTCAAGGAGTTTCTTTAGAAGCAGCAGTCTTAGGTCAGTTGCTTCATGTAGGCAAGCAAATAGTAAAGGATGGTGTAGGCGTTTTGGTGTGTCAGAAGGTCATCCACCCAGCCTTGCAACAGTACCTGAAGGAGAACCATGTTGTTGCAATAGAAAGAGCTGGACTGATGTTGATGGAGCCCCTGAAACAAATGACAGGTAATGACTACACATTCCTCCTTAATAGCTGCATAATATGATTCTCAAGGAAGAGTGATTTGACATGCCATCAGCATAGATCTGCTATGAATATTCTTCTGATGAGCTCCATTAGATGCCATTGGGTTGTTAATTAATATTTGCTGTTTGAATATGGTGTATAAAGCTAAGCAAATGCTACTGTGACACCTTAATAGATCACCTCCAGCATCCTAATCTTTTAAAGAGTTGCTTTCACTATCAGAAGAATATGTATTCAGACTTTCAAAGAACCTGCTTGCCCATTATCTTTTCTTTAGAATCTGGATCCATCAATGCTCTAGTTCCCATTGAGATGGTAAAGCTGTGTCTGGGTTGTATTGCCTAGGGGTGCTGCCACACTGCAGAGAAAAAAAACAATTTAACACCACTTTGTCATGACTCAATACTATGGAATTCTGGGATTTGTAATTTGGTGGGACACCAGAGCTCTTTGACAGGAAAGGCTAAATGTCTCACCAAACTATAAATCCCAGGGTTCCATAGCACTGAATTATGACAGTTAAAGTGGTGCTTTATTTCTGCAGTGTGGCAGCAAGCCTGAAAGACCACGTTTGTTGTTAGTCCCAAGTACAGGTGGCCCATTGAATCAATGGGATCTTGTTAAGCAAGTACTTACGAAAGGTCCATTAACTGGCTGGGACCAACAATTGAATTTGTACTGGAGTACAAGTGGTGGCTGAAGTGACTGAATGCCGAAAAACCCTCCTGTGGATAAATAGTATAACCAAGAGAAGGTTTGGTGAAAATCTTTCCTCTTAACTCCTGCTGCCTATGTAGGATTTTCTTTTGTTTCTTATTAAAAATAATAAACATTAGTTCAATTGTTGAATTGTATATGCTGGCTAGAGCTCATAGGAATTGTGGGCTGACAACCTTTGGAGGGCGACAGGTTGTCCACCTCTGCAGTAAATCATAGAATCATAGAGTTGGAAGAGACCACAAGGGCCATCCAGTCCAACCCCCTGCCATGCAGGAATTCTCAATCAAAGCATCCTCAACAGATGGCCATCCAGCCTCTGTTTAAAGACCTTCAAGGAAGGAGACTCCACCACTCTCCGAGAGAGTGTGTTCCACTGTCAAACAGCCTTTACTGTCAGGAAGTTCCTCCTAATGTTGAGGTGGAATCTCTTTTCCTGCAGCTTGCATCCATTGTTCCGGGTCCTGTTCTCTGGAGCAGCAGAAAACAAGCTTGCTCCCTCCTCAATATGACACCCCTTCAAATATTTAAACAGGGCTATTATATCACCTCTTAACTTTATTTTCTCCAGGCTAAACATCCCCATCTCCCTAAGTTGTTCCTCGTAGGACATGGTTTCCAGACCCTTCACCATTTTAGTCGCCCTCTGGACACGCTCCAGTTTCTCAATGTCTTTTTTGAATTGTGGTGCCCTCTGTACTTTTTGAGCAACATTAGTCATGGTTAAACTTACATTTTGTTTTGAGAGTAAGACAGAAATGATGTGAACTCTCTTCTGCTTTCTGCATATGACACAAATGTGTCATTTACTGCCTTGATGAAAATGAGGGCAGAATTGCTGAGGCAGAATAATCCAAATCCTTCTCTTAATTAGCATGTGTATGTATTTTGTTTAGCAATTGAAGTTTGCCTGTGTGAGGTTGATGTACAGTGCTGTTCTCTTTCAGATATGCAGAAGCTAAATTTATGTCTTCTGCCTACAAGGCAGAAAGTTCAAAGAAAAATGTCTCCAGGATGCTGAGGTGGGGGGAAGCCAATGGACATTTTCCATTATTAGCTCCGTAAGACACTATATTCATCCATCCATAATGGAGAGCTAATGTTTGCACCCTAGCCTCGAGAATCCTAGCTCTTGCAGCAAAACCACAGCTCCCAAGAAACCACAAAGCTTTCCTGTTTATAAAATGCAAATATGAGTAGAAACATTACATCTCCCTGGCAGCACTGTAAAAATGAAGGCACATGATGCTGGCTTAAATCCAAAGAATCTCTTGCTCAAAGGAACTGTGCTTCAGTTCATCCGTCAGAGCTTGCTGATACCATGTCCTCTGCTGCATCATGCCCACTTCCAGAGGGTCCTATGAGAAAAGCATCTACAGGTTGTGGGAAGGCAGAAATACCCATGTGCAGTTCTGCCACCTATCATTTTTGGAACTAACTCCCCATGTTTGCCTATAGTATGCTTCAGTACACCGACACACAAGATAAATTTACTTAAAAAGGCATTGTCACCTTTTTGAATTTGGGTTTACAATTTGTTTAAATGATTTGTTTGCCACTCTTTGCTGTTTTCAGTGCCATTGGCTGGCAGAAAGAAATCGAAATTCTGCACATTATGATTGCCACCTGGCTGCTCGCCACCCCACCGTTAGATTGGTATAATATTATTGTGAGAATAGTTAAGAAGGTCATGGTGAAAGCACAGGATTTGCTGACTGTACAAGCAGTTTTTTTATGTGTGTATATCGGATTACGTTTAAGAAGTTAGCAACTGCTGGGTAAAATGTTGGGCAGTCCTGACTTCACATTTTCCTTGCTTACTAGTTGTAGAAAATGACGAATGTCCATCTTGAATATTGCCACTCTGTACTTTCTGAGCAACATTAGTCATGGTTAAACTTACATTTTGTTTTGAGAAAACCATACTGTCTTGCACAACAGTATCCTAGAAAATATTTTATCTACAGCAGCAGATACTTTGATAAAGAAAATAGTGGCTTTTCATTTAATCTTAACCCTATAACTGAAATCCAATCTATCTATGGCATTCTACTGCATAATTATCATACCGTGTCTTTAATACAAAGACATGAGGGGACTTCCAGTGGACAACTGATGAGGCATTGTAAATCCTCAGTCATGCTTCTGGAAGTTGAGGACACCACCCTCCACCCCGGATTGGTAAAAGGGACATCTGGCAGGCAGAATCAGAAGAAATTAGTGTTTTCTGTACAAAGAGTCCATTCATCATTTTTCTTCTATATAGTTATACCAGATGCAGAAATTGTAGCTCAGTTTATGGGAAGGTAGATGCAGAAGTCTCTCTTTAATCTGCTGAATGCTTTAAAAACAATTTTGCAAATATTTTTAGTTGTATTCCACCGACAAGCTGAGGGCTCATTCACCCAGTCTTCAAGAAGACCTCACTTTTCCCTCAGATCATCCCATTCATTAGGTTCCCTAACCCTCTATATGGGATTTGTGAAAGTTTAAAGGTCTGCTGGGCAGAGATGGGTAAACTAATATGTTAATTTGTTCCACTGAGGATATTTCAATTGTTGCCAGTTAGGAATATGTATAAGTATTTCTTCTTGTGCTCCATTTTAATCTCTTTTTCTTTTGTCCCTTTCTGTAGTTTTTAGTGAAACTCTTTCATCTTGTTATCAGCAACCATAGGCATTTCATGTGAACTTGTGATATCTGTACTACTAAAATAGCAGAAATACAACTTCATTCAAGAATTCAGTTGAAATGACTATTCCCCAGGCAAAAGCATCCAAGTTCATAAAAGGCTGACAATTTATTAATGTTAATGAATAGTAGTAAGGTTCAAACATTTAGAACCTCCCATCTTAATTACTAGCACATTTCCAGAAAAGTAATTTGTTTCGAGTGCCATTAAGTACTGTATATGAGCTTATGATCACAATCTTAGATTGTATGTCATAGACTGGTGAAAATTAGTTAATCTGTAATATGAGTCAGCCTCCACTTTCTACATAGAAGCAATCTGGGATCTCTCCCAGCTCTGCTACCCGAGCAGAATAGACAGTAGTCTGGGCTTTCTAATAAAGCACTTTCATAGGTCCTGAAGAATGGCTAATTCCTTCCTCCCTTGTCAATACATACAATTGTTTTGCTTGCCTCATTAGGGCTGATCAGAAAACGACTAAATGTAATGGAGGGAGCAATTAGGAAAGATTTGTTGCTCCAATGCTTCCATTAATTTCAGCAAGGTTTGCTTGAAGAACCCCACAGAAACAGCATCTTAATGGAAATACCACTTCAGGAGTGTGGGATGGATTATTTCCAGTCCCTGATTGGTTTAGGCTGCTTTGGGTTGAGGCTGCCACCGATATTTAGAGTCCCAAGAACAAATCCCCCCAAAGCAATTTATTATTCAAACAGAGTTTTTAGAAGTTCGACTTGGTATAAATTGTTTAATCTGAAAGAGATCTTTATTGCATCTGAAGGTTCATTTTAGTCCAGCATTCCATTTCCCACAGGGATTAACCAGATCATTCCAATATGGAGTGGGGAAAATATTCTGTTCTTGAGGCTGTATTAGTACCAAGGATATATGTTGGAGGGGGTGCATGTCAGCAGTGGGCACAGCCATGAACAGTTTTGCTACCCCACCCCATTAATATGTATAACCTCTCCAGAGCTGTGTAAAGGGAACTATGGGCCCAAACAGACAGGGCAAAATAAAGCTGCTTCAGGTCATATCAGAGGTATGCTGTTTAAATGATGCATGTCTTCCTGGAAGATGAATTGAAGCACCTAGACTGGGCTCTACAGGCTAATGGTTACTCCAACTCAGACATCAGAAGGGCTGCCAGACCTATAGGAGTGAAGCAACTGAAATACATAAACACCTGGACAGGAAAGAAGAAACCCTTAAAGTAAAAAAAGTTTGGCTACAAGTCCTGAATAACACCAAAATCACGACCCAGCAAATGCAAGTGAAAACTACCCAGGGTGAGGGGGATTCCAAGCAGACAATGGATCAGTTTATATACTCCACTCTCTTCAGTACCAGCATTCTCTGAAGATGCCAGCCACAGCTGCTGGTGAAATGTCAGGAATAAACTCTTCTAGAACATGGTCTCATAACCTGAAAACCCCACAAAAAACTGTGGATGCCAGCCATGAAAGCCTTCAACTTCACATTAAATATCTGTTTGAAGTAAAATGGTTCTTTCCTGCAGATGAAAGAAGAGCAGGAAAGGGCCCAACCAAGCCACCCTTGGGAACAGTGGGAGCAGCCACCAAGAAGGCTCTCTCCCATGTCCTCTTCAGATGAGAAACCAGAATTTTCTATCCTGATGTTACTTTTGCACAAATGACCTAGTCTCAATGCCCACTGTTCACAACACTGCTGTTCTCTTGACTTGCAGAATGGTTGAAAAGCCTTGGACCAAGAGAAGTGTGGCTCTCCAGCTGCTAACTGGGCAATATGTGGCCCTTTAGATGTTGCTGAGCTGCAGCTTCCATCAACTCTAGTCGGCAGAGCCAATGATGCAGAATGAAGAATGATGGAAACTTGCTGTCTAGGAACACCTGGAAGCCCTTGCAATGTTCATCCACGGTTCCATGAGTGTGTATCATGTATCCCTTTTGATCAGTGGGTTTCAACCTTCCTAATGCTGCAACCCTTTAATACAGTTCCTCATGTTGTGGTGACCCCAAACCATAAAATTGTGTTGTCTCGGTTCCTGAGACCATTGGAAATATGTGTTTTCCAATGGTCTTAGGTGACCCCTGTGAAAGTGTTGTTTGACCTGCCCCAAAGAGATCGCAACCCACAAGTTGAGAATCACTGTTCTACAGGAAGGGCAGGTGGGCAGGCAGGCACGCACTGAGGGTGTACTTTATTGTTCACCGCTGTGTATCATCTTTGTTTCCTTCATCCATTACCAAAATTGCTTCTGGGAGGGTCTATGGGATCTCTGGCAAAGCAGTGAGCACCAAGATGAAGTAACAACCATGGCTGGCTCCCCAGGAGGTTTCCAAGAAGGTGGTCAAGACGCCACTACCACCCAAGAGCACATTAAGAATTTTTTTAAATAAACAACTATGGAATTTATCACACGGAGGGCAAATTGGTAAAATCCCATGCACAAACGGGATTTTAAAATCTGGGTGTTGTTTGTCAGATGCGTTGGCATGAAAGAGAAATCACACAAACGTCGTCTGAAGAACATCCCACAAATGTGGATCGTTTCCAGTTTAAATTTAGTTTCTGCACAGGCTTCATCCCATGTGATAAACTCATATGAAACCATTTTCTTCTGCTGTCATGGCTGGAATATCTGTTCTGCTAAGGAAGCAGGGAAATTGGAAGAGTTGCTGCCTGGTTTTTTCAGTTTCCAGCTCCAGGGATCCAGAATGCCTTCCCTCCCCACAACAAGGACATCCATTTGTCCAGCCCTCTGCCTAAATATTGTTAACCTGAGGCCATGAGGGTGCTGAAATTGTTTTTCCCACTGGATTCATCCACTGGAGCAATCCTGAGTAGGCAAGAATAATAGTCCATTGGATGGATCCATACAATTGCCATGGAATTCTAGTGTTGTAACTGTAGTGTGAAAAGGCTCTGGGTGAAGGGATTAAACACCTCAGTATGTTCATCTACAGGTTTTTATCTAGGAATGGCTGCCTCCGAATTAAAAAAAAAAATTAACAGATGGAGAGCCCTATGGTTTCTGAAGTGACATAAAATTTCACCTAAACGGTGGGCAAATGTTGTTCTCTCTGAATTTCTGATACTCCAAGAGAAGCACAACCACCTGTATTTGTAAACACAAAAATGAAGAAACAAAAGAGAAGGAAACAGAACTATTTCCAAGGTTCTGATTTTTATTAATTTTGCATTATGGTTGTTATGTCTATTTGCCAAGTTCAATTTGGCAAGTTTTAAAATTATAAGTTTAATTTGATTCCTATGAAACTCCCAAACAGCCAAACAGGTGGTCCCTGCCGGATGCCCAGAGGAAGGCAAAAAACCTCCAGGGTCTCAGGCCAATCTGCCCTGGAGGAAAATTCCTTCCCGACCCCAAAAGTGGCGGCCAGTGCTACCCTGGGCATGTCGACAAGAGCCTTCCTTTTGCAAACAAATGGTGAAGCTCCCTCCTTCCATCTCTCTGTGTAGAAGACATGCTGGCATCTTCCAGAGTCCATCGCCATCATCAAGGAAAAGCCATCCTGTCTGGACTGCGTGATGTTTCTTCTGGATTTTATTTTGAATTTATTAAACAGTGCTGCTACTGTATCTAATTATATTTTAGGAAGCAGGATTTTTTAAAAAATGGATCAGCAAATTCTTACTGGAGTATCATTTGTAGTGATATTTGACATCTTGCTATACCCTGTTTCCAAATGGTAAGAGTTTTCTTATTTGGATCTCTGAAGACCTTGTAGCATTTCTTATTTCAAAAGTGGGCTTCATATTTCAAAAATTCCCTATGCATATATTTTATTCATTTTCTTTCAGAGGCTTGTCATTCTCTGCTGAGTTCAGCTTGGCAGGTTTTTACAACAGTAAAGATCACTGAGGTCTTTCTTACATAAACTCAATCTAGAAAATGATGACACTGAAAATCACAAAGTTTTCTCATAGCCTGGATCCATCAACAGTCAGAACAGAGATTGAATTCAAGGAATCAGAAGAAGACAAGGACTGGGAAGGGCAGCTATGAAAGAACTGGACAAGATCATTAAATGCAAAGCTATAACACTGAACACTAAAGAAAGCATCATCCATACCATTGTATTTCCTGTATCACCTGTACGAATGTGGGAGATGGACAGTGAAGAGAGCTGATAGAAAATCAACTCATTTGAGATGTTGTTCTGGGGAGGAGTGCTGAGGATACCATGGATGGTCAGGAAGACATGGGTACAGGAACATACCAAGTCTGAACCCTCCCTAGTTTTCCAGGATCAGCAAACTAAGGTTGTTGTATTTTGGTCACATTATGAAAAGGCACAACTCACTAGAGAAGACAATAATGCTTGGAATGACAACATACCAGATGGATAGACTGAGTTAAGGAGGCTACAGTTCAAAGAACTGTGCAGAGTGGTTGAGGATGGAGGGTGTTTCATCCATGGGGTTACCCTGACTTAATGTCGACTTAAAGGCAGTTAACAACAACTGTAACAAAATACATTAATTTTCCAAACATCCTAACAGGTGGACACTGCTGGATGCCCAGAGGAAGGAGAAAAACCTCCAGGATCTTGGGCCAATCTGCCCTGGAGGAAAATTCCTTCCCGACCCCAAAAGTGGCAGTCAGTGCTACCCTGGGCATGTCAGCAAGGACCACAGACCACTAACCTGCCAGCTCTTGCTCAAGCCAAACTTATTCCTTCTTATCTTACAGCTCACAGAATAAGCCTCTTTCTGCATCAACAGGGTTCATTTCTGGACATCACTTACCATGTGATAGTTTCCTTGAAGTTAAATTCTGTTGAGATGTTCTCCATCCTTCATAAACATTCTGCATTCACAAGTTTCATCCTTCTACATCATTTACCTTCTGATAATTTATTTGAAGTTAATGTCTGCTGAGATATTTTTATGAATTAATGGACTTTCCCAATGACTTCTCTTCATTTATCTGCAGGAACCTGATATACAACAATTAAAACAATGCATTACACAATGTTTATAGTGTACGAAAAGAAAAGGGTGAGATTGCAGATGGCTTCCAGAAATTTTAGGATCAAAACTTTTGCTTCACCTTGTTGTGTATGATGGGATGCTGCGCCCACATATCCTCAGCTTTCTTGGATACTGGAGCTTTAGTCCTTCTGAGTATTCAAGTATGCAAGATGGAGGAGAAGAAGCATCAATACACAGCTGTTGGTTTGCAGGAAAAAAAGGAGGAAGGGGGGTGGGTGGGACCAGAAGTGAAGTGGAGAATACTCACCTGGAAAATCGTCGTCTCTGGGAATAAGGAAAACTCAGGTTTCTGGAAACTAAATCCCCTCTCTGGTCATGAAGCCTACCCAGTTGGTGCATCTGAAGGAATATACCCTCAGCTGTTCATATCGACCAGCCATAAAGAGGGAAGGGTCTATGCAGCTTCACTTGATAGGAGTCATCTCTTAAGTTATGCAGACCAGCAAGCAAACTAGGCTTCAGAGCCAATTTGGAAGAAGTGAGTCCAAAGGAAAGAAGATGTGGCGTGGCCACATTGACATTAAGTAGAATCATAGAATCATAGAGTTGGAATGGACCACAAGGGCCATCCAGTTCAACCCCCTGCCATGCAGGAACTCTCACTCAAAGCATCCCTGATAGGTTGTTAAATCCTATGAAGAATCTCCTTACCAGAGGGTCCTTGAAAAGGGAAGGTCTACCGTTGAAATGGTAATGAGAATAAATAGTCAGCAGGTAGCACTTGATTGATCGTCAGGCACAGTCCCAAGTCCGCCAGGGACATTAAGAACTCCCGGACCGTCAGGACTGACGCTAGGGATGAAGAGATGTCTCTCTTGGAGAGAAAGTCCAGGAACTTGTTCCACTTATATTGGTAAGATTTTTGTGTTGAGGGCTTTTGGGCAGCCAGAATAACAGTCCTAATAAAATCAGGCAGAATCCCTAAGGATGAATCTCTATGCCACCAACGAGAACGTCTCTATGTCTGGGTGCAGGACAAATCCTTTGTGAAGGGACAGAAGGTCAGGACAGAACTCCAGCTGGAGGTAGGTCCTTTAAGACAGGTATAGAAGCAGGGTGAACCACAGCTGCCTCAGCCATCATGGTGTGATGAGGATGGCATTGGACCGATCCAATGTCATCTTTGCCACAACCCTTGTGACGAGTGGAAAGGAAGGAAAGGCATAAATTAGTCCTTCTGACCACTCAAACTGGAAGGCATCTCCCTGGAAATCCAGTGTCCTGTTTTGAGAGCAGAAACTTGTATAGTGAGTGTTCTGAGGAGAGGCAAAGAGGTCGATTGTTGACTCACCCCACAGATGGAAGAGGTAGGCGACCGTCTCAAGATGGAGGCACCACTCATGGCACAGGTTGGAAGACCTGCTGAGCTGGTCCACCAGTTTATTTTCCTCTCCTGGAAGGTGAATGGACTGGAGGAGTATCCTGTTGTGGATGCACCAGTCCCAGATCCTGAAGTTGATCTCGAGCATCATCCGGGACTTCATTCCTCCTTCTTTGTTGAGGTAGTACAGGTGTTGTCTGTCAGAAGAAGTACTACTTTGTCAGAGAGGAGTGACTGGAACACCCTGAGGTCTTCTCCACTTCCAACATCTCCAGTGAAGTTTAGAGTATGTGCCCCAGAAGGAAGACAGTCTGGAGAAAACTTGGAAACATGTTTTTACTGGCATGCAGACCAGTCAAGACTAGGCTGATAGTTTCTGTTCTGTTCTGCACAGCTTTCAGTTTGCACAAAAATTAGAGGATGAGGTCTGGGAGCAGAAATGAAGTGGGGAATACTCACCTGGAGGACTTAGTCCACCTGGACAACCGTCACTTTTGGGATTAAGGAATACTCACATTTCTGGGAGCAAAATTGCTCACAATTCTGGTGATGAAGCCAACCCAACTGGAGAATCTGAAGGTGCACAACTTCAGCCATTCATATCTTGGCCATAAGGAGAGTTTCATGCAACTTCACTTGACTGGAGTCATCTCTTAAGTTATATAGACCAGTAAGCAAACCAAACTTGGTAGCTGGTTTGGAAGAAGTGAGTCCAAAACAAATGAGTCATGGATCATAGTGGCAGTAGGTAAGAAGTAAGACAGTTTGGAGGAAACGTGGAAATGTATTTTTATCTGTCTATCCATTCTTTACAGGCAAATCTGCTCAACCTTCTAGAGCTGCAGTTGCCTGCAACCGCTCCATTGAAGCATGGATTGGGTCCTGGGCAGCCACAGGGGCAGCCCAAAAGCCCCAATCCGGCACTTTTCGGGACCAGGGAGAAGCAGTAAAATGCCGCTCCTCCCTGAACCTGAAAAGGGGTGTCCTTGGGGCTTCATGCCCCAGGACACCCCGGGAGCCGCAGCCAGGAGAGAAAGGGGATGTTTGGTGGCTGCGGGAATGAGGCGTTCCCCCAGAAGGAGCTCTGTTTCAGAGCTCTTTCCAGCGTCATGCCTAGGCCACCATAAGCGGCCTGGGATGGTGGAAATGGTGGAAGGGCATCACACACGCGCCGCCCCATTTGGAGGCGGCGCGCATGTGACGTAATCATGGTGGGCCCTGTTTGGACGGGAGGCCACCATGATTATGCCCTTGTCACGTGCTAGGGTTAGGCCTCATGTAGGCGGAGTACCCTGAGGCAACCCTAGCACATGACGAGGACGTCACGTAAGGCCCACCTGGAAAGGGGCAGTGAGACATTTGGAGGTCAGACTCTTCATGAATGGTTCTCTCCAGATCTTCTTTGATGGTTTCCTCTGGATCTTCTCATCTTCCAACATTAAGCCATCCTCTTCCATCAGCCTTTTCTCCTCCTTTCCACCAATTGGCCCAATGTCTTGAATGGATCAAATACCATTGTCCCTGCCAAGGCTGACCAAAGAGATTTGCTGAACAACAAATGCCCTCTTCCATTCCCTTGAGCAAATATAACTCTGCCACTGAAGACAAGTTGGTACCCAAAGCGAAAAATCCCACAAACCGTGTTTCCCTTCCCGGAAGGAAGGCTAAAATAACAAAGACTTGAAATAACCAGCCATTACCTGCCTTTTCTTGACATGTATCAGCAGTTAACTGCCTCAGCCTGGGTACCTTGGAACAGCCTTAACTGCCATAGAACAATAAGTGCATCACAATGGAAGTCATGGAGCATCATCCCTGCTCTGTTTAGGCCACAGTCAGATGAGCATCCTGAAATTTTTTCAGAGTCTTTCTTCCTCAGCTCCAACTTTGCTTAGAAATATCTTCATCCTATACTTTGGATTCTTCTGAAAATCTGAATGGATGCTGCAAAGCAAAAACAGATAGATGATGGAGTTCACCTCTGTCTTTCAAGCAAAAGTGACTACAAAGGAAAGAGAAGGAAAAACAATCAAGAACAAAGATGTGTAAGAATACCTCATGGAGTTCTTAAAAGGTGCTATTATGTTGTTTGAAGATTGGATGTGCCTCTCTTCTTCTAGACATCTTGCTGATGCATTTCATCCATGAAAATAGGCTGCCATCATATTCCTCCAGGTGTAGGCCCATGGGTTTATGGCTTTCCTATGACATGTTTTCATTCATTTTTAAATGTTCTGCACCCACAGGGTTCATTTCCAAGAATCACTCACCTGGTAACATTTCCTTGAAGTTAACTTCTGTTCAGATGTTGTCTGTCATTCTCAAATGTTCTGCAGCCACAGGGTTCATTTCTGGACATCACTTACCTTGTGATAGTTTTCATTGAAGATGACTTCTGTCGAGATGTTTACATGAATTCATGGTCTTTCTCGATGACTTCTCTTCAGTCACCCACAGGAGCCTGATATACCACAATGAAAATAATTTATTATGCAATGTTTATAGTTCCCAAAAAGAAAAGGGTGAGCTTGCAAATGGCTTCCAAAAATTTTGGAGCCAAACATTTGCTTCACCTTTTGGTGAGTGATGTTATGCTGCATTCAGATTCTCCTAGCTTTCTTGGATACTAAGCTCCAGTCCATCTGTTGTCACCCAAGTCTGCAAGATGGAGGTGAAGAACCACCAATGCACAGGTGTTGGTTTGCAGAAAAACTGAAAGAAAGTAGCTGGGACTAGAAGTGAAGAGGACAATACTCACCTGGAGGACTAAGTCTACCTGGACAGCCTTTGGGATTAAGGAATATTCACATTTCTGGAAGCATGGTTCCCTTCCTGGAAATGAAGCCAACCAAACTATTGGCTCTAATAGGTGCACAGCTTCATCCTTTCATATCTACCAGCCATGAGGAGGGTTTCATGAAGCTTCACTTGACTGGACTCTTAGTTATGCCAACCAGCAAGCAAATCAGGCTTCATAGCTGGTTTGGAAGAAGTGAATTGAATGGAAAGGAGTTGTGGTGGGAGACATCATCAGGGTAATAAGAAGGAAGACAGTTTTGAAGAAATGTGGAAATGTTTTTATTGACATGGAGTCCAGTAAAAGCTAGGCTGATGGTTATTGCTCTTAACCTTTCTGATGCATTTTTGGGAAGCAAAATTTTCATAGATCTCGCATAGATCTTTGTTGGCTCCATCTTCAACATGTCCACAACTATGAAATGTTTTGGTTCCTCGAATATCTTTGCAAGTCCTGTTAACACAGGAAAGAAGAGAATCCCTAAAAACTGAACAGTCACCACCATTTAAATGGCTTGAGCTCATACCAAGTCATGTCTTGCAGTGTTTCAGTAAATGCGACATTGTTGTCTACTTGACCTTGCCATGTTCTTGCCATCTTCCTTGCTTGTTAGATGTGGCATACTCAGAAATCATACACAGCTGTTACATGGGATCAATCCAATGAAAGGGTCTAGGGGAGGAATACTCACCTGCGTGCTAACAGACTTTCCCATCGGCTACTTTGTCTCATTGGATGGAGCATAGCTCTTGAACGTTAACTGTTAATAGGCAATTGCATGGAGAAGAGCCCAGAGGAAGAGATCTTGCTGAGGATTCCCTTCCTGCCCTTGTAATCAGAGATGACACAACTCCCTCCATCCCTCCCCCCAGCAGTACAAGACGTGGGCTACAGATGTGGTCCTTGTTCCAGATGGAAGGTTAGGAGGCCTGGGTTGGGGATGACATGGTTGCTTTTTCTGGTTGGCTATTTTCTCCCAAGTCTTTCTTCCAACATTGCTTAGAAATATCTTCAGGGCTGCTGGTCTTGGTGCTGACCTTGGTCAGGAAGTTCACCATCCTGGGCCCCTAATGACCCTTCTGCCCTGGCCCTTCCACTCTCTGGCCCTCTGGGGACCAAGGCTGCCCAGTCCAGCCCAGATGCCTTGACAGCACCTCCCTCCCAAGTGCAATGAGACAGAGATAATGAGAAAGAGGAGGAGGAGGAAGATGATGAAGAGGAGGAAGGGGCAAGAAGAAGGAGGAGAGGAGGATGAAGAAGAGTAAGGGGACGAAGAGAAAGATGAAGAGTAGGAAGATGAGGAGGAGGAGGAGGAGGAGGAGGAGGAGGAGGAGGAGGAGGAGGAAGAAGAATTCCTATAAAACCAGCATACTTTTTTTTAAAAGGTTTTATGACCCTCAGTTTTAAAGACCCATTTAATTGACAGGTCAACCAACCAAATGATAACCAGGGTTGACCCTGCTTAGCTTCCAAAATCAGGTCAGATCTGGTTCCTTTGGGGCATTCACCCACATTGAAATGGTGTACTTTAAAGAAAGGAATGGAGCTGGTTTGCCAGTTCGTTGATTCAAAGCACTGGCTCCCAAACTTTGGTCTTCCAGGTGTTTTGGACTTCAGCTCCCAGAAGCCCCTCAGCCAGTTAGGATGAAGTTCAGGGATTCTGGAAGCAGAAGTCCAAAACATCTGGAGGACCAAAGTTTGGGAATCATTGATTCAAAGGATGATCACCAGGTGGCATCCAAAAACAGGCTACATAGGACACCAAAATGCTTTCATGGGTATCATTCTGCTTTATGCCAATGAAAAGCCCTTCAACCATGATCAGAACTGGCTTTGGAAAGTTCTAGAGCAGTGGTTCTCAACCTTCCTAATGCTGTGAGCCTTTAATACAATTCCTAATGTTGTGGTGACCCCCAGCCATAAAACTGCAGTGTTTTGGTTCTTAAGACCATTGGAAATATGTGTTTTATGATGGTCTTAGGCGACACCTGTGAAAGGGTCGTTCAACCCCTAAAGGGGAGAACTGCTGCTTTAGATATTGTTGGACTTTTACGTCCCAGCAGCCTAAGTTAACATAGACAATGGGGAAGTATGTTGGGAGTTCCAGTCCAACAACATCTGGAGGGTGACATGATTTCCATCCTAGGTTACACCTTGAAACATTTCAGTTCCTATTCACTGATTTGGATTCAGTTTTATGCAACACTATAGAATAGTTGGCTTTTCTGTTTCTAAGATGATGCATGTCATTATTATTATTATTATTTTTTGCCTGTCCTGAACAGATTCTCAGCCAATACCTTCTCTACAATTTGTGTCTCCTGCTTGTTATGGCCATTTGAAGGACTTGCAAACTCAGTGTATTGCTTCAAAATGGTTCTTTCATCTAATTCCTAATGACCCAGTTGTCTGCAGCTTGATGCTGTGTAACAGGAATGAAACAGCATGGGATGAACTGAAGGTAGGAGTAATCTCTATAAATATCTGTTGTAATGCCTACTCTCATAAACATTTGAAGGGTCTTATGATTAAATGTTGAATCACTGGAAGAACTCTGCTAGCTCATCTCAGCTAACTGACAGAAAAGAGACAGTTCATCAAGCATTTTAGAGTCAAACTAAATGTTAAAAATAAAAGTATATTCCCATGGATTAACTTGTTTTAACTTTGGACTGTGGGATTTCCTCAAGGATTTATGCCTCAGCTGTTGAATTTGCAAATTAAGATCATGCTTATCTTCCAAGTGATGAGTCACAAAACAAAGCACATATAATGCAAGATACACAGCTGAGGAAAATCACAAGCTATGACAAATAGATATCTTTCCCCTCTTTTGTTAGTCTGCACCTCTAATAAACCCAGTCCAGATTGTTGTTTCGACACCACTGTCATGAGTGAGGAAACATCTATCCTCTCTTTGGGAGATTTGCAATTGAAGCAAAGAATCACTCCTTAGCACTGCTTGCTTCATTTCACCATCCTCCCAGGGATGTAATAGACTATGTGTGCAAAAATGAGGGCCGCTGCTTTGAGAAATAAGAATTCTTCCCTCAACATGCAATTTTCCTTCAGTCCCCAAATTTCTACCATTGTAGACAGTGAGGCATTGAAAAATCATCCACAGCAAGTTTATTGCTGTGTTCCTTGAGTAATTTCTGATGTTTTTTTTTTCATGGCAAGATTCATTCAGAGGGGGTTTGCCTTTGCCTTCCTCTGAAGCTGAGAGAGTGTAACTTGCCCAAGGTTACCCAATGGGTTTCCATGACCAAGTGGGGATTCAGACTCTGGTCTCCAGAATCATAGTCCAGCACTCAGACCACTGCACCATGTTGGCTCTAATATTGTACTTATCATGTATTGGTTGTATTTCCTTTGGCGTGGGGGGGCAGAATAATATTTTAACCTCAACAACTCTATGAGATAGGTTAAGTTGGGAGAGAATAACATCAGGAACTGCTGAGGCTAGAACTAGGAATTAGGAATGCATGACTCTGTTGCATAGTAGGGTTAGCCATCAGGAACTACAAAGTGGACCATCTCCCTGGGTAGTGAAGGGTTCCCAGATACCTTGCCCTGGCATATAGGCTTGCTCTGAAAATAAGGGTTTTAGGGGTTTTCTGTTCAAAATAAAAGTTTCACTGAACAAATTTAATTTTGACTTAATGTAATTCAGGGATAAAGAACCTTTGGCCTTTCAGATGACTGGGACTTCAGCCTGATCAGTGTTATGGGACAGTAGGAGCGGAGGTATAAAACATTGCCCGGGTCAAAGGTTTCCCCAGCCCTGGTCTAACTCCTGTCTCAACTTCGTGACTTCTACATGACTCCTACTTGACCTGAGCTCTGAATGGGTATTTGCCCAAAGCCAAAACCAAACATCTAGCTGGGAGCCAAACTTCACCCACCTTTCCTTATTCATACATCTGCCCTGTTCATGTATGACAGGGTGGGCAACCTCAGTTGTTCCCGAAGCCATATCTACCTCAGTTTTCACCACTCCTGAACCTCCACAGGCTGTGTCCATTTTTATGAAATCAAAAGTAAAGTAAAGGTCACTTTCCCCCAAAAAAATGCTAATTTGGGCCTAAGCCAGATTGGAAATGGGTGGGCATTTAATGCCTATGTAGAGAGAGAAAGATGTCTTATAGCAATGGAACAAACACATGAACACCGTATGGCGTTGTCCTTGTCACGTGTGTGTTACCCCTCAGTAAGAACTGAATTGGGATTTCTGACTTTCATATATGAAATGAGGATGTGGCATTTCTTATTAACTAGAGCTTAGTACAGGACTGGGCACAATGTTTCTATTAAACAAGCAACTTGCTGTCTTTTCTTTGACATATCTGATAAAGGGGCTGGATCTGGGAGAACTGGGTTAAAATCCTTACCTAGACTTAAAACTCATCTGCTGTATTGCTGTGTCCCAGAAGTGACTGTGTTGGTTATGTGGATAAAACAGGATAAGCCCTCTATAATGCTCCTTGGACAAAGTGGAATTATTGAATTTTGGAAAGTGGAGATGGGTGAGAGGAGACCTCCACTTCGAAAATAGACTCTTAAAGAGTCTTCATTTTTCTGATGACTTCTTCCTTCCTTTGTTTGTGTGTGTGTTTGTTTGTTTTCAATAACAAAATGTTTGGTTTCTGTCCTATAGCTTGCCTGTCAAACTGCAGAACATGTCTTGCAGTTAACCCTCCGTGATCCCTGGGTATTGCTTGGCGGTGGCTGCACAGAAACTCATTTGTCCTCATACATCAGGCACACGGTATGCAGAGCTTTGGGAGGATATTTAAGGCTCCTTAATGTACTTAAGTCCAGTCAGTTTATAGGAGATTATGAGAAGGGGTGAAACACCTTACTGAGACTCTGTATGTCTGTGATTCTTACTTCTGCTCAGGCTTTTCTGTGTTTAAAGACAAAACACCCTGGAAAGGCTGCAAGCTAGAGCAGAAGGGTGTGTAGAGGGAAGATGTTCAGCCCCATATTCCTTGGTTCTTTTTCTCAGCTCAAAATCACCGCATTTATCCCATGCAGTGCCCATGACTGCCAGGGTGCCCTCAGACACATGCCTTGGTGTCCAGAAAGCTGCCTATTCCTCCCTCATTTAAAGTAACTGTATTGTGTGTATGGCTTTTTTACCCAACCACAGTAATGGACAGAAAAACCAAGCACATTTTCCCCAAAAGCCTCTGAGAGCCAGAATAATTTCCCAGAAGAGGGTTGGCTTTTGACATGTTGAACTCCCCAGCTGTATTAAGTGTAAGAGGCATACAGCATAACCACTGAAAATTGTATTATGAAATTTAGAACTTATTTATTTATTTATGTAAGGGGATGTGAGTTTTGAGGCCTCTCATAATCTGAGATCTTGAACTGTAGTTTCTAAGGCCATGTGTGTGTCAAATTGGCACTGCATGAAAACTTTGCAGCAAAACTGGTGAACAATGGAGGGAAGAGGGAGTCCAGGACAATTGTGCAAGGGGTATGGAGGGTGGTAGGACAGTCATGGGTAGAAGGAGAAAGAAGGATTGGAATCTATGGGATGTGTTTTCTGTGTCTACTCCTACCCAGAGTATAACCCACTGAATATAATGGAACACACAGAATTGTGCTGCCTGTTCTTCTCTTAACCATAATTTGCTAGACCATTGGGTGACACTTTTAATAGTCTTCTGTTTCCTGTTCTAGGGCTCTACTGTGGCAGGAGGTACTTTGGAAGAACTGTGCTGTTCTCGGGCAGAGTTCAAGATGGCGACTGACTCCTTTTGCTCTGCATTAGAGTCTGTAGCTTGTTGCCTAGACCATGATGGTGGCAACGTTCTCACCGATACGAAGTGGGGTCATTTTTGGTCTGTTCCACCTGATGTTCCTAGCAGGTCTGACTGGTCAGACTTAATTTGGAAGTGTGGGTGTGGTCTTTGTGACAAAGAGCAAAGCCTCCATTGGAGGATGCTGAAGTGTTGTGCCAGTCCTTTCCCCCCACAAAGTTGTGTCAATGAGTCTTCTGTAACCTCCGCTGACAGTCTGATTCTGGACTGTTTTGCTGCCAAAAAGAATGGTCTTCAGGTTGCTGTGGAGACAGCCAATCTGCTTCTAGATATCTCATATGTAATTGAAGATCAGAATTAGCTGTGTTTGAATATCCTATGTACAGTGACCTTCTCAGGCATGCCATCCTCCTGGAAGAGTATCTTAATGAAGATTGTGAGGCACCCGTGTCAAAAAAAAGGCATTCAATGTGGAAGCTGCAGGTGTAAGGCAAGTCTATATCCCTCACCGTCTTTTGTACCCATGGAAGAACTCTGCACATGGCTCCTTCTGTGTTGATTTGACATAGCCAAAAGATGGTGTCTTGCAAAGACTGGACAAAATCTTTCCTTGATTCAAAATATGTATTTCTGTTTGTGCATGTGTTTTGTCTCATCCCACAGTGAATCTGTACACACATGGATAAAGCATTTCATTGAAAAGTCTTACAAACTAATAAGCCCTAGAATTTAGCAAGGCATTGGTGGAAAATGATGAGAGGCTAAGCACAATCACATTACATCAAGACTGTCAAGGTGATACTGGAGAGAATGGAGCTGAAGTCACTTTCTAGCCACCTTCCAAGATTATCTTATTGCTGTTCAAATAATAGCAGAGACTTGTCAGCCTAAAATGTCAAATAAGTGAGCTGTGTATTCATTGTAAGTTAATTAGAAAATGCAAAACCAAGCTATGTGTCAAAATCATTGTTGGTTGTATCTAATTCATTTGAATTTATGTCAAAGGCAGATCAGATAAAGCTGTCAAATTAATATTTATTGCTTTAATTCTATTGAAATTGTCAACACTTCAAAATGTTTTTCATAGTGTTGTTCATGTTCAGTGATTATAGTTTAACCAAGACAACAACAACAAAAGAGGAAAATTTCTTATCCCACTGCGTGCTGCTCTTGCTGTTTTCTTTGGAGATCTGTATCGTTCTTACTTTTCAAAAATGATCAGCTTTCCAATAATTACAATGAGAAAGTAGACTAAAATGCTTGTGTGTTTTCCTAAACCCACTTTAAAATTAGCCAGATTGGATCTCGTAACGTGGTACAATTTAAATTGGCTTTTGAAATAGTAATCGTATTGTATAGCAGTTTAATTTGTGGCAACCCAAATTGTGAAATACCCCACCTTGGCTTTGGTGCTGTTTCACACTGGTGCAATGATAACACTTAGTTTAAATTGTTAAGAGGCGCCTTTTTGGAAGGTTTACATTACATTATTTTACATTCCATTCCATTATTTTTACTGTTTTCAGTTTTAAATTGTTTATACATATTTTATTGGAAGCCACTAGGAGATCTTAGGGTTATAGGATGAGTTATAAATATTATAATAAAATAAATAACAAAATTATTCCCTGTCATGATAATCCTGCTCATGTTTTCATCATTGTCTGGAACTTATATTGTGTTTGTTCTTTTCCTCCTGACAAATTTGCAGGATTTGTCCATGACTACAAGTGAGATAGGCACAGTCTGAATATAGTGAGGTTCATTCAACCCCTTAGTGATGAACTTTCATGTGTGTGTTTTTTTCCTGACAAGGTATATAATTTTTATTTTTCATACTCAAATGTATCCAGGTGGAAGGTTTATGTCAAAGCTGCTCATCCAGCTTTTAGAACAGGTTCTATGAATGGGACATATCATCAGTCTAGGGTTCACCTATTTAGAAATGGCAGTGAAGCTCACTGGGCTCAGGCCTGGAACCATGTTTTAGAAGCTCAGTTTTACTCACTTCAAAGAAGTCCTGCCATTCTTCTTCAGTTTGGATATATTATTCAGTCCTAGTCCAGTCGGTCTTCTAGATCTGTGGATTCTGTATCCATGGATTCAACAATCCACAACTTGAAAATATTCAGAAGAGATATAAATTCCAAAAAGCAAACCTTAATTTTGTTATTTAGCACAGGGGACATTATTTTACTATACCATTGCATTTAATGGGACCTGATCATCCATGGATTTTGGTATCCATGGGGGCTCTGGAACCAAAACCTAACGAATACCAACAGCCCATTGTAATGGAATGGCATGTGGTAAAATCTGGAAAATACTGGCTTGGAAAAAAGATCCAAGTTCTTCTCCATTTTGAAGAAAGGAAATCAGATTATTTCTGAATTAAAAAGAAATAGGGCAGCCCTCATCCACTGCTGCTTCTAAACTAGCCTATGATGTATTTGATTTGCAGTTATTCACCCATATTTCTCTGTTTCTAAAGTCTACTCCCTGTTATGCTAACCTTCTGTTTTTGAGGAGTGGTTTTAAGGTACAGGAACTTTCAAAATCATGATTCAATTAAGTTATATTCTTTCTTATGAAAACAATACACTCAAGCATACAGATAGATGGTCTTAACATGGTTATAAATATAGCCTGCTGAGGTTTTTTTTAAAATAAAACACTGGAAAGGAAAACCATACACCAGCGTATAACTGGTTTAGGTCAGCACATTGGTCAGCTTTTATCTTATGTACAGAGGGAAATGTTAAATTCAGAGAAGAGCCCTTAATTGATGAGTGCACACATACCATGAATGCTAGACCATCTATAAAATAAACTGTCATTGAAATGCTGAGAAGCATGTTTCCTCCCACTCCTAATTAATCCATTAAGTAGCAATCGCCAAATTCAGTGTTTTTTTAGGAAATGTCCCAGTTTCTCATTTCACCATCTATAACAGAGTGGCATGTTTTGCCAAAAACAGCCAGCATCATGTTGGATTGTAAGGTCTTGCCTACTTATCTGATACATTTATATTCCAGCATTCTTTTAATGACTTCAAGATGGCATTTGTGGCTCTCCTCCACTCTGCGTTCATGGAGATGCAACCTCCATCTTAACTTTGATTATGATAGACTGGAGGCCAGGAGTGGGCACCTTCAACTAAGTGGAAGACCAATGTTCTCCAGAGGATTCTGACACTATGAAAAATGCCTCTTTCCCCACCCTTCCAAAATAACGGGGAGTAGGAAAAAGTTCATTTCTTGTTTTGAACTCTGATAGAGAAGGCTAAACACCTTGTAAAACAACAAATTCCATAATTCCATAGGATGGAGCTATAGCACTTAAAGTGATGTCAACTGCATTTTTACAGTATAGATGCATCCCAGGACCCACATTTCTTGTCTCTGCTGTAAGCCCTCTCTACTTGGCACACCTATGGCATCCTCTAATCTTTCTTCAGGCAAAGCTAGAAACATCTGAACTTAATTCAGGCTCAGGTCAAGCAACATTATAGAAATATATAGCAGAAAGGCTGAAGTCCACATGCACCTGTTCTTAGAGTTGGAGTCCAGTCCTAGGTTTCCAGAAACCCCCAAACATCTTCAGTGTGGGGTAAATTTAGAAGCAGAGAATGTAATGTTAACTATGCTTGATAGTATACAGTTGTTCCTGCCCTTTTTGTTTTTAAATATGATTTATGCACTCATCCAAAATAATCAGTAACCACGCCTGAGGATTTATGTCACTGCCAGCACTCTTTCCTTTATGCAATAAAGGCAGCTATGTCAGAGGATGTGTGTTCCACAGTAGCTACTTCCTTTGATTCCCTCCTATGTTGATGGCATTCTGGCTTCATTGATGAAGTCTTGTCTCCTCACATTCCCAGTGCCACATTTTCTGACTAATGTCTGTTGTTGGCCATAGGGGACAGTTGTCCTGCTGCCCCTCCAGAGCACAGGAACTTATGTCAACTGCTTCCTTCTGCTAAGCTGACTTTGCTTGTGTGGTCTCTTTTGCACATGTCTCAGGTCCAGAAGGAAGGAAAGGAGCACCAGAGGAGGTCAATGTTGCTCTAAATTAGGTTTGTGCGCTAGATTTTAATTCTCATTATTGAGCCTTTTCTTCAGAAATAGATATTATTTTTTTACAGATAAAACCTTTACTTGATCAAAATTGGCACCTTTATTTTGAGAAGGGCTTGCTGTTTGGAAAAATCCATCTTTGCAAGAAATATTCACTTGGTCATTTTAAAAGGCATGCCATCCCATCTGGTAGCAATGGAGTGATGCCAAGGAGTCCTGCTAAATCAAAGCAAAACCACAAGATTGGTAGGGAAAGTGCAAACATCTAATGCTGGCAACTTTAAATATTGATGTATCTATAGGGTCAGAATAATTCATCTAAAAAGCTTTGTTTTGATTTGCAAGGTTATTGTATTTGTTTTTTTAAAAAGGGCAGCAGTAACTGCAAACAGTCTTTGGACTATTATTATTATTATTATTATTATACTTTATTTATATAGCGCTGTAGATTTGCACAGTGCTGTACATACAAACAATAAAATATCTCTTCCATTTCTGCTTCATCTTCACTAGTCTGCAAAGGATGTAAGCTTTATATTAGGTTCTTTGATAGCTGATAATAGCAATCTAGTCAGATTTTATGACTTTGTCTTCCAGAGCCCATATGGCCAAAGAGAGGAGTAGCATCTGCCTGCATTGATACCTCTGCAGATCATCTTAACTGACAACAAAAACAAAATCTTGATAAAATATAGACCTGTGACTAACATTCTCATTTTTTAAATTCTCCTGAATGATTTTTAACACCTTTGCCTGATGAAGAAGCCAGTGGAGCTTTAAAAACTTGCATGATGTAGTTTGTACATTTTTGGTTGGTCTGATAAAGGTATCACTGTGGCTTTTAGATGCTCCTGTATTTTGCTGTATGGCAAACACAGCCATACCTGGATATAGTACCCAGTGTTACTTTGGTACAAGTGACAGAAAATTGGCACAGGTGACAGTTATTTTGACAAAGATAATTCTCCTGCTCAATATCAGTAAAAAAAAAAAAAACCTAAGAGAAATAAGAAAGTTCACTACATCCTATCACCCTATTTGTTTAACTTGTATCAGAGAAGATCATAAGAAGAACAGGTTTAGATCCAGAAGAAGGAGTTAAGATTGGAGGAAGAAGCACCAAACATCTAAGATATGCAGATGACACCATGTTACTAGTAGAAAACATCCTAGATTTGGAACAATTACTAAATAAGGTAAAAGAAGAAAGTGCAAAGACATATTTCATGCTAAACATAAAGAAGGTAAAAAATAATGAGCACAGAGGGACTACATAAATTCAAACTAGACAATGAGGAAATCAAAAAAGTTAAGGATTTACTGTGCTTTGGATTGAACATTGACCAGAATGGACAGTGCAATCAAGAAATCAGACAAGAATAGGAACGGGAAGGTCAGTTATGAAAGAACAGGACAAGATCCTAAAGTGCAAAGATATTCAACTGAACACTAAGGTTAGTATAGTCCAAGCCGTTGTATTCCCCATTACCATGTACAGATGTGAGAGGTGGACAGTTAAGAATGCAGACAAAAGGACAATTAGCTTTTGAGATGTGGTACTGGAGAAGAGTGCTGAGGATACCATGACAGCCAAAAAGACAAACAAGTGGGTTCTTAAGAAGATAAAGCCAGAAATTTTGCCAAATTAAGGCTCTCGTTCTTTGGGCACATCATGAGAAAGCATGACTCATTAAAAAAGAGGGGAAGGCAGAGGGCAGAAGAAAGAGAGAATGACCACATGTCAGCTGAATGGACTTGTTCAGGGAGGTCATGGGCATGATTCTACAAGACCTAAGCAGAGCAGCGGAGAGAAGGTGTGTGTGTGTTTCACAGGGTCAACATGAGTCGGGGACTACTAGAAGGCAGTTAACAACAACAACAAACATGACATTACTATCCACTGGCTGCCATTTCATCACACCTTTAATTGGCTGATTGAGAAGCTTGCCTCACACTGCCTAAGGGCAACACTGGTCCTAACACTTATAAACATCCCATTTATTATTGTTCACTCTTTGAATGCATAAGCCCCTTCAAGAAAGGAAGCAGAGCTTGAAGCCAGCTCTGTTTAGTTTGATCCCACATGAAGGCTAGAGTGGCAGAAATCCTTTTCTTTCCCCTTCACATTTCCAGCTGCCAAGCAAGATCAAACCGTTCTTGTTAAGACTCCCACTCTCCCCCCACTTTCCATCCAATTT
Source organism: Sceloporus occidentalis (assembly GCA_023333645.1). NCBI lineage: Eukaryota > Metazoa > Chordata > Lepidosauria > Squamata > Phrynosomatidae > Sceloporus > Sceloporus occidentalis. The sequence continues at coordinate 15,595,443 of JALMGF010000004.1, forward strand.
GCCTGATTTTCTGCCCACATGGGACAAGCTGTTTTCAGCATTCTTTACCATAAACTAGGTCTGAATTACTCATGCAGGCAATCTTTTTGTCTCATGCTCCTACCAATTTGTACAAAGGATGCGACTGTAAGAAGCCGTTTTGTGTAATTTAAAATGAAACATATAATTAAGCACTGATCTTCCAGCCCTTGTCTTGCCTCTCTCCACCTCCTCCTCAAACTTACTTTCTCCTTGACCCTGCAACTTCAGTAGCTAGGAGCAAGTAATCAGCCTCTTATCACCCTTCCTTTTGCACTTGTGTGTATGAGTGGAAGAGAGAAGGAAGTTAGTAAACTAAACCACAGAAAAATATAAACAGGCATACCTCGGTTAACAAACCTTCTGACAAGCTCCTTTCTACAAATCTTTTCACATGCCTCTGGTCCCTTTTTCTTCTTATCCTCTGTCTAGCATCTAGTGGGTGTTTTTAGCAGCATTGGCTCTAGAAGGTTGGTGAAGGAGAATTAGAGAAAGTCTGTGGACTTTGATTATTGGGTTGCAGCAGCATGACTGCAGTAAACTATGCAATAAAAACTTGAGCTAGGAAAGACTGGGAATATATCAGCCAATCCTACTGTAGCCATGTCTGCCTGTATACAACAGGAAGGTAAACAGCAGCTTCCTCCAGAATCCTTTCCTGAGCATGTGTGAACAGCAAAACAGAGAGCAAAGACTAATGCAGTAAGCCCAACTCATCAGATCCCCCTGCCATGTTTTAAAAAGTTTGGTCACAGAAATGGAAATCATAAGGGGAGACTGCTGAAAGAAAAGGGAAAAAAAACATGTTAGGGTGCATTTGGGATGAAGCCTTCAAGTGGTCTCTAGAAGGTTCAAAAAGTTTTTGTTGATTTATGCAAGTGTAGAAGTCGAGTTCAAATTTTTGGAAAATTAGCATTTTCTCATTTTAAGTTGTGCAAGGGGAGGAGTGCAGCCTATTAAAATGGCATGCTACTATTTGGCAATGGCAAACCACCACTGAAGAAACCCTGCCAAGAAAACCCTGTGATAGCTTTGCCTTAGGGTTGCCATAAGTCAGAAATGACTTGCAGGCACGTAGCAGCAACAACAAAATGATATGATTATGGCATGGGTATTTAAAGCCGTTTACTTTTTTTAAGACAGAAAAAGAATGATCCAGAGCATCCATCCCAGTGGTTGTGAGCAGAGCTGCACAGAGTTCCAGAGCCACATATGTGTTTGTGTGTATGCACGAAGACAGAAGCACTAACCATATTAATATACCATACAAAGACCCAAGCCCTTATCATACTGTATTACAGCTTATGCTGCATCGTGTCCATCTCATAGGCAGAATACCTTTTGAAATGGCAAGCCTGCATTTGATGATGCACAGATCCCTACTTTAGTGCTACAAAGATGATTTAATCCTTGTGAGAAAGGAAGTGTATGAAATGCAGAAGAAAGCTCTGTGTTTGGACTGCAGTACCAAAGTGCAATCACTACCATCATGACTTCAGAAGCAATTGATACCCCTCACCACCCAAATAAGGGTTCACATTTACCCACTGCCAGCCATGTTGTTTAGCAGATGAAGCAGAAAATTCCACAGGTGCCTTCCTCCTTCCCTGTGAGTAAAAATAACTCTGCACACCTCTAATGTGCCTAATGGTAGGGCCAAGATGTTTTCACACAGACGTACTTAGCATCTCTATCCAAATCTAAAAAGGCCTTTCCTTGCAAGCCAATAGAAAATAGAAAATGTGGAACACAGTTGTTTTATTGTGTTCTCCCCAAAAACATGCAACAGGATTCTCCATACCCTTCAACTGTCCTGAATTGATTGGGACAGTCCCAATGAATCCTACACTTTTTCAACTGTTTTTTTTTAATGTCCTAATTTCTGCCGCTTCCTTCCACTTTCCTCTTTGTCCTCAGCTTACTTCAATTACTGCAAATTGAGTTCAAAGTGTAAAAATAGTTTACACTCAATTTACTCAGAGTGGGAGAGGGGAGGAGTGGAGGAGGTGGTGGAATCAGGCCCTTCCCAGAATACTGAGGCAAAAACAAACTGTTACAGACGTTTCTAGCTTGTGTGTTCTTCCTCAATAATAACTTTTTTCACCTTGATCACACTCTGATGTTGCTTGGCCACACGTCTTAATTTTCACCTATGAAATGTTAGAAGATCTGGATTCTGCCATATAGAAGTCTGCTCAGCATCCAGTGGGTGCAAGAGTGAAAGTTGCAAGCCTTCCCTCTTCCTCTCCCAGCCCTCACTGCATACATTAAATTTATTCTGCATCTTCTCCCAATGCTGTGTGCTGTGACTTATTTTGATAAGTGTTTGCTACCAGCCCAGGCACGAACAACTCTTCACAAAAGATGCCTTGTCTGTTGGCACATTCAAGGCTGAAAACAAACATCTAAGCAGACTACTCATCCCTTGGTAGTGCAAAAGAATCACTCTTTTAGTAGGAATGTCACACACAACTAGAAAAATTATGTTGTCATGTGCTTAATTAAAAAAAAGTTACTAAATGAGGGGGGGGTGTTAAAAAGTATGCTTTAGATATAGTTGGTAAACAGCAGATGTCACTCTTGCTTTTAGGCATTTAGAACAAGAAGCTTGATCCTGAGGGAGATTTTTTTTTTAATTATTAATATCCTGTTGCCATTAGGACATGTTGAGAATTGGTTAATATTCTCTATTGAGTCTATGATTTCAGCTCCAGTTAACTTCTTTCAAACTTCCCCATTCCAGCTCCATTTCTCTCTCTCCAGTTTTATTGCTGAAAATTCTTCCGTTTCTTAATATCACACATTGGAGGCTATGGAAAAAGAGAAGGGACTGAAGAAAAACACATCATCCTTCTTTACCAAGGGGCTGGGAAGAAATAATAATCTAAATATATTCAGAAAATCTCTATGTAGGGCAACAAAGCTCTCTGCCTCCAAGACATATGTGATGCATGAATAATATGCTATGAAATGATTTTAAGGATCTGTCTTCACTTCCAACACTAAGTACTGATGCACCTGATAATTCGGTTATGTGAGACATAATAGCAGTGCAAATAACCCTCTCTCCCTCATCCCCCAAACCAAAAGTCAGTGGTAGACATGGAGGAGAAAAGAGAACGGATCAGAAATTTGCAGGAGGGGGTTCTCTTTGCCTTGGCTGGATGCTTCAAATTACTACCTTATGAAAGGAATTATGTGCTTAGGCAGCTACTGTACATACATCAAGAGAGAGAGAGAGAGAGAGAGAGAAGAAAATGCATAAGCTTAAAAAGGAAGATGCCAGCCACAGCTGCCGGAGAAACGTCAGAAATAAACTCTTCCAGAACATGGCCACATAGACCAAAACACTCTCTCTCTCTCTCTCTCTCTCTCTCTCTCTCTCTCACACACACACACACACACACGTACAGAAATGTTTGTCCACTAATATGGAAAAAGAGGCAGAGAGACAGATACATGCAAATGCAGAAAGTATTACTATAATTTAAATAGAAATGCAATACTTCTCAGCATAGACGGGGAGACTATGACTTGGGGCCCATTCACATGACACAGTTATAGGGCTGCATTTCACCTTACCTGCCATGGCAATAACCTGTACAGTGTTGGGATTTTCAGTGTAGGAAGAGGCATTTAGAATTCTCTGCCAAAGAGCTCTAGTGCCTCTGACCAACCCACGAATGCCAGGATTCTGTAGAATCTTGCATGGCATTAAAGTGGAAGAATAATTCTATAATTGTGTAGTATGAATGGGCCCCAGGAGACTGTATGTCTGCTTTGTTAGCTTTCCAGGTGGTGATGGGCAACCTCAGGGTGCCTGCTTTGTATGCTTACTTTGATTTCTTTAGGATAGGCCTTGAAAAAGAGGACGATCCTTTACAAAGTAAGGCACACGACCATCTCATTACATGTGGTAGGTTATTTACCACTTAGGAAATGTTCACCTCAGGAAATGTCATGACTCAGTAACCTGAGGCAATCTCCTTTAATTCTCCCTAGACTTGATCCAGTAGATGTATGCAACTCATTCCAGGGGGTATTTAATTGGGTTCACATCTATACAAAGTAAACCTCCATTATTAAGGTCACAGAGGCCTCATTCTCACTGAGCTGGTCAACCTGGGTTTAAGCTGTGCCACTCCGTACTGGAGGATATAACTCATGAATGTTCATCCATTGAAACTCATACAAATTGGCAGAAAGGAAGAAAGAGATAGTTTCAAGAAAAGGTGCTGAAGCCTGTTTCCTTTGACTTTGTTATCTTTCTGAATGTATCTCACAGCATGGAATGCTAGGTTTGAAAATTTATTTAACAAAGTTAAATTAGGGAGGGAAAGAATATTCCCCATTATTCATTTCCTGCCCAAGCTGAGTTCTAACTACACATGAAACCCCGATGGGAAGCATAACACAGAGCTGAATATTTTGTGCAGCTTTCACTAAGTAATGGCACATCCTGATCCTCCCCCTTCCCTAATCAGTTTGTGCACAAAAAGACATTTGTGTTCTTTGGGGAGGGGGCGTTTCCTTTTGCATAAAAAATCACAGGAAGTTGTGCAAAACAAGCAAGCAAGCAAACTGACTAGAAATGTTGCACAAAAACACAAATGTGTTTCTGGAAATGTGGGGATTTGCATTAAAATTGTGGGGTTTGTGCGAAAAATACATTTTTTGCATACAGAACACTTTGGAAAAGCATGTTGGGGTTTTGTGCAAAATAACTAGGGTTTTTTTTTTTTTTTTGCACAAATTGTGGTGTGTGTGTGTTTTTTTGTTTTTTGTTTTGCATGGATCTTAATATTCACCCGAGATAGCAGGCATTGAGACAGAAGGAAAGGCAGCCACGATAATTCAAATGACTTAAAATATATTTCTAATATTAGTGTAAATTCAGAGACTAACAGCCTTATCACATGACAAAAGAAATCTAAGACAGAGCAACAGAGAAGCGGCTTTTTCCTTGCTTCTCCACATGCTGTTGAAGCAATTCCATTCTCTTCCTGAGGGAGATGGTTGTAAAAGCATGTCCTTTGTTACACTGGAAAAATCTGTTTGGCAAAAGGCATGTTTTTATGACTGTCTCCCTCAGGAAGGAGAATGCAACTGTTACGACAACATGCAGAGAGGAAAGATGAAAACTGCCTCTCTGCTAGTCCATCTCAGCTTTCTTTTGTCATGAGAGAAGGCTTCTAATGAGTTAGATGAAATTGCTATCAAGAAGTTCACAGTTAACTATTTATATATCTATATGACTATTTATTTCTAATCCCTGATCTATAGACCTATCGATATGTGAAAATACAAATGTGTGAGGACTCACCTGCCATCTGAAATGCAAACAAAATGTAAATCATTCTGAAACAAGCAATGATTTTTGCTTTCTTTTATCTGTTTTATCTATTTTGTCTGAGTGGGAGCTTTTATATTTTCTCAGCTTTGATAAAATACAACTCAACAGTGAAAGTTTTATTGCCTTGAAGAAATTATGTAGTGGTGCATGTTTAGTTCTGGATGTAGGAAATCAATATCCAATTTCTGTTAGGGCACTTCTAACCTGCCAGAAGCCTATTCTCCACTCCAGCTCTTACAAGGACTAACAAGAGACTTTCACAGGAAGTTATCACATGCACAAATGGGCACAAAGATTGGGGACCAAAACTGTGCTCATCAGATCCAACTCCTCGCTCAGTGCAGGAAAACAACAGCTAGAGCCTTTACAGAAGTCAGTGACTTAGCTTCAACTTGAAGAGCTCTATTGGCATTTATATGGAATACTGAATGGAACACCTCAATGCCCAATACAGTGCTGTTTTTCGATGTGTGCAAACTATTCCTGCTAGATAGAAGTAGATGTGTGCTTATATTGTATGCCTCCAAGACCACAACTGAAAATATAAGCATGATGCAAAAGAAGCTCAACAATGAATGGCATGCAGTAGCACATAGATTCCAATGAAGCTCTTAAAGCAAAGATGAGACACCATCTGTTGAGGATGCAGTACCCTCTCCATTTCCTGCATGTAACTGGATTATATCAGTGATGGTGAACCTTTTAGAGGCCGAGTGCCCAAACTGCAACCCCAAACCCACTTATTTATTGCAAAGTGCTGTCTCCCTCTGGCTTTCTAGTAACAAACTCTGGTAAACTCTGTGCTGGGGTGAAGGCACAGAGGGCTCTGAGTGCCACCTCTGGCACGTGTGCCATAGTTTCACCATCACTGGATTATATGATCTATAAGCCCTTCTCCAACATGATACAATGAATTAGCGCTAAAAAAGAGCACCAAACCATCACTACTACACTGCAGCAATTATTTTCCTGTTATATGTCTATTATAACTTTCCCCAAGAAGCAGTAACTCAAGACGATATAACTGTCCCAACTCCATGTTTATATGCTCACAATAATCTTGTGAAGAATGCCAAGCTGAGACTGAAGAGTGACTGGTCCAATCTCACTCAGTAGACACCATGAGTAAGCATGGATGTAAACCCAGCACTCATTAATGTAGTTCAGATATATCAAGCACCACACCAAACATTCTTTTTAGTGTATATGATAGATAAAATGTACTGTAGAGCAGTTGGTTAGTGTACAGCTAAAAATATAGCTTTTCCCTGGTATATTTTCCCAATTACTTTAATGAGTTTTCAAAACAACTTAGAGTTAAACTCAGCCATTTCCTTTTGGTACAGCAACCCAAAAATGTCTTCAGAATCTAGAAACGCTGTTTAGAAAATGATGATAGCAGTACAGAGAAAGGTTCCTAAGGCAGCAATCCTGGACATCCTATATGGAAGTAAGCAAACCCCACTGATCAGCAAACGGGCTGCATCCACACAGCAGAAATAATCCATCTTGACACAATTTTAACTGCCCTGACTCTATTCTATGGAATTCTGGGAGTCTACAACTCCCAGAATCCCATAGCACTGAGCCAGGGCAGTAAAAGTCATGTCAAGATGGATTATTTCTGAAGTTCGAATGAGGTGTGAATCAGGTTTTCTTCTTGTATAGAATTTAAATACCAATCCTGTAGTCAGCTGACAGATCCTGATGGTTTCCCTTCTCTTTTTGTTACTGTGCATTTTTTTGCTATACTTATTCTTTCTTTCCTGGCCTCTTTCTTTGAAGTCACCCCCTGCGTCTTCTTTTCTCAGCTGGAACAGGCAACTAGTACACAGAGTCTTTAAAACAGCTTCTGGGTCAGATTTGAACATAGAAGCCAAATTGAGGGGCTTTTATAACAGTCTAGTTTTTGTCCTGCTGTGCCTATCCTTGAATGGATTTCCTGAAACTATAAAGTTGGAGGACATTTACCATATTATGACCATCAGGAATAATTTTTCTTGATTCATAACTGCAGGCTTACTGGACTAGCCCACTGCACTCTTCTAGTATAATATCAAATATTCCAATATTTCTCAGTAAACATGATTAGGATCAAACTGTATCCTAATAATAATAATAATAATAATAATAATAATTTGTTTTATTTATATACCGCTATTCCAAAGATCATAGCGGTGAACAGCAAGTAGGCTAATTAGCAAGTAAGCTAATTTGCCCCCAACAGTCTGGGTACTCATTTTAGCGACCTCGGAAGGATGCAAGCCTGAGTCAAGCTTGGGCCCTTTTGCTGGTCTTGAACTCGCAACCTTGTGGTTTTGAGTGAATGGCTGCAGTACAGTCATTTAACCACTGCGCCACCAGGGCTCCTATCCTACTATCCAAATATCCTGATTTAGCAAGAATACTTCAAATTAATCCTCTGCTGCGCTACCTTTTCAGTTAATTTTAAAATGCCAGTTTCTCTAACCCCTTCCCCCACTTTATCCCTTTGTCCTCAGCTTATTTCAATAGCTGTAAATTGAGTTCAAAGCGAAAAAGTAGTTAGGACTCAATTCAGTAGGGGATGAGGAAAGGATGGGTGTATTCTTGCCCTTCTCAGGGGCCATTCAGACTACCTTTTGCACCGAATTGTAACCTGGATTAAAAGTGGGAAGTTCCCACTAGTGCTGGTTTTAACACACTCAGATCAGGGGTTTGAACACCTGATCCAGGGAAAATCCCCCTTACAGTGGTTTTTCCAAAAGTGGATTATTTCCCGTTTCTTTTTGGAAAACCTGTTTCTTCCCTGCTGCCGGCAAATGTGAACTTGGCCCCAGTCATGATCGGGTCAAGTTCAGGGGAGGGATTTAGGTCAGAGGGTGGGCAGTGGGTGGAACATGCCTCCCCTCTTGCATCAGTTGCTTTGCAAGCAGCCTTTTCTCTCTTTTTTGTAATTTTTATTTTTGACAGATTATGCGAATACTTGTGCTACAGATTGATACATATTGATAGAATGTGTATGCTTGTGCTACATTTCCCTTTTGGCACGGCAGCCAAAATAAAAGCAGAGCACTTTTGGCTCTGCTTTCACCAGGAGAGTGCTTTGGGGTTAACCCTGGGCATTGCCAGGGAGGACGTTTGGGAGGTTTTTGTTGTTGTTGTTGTTGTTAATTTCACAATTTGACAGAATATGTGAACATTGGCACTAGATTTTTTTTAAAAGGGGGGGGGGAAGCATTCATGCCATTAACCAACGTTGCCACTGAATTTTTTTGAAAAAAGACACTAATGGCACTATTTTTGAAAGGCACTAAAGGCAAAGGTGTCCCAATGGCCAAGGCTCGCCATGTCTCTCTCTCTTTTCTCATGTGCCAAATTGACAGAATATGCGAACTACCGCCAGATGTTTTTTAAAAAAAGGAGGGGGGGGAAGCACCCATGCCATTGGTGAATGGCTGCATGACACCAATGACAAGAGCAGAAGTGATTTAGAAATCATTTGATTGACAACAAGGAGGCTCCATTTTAAAGTGCTACTTTTTGAAATGTGAACATCAGTGGGGCAAATTGCACCGAGGGGCTTCGATCGGGGTAAAGGTAGTGTGCATTTCTTTCCGGGTAGATTCAGTACCGGGTTAGTGAATTCAGACTGGATCTACCCAGGGCAAATGAGGTAGTGGGAATGGAGCCTCAGTATGCTCAGGCCAAACCAAATTGCTGTAGCCTCTCCTAGTTTGTATGTTCTTCCTCTTTTGCAGGAAGGTATGCTGTATATTTCCTCCCCTAAATTAAACACTTGCTTCAAATCATTATGAAATACTTCACATGAGATTTGTAAAACTAAAATCCCAGTCAGATTTGCTCAGCTACATCGGCTTTTCCAAATATCAGGAAGACAAAATTAGGCTTGCCTTTGGCAATTTCAATGGACCAGAACTTGAGAAACTTTGCTCATGTACAACAGCTGGAAAATATCTTAAACAAATGGCAGCACTCGACTCAGCTGCAGATGTCAGGGCTGGGAAACAAATATACAAATCCACTTATAAGTCATAATTTATTTTATCACTGCATGAGATGGTAGACATTTTAAAGCTATATGAGATATTTGATATTCCTTCTATAAGTGTCTTCTTTCTGTTGGCAATATATAAACATTTATCTATGGCAATCCAACCCAAATCTTATTTACACTCCTTAATTTTTAACGTTTGGCTGCAGCAACGGAATGCATAGGCAAGGGGAGCACTAAAGCTGGTGGTAATTACTAAGGCTCCACAAAAAAAGTTGTGGGGGATTTTAGAAAGAGAGAAATAGATATCTGCAAATAACAAATGGAGGCAGAGACACAACTTGTTTCTGTGCCTCAGGCAAAGGATTATTTTTGTACAGAGAAAGTAAAATGCATTTGGTTTTATCATAATCACATGAAAAGGACCTCTGTCTCTCCATAGAGGGGAAAAATAGGCTGATTTTTTTAAAGAATGTAGAGCAGTTTAAACATTAATAATAAAAGAGCTTGTTGCAAAGATTATAATGTGTTACAGTTAGGAAAGGGTCAAGTAAAGGATCAATGCCTTTTACTGTTTGGATTTATAAAAGAATAGAAGAAATCTTGTTAATTAAACTACCTTCTCTGGCCAGTGTGCCCATTGAATTGATGGAACTGCAAACCTCATATTCCAGTCCTGAAGGAAATGCTGCTCAGTCAGACAGAGCATCCCCCACTTTCTCCATGTTTCTACCAGGAGGATCAATATTTCATCAGCAGATTTCAGGCACTGGGAAATCTACTTTGGAAGGAAGATTAAAAACATGAGATATGGAGATGATACCATACGCTAAAAGAAAACAACAAAGACCTGAAAGAATTACTAAAGTAAGTCAAAGAAGAAAGTGCCAAGGTAGTCGTAATGCTGAACATTAAGAAAACAAAAGTAATGACCACGGAAGATCTACATGATCTTAGATGATGAGAAAATTGAAATAGTCAGAGTTCCAATAACTTGGATCAAATATCGATCAGAATAGAGACTGCCATCAAGAAATCAGAAGACTAGGATTGGGCAGGGCAGCTATGAAAGAACTAGACAAGATCCTGAAGTTCAAATATACCTGTATAACATTAAACACTAAAATTATGATCATCCAAGCCATTGTATTCCCATCACAATGTACCTATGTGAAAACTGAACAGTGAAGAAAACCGATAGGAAGAAAATCAACCTATTTGCAAGTTGGTGCTGAAGAAGAGTGTAAAGCAAAAAAATACAAATAAATAGGCCCTAGAATAGATCAAGCCTGAACTCTCACTAGAAGCCAGGGTGACTAAATTGAGGGTGTCATACTTTGGCCACATCAAGAGATGGCATGAATCATTGGAAAATACAATAATGCTAGGAAATGTCAAAGGCAGTAGAAAGAGAGGAAGACTACATGGTAGATGGTTAGACTCAATCAGGGAGGCCATGGGTCTGCAAGACCTGAGCAGAGCAGTAGAGAACAGAGGATCTTGGAGGACTCATACACAGGGCCACCATGAGTCGAGATCGACTCAAGGGTAGTTAACAACAATGTTTAAAAGAACCCTAAGATGCACTATCTACATAAACAGTAGGCCATGTGCAAACCTAAAAGACAGAGATATTTGGCTGTCATTTACCAGAACCCTGAGAGCCACTGAGACTGCAAAGGGGTTTTGACTTTTTAAATAGTAATGTCAGAAATGCTTTCCACTGTACTGTGGATCACCCACGGATCACCCATGGATCTAATCCTAAATCCATCTACCTTCTGCCCATCCATGATCTAGATGGCTTAGGCAGATATGACAGAAGCTCTTTCGATAAATGAATATGCTTCCTCTTCCAGCTTTAATATGTATTATAACAGAATTAAAGCACACAAACACAATGTTTTGAATTGTTTTATATTTTCCCTCTAGTGTGTTGCTTCCCCCTCCCCTTGCTTTTGAAGGGTGTGAGGGCATTTAGCAACTGCACATAAACCTCCTTAGTGCTGCTGTTGAATAGAGAGTAGCACATACCTATTTACATTGATAAATATCAGACTGTGTAGGGCTACACTATTCTACAACACACAGTGAATCTAAATTAAATGTTAAAACCCTGAATGGATTCACTGGTCCACAGACTTAGAGACAACACAATGTTACTGGAAGAGAGGAGCTTGCTATATGTACTTACAGTTCTGTGATGCAAAATTCAGATTGTGCAAGGTTGTTTTATGTGATGGGGAAGCAACAAGCACAAAGTAAGTTTCTCTTTTCACACTTTTCTCCTAATGTTTGGATGGCAAGACATGGTTTGAGCTATGACCAGGGCTGTTGCTACTGTTAGGCAAGTGTGATAGTTGTTTCAGATTTGAGGTGTCATGAAAAGGCAGCCAATTGTTACATCATTTGACTTACTGTTATCCTTGCATCACCAGGGATGGGGACAAGCATTTGTGGGGTTTGTCTTCATCTTGCTCCAAAATAAATTGGCTAAGATTAATTCTGTGCACCTTGGATTGTCACACTTCTGGCACCAAATATCTTGGGCTCTCCATTCTAGCAAATGGGAGAACCCTATCTTCTTCCTTACATGTTAACCATCTGAGGAGATAATGCAGAAAATGGCTATCAGGGGCATTTTGCAGCAGCTTGGTCATGTGTGTTTTATCACAAGCTGCTGGGTGAGGGATGGGCCTCCAGCTGGGTTATAAGATGGGTAACTTTTCTTCTTGAGCCATCCAAAGTATAATGGATGAGATGTTCCCTCTTCTGTTTTAAAGAAAAAAGGGGGCAAAACATTGGGGTTGGGGGAGAGAGAACAAGACTTAAAGCTCAACAGAGTCTTCTCCCATGATGAAATCAATTTGTTGTTGTTTGCCAACAAGAAAGACTTCCAAGATCCCCAGTCATCAACTGCTCTGCTTGGATCATGCATCTCCTTGTACTGTAGTCTTCATCTTTTCCTACTGACTTCTACTTTATCAAGCATTATTGTCTTTTCCAGTGTGTAATGTTGTCTCATGAGATGTTCAAAATACAACGGTCTGAGTTTAGTAATTTTGGCTTACAGTGAGAGTTCAGGTGTGATTTGCTCTTAGACCCATTTATTTTTGTTTCTGCCAGTCTGTGCTACTCATGGAACTCGCCTCCAACATCACAATTCAAATCAGTTGATCTTCCTGTCAGCATTTTTCATCGTTCACCTTTCACAAGCATATGTAGAAGTCAGACATACCATAGCATGAATGATTCTGATTTTAGTATTTAAAGAAACCAATATAGCATCAAATATTTCCACACATGTATCAAGAAGACCAGCTCCCATCACAGTACTGCTACATTATCTGCCCTGGCTTTGCTGCAGGCAACATTTTATGAGACTCACATATTTCAGATTCAAAGCATGCAAAGGTAGAAGGGTTTGTCATCACCAAGACAAATTAATTACTTTCACTCAATCCATTTCCAAATCCCTTCTGTCTGGATTTGTGCACATGTACATGTACCTGTCCAGTCATGTGTTTGTGTGAATAGATAAATACACAGATAGACAGAAACAATTGGATGCTTCAGTCTCAAGAGAGCTGTTGAGGCAATGCAAGGGTTTTTAATGATACAAAGTTGTAGGGATCATATAGATCCACCTGGCTGGTTCATAAACTATTTTAATCTCTAGCAATAAGTATGTTAAGGTGCTGTGAATGTACCTGACTGTAAAGATAGCAATCTCCAAGTTGTTACTAAAGGCTATACTGTGCTTGTACTGCAGATCTGCACAATATGAAGTTTCTGTTGTAGGTTCCCACAAAAGAAATGTGGCTGACCTGGAATGAATGACAGTCTGGTGCAGATGTTTCTGAAGTATACAAATAAACACATGGGGGAGGGGATTGGAATCTTGCTTGCTTCAACTGATTGTATGTTCAGTGTCCCATTTCCATAGGAACACTACACAGGTTATAATGTGGCTAAACCTCAGTTATTGGCAAGAAGAAAATTAACAAGTAACAATGGCTGAGATAATGCATCACATGATGTGATGGGCAACTTTATGATTTCAGAGCTACTTCACTGATAGGATATGCATCCATCTTAGAGAATGTTGACAATGCACAATATGGCACCATACAGGAGTACAAAGTACTGTGGGCCCTTGTTATCCACTAGGGTTTGGTTCCAGGATCCCCCGTGGATAACAAAATCTGTGGATGCTCTAGTTCCATTAAATATAATGACAGAGCAAAATGGTGTCCCTTATATAAAATGAAAAATCAAGGTTTGGTATTTGAAATTTATACTTCTTTTTTGGAATATTTTCAAACGGTGGATGCATACTGTATATAAGGAGGGGCGACTGTACCGCAAAAAGATTGGGACATTTGTCTGGCCAGGCACAAGGCATTCATGGGTTCCACTTTCCTTCCATTCTGGGTTACCAGTGAGCCTTGGCTTTGTTAGGAATTGTTGCCTCCTTTCTCCTTGCTCTGTCATTGTGCAAGGTTAGCTTTTTCTGCAAAGTGTTGTACTGTTTCACATTGCGACTCTTACACAATGGTCATCAGCTTTTTGATATCTGTCTCTTCTCCCTTGTTGTGCTGTTTGTAAGAGAGGTCTCACCAAGTAGCCAGCCTCTACCATGTCTGAGCCAAATATACAGAGAAGAAAGAAGTTTAAACCAAGAGGGAGGATACAATCAACATTTTGAACAAGACATGACTCCTGTTAATTCTAAACAAGAAAGTAGCACAGTGGTTAAATGCCCGTACTGCAGCCACTCACTCAAAACCATAAGGTTGCGAGTTCAATACCAGTGAAAGGGCTCAAGCTTTTCTTAGGCTTGCATCCTTCCAAGGTCACTAAAATGAGTACCCAGATTGTTGGGGGCAGTTAGCTTATAGTTGTAAACTGTTTAGACAGTGTTAGTTCAGTATGAAGCAGTATGTAAATGAAGCTGTTTGTTTTTGTTTGTTTATTTATTTAGCCTGGTTAAGAACCCTTGACAAGCACCAAATGAGAAGCCCTGATGATCAAAAATGAGTCTTAGTAAGTCATAACCACATACCCTCCAACATTTCATAGATGAAAACCAGGACATAAGCTCAAGCATTATCAGTGTGCGGTCAAGATTGGGTAAGTTATTTATAAGGATGAACATATAATCTAGAATGATTTGTAGCATTACTTTTACCTTAGCATACAGGGAAGGGCAATATTCTACTCCTCTTGTGCTCTCCCTGTCCTCCTGAGTTGATGGAGTCTCAACTACTTTTGCACTTTGAACTCAGTTTGTCGCAATTGAAATAAGCAATAAACAAAGGGAGGGGGAAGGATAGTTGGGGGGGAAAACTCTGGAATTTTCAAAGCAGTTGAAAAAAAATAGAGGATACTCAAGACTATCTCTGTTGAATAATAGAAACTGGAAGGCTTAAAATTAGCTGTCATCAGATATCTTTTCCTTGCTTAAAATATCCGGTAGAACCACATTTAAGAATGCATTCAATCATGCACAACCCAGTAATTCCTGCTCCAAGGCTCAGAAATGTTTGGTTTCTGAAAAAAATTAGGTGCACTGCGGATGTGTTTTGTTTTTTGAGCAATGGGTTACAGAGGGCTGCTTTGTACCAAGAAAGTTCTGAAAGGCCTGACTGGATTCATTTGAGATTATCACTTTATTACATCCCCCTCATTCAGTTTCAATGTTAGTTTAGCACAGTGAAACCTGTCTAGGTCACTTAAGGAAATGTCAAAAATGGTTCTCTTTAAAAACTAACTATGCAGTTGACAAGCAAAGCAATGCAAAAATGTACTTGGTGCACTGAGGTCTATAGAACTTAAGCAGTTCAAGTAGCAAAAAAATAAGAAAGTAGAAGTCTAACAAATCCTCATTGCAGAAATAATCCAGTTTGACATTGCTTTAGCTGCCATGGCTCAGTGCTATGGAATTCTGGGAATGATAGTTCATTGTGGCACCAGAGCTCTCTGACAGAGTAGGCTAAATGTCTCACAAAACTGCATTTCCCAGAATTCCATAGCAATGAACCACAGCAGTGAAAGTGGTGTCAACCTGGACTATTTCTTTAGTGTGGATGCAGCCAAAGCCTCCCCCGGTTATCTCACAGTCTTTTATATTTGGTGTGTCTGTACTAGGGGAAAACAATCTTAAAGAAAAGCTACTACTTCATAAGAGTGAAGGATGTTAGGAGGTAGGCAGGATGAAAGAAGGTCTAAAGTCAGAAAATTGGCTTAGGCAAAGCCCAGCTACAAAGGGCTTCTCCTTTTCTGGAACTGATTCAGGTTGCGCTGTAGGGAGAGGGGAGATAGAAAGGCCAACTTCATAGGGTAGGCTAAAATTGTCATTTTTTCCTATCTCTCAAAACTTTCTCCTCGATGGCCATTCATCATCATCATCATCATCATCATCATCATCATCATCATCATCATGTGTTTGAAATGTTTTGGTTTACTGTTGTTGTTAACCAGTCTTAAGTTGATCTCGACCCATGGCGAACCTGTGGATGAGACATGTCCAAGACTCCCTATGCTTCACTGCTCTGCTCAGGTCCTGCAAATTCATACCCATGACCTCCTTGATAAAGTCCATCCATCTAGCATGTGGCCTTCCTCTCTTTCTGCTTCACCTTTCCTAGCATTATTGTCTTTTCCAGTGAGTCATACTTGTCATGAGTTCTCCAAAGTACAACAGCCTCAGTTTTGTCATATTGGCTTCCAGGGAGATTTCTGGCTTGATCTGGTATCTGATTTATTTATTTTTTAATCTTTCCTCTCCCCTTCCTTTTTAAATCATATCTTCTAGACTGGACTGGGCACACTCCAAAGCATTTGGGCCTTTTCCAGAACTCCAGAGAGCTACAATGAATACCACACCCATCATTTTGGGTAACAGGAGTGATATTGTATCACTCCAAGTTGTCTTTTGGGGTTTTTCCAGGGGGGTTTCCCTGTTATTTGGGGGTGCAGGTCCTTGAGAAAGCATTTTAAAATGGTTCTCGGTGGTGGGGAGTATTTCTTCAGCTGATTTTTTGGGCAGACTTTGGGCTATGTGGGATTATATGTGGTACACAGTGTCACATGTGGTCTGGATGCAGTACAGTTCCCATTTCATTACAGGCTGAATTTACACTGCAGAATTAATGCAGATGATGATGATGATGATGATGATGATGATGATGATGATGATGATCATGATGATGATGATGATGATACTTACTTGTATCCTGCTTTCCCCCAAAATTGGGACCTGAAGTGGCTTACAGTCTAAAAGCACAGTACAATTAAAAACTTACAAAAATGGTTCTCTGACATGGCTTTAATTGCCATGGCCCAATGCTCTGAATTCTGGGATTTGTAGCTTTGTGAGATATTTAGTCTTCTCTGTCAGAGAGCTCTGGTGGCACAACAAACTACAAAAGGCCCAGGATTCCATAGGATGGAGCCATGACAGTTAATGCGATGTCAAACTGCATTAATTCTGTAGTGTGGCAGCAGCCTTCGACTATAAGCCTAACAGTGGAGTGTCTGTCACTCTTGAATGCCTATACAGCACTAGAAAGTGTTAGTTACAAAATATTCTGCTGCCACATTGCAGAATTAATGCAGATTTACACTATTATTACTGAGGAGAGAAAAGTACATCCCATAGGCTATGTGAATTTCCTGAAGCTCCCTGACATACCTCTCCCTGAATTCACAGACCCGCATTCTCTTTCAAAAATGGGTGATTTGATATAGTAGGACAAAGCTCTTGGTTGTTATCACACCAAACATCAAGGCCTTTTCATTTCCATCCTGGACTGTATTTATTTCAGTAAAGTAACAACATTTTTTTTAAAAAAAGGCTATCACACCTACATATTTGGAGAAGAAAGTGCACATATCTCCATAGCAACATATCTGCAACAATGGGAAGAAAACAGAGCATCTCATTGTGGTTGTCTGATTAAAAATGGGCCTATTTGTCTGAACAAAAGAGGGGGAAAAGTGGGGGAGAATTTTTTCTTCTTTTCCCCAGTAACCTAATCATAAGAAAATCAAGGGATGATGTGTCAGTGGCACTGTGTGTTGTTAAGAGTCGGAGCTCTCTCTAGAAACCTCGGAGAGGAAGGCGAGCTTCATTGGAATTCAAAGCATTACTCTGCAGGCAAGGAAACCTGCCAAGAATGTTCCACGTAAAAGGCACCATGACCCATTTATGCTGTCAATATGGCAGTGATATCTCACTTATAAATCAATGTGGATTTCAGAGCCCCTTCTGTTCACTGCACCCACTTGTTTTCGCTAGAGACTGGTAAGGTGACACAAGTTAACATGGAGATGTCCCTGAGAAATGGAAATGTTCAGACCCAAAGAGGAATAAAGGCACTACTGTACCATTTTTTTTCCTTTCACATATGTGTTTGTTAAGAAGGAAGAAGTAATATGCTGTGCTTCCTGTGACACTGTTTAATGATCCAAACTATAGTAGTGGTCAGTAATATTGTCCCCTTTTTCACAGAGTAACCAGGAAAGGTTTCTTTATTAACTGGTAAGCTCTGGAGGATGTTGTGGTTTCTTGTGTTTCTTGCTATGCTGACTGATGCATTTTGGATTTCTTCTTGCAATGATTATTTTTTATAAAACCTTTTTGTAACAGGATAAAATTAAATTTTAAAAAGTACAAAAATCATGTGGCATTGTTTGCACAATTAGAGGACATCCTTCACCTTAGTATAAACCAGGAGTGGATGTCATGCAGCCCTCTAGATATAGTTGGACTGTAGTTAGACTGAGGGAAGTAACCTCCACAAGCTCTAGCCCGCATAGGTAATGGTGACACATGCTGGTAGTTGTAGTCTAACTACATCTGGAGGTCTGAACCATTTCCATCTCTGATAAAAATAATAGTCGCCTTCTGGTTGGTTGGATGACTGAACCCAATGGACTCACCAATGGCTCCTCTTCATCTTGGAGACAAGTGACTAGTGGTGTGCCACAAGGTTTTGTCCTGGGCCCAGTGCTATTCAACATCTTTATCAATGACTTGAAAGATGGAATAGAGGGCATGAAATTTTGTAGATGACACCAAATTAGGAGGGAAAGCTAATACCCCAGAGGGCAGGATCAGAATTCAAAATGTTTTTAACAGAGCTTAGCCAAACCTAACAGAATGAATTTAATTTCACAAGGCAGAAATGTAAGGTACTACACTTTGGGGGGGGGGGGGGGGAGGAGGAAAGGCTCAGATATAGGATGAGTGACACTTGGCTTGACAGTAGTACATGCAAAGGAGATCTAGGAGTCTTAATGGACCAAGGATTGATATGGCTCAGCAGTATGATATGGCAGCTAAGAAAGCCAGTGGAATTCTAGGCTGCAGCAAAAGAAGTATAGTGTGAAGTTGAAGGTGTCTAGCTTGAGGAAAATAATAGTACCACTCTATTCTGCTTTGGTCAGACCTCACCTGGAATCCAGTGTCCAGTTTTGGGGACCACAATTCAGGAGGGATATTGACAAGCTGGAACAAGTCCAGGGGAGGGTGAGCAAAATGTTGAAAGTTTTGGAAACTTTTCCTTTGCCTAAGGCAGAAAAATATGCTCGGCCAGCCCTCCAGCCGTTTGTGTGGCTGTCATCCTCAGCAAAGCTGAATTAGCCACTCAGGGCTACAAGTCAGGCTAGCCATGCAAGAAGCAACTGTGTCAACCTGGCAAATTTTGTTGCCTGAAGCAATGGACAAGAATATATCCTCTTTCTGATCTGGAAAGATATTCAGGCTGCCACCCCACTCCCATTTATCTGGGTGTAAGCCTTACTGAACTGCTTGGGAAGTGCATTTGATCAGCCATGCTGGGGACTGCCCAAAATTTCAAACTAAAAGAGTGTTTGCTCTTCATATCCAGTCAAAGTTTTGTAGTTATGAATAGTCATTACAACAGAATCCTGGCTCCTCTAATACAGGGTGGGCAATGTTGTTGTGGATAGAGGCAAATTTCACCCTTGCATCAACCCCATTGGGCTACATAGTGCCTCTCCAATGGACTGGAAGGCATGCCATACTACTATTGATTTAACTTTCAGCCAAAAAATCAGCCTCCTCCACCCAAGGAGAGGAGAGTACTACCCAAACAAGTGAATTTTCCATGCTTGGCCACCAAATCAATGAAAGGGATATCCAATTCCCACTCATGGAAAGCCGCTTAAAAATATGACTTTTGAGAAAGCCTCTTTTCCAATGTGTCAGATTTTGCTTTCAGATGTTTGTATTACCTCTCTCAATCAAGTCCAGTCTGCATTGACCATGATTAGAGTTGATGGGGCTCTAACATCTGGAGTGATTTAGGTTGGGAAAGATCTTGTTCTTGTTCTTCTTCTTGTCTGTCTTCAAGTTGTTTCTAACGTATGGCAACCCTAAGGTGAATTTATCATGGGGTTTTCTTGGCAATATTTGTTCAGAGGGGATTTGCCTTTTTCTTTCTCTGAGGCTGAGATTGTGTGACTTGCCAAAGGTCACCCAGTGGATTTCCATAGCCAAATGGGGAGTCAAACCCTGGTCTCCACAGTCATAGTCCAATGCTCGAACCACACTGGAGAAGATTACTATAAATCATTCTCCTTTGGATTGAGTCCAGCATTCTATTGTGTGTTCTGTTCAGTTTAGAGAGAAATGTCATGACAGTCACATGAGCTTCCATTTCATATCTGTCTTTATTTGAAATGGTGCTCTTGTCCCGTATGTATTCTCTACAAAGAGGATCACATTACATAATTCATGATGCGTGCGCTTAAATGACGTTGGCAGCTAATCCAGTTTAATCCTGCACTTTCTTTAAAGAGCTGCATTTAAAAAACAAAACAGTTGGGTACATTTTCAGGTCAAACTTTAATGGATGGGAGTACATCATCCTCCCTACCCCCATTACCATATTATACATTGCATCAACCCAGTAGGCTGCAGACTAAATCATGAAATATGGAGAGCGAAGATTAGGGTTAATGAATTGCTGGCATGCTACCAGAATGCTATACCTCAGAATTCCTCAATTTATGAAGCAGATGTATTCCTGGGCTTTATTTCTGTAAGAGAAACTTTGGTAGCAAGTTAATTAACATGGAAAAAATAGAGATACGTTCCAACACCACAAAAAAAGGAGCAGTTCAACATGTGTCAGCAAATTTTTCATTCAAAACTAACGGGATACAACATACTGCAAATGGCAAAAATGATGACATAAAGATCAGGAAATAAGTACAGTGTGCCCTTGATATCTGCTGGGATTTGGTTCCTGGACCCCCTGTAGATACCAAAATCCATGGGTGCTCAAATCCCATTATATACAACAGGGCAGTAAAATGTTGTCCTTTACATAAAATGACAAAATCAGGATTTGATTTTTGGATTTTTTAATTTTTTTAAAAAAATCAAGCCATGGATGGTTGAATCCATGAATACGAAATCTGTGGATATGGAGGGCTGACTGTATATCTTCTTGACAGTAAAACAAAATACTGAAAGTTACTCTGAATGTACAGAGATAGACATGTAAATTTAGATAATCTCAGAAATGTATAAGTTGCAGTGCGTCATGCTGCCCAAAGCCCTCTTAGGCTTTGACGAGAATCCATCAGCTTTCCATTATAAAGTAGGGCATCATCTCTGTCCATTCAGCAAATGTACTTGTTGTCCCAGAGATGTTCTTGGTGGTTGCTCCTCAGCTTTGGAACTCTCTTATTCCTCAGGTTCACCAAAGTCTAAGGTTGAGTGGAGCCTCATGTGGCCTTCAAGTTTGTCTTTGGGGTCATAGGCTCCTGTAGTCTGCAACATTACTGGTTTTAAAAGAGAATTGCTTCTCTGGATTAATAATTAGTTACTGTTACAAGCCTTCCTTGTGTCCTATAACTAATTATTTTCAAAAGTAATTATTTCCCAAATCTTGTCAATATCAATATTGCAACATTCTATGAGGATTTTATGACTTGGCTTGAAGCAGAAGGTGCAAAACTTCTGCTTCTGATAGGCATGTCGTTATTTTGACACCAAAGTTGAAAGTTTGACACAATTAACTGTGAGATAAGGAGCAGTTGCACACTGGGGTTTGGTCAATAAGCATCAACATCAGGATTTGCCCAGTCTAGCTACTGGAGAACCCTTGACAGAAATGTCAGCCAATTTAGGTGTGAAAAATGCTCTGTATGAACCTGTCCACTATGTAAAATCTTCATGGGACGCCTGGGCAGCTTCTGCAGTTATATTGTTGGTGACCAGATCAGAGGCTTCTCTATGGTGGTAAAACCTTCTTCATAGTACTTCTTTCACTCCCATATCCATTTGCCTAGGAAGATAATCAGCATTCTGTTTTCATGTGTAAAACGGAATCACTAGCTCTGTTCAGTCATTGTGTCATGATGTTTATTCAATATACAAGGTGGTTGAATATGCTACCTCCACTGCACTATCATAAATTCCAAAGCCTTCTATATGCTGAGTATGACAGTCTAATAAGAAGAATATCCACTATCTATGGATGTTCTCTATTTTGATTTGGAATCTCATTTCTCAGAGTTCCAAACTCTATGAAGAACTTCCATGATATAGGAAATTCTCTGGTTGAGAAAGTTGTCCTCCATATGTAGAAAAGTAATAGCAAAAATTGGGGAGGAGGGGAGAGCAGGGCTAACATGTCACCCTCCTCATGTGTTGAGTATCTATGATTAAACAATGCCTAAATGAGTCTACTCTTGCTTATAAGATAAATCAATTCATATCCAGGCTCTTCAGATTAACTGCTGTGTGTGTCAGGCTAGCACTGTAGATGAAAGTGTGCTAGACAGGGTGCTGACGTTTGATAGTGAAACTTTATGGCTGCTCTCCATGCAGAATTAATGCAGTTTGACTCTGCTTTAACTGTCATAGCTCTATCCTATGGAATCCTGGGATTTGTCATTTATTGTGCTACCAGAACTCTCAGACAGAGATGACTAAATATCTAACTACAAATCCCAGAATTCCATACATTGAGTCATGGCAGTTCAAGCAGTAACAAACAGTATTAATGCTGCATCTTAGTTACAGCCCTAGATTTTATTCCTCAGTCTGCCATGAATCTTAGTGAATAAGATACCAGGTTTCAGGGCAGGAGCTGAAGTTTGAGAGAATTGCTGTACATCTCTGAGTCTTCAGTAGGGAAGACAATTCTCAGAGCAGGTGGTACTGGAGAAGGAACAAGTTTAATCCCCCCATCTCCAGAGTAAGGTGGCATTAAAGTCTGTGCATCCATCTCCACATATCCCCAGTTATGTGGAGCTCATTAGCTGAACATGAATTGCATTTGCAGGCAAGTTGTGTTTGTCCCCAAAAGAGAGAAACAGGAGGACTGGAAAGAGATGCAATTGGGTCCATGGTTCCATTTGTAATAGGGCATGGAATGGAGGGATAGTGCCATGACTGACAAGCATTTTTGTTTCAGGAACTCCAGTAGCAGAAATAATGTGGAGAAAAACTTCCCCATGGGCTGATGTGGAGCCTTCCAAATGCACAGGAATTGGTAAAAACTCCTCATGTGTCTTGTATACTGTAGGTAAGGCCATATAGGATGTGAGCCCCAGAAGGAATAGCAACGACCGCAGCTGCTGGGATGATTTGGCTGCCATTTTTCCTTCTTACTTCTAGGTTTCTATAGTACCTGGTTTCCCAAGTTTTAACAGATCCTGTATCCATTTATCCAGATTCCCTTATGCCCCCTTTCACAGATACCTGCCCAAGGAGCCATTTTAGCCAAACTCCAACCCTTGCCTGCCTACTTGCCTGCCTTTGTGACATCACAAGGATCTATCCCGATTGCATCACAAAGATCTCAGGTTTTGACCCTGAAATTGCCAGGAGTGAGATGCTGTTGACCTGGAAATACTATCAGTGGGTAATTTCTGGTTAAATATTTCCAGCTGCTCACTTTGGATGGTCCTAGCTCAGTGACAGAACACATGCTTTCTTTGCAAAAGGTCCTGCGAGTCTTCAGTCCCCGGAGTCTTCAGCTAGGGCTGGAAGGAGTCCTTTCCAAACCCCCAGCTTGCTGCTCCCAGTCACTATAGCCAATAATGACTTAGATTTGTGGTAACACAGATTCCAGTGTCTTGCTCACCATAACTTACTTGTCAATATTATTTTGAGTGTTAAATGGAGGAAATAGAGGGGGAAACACATTTACTGTCTTGACACTAATACAATAAATAAATTCAGACACTTTTATGTCAGGATATTCTTCATTTCCTGATATGATCATGACTGGCTTGCCATTAAGCAAAATGAGGCAGCTTTGTGGGGTATCACAAAAAGGCAACACAGGCAATTTGCAATTTATAATTGTGCTTTTACTGCCAGGAAGACTGAGTGAGGTGCCTCAATTGCTGCAATAACTTGGTTGGCCTTGTTACTGGGTACCGTGATCTGAGGTGAGTAAGGAAGGGAATTTGCTGCTGTGTCTCAGGCAGCAAATGCCATGGGTTGGCTTGAATGTGAGCATTTCTATAAAGAAGCCAACTTAATACAAATATTTAAAACCATTTGTATTTCAGATACTCCTACCGTATCATACCTTATAAATGTGTTCATGAAATTGTATGCAGGAATTGGCCCTTGTACAAAGGATCCAAAGCTCTCAGTGAGTGTTCAGAATCATGTGATTAACTTTTTCTTAGAGTGGAAGCACAGGTCCGCTCCTGTTGTGGCCCACATCCCCACACCTCTAAAATCACATCCTCCCTCCCTTAAAGTACAGGCAAACAGTACATACAACAGAGGCCCCATAGATATTTTAGAATAAAGCTCAGATGGAAATTTCTCTCTCTAGCCACTGGTGATTTACCAAGACATTGACAGGAGCAGTGTGCTTTATCATCACCAACACACTCAAGGGATTCCTACTAGCATCCTGTTCACTTTGCCTTTCATTGCATCACATAGTCTGTGCTAACCATGTTTTTATGAGTCAATTTCCACAGATGACTAATTCATCTTCTCCTACTAATGTCCCTACAATGAAGCCCTTCGGGGAACTAATGCTCTTCTGATTACTTCTACTTTTAATCGCTCCTCAGATGTCTGTTCTGGTGCTGGATAACATGTATTTCAATTTGAGGCTAGTTAACTGGTATGACCTTTAAAAAAAGAATTTTTCTGAATCCTCTCAACCAGGAAGATTTGCTCTTGCATCCCACCATTTTAAAATATATGATTTAACCTCTCCAGCTAAATGCTAGACAAGCTGTTCCAAATGTCTCCTTCCAAAAAACAACAGAATGCCTGAGGAGACAACATTCACATCACATGCCTTCAGAGGAATATTAAAATAGTCTGCCTCGGTTGTGCCTAGTTGGTCTCATCATTTCTCTTTCATTTCTTCCCCTCACTTCTCTCATTCCCTCTGTTAGTCTTAGAATATATAAACAGAGATTCAGCTTGTAAGAATGTAAAATGGCAGTGGAGGAGGAGAATCTTGTTTATTGTGGACTGTCTCACCATCCTGGCTCTAAGGATAATATTTTGCCTAGGTAATTTTTCTCTCTGCTAGTGCTGCATCTGCTCAGGGTCACCTAGCACAGCAATCTTGAATGGTCATGGGCCAGTACATTCTTGCCCATGAGAGGAGAATGGAGGCCATTCAATAAACACACATCATGCTAAAAGCCAGCCAGAAGACACGTACACACATGAACAGGCAAAACACATACCTCACAGCCCTCCTCAAGTAAGGTTGCCAGATCAAAAAACTGGAGATGGTTCATTTGCTCTCAGTGATTCTGCAGAAGAAGAAATTTCAGTAGGTGTTCCTTCTCATACAACCAGGTAGCATGCAACACATGCTGAAATTTCCTCTTCTACATAACTATGAAGGGGACAGGAATCACCCCTAGTTTTCGATCTGGTAACCCTATTCCCAGCTAAGGCAAAACATACATACACAATGGCACATACTGGCCACACAAAATTCCAGAGAAAACACACTATACCAAAAGATGGAGCATAGAAACTTGCTAGTTAATTAGCAAGCTGACACCTCACTTCTACAAAATACATAGAGATACAGAGCATAGGCAAAGTAGTTCCCCTTGTGCCACAACATCACCCTCTAGAACCACAGGATGTTCCCTGATGCCATCTTCAGGGCACCCCTACCAGAAATCACTTTGCCATTTTCTTTTTTTCTGGCTGACTGGGCACCCTTTGAAATGAAGCACTCGGCTGAAGCAACTTGCTATTTTGATTTCCAAAGGTTGCCTCTGCGACCCACACAGAACCCAGAGACTTTCGTGAGAAAACACCTGATGCCAGGGAGCAGCACTTTGCTCTACAGCATGCCTGTCTTTGGGCTTCCTACCCCTCTCAGGCTGGTTGATTGCTTGATTAATGCCTAGATAATATTTCACATAAAATCTCTAAACTCTAATGAAAGTAAAAGTAAGAAGGGGATGAGAGCCTGGAGGGTACCAAGAGAGGAGTCTGTAAGCATACTGGTGTGCACAGGTTTGTATCTGTAACTGAATCTGTATCTAAACCAAAGGTGTAGTAGTGCAACTGAAACAACAATGTCTCATTTACTCTTCTTGACATCTACCTCCCTTCCACCTGCCTCCGCCCCCTGCCTTGTGCCCAATTTTAGACTGTGAGCTTTTTGGCGAAGGAATTTCACAATCGTGTATTCTGCTAAACACAATGTTCAGTGATGGTGGTTAATAAGTAAATAAAAATAAGAAAAAATGGTTATACCATGAGGAAGTATGGAAGGATGAGAAGTAGCACGCATATGCTCCCTTTTCTGAAGTTGTGGGAAAGAAGGGGGTTTGTCATCTTTCTGTGAGGGGCTAGCTCAAGATATTTTGGCATATAACAAAGGTTAAATCCCTTAGTTCAAAAGTACTGGTAAGTCATAGAATCATGGGATCTTAAGAATTGCAAGAATCTTAGGAACTTCAAGAATTGCCATGAGAACAGAAATGGGATCCTCAACTGTGGTGTAGTCCTCAAACTCTCAAGATGGCAGTCCCTATCATAACACTGTCAGAAAAAGGAGACTAGTCTCCACATGCTTATTAAAAGAATACATTTTGACCATCAGTAAGCATGTGAAGACCAGTCTTTTTTGTTGATTCACAGTATAAATATTTCCATATCTATTCCTTCTATCACAACACACCCAGGACAAGTCATTTCACCAAGAGGAGGTCTTTTATAAAGCTAATGATCCCTGCTCACTCAAGACTGAGCCACTGCAAACTACTTTGGACTACAGCAGGAATAACACATAGCAGTGCAGTTGTTGCTAGGATAATCCATTTCCCCTTGGGCTACAGTGGGAACTGCATCTCAAAATAGAGGAAACAGGGGAATCCATAGTACCTGGTAATCAGAGTCCAGAGTCCCTAGTAAGCCCTAGTTCAACACAACATTGATCTCTGGAATGTCACTGAATTTGGAAAGGGATTAATAGATCATAGGTGTGCACAGTACATCCTGTGGCCTGCATGTAGTTTCCAGACACTTCTTTTGTGGCTCTGGAATCTTCCAACTAGTTCTGCAAATTTCTTTGACTTTCAAGTTGGTTTTTTTTTTACACAAGCACAATCTTCAGGGAATTTTTCTCTCCCAAACATGCAGACATCCCCCACAAAGGCATGAAAACGTATGAAAATCGCCATCACCACAAGCATCATAAAATCCTATACCACCCACAAATAACTGTTTTCTCCTGCAATCTTTCTGCAATGCCATTCACTGTCACTATGTTGAGGGGACTGCATAGAAAAACAAAGATATATGGGCTTTGCTATGAGGTCTGTATGGCCCATAGAAGTCAGTGGCTGGGGGAGGAATTGCCCTTTCCACTTTCAATTGCCCTCCAATAGATCACGGTGCAAGCAGATTGCAGGTTTCTGGTACCTATTTTGTTTTTACTAGAACCCCAAGATCCACCAACTGTAGTTCACTGCAAAACAGTTGTTACCGTTGTTGTAGAGAGCTGAGTGGGACATATTCCTAAAACTGAGAAACAAGGTGTTTCTCAGCAACAGCAACAAAACAATACACATGCAAATCACTCCTGCCTTCCCAGGTTCACACAGTGTGTGTGTGTGTGTGTGTGTGTGTGTGTGTGTGTGTATCCAACTCCTTTCCAGGCAAGCATTCTCTTATAGAACATGGCCGCATAGCGCAAAAAGCCCACAAAAAACGAAGGTGTCTTGAATTCCCTCTGCCAGGTACTTTAATTGCAAGTTTAATTTGTAAAAGAACTCAGCCCACCTAATCTGTTTGGGGTTTAGTTTGTGGAAGGTCTTCAGTGCTTCCAAGTTCTCATGATCAGTCCAAACCTCAAATGGAATGGAAGCCTCCTCCAGCAAATGTAGCCATGCCATCAAGGCATGCTGAATCGATTCCTCCTCTTCTGCAGCAATTGCCACATCTGATGCATCCACTTGAACCACAAAAGGTTCCATGGGGTTGGGATGTTTCAAAATGGGTTCAGAGATTAAATGCAGTCGCCCCGATCGCGGGGCAGACTGCTTTGCCGCTGCAGCGCAGCAAAACTACAAGCCCCAGTGTGCTCTGGGGCTTGCCCCGGCTCCCGATTGGCTGGGAGGGACGGAAGGGGCGGCCCTTCCGGCCCAGGGACGCTCTAGGAGCCGGGCTTGCTGGTGCGGGGCTTCCGGTCCTCCAAGGCTGCCCATTGGTGGGCTCGGCCTTGGGGGCGGGGCCCCGCAAAGGACGCAGAGGGGAGGGGCCGAGCAGTATATATTGCTGCTTGGAGGCCTCTCCCTTTCAGTCGGCGCTTGGCTTCGAGCTGTTCGGAGCCAAGCTTGGAAGGGAGTTAGCATTGAGCTTCTCCCTTCCTTTGGGGGCTGACTGGGCCAAGGTTGGTGGGGTGGTGTGGTTCGGGGAGGCTCCCTCCCCGGATCCCCCATTCCACTGGGCGCATCTGCCTTGGTCCGCGGCCTCCTTTTTTGCCGGCTTCTCCGCGGCCCGGCGGCCATTGGGGTAAGTCCCCCCACCCCCCAGGGTGCTTGTTGGGGGTAGGAGGCGCCATTAAGGGGCGGCTACTGGAGCCAGGCCTCATTCTCGGGCCCCAGTTTTGGCGGGAGCCGCCATTTTAGCCCCTAATTTGGCGGGAGCGCCATTTTGTTTTTTATTTTTGGCGGGAGCGCCATTTTGAATTTGAATTTTGGCGGGAATCGCCATTTTGCTGAACTAAGGGGCTTTATTCTTGTTTCCCCCTCCCCTTTTTAACCCTTTAGGTTACTTTGGCAGTGATTGGACACTTTTCTTAGTGCTTTTTGGCTTGGACATTTGCTGTGTGGGGATCTTTCCACACTTTGATCAATTCTGCTTGCCAGTGCCTCTGATTGTATACTGCCTTTTTAGCAGTTGCTTGTTTTTACATCTGAACCGAGATGTCTCCAAAAAGGTCAAAAAGGATTGAGGCTCGTAAGGCTCGGTCGGTTATAAATCCTCCTGTTTTGCCGAGTCGGTCTCAGGCCTCCAGTCATGGGTCTCCCATTACTACATCTGCTCATGTTGGCCCGCACAGTGTGAGCATTCCTCCTGTGCCAGACTTTGCACAGCCGGCTGTTCCTGCCGGGATGAATCCGGATGCTATTGCCAACTTATCCAGATCCATCACTGAATTCATTCAGCATGCTGTTGATGCTGGTCGGATGCCCTACACGTCGACGCATGCAGTTCCGGGGTTTCAGCCAAGACAACAGGATGCCAGCGTGTCTGTACAGCCATCCACTTCTTCAGCTATTCAAGGCCCTCAGTCGTACGGCGCTGCTTCCCGTCGTCAGGAGGTTCAGCTTTCCAGCTCATCCAGCTCTTCTAGTTCCAGCTCTTCATCGTCGTCATCGGATGAGGACGACCTTTCCGGACTTTCAGCGACACAACGGCGCCGGGAGAGGAAGAGAAAGCACAAGGCTAAGAGGAAGCGACGGAGAGTGCGGAAGGCTGGTTCTGTACAATCAGCTTCTACAGGTGGTTTTCAACCTGATGTGCCAGTGGGGAGGGATGGCTTTTGGGTCGACCATGCCATGGTCCCGGGTTTGCCACGGTGGGCCATTAAGAAGCGAGCTTGGCGACCAGGGGTGCAAGGAGTTTGGGTTGATCCTCTTGCAGCTGAATTCCCGGTTTGCTCTCCTGGAGAGCGCCCTCCTGGAGCTCATCTGTCTAAGAAGATACGCAACAACATTCTTAGAGGTTGCTACGTAGATGTTTTTACCTTGCTGCAACCTAAAGGAAAGGAGGCGGTTGCTGTCACTTCAACCAAAAAGAACAGACATGAGCCCAAGGTGGCTCCGGCTGAGCCTACTTTTTCTAATTGGTTGGAGGGCTTCACCATCTTTGCGGCTGTAGTCTCCATGGCATTCCCTGAGCGTGCTTGGCATCTGCTTAGCCATCTTTTGAACGTCCAGCGTGCCAGGGTTTTCGCTGGAGATGCAGCTGCTATTGCCTATGATGCCGCTTTTCGCCAACATGCCTCACAGAACTCTTGTGAACGTTGGGACCTTCTTCATCACGAGATTTGGCTCTTGGAAGTGGGCACGTCTGCGAGGCTCAAGGGCTCTCAAAAAGGGCCCGTTAAGAAGGACTCTAAGTTTCTGTCTTGTTGGGATTACAATTCCAGTCGTTGTACTTGTGTTCAATGTAAATATGAGCATTGTTGTTCTAATTGTAGAGGGTCCCACCCTAAAATTTCTTGTTCCCGTACTGCTCAAGCATCCCAGCCCTTTTGAGGGGGGCGCTCTGCTTCTTCAACCACCGGAAAAGGCGATGGGGCCGGGGGGCCAAGTGCCGGTCAAGCAGGGAGCCAAAAATAATTTGGTTGTTACCACTCTAGAATTTTCGTTAGCCTTTTCTCCGGTAAATCCTAAGGCTCTTATTCCACTGTTGGAAGCTTATCCTGATAAACAAGCTGCCTCCTATTTGGCCAATGGTTTTGTATTTGGGTTTAGGATTTCTGGTCATTTGTCACATCAGTTTCCCAAGAACTTGTTATCTGCCAGATCCATGTCTGATGTACTCCGTTTAAAGATCAATAAGGAGATCCAGGCGGGGCGGGTTGCTGGCCCATTCCCTTCCCCTCCTTTTGATAATTTTCATATCTCTCCTTTGGGTGTCGTACCCAAAAAACCTCCTGGGGAGTTCAGGATTATCCATCACCTTTCTCACCCTCCAGGGTCTTCTGTCAATGATGCCATCCCCGATGAGCTTTGCTCAGTAAAATACGATTCATTTGATCACGCAGTTCGCTTGGTCAGGTCCTGCGGCAAAGGTGCTCTTATGGCCAAGTGTGACATTCAGTCAGCTTTTAGACTCCTTCCGGTTCAACCGGACGATTTTCATTTCCTTGGTTTCCAATTTGAAGGTCAATTTTATTTTGACAAGGCTATGCCTATGGGCTGCTCCATCAGCTGCTCAGCCTTTGAGACCTTTAGCACCTTTTTGGAGTGGGAGTTAAAGCGTAGGGCTTCTTCATCTTTGGTTACTCATTATCTGGATGATTTTATGTTTGTTGGCCCTGCTAATTCTAACATGTGTCTGGATTTATTAACTGCCTTTTCATCCCTAGCTGCGGAAATTGGGGTTCTGCTTGCGGCTGACAAGACGGAGGGTCCAGCTAAGGCCATGTCCTTTCTAGGCATTCAGTTAGATTCGGTCAATGGTTTTTCTTCCTTACCTCATTCAAAAATTGTTGTGCTATGTGAACTTTTGAAGCATGCTCTCCAGGCTCCCAAGCTTACGCTTAAGCAGGTTCAGTCCCTGCTGGGACATCTTAATTTTGCATGCAAGGTGGTGACTCCTGGCAGAGCTTTTTGCGCTAGATTAGCCAGATCTTTAGCAGGTCCTCGGCTGCCGCACCATCACATTAGGATCACAAAAGGTGTTAAGGATGACCTTCGCATTTGGCTCCAATTTCTCAAGAGTTTCAACGGTATTGCCATTTGGCAGAGAACCTGGCACATTAATGATTCTTTGCAGGTTCATTCAGATGCAGCTGGGAGCATCGGTTTTGGTTTATTTTTCAATGGCCACTGGTGTGCCGAGTGCTGGCCTGAGGCCTGGCAAGGGTCAGACATTCTCAGGGATCTGACATTCTTGGAATTTTTTCCCATTGTTGTGGCCATTCACATTTGGTGCTCTCAATTTTCAAATAAGAGAGTCCTTTTCTGGTGCGACAACCAAGCTGTGGTATCAATTATCAACAAGCAGTCAGCAAAATCCCCGAAGGTAGTGAGTTTGTTAAGGAAGTTTGTGTTGTGTTGTTTGATTAACAATATTTCCTTCCTAGCTAAACATGTTCCTGGTTTAGATAACGGCATTGCTGATGCAATTTCTCGTTTTCAGTTTCAGCGATTTCGACAATTAGCCCCGGAGGCAGACCTTCAACCTACCCAATGTCCTGCTTCAATGTGGGAGGTTGGCTGTCTGAAATAATGGACGGGATTTTGGGATCCATTGCTCCTTCCACTTTAAAGACTTACAAAAATGCCATAAGAAAGCTGGCAGATTATTTTAATGGCTCTAGAACTCAGCATGTTTGGCCTTTGACCACCGAGGTGGTTTTGCGTTTTTTAGTTTGGCTACGCCACAATAATGTGGCTCCTAAGACGATGTCCATCCATTTGGCTGGTATTTCTTTTTTCTCTAAGGCTGGGGGATTTGCTGATCCATGTGCCTCCTTTTTGGTAAAAAGGGCGGTTGAAGGTTGGAAACGTGCTTATGCTTCTAATAAGGACACAAGACGACCTATATGTTTACAATTGCTCGGTAAAATTTGTGCTACTCTTCCTGTTATTTGTTCTTCAAAATACGAAGTTCAGCTGTTGTGCTGCATTTTCAGTGGCCTTTTTTGGCGCCTTTCGTTTAGGCGAAATAGTTGCTGGGTCCAAGAGCGATTTATCCGGCAGGGCACTGCGTGCTTCTGACTTAACATTTATAAAGCACGGTGTCTCTTTAACTTTGCGTCGCTCCAAGTGCGACCAGTTAGGGGTTGGCCAGAATGTGGTGCTACGTCGTTTTCATGGTTCACCTGTTTGCCCAGTTATAGCTCTTCGACTCTTTTGGGATGTTAGGCCTTTGTTGGCCGAATTTCTTTTCATACATGTGGATGGCTCTCCCCTTACAAGATACCAATTTGTTTCTGTTCTCAAAATGGTCATTTCAAGTTTGGGACTCCCTGCCAGGGAGTTTGGTGGACATTCTTTTCGGATTGGTGCGGCCACTGCTGCTTCTGGGGCTGGCATGCCGGCCAGGGATATCGAGCAAGTGGGACGCTGGACATCCAAGGCTTTTGCTGGCTATGTTCGCCCACATTTGGATCAGTGTGGCGGACATTAAATCGCTCTTGGCAGGGTTCGCGGCAGGCCTCTGAGTAGGCCTTTTGTGGCGGCAGCATAGGCCAGGATCTGAACGTTGGTGGTACCAGGGCTATGGAGTTCGGGTTTGGGAGTCACAAGGTACCCGGGGGCGATGAGCGAAGGCGTCTGGCCATTGCGGGGGCCAGAACGCAGGTGCGCCTCCCGGTGACTAGGGGCTTTGTGAATTGGGGAACGCAAGGCATGGTTTGCGCTCTAGCGGTGTTCCTTAGCCCCTAGGTCATCCCAAGCACCGGGTTGGGACCCGGCTTTGGATAATCAAACAACAGGGTGGTTGTTTGATTGCACAGATTCTGACCTTATGCTTTGTGCCAACCCTACCAATGGTTTAATAAAGTTGTGGCCTTTCTCCCATGTTGGTGTTCTGTGGTTATTTTGACAAGCACATGCAAGGCAAACAACCTCTTTAGAGGCTCAAAGGGCTCAGCATTTTGCATTCCACTGAATTCAGTAATTTGGCTTTCCCCACCTCTTCACCCCCTTTCTTAGTCTTAGTCTTTAACAAGTCAGTTAAGGGCAGGGCTATCTGGGCATGGTTTGGGATGAATTATTGGTATAAATTTGCAAACCCCCAAAAGATTTGCAATTGGCTTCTGGTATTAGGCACCCCCCCCCAACCTATTATATCCTGGATTTTCACCAGGTCCATTTCTAGCCTTCCCCATCCCCCCACCCCCACCCCCACACCACACTAGAAATGTGGTATTCTAGATTCTCTATGGAACACATAATTTAAAAATGTCACATATAACAGATTGTCCAGCAATGTTTTCAACACTTTTCTTACCAGTTCCATATGGGATTGCTAGTCCTCAGAGTATACTAAGACATTATCTAGGTATACTAACACCCCATGGTAGAAAAACTCATGAAGGGCTTCACTGATTGAATGCATAAACACTCCTGGGGATCCACGCAGTTCAAACAGCATTATCAAATATTCAAGGGACCCCAATTGGCAATTAAAAACAGCTTTCCACTGATCACCTTCTTTGATGTACATGTGAAAATAGTCTTCCCTCAAGGCCAGTTTAGTAAAACATTTCCCTTTCACCAAGGATGCCAGCATTTCCTTCATTAGGTGCAACGAGTATTTGTTTGAGGTGCTTATGGCATTTAAACCTCAATAGTCTGTGCACAACTTCAAGGAACATTTTTTTTTTGAAATGGAACAACACTGGGGCACCCACTGAATGGGTAGTGAGCCAAAGAAAGCCCCTGGCCAGGTATTTGTCTTTGAATTCTCTTAAAGCTGCCAGTTATTTTAGCATCATGGAATATACCTTAGTTTTGGGTAACTTGGCCCCCAGAAACAATTCAGTTGCACAACCTGACTTATGATTAGGGGATATCAGATTCATTCTGTTTGAAAATCTCCCTCAGGCCAGCATATTCCCAGGCCACCTCTGGTTCCAACATAGGGGTGCCTATTTGCTGCTGGGGTGGCACCAAAATCCCCTAGTGCTACAAAGCCATCAGGCCCACAGACATCAGGTCTGAGTCTGGTCCTGGCCCTGGGACTGCATGCTGAGTGGTCTGCCAATCAGCAGTGCAAGTAGTCCTGGCACTGCTGACTCATGAATTTCATTTCCTCTGCAGCCCAGTCAATGCGGGAGTTATGGAACCTAAGACAATCCAGTCTGAGAATGATGGCATGAGCTGCTATAGGGGCCACCATGAATTGTAGCTTTTGTGCCTATCTCCCCACATCCAATTACACTGGCACTGTACTGTACTAGACCAGATCACTCATCATTGAGTGGCCATTCATTTGTGCAAATGTAATGGGTTGTAATAATTCCTCTACTGTAGGTGTAATCCAGTGAATGCAGTGGGGTGGATCAAGCACCTGGTGAAGCCAGAGTCCACCATATTGACACCATACTGACAATGTCCGCATTTACTCCCCACCCTCCAGGGACACACAATCTCACCCAAATGGGGGCGAGGGGGGCACAACCACTGAACATGGTCTTAGGGCACCCTTTGTGTGATATCTGCCATCTGACACAACTTAGGACAGGCTCCATTCATTTCCCAACAGCTCTTTCTCATTCCTGCTATCATAGGATTGGTCAGCCTCCCACACTACTTTCTCCATTGTTTGGGTACTTACTGTCATGACACTTCCCTGGTCTTGTCCTGTCATGGTCCCATGTTGAGCCTTCCCCTTTGGAGTCTTGGAATTGGCCTTCTTGGTTTAGGGAGGCTGTGGCTACCAGACAGTTGGTGATCTGGTGATTCTCCCCATTGCACTGTAGGCACAAGACCAGTCACATTTGCTTCTTGTGCTCCAACTCCGCTTGCTTGTTGGTGAGTCGACTGGGCTTCTTGATGGTGCTGCTTCCTCCTCATGACTTGATACCCCATGACTGCCTTTGTTTCAGAAATTTTATGCTCAATTGCTTAACTTACACTTCTCGGGCCAGCTGCATCCATCTGAGCAGGGTCTCTGGATATCCCTGCTGCAGGGACCACTCCAGGATGTCTGGGTTCAGGCCATTCTGAAAGCGTTGGTCTTTGATTGTTTCAGACCAATAGGGTAAGCAGCCTGCCAGATGCCTGAACTACATACTCCACCACCCACTTTCTTCCCTACCAGAGCTGCTGGAGACTGGTGACGCTTTTTCCTGCTGGGTCTTCAAACCTGGCTTACAATCTATTCCTAAATATAGTGAAGTCTAATTCGGCTGTGCCCACATCACGTAGGTCAACCAGCCACTCAGTGGCTTCTCCCTCCAGCTGTGCCAACACATAGCACATCTTAGCTTCTTAGAAGTGAAAGGTATGCTCCCATTCAAAAATGAAACCTCCAACTTACATTAAGAAGAATAACAGCTTATTGGGGGTTACTATCAAAGGCAGCCTTCAAGCCCTAGCTGGTATATGGGCGTGGCTTGACAGAATCAGGGGATCTTGGCTTTGGATGGAATCCTTTCCCTCTGCTGGCCTTGGTCTTCTCCATGCCATCTCCTATCAGGCTCATCACTGGAGGGCCTCCCCTCCTCCTCTTCTAGTGCAGAGGATACCAGTTTCTCACCATATGACAGCTGGGCCAGAATGTCTTGGACACATCCCTTGAGCCCCTTCATCTCGGTGCACATACTCAATAATTCTGTTTCCAGGTCCCCATGGTTATTCTCTCTCCTTCAGAATGGGGTAAGGATTCCACTTGGCTTAGCATCCCATCACTCCAAGTGTCGAGATTCCACATTCCTTCCATGAGACTCACAGCCAATGGTTGTTGGCTGTGCCAGCTCCTGAGATTTTCAGGCTAGTACCCCCCACCTCTCTTGTGGGACTGCCAGTAGCTTACTCCCATCCTGCTGCCTTTGGGTCTTAGCTTTGGTTTATGAGTCCGTAAGCTTATCTGAGGCTCTCTGTCTGAAGACATAGTTGCTCTGGGCAGAGTCCTGTACCTATTTCTGTTCTGGCAACTTGTGATGTCCTGTGTCTAACTTAATAACCTCAATAATCAGGCTTCATGGATGAATTAGAAAGAATTTATTGCAGATCAGCCCAGAAACCCATTTCCCCCCAGAACTGATTTGAATATGTCAGTTTCATGGTTATAACTCACAGCAAGCACATCCCCCCCTTCAACCCTCTACACTCATTTAGAATTCTCAGTCAGAGAGCTCTAAAGAGCTCCTTTAACTAAACTACACATCCTAGTATTCCACAAGATGAAACCATGGCAGTTGAAGTGGAATTGTAGTGCTGCATAGCCTCCAAATGTCCTGATTTAGCAAGGATTGTCCTGATTAATCTTCTGCTTTCCATCATTGTAGCTGCTTTTAAAATGTCTCACTTTCTCCTCCTCACATTTACTTCTTAGCTTACTTCAATTGGCGCAAACTGAGTAGATATAGCAAAAGTCATTTACCGTCAATTAACTCATCAGGAGGGGAGAAGATAGGAGTGTGTAGAATCTTACCCTTCCCAGTAGGCCCAGGCAAAAGCAAACTGCTGCAACTTCTCTTAGCTTGATTTTTCTTCCTCTTTACTAACATTTGCCATCTTGACCACACCTATATTCCTTGACCACATGTGTCTCAGTTTTCATCTGAAATTTTGGAGGGCACAATGCTAATGTCTCAAAATTCCAGTAGGTTGAAAATAACAAGATATGTGTGAAAAAGAATTAACCAATGGATTAAAAAAGCCTTAGCAAGTGTATGAGGTCTATAATTTTTAATATTTTTAAACTAGCTACAAAATGTCAATCACTTCACAAACTGACAGGAGACAGAAGGAATTTCATATTACATGCGGCAACTATATTTAATCTCACAGGTTGTTTTTGTTTAAATCTAGATTTCATTCATGTAGGTTATTTTTATTTTATTTTATTTTATTAATAACAGCTACTAAACATCGCAGTGATTTTGGTGTGCATAGCTCTAGGTAAGCAACAGAGAACTGTACCAATAACAAACCACACAGGGGGAGAGGGAGGGGGAAAGGGAAGAGAGAGAGAAAGAGAGAGAAGCTAGAAAGAGAAAGAGAGAGAGCCTTATAAAAATTACATTTCTCTGCAACATTTCACAGGGTGGCCATTCCCTCCCCCCCGAAAAAAGACAGTCTTTGAAAGCAGCAGACAAAATCTATATATTACACTTATTTCTTAGTTGTTGATGCTTGCTTTTTTAAAAACCCTTGACATAGTTTCAGCCAAATGTTTAATTTGCTGGCAATGATTAAATGATGAGTGCCTGATCCATCGTATATTTCTTTGTAATTAAAGTTTGAAGGGAAAAAAATGAGAAGAGAAAAGGAAAGAAATGAACATGGCATACATATATATATATATATATATATATATATATATATATATATTGACAAGAAGAAATAAAGTGGCACTACTGCAAACTTGCTGGTATAACATAGTCCTGACAGTGTTCCAATACCGAACATGCGGATTTTTTTTTTGTTTCTTTTATCATCGCTGATGTTGCTACTGCCATGAAAAGGTCTCACTTAAGTTAAGGAGTCTAAAAGTCTATTTCTCATGCAATAAATGCATAAATCACATCACTTTTTTTTTGTTTTAGTGCAATGCTTGTTATAGGTTATATAATTCCACATTGTTTAATCATGAACTCATAACAACTGATGACAGCAATGGAGAACCGAGAGAACACCAAATTCTTAAGTGCTTAAAGAACATGACGCCCGAAGAAAAGACTTCTGGGAGTAGCTCTGTGGAATGTTAACAGTTTTACAAGAACAATACTGTATAGTTAAAAGTTTAACAGCATGTTGAGCATTCCTACATTTTTTGTCATTCAGCAAAAACATCATAAAGATTAAAAAAAAAAAACTCACCAACCAAAAACTGACAGACAGAAAGGAAGGATTGAGAAAGGGAGGGAGGGAAGGAGAGAAGGAAGGAAGGAAGGAAGGAAGGAAGGAAGGAAGGAAGGAAGGAAGGAAGGGGGCTAATCCTAACATATATATTGAACATTGTTATGAGCTATAGCCAGCAAATTAGTACTATATACAACCTTTGGAAAGAAAGAGATTTGGAAAATAAAAATAAATTTACAAGTATCATTTTTGGAAAGCTGACAACTTACACAGGACAACATTTACAACAGGGGGCTGAACAGGATTGATATGTGCATGTGTGCAAACCTAGTTGGTAAATACCATGAGAAAAGCATGAAAGTACTGTCCATGGGGACAGTGTTAAGAAGAATCTCCAGTTTGCTGCATTTAACCGCTGCCCAGCATCTTTGTTGCACGTTGATTGGCCTCATCAATCCTAGTTTTGTTGGAAACAGCCTAAAAAAAGAGAAAAGAGGGAGCAGTGTGGGAAAGGGAATCATGGAAGATGTAAAATCCACATAGGCAAACTGTATACTGTGGTCTGCATGCAACTCCAAGGCCATTTTAATGTTTCCTAAAAGTCATCCTGCCTCTCCCTTCCCCAAGTCCCCTTGCCTTTCCCCCATCCCTAACTGTGGTATGCACAATAACCTTATTACTATTTTTCTTCTTCATCTGTGCAAACTTGTGATAACCCCCACCCTTAAATCCCTACACTGAATTGCTATCTGATCTTAGATCTACCACAAGCTTCAAAACCTTCCAAAGCTTTCTCTCTCTGGTGTTCTGTCATGATGTATGCCTCTTAGTCATCCATCATCACCATTTTCAAGCATGCAGTGGTCTCTTACTCCTTGAATTCTCTAGCCACTCTCCCCTTTTTGCCTGGATCAGCCTTCCAGTATGCCTCAGTGAGACAGCCTGCCTGCTTGCCTCATTTTAGGGCATTAGTACAACGCTCATGCCTCACCTTTCCCACTGCAATACAGCGTGCCTATATACGTTACACTGAAATAATTTAAATGGAATTAATTCTGAAACTAAACACCATAATATGATTTCTACATCTCTATCTACTTTTGGATCCATAACAATTAATTGTACTGTTGTTGTTGTTATTTGCCTAAAAGTCAACTCCAGCTTTTGTCAATCCTGTTGTAGGATTTTCTTGGCAAGCTTTATTCAGCTGAAGTTTGCTATTGCTTTCCTCTTAAATTGAGAGAATGTGACTTACCTAATGTCACTCAGTAGATTTCTATGACTAAGCAAGAATTTGAACCCTGGTTTCCTAAAATCCTTGTCCAGTAATCGGATCACTACACCATAAAAGCTTCATGTATCCTACATAAAGGATATAAGATCTGAATAGTTGGTCAGGCCTTACCTTCTCCATGATCCTATCAATTTGGCGGTTCTGTGTGTCAATCTCATTGCCCATATCCAGGGCCATGTGACGGAGATTTCCAATGATGCCGCTGACCTGTTCCAGGTTTTCATCCATCTCACCTTCTCGGGCATCATTTGTTACCCTGTAGATAAATGAAGAGTAAAAGTGGAATGTCACTTATATAATCACATCGTGACCCATGATTGTTTGTCTTTCTTTGATCTTTCAGTGGAATAGTCTTGCACACTCTTTAGTGTTCAGCTATGAAACAGGGTTTTGCTTTTCTGCTGACATGGAATATTTACATTAATGTTCAGTGCACACATTCTTTAAATAATGACACAACAATAATTTAGCACCACGATAGTGCGTCTTTGCATGTGCCTTTCATTGTGGTGGAAAGCTTGTTATATTTTGTTGGTTCTTTAAAACCCTCACACATCAAAACATTTCCTTCTGTCTCCCCAGCACGTCCCCTATGAATTCCCAAATATGCACCCTTCAGAGCAGACTTAGGGAGAGAGGCACAAAGGGTGGGGAAGGGAGAAAGGATCTCCCCTATTCTGCAAGTGAAAGTCTTCCATCAATGGAGAAACACAAATAGGATTCTATAGGTAAACAAAGTAAACAAAAACAAAACACCAGAGTTGGGGCAGCTATATGCAGTGATATCAGGATATCACCATCCCATTCCCATATCCATGCTATACTGTATATTTTGGAGGCACTCCATATGGTGGGCACATTTGCAGAAATCATGTTAGTGACATGTATATGCAAAAGTATGGTTTATGGGCATATACATCTCTTTTTGAATGGCATGCAGGGTGCTATTCTGTCACCCTTTGTGTGACATGTAAAATGTGCTTTCCAACTGTTGCTGCTGCTGTTTCCCAGAGCGAGAGGAGGAAGTAGAGGAGATATTTCAGACAATGTAGGACTCTCCATCTGTGAGCATGCTCCAATTTCCCTTCTCCTCTCAGCTAATCCATGTTAGTTCTTCATTGCTTGCCTCCCTAATCTCTACCTTACCATCTTCTAGGGCTTGACAGCTGCATGGTGGCAGTGAGGATTGGACTGGGCATAAAGGTATAGAGGACAGCCCCTTATGCTCCAACCAAAATAGGCATACGTGGAGAGTGGACATGGAGCTGCACATGCAGAGCATTATGTAATGCATGATCTCAGCCATTATCTTTATCCAATTACAAACAGAAAGGTATGATGAGCTGTTTGATAGCTGCTGTTTGAGGAATCAAGCAACTAATAGTTACGTGATGTCTCATGTGGGGAAGGTGCCACCAACACTACCAAACAATGAGTACTACAAAGTTTGTTATGTTGTGTTTTTCTGCATTCTTCCTCTGACTTTTCTCCCCCACCACTATCACCAAACATTCCACATACTTATAGCTTTCTGCACTCTCCCTTTTGTCTATCCCACCCACTAAACGTCTGCCTGACACTAACCAATTATGTGTTCTACAAAGTTTGCTATATATTCTTTTCCTTTTTGTTACCCACAATAATCCTGTCCAGTACTGCCAAACCCTGTGTTAACTTATATGGCATTTCTTATAGTTTCCTACCTTCCCCCTCCCACTTATTCAAGAACAACCAACAACTTTGGAGGCAGGAACCCTACAGCCTGCACTTCTCATTGGGACTAGAGAACCAATGAGGGTCCGGGACTCTCCCAATACCCTCTTATCTAGTCCAGTATCTAATAACTGTAACTTGGTTGTGTCTGAGCACTCTTTTCACAACTCCAAGGAAGTGATGAGTGAAGGAAGAGAAGGGAAGGAAGAGATGATTGCTGGATTCTGCCATGCCAGCAGCAGCTCTCACAGCTTCTTGTCAAATTAGAAATAGTTGTGAGAGGCAGGAACAGCTACAGGAGTCCCTGCTCCCCACTCACTTCCGTTATATTTGCTCCATAGAAGAAAGATTACCAGCCTCTGTTATCTAAAGCCTAATTTGGCTCCCTTCGTCTTGATCTGGTGGCTCAAAGAGCCCCTCCCAAATAGGACATGGAATGTCAGTGGAAAATTTTAAACAGTTGGAATAATTAACTTGGCCATGATCAAGTGGGAATAAACAACAACAACAAAAACACAAAGACCATATGGAAACTGCTCTCAATATGTCAGCAACAGGAAAGAAGAAGGGGGAAAAAGACTGGATATTTTTTAAAAAAGAAAAATAGCAATAACCACAACTCTCACCTGCGGATAAATCCACCGCTGATGGCCATCTGTTCTCGTTCATCCACAACACGTGCCGGCTGGCTGGCTACAACCCCATCTTGATTATTGCCCCAGGCTTTTTTATAAGCATCGCTTGATTTAAGCCTATGCAAAAATAAAAGGTGAGTAACAAAGCACAGAGGGCAGAGGGACAACTGAAAAAAAAACCCTATTATTATGCT
Source organism: Sceloporus occidentalis (assembly GCA_023333645.1). Taxonomy (NCBI): domain Eukaryota; kingdom Metazoa; phylum Chordata; class Lepidosauria; order Squamata; family Phrynosomatidae; genus Sceloporus; species Sceloporus occidentalis. The sequence goes on from JALMGF010000004.1 coordinate 15,637,366, forward strand.
TTCAGGCTACAAGCAAATGAGTGTTTGAGAAGGGGAACATTCTGGTATACCGATATATCATAAACCTGAACAAAAGCTTTTTTTTCTCTCCATTTTTTTTCTTCCACAGCTGTGTTGCTACCAAATTTAACTTGCAATCCAGTCAATTGTAATTTTGCCACATTGATGAAGAATAATTTTGTTGTTCTTTTTTTCTGGCTTCTTTAATAAAAATAAAAATGAACACAACTAGAGAACACTCAGCTGTCTTTCATGACACATGTATATTTGGACATATAACACAGAGAACGTACTGCTAGACAGACATGGAAACAAACCCACTGAGGATAGTGTGTACATCACATCACAGAACACACTGTTTTAGATATTAAACAAAACAGAATAGAACAGAACTGGCCTCCATTTCAGTATATCGCCATGGCCGAAGTTCCTCTTTTTAACGTGTGGCACTGTGAACCTTTACCCCCATCAACTTTTCCAGTGTTAAACTAGAATCATGGCGACATTGACTCTTTTGCCTTACAGAATTATCATTAGACCAATTTGGTTAGATCTTTTAATAATATATCGGTACTTGGAAAGAGTAACTATACATCAATAGTTGATGTACAAACCTTTGTCCACAGAGACAAAAAGTAAAATCGGGCCATAGTGGGATGAGTGCAGGAAATAATAATAATAAAAGAATACAAGCATGTGTAGCATCAGAAAGGGAAATTCCTCTATGTATTTTTTCCATGCACCAGCTACAGGCATGAATAAGAAGTGAAGCATTCCCAGTAAAGCACAGCTGCCCCTGTGGTTCAACATTTTCTTGATGCACTAGCAGAAACAGCAAGTGGGACACAGGCAAAAATGGATCTCCAGGTGCAGCAAACATTAGGCCACAGGAAACAGTGGAGAGCCAATATCTGAATTCAATTGCACAGAGTTTCTGAGAAGCCATCTTTGACTGAGCCACCACAGAGAAATTAAAATCTAGGCATACCAGCAGTGATGGGTAATATGTGCAGCATTCTTTTGAGTAACAAAACTATCCTATATTGCAAACTGAATTTTACAGAATCTTATGATACACCCAGAAATTATGTCAGTTTTGATAGTTCTCTTGGGGTTAAAAGAAAACAAAAGTTACTATTGTTAATGGAGTGTACACAAGAAGTCTCTCTTACATATGGAAATAAGATTTGAAAATTTAGAGTAATTTTAGTAATAAATTTTAGTAATAAATGCCCAATACTGCCACTATATGTAAGATTTTGTAATGGAAAGGAATATAACCTGAATATTCTTAAACTATTATTCATTTGGCCATTCAAATGGTACTAATTATCAACACATTTCTTGGAGGTGATTTTTAAAATTGCTTGGTTAAAGTAGCCTTTGGAAAGAGAGTAGGCTGATTTGCATTTCCAAACATTTTTTGTAGTTTTGTAAACTGAAGGAGACTGCATTTTGAACAATCACACTTTGATCTGTATTGTGTGGCAATAATCTTACACATAATAACATAAATGTAAACAGAGACATTTCAACATAGATGTTGAAATCAATAGGTCTTACACCCAATTAAATATGTTTAGAATGATCATGCACAGCTGTATATCCTATGCAAATCTGCTTGTGAGTAAACCCCATTGAATTCAGTAGGCTGAATTCTACTGAATCCAGAGCCTTGTTAGTATGGAATATCAGTATGCAAAGGATCTTGTATGCAAAAGTATGCAAAAGAAGTTGTGTAAGAGATCTGGTTTACTCCATGCATCTGAGGAAGCAGACCGAAAGCTCTATCACACTATATTGTTATAGTGCTCTTATTTCACTTTAATTGCTATGGCTACCTCCTGTGGGATCCTGGGATTGACAGTTTAGAGAGGGACATTTAGAATTTCAGACAGTGAACTCTTGGTCCTCACTAAATTACAAACCGCAGAATTCCACAGAATGTTGTTAACGTAGAATATAGCATTATAATAGTGTAGTGTGATAAGGACATACGTCTACAAAAGTTTATGCTACAACTTCTTTTGCCCAGTTAGACTCAAAGGTGCTACAAGATCCCTTTGTTTACTGAATTTGGTAGGCTGAATGCCCTGGGGAAATGGCTAGGGCAGTGGGAACAATTGCTCCTCAGCATCAGCTCTTATGGACTGGATCTAAACCAGCCCCCTGTTTTTTTTCCAGAGAGCTGGTAGTGATGAAGTTAGCAAGACAGAGATTGGAGTGATGCTGGCAGAAAACTCAAGGTAAGCCTGACTGAGCATGGGCTAAAGACTATGTGAAGGTCTTTTCTATGGCAGTGTAGGCAGCAAAGTAATTATTTTTTGCGTCCACCATTGCTTTGGCAAGGAACTGACCAGTAGAGCTATTCTGAGTGTACTCATCCTCAAGTAGAAAACACAGACCATTCAGCAGCCCACTGCATAGTATTTGTATGGCACTTTGCAAATAAAGTTGCTAAAATCTGATCCAACTAGGATACTGTAATTGACATAGTACCAGTAAATGTAACCTTGGTACCTGTTTATTCAGTGTCAGTGCATATTTTTTTCCGTTTGTGCAGCCTGAAGATGTAGATAGGATCCTTGGAGAGATGAGAGTCACCACATGCATGCAAGAACCTTGTCCTTCCTGGCTTATCAAACAGGCTAAGGGGGGCTGGCTGAGTGGGTAAAGGGGGAAGTCAATGCCTCCCTCCAAGGCTGCATTCCAACTTGCTTAAAGGGGGCAATTATAAGGCCTGAAAGAAGCCACCCCTGAATCCTGCTAAAGTGGGATTCCCAGCGTGGAATGAAAGAGAGTGGGATGTGAACAGAATGGGGGCTATCATGCATTTTATTGCAAGCTGGAATGCCACCGCCGCTGCTGGAAGTTCCCATTCCGTTCCACATCCGTCCCAGAGGAGGCACTTTTCAGGAACTGTTCAGAAGTGTTCCTGAAAATCGCCCCCTCTGGGACAGATCTGGAACAGAATGGGAACTTCCATCAGTGTCAGCGGTGTTCCAGCGTGTGATAAAATGCATGATAGCCCCCATTCTGTTCCCATCCCGCTCCCTTTCATTCCGCACTGGGAGCATTCCTGGGGGCTGTGTGGTAAGATTAAGAGACAGTTTTGGTTACCTTGGTTGATGACTTACAGAAGGAACTGGACAGGGAGACTGTGTCTCTTTTAGTTCTGCTGGACCTCTTAGCATCTTTTGATACAATTGATCATAATCTCCTTCTGAGCCATCTCACTGGGATGGGACTTGGTGGCATTGTTTTACAGTAGTTCTGTTCCTTCTTGGAGGGGTGAGCCCAGAGGTGGTGTTGGGAAACTCATCTTTCATCCTTTAGATTTACTTTTTTTTAATGACAACACACTCTCTCCTTTCAATACACACACCAATGCTTCACCCTTTAGTTGACTCCAGTAGTCTACTGCAAAGTGGTAATATGAAGAAGCCTACAATCCTATAAACACAGACTTATAAGAAAGTAAATCTCATCGAACTCAATGGGACTTAATTCTGAACAGACATGTATAGGATGGTGCAATGATCTACTACTTTTACAGACTACACTGTTCAATGGTCAGAACCACTTTATGTTTCCAGGCAAACACAGATTTATCTTATTTACTTTAATAAATAGATTGGAGATTATCACACTGGCAAATTGGCTGGCCAGAGAACAGGTTGAGAGTATTAGGAAATTTTGGAAAATTTGCTAAGATCGGATGTTATTGTACACCTCCATACTCAGATCAGAGGCATTATGTTCTAATCTTAGCCACCCTGACCCCACCCCCTCCTTCTCCCATCCTTTGCAAAGAACGGAAGTTAACCATTCATTGCAAAGGACGGGAGAATGACAGATCGGGATCAGGATGGGTAAGATCGGGATGATTGAGCACAGAGGTGTGTGATAACACCCAATCTTAACAAATTTTCAAAATTTCCTAATGCACTCATCCCATTCTCAGCATGGCTGATTTGGCTGTGCAATAACCTACTTTGTCAAAGAGCTGCACCCCAGTGTAATTTAAGCAGTTATGTTTGTATTTCCCCTTGTTTCCTAAAGAACATTAATTTCCTTTGTCAAAGAGTTGCCTCCATGATAGCAATATGGAGCCAAGACCCCATGCATTTGTCTTATCCAAGCTTGCTTTTGAGATTAAATAGAGACAGGCAATGTTGGTGTTTCTGAGACCCCATTTTTGGCCTTCGGTGCATTCCAGGGGTTACAAAGACTACCAAAAATGGAGGGAGGGGGGAGAGGAAAAGAAAGAAAGATGTAGAATATGTTTGGTATTTAATAAAGCTTCACCACTGGAAAATGATAAATTTCAGCTCCTGGAAACTTCCAGGAGCAGCAATTCACCTTTTTTGTTCTGATTTTTTTAATGGAGTGAGGAAAGTGAATTTGGGGTGTGTCAGCCTCAAAAATGGCCCTGGAGGTCACAGGTGAGCCCTGGGTCATTCTTTGCCCACCCCTGTGGGAGTAGAAGGATAACTACTCCAATACATGGATAGTTCTACATCAGTCTACAAGCACTCATTCATGTGGACCATACAAAGGATTAGAATCACTCTTGTGTTTTACAAGAAATTTGACCAGTTTTCTCTGCTCAGGCTAGGACTGCTAAGAAGGATTGACTGCCCCTTGCAAAAAAAAAAATGTAAGGGTTGTGGCAACTTAGAAACTTTTAAGAAAAATAAAATCTGCTGCTTTTTATCCACACATCTATGTCTCATAGAGGAGTGTGACTTTTGGATTTAATAACAATTACCTGGAGGTAATTCACTCAAAGTAAGTGGTGAATAAGCATAAGAAGTTAGACTATAGACAGACAGTGGTCTATAATGCTGTAAGGTCATAAGTCTAAAAAATGAAACGCTATCATATGTTACTAATACATCATTTTAATGCTACCTACTTATAAACATATTTTAGTCATTCATTCATGCAGCAACCCAGTGCATGCTAAATCTGTTATCCATAAGGAAGCTCACTCTTTCATGTCTGCATTCTCGCTTCACAGTCCACATATCACATTTTTAGGCTGCATTTTCATTTTATGGCAATTACATGCAAGCAAACTCAGCACATTTCAACATTTCTTCTTGGTGTACGCAACCCACTTAGGGCATCATAGCTGGCAACGTGGGGTCAGTTTTCCTGTCAATTAAAACAGATAGATAGATATGTCTCCATAGCTTGGGTTCAGACAAGAAACCATGGCATGTCCCCAAAGTTTGAGAAGAAAGATATTCAATGAAATATCAAAGTGGCATCATTTAGTTTCCAGTGACCACTTTGTGTATTTTTGAGCTACAAAGACTGAACAAGAAAGTCTTCCATTTACAGATGTTTTGGGGGTAATGGAGAGTATTCAGAAATAAAAGAGCATAATGGTGCCATAATTTTTGAAGCGTAGGTTATTAACACCACATAGTACACACACTGTAAAATGTTGAAATCTTCATCATTAAAATGTGTTCACAGTAAAGATCTCACTGTGGTATGCCTGATTTTAATGCAGCTACAGTAATCCCGCTATTGTCTACACCAGTGGTTCCCAAACAGTAAAGCCACAAGACACCGTTGCTCTCTGAGATGACAGGAAGTAGTTCATAAATTGTTAACAGAACCACATTATCCCAGCCTCATCTAGTCCTCCATGTCACAGTAGCATCCATTCATGGAGGGGAAGTGACAGGTGAATTGCCACTTCCTTTTCTCTACTGGGCCTTTAGGATGGCCACATGCACCGTGTGTCAGTATTCAAGTTTCCAGCCAAACGATTCAGGTTCTGATAGGAGGATAGATTCTGAATTGGATCACTGCCACCATACTGGATCCCCCCCCCCCTTGTTGGAAATTTGAATACTGACAATGGTGGGGGGGGGAATAAAGGGTGGCTTGGGAGGATTGTCAAGATCAGGGCAAGAGCGAATTGTTGGCTTGGCAAGTTTGGGAACCCCTGGTCTACGCTATGGGATGAACGCATTAGAACCAGAATTCTTTTCTCTGCATGCCACATGCTCATCCTGCCTAGGTGCCTTAAGCAAGGATGAGCGTCACAAGGCTTTGTGGTTTTGAAGGCAGCCTTGGGTGCTCAAGAAATCAGGCAGGCAGGCAGGCAGCACCTACTTGTTACATGGACAGGCACAAAGACCACAGAATTTTCCTAGGTCCGTCAAATTCTTTTCTGCTTCTTTCATGTCCTTATTGATTTGGTCCATTCCCTCTTCGATGCGTTCCAGTTGCTCTGATTAAACACAAGTATTTTATCCCCACAGTATGAAGCGGATGGAAAGGGACAAAGGAAAAAGAAAAGACAAAAAGAAAAGAAAAGAAAGAAAACAACTTCAGACATTCACTCATGACAAAGAACTGGACACTTACAGAGCAGAGTTGGTACCCAGTACCTACTTGTTACAAGGACATATGAAAAGGCCACAGCATTTCCCTAAATCTTTTAAATTTTTCTCAGCCTCCTTCATGTCTTGGTTGATATGGTTCATGCCTTCTTCAACACGATCGAGTTGTTCTGGTCAGGACAAAGGGATGACAGTATGGAATGAATTGTATTTTGTTGTTGCTGCTGTAACTGTTTGTCTTCAACAGAACATGAAAAGATGGTAGATGGAAGAACTGAATTATTATGGAAGCGTTTCAATGCATAAATTGCAGCTGATGCATTGAAGCAAGGATGAAAGTGAACCTAGAGGCTGAAGAATGATGCCCTTTACTAATATGGTAAAGCACACGTACATTCATGTACAGAAAAAAAAGGAGAAATGCTTTGATGTAGATTAATTCGAACAAAAATGTAAAAGTGGAAGAGGAACTACCAAATACCCCAAAGCGCAGAAATATAATGCAATACATCCAGTTACTAAGACATCAATGACATCCAAGAGAAAGAAATGGGGTTATTACCTTGTATTTATGTACGTTAATAAAATATTTAAATGGTTGCTTTCCATGGAAAATATCTACAATACTTTCACTTACAAATGCCTTTGAGTTTGATGATGGTTGAAAATGTAATTGGTTTGATTTTGAGAATTGGTGAAAGAGTGTACAGTTAACAATGATGTTAAGAATGGATATGAGTAGTTGAGTTAAGATCCATGTCCAGATACAAACTTTTTCAAAGACTGAGGCTCTTCAGATCTGAATTTTTGGCCGTGGTCCATCTCTAAAGAAGAGAAGACCATGGGTCTTATTCCTCTGTCAGTGACATTGTTATATGCCAGGAGTAACCACAAAGGAGTAAAAGGAATTACATAAATCACAAGACCCAATTCCATGTCCAAAGAAGCGGATGGACAGATGGACATAGACTCAGGGGCATTTGGAGCAGATAATATATATCCAAATAAAATCCACTGTTGCGTTTTCTTTTCTCGACTACCATAGCCATTTTGCTGGCTACCTGATCTTCCCATGGCTTCCAGGACATGATTAAGTCAATGTTATTCCTTTCACTTTAATGCCGTTACACCTGATTCGCATCAGAACAGTATAACATAACTATCAAGCACACCACAGAGGGTTTTTATGCAAATAATAAATTACATCCATGAACTCCAGTAATCTGTTTCTTGCTTAGACTAGAAGTAGGGTCTAAATTTTCATATGTGACAGAGAATTTTCTATTATTTATTCTTCATCATCATCATCTGCTGCTACTACTACTACTACTACTACTATTTTCAGCGGCAAAAGTTATGTCAAATATTCCAAGTATTCCAAATATACAGTAAGACTGCAGTAATGGTCAGACAGCATATTCCAATGCATGTTTACTCTGAAGCAAGTCCCACTGTATCAATAATACTCACTCCCAGATAAGGATGCATAGGATTGTCATGGTACAGTATAATCCTGCACATGTCTATTCAGATGTAAGCACCCTTGAATTCAACGAGTCTTATTCCCAGGTAAGTATGCATACCTTACTGACTGTTTCTCAATAGTTTTGCGCTATTACAAACATTTTTGCTTAACAGGCACATCACCAGTAAGCTTCCTCACCATGGGCATCTGATTCAACATCAATTTTTCAAACATAGTATGATGGACAAATAGGAAAGAAACATTTTAATTAGAGGAAAAAGTCATCCCAGCTGCATAGGCTAAAAGGAGTGGGGGGAAAGGGATACTAGATTTTTGAAGCAGGTTCCGTTCTCATTTTCTTCATTAAAATCAAAATAATACAGATTCACATTTCCACATAGGAATATGAAAGAGAAGTTGCCACAATTCATAAACATGCAATAAAAAATAGTCTCTGGATGCATCCACGCTGTAGAAATAATACAGTTTGACACTGCTTTAATTGCTGTAGCTTCATCCCATGGAATCCTGGGATGTTGCAGTTTTATAAGGTCTTTAGTCTTCTCTGCCAAAGAGTACCTGTACCTCAAAACTATAAATCCCAAGGCAATTAAGGTGATGCCAAACTGCATTACTTCTACAGTGTAGATGCACCCTCTGAAACTGAACTAAGGGAGGAGAAATCTCTGTATGGCAAATGATGTGTAAGGAACAGGAGTAGTGAAATAAAGGAGCTACAGATTAATTATAGTCCTATGCACTTTTATATAGTCCTAAGCACCGAGGGACTTACTTCTGAGTGAACATGTCTAGATTGGAATGTGTATTATTTTATCACCTAGAAAAGATGTTTGACTATCTATCTTAGTTCTACTTAGTACTGACAGAAAATCTTCCTGTACGTCCAGTCCTATGATTTCCTGTTTGATCATAGTATTACTGCAAGAAAATGTATGGGAAGCAAGAAAGTTAAGCCCTCAAGACCTCCGGTGGCCACACAAGTCATTCCAAAAGAGGTCCCCAGAGGCCACCAAACATCTTTAGGGCCCTGTAGGTGGCCCAGGAGCCACATGGTTGTTATGCCCATGTAGATACACATGGATACACAGAATATGTGAAAATGTTTAATGAAAATGCATAATTCACATGCTTATATGTGAATACAGAGAGGATTAATAATACTTTTCTGAAGTTTATCCCTGAACACAGGAAATTGGGGCAGGGCAGAAGGTATATCTGCATATGGGAGGAGAGAAACGTAATGCTTCTAGTAAAGACAAGGTTGGATTTTAGTGTATGTCTTAGCAGTTTCCAGACACTCTGATTAGTGTACATGGGAGCTACTTTTCATAGGGGATCAGTCACTGACTACAGTTAAGGTTGGACTCCTGTGCATTCTATGGCAACAGAGCTGGAGCGTCTTCATTTTCAGTCACCAACACCTAATCTTCCATGTGAGACCATTTCCTATATTTTGGGAAGTAGGTCAAATGATTCCCTCTTTGCAGCAACCCTTTCTTTTGCAGACCAGGAGAAGGAAATGCACTGTTGTTAATGCCAAACGCTTCTCAAAAACTCCCAAATTACAAAACCAGAAATGTCTGTAGAATTTGTGAGTTTGTATAGCATATCCTATTATGGGAGGGTTTTTTGTGATGAGCTGGCTATGCAGTGTCTCAGCTTTTCAGAAAACATGCCATTGCTTCCTTCTCCTTTTCATTTACATCTTCAAATCCATGAGGATTTGAAATGAACTTCTTTTTCAAATTAACAGTGAGATCTTTCAGGTATTTAATAAGAGGACTGTCAGAAAGGCTCTGAGGCTTAGCATGTGGCTTCTGGTTTGCACCCAGATCACCCCTGCACTGCCTGGATGATCTCAAAGACATTTGCTTTGTATGCCAGAAATAAACACTTGCTCTGTGCTAATTACACTGACAATCACTCATGGGTTTTTCATCCCCTGATATATCAAAGTAAAAATGTAATCTAGGAAATGTAAAGACATAAGGAGGAAAACCCAAAAGGGATGTGATCCTCTTTGTCATCTGCACACTCAAGTGATCCATGTCAGAGTCTTTATCTAAATAACACCTAACAATCTTACTGCTGGGGTCATCTGAAAAAAGATCACATGGCAAGTTTAACGGATGGTTTCATTAATCGGATCATCTGCTAAGACATAGATGGTTTAGACACAGAGCACAAACAACAACAGCAGGGTCCCAGAAGTTAGCAGAGGAATGGCTGTTTCAATTACACACAACGGGGAAATTACTTTTTTTCAAATATTGAAAAATAATTCATCCAACCTGCATATCACTACAAAAGAAAAGTGATACAAATTTGGTTAGAGAGCATTAAGCACAGTGTAGTGATCACAACATTTCCAGGTTCAGAAACATGACCAGTCTTCTACTTAAACTATCATAAACTATCATTCAGTGAGTAATTAAGCTGATACCTAAAGGCATGGCCAGTACCAATTGAATGATTTTTTTAGACGGGGGCTATTTTGAGATCTGATTTTTTTTCCTATTTGCAATTGCTGCATTCCCGTATGGTCAGAAATATTCTTCAAGTCTATTTAGTAAGAACCTTGCATCAAGATTCCTTCTGCTACCAGAATGTACAGGTTAGCAACCGTAACCTGTGAGATGTTGCTGGACAACACATTGCATCATCCCTAACCAGCATAGCTAATAGTCGCAGATGCTGAAAACTGCATTCCAAAAACTTCTGGAGGTCCCTAGTTGTGTACTCCAATTTAGAAAGTATTATCTTGTTCCCAGAGTAGACTGTTTTCATGTATACATTAACTTCCCATGAAGGACATTTGTAACCTGCGAAGTAATGTGGGGGTAAACAGTTATGCACCACACATTAAGACAATGATATTTGAAAGTCAATAATCAGTTTGACTGGTTCGAGCTCAGCCTCTCCCATAAGATACTGATGGGAGAGACTGAGTTGGAATCAATCAAACATATTGCTGACTTCTAAACACATGTGGCTTAAGCCAGTCACTCTGGTGTACAGATGAGATCTCCACCTGCTACTTCACATGTTACAACTGTGCTAGATAAGAAATACATATATATGCATGAAAAAGCATGAAAGCTCCATGTACTGTAAGTTATCTTGTCTGATTATATGCAGGGGCCAGCTCAGTGGAAGAGTATATGGTTTGCATGCAAAAGCTGGTAAGGTTAATTTTTGGCATCTCCAGGTAGATGTGGGTAAGGTTCATACTCCAAACCCTGGATATAATACCTCTGCCAATCACTCTTGGTAACAGTAGTCTGACTTGTATAATATCCCATATTTGTTATTGTACTATGACTAGCTTGGACATCAGTGAGATAGATGCATGTTCAGTACTTTGCATGATGTTCTGCTTATGCTTTTCAGGCCTACTCTAAAATGAAATACTATTATTTACTTATTTATGGGATTTATATCCCACCTTTCTCTCAAAAGAGGATTCAAGGTGGCTTACAATAATTTTAAAAGATAAAACTAAAACTAAACTAGATACACAAGACAAAACTAAAACTAAACATCCACAATATTTTGAAATTATTGTTAGTTTTGTGAAGCGGTGCAGAATGTTTAAGGAAATGTTTTTAGGGTTCTTGAAGACACTAATTCCTAAGACACCATTCCTTATTTTAGTGGGGTTTCCTTGAAGAATGATGCTTGATTAGTACAACCTTACTCTGCAATTTTCTACACTAAATAAGTTCAGAGTTCATTAAGGAGTTCTTGACTTCAGTGAAGACTAGAAAGCTCATTATCACTACTAGTCAGGTTCATATTTAATGCAGATATAGACTGAGAGCCGCAAGCAAATATCCACCCATATGTTTTACTCAGACTTTTCATAAATACCTAGTTAATTGTTAACTTCAATAGAAAGGTGTTTTAATTTCTTATGTAAACAATCTGAACTTACCTCCTTGCTCATCCAACATAACCAAAGTCCTGATACCAGCATCTTTGCTCTACATTCCAGCAAGAATAACAGGATGAAATAAAGAGACAGAGATAGAAAGAAATTAGTGAGAGAACTAGTAGTATTTGATATGGGGGTGAAAGATCAAAGGTAAACAGCAGAAGGTATGGCAATGGGTAAGGGACACAGCAGGAAGTGGTCATACCTATATAAAATATAGAAGAAATGTAATATTCCCCATTGCACTGAGAGTATTAAGTATTCATTGCAACATCACAACATTTCAGGAGAGGAAAAATGTTTTCATTATGAAATATTAATTCAGTCTTTGGCCCACCACATATGGCAGCCAGTAACTGATGTTTTAGGTCCTATGTAGATTCTAATCTCACCTTATCTCTTGATTACAGTTATTGCGGGAATGAGATCACATCTCCTCTGACAAAGGATGCATATCCTATTGGGTGTTAAAACCGAGACACATTTGCATGGAGAGCACTTATTTAAATCTAATGTGTGTAGACCTCAACAGTATGATCAGTAACTCAAATCAAGGGTATTATTCATATGGCCCTCCTGATGTTGTTGGATTGCAAGTCCCAACAGCCATATCCAACTCAGGCAATGGTGAAGAATGCTGGGAGCTGCAGTTTAACATCTGGAGGGCTGCATGGTTTCCCATCCATATATCAGATACAGTCCAACAATTGACTGTTCAACCTGGACTTGTATTCACTGGATTTCACATACACACACTTCAATGAAATGCAACGCCGACATGCTGAAAGCCAGCTATCTTGGAGGTAGGACAAGTGAACCAGAAGAACTGGAAGATAAGATATATCTTCCTTATGAACCATTTACAAGAGAAAGACTGGGGACAAGTATCATCTAAACAGACCAGCAGATTTCCCACTCAAGGCAGCAGTGAACCAAATCTAAGAGCAAAATATCCATGATCTTCCATAATTTAATTGTCAAGCATCATGGGTGGCAGAAAAGGAGCCATTCCATACATGTGATGCCATTTTCTGTATAGAGATGAGTATGCAACATAGCTGAGTAAAGAAATTATTGCACTACACTCTCAAAGCAAACTGAGGATAAGGGAAGAAAGCAGGAGGAAGAGAGAGAAATTGGGACATTTTTAAAGCACCTGAAAAAGAAGGATGACAGAGGGGTAAGTGTGACTGTCTCTGCCAAAGGGGGACAAATGGATTGTACACCTACATGGCCTTTTCAAATTAGCTCTTGCCTCAACTCCCTCTCCATTGGTTGCACTTGTGAATGCTATTTTCCATAAAACAGCAAAAGCAGGCAGGAAAAAGCAGGGCCTTCTCACTTTTTCTTGTCACTGCTTCTCTGTCTGTATCAGTTAGGTGTAAATTATCAGTTATATAGATGTCAACATCAATATCAGTGTGTATGTGAGAATCCACAAAGAGTAGGTTAAACAAACCAACAAATTTCCTAATCCCCACAGAAACTGAGATCAAAGTGACAGATAGAGAAGGGAGGAATGTGACTAGTCCAAGAACAGTCTTGAAAGCAGAGTCTGACTTTGGTTAGTGAGCGTCACACAAGGGTTTGAGAGATACCAGCTGATCAAAATTCTCCACTTTACTTGTCGGTGGCAAAGGAGGATGGGACATTGTACAGAATATTTACTAGTGTCAGTGTGTGGCTCCAGATGAGGGAATGTAGAGCTAAAATGAAAAAATTAAGGGGGGGGGGGAGCACATAAAATTTATTCTGAGAAACTGCAGTCCGGCTAATACAGTACAGTGAAATGGCATTTTTATCTCATAGTGTTGAATGGAAGAGGTAGTTGGAGGACAGGAAGGAACAGGAGCCAAACCAATTGACTTTTTCAACAATATTAGCAGTGCAAACCTGTGCAGCTCTGTGCAAAAATAAGGCCCATTGCTTTCAGCTGAGTTGACCCCCAGGTAAGTGAGTATAGAATGGCAGTTATAGGCTGCAGTTTTAAACACATTTAGGGGGAAGTCAGTCTCACTGAACACAGAAGGACCTACTTCTACTGCACTCTAAAATAACTTGAAGCAATATTGTGATATGAAAGTTGCATATCAATACGTTTTCACCCTATTTATGAGCAGCACAACCAAGAGAGCATGAGAATGGAGTTTCTGTCTTTTCAATTTTTCAAATTTGGTATTAATTTTATTCCATTTATGCTGGCATAATAGTTTTGGTTTGAATGTGGCTACAGAGTTGTTGATCTGCTAGGACAGTGTGACATTGCCAGCAGCTAGAAAACACTAAGTTGAAGTGTCAGTTGGCTAAAGCTACAAGGATGACTTGCAGAACAGTTTCCCAGGGGGGAAAATGGTTCTCTTGCTCATGAAATATGCTGATGAATTCCCTTGAAGGAGAAAATAATTTCCCATTCCATCTATCCACACCATTCCAATTTGGCATGAAGGCATTTATATTGGCAAGCTTCCAAGCATAGCTGAGAACCTGAGCACCACCCCTAGGAGAACTCAAGCACGATAAGCATATGTTGATTTTAAACATTCAGTATGTGTTCACACATTCTAGACAGATAAATTGATACAGCTATAATAAAACAACAGCCATACAAATCTATATACTATATAGACATAACAGGATGAACAGTCATACTATGGGCCCAAACAAACCGGCCAAAATAAAGCTGCTTCGGGTCACTTTGGAGATATGCTGTTTAAATGACACATACATCTTAAGAGGTTAGAAGCTGCGCTGAACCCCAGTCCTTAGGACTGGAGCATGGCTTTGGCATGGCTTCTGACCTCTTAGGACTCATGCATCATTTAAACAGCATACCTCCAAAGTGACCTGAAGCAGCTTTATTTTGGCCTGTCTGTTCAGGCCCTATGTTTCAATCTTTCCTCGCCTTCTTCCATATTTTCTTCAAATAGCCATATGAATTCTAGCCTTCTGATTCCCATTTTGAATTGAACACACACTCTCTCTGTCAAAAGAAATGAATAAACTATTTGCTTACTTCTTGCAGCATCACTTGAACAAAGAATACCTCCTACCATCAAATCTTTTTAAAGCAGAAAACCTTTTCTCTCTTTAAATTTACATTTCTTTCCCACTCTCCTTCCTTTCATCATTGCATAGTTCTGCAATTGTTCTCCAGTGGAAGAGTGGAAAATCTTTTCTGTGGTATAGGATCTCCTAATTGTCACCAGGCTTTACAAAACAGGATTCTGATCATATGTTCAGGAAGACCTTCATGCTGGGATGGGATTGGAGATACTGACATCACAGTAAGGAAATGTGCAGTGACTCATATATACCTTAATGGAGGTAGAATCCAGGCAGAATTTATGCTTATGACTGTAGCCTTAAACCTCCCTTCTCTCTGCTGCTCTTTAGGATAAAATTTCACATCTCCTCTCCACATATAATGTGTCACTGCAAGAAAATGACCTCCTAAAAATTCTTTGCCAAAATAGATTAGGTGATGGCATTTCCCTTAAAATGATAAGTGATTTTCTATGATGCAGCCTGCTGAAATGGCAAACTAATTTATCATGAAAACCTGCCTTTTTCTTCATGTTTTTCTTCTTTAGAATTGACCCTGCAGTCTAGCATTTTAACTGGAAGGACTGCTCCAGATTTAGTAGTATTGACATATATGGGAAGCATAGATCACTTCCCTTTGTAAAAGTTCTTCATTTTACTCCAATAACTTGATAGATTGATCAGACAATTACCTCAAAGACAGGACCATCCAAAGGGCAAAGGCAGCACATGAGACGCAGACAGAAGACAGACAGAACCAGTCCTTGGCACTTCCATTAGGTAAATAGGGGATAAAAAGGACCTGAAACCCTGTATTGAGGCTGGCAATCTGAGTTAATAAAACTGGGCTAGATGATGCAGTGATCTGATTTTGGGATTCAGTTAACTTCTCACAAAAGGTCTTGCCATTTTATTATCACATCAAAAAATCCACATCCCTATGCAACCATTGGGGGAAAAGTTTAGTTTGCATCTGTTTGTTATTTTAGACCAAGCTGATTTCATTTATATGAAACGTGTGCCCCCAGGGAACACCTTGAGAATTTACAGGATCACAGTTGGGTTGATAGCCAGTTCAGGCTTCAATAATAAGTCACTTCTGTAAACTACTTGCTTCCATATAGGTTCTGTATATGCTGCCATTTAGACTTCTGGGAAAGTAATGGCTCAAACAATGTCCCCATCAGCTTGAAGTCAAGGTGGCCATTGCTACACCATTCAAAGGGATATAGATTCTGGGCAGGATTTTTGGACAGGATTTTGTAGAGGATAAGTTTAACATTGGCTCCATGAAGTTTTGATCATCTTGAACTGACATTTGGGTTTCATCACTATGGCATATGTGTTTCATCATCAGTTTCTTTTTAAATCAACAGCAAGGAGGCGTCTTTGTTGTTTATTGTTTTTCTAATAAATCATCATTCACCATTTTTAATCAATAAAATAGCTCATCTTCAAATTTCTTATAATATGCTTCAGATAGTCCATCTGGGTCTGGTGCTTTTCTATATTTATTTTTTAATTGCTTCAGTAATAGCCATAGTTGTCACAGGCCAGTCAAACTTTGCTTTTGGTCCAAGCATAATTTGTCCAGTTGGAGTTTATCCAAATAGTTTTCTATATCTGAGATTTTCCCATTCCCCCCTACATATAAGTCTCTGTAATTCTCCACAAATGCTTTTAATATTTTCAAATTATCCATTACAAATTGTGTTTCTTCTTGATCTTTCTGACATTTTTCTTCATTTTTTCTTTTCTCAACTTATTGGAAAACTGCTCCCAGGTATATTTGAGAATTCAGAGTTCTTTTCCTTAAGCTATTGTATTTGACATTCATTGCTTTGACTGTAAACAATGATAACTGGTGTAGGAGACACTTAATCTGTTGTTGAGTCTCTTTATCAAAATATTTCTTATGTTTTTCTTCCAAATTTTGTGTTCATCAATTTGCTTTTCCCTTTTTCAGTCTGGAACCATATTTAATTAATTGTCCTCTTATATAAACTTTGATTGCATCCCAAACTATTGTGGGCTCTATATCTTTATTTAAGGTCAACTTTTAAAAATTGCTCAGTTCTTATTTACATTGATGTAATGTTTATATCTTCAAAAACAGATATTCACCAAGTCTGCATCTAAACTGTGTTTGTTCCATTTTCAGGACTGTGATAGGATTATGCTCTGAAAGATTTTTGGTAAAATGTCTATGCTGTTGATTAAGCTAGCCATATTCTTAGAAATCCAGAAAATAAAGTACAGTGGACCCTTGTTATACGCTGGGGTTTAGTTCCATGATCTCCCATGTATAACAAAATCCATATATGCTCAAGTCCCATTGAATATAATGACATAGCAAAATGGTGTCCCTTATAAAAACTGGAAAATCAAGGTTTGATAATTGAAATTTATACTTTTTTTGAACATTTTCAAACCGTGTATGCTTGAATCCGTGTATAAAAAATCTGTGTATAAGAAGGGTCAACTGTATAGCCTCTAGAGTTTGGCTGTAATTTTTTCCATCCATCTATTAATCCAAAGTGCTCTGTATATTGAAAGAAGAACTGGGAACCCTTGGGGCATTTAGATGAGCTGCCACCACTCACTGATTTAACCCCCTTTCCTAGTAATATAAGTGGGAAGTTACTGGGGAAAACAGTACTTTCCACCTCTAACTCTGCAGAGACTGAGCCAGCAAGTGAAGAGAGCGTAAGATAGGAGTACTTTAAGGGAAGGCTTTATTCTAAGCAAGACATCTACATTAACAAAAGATATCTCTCTTTATGAAGGGCACCTTCCCTTAAGGCAAATTCAGGAATTGCAAGTTACAGACCAATCTAGATCATATTCAACCAAGATCACAAAATAAAAATAAACCACGAGGCAGCTAAACTATACATTCTCTAGCTGCTCATGACTACAGATGGGAGTTGGCATTTCTGGTGTTAATGGGGACAGCTAGTATATGCAGACTATACAGAAACTTTGAATTGGTCTTTGTCTCTTTCTCTGTGATTCCCAAGTTCAGAAAATATTATTTATAATGAGTGGATGTGGTTAGTGTTGGGCCAAAGACAAGATTGATTACATTCAAAAGAGTTCTGCAAGAATGCAGGAGCCAGTGTGGCATAGTGGTTCGTGCATTGGACTATGACTCTGGAGACTAGACTTGAAGGCACAACAATAACAACAATGGAAGAATTCAAGCAGATATTTCTATCTCTTCCTAAGACATAAGCAATTTGATGTTTCCTCATCAAGTCCCTTAATTGTGAAATAGATGAGAGAGGAGCATACAAAGTGTGCCCATAAACAGCTCTGTGACTGAGCTCATGCTCTGTATACAGAAGTTCCTGTGTTTAATTCTCAGTGAAAGGAACAGGAGCAATAGGCCTGTCAAGGAGCCTTATACAAGCTTTTCCATGCCAGAATAAGATGCACAGGCCACATCCCTCAACACAGTCTAAGGCAGTTACATAATGACACAGTTACAGTGGAGGTACCTGCGTCATTGTGAAAGATTTTGGGGAAGACTCTGCCAAACTAAAATTTTAAATTCTTGAAGAATGTTTAGATGGCTGGTTCATTAACTCATATTGACAAGACACCACATCCACACACACACAGAAAGATAGTAGTTGGTTTGACTGACAATGAGACTAATGTGTTATGCAGTTGTGCACATTAGCCCTAAGCATCATAATGTGCTAAAAATATTACTCCTTGATCAAATGTTGCTGGCACTTTCTGTGGCTAGAAGAATTAAAGGCTGCCCTCATAACCTTTCAGGTGCTCCAGAAATAGATTTCAGAGTCTTAAGAATGTTCCACTGCAGTGACTCTTTAAGATCTGTTTTGCCATCCGCTTCAGTGGAGAGGCTTAAATGGAAATGGAAGATGAATAGTCTCCTAGACCTGAATAGACTCAGAGGCAAGTTATGAATTATCGTGCAGCTGCAGGTAAGGAAGAGCCAGCCTTCCTAGCAGCCCACTTCTCCTGTGGGACTTTGCACCAGTGGGAGATTGTGGGGAAAGGAACTACTTAACCCTTCCCTTGGAGTCTCACTTTTCTTGAAACTCCTGCACCCCTGCTGATTTTATCTCCATGGGGTTCTAGGGCCTTGTCTTCAAGCCAACAGAAAAAGTGAAAAGTAGCTGGCAAAAGGGTGATCTGAGAGGAAAAGTCTTACAGACATGGATCTGCAGTGATGCATGGAATTTTTCTCCTTTGCCAGCTTTCTCCATCACAATTAATCTTTTAGATAAACCAAAGTCAGTCAGGTGAGAGAAACTACTTCCAGGTCTTCAGATGTTTTGGACTATAGCTCCCCAAACCTTGGATGATTGGTTATCCTGGGATTTATGAGAACTGTAGTCTCAAACATCTGAAGGTGAACCAACTCGCTTCCCTCTGCTATTCTATCATGGCCTTAACTGTATTAAGTATTAAGTGGATTTTGCTGAGAAAAAGTTATAAATTGGCTGCAGTTTGAACCTTGCCTCTCTGATGAACTCAGCAGGCAGCCTTAGGCAAGCAATTTTCTCTCATCTGCATCTCTCACCCCTACTTTGCAATAGGAAATAATAACACTGACTTAATTTATGGAGTTGTCACAAGAATTAGGAAAAATTCAAGCATGTGAAGCATTCTAAAATGTTACATATTATTATTATTATTATTAATAATAATAATTTTGTTCTTGAATATTTCATTGTGTGGGTATTATAGAGGGACAACACTATTGCTGACTGTACTTGGCAGAGCCTTTTGATTCATTATGTTATGGAAGAAACATAGCATATCCACAGCAGAATTTTTTGACAATGTACTGATCAGCCAGCTTAGTTTGCATTATCTCTTCACAGTTTAGATCAAAGCATGACATTTTGGGTTGTGCCTCCTAAAATCCACTACCCAGCATAGGTAAGCTGTGGTTTAGGCCCTACATACACAGGAGTGCCTCCGCCTTCAAGGAAGGTCCATGGTGGTTTGCATGTCGAGGGACACAATTTATCTGCTCCAAGTTTTAGTCCAACATTTAAAGGAACTACTTGAGCAGCT
This sequence comes from Sceloporus occidentalis, assembly GCA_023333645.1. Lineage (NCBI taxonomy): Eukaryota > Metazoa > Chordata > Lepidosauria > Squamata > Phrynosomatidae > Sceloporus > Sceloporus occidentalis. Next base: position 15,657,251 of record JALMGF010000004.1, read on the forward strand.
GAACGCTATCCTCCAAATAGGTTCAGCACCATGGATAGTTCCATGAAGTAAAACCTGGAGCAACATTCACAGTTTCACTGTCATGGCAGTAGCCAGCTGTCACAGCAGAAGGGGCTTCAGGACAGTTTAAGGAGTATTTTTGTCCTATATTAATCCCATTCACCTGGTCCCTGACCCATTAGATAGCAGATTTTTTAGGAAGCAGGAGGACCTGCTGTAGAGAGATTACAGGGAACTCTGCTTCCACATGTACTGCCTACATCAAGATTCAATCCTTAAATGCTATTTCTTTTCCTCTATTCCACCATGACCTTTTAAGATAAGCTTTTAAGGTAGGCTAAAAGAATTAATAGCATCAATTCATTGTTAGGCCTGAATGGCACTGGAGGAGTTTTCAATACCCACACCATAATCCTCAAATTCCTTTCAGCTAGTTCATAATCCTCACATTCCTAAGGCAACGTATGGTGTGTAGGAATCAGTGTATACATACTTAAAAGTAGACTGGTGTGTCATTATTGCAGTGAGAGTAGGAGGCTCTTTCAGATTAATGGGTTGGATCCAGTCTTAGTCATACCTACTATAAAACCATTGAAATTAATGGGCTATAGTTTTGTCATGATTTCAGTCATCTTACTCTAAATATGACTGGACCCAATACATTATCATTTACAATTATCAGTTTTCAAATGGGATGTTTGCAGCCTAAGAGCATTTGTAATAGTCTAAAACCCTGAAAGTAATTAGGGTATATTTATATGTCCATATGTCAAACATAAAGACTGGATTTTTTTTAAATTGTTCCCTGTCCCTTACCATACCTATATAAATATACAAGACTTTCTTTCCTGGCGTTATGTAAAATCCTACTCAAAATTTGGAAAAGCAACTTTTTCAGATAACAATTCCAAATTTGCCAGCCAGCAAGGGGCCACTTGCTGAATATTTGAATGGTTTGCATTGCTCATATTCATGGGAGTTATAGTTCACAAAAGTAAATTTTCAAATTCTATTTCTAACATAATATCAAATTAATCCACAGGAAACTTCCATTTTGTAAGAGTGGTGTACACATGATCAGATCCATCTGCCTATAAGTCACAGTGGGGGCACCACACATATACAAAAAATGTTGGCTTCATGTATCAATTATCATGTGGATACTCATGTGATAGTTCACCTTAGGGTCATCATATGTTGAAAACAACTTGAAGGTATACAACAACAACAATTCATGCTGTTAAACTAAGCTTTGGAAAACTAAACCATTACTGATCTGACAATTTGAATGAGGCAATTAGTGAGGTTCATCATATTTTGCTTCTTGTGTTTCAAGAGGGATCATCTCCAACAAACCACTAGATGCCCCAGGAAAATGTTAATGAGAAATCATGACATCCTTACCTCTTCAACAAGTTGCAGCATACGACGAGTGCTTTCGAGTGACTAGGAGGAAAAAGAAAGAAAAAAAACAGAACAAGTGGTAAACTCGTGTTATTGGTACTTATTGGTGAATATAAGGGTTACATTTGATAAACTAGGGCACATTCAGCACAGCCAAATAAAGAGAAGTCACAAATCATTTTGCTTGGAGTTGCTCAGGATGGTAGTCGTGATTCTCCCCTCCTGTCATTTTATCTTCAGAACCCATGAGATAGATTAGGCTGAGAAATAGCAACTGGCACAAGGTGACTGAAGACTGAACTTGAACTGAAAAAGGATCTTGGGGGCTAAGTAGGGACCTGAGCTAGAGCTTCCACAGTCCTAGCCCAACATTCTCCCCATGGCACTACATAGTATCTCTTCCAATTGGTTTCTCAGAGCAAAAGCATGGTGAATGTGACGGTTCTTACTCGGCCTTTAAGCATGAAAAGCTGCAAAAAAACCTACAGTTGAAATTCTCAGCATTTGGAACTCAAGGAAACTGGACAAAGCTTTATTCTTATCAAATGGCCTAAATACTCTTAAGGCACCGGGTCCCATTTGATCTTGGAAACTAAACAAGTTCAGCCTTAGTTAGTACTTGGATGGGAGTCCATCAGCAAATATCTGGTGCTGTATGCTATATTTTACAGAAAGGAAGTGGCAAAACCACTTCTGAGGATTCCTTGCCTAAGAAAATTGTATGACATTCATGGGGCACCATAAACTGAAAGGCAACTTGAAACCACACACACACACACTGCTATCAGCAATGGAGGATAATTTTAGGTGATGGTGGTACTTCATGGAAAGCAATAAGACTTTAGTGAGCCAGAAAATAATTCCATATAATCTAATTAAGTTCTTAAGCTATTTCCCCCCCTAAAAAAGCACTCAGATAGCTGATCATAGACATCGAGACAGACAGATAGACATACAGTTCTATAAAGAGTCAAAGAATCTATGGCGGGTTATAAACCGCCGCTTTGTGGCCATCTGCCGCCACCACTGTTTGCTCTGTAAGGGAGCCGCTGCAGCCAAACCACGCGGCTCCATTACAGAGCAAAAAAGAAGCTCCAAAATGGAGCTTCTTTCGGCGGAGCAGCTATGATGCCACGAGGCGCCGCTGGCGCACTCGTGACGTCATAGGCGCCGCGACACGTCTGGACGCTATGCGTCCAAGAAGTAAACATGGCGGCGGCTGTCTGGAACGGCCATCGCCAAAAAATACGTAGTGACTACGTATTAGGGTTAGGGGGTGCGGAAGCACCGCACCTTCCTAACCCTAATACGTAGTCACTACGTATTTTTTGGCGGTCTGTAACCCGCCTATGTCCCTCAAATGTGCTTCGACAGCCACCTCAATCGTTCTTGATCATTGGTCATACTGGCTAGGCCTGATGAATATTTTATTTCATTTAACACATGGAGGGCCACAGTTTCCCAACCTCTGATGTATAGCTGGGTAAGAGTAGAAGCCAATTTACATCCCACTTTACTTCACCACAGAGCTAAGAGATCAGGATCTAATAGGTCAGTCGTAACTGATGTGCCTCCCCTAAATGTATTTGGGGGAACTTCAGCTGGAAGACAACAGGCTACATGAGGCTGAAGTTTCCTTGTATTGGGTTTCAGTCATATTTCCTCACCTCATCAGTCATCTGGTCAGCACGCTGCTGCATTTCTTCCAGTTCATTGCGCATATCAGCGTCTTCTGCCATTTTGTCGGTGAATGTGTTGGCCTGGCTCCTGGATCAATAGGTTTCTTTTGTCCTTCCTGTAAGCCTAGAAGATGGGGAAAGAGGGAAAATTACATAAAGGAATAAAGTCAGTGAAGTAAACTTAAATATGTTGCATGCTGGAAGTTGGCATGATCCTTAAGGACTCTGAAAAACACCATTAGATTAGTGTTCTCACCAACAAATTATGTTTGATGATTTGTGCGTCAATGCCAGTATTTTCAAAACCCTTCTTCGATTATGGCTCTCACCATCAAATCATTTAATAGTGGCTGGCAATTCTCATGAGCCAGAGAACACTCATAGATTGTTCCCAAGGTGATGTTGTTCTATTTCTGATCTGTTAGTCATTCTCTTGAATAGGAACCCAAAAGTATGCTTGGTACAATCATGAGGCAGAACTGATTCATTTCTCTTTTGTAAAGACACTATAACAACTCTCTTTGAACAACAAACCTAATGGAAAAGAACAGGTTCACCCAGTGAAGAACTTCCATCTATGTTTAGCCCCTAAATACCCAGAACCTCTCCAAAGTTGGTGACAGCACAAAACTAAACACTTGTAAGGACAGTATACAACAGCAAGGGTGCTTCCTGAGAAACAACTCATAGTTACAGTCAAAAAACCACTGTGGAGCTACTCTGCTTGGCCTCCTTAAAAGTTTTAATGTTTTTTTCTGGGTAAGAAAATAATTAGAATGTTAGGAAAACACAAGAAAGTTACAAATAGAAGGTGACACCAAGCATTTCTAGATGGAAATGTCATGCTGCTCACAATCAAAAAGCACTCTACATAAGGAAAAAAATATATGAAAGAAGCAATAAAAAATAAGGAGGGTTATCAATAAAGGATGATTTCATTTGAAGCACTCATAAAATTCAATGAATGGGACAAGGTTTTGGCATGATCAAACCCTCCTTTCTCTAAAACCACTTGTCAGCTCCCATCCTCTCCCCACTGCCAGTAAAATTTTGTGAATGACAAAGGTGCATTGCTCAATAAAAAATAATCTCATTTGGATACATCAAAATCCCTGATTATTCCAGTGCCTCCAACTTTAAATCTTGAGTAGAGATTTACTAGAACTGGTACAAAGTATTTTGCGCAAGGTGAAATAATTTGTAAAACTCTTGTTTGTTTTTCTCCATTGAAAGGAAAATGTGAGAACATGTCTTGAGGTGCTCCCTCACCATCTTCAGGAAAGTGTATAGCAATGGTTCCTGTTAATGCTAGCAGTGCTAGTAGAGAAGGAGCCTGGCCTTTTGATCATGGGTGATGTATTGTGCATTACCTTCCTTATTCACTTTGTCAGGGTGGCAGAGGTCCTGGGGGGAACCACACAGTGCTCTTTTCTGACTCGTGTCACAGAATGAAAAGTCTCATCTAGCTCAAATGGTCATATCACTATCAGTAGGAAGTGATGGAGCACAACTGTCTTCTGTTAACACTGAAGACAGTCTTGAGATAATTTACAGGAATGAAAGTACAGTTCAGGCGGACATTGATCTCTGAGATAACAAGTACACAATAGAAGCTGGTTAGAACAGGGTGAGCCCAATGGTCAATTGGACCTCCCTCCTCCTAGGTCCTCTGAATTTTTTTTCCATCCTCCGATTTTATTGCTCTGTTCTTGCATTTCTTTGATAAAACACAATACCTCCCTCCTAGATGCAAAACCAAAACAAACAAAACTTCTAGCACTGAGCACCTGACCCTCCCACCTGGCAGCTTTTTTAGGGCTCAATGTGGTCTTCAGTGGATCTTGGAAAAGCAAAATTGCCCCCTGGGTTGTAATAAATTGTCCACCTTGATTCTGACTCTCCCAAGATGGAACTCCAAATGGGTGCCTCCCCTATATCTACCTCTACTGGCTGACATGCCAACTGTCTTGCATATGATCAGCGAGGCTACTGAACTGTCCCTGCAAAGATGGTTCTCGGCTGCCTCCTCCGCCTCCTCCAAATATTCTGTATTTTCTGTTATTTAGAATATTCTTATTCATGTATATCCAAGACTAGCATGGGAAAAACCATTCCATATGTTTTGGCTTTAGATGACACACTGCTTTAAATATATACGTACATACTAACTGGTAAGCATGATATCTATTTGCCTTTATCTTTCAGAAGAGGGGATGGAAACAAGAAAAATGTAGGGGGAGCAAGAACAAATGTTTCAAAATACATATCAGTTATACTATCAATGGGTATATATCAACTGCATCGTCAAGATTATATTAAATATTAGAACTGGATGAACTGTCATACTAACTGTACTGTAGTAGCGAACTATAGTCATATTTGGGTCTTTGTACCATTGGGAACCCCTGTATGAAGGTGGTGCCCTGGTTTTCCTCCACTTGGGTGCCATTCATATTCTTGATGAAGGATTCCTGGTTTATGCCCCCAAAAGTTTCATTGGACAAGGATTCTTGATTAAGGCCAATGAGGCTTTCCATTGTAATTCCCCACAACCAAGCATTGCTGAAGGAAATAAGTCATCATTATTAATGACTGTTCACTTTCAATTGCCTTAGAGGATGAGTGCCTATCTCTGTTTCTGATTAGACAATCCTCATGTTGCACATTTGTCTCAGTTCTCCTTGAGAGAGCATGCCTTTCCTGATTGTTACCAAACACACTATTCTGTGTGAAGAAAAAATAATTGAGGTGCCCCCAAAGAAGCCCCTCAAATGAACTTTATGCCAGCCTATATGTTAAGTCATTTCATCCCCCAAATATGTCTGCATCACACATGTAAGTGATCATCTAGAGAGGGAAATGCTCACTTCTATGTGTGATGCAGAGACAGACAAACAGAGGTTGAATCTCCATAGCAGAAATAATGCTCTGACACCACTTTAACTTCCATGGCTCCATCCTATGGAATTCTGGGGTTTGTAGTTTGTTGTGGCACCAGAGCTCTGTGAAAGCGAAGACTAAATATCTCACACAACTACAAATCCCAGAATACATAGCACTGAGCCATAACAGTTAAAACAGTTGTGAAACTGCATTATTTCTGCAGTGTAGATTCAACCAGTGAGAGTCATAGTGGTGTCTGCACTGTAGAAATAATGCAGTTTGACATCACTTTAATTGCAATGGCTCCATCCTACAAAATCCCGGGATCTGTAGTTTTATGAGGCATGAAATTATATACAATATAGAAAGATAATTTTTGACCTCAGCTTGTCAAATTATTTCAAGTGATGTGACACACAAAGCATCACAAATGAACAAAAAAGTGGTGTTTTCACTCCATAGAGTTCCGCGAAGTTAATTTTGTGTACCATATATTGTTTGTCAGACCATCTAAAACATACCCTCCAGATTGGGTGTACATCCATCTAGCCAGTTTTGCATGATGCAGTGAGTGACAGAAACACAGGAGCGAAACAGATGGGCAGGAAAGAGTGCCTTGAAGCTGCCTTTTCTGAAGCCACATTGAAACCCTACCAGAGACACCTGCGGCTCCCAAAGTGGCTGGAGCGTGCATGTTATGACCAAATGGTACGGCTACAAGAAGAAAAATAGCAGCTTCTTTTTGAAGTAGCATTTCTCCCCATAAGGCAGCTACAGTGTGATTTCTGGCCGGCTTCAAAGTGAGCATCATCTAAATGCCCCACCTTGAAGCCACTCTGAAACCTGATTATTTTGCCTGTCTGTTTCGCCCCTTAATTTAGAATATTAATTTAGTAATACGCCAGAATTTCTTCAGGATCCAGAGCAGAGGTCTCCGGAGCTTCTGTGGACTGAATTGTACTAGATCATTTTGAGTCTGTGAGTACTGAGGAAGTGGACAAGATCCTTCGAAATGTTAGGAAGACAACGTGCTCTCTCGATCCCTGTCCCTCTTGGCTAGCAGCTCGGGGGGATGGCAGTAACTACTATGTTACGCCGCATAATTAATTCATCCTTCAGGGAAGGGCGATTTCCATCCAGCTTGAAATTTGCCATTGTAAAACCGCTGTTAAAAAAGCCCTCCCTTGACCCCCTGATTCGAAGTAATTATTGGCCTGTTTCGTTGCTGCCTTTTTTGGGGAAGGTGATCGAGAGGGCGGTTGCCTTTCAACTTCAATCGGTCTTGGATGATACAGATTTTCTAGACCCATTTCAAATGGGCTTCTGGGTGAGCTATGGAGTTGAGACTGCCATGGTCGCCCTGGTCGATGATCTCTGTCTGGGCATGGACAGGGGTAGCGTGTCCCTGTTAGTGCTCTTAGACATCTCAGCGGCTTTCGATACCATTGACCATGGTATCCTTTTGGAACGCCTGAAGGAGTTAGGTATCGGGGGCACTGCACTCCAGTGGTTCCGTTCCTACCTCTTGGGTAGATTCCAGATGGTGCAGCTGGGGGACGTGTGCTCCGATAAGAGGGCACTTACATCTGGTGTCCCTCAAGGAGCCATTCTGTCCCCCATGCTATTTAATATTTACATGAAACCGCTGGGAGAGATCATCCGGAGACATGGGGCGCAGTGTTATCAGTACGCTGATGACACCCAAATATGCTTCTCTGTGCCTCCGACTGATGAAGTGACCAGGGATGGCATCTCTCCTCTAAATGCCTGTCTGGAGTCAGTAATGGGCTGGATGAGGGAAAACAGACTCAGCTTGAATCCAGAGAAAATGGAAGTACTCGTGATAGGTTCCCCGGGCCTGGGGATGGAAATTTGTCCACCTGTCCTGAATGGGGTCACGCTCCCTCTGAAGGACTCTGTTTGCAGTCTGGGGGTGCTTCTGGACTCGTTGCTCCACCTGACATCTCAGGTGGATGCAACAGTCAGGAGCACTTGTTATCAGCTTCGGCTGATACGCCAGCTGCGACCCTTCCTGGGCCGGGGGGGGGGGGGGGGGGCTTGAAACGGTAGTACATGCTCTGGTGACCTCTTGGTTGGATTTCTGTAATGCGCTCTACATGGGGCAACCCTTGTACCAAACCCAGAAGCTTCAATTAGTGCAGAATATGGCAGCTAGGTTAGTCACTGGATCCTCCAGGACTAGCCACATAACACCTATTTTGCAAGATCTTCATTGGCTGCCTATTTGCTTCCGAGCCCAATACAAGGTGTTGGTTATTACCTATAAAGCCCTAAATGGCTTGGGCCCAGGGTACTTGGAGGACCGCCTCTCCCCATATAATCCACCCTGCGCTCTCAGATCGGCCGGGAAGCAATTGTTGAGGGTTCCTGACACAAAGTATACCATGACTGCACAGAGGGTGTTTTCCATCTCGGCCCCGCAGCTTTGGAACTCCCTTCCCGATGAGCTCCACTCGGTTACCTCCCTTGACCTGTTTAGGAAGAAGTTGAAGACCTTCCTCTTCCAACAGGCCTTCCCCCAGACGCTGTGATTTCTGCTCTCTCCCCGTTACACGAGCATTTTTAGCTAGTTATTGTTGTGGTTTTTAATCTTATGTTTTTATCTAGTTTTTTAATAATCTGATGTATTGATATGGATTTTTATGTGGATGCTATTTGTAAATTTGTACATTGTGTAGTACCTTGTTGTAACCCGCTTTGATCTCTCAGGAAAAGCGGGCTATAAATAAACAATTTATTATTATTATTATTATTATTATTATTATTAATTTTATTTACAGAAATGAAACCAATGGTACTAAGAAGAGAAAAATTAAAACAATTGTTAATACATCTTATACATGATTTTTTATACATGGATTCAAGCATCCAAGGTTTGAAAATGTTCAATAAATAAATAAATATAAATTTCAAACATCAAACCTTGATTTTCCATTTTTTATAAGGGACACCATTTTGCTATGTCATTATATTTAATGGGACTTGAGCATCCACAGATTTTATTATCCATGGGGGATCTTGAAACCAAACCCCAGTGCATAACAAAGGTCCACTGTATACTTGGTATGAGGAAAAGAATGGACAATATCACTCCAGTAAGAATTTGCCTGTAGATGAGAAATGATGAAAGAAAAACTGTTATGGAGATTAATGATTGGCAAGGGGCATATGCAAATCCTAAATATGGTATGAATATGAACTCAGCAGCTGTAAAACAGAAGAATACATAAGAGGCAGGTTATCTTTCACTTCTTAGAGGACTATTGGACATGGGAGGCCCAAACGGAATCAACCATTAACATGAGTGTTCATAAAATTAACAAACAAACTAGTCACCAGTATTTTCTTTATCTTTTCATTCTCACCCCCCTTTTCCCATTTCTTTTCAGTAGCCATACTGGCTTTGTGGTGGGATGGTGGTGAAGCAACTAGGCAGAATTAGGACAAAGGGGGACGTGGCAAACCCTGGAGTAAGCTACATAGATGAAATGAATCTATGTTCCTTGCTCTGATTTCGGGAGGAATTCAGTTTTGGTAGACTTCATTGTGATTTTCTTTCATCATTAATGTTTGCTTTTCCTCAATGACGAATCACCTCTGTCAGGGAGAAAGGACTCTGCTTGTTAATATCCACCTGATAATTAAAATTGTGCAAGAGGCAATTGCCTCGCTGTTGACATAACTGCTGTCTCACAGACTTGACAAACAAAGCAAATTGAACTGATTGATGCTATTTTGCAGTTTACCAGTTTGGATTTTCAAGAATCTTGGAGCTTTACACCATGCAACCCTTCCTGGGCCGGGGGGGGGGGGGGGGGGCTTGAAACGGCCTGCAACCCTAGCACGTCATGCATGCGCCGCAGTTGTGCAGCACCATACATATGGCGTGAACAACGATTACGTTGTAGCTGCGCCACCTCTAAACAGTGCTGCGCAGCTGCAACATAACCACACCGTCTTTGGTGCTTTGAGGCACCGCAAAAAGAAGCTGCTTTTGGGAGCTCCTTCTTTGCTGCGCAGCAGTGCCGCACAATTTGTATGCTGCAGCGTTCCTGCGCAGCAGAGAGAGACGCCGAGGAGGCACCTCTTTTTGGCAGTCTGTACCCCGCCTTTATGATTATTTATTTATAGCAATGTAGCTTCTAATGAGCTATAACACACACAGCAGGGGAGAATTTAGGAACAAATAAGTGTGGCTTTGCAGCTACCTTAGAATCACATTGGTCAGAACAGACAAAGTATTTTGTAATATGTGATTCACCCAACATGGCCATTCTGTTTCTAAAGGAAAAGCAATTGTACAGTATACCAGAATTTAGTCATAATTCACAGTGCTCCATGGTGTGGCTGACTTATCTTTGTTTATTTTTTAAAAACTCCAGCAATTGAATCAGGTTACTTATTTGTAAAAAGTATGGCACTCAGAGGTATAATTTTTGATTTCCAGCTAGAAACCCTACAGAGATGACACTGTTCACTCCTGTGTAATCTCTTTGCAATCAATTTTCTTAATTATGTGCTATTAATGTTACAGCTCTACTGCAGAGTACAAGCTAGAAAACAAAATGTGTCAGATAATGTTTTCTGAATCAACAATGGACTCTCAAACAACTCCTTGGACCAGACTGAGGGGAAATGTTTCTTACAATGCTGAGCCCAAACTGGGTGATGGGGCAGGATGATAATGATATGTTTCATAAGACTATTGCCAAACGTCCCTTCTAAAAGGAACAAGCCTCATTCTGAAGGCAATTTTGGACCCGTTAAAAAAAGGCTGTGAAACATGGTTAGCATGGGAGGAGTATGGAGGAGGAAGGGGAAATGTTCCTGTTGCTAAAGAGACCAAGATGCTCCCATCTCCTTGAAAATGACACAAGGCAGAGAAAATTCATCGGCATGCAGATGCACATGAATTCAGTGTCCTATGCCTACCAAAGGTGCCTACAAAGGATGGAGACATACTAGATTACAAAGGAAGTATTTTTTCATGTTGCAAATGGATGTTAAATTTCCTGGACTCTGAGAATCTCCCAGTTCCCACATGGTTAGAAGGAGGAGTTGCCAGCCTGCAAGTTATACCCCTCCATACCACCTGAAGTGCAGACACACCTTAGCTATTTTGCCTTTGTAAAATCATTAATTCTAAAAAATAGGCTTCAGTTGAAGCTGCAGTAGATATAGATACCAGTCCCTGCAAACAAATGCAATTAGTAAGTGAAAGTACTATATTTTGCAACTTCTCTTTTAAAATGGTACATTCTTTCTGTGTGTGTGTGTGTGTGCATGCGCGCACGCATGCACATGCATATACCAATGAGATATATTTTAAAAATTATGTTATTTTCCAATTCCAAATTAATTTTCTGTGTGTCATCATATATGTTGTCTAGTGGTCATGCATATAATCTCACCAACCTTGGAGAAATTCCAAAGTATGCAGAAGTTTAACAAACTGTTGGGTGGGATGGTGAGTGGGGAACAAACTTACAAATTGAACTGTGTGTCTGTGTGTGTTTGGTGTGCATGTGCACACATGCATGTCTGTGCACATGTGTGTGTCTAAGGGCCAAAAGGGCTACTGTTTGGAGTGCTTTGATTGTGAGTTCCTGCATGGCAGGGGGTTGGACTGGATGACCCTTGTGGTCTCTTCCAACTCTATGATTCTATGATTCTAACTGAATTTATGGAAAAGAAATGTAACAAAATAGCTGAACCCTGAATACATACATTTCATATGTATTTTGTTGCAAGTCCCACTTGGAATTAGTTTAATTTATATCCCACCTTTCTCCCCGTATGGTCCCCAAGGCACCTCATAATATATATCAAATAAAATACTACTAAAACCAATCATAAAAGTAAATACCAGTTAAAAACTGTTAAACTATCACGTTCATTCAAAAGCATTTAAATTATTGTAAATATATGCTTTCCCTTTGTATTCCTGACTGGCATAATCAGACATAGAACTGATCAAAAAAGGTAGATCAAAACCAGAATAATTCAGAATGCTAAAAATGGTCGCCTCTTCCTCTGCCAAACAGTTTTTTTGTGGCTTTACCTATTCTTCCATATTTATTGTTTTCACCAGAAATACATCACCAGTCATGCGAATTTTGAATCACTACTATTAATCTATATTTGAACTGAGTTACATTTGGAAATTATAAGGAGTACTACAGTTCAGTAGACTACAGGAATAGTATCATGGAAAGGGGGAAATCTTGATTTGACTTGGGAACAGTCAAACTCTTAAAGTATAGATATCTCGTCCAGTAGCAAGTGAGCACTAATGAATGTGTTTCACTTTCTATTATGTTTCATGTTTTAAAGCACAAATTCATTCCATTTTCTTTCTGCATCAGTTTGATTTTTTTTTAAAAAAAGTCTGTATGATGATATGGATTTTTGTGTTTCTTATCTGCGCCTTATTTTTTTCCCCCTAGTGCAGTTCTTCATGCCCTGACAAACATCTAACGGACATTCAGTTGTAAATCCAGTGCACACCAAAAAACCGCTCTCAGGGGAGCTATATGATAACACACAAACATTACAAGCTGGTAGTAAACTCTTGGGAAACAGATGTGCTTTCCTTCCTAAGGATGCTCACTAACAAAGCCTGTAAATTTGATTTCAAATCAAACCAAAGAGCAATCACTCATCATTACTTCATCTTCAAGCCTTTGAATCACCTGAGCAAAATAACAAGGAATCTTTTTTTAAAAAATCTTCAGACATAGATGCTTTCTGGGGGGAAAGAACAGACAGTGGTAATATCCATGTGCTTCAGTGTTTTTCACTCATCCACTCATTATTTATCTAACAAATGCTAGGCCTGGATAACTGCTACTCAGATATAATCTGAAAAAAAGTACTTTTGTTTTATAGTTCACCCACAAAATGCTGACCTATCACAGTCTGTGCACTGCAGACATTTAAAAAACAACCACATACAGAAGAGGCCTTGCCCTTAGGCAGGGAGGCATCCTTCTCAGGCAGTTTGTGCCAAGTTGTGTGTGCCATATGCCAAGGGTGAGTTGAGTTAGGCCCACCAGTCATGTACACTCCAAGATCTTTTGGTGGTCTCCAAATGTCCCCAGTATTTAAAAAATTGGAATACATTGTAATAATGAATTTTAATGATTCAGTTTTAGTGCTGAAATGCAGCAGCAAACAGCAAAACTCAGGAATGTCTTCGCTAGCAGTCGTTCATTAAAATCTTCCCAAACAGAGGAATATATAATTTTAAGAAATACAGAAGTGAACTGAATAGGCCCAGGGTTGTCCTTACTTGTGTCAAAGTGCTGGCAGGTCCCAAATACTTCTCTTAAGGTGCATCTGCACTGTAGAAATAATGCAGTCTGTCATCCTGTTAGTGACTACTCAGGCATAAGTCTAATTTGTGTCTTCTTTTTGTCATCGCAGTGGTTGGAACAACACTGCACAACAATCAACCACTTCTGACAAGCTGCCATTTTCCTGGTACCCCACCCAACCCACAGGCATATAGTGGCCAGTGGAGAAAGGGGGGGGGGTGGCTTAGAAGCATCTGGCTATGTGAATATAGCACACTGGGGTCTGATCTGCATTGCAGAAATAATACAGTTTGACACTGTTTTAACTGCCATGGCTCAATGCTATGGAATTCTGGGATTTGGAGTTTTAGGAGATAAGTACCCTTCTCTGTCAGAGAACTCTGGTGCCACATCAAACTCTGAATCTTAAGATTCTACAGAATTGATCCATGTCAGTGTTGTTAAAATGCATTATTTCTGCAGTGTAGATGCAGCCTGAGTAAGATATTCTCTGTGACCTGGAGATCCTGGAAGAAGATGACATTATTGTGTGTCTGACTATAGTAACATAGCCAGATGTTTCCCCTATTCCACTGGCAAGCACTGGCCATGGGGTTTGTAGGACGAAAGTGAGTTCTTCAGGAGGAGGGAGACCTTTGTAGCTGAACAATGTATCTCATGATGCAGGATCACAGTCAGTGTTGGAGGGAAGGACTTCCTGGGCAGTTGCCCTAGTCACTACAGGAGTTGGACTCACTGGCATGAGCAATCCAGAGAGGATTGTGATTTCACCTCTTTGTGAAATTTCAGCAGGTTTTAAATTCACATCTTTGCTAATAGTCTTCAGCATCTGTCATTCTGCACCTTTAAGGATTCAAAAGTCTTGGTTCTGTGAATTCTGTGCTAACTACTTGAGATATCAGTTCAGGTTTTTATGTTCACTAAATGAGAAATATCACTGGTCACTAGTCCAAAGATTCTATGAAGGATTTCTGAGGAGGTACTTCTGTATGAATGCATGTATCCAAAATTATCCTGATAATTTACACTTCTTTCTCAGAATGGGAACAAACAGGTAGCTATCTAGAAAGGACAGTCCTTCAAGAGTCTGGTAACCCTAGACAGCCATCAAATTTGCCCATTCCATGGCCTGCTAGTCCAGAAGAAGTAAGCAAATATTCACCAACACCAGCAGATTTCCAACACAATCATTCAATAATAACTGATTGACATCTGAAATAAAACCTCTAGTTTTCCAGTTGTAGCTCATTAAAAAAGGTACAAATGATTTGATTTAGCCATGCTACTATCCCCACAGGTGAGTGCATTCAAACATTTGAATGGAAAAATAACATAAGCAATCACAATAAACCATTAATCAGATGTCAAATTGCTCCAGCAACATTACAGAACTGAGATCAGTGACTGCATAAAACATATAGCTTTGCCTTTCATAGACATTTTACAGCACTCAGTATTTGTAGGTGGAGCAAGAAATTTTATTAGCCACAGGAGTGTTCAACAGAACCCCACTGATGTACAATACCTATTTGTTCATTTTCTATGCAGACTGCTGATTCACTTCCATGACTTGAAATTTGTGGCTACGGCTCACTTTCTATTCAGGAATCTTAATAAGATGAAATCTCAGAAAGCTACACTCTGCAGGATAAAGTAACATTTGTGATTACACATTCCTAATTCAGCCAGTCAGCGCAGAATGCTAATGCAAAACTTTATTTCCAGGGCTGAGAATATTCTGTACACACACTGCCTTTGTGTGGCACCAGTGGTTAAATCTGTGACTAGTCAGGGAAGATTCATCTTGTACTAATATAGATGCAGTACGCCTTTTCGCCTTTTGCGCCAAGGATGTGGATTGTGCTCCAAGGGCATCGGTTTCTGTCACATGACTGACAGATTAACGGGAAGATGCAGCAAAATCCTTTCTACCTAAACTCTGTCTGTCAGAGGACCAAGACCTTTGTTCAGGCATGTTTGTCAATTTATTTCCTGGCTTTTATTTCAGTATTGTGTATTGGTATGTGCCAGCTTTAAGTCTACATAAAGTGGCACAAGATCAGGATTGGTCTTGTCTTCCATCATCAGGGGTGGATACTGGATTTTATTTCATAAAGTTACAATAATGCTCCTGTTGTTCTCCTATTTCTCACTACAGACCTAGTACAACAATGCCACAGGAAACTGAAATGAGGAACAAAATTCCATGTGACACTGAAACTCATACTGCAACTGAATTCAAAATGGCTACTACCCAAGCTTATGCTGATGTTTCTCAGAAATGCTTCCCTCTCTATACAGACTCAGGGAACACTTGGGCTCCTTCTATCATTACACAACTTTCCATTGATGATTCTTTGTCCTATATGGACATTTCTGATTCTATGCAAGGATCTAAGGAAGAGAGAACCGAAGCCTTGGTATCTCCAGTGAAAAGGTATCAAGGCTCAGAAAGAAAATCTCTGCATAATACCTTGGAGAGCTGCTCCAGTTATAGCAAGTAACAACTCAGCAGACTGACCAAATGTTTGACTCAGTTTAAAGCAGTTTTGTCTGTTCATTATACCTATATGCAGATATATTGCTATAGAATGATATGGCTATATTTCACTCCAGTCTGATCAAATAACAGACACTTGGAGAGTAGTTGGCCCGGAATTATCAAACAGCTTCTCTTTCTCCAACCAAATCTGCATTCACTGAATAGAAAAAGTAAAATAGATGTGTATTGGGTAGTTCCAACAGAGGGTTCATATGGACAAGGATCCAATCTTGTAGGCTGTATTTACAATTTTAGGTAGGCATCAAGAAATACAGTACTGTCCTCTGGATCTAAACTCCTTAAAACAGGAACTCTCAGACTCTCATCTTCCAAGTCTTTGGGACTTGGATACCTAGAATTTTTGAGCACTGTGGAACTTCTGGGAATTGTAGTCTGGAAGAGCAGAGTTTGAGAACCATTGCCTTAGGAAAAGGGCATCCAAATGTGGGAAACAGACGACAACTGAGTCTGTGACAAATCAGGCCTATGAGGATTTGCTTAATAATGGGACATGGGATTCATTTTAAGCCACATAAACAAAACATTATAAAGAGAAAATGAAGTCCTGTTGATCCTGATGGAATCCACAGGAAGTCATTTTTCCTTTTTCAGAAAATTAGAAGTGACTTTTCAACCCAATGATAGTAATGACAAAAAAGCCCTTTTCCTTCTCTATGGCTATTCCTGTCTCTAAAGGCAATTAAGCTGCAGTCATCAAGTGGTTTGTTTATTCCTAATGACTTAAGTGGATCCTCCAGTGTATCTCTCTTCACTTTTTTAAACATTGTGAATGTCTGAAACTTGGTTGTTTACCTAATCAGTAGTACAGTACTTCTATAACAAGTCCTCCAAACTTGTTATACAGATACTTTGGATGATCCAGTTAAGGCTGACTGCCATGATTTAACATTTATTTATTAGTGTTGGTTGTGTATGAAACACTGTGCAGACCCCAGAAAAAAGCTGGATGCATTCATGAAAATGCACTTGGTACACGACACCTTGAATACAAAATGTATACCACTGATGGGGTTATATGCTATGTTGATTTCATCAGAAATGCTGATAGCATTTTTTGTGAGATGGAGATTTACCTTTCTAAATACAAATGACAATGTTTTTGATTTGATTATTATTTTTTAATTTATACAGAAAAATTAATCATTTTAATGTTTAAAATATGCATAAAAAGTAAAAATGTGGATGTGACAAGCATAAAATAATTCAGTATGGTATATGAAGTATTTTGAATTCACTAAAGGGTGGGTGTAAATTATAATAATTTTCATATAGATCCAAGACCTTTATTCAATTATTAGTCCCAAGTAAGTAGACATATTCAGACAATGGGATTTATATAATGGCTGACTTACTAATTTCCTACTAATTGGGTGGTTCTACTCTAGTTAGGACTTACAGTTGGATTAAGGCCCTCAACTCCCAAACAAAATATTTTAATCAATAAATGGGTTAAAAGCATATTCAATATCTCAGTAACTGTTGATCAGAGAACATCCTTTTTTTTGTTTTGTGCTTGGGATCAAAAGTTGTCCTGAGGGCTAAAATTAGATAGTGCAATACCTCATATGTTACAAAATTCCTGACAACTCCTAACAGCAGAACAAGTTTTGATAGGTTCAGAACATAGTATAGACCATGGCAGGGAATCATGCAGTCCTCCAGATGTTGGGATGTTTTCAGATTATCGCAACATTGTGCGATGTTGTCTGAAAGTCTTTGCCAAAATATGCGTCACTGATGGGAGCATTGCACTGTGCTCCCGTCCTTTTTGCCCATTTGAAAAAGTCCTTGGTTGATAGCATATCATAGAAGCTCTGGGTAGATCAGCCAATGGTGAAGAATTATGGAAGTCTCAGTCTAACATTTGGAGGGTCACATGATTACTGCCCTGATGCCAGTGGTTGCACAACAGAATCTACAGTATTTGAGAATAAAGTGAAAACTCATAGGGAAAACAAGCCTATAAATTAACAGAATACAATGGAATAGAACAGTTTTATTATCACAGATGTACATTCCTACTCTGGCAGCTTATTTTTCAGATTCAGAATGACTTTGTCACCCTGACTTGACTATCCATATGCTGAAATGATGTTTTGAGTCTCCCTCTTCCATGAGCAATATGGATAGTGGTCATTCTAGCAGTGGGTGCATTGACAACACACATTCCTTGATACTGTCTAGGCTGCAAGCCCTTGAGTTCTGTTCTGGTTCTTAGAATAACCCTTATAAAAAACCATGCTTCATTTGTAATTGTTTTTAACTTGCAGAAAAGAAGCATTGCAAATAAGCCTGCTGTATCCAATAAATTCCCTTGTTAAAGGCTTAGATGTCACTGAACTGGGCAATCTGTGGCTGAGTTGTGCCATTAACAATTGCAAACACTGGGGTGGGTGCATGGGTCAGGCTTGGTGGAATGTGTTCCTCCATAAAGGCCATATAATGTATTTGCATATAGAAAACTAGCATGTCTGGAAAATAAAACCTTAACATAGCCTTCTCTATTTTTTTTTTTAACATGGAGGATATATGGGTGAGACAGGGAGTTGGTAATGTTGGTGGTATGCAGGTTATTCCACCATGTGAACCTCTACCACTGTGATGGAGTGATCCAGACACAATCTGGGCAGTTCACGAAGAATTACATCAGAGAGAAAAGAACCAATAATTCTACAAAGGGTAGCATCAGATGTACCTGGCATGCTTTGACTGCCTCAGGTCAGATTTATATGCAACATAAGTAAAATACAATTAAGAGTATCACATTATGAGTAGTCTTTAAATAATTTTAAAAAACCCAAAAGTTAAAAATCTGTCAGAATAATACATAATTTGAGGGCTAACACTGTGTGCCCTCTTACACCTAATATAGTTTAATTTCTCCATGGACACATAGAATCATTGAATCATACAGTTGAAAGAGACCACAATGGCCATCCAGTCCAACCCATTGTCATGCAGGAACTCACAATCAAAACACCCCTTACAGATGGCCATCCAGCCTCTGTTTAAAAACCTCAAAGAAGTAGACTCCACCATACTCCAAGGGAGTGTGTTCCACTGTCAAACAGCTCTTACTGTCAGGAAGTTCCTCCTAATGTTTCATTCATCAGGGCCCGACATCTGAGCAAGGCCTACTGCTGATCATTGTGCCAGGTTCCCTTAAATTCCTCCCCACTCCATTCCGGTTCTTTTCACTATGCTGAGTGGCTGAGTCTATGTCTGGTTGCCATTTGAATTTGATGCAATACCCCAGTGCGAAAATATATCAGGCACATTGTGGGAAATTAAAATGACAGCTTGGCCCAGTTGTCCAGTACTGTTCAGAATATTACTGGTGGTTGTGGAATTGGGGTTATTTACCATTGCCAGACACATCAACTGAGGGTGGTAGTGAGGAAAAAACTAGAAGGCATTTTTATGGGGCAACACCAGAGAGACACTTTGCCCACCACCGCCTCCAGCCTTGACTATGATAGAAGAATGGGCATTTTTAAAAAAAGGGTTTGAGCCTCCAAAGACTCCATCGGCTACGTTTGTTCTTATTTACATGCTCAGAAATCCAAAATAACCTTCAGTGGAGTTAAGCTGGAATCTTGTCATTTGAAATTACAGGCAACTTTGGCCGAAGGGAAAAAGAGATAGGAATAGAAGTGGCTCTGCAGCAAGATATTAAAACAACAACAACCATGACTCAGGGCTGGCTGCCCTGCTGAGAAAGAAAGCAAAAGGGCATCCTTTTAGTCACACGGCTTTCTGAGCCAGGCTGACCACAGGGCAGCGCTGAGGATGCTGAGCTTAGAATTCATACTGCGTCACACAGAGCTCGTCTGATGAAGAAGCAGATTTGACAGTAACACCGAGGAAACAACACACAATATATCCAAAGATCATTGCAGTTACAATGCTACAGGGAGGCCTCTTTCAGAAAGCCAGCTGGGTTTCAAGAGAGAAAAGCATGAGTAAGACAAATGCCGCATTTGACATCCACTGCAGTAGGCTCAGCGGGAAACCAGACACCACTGCTGATTACTGAGGAATTGTGTAAAATGGATCTCTCTGGGTGACAAAGTACTTTATCCTTTCAGACTGTCAATCTATAGGGCTCTGATCTGATAGCTCTGAGCTCCCAAAGGATGCAACTGATTCTTTTTAGCTCCATTGTCATGTCTCCTCAGTAGTCCTGTCAGGATCTCCCCCTGGAAGTTTCCACGGTGCAGCTTGACCTCAAACTGGACTGCAAATCTCTGACGCCTACACACCACATTCAGATCCCTGTTTTCCCCACCACCACCTTACTGCAATGCAGGTTCAAAGAATGAACCTCAAAGCAGGTGCTCTCCCCTTGCTGCCAACTTTTCTCATTATGTTCATATCCTGAAAACTAAACTACAGATGGAGGCAGTGTCCTTCCAGTGTCATTTCAAAGTGTGGTGCAATACATTACTTTAGGCTCTGGTTTGTAGGCTGCAAACCATCAGATCTATAGAGAAGGACAGAAGACTTTGAGCTTGGAAGATTTTTTTGTTTGTTTGTTTATTTGACTAGAATCCCAAGATCCATCAACTGAAATTTGCTTAAAAAATTAACAGCCTTAGAATTAAAGAATTCTGAGCTCAGGAATTGGAGTGCCCTTAACAGAATGGGCCCTTTGGATGTTCCATACAAACCCTCACTCCTGGTTACCTGTACCTTTCTTCATTTCATCCATGCAATTTTTGATAGGGGTGATGGGATGAGGTTATATTGTTGCTGTTATTAAGCAGGTAGAAGTCAGAATGCTGAGTTCTAAGTCTGAGATCAAAGTCTACCTTCTGCCCATCCCTACAATGAAAATCCAGTAAATCTGAGAAAGGGTAGCTTCTGCCTTTGCAAAGCAGGGAAGATGCTAAAAGTCACATTGACCATGCCAAGTCATATCTTTCTTCTAAAAACATTCTCATAGCTGCTAACTTTTCTCATACATTTAGGTCTGCTCAGGAAACATCTCTTCTGAGCCATAATCATTAAACCGATCATCAGTTTGAGAGGAAATCTGCATCTGAATACCAAATGTTGGGGAAACAAAAGAGAATGGTCACCAGAGCTTCATGCCCTCCTTATAAGCCTTGAGAGCCACAATAGGGAACCTATGGTTATCTGGATGTTGATGAACTGATAGGAACTGGAGTTCAACAGCAACTTTTTCAAAGGTAATCAAACATGCAGCTATTTGAGCAGAGTGTTGATGGGGAGAAATGATTTGCAACAAAATCCTATACATGCTCGGGTAGTTTATGGATCTACAGTGGGTAGGCCTATAGTTTCCAAACTGTGAAGGGGAATGTCTGTGTGCTACTCATGTGTCCAAAGAGGGAGAAGGAATTTCAACATTACTCATTTCGTAAATGTTCCACCCTTGAGTTTGGGCAGTGTGCCTTCCTTTTTATCTAAAAACAAAATAAAATTCCTCGATGAGATAGGTCACTCTTTGAAAGCATGACCAGTCCAAAGTCACTCAGTGAGCTTTCCATCTGACTGTGTATTTTAAGATACATCTGCAACTGTAAGATCCTCAGAAAGAAGAATGTGAACTTCCTTTCTCTACATTGTTAATTTCTGTCTCACAGAAATTCTGTAACCACCAACTGCCTGTAGGTCTGCTGTTATTGGAACAATGGAGGGTTCAAACATAATTTTTCCTTCATGAAACATAAGGAAGATGGCAATGATGTGGATTTTATGAACACCACATTTTACAGAAGATAAATGCAAGGTCAGAATTAGTCCTAAACCAGAGTCAATAAAAAGTATGGACACTGAACAATCTTATTTTCAAAGTAGAAAGCTCATTGCAATAGTGTCAGACCAACCAAATAATGCATTAGCCAGAGCAACTAATGTCTCTGGTTGCAGAGATTTTATTCAAGTCTGTAGCCAGGCCTTAGCTACGAAAGCTTAGCTGTAGCTGAGTGGGCTAAATCCACCCAACTGGCAAACAGTGGGCTAAATCCAACATTATTTTTACCCAGAATAAGTCCATTTAAATCAACAGTACTTGTTAGTTGTGACTAAGAAGAAACATCTACATTAGGTTGGACTAACGTTAGATTTAACCCTTTGGCTTATGATTGACTGGCAAATCAAAATTGAAAATCACAGTGTGGCGTGGGTTTTATTGTAAACCATGTTTTGTGCTAAGCATGGTTAAATGCAATGTTGGAAGTCACAAACAGTGGTCATGACCATCACTCCCATTCTCAACAGTCCTGCTCTGTGGAGACAAACATGAATTCAGGATTGTTGGATGGCAGGAAACAAAAGCAGATGGATAGCCATAGACCTTGGTTTGCCTGTGGTGCATTTGAAAGCTTTGGCCATAGCTGGAGTTTTCAACTATGGTTAATAGAAACCACGTCTTAGCACAAACAGACAACATGTCAACTTGAAAACAAGTTGACCATTGCTGCCTGGTATTTGTCCCTCAATTTTCTAGCAGTTACCCTTTAATTATCCTTTCCCACATTTTCCCCCTAACATAAATTTTGACTGCTAGCTGAGTATTTGAAATTAATTGTCACAGTAACAATTTTCACCTCCATTTATTACCAGGCTATAGGGAAAATATAAAAAAAGGCTGATTCATGCCAAGTCTCTCATTCATTTTTATGCTGCTATATAAGAGGTGAGTGGGTGGTATAATTTTTGTGTGTGTGCATATAGAAGCTACAGGTAGAAGCATGAGTAAAAGAGGGATTCATTGTTTGAATTCAGTCTAGAGAATGAAGTTAAGCCCCTTCTCTGCTTGGAGTCTTATAGAAGTGGATGTGTTTAACAACCATGACATTTAGATGATTACCACAATTATCACATGATAACGTATTTGCTATCTAGTGTTATCCCAGACATATCTATTCAGAAATAAGTCCCATCGAGCTGAGTGGTCTTTATTTCCAGGTTAGTGTGTATAGGATTGCTAACAATTCTACCATTGCATATTAATTCACCTTGAGATGGTCTTTCCATCTTCCAAGAGGAGTAGTGATCAGTGAATCCCAGGCAAGAAGATTGCCACCTTAGAAATCAAAAGGTCACTTGAATTTACTGATTGGATTTCTAAATTCTCCTCTGAAAATGATACAGTTTACCTATATGCACTGCTGGTGTATGTTCACAAGTGTCCAGTGTCAGGGGTGACAAAATGGTTCTGATCTGTCCAGCAGTGAATTAAAATAATAAATGTGCAAGGTCTGTAACATCACCTCATTAGCTGGGAGCCAGATTTACTAGATCTGGAAGTATGTCCAATTTTAGAAATGCATGAAAATAATAGATAATAGATAGAAAGACAGACAGATAGATGACACTTTATCTTTTTCCATCTCAAATTTATAACCTATAATATTTAAAGAAATATCAACAGGCAGTTCACATGCGAAAGAAATAGGCAAGAGTAGGAAATGGATTAGAGTAGGGAGCTCTTCAAGTTTACTTTTCTGGTGCTTTCCAGGTACTATAGTATAGAATGATTACTGGAAATAAGTAACTGTACTGAAACAAGCCACTACACCACAGAGCCTTTCGAAATCAACATTAAGTAAATAAGCAAATACTGTCATGAATATTCAGCTATTGTTAACCAACAGACCAAAAGTATAAAATCATTACATATAATCCAGTTGACAGCAATGCTGTCTTGATCATGGTCATATGTCAATAGATGCTATCCATTCCCACCAGGCAGAGGTGAACACCTTCAGAGGTTTCGGGGACTGGTTTTCTACCACTGAACCCATATAGGGTGCCTAAATGGCAAAAAGGGAGAAAATGGCGTGGGTAGAGGTCCACTAAAAGTGAAGTTAAATGGGCTACAACCTATTTAAAAAGTGAATTGCTGTTCCTAAGGAGTGTCCATTCACCCTTTGTTGTGGCCAAAAAATGAGGGGTATTCAGAAAGCCTGTGGAGTCAAAGAGCTTTGGTGATCAAATGCAGCCCCAGAGCTATAAGTTATTCACCATTTTAGCAAAAAGAATCAAGTGTTGAACTTATGTGCTGCCTCACCATTGCAGTCAGGGAGAAACTACATGCCCATGCCAGACATTGGGTGGCCTGTCCATTACTGGGGAAAAATGCCACTCAAAGGTCCACTGTATGTCTGTGTGGAGAGCAACACACAGAGATGTCCGACACAATGCACATCCCTTCAAAATTCCTCTATTGTGTAGGGCATCTTGACACACACAACACACACACCAGCCATTATCATGATGTGCAGTTTTGCTAGCTGTAATATGAAGAACAATTTCACAGCTGCATGCTCTTGCACTGAACTTTAAGAGGACGGTTGGGAGCAAAGTAAAGTTAGAATTTATTTTGTACCTTTAAGAAACCCATTCACTGCATCACTCTTTCTCTCTGCAATGAAGGAATGCCATGATTTTATGAAATAGAAAGTCATGACTGGTTGAGCTGGAAGTCTACTGCATCACAAAATAGGTTTGCAACAGTAACTAAAATTTCAAGCATCACTGATTTTTTTTTAAAAAGCCAAACTAACCTTAACTCAGTGTTAAGAATGTAGATGCATTATCTGGCTGATATAGACTGCCAGAGACCACACAGTACTGGTGCCTTAGTAATATATGATTTCTAAATATAGGCTGCATTCCAAATATACACTTTTAGAAAACAAGTTCCTGGTGCATTTTGCAAAAACATCATTCTGAAGCTGTTGGTTTAATATTTAATGCTAAAACCCCTTTTGTAGTATACCAACTGTAAGAAAATATAGTTCTAGAAAGATGCAGACATTAGAATTGAGAGAATAAACTCTCTCATATTCCATGATGCCTTTAAAGATGTACGCATGTGGCCATTTTGTTTTCCTAAAGCACTGCTTGAAATGTTGGCAGACTCCTTGGACAGCAGCCATTTTGTGAAGCATATCTTGCAGAAGAGCAGGCAATCACTGTGCCGCATGAATTACATCTTGACTTTCAATAATACGTCAGATAAAAAAGCCCGAAAGCACAGAATACTGTGCTGTGCAGACAAACTAGAAACAGTAATCTGGTCAGATGTCGTTCTGTTCAGGAATTAAAAAACAAACAAGATTCTGTTCTCTCTGCTGTGAAAGGCTGATCAGTTCTTAGGAGAAAGCTTAGGTTCTGAAATTGGCAGTCCCTTCTGATATTTGTTTAATGCTCTCCAGCAAGAACGAAGAATCATTTAGGTCTAGTTCTTGCTAGGGAAGGTCACCCTGTTTCTGAGATGTATTTATTGCTTCAAGATTATGGCTGCAGCCTCACTTGACCAAAATCTACTCAGCAGACAGACATACAGAATGGGATGGCAATGAGCCCCAACAGCAACATAAAACATGGGAAAATTCCATTCTCAAGTGTGATGTAGGTAAGGAAACACAGGAGATGAGTCCGAATAGGAATGGTGAGTGGCAACAGTTGAGGCTGATGGAAGCATTTTGCCACTTGCCTGGCCATTGAAAAATGCTTTCCTTTTCT
Source organism: Sceloporus occidentalis (assembly GCA_023333645.1). NCBI lineage: Eukaryota > Metazoa > Chordata > Lepidosauria > Squamata > Phrynosomatidae > Sceloporus > Sceloporus occidentalis. The sequence continues at coordinate 15,682,618 of JALMGF010000004.1, forward strand.
CTGTTCCTGGCTTGCCATGTTACCTGATTTGCCTAATTTTATCCAATTCCTGGACCCATTTACAGGGATTGCCTTCTCGCCAATTTCCATAATCTGTTGTCTGAGAAGCAGTCCTAGCCCACTCCAACCACTGCCTGCCTTTGTGACATCAGAAGAACCCATTCTTCTATCATCACAATGGCTTGTTCCTGTGACAGCACAAGGTCCCACCCCCTGGTCTCAGGAAATGGCACTGAAATTTTTCAGAATAGGATACTGTTGATCTGCAAAATCTGCTGAGAAACAGGATATAAATGAGATGCATTAGATGATAGATAGATAGATAGATAGATAGATAGATAGATAGATAGATAGATAGATAGAACTTGATCTATCTATCTATCTATCTATCTATCTATCTATCTATCTATCTATCTTATAATTATTTTTTTCACTTTTCTGTCATGCTAATCTAACCTATCTATCCGTACATAGAATAGATAGGATTAGGTGACAGATCGATATCTCTAATCTAATCTTTCTATCTATCCTCTGTCAGAAATCAGTGAAAGCTTGATTGGTAATAGATTGGGTGGGTGAGCTCATGGAGAGTACATGTTGTGTATGCTTTGCCATGATGTCAATCAGTTAAGGGTGCATGGAAAGTAATATACCCAAACCAGAGATGGGTAGGCAGGCCTGCAGTTGTAGTTTGATTGTAACTCCATCATCATTCACTATGCTGTTTAGGGCTGATAATTTGCATTCTAAAGACATCCAGAAGGCACACATTCATCACGTTTACTCTAGACACACTTAGAATCTGAATCAGTGATTTCTAAAGTGGGTGGCATGCCCCCAAGGGATGGCGGAACAATCAGGGGGAAGTCGGGGGGAAATGGGGTGGCAAGGGGTTATCAGTTAAAGTATTGGCATGCAAAAAAGACACAAGGGGAACCTTTAGGACCATGGTGGAGATGAGGGTTGCATGAAACATCTTTTCAGGATCCCTTAAAACTACCATGAAGACTCACTTCATCTGGTGATGTCTCTCACTCTTCCCTGCCTGTGTGAGCTCACTCACTTAGCTGCGTCTTTCACTAGCAGTGGCAGGAAACTCTTGTGAGGCTTGGGCACAGGACATCATTTCTGTTGCTTAGAGCAACACCATTTTGGGATGGACCAACTGACTGGAGCAAAAAAATAGACCATTTGGTGATGGGGAAGACGTGGCAGCAAAAAGGAGCTTTCCAATTTGAGACCCTGCTTAAGCTTTGGCTGACAGGTTAGAACTGTGCTTTTTTTCCATCAGACAGGCTGAGAGAAGAGGTAGCAAAAGAAACAATGTTCGAGTGTGGAGAAAAACATGTCTTTGGGGAAGGAATATCCAGGTTGATTCTTGCAAAGAGCCCTTCTCTTTGGAACAGCTTTTGTAATTAAAATATCTTTTCCTGTCAACACCATTCTCCAGTCCAGAGCATGTGGTCTCTGTAAACCCACTATAATAATACACACCTCTCCTTCCCAACAAAGAAGGATTGAGAGCTTCGTTCTGTGCACCTAGTCACCTTGGGAGCAGCAGCCAAACAGCTGGCTGAACAGTGACCAAGAAGCTTCTTGCCCCCACTGGCCTTTGCCACAGGGCCAGAATGGGTGAAAGGCTTCTCGGTCACTGCCTAGTCTCTGCTTGGCTGTTGCTCTGAGGGTGGCTGGGTGCAAAGGGAGCAGCAACTAAGCAGCTTGTTGAAAAACAACCAAGAAGCCTCTCTCCTGTGCAAGCTCTTATTGCAAGTCTTTCACAAGTGAAAGGCCTCTTGGTTGCTGTTCAACCAGCTGCTCAGTTGCTGCTCCCAGGGTGACCAGGTGCAAAGAGAGTAGTGACCAAGATTGTTTTTTTTGAATTGGCAGTAGAACAGTAAACTAAACTTAATATCAGCAAGTTGTCATGGGGAGTGGTGATGCTAGGGTTGTCACCCAAGAGGAAAGGGGGCAGAGGCTGAAAAAGTTTGGGGACCATCGAGCTAAATGATGGTCACCTCACTAAGGGATTACACACACACACACACACACACACACACACACACACACACACACACGGCAGCATTCTAAACAGTGTTTAGCAATTACTTAAACAAATCAAGATCCCAGATCATGAGCAGAACTTGGAATATTATCTTGAACAAAGAACACATTAGCTGGCATATTATTAATGCCATAAAGTGATGTGAGAAAGTGTTATACCTGCATATGGATTTTTTTGGGGGGGATCCTTGTATTTACCTGTATCCTGATGCAAAACATGTACATCATCTCTTGAGGTCTGCCAGGGTTCCCCAGAGGTCTCAATAAATGATATAATCATTTTACATTTGGCTGTGGGGCCATCCACATGTTTCTCTTCTCTTGTCCCAAGCATGAAATGCCCATGGGTGTGTGTGGGGTGTGTGTGGTAGGTCCAAGGGAGGTTAATGGCCAGCGGTAGTTTTGCATAGAAAATTACTACCCTATGCCAACTGTACTATGCCATCATGCAGAATTCTGACCACTGTATATCATTTCCCTCCTCAAAATAATATCATTTGTAAAACATTACTAATGCATTACTGACAAGGTACATTTTAGTTACCTTTTAACTATTAAAAAAATCACTTAAAAATAAGAAAAAAGGCTCAAACCCCACAAATGACCACTAGCAGCAGGAGGTTGAAGGGAAATAAGGAGTACTTTTGCCTCTTCCTGTTCTTACTTTTCTATAATCACTTTAGGGGTGGTTAGCCATTTGGGCCCACTTTTGCAACTATTAATGTGATTACAATGAGTAAAAGTGCAATTACTTACTTGTCACACACACAAAATATGATGGTACTAGTTGCTACATTATATTTATAAAATAACAAAATTAAAAAGAACTTTTTGTATTTCATTGCACAGAAAGGTTTGTGTTATAAAAGGCAATGTAGTAATCTGTAATACTTCCAAATTCTACTCATGAGAACATCCCAGTTTCATAAGGAAACATGATGAAATGAGCCTTCTGCTATAGATCAATTATATGAACTTTACTTTGAGGGGAGGTGGATTCATAAAAATAATTACAGCAAAAATCGAGGCGCTCACGACAGACAGCTGCCTGGTTATCAAAAGGTGCTTTCTTCTTCTTCTTTTCTGACTTTTAGTTGCCAAATGACCTGATCAGATTTGTTTTACCTAAGCACTGCCCATCTATTCACACATAAAGCAGGGGTGCACAGAAATAAGGAGAAATGAGCCCTGCCCAGACTTCTTTCATATCTTTGCATATTCTTTTTCAGGTACTGTTTCCTGACCCAGCTCATTACCAGCATCAGAATGGAGCCAGAAGAAAAGTGCCTGAAGCACAGGAACATGGAGGGATCAGGTGGAGGAAAGGGAAAGTTCACATTTCTAACCTCTGCCTCCTTGTTCTACAAATTAGGCCTTGCCCTGTTCTTTATATATGATAGGGGCAGAGACATGAACCACAAATACAATTACTCATGCAACATCTAGCCTGGACTGTAAAGTGTAATACTTTAGTCCAAAACACGGTGCAAAAATACAATCGCCGCTCTTTTTTCATGAGGGATCCGTTCCGGACCCCCTCATGAAAATGGAGTTGCACATATATTCAAACCCCATTGGCTTGAATATAGACATGCAGCTACAGGAGCACACGCACACGCACACATACCTCGGGCACATGTCCCATTATTTCCACCATCATTCATCCCTCGCATATAAGCGAGGGATGTGGGTTCCAAAACCGCGAGAACGGAGGGAGGACTGTAGTCCAGTTTGAAACTGCTTTAACTGCCCCGGCTCAGTGCTAGGGAATCCTGGGGAGCTGTAGTTTGTTGTGGCACCAGAAGGCTAAAACTCTCACAAAACTACAGTTCCCAGAATTCCCTAGCACTTAGCCAGGGCAGTTAAAGAGGTCTCAAATTGCATTATTTCTGCACTGTATTTTGGACCTCTGTTACACTTTAACTTATTTTTATTGATTTATTTAATTTGTATGCTGCCTTTCTCCCAGGAGGGACCCGAGGCCGTTCATAGATAAAACACTGGAAAATCTCAATAAAATTCATATACAACAATATAAAATCACATAAAAATATACAAAAGCTAAAAAGGTGACAATATTAAAATAAGGACATAAAGCAAGCCCACTTGAGATGAATGCAGTATCTTCTGCTCACCTAGGACTAAATCAGAATTTATTCAGGTTCTTTGGGAGAAGGGTGCGTGAATTTTGGTATTTCTTCTGAGCCAATTTGCAGTCTCTGAAAAATTCACCACCTGTCTCTGCCAGCTGTTGCCAAAATCCTTTCCTTGCCTTAAATTGGTGGTGAGAGCAGCAACAGAGGCATGTGGGAGAGGAGAATTCACCTCCCTTCTTTCTTTTCTGTCACACTGATGATCTGGATAACAGTCCTTCAGAGCTCATTTCTAGGAGGACCATGGAAGATGTAGTTCTCCCAAAGGCTTGCTGTAACTGCTGTTTAAGGATTTCTTTCTCATAAGGGGTAGGCCTTTGTGAGAACCTTTTGTTTATACTTGACCTTAGCTATGAAATACTCTTCTACACCTTTTAGCCCCACAGAAGATCAACTCTGTCAGGATAATGATCCTGGCACAACAGGCACCTCTAGAATCATAGAGTTGGAAGAGACCACAAGGACATCCAGTCCACCCCCTGCCATGCAGGAACTCACAATCAGAGCATCTCCAACAGATGGCCATCCAGCCTCTGTTTAAAGACTAGTGTCACATCCTTGTCTTTCCTCAATACTCTTCAAACTGTCTCCTAAAACAATATAATATCCTCAGTTGTTACATTTGCCTCAGCAGTTCAAAAACCTTCTCTTGTTATAACTGTGTCCAAGAGCTGATAACAAGAAGAGCTGATCCTTTTCATAAATCTGTTCATTTTTCATCATTACATTTGAAATCAGCCAATTTTAATGTCCTAACACAGGGCTACTCTGCAAATTACACTTCACTGTATTGGGAAAAATGAGTATTATATTGATTTATTTAATCAATTTATGTATCACTTATTTATATACCACTGATATAATATCACTGAATCAATCATTTTGATATACTGTATTAATTGTTTAATCAATGTACATACTTCCCACAAGTACTGGCTATACGATCCATCTGCCAATAATAGAATGTGGGGGGGGGACCTACCAAACTGTATATGTTACAAAATTTTCCAGTTTTAAAACGCAAATATTAATATCAGTACAGAGAATTAAAATGCATTCACCTGAATTTAGAACAATATGTATCCAATTAAAGTAATGCACATATCATGTAAATGTGATCTTTTGTCAGTTCTGCGGAACCCAGAGTTATGCATAGAAATTCAGTAATGGACTGCAAACATGCATTGCAAACTACATGTATATCTGGGTCCTTGGATGATATTAATGGAAAATAAACATAGAGAAACGAAGTAAATTCTACTAGATCTATTCTGTACTGCAAACTCCACTCCTCTGCCTAAAACATGAGTCATGCATCAAATGTTTTTCTTCATATGATCATATGGCTACTGAACTGCTGATGAATTATTTGGCACCCTGTGACATTCTGCTTAACATTCCACTTTCCCTGCTAATTAATTGGGAAGTTCAACCTTTTCAAAACAGAAGACTGACCAAGAGCATCTTTGGACATAACAGGTTGTTAATGCACTCCTTTCCTGAGCAATGTTTCCCCAGCAATGCTTTTTCTGGAATACTCTATGTTTGATCCTCAGCCAATGGATACTAATTCAGGTTCATTTTCTTGTATCTACCTGTGACTCTTTAGCAGAGGTAGGAAACATTTGTCATTCCAGAGGTTCAGGCTACCGTCCTTTAGCATTGGACATGCCAAATAAGATTGATGATTGGCCTAGGACTTGTCTTTATGGATAAATCATGTTCATATGATTAATATATACTGGACTGACTATGTGACAAATGTTGCTGTCCTTGAGCAAGCAGGGATCACCAGCATTGAGGCCATGCTATTGAGGATGCAGCTGCGCTGGGCAGGACACGTTTCTAGGATGAAGGACCATCGCCTCCCCAAAATAGTATTCTACGGTGAACTCTCCACGTGTCAGCGTAAGAGGGGCGCCCCAAAGAAGAGATACAAGGACTCCCTGAAACAACATCTCAGGCTTGGCCAGATAGATCACTAACAATGGTCCTCCCTGGCCTCGCATCGGGAGACATGGAGACATACTATCCATGACGCTGCAGCCTTCATCGAAAGCTCACGCCGGATGAGTCTCGAAGAGAAATGTCAACGCAGAAAGAACCGCAACCTGGAAACATCACCCAAGGAGACTTTCTACTGTGCTTTCTGCAACCGGGCCTGTTTATCCCGAATTGGCCTTTTTAGTCACCAACGCGCTTGTACAAAGCATGGGATGAGTCCTTCCTGAATCTTTGTTCGCGAAGCAAAGCCAGACATGTTCATATGAAGCAGAGCCAAATCCCTGAATTGGGTGTGGACTGTCTCCACAACCCCCACAATGGATTTGGGGCTTCCTCCCTCTAATCTACATTTAACTCACTTTTTGCTATGGGTTTTTGGTTCTCTTTTCAGCAATGGCTGCACTGACTCACAGTCCTTGCAAGCCACTTTGCACTGCTTCTGTGGGCACAAATCTCACTTAGGTCAGAACAAAGTGGCCAGTGTTAATAATATGGCTGGGCACCTCATTCTGACCTCAGTAGTAGAGTTAGGAGATGAATGGCAGCCGCATGGGAAAGCAGCCACCCAATATTCACTGTGAGAGCTGCAAACATGTAGCAAAAGAGAGTAGGTAGGGGAGAATTCAGGGCCAGAAAACTAGAGGTACCCTGGAGTATTCTGCCAAGTGAAGATGGGGCTCAAAACATCTGTAGAGTCCCACAACCTAAGACTCACTTTTTCAACTAACTGGAAACAGAAGCTAAAAGATGGATGTGTTTGGCTTAAGAGTTAGGCCCAAACTGGAAAAGGAAAAGGAAGCCAGGGCCACCTCCATGCAGCATGCTTCCCTCCCTAAATAAGAAACAAAAATCACTGATTTTCAGGAGTATGGCTTCCAGGTTAAAGGATGCAGTGAATCTGCTCTGAGGGAAGGAACTATCCAAGGTCCTGAACCCATTTTGTGCTAAGTCGAATGTGTTGGCAACCTCCTTTAAAGTCTGGAAGAAAATCCAGGAATGATTCACTGTACTGACATGGAAGCTACAAACTGCCACTGCTTCTGTTTTTCTAATCCATGCCAAAAATCATTAGCGTTTATCATTCTGCACTGGAAATGAAATCCAAAGAGGCACATTTCACCTCTGGTCAGCAGTTCCCTATATTGGCAACCAGTTATAATTAGAGTGTCCTGGGGAGAGTAGTTTGTGGGCTGCTGGGGTTAGGCAAACCTATCACAGGTTTTTCTTGGCAAGATTTGTTCAGAAAGAGGTTTGCCTTTGCCTTTCTCCGAGGCTGAGAGAATGTGACTTGCCTAATGCAGGAGCCCTGGTGGCGCAGTGGTTAAATGCCAGTACTGCAGCCACAAGGTTGTGAGTTCGATCCCAGGCAAGACCCCAAGGTCGACTCAGCCTTCCATCCTTTCATGGGTTGGTAAAATGAGTTCCCAGCTTGTTGGGGGCAATTGGCCTACCATTGTAAACCTCTTAGGGAGTGCTAGTTCACTCATAAGCAGTATAGAAAGTATTTGATATTGCTGTTGCTATAAGGCAACTCAGTGAGTTTCCATGGTTGAGCAGGGGTTTGTCCCCTGGACTACAGAGTCATAGTCCAACACCTAACCACTACACCATGCTGGCTCTAAGGTTATATATGTGTTTCTATGTGCTTTCAAATAGCCTGTCAACCTATGGTGAACTCATTAATTTCAGAGGGTTTTCTCAGGCAAGGAATACTCAGAGGTGGTTTTACCAGTTCCACTGACGTATAGTTTACAGCACCTTGTATTATTCATTGGTGGTCTTCCATCCAAGAACTAACCAGGGATGACCTTGCTTAGCTTCCAAGCTCAGGTGGGACCTGGTGCCTTTTGGGGTATTTACATCTATAAAAATACATAAATAAAATAAAAGCACAATAATGGTAATTATCCACATTCAACCAGTTTTCAGAGGGATAGCTGTGCTAATCTGTTTTAGCATGTAAAGCAAAAAAAGAAGGGGAAAAGGATGGTGAAGAGGAAAATAATCCAGCAGCACCCTTAAGACTGATTTATCGTAGTATGACATGCGACTAGTCAGACCTCTGCCCATGCCAACTGAAGAACCCTGTCTTTCGCATTCAGTTTGGGAATCTTCAAAGTATTTGTGTTGAAAATCTCACCACACTGATGTAATACCAGAACAGTAATGACAGACATCTCTCAAACAAACAAACAAACAAAAACCTTCACTTTGGGCTAATGCTTTATATTCTCTCCAAAGACTGAAATTATACGTTTTGGACAAAATGTATGGCTTGCTTTATATTATTCCCTTGCTTGGTAAAATATTATGTCTTTTAATATAAAGGTTCTTCATAGGTTTGTTGTAGCCTTTTCCTAGCAATTTGTTTCATATAGTTTACCTTTTGATACAATGGTTTTGTTAACTGCTTTGAGCATCATTTCAATAGGAAAACTAGAGTACAAATAGATAATGAAAACTTATTTGTTTGTCAAGCCATTCCAACCATTGGGAACTGAACTATTCACTAATGTTATAGAACATGATGAGAGCCAGCATGATATAGTGGTTTGAACATGGGACTATGATTCTGGAGATTAGAGTTCAAATCTCTACTCGGTTGTGGAAACCCACTGGGTGACTTAAGTAAGTCACATCTTCTCAGCATCAGAAGATGGCAATGACAAACCCTCTCTGAACAAATCTTGCCAAGAAAACTCATGATAGAGTCGCCTTAGGGTCACCATAAGTCACAAGCTACTTGAAGGCAGAAAACAACACAACGACGACAAAAAAAAATTGATGAGTCTGGAGAATAGATAACACAACATTAATGATCTAATTAGTATTTATTTCCATTTCTTGGCTTTTAATGGCTATGTTTTAAACCACTCTTAATTTTACTGATAGTTTAACATACTACTTGTATATTTAAACTGATATATGCTTTTACTTGTTTATGTTTTAATTTTTGTAAGTCACCATGTTTTCCAGTTTGGGGGGAAAGATGTGGGTCTGATTAACTAACTCTCAAACTCATATATGTTTAATTTCCACTGTTTAATTTTTAAAAATGTATGTTTCAAAATTTAAAACCCTCAGCTTTTGCAAATAGTGGCCAGAAGGCATTGTTTCAGCAATACGATCTTAGAAAAATTTCAGCCCTGCCTCATGAAACTTCTTCATGTTTGTTCTAATATACTGAACTCTGGGTTAGTACAAAACATGGGCCTGCTACTATAGTATTCAAAGAGAAAGAGAGAAGCAGCATGTCCAGTGCCACACCCAAACACAGCATTATTTTCTGCTTTGCTCACAAGTACGTCCCTCTGATAAATCTCTGTCTGAGCTACCATACAATAGCTGCTATCAACAAATACTGCTTTCATGCAGACATCAGGACATACAGAGGCTGTATCTTGCTGTGATAACAAAATAAGCTAACACCAGAAAGGGCAATTAGCAGATACCAATTTAGACAAAGAGCAGGGGATAGCTACATGGAGGCAGTATGGTCATTTATCTACAAAGCTCTAGAGAAAAAGAGTAATGAATGCTTTATGCCAAGGGTGGGGAACCTTTGGCCCTCCAGGTGTTTTGATCTCTAATGCTTCCAATCTCTTGCCTTTGGCCATGCTGGAGGGAGCTGCAGGACCAAAGATATCCCATCCTTACTCTGAATTGTATCCTGGTTCACATAATTACCCAACAACAACAACAACAATAATAATCATCATAATAATTTTTATCCTGCCCCTCTGTGTACTACAACCAGGGCAGCTTAGAACATTAAAACATACATTCCCATATCCCAAGATCCCACCCCCACTAAAATACAATTAAACAAATTACAATTTAAAACATAGCATAAAATAATAGTCAATAACTACAGAAGAAGTCACGGTATAACAGCTTAGGCCTTTTTGGTAGACTGGGAATCTCTTCAAGAAAGGTCTGCCAGAAGAGATCTGTCTTAACAGCTTTTTAAAAAGCTGTTTAAGTTGGAAATATGATGGATCTCATTCTATAATCTGGGAGCGGTTGCCGAAAAGGTACTCTGTGCATTAGCAGACAGCCTCGTTTTTATAGGTTGCAGCAAATTCCTCCCAGAAGACCTATAGTAAGTACATGGGGTGGATTATATGGAAGCAGGCAGCCCCGAAGATAGGTTGGATTCAAGCTATTTAGGGCTTTAAAGGTGATAACCTTAAATACAGGTGTTCATGTTGTCATGATAGCCCATGCAGCGCATTGGTTAGATCCCTGGATTGGGACTTGGGGTAGGATTGCCATTTGTCCCGGAAAACCTGGAAAATCCCAGACTGAAGGGAGTAAACATGTCCCAGTTGAATGGGATAGTTGAAGCAGTAAATCCCAGATTTCTCTTTTGTCACAGGATGATGGGTGGGTTAAAATGTGGCAGTGGCAATGAAGCAGAAAATCATGCAAGAAGACTGACACTGGCAGGAGCCTCATCCCACACTGCAGGCTCCAGTTGCTATTGCACAGGTGACACCTTATTCTGAACTTGGGAAATCTTGGTTCAAACTCTCATTGAACCATTTAACCCACTGAGCAACCTTTGGCCTGTCCCCCCCCCCCCACTTTTTTAAAGGGCTCTCCTGCCTCCCAAAATTGTTGTAAGTATAAAATGGGAAGAAGAGAGACATGGGTGCTGTTTTATGTGTATATGAGGAAGAGCAGGCTGTACCTGGAATCAAATAAATGGCTGGATTGGTGGAAAACACAGTCTGCATCTACTTCTATGCATAGGTAATTCACTACAATTCAACATGAGCGTCAGGATTCAGCATATAGAATGCTTCATCAGAAATCAGGTCATATAATAAACATATGGCAAAGTAAAATTACATAACATAAATTCTGCTCTTTAATATGGAATTATGTAACCATATAAGCCCATATCTCTCCCATCTCCAGTGCATAAAAGGGAAAGTAGTGCACCTCTCTGGCTGTGGCCTCAACATCTGTACATCCTATGGGATACCTATGAAAGGGAAGCCTGTGTGTACAGTTGAATGTTGAATACATCCAATGCATTTGGGAATTCCTATTACTTAGTGTTCCTTATTATATGGACAGTCTATCTGTATATACATATATGTGCATAGCTTTTCCTCTGCAGTAAGAGTAAGGGAAACACTTCACAGGGGTGGGTGAAACTAGCAAGATGCATATTTTTCCATCTCAGTCTTCTAAGGTCCAAAACATACTGCAGAAATAATCCAGTTTGAGACCACTTTAACAGCCATGGCTCAATACTAAGGAATTCTGGGAACTGTAGTTATGTGAGACGTTTAGCCTTCTCTGTCTGAGAACTCTGGTGCCACAATAAACTACAATTCCCAGGATCCCCTAGCACTGAGTTAGGGCAGTTAAAGCAGTCTCAAACTGGATTATTTCTGCAGTGTGTTTTGGACCTAAATTAGTCAGGCATAGGAAATGCATGGTCTTCCAGATTTTGTAAGTCAGTTATTGTTGCTCACCACTGACCGTACTGGCTAGGGCAAAACATCAGTACAACTAGTTCAGGACTAAAAAATATGTAGCCCTCTAGATGATGCCTGACCATCATCTCTAAGCATTGGCTACACAAGCAGGGGCTGATGGGAGTTGCAAACCAACAACATCTGGAAAACCACTTGTACCCTATCCCTGTCCCAAGTTCTTCTCAGCTTCCTTCTACAGTTTGCAAGCTCTGGGAAATGGAATTTGTTGGTCATTGACTGAGCTGTAATCATCACATGAAAAACATGATTATGTAAATCCATTTCTGCATCAGGAATTTCGTGATTGAAGAGGAGTAACAGTCAATTGCGTGAAGAATTCCAGGTTCTTTCTAGAATTCTCACTTATCAGATAGATGCAGGTGTTATTCTAATGTGATGATGCAGCCTAAATCACACTGCTGCCTGCCTCTCGCCAGTTAGTGAAAGACGAGTGGCAAACACTGCCTTACAGATTTCCACAGACAGGTGGAAATTTACAGAGCAGTAGTTCTCCTTCATCTCTTCCCTACAATGTGTGCTACAAATGTAAAGGTGGGTGGAAATATGCATCCATAATATTAATGGCCACATCAGTGGTTCTTCTGTATCAGTCCAACCTCATGAAATGTAGGACAAAAAGCAAAATGTCTACAGCAGGAATGGGCAATGATTTTTCTTTCAAAGGCCAAGTTCCTTGGGGACAGCCTGTTAGGGCTTCATGCTTCTGATACGCAAGACATACATTAGTAGTGTCAAAGGTAAGTATACCCACCACCTTCCTCATGTTGCAACTCCCTCCTCATCTTCCTCATGTTGTCCTTGCTTTTCCCTCTCCCTATCTTATGTGCTGCTGAAGGAGGGACAGATGTCTCTTGCAGAGACTTGAACAGATCACTTGCACATGAAATTTGGACAAAGGCCATATGATGTGAGATCAGGCCAATGGTTGTATGTGGCCTATCAGCTGTATGTGGCCCCTGTAATGCATGTTGCCTACCCCTGTTGTATAGGCTTCATTTAGGGAGATTTAATTATTTATTTATTTTCTTATATCCCATCTTTCTCCCAACATAGGGTCTCAAAGCAGCTAACAGCAAATTTAAAAACAATACAATTTAAAAGAGTACAATATTAAAATGTACAGTCGGCCCTCCCTATCCATGGATTTTTTATCCATGGATTCAAGCATCCACAGCTTGAAAATATTCCAAAAAAGTATAAATTCCAAATAGCAAACCTTAATTTTCCATTTTATACGAGGGACACCATTTTGCTCTGCCATTATATTTAATGGGACTTGAGCATCCAGAGATTTTGTTATCCATGGGGGATCCTGGAACCAAACCCCAGTGGATGACAAGGTCCCACTGTATAACTATAAAATTTAAAAAATGAACCATTTTGAAAGTTAAAATAGTTATGAATTTAAATGTAACACATTAAAAATCTAAACCTTAAAAAATTTAACAGCATTTAAACCCAGCCTTTAGCAGCTTGAAAAGGCCTGACAGCATAAGAATATTTTTGAAGATTTTCAGACCAGTGCTTAAGTGCTGGTAAAATGCTGCTAAATTGTTTAGGAAGCACATGTGTGTGAAAGCCTGAAACACTTCCTAAATGTAAGTGGATCGTCGGCTCCCCTCCAGCATCCCTGAATCGTTTGGGGAGAGGCAAATTCCTGTGAACATTCAAATGCTGGGGCAGTAAACAGGTAGCCACTTTTTCAGTGTCTAGAAAGACTTCAGTGCAATTTAACTGGAGTGGAAAGGGAGAACCCTAAGTTTACCAAGACACTTTTAGAGCAGAGGCTAAAATAGTGTGGTTGGTAAAATGTAGGATACAAAGCCTAACACTAATTGTTTTCCATTGAGAGAAAGAACATTGCATTGTTTATACATTCCCTTTGCCACACAGGAAATAATTTTTACAAATGTTAAACTTTCCCTAGAGTATAACATGAAAGATGAAATCTATGGATCCTTTTAAAACAAATCTTGCTCAGTGAGTTCTCATCCCTTGAGAGGTTTCCCTTTCTTTCATTCCTGACATCCCTTGGTCCTGCCTCTTCTCTTGCTCCTGCTTCTACTTGCCCTCACCAAGAGCACTAAGTTGTGACAAGAGCAAGAAGAAAGAGTAACACCCTCCTCTTGAATTCTCTTGCTTTCTCATGTGCATTGTTCCAGAGAAGGAGGCAAATGGACAAATAAAGTGGCAGTAATGTACACTCAAGTCGATTGACTCGGACTCAAGTCTGACTCAAGTCACTTCAATGACTTGACTTGGACTTGATTCTGCCATAAATGATGCACTGACTAAATTTGACTTAGGACCTGTATATTTGTAGTGACCAATTTGCTGGCATCATTCAGTTTGAGCAGTAGGCAAGACCTGACCTGGAGTGCCAGGTATGTTTCTCAGAGGGGAACTGAAAATGTGTTAGGCAATGGGCTTAAGGCAGAAGGATCCTTTGAAAGCTTTTGAAAAGCTTTAGAAGGCTCCTCCAATGTGTAGTTGGAAAAAGTTGCTGAGTAGGCCTCAACTTCTGCCTCAAGCCTGTTGCCTAACATGTTTGCTGTTCCCAGCTGAGAAACATGCCCAGCCTCCATTTTTTTATTGTTAAAAGTTGGCCCTCAGATTTAAGACTTGACTTGAAAGTATCTTGCAAGACTTGAAGTTCAACTTGAGCCTTGAATGTAGAATCTTAAGACTCAAATTGTTGTTGTGTTCCTTCAAGTCATTTCTGACTAATGACAACCCCAAAGCTAACCTATCACAGGGTTTTCTGGAGCTGAAAGAGAGTGACTTGCCCAGGGTCACCCAGCTGGTGGCCTTGAATGCAGAACCTTGAGATTTGACTTGAGTATAAAAGACTTGAATACATTACTGTAAAGTGGTGAGCATGATAAATGAGAACAAGTGACAGTGGCAAATAGTGAGTCTGTGCAGGAATGAAGCTTACACTGGGCATCAACCCAGGGAGTGTATCAAACATGGAACCTACACAAATTCTGTGCAAAGTGAACAAACTTTGTGCAGGCCCTCCAGAGTCCACAAAGATGGAAAAGTCATGCTGGATCTTTAGTGTCATCAGTATTTATGAGCTTCATAAGAATGAAAGGGAATTTCCTGAGCTCACTGCACTAATAGATCTTCCAGGTGGATCGATAAATGATTGCAGAATCACAGCATAACGTGTAGAGGTACTGAAAGTTACTTTACATTAAGGGCACAAACATATGGTCCTGGGAACATGTTCGAGTTGAGTGCTTCACCACAGAGTCCAGTGCTTCTAACAGTCCACTTCTAATTAATTAGTAAGTTTCAAAGGAAGAACAGAATAGTAGATATTAGCATCAGAAATCACGTTTAGAGAAGCAGTTTTAGCAGTCATAGTTTAAGAAACACCTCTTTGTTATTATTGGCAATTGTCCCAGCTATGGCCATGCTAATGCTACTCAAAGTTTCTAATAGCATTTTTTTTTTTTTTTGTACAAGATACCATATGAAATGGAAAAGTATAAATACTTAACCGTTTTGGAAATGCTACCTCATTTGTTAGAGAAAGCAAATCCTCTTCCTTGCCCTAAAATTCTTAAATGTGGAGTCCTACTGTCCCACCATGAGCAGTTGGTACTAATCCTCCAGAAAGTCAAATTCTGCCACCTCATTGTGGAATGGGGATGAGTCTGGATTCTCATAGTTAGTTCCTGCAGACCATAAGGTTTGGCAGGATCTACCAGTCTGGTAATGCTTAAGCCTCAAAGAAGGACTCTTTGTCCATTATCTGAGGATCTGCCTAGCCAAGCATGGAAAAAAAGGATGACTACCAGGTAACAAATTGGTCATAGCAACTATGCAAGGAATAGTTGCAGTCCTTACAAGTAGGGGGACTATATGTACAGGTAAGAGAGCAAATCTTCACAGTACAGAGTATCAGTTTATAATGGCCACATTGAGCCTCTTGGTAATTTTCAGCTGCCAACATTTTCTTAACCAAGGACATAAGGAAGGGAATATCTCTCTCTCTCTCTCTCTCTCTCTCTCTCTCTCTCTCACACACACACACACACACACACACACACACACGAGTGATTCCCTGTCATGTCCTTCAATAAGAAAACATTGCAATCCGAAAGGCTTAATATGGACGTTATAAATGTCAGGGAAAATATGCTATATTTTCCAAAGTAAGAGTAAGTTTGTTGATGTATAAACTTGTATTGACTCATTTACCCATGGCTTAGTGCTGGAGCAAAGTTATGTCTATAGATGGTTCTAAGTCCTGGAATCAAATAGTAGCAGGGTGGGAAAAGTCTCTATCTGAGAGCTTGGACAGCAATTGTAAATCATCCTGAGGCAAGATCAACACTGAGAAATGTGTGGACTTCCAGATGTTATTGGACTGCAACATCTGTCATCCTCTGCCTGCATAGCCAATGCTCAGACATGATAAGATTTGTGGCCTGACATCTTCTGGAGTTCCTCATGTTTCCTAACCCTGAGCTAGCTGAACCAATGGTACATTCAAACATCCAAAGCCACTTCCATTTTTCAAATGGTTAACACTGGTGCTAGATTCATATCTTGAATACCTCACTTAAAAACAGTTATGATTACATAAACTATACTTACATCTGACCAGAATCAAGAATCACCAGAGTCTTGTTACAAGTCTTGATTAAAAGTACAAACTTCAAGAGACGAATGCAGCAAAACAAAGACTCATGTTTTTCCTTACCACCAAAATCATTATCTTTAAGCAACACCAGCATCACCATTTTTTATCCACCTCACCCTTTGAAAGAAATACATTCCAGTGGAATCATTTCAGGTATTCACAGTAACATTTCATTATTCATACTTCAAAAGCTATAAAACGCAGGCTGTATGCATATAAAAAGTCAGATTGCAACCCTGGAATTAAATCATCGGTTTGTGTGAATATGGTTGTGAATATGTAGTGAAATGAAACAGACACATGATGGCCTGCAAGGTTGCATATTCTCATTGCCCATCATTAATGTGGCTGTAATGGTTTGATGCTGAGAATCAGGTTCAATTTATATTAATGTGGGCTCTTTTAAACACAACATGCACATGGCTTGGGACAGCTCCAGCTGAAAAAGCTAAAAGCATTTGAAGGCTGCAGCCAGCGTGAATTCAATTTGGTCCATGCCAGATGAGCATTTGCCATCCAAAGGAACAGCAAAACATCCATGACAAATTGCTCCTGGTCTTTCCTTTCTCTTGGACTCAGCATTCAGCCTCAGAAAAGACATTAACTTTAGCAAAGAAAGGTCATTATAAAGCAATGATAACACTGGGATTTTAAGGGCCATCGTGAAAATTGCATGACTTTCCAAACGTTGTTGGATTTCAGCAATAACCAATGGCAACAACATCTGTATTACTGTTTGATTTCCTTTACTATTTTAGGGAATACAGCAACAAACTTGGAAGAAGTGTTGCTGGTTTGCTTTTTAATCACTCTCTCACACACATTGATGTGTGTTTCACTTCACCAGTGCATTTACCTATAGGATTTGCTTTTAACATTTAAAAAGACACAGTATGTCCAATATGTGCAACAAATTAAGCTACAGTGATTGGATGGGATGTTCCTGTCAATCGAGAGTGATGAATTAACACTACATCTTGAAACAACAGGCTGTGACATTGTATAACAGGCTTGGCTTTGTACATCCTTTCTGCAATTGTGACAAGAGTCAACACTCTATTGCTCACCCATAAAATATGGATTTATTGGGAATATTATAGTCCCCAGAACAGAACATACTGGAATAGATTTCTGCATGGCAGGGTTTTCATATAGCAGAGACAACCACTTGAATACTGCTTGCTGCAGAATTGCTTTGCTATAAAGAATAACAAATGGACATATATTTCCAGATACAGACATTGCTCTCCCACTCCAGTAAATTAGAATGCAAATAGCTTATTCTGTAATATTGTTCAGCAGAAAGAAAGAAAGAAAGAAAGAAAGAAAGAAAGAAAGAAAGAAGTTCATCAGTAAAAGATAAAGTCAGCCAGAGAGAATGATTATTCAAGCAAATGAATAAGGATCAAAACCAGAGCAAATTAATGACAGCAGAATAAATTTACTTCAACTGAAACCATTTACGTCAGGAATGATATTTCTAGATTCCATAAAAGGTTGTCAGACGCAGCCGTAAGGCACAAAGGCAACAACATGGGTAAAGATGCATCTGACAGCCAAGCTCCACAATCTGCAGCCTCATGAGACATGTGGGTGGCGAGATTGTACCACTTCAGATGGGGTAGGAAAGTGATGGAATGCCTCATCTCCCCCACATCACCAGCACATCGTCCAGCAATCGTTTGGCAGAAAAGCAGGATATAAATGTAAACAATAAAATAATTGTATGCCAGAGAGAATTTTCTAGTCCAGGATTTCCAGGGACTTTGATTTTGTGTTTCCTGTTCAGCAGTCTGAAATGGAACAATCTAGCAAGCAATTCAGTCCATCATGTGTGTGTGCGCACATGTGTCTCTGACTTAAAGCTCTCGCTTCTATACTGTATGAGACTTAAAATGTCATTGCACAATTCAGTACGAGCTTAAATCCAAATGTTTCACTAATGTGACAGTCATATTAAATGCAGCTGCGCCAGCCTTCGTTTATCCCAAGTATTTTTGGACTGCATCTCCCATTGCCTCTTACCATGAACTATGCTGATGGAAGCTGCAGGCAAAAACACATCTGGAAGGCTGTTGCTGTTCATTCTGAAAAGACTAACATGATCAGGACTTAACTTCATCTAACTATCTCTAGAACCCAGTGGCAAGGAGAAAACTGTGAGAATCTTTTGGCATTGGACAGCAGTACCAATAGCAATAGCAGCTTATTTATATACTGATTCATACCAACTAAACAGTCTCTAAGCGCTTTACACCTGTAAGCTAATTGCTCCCAACAAGCTGGGTACTCATTTTAGTGACCGCAGAGGGATGCAAGCCTGAGTTGAGCCTGAGCCCTTGGCTGATATTGAACTCGCAACCTTATGGTGAGCTGCAGTAAACTCTAAATGATTTCCTTGGCCTGCCCCATTCTATACATACATCACTAGGAGCAAACACTTTTTTAAAAAAGTCTTGCTGAAACAGCCAGATCCAGCAGTTACTACATGATTCAAAGGCCAACTCATACACCTATCTGCCTTCAACATGGTGCCATGGAAGCTTGAGATGGTTACTTTGCTAGACTACACTTTCTTGGATTCTCCCACTAGTTCTCCTCTGCCCCCAGCCCAGATCCCAGACCCCAGCCTTGCCCCCTCCAGCATAGCTGGAGGATTGTAGAAGCTATAATCAGAAAGGGCACCTTTTCCAAACTCAGATTTGGCTCCAATCTGCTGTGCTGCAGAATGGTCCCTAATTCTACATTAAACCGCCTTCATTGGGCTTTTGCCACCTACAATAAACCAACATAATCTCAGGAGCAAAGTACTGTGTATTGCTTTATTGCAAATGGAGGACAGGTGATGCTTGTGTCTGAAAGTGAGTCTGGATTTAAAACCAAAAAAAGCCACCAGTCCCAAAACAGAATCCAAACCATAGAGAAATAACTTGGTACATCTGTTCCCAGATGGTAAAAAAAAATACGTTCCTTGTCAAATAGCTCCTAGGCCTTCATATTGTCAATTCTCAACCCACCCCCAGTTCCATTGCAACATGAATGTAAATTGAATGCAGAACAACATTTTGCTGTTAAATTTCCCTTTCAGCCAGGCCTCCCCTTTTCCATATTATGCCATTCTGTTCCTTCTTCTATCAAGTTTTCTGTCACTCCCCCAACCTTTAATAAGCATTTTATGGTGCCTGAGCATGTTTACTAACCCATGGGCAGGGATCTAAAAGATATTCTGCAAACCTTTGGGTTTCCCTACATCTGCAGATATCCCTTTCTTATGCATATTTTGATCACACAGAAACAACCAATACAGAGAAACAGAAAGGGTGTGCGGACAGATGGGAATACATAAGTGTTAAATTCTAAAAAAAGGCTATGTTCAAGCAGACCCGTTCTTATTTTCCTCAGATAAGAACTAAAAGGAGACAGAAGACAGACCATTTTTGTGCAGTGCTAGCCATATTTCTCAAATCCACTCCCTGGCACAGAAAACTGAACCATCTATCTCAACTGTTACGTCAAAATGTCATCTGAGAAATTTCTGCAGCTCAGTGGTGCAGCGGATGCATTGTGCACACAAAGTTCAATGTCTGATCTTTAACATCTCCGTTCGTTTTGGTTTTTTCTCTCCCAAACAAGGATCTCAGTTAGTAGAGCTGGAAAAAAAATCTCTTGCCAATGCCTGAGGGCAGTTTCCCTCAACTAGAATCCTCCAAGTGATTTGAAATATAATTCCCATTAACCAATGCTAATGTTAGCCAGCAGAGGCGGATCATGGGTGTTGGAATCCAAAACATCTGTAGAGCAGCCTGTTAGGGAAGGCTTCCATTGACAGCAAGGAAGACAGGGCCAAAGAGATTCAACAGAGATAGTTTTGTATGGTCGCCTTGACCAAATGTCCCTCAGACCCTTAAGGATACTGAGCTTGGCAACTGCAGAACTCTTTCTCCTTTTAATATCCGCTCTCTTTAATGAATCTACAAGACTTAAGCAAAGCCGTGGAGGACTGGGGGGCTTGGAGATGTCTCATCCATACGGTCACCTTGAGTTGGGGCCTCAACAGTTAACAACAACAAACCTTCTGTATAATAGCTCACAGAGAGCCACTCACTCCTGCTTAATCTTACTAACATCTGCAATTGTTTTTTCTTGTTTGGTTTGTAACATCTTGCCTGATGAAGAAACCCATGGAGCTTCAAAAGCTTGCAACCAGTATATTGTGCCTTTCGATTGACCAACAAAGGACTTGACGATGGACTTTTGTTTGTACCTGCTTAACTGTGAGCCTCAAACCTGGGCTCACAAAACAGAAAGCAATGGAAATTCTGAATCTCAGGGTACAGCTGTGTCTTCATGCGTTCTCTTGAAGGTGAGCTGCAATCAGCCGAACCGAGAAGCTCAATCAATCCTGGCTTGGGTTTTGGATTTTGCATGATCCAGAGATCCTTTCATTTCCATTGCACACACCAAAGGAATTGTGTGTGTGTGTTGTGGGGAGAAATGAAAGATCTTGGGATGGTACTGCATGCATACTCTTCTCTGTTGTGGTTTGAGCATTGGATTCTGGAAGAACGGGGTTCGAATCCTGGCTCGGCTTTGTAAACCCACTGAGTGATGATCCTGGTCAAGCAACACTCTCTCAGCCTCAGGGGAAGGCAGCAGTGAACCTCTTCGGCAGAAGATAACCCTGTGATGGGGTTGCCATGAGTCGGAGACGAATTGAAGGCACGCAACAAGAACAACCAAGGTTTTTTATGGGCTTTGGGGGCTCTGCATCCTTGTTCTGGAAGAGTTTATTCCTGATGTTTCGCCAGCATCTGTGGCTGTGGCCTCTTTAGAGAATGCTGGCATGAAGAGAGCTGGTCTGAAGAACCAAGGTTTTTCCATGTCTCCTTGTGTCAGTTCTTTGGAAGCAGGAGCCATCTGGGGAGTCCCTGCCCTCTTGGAACATCCTCACAAGCCAACAGTCCTTGGCTGAATCCAATTCCTCCAGCTTTTGGCAGCTGCAGGAGCCCTTGCGGAGAAAGATTTCTACCAGCCTCCTCCTCAGCCTTGCTCCTAGCCTTTACCGATCTTCTCTTTTTTCCTAGCGCCCTTCCATCTCCCCAGATCTGGTCTGCAATGGATGGGATCAGGCTGTGATTCCAGAAAGGCATTCTGCACATGCTCAGAGGAAACCCTGCAGAAGCAGCTCTGAAAATCCAAGCTTCGCCTTCTGAGGCTATAGAAAGAGCTGGTCCACCCCAAACCCCTCCCCACACCCCCAATAGTCCTCTTCTAGGTCCTCCTCATTTTTCTCCTATTTCCTGCTGCTCTTGGTTGCTCCTCCAAAGGATGCCAGGCACATGATGGAAGCCCCCCCCCCCCCCCAGTTCTTCTGCCCAGTCCCTTTGCCCTGCCTCTTTTGCCCAGAGATGGGCAAACCCACTCCAGTGTGAAGGGGGGTTGTTTGGGTTGGATCCCGTGTGAATCTGGCTCGCTGCGTGTCGTGTCAACTGGTCTGGTCTGTGACTCTGGGTTTGAATCCCCAACTCTGAGAGTGCCAAGATCCGCTTGGCTTTAGCGAGCTTTGAGAGATAGAGGGTGCCCTGATTATATACTGCAGAAAGGATCCATTTTGAAACTGCTTCTACTGCTCTGGGTCCACTGCTAGGGAATCCTGGGAATTGTAGTTTATTGTGGCCCCAGAGCGCTCTCTCTCTCTCTCTCTCTCTCTCTCAGAGAGTGACAGAAAGCGATCTCACAACACACACACACACACACACACACACACACACAATTGGACCTTACTTTCATTATTAATCTTTCACAACACTCACACAATTCCCTAATATCGAGCCAAGACAGTTCAAGGGATCTCAAACATTCCTGCAGAGTATGTTTTGGACCTTACTGTCATTATTGATTGTTTTAAAAGATTTTTTTAAAAGAAAGATTTAGATGATGATGATGATGATGATAAACACTAGAGCCCTTTCGCAACTGCCCTACCTAGGACCAGCCTAGGAGCAATGGAGAGAAGGCAGGGAGGCTTCTGTGCCAATGTGGCAGTGTGTTGTTACATAAGGTGGCACGCAGACGGATCGGAGGGCTCTGCAGTGAATGGGCACCACTACCCGGGGCACCCTCCCCTCCCATCCAAGGGAGATCTGGGTGGGTGGGTGGGAGAGCTTAGGCACCCATCTTCCACACCCATCTCCCCCTCCCCCTTTCCAAAAGACTCCCCACCGATTCCTCTCCTTAATCTGGTTCAAGAATGGCCTCCCCGACAAGATGTCGTAGTAGACACTACTGGCATCAGGGAGGAAAATATGAATGAAGTCAAGCCTCTCCCTTCCCTCCAAACCACCACTAGAGGAGAGGGAAACATATACGTATACATATACATAGACATATACACACACACACATACACGTATGCATATGCATATACATATACAGTACATGTATACACACATACTTATAAATATGCATATACAAATACATATGCATATATACATACATATAAAGTACATGTATATACACACACATACACATACATATACATATGCATATACATTTACATGTATATAAACACACATAATTATAAATATGCATATACATATACACATACATGTATACACACATATACATATACATGTGTGTGTATGTATGTATACATTCCCCCCTTTATATATATTCCCCCTCTTCTCTCTCTTCCTCCCCCCTTCTGTCTCTCTCTCTCTCTCTCTCTCTCTCTCTCTACATACATATATATATATATATATATATATGAATCATTTGCTGAGACCTGCAAGGCATTTCCAAAATCTGATGGACATCTTCCAGCCGCTGTGTATGCAAGGGTTAAAAAGAGGGCTTTGAGGGAAAATCCCTGCTTTTTGGGTTGTTGCCCCCCCCCCCAATACATTTGTCATCCAAGGGTTAAAAAGAAGCACACTTCGAGGCCCAAGAACTTCTTGAAACCCTTCCCAAGCCAAGTATGAATGGGAGTCTTTTTTTGCAGTCAAGACGGCTACCACTGCCTTATTCATCCTTCCTTCTTTGCCTCTCTGTCACTACACACACACACACACACACACACACACATATATATATATGAGATCGCTTTCTGAGTCTCTCTTTCTCTCGGTCACTTTTATTTAATTACATATATATATATGATCGCTTTCTGAGTCATAGGAATAACAATCACTATTACATATATATATATATATATATATATATATATATATAAATATATATAATCGTGATTGTTATTCCTCCTCTGACTCAGAAAGCGATCACACACACACACACACACACACACACACACACAATTAAATAAAAGTGACACAGAGAAAGCGAGACTCAGAAAGCGGTCATATATATATATATATATATATATATATAATCGTGATTGTTATTCCTTTGCTGACTCAGAAAACGATTCATCTGCTTCCTTAGAAGGTCTGCCCCCAGAGAAAGAAAAGAAAGAAAGAAACCCAACGAAGGTCCCTAGTTTTTGGTGGAGGGGAAAACTAAGGAAAGAGGCGCAGGAGGCTCTGCAATAGCAGGACTCTGCAATGATAGCAAAAGAGGTCAGGGAAGGGAAGGCTGCCTCGCTTTCCTCAATGGCGATGAACGCGGATGTTTGAGAGAAACATCGCGAGGAGAGGAAAACACAGAGACTAGTATCGATCGAGGGGGAAGAAAAAAAGAATCTGGAAACGAAACATGAAATCCCACTGTTTCATGTCCCAGACAGTAAAGAGTCAAGATTTGCTGAGCCAGTGCTTATGTAAGAAGCCCCGTTTGGTTCCACTAGTCACCGGTATGGATTTGCAGGACCTGAGCAGAGCAGTGGAGGACTGGGGGGGGGGGGGGTCTTGAAGGTCTCTCATCCACACGGACGCCAGGAACCAGGATCGACTCGAAGGCGGTTAAAAATGACGACGACGACAACAACAACAACAAGAACAACAACAAAGGTCTACTACTCCAACCTTAGGTTCAGCCCTACATCCTCAGGGTGAATGTAAGAGGCTCTGATATATATCATGATGGTACCCAAAGGGATCTTGCAGCACCTTTGGGACTCAACTGGAAGAGAGAATTTGGTAGTATGAACCTTCATAGGCTTGGCGACCAGCTCCTTCCTTCCTTCCTTCCTTCCTTCCTTCCTTCCTTCCTTCCTTCCCCTTCCTTCTTTTCTCGTCCTTCTTTCCTCTTCCTTCCTTCCTTCCTTCCTTCCTTCCTTCCTTTTTTCCTTCCTTCCTTCCTTCCTTCCCCTTCCTTCCCCTTCCTTCCTTCCTTCCTCTTCCTTCTTTCCTTCCTCTTTCTTTCTTTGAGTGTTAGAAGTGCTGCAAGATCTCTTCTCATGCTGATTTTTTTTAGACCAACAGAGCGACTTTGAACCAAACCTTCAGCTAAGCATTTAGGGATCCGCAGAAAAGGGAAAGCAAACGGAGACAGAGTTTTGGCCTCCCTTCCCTTCCTGCAGCAACCCTTTTGCAAGGTTTGCCTTCTTGCCGGGAGGGGTGTGTGTGACCAGGCGGCCTCCTTTTCCAGGACACATCCTCCATGTCCACCTTCTGCCCCCTAATAAAGGCATCCCACCACATTTTCCATTTGGCTGAGCAGCATGGGTTTACATTCCTAGGAGTGTTTTGAGCTCTCCTTTGGTCACGTCCTCCATCCCCACCCCTTATATTATGCCTTGTCCTCCTTTGAGAGGAGGACATAACCTGCCTTCCCTGCTCTTTGCAGGGTTTTTCCTCTGAAGGGTGAGCCTGAGCAGGAGCCCCTTTCTCAAGGCAGATCCTGCTGTCCAAGGTGCTGAACCTAAGCACGATTATACTGCAGAGACGGAGCTGTCCAGGGGGCTGAATCCAAGCAGAGGCTATGCTGCAGCGGTGGAGCTGTCCAGGGTGCTGAACGGACAGCTGTAGCAGGAGACCTGCAGCAGGAGAGCCTATGCAACAAAAACCAGGCTCCACTTGACAGATCACACCTCCCAACTTCTCCCCAGATCCTTCCTCCATATTACTAGGCAAGCAGAACAGAACCATGCCCCCAAAGCTGAGAAAGAGGGAAGAAAAAAAAAAGAGAGAGAGATAGAGAGAGAGAGAGAGAGAGAATCCATCAAAACAAAACCCAAACGCTTGGGTTCTTCTCAGAGCTGAAAGCAGTATAGACGCTGAGTATGCAGGAATACTCTAAGGGATAAAAAGACATCCCTATAGTTTGAAAACAAAAACAACAACAACTGCAGACAAGTAAAGGAGTGTTTCTTTTCCCCCTTCTTCCTTGTCGTCTCCTTGGTCAGAAACAAACACCATGATGCTTGCTTTTCTTCCCTCCCAGGCTACCTCTCTTAGTAGGGGGAATGGTGATGATGATAATAATAATAATGAAAAAAGGAGCTTCCCAAAGAAGGCAGGAGTCTTTCCGTCAGGTTTTTTTCCCTCCCCCTCCTTACCTTGTGGCTCCAGGAGAGTCCTGTTAGGCTGCCTCCCCTGGAAGGTTGTGAGGCTGGTGTGTGTGTGTGTGTGTGTAGGGCTGCAAATCGGGAAGGAAAAGCCGCTCCTGACCTCCCCAAGTCTCCTTCTTGAATGGGGAAGGAAGCTGTGCCCTCATCAAAGATGGCCGTCCTTTCCAACGTCAGCAGCTTTTAATAGACATCTATTGGGGGAGGAGAGGAAAAGGAGGGAAGGCGGAGGGGAGAGAGAGAAAGAGAGAGAGCTGGAGCAGCAGGGAGGCGTCTCGGGGAGCTTGACTCATCAGAAGCTGCTCTTGCTGCACAATACCGCAATCCTGTGCCTTTCCCTCCCCCTCTTTTTCTTCTTAATTTATTTATTTTGCTAAAGGAAAAGGGGATCAGTGAAAAAGTGATTGAATGGTCTATAATTTGGGGGAGGGGGTGATTTTTAGTGAACCCTATTGCTTGAAAGGAATCAGCAGCCCCACTTTGGGCCCCTGTTTTGTTATGATGGGAAGTTTTGGTTTCATGGGACTGGGACTGGAGCTGGAGGGGAGGGGGATGAAAAGGAGAATGCAATAATGCGGTAGTGGTTTGTTTTCGCCAAAGGGGTTGCCCAAAAAGGGCATTCCTCTGAAGCATCCAGGAGTCCATATATGGCCAATCGACGTGGCTTTCTTTTGGGAAGCTTTCCTCCTCCTGCATTGTTTTTCGTTGCCCCCAGTAAGCCACTTTTCTTGGGGGTCTCTCTGATAAGCCAGCTGGAACTCCTCTGCAAAGCCATGCATTCCAAATATTTAAGATGTGAGTGTTTTGTTTTTGTTTCTAAACTGATCTGTATCTTAGTACAAAGAGCTGGTTGGCTCTTCAAATTTTTATTTATTTTTAATAATAATAATAATAATAATAATAATAATAATAATAATAATATAACATTTATTTATATCCCACCCCTCTACAAAATGCAATCGGGGCAGCTTACAACATTAAAATATACATACCCAAACCATCATTCCCACCCACCCCTTAAAATAAATTAAACAGATTAAAATTAAGACATACTTAAAGTTTCCAAATTCACAAAAAAAAAATCAATCCCCTTAAAGAACAGCAATGCAGAGATGTATTAAATCCCCCCTCCCATCCCAATCTTGTTTAGTTTGCTCATTTTCAAACCCTAAGTAAATTGTCAAGAAACTATGCAGGGGTAGCTGTGGCCATTTAACAAATACAACCCCCAAATCCATCAGTGATACCTTTATTGGCCAACCTGAAATGCACAATTTCTAGAAGCTACTTCACTTTCGGAGGAGAACGCTTTCCTGATGATGCCAGCCAATACGCAGTTAATGCATAAATAACGACATGCTTATGACTCCTAAAACAAGCAGACGTCTTTCACACCAACATTCACTGGTGTTTGGATGTAAATGAATCAAAATGAAACTGATCTCCCTTCTCTCCCCAGCCCCAAATATTTTGCACCAAGGTCCCACTTTGGCCCCATCCCTGAAGAACTCTGGAAGATAAAGCAAAGTCTATGCAGCCATTTATTTATTTGTTTTAAAAAGTGGCAGTGTGTGTGTGTGCATCTGTGTGTGTCAGTAAGTCTTGTGCTTGAATGGGCCGTGAAGAAGGAAAGCAGAAATACAGATTATCTGCCAACCTCTCTAGTTCTGCAGTTATTTTTTCCCCCAGCTCGGAAATGCTCATGAAAGACTGGTAGCTCCTCATGAGCTAAAATTCCCCCACAGTTCCCCCTCAGTTCCCCCATTTAAATTTAGATGTTCTAAAACTAGAAGGAGAGGATCTTTGACAAATGAAAGAAGGAAGGGGGGAGGGAGAAATGAGGGGGGGGGGGAAAGTTCCAGGCTGCCTGTGTGCGTGTTATGTGTCTGTTGCAGCTCCTAGGAAAGTGTTTTAAAGGAGACAGGATGCAAACCTCCTGCTAATGAAAGCAAAAGCAAGACTCTTATTCATTGAAATGGAACTGGTCTGCAATCTTAAGCTACCAAGGAACCAAAAACCTATCTCAGGGCCCAAACAGAAGCTGCTTCAGGTCACTTTAGAGGTATGCTGTTTAAATGACACATGTGTCCTAAGAGGCTGGAAGTTGCACCAAAGCCATGCTCCAGTCCTAAGGATGCCCAAGCCCTCAGTTAACTGAATGGTGTGGGTGTTCAAAACAGTGCCGGCCCTAACACTATACAGATTGATACATCCCCCTCAGTGGCTGATGCTGGAGAGCAATGACAGCTTTTTGGCTATTCTTTCTGAGCTCACTGGACATTTCCCCCTATCAAAGAACACAGCTCTGTGTGCAGTATGGCCTCTGCTGTCCCCTAAACTGGCCTGCTGCTCTCAAGGATGGTGGAGATCACTATTTAATTTGATTCTGAGTCTAGTGAGATTTTGAATTTGGAATGTGGGATGGGGATGGGGACAGTGGAGGGATAGGTGCTTGTTCCTTTCTTCAGGCTGCAAAATTTCTCTTTCCTCGATTCTTGGGAATAGGACAGCATGATTGCACAGAGTGCTGTTACCCTCCCACCAAAGTGCTACCTATTTACCTACTTGCACTTTCATGTGCTTTCAAACTGCTAGGTTGGCAGAAGCTGGGACTAGTGATGGGAGCTCACTCCATCTTGTGGTGCCTGGGCCTTGAACTGCCAACCTGCTGATCTTGCAATCAACAGAGTCAGTTTCTGAACCACTTGAGCCACTATACTTTATGACAATATTTTCCTGCCTATGGGACCTCAGATCCTGTTGGGATACAGCTCCCAGAATCCTTTACCACTGGCCATGCTGGCTGGGATTTTTGGAAGTTCCCAGCATCTGGAGACTCAAGGCCGTAAACCATAGTTGCATGCTATTATGAGTACTTTAATGGAGCAGAAGATATCAATAACCAAACTTATGGATAGACTTTTTCTGTTTTCCCATTCTTCACAAACCTATCAGCCCAGTAATCCAGTCATCTACGTTGTAGCTTCTCAGTACTTCTCCAGGACTTTTGGGCCTACCAGTATGCCTTCTATCTCTATGGGGAAGGTTTGGATTATGTAGACTGGATTGTCCACCCAAGGCAAGGATCCCAGCTCTACTGAGAAACCCCAAGAACTGGCCTCCCCCACTCCGCAACTTCATGTCCACAGCTGCCTTTAAATAAAATGTTATTAAAAGTATCATTCCATCTGGCTCCTTATTAGTTGGGAACTTTCAAAAAATGGCTGAGGATGCGTAGCAGATGTGTGCGGGCGTTCCTGAAGCTAAGGCTGGTGGTGGCAACGAGGAAGGGAGAGGGAGGTTGGAATGTCAGACTTGTTTCCAAGCAACAGAGACTCTCCTGGGAAACAGCAATCATGAGGAAACTGGGAAGAGCAAAGGAAGTGGGCCTTGACTGGGAAGGCAGTGGAAAGTGGGCGCTGACAGCATTTAAGGATTAGCCATGTTTGGAAGATTACCTCAGGGTAAACTATGACAAGCAAAGGAATCAAGAATTAAGGAAGCCTCCTTATGCTCTTTTACACATGGGTGTCACTTGAGCTTGACCTCTTGATGCAAAACCAGAGATCACAAAGCCCAGAGTGCCCACAAATAACTTTAGTAACATATTATTTCGCCTGATTTTAAAAATGTTGGTGCTTAGTTTTGAAGAGTGAGTCCTTTGCTGGAGGCCAAATGCTCCACAGTCATGTCACCATCTTTACTGCTTCCTTTGAGAATTTTCCTGGGACTGAACTGGTGCCCCAATAAGCACTTGTAGAAATGGTGGGTGAAGCACTGGCATTTTGCTCTGCAGCAACATCTCTCTCCTATAAGATGTAAGAGTATGGAGATGGAGAGATCCGCTATTACAGGAGCCTCTTTGTGCATCATCCACCCACCCCTACAGGCAGCACTAGTCACACAGCAGCCCACTTGGCTCACTCAACTGACCCTTCTGTCAAGGGCAGGGTGGTATCCTGACCCAGAGCTTAGTACAATGTTCTTAGCAGGACCACAGGTCCCAGTATCCCATAATCAGCATTCCATGAGTTTGGAGTTGCAGTTTGAAAACGTTACTTTGCTCAAGGTTTGAGCCTCGATTTCCATACCAAAAACAAACAAACAAACAAAGGAGGCTGCTTACTAGAATGCCTGGCCTTGCTTTGGATCCCACCCAGAGGTAATGCTTCCTAGTGTCTGGTGAAAGGGGAGGTGAAGGAACAAACACATGGGGGTGATAGAGAAAGAAATGTCCTTCAAAGAACATCTTTGGTTTAGCTCCCCAATGGCAGCTTGTGGCTTCCATGTAAACAGGGTAGTGAATATACAACAAGTTTGTTGTTAGCTGCCCTCGAGTGGGTTCTGATTCATGGAGATCCTGTGGGTAAGACATCTCTAAGATGTTTATCACACTATGCTCTTAAAGAGCTACTATTCCAGTGTGACTCCTCTAGCAGCCTCCTGTTGCATGCTGGGATTGGCAGTTTTAAGGAGCTGAACTTCTCTGCCTGAGAATTCTAAATACCCCTCCTTAAAACTGCCAATCCCAGCATGCAACAGGAGGCAGCTAGAGGAGTCACACTGGAATAGTACCTCTTTAAGAGCATAGTGTGATAAACATCTAAGAATCCCTATCCTCCACTGCCTTGCCCAGATCCTGCAAGCCCTTGCCCACAACCCCCCTGATTGAATCTATCCATCTGGTCTGTGGTCTTCCTCTCTTTCTTCTACCCTCTATCTTTCCTAGCATTATTGGTTTTTTTAGTGGTCCATGCCTTCTCATTATGTGACCAAAGTACAATAGTCTCAACTTGATCATCTTTGTTTCCAAGGAGAGCCCTGGTCTGATCTGTTCAAGAACCCATTTGTTTGTCTCCTTGGTTGTCCATGATATCCTAAGTAGTCTTCTCCAGCACCACATTTCAAATGAGTTGATTTTCTTTCTGTCTGCTTCCTTCACTGTCCAGCTCTGACATCCGTACATGGTAATTGAGAATTCAATGGCTTGGATGATTCTGACCTTAGTGTTCAGTTGTATGTCTTTGCTCTTCAGTATCTTTTCCAGATCTTTCATAGCTGCCCTTCCCATTCCTAGTCTTCTTATTTCTTGACTGCAGTCTCTAATCTGGACAATGTTTGATCCTAGATATGGGAATTCTTTTACTATTTCAATTTCCTCATTGTCTAGATTGAATTTGTGTATTTCTTTTGTGGTCATTATTTTTGCTTTCCTTATGTTCAGCATCAGACCTATCTTTGCACTTTCATCTTTGACCTTCCTTATTAACTGTTCCAATTCCTGAATGTCTTCTGCTAGTATTATGATGTTGTCTGCATTTCTTAGGTTGTTAATGTTGTTTCCTCCTATCTTCACTCCTCCTTTTTCTGATTCGAATTCTGCTTGTCTTATGATGTTTTCAGCATACAGCAAGAGGTTTTAGCCCACGCTATTAAGAAGCTGTCCAGATGCTGAACCCTACCCCACAGATTCAGCACCTTGGCTAGCTCCTTTAAAATTCAACCTGAAAGTAAAACATGGAAGCCACCACCTGCTATCCATAGTGCTGCTGATCTTCTCCCATGACCACAACTGTCCGTACATGTTAAAGCTCCAAGAAAGCAAGGTTAATTGTCAGCTTTTGGATGTTTGGAAGCTGGGCCAAGGAGGAAATGAGAGAAAGGTATGTGATGTTTAGCCACCTTCCTAATGTCATGAAGAAGACCTGAATTATGTGCATCATGACCAAAGGCAGATTAATTATTTTGTCATATGAAACACAAACTCTCACAAGCACAAATAACAATCTGCAGCCCTTTCACGCCCTTCCAAATTTGTGGAGGTGGGCACATCTCTCATCTAAACAGGAGGGACCCTGGACCATGAATCTTATCCTCTCTGCTGGGTCTGCCTGCAGCAGAACAATAGTGGTGATTCCCGATTCCAATTACACATCAAATCACTCAAAACTGTTGAAACAGAATACTCTGATGACACAAAAAAGATCCTGGAAACAACTAAATTTGTTTGGATGTATTCCAAAAATGTGGCTCTGGGAGAGGGATTCAGCCTACTGGAATCTAGCCAGAGATAAATATGGCCCATCATATTAAAATTAGATTTAGAAAGATTAGTTTCCATGAGAATGAGAAGTGGATGACATAAACCAGGATCCTCATAACACTGGTGAGGAAAAGAATGTTGCTATCACGATTGAAAGAAGCAGCCTTGTAATGAGAAAACCAATATTTTCCTGCTAATTTAGGACTGGGGAGTCCATGCCCTTCCAAATGTGATTGACTCCAATTCTCAACAGCTCTAGAAAGACTGGCAAATGGTGAAGGATGATGGGAATTGTGGTTTAACAGCATGGAGGCACAGGCTTTCCAGTCCTTTGTGCATGGAGGGCTATTGGCCTTCAACCTGGGACATTTGTATCAAGGCATTCCATTGAAGCTTTGAGTTACTTGGCAAGTCTCTCCTGGCCTCTGTTCCCACTCTGTGAAATTGGAGTATTACTGGCCAGCTTTAGCTTGATGTTTATTTCGTGAAGGAATAAAACAGCCATAATCCCAGAGAAGTGTGTGACTAATGCTGTGTGCCCAGCATTAATAATAATAAAAAAACCCTTCCTTAACAGAAAACATTTTCTCTATCCTCCCTAGTAAGTTACTTCTGAATCTGAATTGGCAATTGCAATGCAGCTAGAGAGAAGGCTATTGAGCTGGTGGGCAGACCAAAAGAGTGAAAAATCTTCCTGGATACATCCATGTCTTTAATAACTGCTCAGGGAACTGCCTGGATTAGAGCCAAGATGGTCTCTAAAGTGTTTTTCAAGAATTGCATTCTAAAATAAAATATCACTGGGTAAGAATTTGCATACTTCTGTTTATAGCAGCAAATCAGGGACTGGGGCATCATGGGAGAACAGGGCTGGCTTAGCTCTGTTGTATGCAAAGGCCACTAGACCTAATAGGAAGAACTGCATCCTTCCTGTCTCTAGGATTGTTCACCTGGGTCCAAAACACACTGCAGAAATAATCCAGTTTGCAACCACTCTAACTGCTTGGACTCAATGCTAGGGAATTCTGGGAACTGTAGTTTTGTGAGACATTAAGCCTTCTCTGTCAGAGAGCTCTGAGGCCATAATAAACTACAACTCCCAGGATTCCCTAGCACTGAGCCAGTTCAAGTGGGCTCAAACTGGATTATTTCTGCAGTGTGTTTTGGACCTTGGTTAATGGGTGAGCTCCAGGTATATGCCCCACATGTCCTCTTTCTAAGCAGTGAAGAGTACTGATACCCCAAGCTGTGAAATTTTACATTTTCAAACATAAACTCGCAGGACTCTCTGAATGACATGGTCCTGATCCTGTTGGCTGAGTAATTGTGGGATTTGTAGTCTACAAAAGTATCTTTTCTAAGCTCTGATTATATCCTACTTTTAAAAAACATCCCTAAAAGGACTGAGACAACAGTCTTAAAAACAAAATCATGTCAAAAATTAGTACAGGAACTTAATTAAAAAATTATTATGGTTCTTAGGAGAGTTCATGGATTCCTTGCTTTCTCTTTCTCTTTCTCATCCTGGTGGGATGGCTGTCAAATCACACTTGGAGAG
This sequence comes from Sceloporus occidentalis, assembly GCA_023333645.1. NCBI lineage: Eukaryota > Metazoa > Chordata > Lepidosauria > Squamata > Phrynosomatidae > Sceloporus > Sceloporus occidentalis. The sequence continues at coordinate 15,716,069 of JALMGF010000004.1, forward strand.
GAGGCAATGCATCTTCAGAGTGAAGAGAAAAATTTGATGTTTGAAGTTGATAACCTGACAGGTGATGTTTTTGATCTGTCTCTTTCACCTTCTTCCCTCCTCTTCAGTCAAGGAAATGCAGCTAGTATTGTTTTTGCTGGGGGTTTTTGCTGGGGGGATGGTGGTGGAGGGGAGGTTTTCCTAAAATAAGATAAATATTAGTTTCAAAGCTGCTCTGCCTCTATGATTTGCTATGAAATTAATTACTTTTCTTAAGAAGAAGGCCTCAAAGCAAACAGTGCAATTTAATACCAGAAGACTGCAGTTTTCCTGTTGTAACTTCTGTATGTTGAAGATGAAAGTTTCTGTCATTCCCCAAACTTCTAGCATTGCAGTGATCTTAAACTGGTCATGCATTCAGAAATTTAGGATACCAATGAAAAGGGAGAGGCAAAGTTTACAAGGAAATACAGAAACAGCAGGTAGAAATGTTCAAGGTGTGAAAGATTTTCAGTGCCATCTTCTCTGCAAGGCTGAACATTTGCTGACTAAAGAAAAATGGCATGTTAAGCAGAATTCTTATGGGGGTAGGACAATGCCCTCATATTGCCCCTCACCAGTAGCTATGCCCCCAATGCAACACATGTTGAGTTGGAAGAATATTTACCTGATTACTAAAGAGTGTCGAATACTGAGCTTCTTCGTGATCCTATTCATGTTTGGTCGAAAAGAATTAAGTCCCGCTGCAATCAATAGGGCTTGCTCCCTGGGAAATCTGCAGGGGCCTGGCACTTTACAGACAAACATACAATTGCCTGCTAGGAGGAAAATGAAACAGACATTTCAGCTGTTGTTTAGAACAGGGGTGAAGAATATGGAACTATAGTGTTTTGGATGGTAGTACTCATAATCCCATACCACTGGCCTTGCTGGCTGGGGGTGGTAGGAAGTTGACCCCAAACATGAGGCTAACCCAATATTTCGCTTTCCTGAGTTGAAGAAGTCCTCTCCAGAGTTCACAGTGCTCCCCAGGGCCTATATATGTCCATCAGGCCTTTCTATCCAGGGATGCTGTACAGTGGATTGCAGCTACCTTTGAAAGTTCCTTGAGCAGGAACTCAACAGCAGAAGGAATCCTAGGGTGCATGTATACTCTTGGAATAATGCAGTTTGACACCACTTTAAGTGCTGTAGCTCCATCCTATGGAATCTTGAGATTTGTAGTTTTGCAAGGTCAAAGATTTGTAGTTTTGTGGCTCACAAAACTACAAATCCCAGGAATCTGTAGGATGGCGCTATGACAGTTAAAGTGATGTAAAACTGCATTATTTCTACAGTGTAGATGCACCCTTAGGTGTGTTTTAATAGGTCAGAGTAAGGAACAGTAGTCTTAAAATTTCAGTTTCAAGATAATTAATGAGAAAGACTATTTGACTATATTGAAAAGACACAGCTCATGGTTAACACAGAATTGTAGAGGAACTAGATTGGGCTGACCATTATACGAGCTCCCTGACAGGGGACTAGAACTCTTTCCTTATCTTACCACTAGCCACAATGGCTAGAACTGAGGGGAGAAGGAGTCTGGCATTCTTGGGAGGGCCATGGGCTCCCCACTTCTGAAGGACCAGTTCAGAACTCAAGCTCCTTTCTCTCCATCTCTCTGTGCCTCTCTTTTTCTTCCTCTGTCTGTTTGCTCACTGTTGGCTCTTCCTTTCAATAAAAAGCTCTGCTACTAAGCCAGTGTCATGGGGAAATGCTTTGTGGGACTACAAGTCCCAGAATGCTTCAGTCACCATGCCCATTGAACATGGTAGCTGCAGGAATTGTAATTCCACAAAGTGCTTTTAAATGGGATGCCATGGCTCTTCTTTGCCAGTGAGTCTTGCCTACAGCTGCAATCTTCTCTTGACAACATCACGTGTCTGTAGTTTTTTGTGGGTTTTTCAGGCTATGTGGCCATGTTCTGGAAGAGTTTATTCCTGATGGTTCACCAGCATCTATGGCTGGCATCGTGTATCTGGTTGTGAGGCAGGGTGCTATTCTTGGGTGGGAAGACCTACACTGTGGGAGTGCATATATGTGGGGATTTACCTTTCATTATTCAAAGTGAAAAACTGAGCACTGCATGGCAGAAGATATTGAGGCTCCCAAAGATATAGCCACTCTTAGTAAGGTATGCAATTTAAAATGGTTGACCCTATATAAATGGACCTTTCAATTAGCAAACTACCTAAAAATACAAATGACAAAACACCCAAGGGAGGCATTCACCCAAGCTAGATTTGAGCAGCTTGATACCATGGTAAGATATGAGAGATTTAATGGCATCCCTTATAATGAGCGAACCTGAATCTGTGGACACCATGAAATTGAGGATACAGCTTACATATTATTTAAGAGCAAACTGTATCAGCAGGAAAGAGAACTGTATCTCGGTCCATATATCAAATGAACAATGTACATATTAGAACAACATCATTTATGAGTGGTCAAGATTCAAAAATTTTTCATTACAGCTCGGTACTCAAGCAAAGCAATACACCTGAGATCTAGATATGTGGGGATGATTGGGGTAAATTGCAGGGGTGATGTAGAATTTTGATCTATGATCTTACTTTTATTTCAACTGCCTATTGTTTTATTGACTTTTGTATTGATATTTTTACTTATGCATATATATTTCTTTTTTTAACCTTTTACATAGAGTCTTACAGAGTGTTTTACTAGTTTTGTTGTATGCACTGTATTGCCTAGTGTATTGTACTTATATTCTTATTATATTTTTATTCTTATTTTTATACATTTTATTTTCAAGTACTTTTATATAACTTTTATATAGAGTTTGATACAGAGTTTTATTTAGTCTTGTGGTACTTTGAGAAAGCCTAAGGGCTAATCAATAAATATTGATTGATTGTTAGTCAGTCAGTTTGTTTTTTAGCAGCATAAGTATTGGGAAGATGGCTAAAGAGTGCTGGAGAAATTTTCAGAGTCAGGTTGCAGTAACATGTCTAAAGTAAAAAAAAAAAAAATGCAATAAAGCTTGAGCAGAAAAAGACCAGAATGGTGCTTCGGTTTATCCTACTGCAACTATGCGTACTTGCCTGTTATGGGCAAGGTAAATAGCACCTATTTCCAGAATCCCTTACTGAGTATACATGAAGAGCAAATCGGAGCAAAAAGGAGACAGCAGATAAGCCTCTACTGCCAGCTACCTTCAGCATGTTAACAACATGACAACAACAAATAAGAATCCAGCACATCATGCAAGGCTTGTTTCCCCTCAAAACAATTAATTCTCAAATGTCTGCCAGAATATGAAAGTCTCCATCTGGGTATGGAAAGTGTAGGGAGGGTGCCAGTCTAACCTCTTTGGGAAAGGAGTTCCAGAGCCTGGGGCCAGCCACTGAAAAGGCAGCATCTCCTGTGTCCCCATCCAATGTACCTGTGAGGATGGTGAGACAGAGAGAAGGGCCTCCCCAGATGAGTTCAAAACACAGACAGGTTCATATGGGAGAATATGGCCCTTTAGCTATTCTATACATCTTGTGGCGGGGGGGGGGGTGTTCTTGAAGTGCAAGGTGACAGAAACTAGTTGCTATGGGAGCAGAACCCTCTCCTTGACATCTCTTCCATGTGTGTTTGACTTGGCATAGGAAAGATGAGACCAGCACAATCTGCAGCTCCAGAGAATAGGACAAAGAGCAATGGATTCAAACTATAGGAAAAAAAGATTCTACCTCAACCTCCTGACAGCAAGATCTTGTTGACAGTGGAACATACTCCCTTGGAGAGTGGTGATGTCTCCTTCTCTGGAGGTTTTTAAATAAGAGGCTGGATGGCCATCTGTCAGGGGTGCTTTGATTGTGTGCTTATGCATAACAGAATGGTATTGAACTGGATGGCCCTTGAGATATCTTCCAACTTTTTGATTCTATGAAAATAGTTCAGAACCTTTCCCTTGTGCCATTTCCCACTGCTACTGACTTCCATTGCTTCCTCCCCTCCCCTGCTTTTATTTCTGGGGCCTGGAAAATGGGCCAATGCCATCAGGTTCTGCATAGCGCCTCCTGTTACTATTGGTGGCCAGGGGTTTAGCTTTATGAAAGTCTTCGTGGTTTCTGTGAGCAAAAGTAAAGAGACCACATAGTGGGGAGCTTCCTAGAAGAGTGGGGGAAATTCATCCCTCAACTTCCATCAGAGTAGTGAAAGGAGGAAGCACTACTCTTCTTCACTGGGGCATGATGTGAATCAAAGCATGATCCTGAAAGTGCCTCCTCCTTGCCCAAATTGTGCAGATGCTATCACCTATGGAATGCTGCCGCCACAGAAAAACTAAGAGGATGATGAGAGCATTACAGAATGTGTGTTGATCCTGAAAATAGCCCTTTTTATGTATGCAATGAAGGATACTGCATTTTATAAGCTAAAGGTTTCCAAGACATGCAGAGGAAGAAGAAAAAAAGACAAATTAACCATCATTTCAAAGAAAAAGAAAAAAAGAAAGAAAAAAAAAGAGGGTATCTTCCCATGACCTCTTTAGGTTATTTCCATTAGCAACAATGCCTTCCATCAATGTCCAATTTCTCATTCTCTTTCTTTTAAAAAGCACTGCATTGCAGCACTTAAATCTTCACAGATGCTCTTCAAACTACAGGAATTTTTCAGCTGGTGTAGAAACGGTTCAGCTGTTTAGGAAAAACAGAAATTATTGTTTAGAGCTAATATTCTAGGTGAAGTCCAACCTTACATGGATAAACCTGTAGTCATGTGAAGGGACTTTTCCTTTCCTTTCCTCTCCTCTCTGCTAGAGTCTCTTGGGCCCCCTCTTCTCTATAATCTGCTTCAGAGTCCCCTGCTTGGAAAGTTACTTTTAGAAATGGATATAATGGCATGCAGAAGCCATTCATAATGGAGCAATACTGACTGGATGATGTTCCAAGTTGCATCCTGCTACTGCTCAGTTCTGCATATCTTCAGAATTTCGTTATATTTATTCATGTTAAAAGTAATTTTTAAAGCTCCTTGCTTTAAACTCTCCCTGTTCCACTGAGAGAAGGCGTTCTAATGGGTAGGGGAAAATAACTGAATGCCACCTTATGCTGCTGAGGCTCTTAAATCATTCTGTACTCTTGCATTTTCCTTGGCTTTTGTTTAAACTGAATGACAATGTTAACTCTGGATGATCTGTCCCTCCACAATGGGCAGTGTGACATATTTTCATTCAAAACTGTTTAAACAATTCACACACTGTATTTTATAAACAGTTGAGTTCCTATGGAGAACCAAACATTCCAGTGTGTCTCAGAGTGTTATTTATGATAATAGGAAATTGTCTGCCTATTACCCATATCTCCTGTCTCCATCATGAAGGTTCTGTTTAACACCACAGTCCTATATATTGGCTTAGATTCATTTGTTACTCCCAACTAGAGTAGTCATAATGAATGAATGGAACTTGCATGGGTGTTAAATTATCATGTTGTCATCGATTCAGTGGGTCTGTCCTTTATTTAGAACTAACAAGATGATGCAGGGCATTGTCTCCTCTATGTGTCAGATCTACTTAGTTCAATTAGGCTTTCTTAGGATGATAGCCCAAAAGATTTAATACAATGGCATGTTAAAGAATATGGCAGCATCTGTTAGAATGAACCTGTGCTTCAGCATATGGAAACGTTTAGACCACAAACACTTTTGGTGAAACCATGGACTTTTTGAGAGAATTTCCCCCCATTTGGTTACGATAGCTTTCTGGTCCTCATAAATTTTCTTTTGACAGCATGCTATCCTCTTGTTATGTTGTTGCCTCAGAGGCTAAGTAATGGTATCAAGATATCATGACATTGAGGCTGTTGGAATAAGCAGATCTATCCTTCCTTAAAGTTTCTCACTTCACCAATAGAAATGTAACCCACCCAACTCCTCATCCACCCCAGACAGAGAGAGAAGCGAGAGAAGGAGAAAGAGAGCAGTTTGTTACTCACCTATAAAAAGGCATGACAGAGCATTTGTCAAAATCATGGGGCATGTACTCTTTAAAGTAACTTTTACAAACCTTTATTGAGCTTGGTTTGTCCTGATTGTCTCCTTCTGGGGCAATGATGGTGGGCATGTACTGCTGTTCTCTGTCCAACTATATGAAGTTGTGGAGAATGGCTAGTGATTCAGGAAAGTGAAAATAATAATCTGTAAGAAACAAACCAGCCATGAGCACAAGTTCTTGGAACTGGCAGCAAAAACAAAAGGAACAGGGACGTTTGTGGGAATGCTTGCTTGTGCTACAGACAGTAGTAGCTGTGGCTTCCATGTCAGTGTGAACCTACTCTGGATTTTAGTCTAAACTTTAAAGAAGCTATCCCAGCCACTGAGCATATTTTGGGGACAGGTTTTGTGCCTATTAGAGGGCCAACAACTAAGCAGCAGCTTCCTCTTGCTCTTCCCTACATGCTGGCAGTGCTCTGCACTGCCCAAACATTTACTCTGCCTGGTTTCTCTCAATGCTCCAGAACATGCTTTGTGAAAGTATGAGGGGGAACCTAAAAGGAGTGAAAAGGGACCCCATTCCTCAGAATTCTGCGATGGAAGCAGTTTCGTCAGGTGGAATGTTAGTCCTGGTTTCTGCAGAACATGAGGCCATTGACTTTCATTTAAACTATGTATCAGAGTTTGTGATTTCAGTAGATGCAAACTTGTCGTGCATTTGACTTACCAAGACAGAAGAAAACTTTCGAGTCCTGCCCTCTGGCTGCTGACTGCAAGCTCTTAAACTGAGTCACTCTCTCATTACTCTGCCAATGCCAAGCAGTTCCACAAGCTCAGTGACACTCATCACTGGAGCTCTTGGCTGCCCTGTCCAGTCATCCTTCTATGATTTCCTGACTCTGCATTATCTACATATTCCTCTAGTTTAGGATATCACTAAAATCCAGATCCAGTTTGAAACAGCTGTATGCAAGTTAAATCTGCAACAAAATGGAGGGTTGTTGTCCTGAGTTCTAGTCACCCCGTTCCCTAACTCCTTTTCCAACTTCCCATCCGAATAGCAATTCAGCACTCCGTGACTATTAAGCATATTCAGTCCAATGGGGATTGCTTTTGAGCGGCTTGTTTTCCTCAAGTTTTATTATTGTTATTGTTGCTAGTATTTCTGCAAACCTTGGCTGTGACTTGGCAACGTTGTGAAGAGTTACTTCCTGATGGGGAAAGAAAGGCCTTTCTTGGGTTTAAAAAAGTATGGTGGGCCAAAATGTGGGGAAATTGTCCCCCAAATTCTTAGACAGTATTGAGGGCATTGGAGTAAAAATTGAAAAGGGGTTGGTGGAAGCAGTGGGGTGGCCCTCCAAGGTCCCCTGGGGGAGTGGAAATGTGGCTAGACAACCCCTGATAGTTGGCACCTTCTATTTTGCACCTTCTTCATAACACAATAAAAGTATGAGATGTTAGAAGTGATCACTGGCCATTCTGGCTGGGGGATCCTGGGAGTTACAGTCAGAAATAGTTCCCCAAGTTCTGTTCATTCATATGTTTGTTCTATCCAGTGCATGCATCATTCTACCAACCCATCTTCACAAAGAAACTGCAAAAAATGTACAAAACTCTTGCTCACATAGGCATTTCATATATATCATTCCCTACTGTTCACATACATAACTATATGTAATTTTTGAGCTGCAAACTGGACCACAGCATTCAAAGATGTGCAGAAACTGAAGCATGGATATTCTGACCCATATGTTAGCCTGGGAAGTGTGAATTAGGTCAATTGCCTTCAAAATGCAGAGCAACCAAAAACTCCACGATGACAATCCCGCAGCATAATGGTCAATAGCTGCTGGGAGCTTCTGCAATCCCTTTTATTGCCTTCTAAGCCAGCAATTATCATCACATCACGATGGTAGCAAACTTAGTACATGTGTGTGGGGAGAGGAGGGCTTTTGGAAAGGACATTCTTTTCTCTGTCCTGCATTTGTTGCTTAGAGGTTTATATTTGTAAACCCAAGTTGTAGTCCTATCAAGAGAAAGTTAGCAAATGCCTCTTTCTATCCAATCCCTTCATGCCATGCACCAGTGGGAAACCTTTTTTAAAGGGAAGAGAAGCGGTGGTCTTACAACTGGTGTTGAATTCAGATGCTCATCAGCCCCAGCTAGAAGCCCAGTGGTCATGGTGATGGGACTTATGCTTAAGCAATATCTAGTGGGCCTAAGTACAGCCATCCTACAGCCCTTAGACATGCTAACTAAGAAGCTTCCCAAATCCATAGCTGTTCCTGATGGAACAGGTGTTTTCCAACACCTAGATTGTTCTGATATCGCCTTTCCTGTCTCAAAATTATTGCTTCTTAGGTAGAATATCACACTCAGTCACCTGAGAGTAAATCACAATTGGAACTCCACAGGTCAGGGCTAGGAATCAAACACTCTATGGATCACATGTGGCTCTTGGAATATCCACTGAGTCATCCATCCTGCTCCCAAATTTCATTGACTAAGACATGTTTTCTTAAAACAACAACAACAACAACAAAAGAACAGCTGTAGCTGCTCTTAGAGGCTTAAAAATGCTGGATCCCCCTCAGCACAGTCACAAAAACAACCAGACGTAACCCCTCATCATTTCTGCTCACCCAAAATGGTAGCCATGGCAGGGTACTGTAGGCCTCCACGCACCAGAGTATGCCCAAGCATAGCAATAGTTCAGTTTTTCTAGCAAGAAGTCTACTTATTTCTAACTATATCTCTAACTGGGATCACAGAGCCAGAAGCCCAGAGCTGTTCTGTGCTGAGCAATGCACTGAAGCATTTCTCGCTCTCAGCGCTGCCTAACCAATTAGCCTGCCTGAAGGGAGTTCCCCGCCCTTTGCCTCCTTCAGAAATAACTTTAGCACTTATATAATAACTGTTGGTCCAAAGCATGTAATTTCTCATGCATTTCTTATGAGTGATTCATTCACATGTCACATTTTACTCCACCATTACTTTACAAGATTATTAAGTGGGGATTTATTATTGTTATATAATGATGAAATATCTATAATAAACACTGCATTGCTTTCTATGGCAACCCCTGGGTGTACATTACAGTATTAGCTCTTCCCCTCCAGAAGAAGTCTAGGATATACTCTCTCTCTCTCTCTCTGTTTCTTTCTCCAACAATTTCACTGATCTGCCTTCACCAAATACTTCACTTGCAATTTATCAAGCAGTGTAGGTCACTGGTTTTCCAAGGTTCATTGACTGGAAAACCAGCAATGGCGGTCAAGCTTCCTTTTACAGCAGGTGGCTGACCTCTGTTGCAAATCTGCATTGCAGGGGAAAGTTATATGGATTGTTTGATGAACTCTCAACTGATGGAGAGACACATTGAGATGCCATGAACATGGGCTAAAATGCCATTTCAGTCATTATTCATTGCAAAATTGTAATCACACATACCATGTGGTGCAGAAACACATACCCCAATGCATACACAACAAGAAGATATAGTCCTTCTTTCTTTCTTCACACAAGTACAACTGTTTGGAAAATAAGCAAAAATACTGAAAAGTTTTAGAGTAGAGATAGGAAACCTGTAGCTTTCTAGATACTCAACAACCTCAGTCATTGTAGAATATGGTCACAGATGATGGGAAGTGTGGTCTGACAACATTTAATGTGCCTTAGGTGAGGACTCAGTTCTATCTCACATGGCCCGCATTTCTTTCCTTTGCTTTTATTTAAAACTGTAATTTTCACAAGCCACAATTAGCAGTTTAATTTACACTGGATCACTTCTGAAAGTAGGACCTATCTGGGTTAAATAATTTCCAGCATATACATTTTGCTTAAGAACATGAGAACTGCCTTTCTGGATCAGGCTGAAATCACACTTTGTTCAGCATGGGATGCAAAAAAATCTTAAAATAAAATAAAATAAAATAAAATAGCAGCCTTTTGACTTGGGGAGCCGCCAGAAATTAGCTGTTGGCCCATCAATGACCTATGATCTACTTTGTAGTGAACCCTGCCCTAAAATGACTTCTAGAATCTTCTGCAGCATACAGAAGATGCTCATTAATGCCTTTGTCTGTCAGTAAGGAAGATTCTCGTTGACTTGCAGACTGAGGAGTCCCCCCTGGCATGACTGTGCTGGCCTATGGAAGTTATACTCCTAAAAAGGGACTTTTTCAAGCTCTCCTTAATTCAGTGGCTCACATGGTTTGGCACATGGGTAGGATAAGTTTCTAACTGTGATTGTTTAAGCTGCCATTCCAGAGTAGAAACTTTTTTGTTATATTGATCCCTAGGAAAGCTGACCTTCCACAGCCTCCTTGTAAATGTTTTTTACTGTTCCACTTCCACAACCATATATAGGAAATAGAAATATAATGGTATGGTCAATCCTAATTTTATTATTCAGTGATACAGGTATATCTTGACACTTCAGGGTCTTTTCTAGTCCCTTCATTGCTGCTATTCCAAATCATAGTCCTCTGATTTCTTGACTGCAGTACCCATTCTGATTAATGACTGAGCCAAGATGTGGAAAATTATTTCAGTGTCTTAATTGTCTACTTTAAAGTGCTCACTATTTTTGTTTTCTTGATGTTCAACTCTAAATCTGCCTTTGCACTTTCTTCCTTGATTTTCTTCTGTAAGTGTTTCAAGTCTTTGCTATTTTCTGCTAGTAGTATGGTGTCATCTGCATATCTTAAATAGCTAGTGTTCCTTCCTCCAATTTTCACCCCTCCTTTCTGTCAGTCAAATCCTACTTTCCATATGAAATGTTCAGCATACAAGATAAACAGATAAGGTAATTAAATGCAGTCGTGCTTGACCCCCTTGCCAACTTGAAACCATTCTGTTTCTTTATATTCTGTCCTGCCTGTAATCTCTTATCCTGAGTAGAGGTTATACATCATGTCTTATGCACCAGTCAGCAAGTGTCCCAGGAACCAGAAGTTAGAATACAAGAGCTATTTATTCAGTCCAGGTCAATCACAGAGTATCCAGCAGGCTGGTCCAGAGGTCATTCAGCAAGTTAATAGTTCAGATAAACAAAGTCAACAAAAAGTGAAATAGGATCATAAATCATAGCCAGTCTAAAGTCAAAAACACAAGCATTGGATGGAAAGTACTGCTAGTAGCCAAGAAAGGTGCGTTAAAAGCAACAACATGTCAGGGAGTGGCTAGTAGATTTATAGGCAGCTGTTTCAAGACCCCAGGTTCCTAATTAGATCAATTCCTATTTAATAACTCTGACAGCTGCACAATCTCTCATTGAAGTTTATCGCATGGGGGTTAAACTGCTCCCCAGCGCGTTCTAACGGGGGTGAGCGGGGGCGCGCACGGAACGCGATGGGCACCGGTTGGGGCCCAAAACGCGACTTTATCGCACGGGGGGATGACGACGACGACGACGCGCGTTCCCATCGCGTCCCAATTCGGTTCCAGAGGGCGCCATTTCTGGGGACGCTTTGAAACAGTTCCCAGAAATGGCGCCCTCTGGAACCGAATTGGGACGCGATGGGAACGCGCGGCGGCGGTGGCCCCCCGTGCGATAAAGTCGCATTTTGGGCCCCATCCGGTGCCCATCGCGTTCCGTGCGCGCCCCCGCTCGCCCCCGTTAGAACGCGCTGGGGAGCGGTTTAACCCCCATCCGATAAACTCTTTTGTCTCATGAATTATGGCAATTGATCTTCAGGACCTGCAGCCTCCTGCTGGGTAGCAGGACCCTCCTTTGGTTCAACCCTCAGTTCCTGGCAATCTGCTTCTTCATTACTGTCTGAATGGTCTGACTCTAGAGCAGTAGTTCCCAAATTTTGGTTCTCCATATGTTTTGGACTTCAACTTCTAGAAGCCCCAGGCATCTTGTCAGGAGTTCTGGGGGTTGAAGTCCAGGACCAAAGTTTAAGAATCACTGCTCTACAGGGTAAGTTATGATACAGCAGAACAATCAAATGGTGTGGCACACCCATTTCTTTAAGAGCAATCCATAGTTTTTCATGATCTACATAATCAAAAGCTTTGCTGTAATCTATAAAGCACAGGCTGATATATTCTGAAATTCTTTGGTGTGCTCTCCTTGTGTTGATACTTTTATAGTCCCAATAAAAGAAATTAACCATCTCTGATTTTTGTTTTGGGAACACATGACTACTTTTTAAATTTTCTTCTAGTACTGTGAGCCAGCATAGTGTAGTGGTTTGAGCATTGGACTGCATCTCTGGAGGCCAGGGTTTGAATCCCCACTCAGCCAAGGAAACCCGCTGGATAAGCCACATTCTCTCAGCCACAGTGGACAGCAAAGACAAACTCTTTCTGAACAAATCTTGTCAAGAATATCCTGTGATAGGTTCACCTTAGGGCTGTGATAAGTAAAAGAACCCAAACAAACTTGAAGGTATATAACAACAACAACTGGTATCATGATGGCTTCTAGAATTTATGCGTCATCTTTTCTGAAATATTCTGTAACTCTTCATGATTACTGTCTGATAATTTTGTTGTTGTTATATGTCTTGAAGACATTTTCAGCTTATAGCAACCTTAACAGGGTCATGACATGATTTGTTCAGAGAGGTTTGCCTTTGCCTTCCTCTGAGGCTGAGAGTATGTGACTTGCTCAAGCTCACCCAATGAGTTTCTGTGCTCAAGCGAGAGACTGAAGTCTGTTCTCAAGAGACATGGTCCAACTCTCAAACTGCTGTACAACAGTGGCTCTTGTCCTGAGAATTACTCAACTCCTATCAGAGGAAATAGTTGTTTCTGTGATTAGTGGCAGTAGTGCCTTTTCCTTCACTATATGCTACATCCAAGTGTGTGGGAGAGGTGTGTCGACACTTTTAAAAAGATAAGAGCTGCACAGTATTGAGAAATTGGCTCTATTTTCTTAAAAGTCCCCTGCAAGCTTATTGCATATTGCCAATGGAAAGCAGTGAAATGAATTTATCCAAGATAGGCTTTTGCTGTAGGAGTTCCATTGCAGCAAAACATCCAGGGACCTCGTGTGCAAAATGTTGCTGAAATATGAATGTCATCTGTACTAAGAGGCAGCACTGACGAATGTGTGCAGATTTTCTTATGGAATCACATTCCACAGACGCTTGTTGTATCTCCAGTGTCAGAGTCAGATTGTATTAGGATTGCCAGATCCTTCTTTATGTACAGTCAGCTTTCCTGGGAAATCTGTAAGTCTTCATGTAATATTTAATCAATTTATCTGACTTCAGAGAAGACATGTGCCTATGGATGCCCAGATCTTTTCTGGAAGGATGATTAACATTTCACGGGGACATGCTCTGATCTCCACTGTATTCTTCTGTATGTTCCCTTAGCCCTGCCCCCTTTCCAAAGTGTTACTCACCAGTGAAAGGGATAATCCAAGGGAGGGAACTGGCTGGGCCCTAGGTCTCAACTGGAGGTTCCTGACCAGCCCTAACAGGGTCCTGGGAAGCCCCTCTCCAAGTCCCACGTCTCTTTGAAAGCACACATTTCTGGTGTGGGGAAACTCTCCCATGAGGACAAGTGGCATATGTGGAAAACTCACTGTTACCTCTGGCCACTGTTTGCAGCTAAATGTTTAAAAAGAAGTTGTGGAGCTGCACTTTTGACCTTTACTCCTTGATGATGCATTCCTCCCACCACCCTTGTATTAGCATGAACATCTGAGGTAGGGAAGGCTCCATATGTATGCCTCTAGGTGGGAATGTTGACCCAAGTTCAAGAACCCCAGTTGCTCCACCTTGAAGTATCCAAGGAATACACATAAAAGGCTTCTGTGTCCCTAATTGCTGGGTGACTAAAGGCTTGAAGAGATCGGCAAAATACACTGGCTTCGGGGTTGCATGGGGGCATGGAATATGCAGGTGTATGCCCTGATGCCACCCCCAAGCTGGCGTCATGCTGCCCTCTGAACACACAGTGGGTGGCATTAGTATTTCTATGGTGTGGCATTTACATGCACCGCACTGCAGAAATGCTGAAAAGCCATGCCGGTGGCAGCAAAAGTGCCTTTTTTCTGGGGCAAAAAGGAGCACCATTTTGCAGCTTCTTTTTGCACTGGAAAAATGCCGGATTGGGGCCATGGCATGTGGTTGCTTCAGCCCTGATCTGGTAATCATAGGTGCAGCATCAAGCCGCCCCTTTAGGGTAATCTGTTTTGGCCTTTAGTCTGGTTTCAGATATGTTCCTGTCTTCTGGAAATGACCTCACCATTCCATACAGGGAAGCCAACTGGACTAGAATTTGAAGCTTACTGCAACACAGTCAGTGAGAGAAGTCTTCCAGTACATTTGAGAAAAACAGGCTTGTTTAGAACATATGGTTGTGTCATCCAAGCAGGAGACATAGCCCAGGACCATGGTGGTGGTGGTCATGAGCTGCCACTGCAACTCTCCGGTATCTGTCACCTGAGGTAGTTCCCTCATTCTACCTAACATTAGTGCCAACCTTGATGCTAATATATAGACAGCTGGGCTGGGAAGAAGGTGCACAGTGGCCAGTAACTATATCAGTCAGAAGATTCTGGGAGCCACAGTCCAAAAAGGTAATCTTTCCAAGCTTTGTCTTTGAGACATGAAACAGGACTGCCAGAGAAGATGGGGGTAGGGGAACTATGAATTTGATAAGCAGCAGCTAGTGCTGAGCTGTATTTCCACATCCTAAAATAGAATTTCCAGCAGAAGTACTGTTGGATAGATGGCTACAATGTTTCAAATGTGATGCACAAATTCCCTCTCCTTGCTAATAAACACAAGGCCAGCCACGTTCTAACCAGAGGTATGCAGCATTCTGGCATCCGTTCTAAAGAGCAACACATGTGCACACACATCTACAGCAGGAATAAGAAATATGGCATTATTAGTATTCAGGTATTATTGAACTACTGTACAATTCTCATCTGCTCTAGCCTGCATAGTCACTGGTGAGGGATGGTGGCAGCTGCAGTCCTGAAACATCCAGAAGGCTTCACAGTCACAATCATGAATGGAGAGTGCTTCACACTGGCTTTGTCTGACTGGCACAGGATCAAATCCTTGATGATATATGCTAAACCTCTGCATTGTTCTTGTTGATGTTTTGGGTATTTGCACTATTTAAAATAGGCTTGTGTATTTAACATAATTTGGCAGCCAGACAATGCATTCTGCAGGCAAGGGAAACATCTCCAAATGGAGGCTGTCAGTAGTTTTTAAGGATTTCACTTTGGGCCACTGCATCAGCACCCCCTTTATATGTGTTATACCTTTTCCCTGAAGCCATGTCTCTCCAGAATCAAAGGGTTATAATGCTTGCTTAGTGCAATATTTTGATTCTCTGCCTTTTTTGGTGATTCATTAGTATGCAGAAGATATGAGCATATGGGCAAACTCAGAAGATAGAAGCACTCTTTGTATTCTTATACCACAGTTCCATTTGCCTTTTGAATGACAAATGTCTCTTCAGTAGCTCACCTGTTTGTCAACTGCTAGTCTTTGTCCCTCTGGTTTTGTCCTCCTCCGTCTGGGATCCCTGCCATGCTATGCACCAGTTCTACTGCTTCTTTGACAATTATAGCTGCTGTTTTTCTCCTCCCTCCCTCCCTCCTCTCTGGATCTCAGTCTCTCTCCCTTTCTGCCTCCTACATGGCACAGAGAATGTATCTACAAGAGAAAGAAATTCTCCCACACACCAGTGAAAGAACACACTTGCTGCCAAAGGACCCATCCAAAGCACTACATGAGCATCTGGATTTGTTTTAAAATGTGTATCTTAACTCTCCTCTTAAAATGTTATCTTAACTCCTGTGTAATGGAGGCTACACAATAGTTACAAGCCTATACTACACATGTATGTGTCTGCAGTAGCAATAACAAGTACATTTCTATACTGCTTATCAGTGACTTAAGCACTCCCTAAGCGGTTTACAAAGTGTAAGCTAATTGCCCCCAACAAGCTGGGTACTCATTTTTGTGACCTCAGAAGGATGCAAGCCTGAGTCGAGCTTGAACCCTTTCACTGGTATTGAATTCGCAACCTTATGGTTTGTGAGTGAATGGCTGCAGTACAGGCATTTAACCACTGCATCATCAGGGCTCTCTATGTGTATTCAAGTTGCTTGTTCACTTATGGCAACCCCATGAATTTAATAGGATACATAGGCTATACTATACAATACTATAATATATTCTGTATAATAGAGTGGTTTGAATGTTGTGAGAACTCTGGGAAACCAGGGCTTGAATCTGCGCTTAGCTATGGAAACCCACTGGGTAACCTTGGGCAAATCACATTCTCTCAGCTGTAGAGGAAAGCAATGGAAAACTCCCTCTGAATAAAGTTTATCAAGAAAACCCTGAGATGGTGTTGCCATAATTTGCTGCTGACTTGAAGGCACATAAAAATAACAATAACAACCTGTAACATGCAAGCCTCTACTACTTAGGCATTATACATAAATTTATATAAAAGTTGAAAAACCACAAGAGAATAACAAAGAAGCCCATGGCACCCTAAGATAAACATGTTTTATTTGGGATAATAAATGCCAAAGAAACATGTTAGTTTTCAGATGTCACAAAGTTCCCAATTCCCTGGAAATGAGTGAGAATGTAATCCTTTAATTTGTAATGTCTACAGGTTTGTGGCCAAAATGTTTTGGCATTATATCTGGTTTGCCGCATATATAATTTACTGGCAGACCAGTCTACCAAGCAGGGAAAAACCAGAAGATTTGGATGCAACAGCAACAGAAGATATCTTACATTTAAATCCCCTTCTATATTTATTGGCTGGTCACAGTGATGTTGTGTCTGCAACCTCCTGCAGGAATGAATGAGGAATTTAATTTCCAAATACATTTTCCTGTCTTGAAGCGATGAACTTGCATGGAAAAACCAACAGCTTCTAATTTTAGATGGTTCTGATTCTATTACCATTCTCCAAGTGAGTGCCCCCTCCCATTGCTTGCTTAGCCAAAGACTTCAGAAGTTTTCACACATGAATTCTGATTCATAGTCCAATGCAGCATAGTGTTTAAGTCATAAAGATGCACAAAAGTCATAGCCATTTGCATTCACAGCTGTATTATGAAATGGGTGTTTTAGTCCTAAGTCTGCACAAAACACTTTCTTCCTAAAGTGAGGTAACCTTCTGCAGTTAAACCTGGTATAACTGCATTTAGCAAGAGCAAGGGGATGCTTTTACCTCAAAGTTTTAATAAATGATAGATATGCAGCTGCTGTGAGAAAGCTCTTTTATGTACAGATGACACACCAGAAATATTTCTTGGTTAAGGCAAATGTGTAGCAGCAAGCTATTCACTACTCTTCTCAATCTCTGAGCTTTACAAGTAAGAAACTGTCTTTCCAAATTAGGGAAAATGCTGAATACTAGTAAAAAGAACACACAGCTTGAAATAGATCCCTTCTGCAAACATCCAGGTCCCCAACCTTGGTATCCACTGGAATACAAAAACAATTCATTTACCCCAAAGCAAGTTAAAACTTTGCAATTCAAGATTTTAAATGATTCCAGCATTTGTATGTTTAATAGACAACAGTGACAACAAACTGCAGGACACAATCATCACTGAAATAGTTGCACAAACAGAGGATGTAAAAATATCCCCAACAACTATAGTAAAACTGAGGGATGAACACAGCAAGCCTTCGGTGTAAGAGCTTTTTCTTCTAGGGGACTGAACAGACCACCCCTTTCAATGCTGGATCATGCCACAGCCCTGATCTGGCTTTCTTATGGTGCAAAAAGGAGCTGCAAAAGTGACTCTTTTTTGCACCATGGAAAGGGCACCGTAGCTGCCAGTGCTGCAGCTTTTGGTGCTCCTTTGGTGCTGCGTCATCTAGACACAGTGCCAGAGGAGCACCATGATGTTGCTCACTGTGTGGTGGGGCGTGCGGCATCACACCAGCATGGAAATGGAGTCAGGGCAGATGTTGTGCAGATGCCACCCCCCACTCCTCCCCCATGCTGGCCTTTGATGCCAGTCTGTACAGCCCCTAAGTCTCTTGTCTTAATTCCTAAAACAAGAGCAGGACAAATTGGAGTTTGGAAGGTTATTTTTAAGAAGAATAAGGACATGCTAAAGCCATCTATGAGAATCTGCATGGTGAGTGGTTTGAGCATTGGACTATGATTCTAGACACCAGGGTTTGATTTCCCAGTTGACCAAGAAAGCCCACTGGGTGACCTTGGGTGAATCACACGCTCTCAACCACAGAAAATGCCATGACAGGTTCACCTTAGGGTTGCTGTAAATTGGAAATGACATGAAGGCATGTAACAACACAAAGTAGGAAGTAGATGATGTTATGGGACTCACCAAATTATAGCACAAATTCCCCATCCAGATTCAGCTACAACAGAAATTGCTTCCATTTTTTTTCTTTCCCAACTTCCCCCTGCATCCTACCACTTTGTTCCTATTGTTCCTGCTCTTTTATTTTCTCTGTCCTGACTGCCTACAATTTTGCATCTGCTCCTCTTCTCTCTTTCTTCCCAATGCCCCAGGGAACTGACCTGTTATTTCACTGATCTCTTGCTCAGAGAATATGAAGGGAATGGCTTCACAGACTGGCTAGTGGGGAGGGAGACAGGTGGGAGAGCAAAAATGAGAGCAATATTTTCTTTTTTAGATGTTTCCTCTGAACTTTCTTTTTTATTTTCTTTTATTGATATTTAACAACAGTACAATCTCAGTATTGCAATAATTCACCCCCTTGTTACAAACAACCCAAAGCCATTGCTCCTCTAATTCATAGTACACATTAGAAATACCACTCTGCTAAAACTCGTACAACTGCAATTTTCATTCTGTTTCTTTACATCTTATTAATCTACTTATTGATCCAAAATTTAACTTATTCATTGGTTTAAATTCACCATTACTTTGACACATAAAAGTAACAAACGGTTTCCATGTGATATAGGTTAACATCTCTGATAGGGCTATATCCTGTTTAACCAATTCTTAATTGACAAATTTTGTAATTTCTTCCATGTTTTGACAATTTCTAGTCTTCTTACACATAACATACATGATATGAGGTCTTTATGTGATAAATCCTTATTCTTCCTTTCAAACAGAGGTATCTTCTGAACTTCAAGGAGGAAGATACAAGGAAAAATTGAGTGGTGGCTTCCATGTCAATGTGACAGTAATTCTGCTTAAGGTTTTAATCTCAGATTTTAAAAGAGCAATCCAGGGTGCTACACCCTAAACGTCAGATAGGTTCTACACTTTGGAGAACTCCCATAAAGTTTAGATTAAAACTTGGATTCACTACCCCATTGAATTTGGCACCATCAGCCACCAGTATTTTAGTGATTTGCTAATCATCCAGAAGGTATGGGAGACCACTGGGATTACAGTTTGCTTGCATGAGCAGGATGGATTCTGGGGCAGGTACAAAATTTGGGGGATAATTCTGAATAGCTAGAATCAATATACAGTTGGCCCTCCACATTTGCAACTTTGATTTTTGCAGATTTGATTATTCCCAGATTTGATTATATGTTCTCTCTAAAACATTCTAAATCCTCCATCTTAATTCTGTGGAGAATTTCCACCAGAAGTCACAATGGAGGACCTTGAGATTCCTATAGAGAATAATTCTCTGGGCATTTGTAGTTCCTCCAGCACAATTCTATGGTCAACTTCCAGCAGATGTTGACCATACAAGTTGCGCTAGAGGATCTAAAGATTCGCAGATAAGTTTTTTCTCAGGTTAAAAAACGTGTTGGTTTTTTGTATTTGCAGTTTTTCCACTTTCATAAGAATCCTGCACCCCAACCCTAGCAAATGAATTCTAAGAACACAATGAGACCCTAGCTGAATCAGACTGAAGCTCAAGAATACACTTGCCAAAATAGTTACTGTTACTATGCAAGGGTCCTCAAAGTACTTATAATTGTACTTACAGATTTAAAGTAATGGTCTTTTCTCATTCTTTCTTAGTTCCATAACTAGAATAATTACTTTTTGCTTTATGAGAAATACAAAACAAAATATCAGCACAGTCACATACATTCTGGACCAGGCATGACATTTCTTGACAGCTTGATCTGAGAGGGATAAAATAAACTTAAGAGATCCAGAAACCCATGCCACCTATCTACTGCAAAGAATAGTATTTAAATCTGAAGGCATGTAGACACTAATAGCATAAAAACAGCTTGTCAGCCAATCACACCTCGATCAAACATTTATGCACCAAAAATAGGTTAGCAGGAAGGGCATATTGCTAGATACAGTTTGCTTGAGAGATACTGTAAGAGGTACCTTTTGGGAAGGCGGTTAGCTCCAATAAAATGGATGTAAAGGAGATTGAGTTGAATGCTAATCAGCAGCACAACATTTGCACCTAGAGGCACTCAAAATATCACAGTGAGAGAATTTTCCTTCAGGAGAAAGAGCCAGCATTGGCAAAGGTGCTCCAAGAGAGCTGGAACTCAGATCAGCAATGCAGTACACAAAGACAAGCAGCCAAAGAGGAGAGCTAAAAATACAGTAAAGATGCTGCTGCCACAAAATCGTCCCTTCCATTTCAGAATGTGTGTCATGTTAGGGGTTGACTGGGGGAGGGAGGCAGGACTGGTTGGGTGGGGGCAGCATGGAAAATGAAAAACACAGAATTGCTGCTAGGTGCTTACTAAATATGAGCAGGGTACAGAACGTTTGCAGAAAGCTACAGGCAATCCTATTGTTTATGCTTCAGTTGAATGGCCCAGCTAGCCAATAATGAAAAAGGGGGTTGGGGAAATGGGAGAATAAAGGGGGGGGGGGCTATGAAAATAACCAGCTGATTTGTAGTAGGCAATACCTATGCCCATCTAACTCAGTGTGGTTTATATCACAGTTTGGAAATGTTCCTATTTAGAGTGGAGCTCCCAGAATCCCCCAGACAGCATGTTCTCATGCTTTTTTCATAGGGCCTCTCCGGCTTTCTTACTCCATACAATTGAGTCTTCTCAAAAGACTGTTTCAAAGATTTTGGCCTCTATACCCAAAAAGGCTTTTGTTGGGATTTGTAAGCATACCTGTGTGTGTGTGTGTGTGTGTGTGTGTGTGCTTCTGAAATAGGATGGGCCCCATGCCATGTGGCGTAGAATGTCAGAATTTTACATTATCAAACTATGGCATTGTTCTGAGTTTCAAAAGACAAAACCAGAGCAGTGTCTCCTGGGAAGAAGTCATTGTTTAATTAGTGAATTTTAGATCTTGGAGTTTGTTATCTTATGGCATAGCTTCTTTTTTATGTTTACATGGACTGGATCCACCTTCTTTTCTACTGGCAGAAGAAATGGCCGTGGGTGGCTTTCATGTCAATGAGGAGGTAAATCTGCTTCAGATTTGGATCTAAAATGTACAGCAGCTATCTGAAGTGTTGAAACCCTCCCCCCCCCCCCATAGACTCAGCATCTTGGACAGTTTTAGTTTAGAGTAAAGACTGCAAGCCCTTGAAGATGGTGAAAGAAGCTCTGTAGAAGTCCTATATTCTTTCAGCTTTAATATTTAGAGAGAGACTAGTATATTAGCCAACTGCAGTTGGTCTCATTCAAAAATTAGAGCATGCATGATAGCATTTTGGGGGACTTTATACATTAGGAACATTATTCACACCAGAGTGTAGCATCAAGAGGTGAGTCAGCACTGCAGCTATTGCACAGGCATTGGAGATGATGACTGAATAATCACATTGACAGCTTAGCTGCCATCGGCTAAGTCAGGCCATGTATGTTCCTTCCAACTCTTTTGCAGGCTCTCCAAGCCAGCTAGAGCAGAAATATTTGGCTGCAAGCCATAGCCCATGTGCTTCAGAAAAGTCACACAAAAACGTATAATGAACTGCTCCAAAGCATGGGGATGGAGGAACCTAATATAGTAAGGCATGAGGAGTGTACATTAATGATAGATCACAGGCTAGAATATAGAAGATCCCACATTGGGATTTCCAGGTTGCTTTGATTTAAAAAGATGGCCCTCAGGTGGAACAGCTGGGAAAGCTTTTTATTTGGGATCAAGAACAGCTGTTGCCAGGGTTGGCTCCAGGTCTTGGGACCCCTGTGCAAATGCCATCTTTGGGTCCCCACCTCTGTCTGTGGGCTTTGGTAGTCTTTGCACAGCAGCAATGCCAGTAAAGGCTCTGAACAGTATTCCAAAAAGCAGGAATAGCCCCAAACACTTTGTTACTCACAGTGAAGAAAAAAATGGCTCCTCTTTTCCATTCCACATGCAAAAAGAAACTTGACTACTGGGAGAATCTCTTTCTAACACTGGTGACAGGATAGCCTCTTCCAGTGTACCAGAAAGCAGGGCACTAGATGAGGGGTGTGTGAAGCAGGCCTTGTAGTGCATACTTCTCTTCTCTCTTGGGCTATACTTTTAGCAGATATTTTAATTTGTGACGATAGATATTTGTAGTGTTAAAGATGGTTTTAGAGCTGTAGTTTGTAATTTGTGATTTTACTTGTGTTTTTATGCAAATTATTAGCCATGCGGAGCTCTTGAGGAAAAAGGGTGTAGCATAAACTGGATGGATGGACGGATGGAGAACAACTCTGTGCTGCCATCTCTCAGCATCTGTTGCCTGATGTGACTGCCTCACTCTGCCTAATGAAGCTGGTCCTTCCAAACATTACTGGGCAGATGAATCCATCTGCCATTTTATTTCCCCCCAACTGTTCTCCCCCTCTCCAGGTAAGGTTGCTTTGAGATCTAGTAAAGAATGAAAATGACAACTATACTCAACTACTCAGCATTCCTCAAAGAACTAGACTATACTTGGAAACAGTGGGCTTTGAAGGAAATAGGCACTGCTGTCATCCCTCATTGCCTCCACTAGAGCATCAGTTAAGGTTCATAAGTAACAGCACTGGTTATGAGCTATAAAGTCTTCTATGGATTAGCTCCAAGGTATCTGATCAATTGTATTTCCATGTATAAGCCTGCTTGAGCCTTGAGACCCTCATGGAGGCCCTTATTTACTTTTATCACCTTCACAGATAGGGTTAGTAGTACTCAAGGTAGGGCCCTCTAGTCTGTGGAACTCCCTTTCTAGGAAGGCTAGAATGCCCCACTTACTGCTATTCTTCCACGGGCAGGCAAAGACTTTTTTGAACTTTTTAGGCTTTTCAAACTGAAGGCTTTTAAGGTCAAGGTTTGGAAAGAGTGCTGTATTGTTTTACATCATACTTTTAAGTATATGTTTTAAATTGTTGTAATATTATTGATACTTTAGTTCTATTTTAAAGTTGACCTTTTCTATGTTTTAACTCTATTGCAAACATTTTAATCTGCAAGCTGCCTTAACAGTTTTGGGGGAAAGCGGGGAATAAACAAAGGCAGAGGAGGAGGGAGTATAATAGGATCCCCCTCATACCTGTATGTGAGTCATAGGTCAAAGGGAAAGCAAATTGAAATGACCTAAGATATTTTGCTGCCCAAAGAAGGGGAAAAGATGGTTCCCCTCTTTATTCTAGATTTAGAAGCTGATGACAGTGACAGCTGATGCTTATGTAAGTTCATGATAAAAATATAAGAAAAGTCATATTGGATCAAACCTAAGGCCTACCTAGCTCAACAGCTGCCTATGTGAAACTTGCTAACAAGACAGAAGAGCAACTGCACCCTTCTTTTCATGCTTCCCAGAAATTAATAGGAGCCCTGGTGGCACAGTGGTTAAATGCCTGTACTGCAGTCACTCACTCAAAACCATAAGGTTGCGAGTTCAATACCAGTGAAAGGGCTCAAGCTTGACTCAGGCTTGCATCCTTCCGAAGAAGTCACTAAAATGAGTACCCAGATTGTTGGGGGCAATTAACTTACAGTTGTAAACTGCTTAGACACTGTTAGTTTAGTACAAAGCAGGATATAAATGAAGCTGTTTGTTTGTTTGTTTTATATACAGAGGCACATTGACTCTGACACTGGAGGTGCTATCCAGTCAGTATGGACATACTGACTTGTAGCTGAATTTATCCATGCTAAAGTCATCCAAATTGGCAGTCATAACTAAGTGCTGTGGCTGTGAATTCACATTTTAGTTCAATTCTGTTACTCCAGCACTGGCAACAGAAGAGCATCCCCTAATATCTCTGAGGAACCACCCAGTTTAGGAGTTGGAGAATAGAGCTGTTGGCACACAGGGTTCTCTTGGAGGATAGAGGGGAATAGCTAATGGTCTTGAGAAGAACACCTGGAGGTGAGCTGCCCACTCCTGCAGAACTGGTAGCCCTCAGTCTCAAGCATCTCTCACTTAAAGACATTGCTCCAATCTGCCCAATAGCAGGGCTGGCCCTGGATGGGATTTTTAATGCACTATCTGCATCTCCAGATGAAGAGCAAAGGAGATGGCATTTGCACTGTGGAAATAACTAGTTCAGATAGACTGTTGGAAAGTGTAGATGGAACTGGCCTATCCCTCTACCCTTTCTTTCTATAATGTCTGCTCATGAAAGCCAATTGCAGTAAGGACAGTCACTATTAGTCCTTTACCATGGAAGAACAGTATATGAAGGCTGTCTGGAAACAGGAAAGGGGGAGAAGAAAAACGTGGACAAAAGGTTAAAATCAAAGGAAAGGAGTATCATGTGGTTAATTATGCAGGAGGCTAGGAGTAGGAGACTTATGGCCCTTCAGATAAGGCTAGAACATAGCTCCCATAAGTACTAATCGGTGTCACTGTTGGTCAGGCATTATAGGCATGATGGCAATTCCAGTTCAGAAATGTCCCCCATCCCTGAAGTAGACTATCAAGTACATAGACTGAATATGATGCAGGAATCCTTAATTTAGTAGTAGTAGTAGTAGTTATGCATATGCATATACATTTTGTTTGGTTCACAAGGCTACTTGAGATACTCAACCTGGGACAATCCAAATCAATTAAATTATAGTTCACCATGCCTCTGCTTGTGACATCAATGAATTCTTAAAGTTCTTTATGGCATATTATTGCCCCATTTTTGCTAGTTTATACAGGTGTATCTCAGTTGATATATTCTTGGGCATTACCTCTTTAACAGAAACTTTCTGCCCAGAGGCGGAAATAGATTGTAAAAACTAGGGATAGTTCCAATACCACAAAAAAAGAAGAGCAGTTCAATGCATTTTACCAAACCTTTTATTGAAAACTAACAATATGCCCATGTGAAATGAAAACACACAAGTCAGGTAAATCTTACATGACTAAACAAAAAACATTGCAAGTGTTTTAGAGAACACTTGCAGGCTTCTTCCAAATATCCACTTAGGGATGACTTTTTCTTTCACCGGCTTCCACTTTGCTGATGATATCTATTCAAGTGACCAAATTTATGCTTCTTTAACATAGTGGTGGTGGTGTGTGTATGCTTTAACATACACCCATCGTATTTTTGTTTAAACTTCCAGCTAGACAGATGATAAGGAGAAAAAAGGCAGTTGGGGGAATGTGTTAACTGGGGTATGTCTGAGATGTTCATGTGTGTTTCAGAATGATAGTAGCCCTACACCTAAAAGGAAGGGGCAGAAAGAAAGCAGAAAGCAGATCAAAACAAGTAAGCAAGTAACCAGTTTTGTATGGCATCAGAGGTTGGCAGATCATAGCATTTCCTTTATTGGACACTCAGGTGCCACATAGCAGGATATCTGTAAATTTCTTTTGGAAAATCTGAATAAGAGTACAATTTCTCCTATTCACTTATCATCCTCTGGTTCCAAAACTGTCCATAAAACAAATGTTGCAGAGATGCTGTTAAGTCTTGAGGGCATTCTTACACAAAAGGCAAGTGAACCATGTTAGCGTTGCCCCTGAAACTCAAGCTTTCCCCATTGCTAGTTGGAGAACTGGGGTTAGGAGCAAAGAGTGATGCAGAATGCTGTCTTTGCTTGAAGCAGAACTCAGAAATTACTTTTATGAAACAACAAATCAATAGATCCAATGACATGCTGAGGCCATCCAGAATTAAGCAGTGAATGGAAAATGCCCCCCTACCCCTGACCTAGTGTTTATAATCCACTTATTTTTAAAACTTTAAACATTTCTGCACTTAAGGGAAAGTGATCAACACAAAATGCAGTTTGTTGATAACTGCCCTCAAGTCGATTTCAGCTTACAGCAACTTTATGAATGAGAGACCTCCAAATCACCCTGTCATTAACAGCAGACAGTCATTAGCTGAAAAAAGGTACAGAAATAGACAATATAAAAATATCCCGAAGAGTTCTAATAAAACGCAGGGATAAATACAGCTGTCATTCAGGATATAAGCTTTTCTACCATACTCTCTCAACCTAACTCAAGAAAGAGACACACCAGAGCCATAAAAGTTATTTTCAAGAAGAAGGATTATAATGTTGAAGCTGTCCATAACAGGAGAGAATGGTGGCTTGGATAGGCATGGCTTCAGCATGCAATGATTTCTGTTTCTTTTTCTTAAGTCACTGTGTCCCTTCAAATCTATTCCAACTTTTGGCAACTTTATCAGGGAGTTTACTTGACAAGATTTGTTCAGAGGAGGGTTGCCTTTGACAGCTTCTGAGGCTGAGAGTATGAGTTGCCCAAGGTCACACAGTTGGTTTCCATGGCTAAGCCGAGATTTGAACCCTGGTCTCCAGCATCCTAATCCAATGCTCACACCATGACACCTCTGGCTCTCTAGAAGAATTCAGAGAAACAGTTATAATGGTCTAGAATGTCAGTATGCAAAGGGATCTTGTATCACCTTTGAGACTTAACTCAGACTGCATCTACACTGAAGAATTGATGCAGTTTGACATTGCTTTAACTTCTATGGCTCAGTGCTACGAATCTTGAGATTTGTAGTTTGGTGGGGCACGAAAGCTCTCTCACAGAGATGGCTAAGTATCTCACAAAACTACAAAGCCCAGGAATCTATAGCATTAAGCCATGGCAGTTAAAGTGGGGTCAAGATGCCTTCATTCTGCAGTGCAGATGCAACTGGAGTGAAAGATGGTGTAGCATAAGGTTTTGTAGGCTTGCTCTGCTTCCACAAGGGAAGAAACTTGCCAAGAAAACCCACTAATAAGTTCACCTTAGGGTTGCCATAAGTTGGAAACAACGTGTGTGTGCGTGTGCATATATAAAGTAGACTAATATATATATATATATATATATACATACATAGGTCCTATGCCCCTAACTCTAGTGCAGCTGTTCTCAACATGTGGGTCGCAACCCCTTTGGGGGTCAAACAATCCTTTCACAGGGGTCACCTAAGACCATAGAATTTCTGATGGTCTTAGGAACCAAGACGAAAATAATTTTATGGTTGGGGGCTACCACAACATTAGGAACTGTATTCAAGGGCCACGTCATTAGGAAGGTTGAGAACCACTGCCCTAATGAATGTGAAGGGACGAGTGTATAAAGAAGACTATATTGTATCATATACAATATTATAATTATATTATATTATATCTAGAAAGTAGAATTTGGGTTGTTTTGCCTCCACTTATTACCCCCTGGACCTTCAGATGTTTAGCAACAGAAGAGAGCGAGAGCAATGCTGCTGCAGGAGGAGCCTGCAAAGGAGGCCTGTTCCCCCCGCCACCGCCCCCGTCCTGCCTTTCTGCTTTGAGACACCTGCAGAGGCTGTTTGGTGCTTCTCTTTCCCAGAGCCTAGAAATGCAGAGCCAGGGAAGCAGGCAGGCAGGGTACTCCTTGGCATACTAACAAGGCCTGCCTTCATCTCTGGGAGAGACCAGGGAGGAGGAGGGACAATGTGATTGCTGCCATTTCCTTTCCAGCCTCCGAGGCAGCAGCCAGAGAGGAAACCTCCTCCTTGGGCTCTGCCAAGTCATCCCTTCCTTGCAGCCCTGCGGTTTCGGTGACTTTGGGCTCAGACAGCCAGTTGCCTCTGCACTGCAGAAATCATCCAGGGCTGCCTCTGCACTGCAGAAACCATTCACTTTGACACCACTTTAACTGCCATGCCTGCATGCTATGGGGAATCTGGCAATGGTAGTCTGCACATGAGTTCAAAAAGAGCCCCAAGGGACCATTTGGGGCAAGGGGAAAAGGCTCCTGACCCTTCTGGGGGGGAAAATAGCATGATTGTAGGGCTGGCCCAATATATATGGCCACCTAGCCTGAAAAACCCACAAAAAACTATACAGTGGGCCCTTGTTATCCGCTGGGGTTTGGTTCCAGGATCCCCCGTGGATAATAAAATCTGTGGATGATCAAATCCCATTAAATATAATGGCAGAGCAAAATGGTGTCACCTATATTAAATGGCAAAATCAAGGTTTGCTATTTGGAATTTATACTTTTAAAAATATTTTCAAGACGTGGATGCTTGAATTCGTGGATAAAAAGTCTGTGAATAAGGAGGGCCAACTGTATTTTGCTGTCTGAGGTAGAACAGCCCCATCAGTTAACATGCCTTGGATCCAAAGCCGGACAAGTGTCTTTCCTTTCCCTTCCCTGTTTTGGTTTGTGTGTGTGTGTGTGTGTGTGTGTGTGTGTGTGTGTGTTTTGCAGGAGGAATGCACGAGGCTGTAGAAAGCCCCATAGGCATGTCTTTCCATCCCTCACCATAAAACCATAACATACAAACAATTATCCCTTTCTTGGGCCTACCAAAATGCACAATGACATGCTGCAAGCTTTCAATGTCACACAGGCTTCTTCATCAGGCAAACAGGAGAAAGGAATCAAACATGTTAGTCATAGGCCTGCATTTTCTGTTTCTGGAGTTAGTTCACTATCTGCAGACTGGCACCTCACCCTTTTTTGGCCAAGTGGTCACTGGTAGATTTTCAAAGTCAAGAAGATGTAGTGTCCCTTTGCAATTCAAAGAAGATGTTTCCTTGTTTCCTTCCTTTGTGAAGCCCCAGTCTCCTATGTACGTAGAGAACACTGAATTTCTCAAGAAGTCTTCATGTTTTGCATCAGGAAAGCTTTAGGTGGTCTAGAGGCAAAGCATGCTAATCTGTCCCAATGTTAATAATAATAATAATAATAATAATAATAATAATGTTTTATTTTTATACCGCTTTTCTGAGGTGATCAAAGCGGTTTGTTGGAGACAAAAGCATCAGATGGCAAGTGCACTGGCTCTTTCTTTAAGATTCCCCTGTGATGGCTAAAATGTCATATCTTGAAATCCAAAAGACATCTAGGGGTAGCCATGTTGGCCATATTGCATAAACCGTAAGTAGTACTGAAGCAACACTTTCGACCTGTTTTATTATAATCCAGATCTGTGGCCTGAGACAGCCCCCTCTCTCTGTCATCCATGACTTCATAATCCACAGGTCAAAAACAGTCAGAAGGGCAGGGATGCTTTTTTCAGTACTTTCCATAAACCTGTCTTCCAGTATCTTGAAGCATCTTGGATAGCTCTTTTAAATTCCAGACTAAAACCCAGAGCAGGTTCACAGGCATGGAAATGGTCAACCATCATTGTGTTTTCAGGTAAATGGGGAGAGATGCAGGTTGAATTAGAAACACACATAGGAGGTCAGATAATGTTGATGGAATGGGTGTTTTCCATTATCCATTCTTTCATCCTTAGCCACAGATTCTTTATCATATATTCAAGCTTGAATAGCTAACCTTGATTTTGCTAAGGGACACCATTTTACTATGCCACTATATTTAATCAGAAAATCAGACAGCCAGCATATGTAAGTGATGTTTGTCCAGGGCCTGGGGATATTTGCCTACTGAAGCTGATCCTGCAGCATGCGCTTCCCCAGCTCACCGCATGGTGCAGCTACTCAGGTATTTGAAAGTGCTCAGCATGAGCTCTCTAGCAGGTTTTGGCTTTGCTAGTTTAACTGTTCCTGTTTCAGAGTTCTAATGCTTATTCACATTTGCATCAGACTCATGCTCCCTACCCACCATTTCATCTGTTTCCTCACCTTAATATTACGTTGCAATATCAGTAATGGCTAGTGGCCCCTATGCCACTGGGACAGTGAATCCTCTCCAGAGCTTCATCCAGGCTTTGAAACAGCTACTGTACCCAAGGTGCTTAATTCTATTCCTAAATGGGTTCAGTGCTTTGGTCTTTCCAATGAGCCAAAACCTGGAATGGATCCATCACTCCACTGATATAAGAGCCACCAGCCACCACTGAGTTAGCTGAGTGTACTGCCAGTCCATTTTCATGGTTCATAACATTAGCAGATTCCATGAGAGGATTCCATGGAGAGGTCTGTACTTGTGACATGTATCTACTGCTCTGTGTTGAGGGAATTGTTCACCATACTCTTGCTTGGTTACTTAGATAAATGTAATCCTGAGTGCCTCCACATTCTTTGGGGAATTTGTAATATAGTGGGATCTCAGTATTTGCTGGGGGTTGGTTCCAGGACACACACACACACACACACACACACACACAAACACACACAAAATAAAGTTTGTGGATGCTCAAATCTCATTATATACAATGGCAGAGTAAAATGGTACCCCTAATATAAAACGATGAACAGCAAGGTTTTTTTTTAAAATGTTTGAATTTCTTTTTGAACATTTTTGATCTGTGGTTGGATGAATTTGTGGATGCAGCACAACCCATATTGATTGTGGTCTGATGTGGACAATATTCCACCTTACTCCAGACCAACACTTCAAACAGAAATCTCTTCCCACCTGATGCACTGCTTCCTTCACCACTCTCTCTGCTTGTCTACATGTAGCTGTATTGTCCAGTATTGAAGCTTCATGGGGACCAGCTGTGTGAATGAAATCCAAAACAAGTCTCTATTGGCATAGGTGCCACTAGATCAGTTTTTCTCTGTGAGCAAAGGCAGGGACAGCACAGCATGTAGGAAGGGAAGAGCTGTTTCTATTTGCTCCTCAACACATGTTGAGTTGGTAGTGGTGGTGTTAAGGGAAAGAGAAGTGTAGTTGAAGAACTAGTCTTGTCTATGTGCACTGGTTTGTATCAGTATTTTTAATGAGCTCCTTGAATTCACAAGAATAAGTCCTGTGACACATTAAAGACCACCACATTGGTTATTGCTTGAGACTTCATGAACCATAGTCCTCTACATCAGATGATGAACATGGACAATTTACTTTTTGAGGACTCCAACTCACAGAATCCACACCCAGCACTACCAGTGCCTCTGCTGACTGAGGGATTCTGGGAGATGGACTCTAAAAAAAAATAACTTGTCCAAGCTCTGACACAGTATTATCTAGAATTCTAGTTCTATATATAGTCCATTTGATTGGGATAGAATTGTAGACAGTGTGGTATGAGGGAAATTCACTGTAGGAAATATTGACAGTAGCAAATCCATTGAGAGCCAGTGTGGTGTAGTTGTTTGAGCATTGGACTATGACTCTGGAGACCAGGGTTCAAATCCCCACTTAGCCATGGAAACCCACTGGGTGACTTTAGGTAAGTCACATTCTCAGCATCAGAGGAAGGCAAAGGCAAACCACCTTTGAACAAGCCTTGCCAAGAAAATCCCATGATAAGTTTGGTTTAGGGTCATGAATCAGAAATTACTTGAAATGCCATGCAGGAAATCTAAACCAAAGCATCCCCAACAGATGGCCATCCAGCCTCTGTTTAAAGACCTCCAAGGAGGGAGACTCCACTACACTCCAAGGGAGTTTGTTCCACTGTCGAACAGCCCTTACTGTCAGGACGTTCCTCCTAATGTTGAGGTGGAATCTCTTTTCCTGGAGCTTGCATCCATTGCTCCGGGTCCTAGTCTCTGGAGCAGCAGAAAACAAGCTTGCTCCCTCCTCAATATGACATCCCTTCAAATATTTAAACAGGGCTATCATATCACCTCTTAACCTTCTCTTCTCCAACCTAAATATACCCAGCTCCCTAAGGCGTTCCTCATAGGGCATGGTTTGAAGGCACACAACAAAGCAAGTCAATTGTTATCACTGGCCATTCACAAGGCTTTTATTAGTAAGACAAACATCCTGCTACCAAGTAACCCTGTTAAGAGATGGAGCTGAACCCTATTGGTAGTCTCAACCAAAATAGACCCATCAAATCAACTGCTGAATAAGTAAACACATAAATCCCAGGAATTAATGGCTCTACTCTAGTTGAGATTACCAGTATGGTTCAGGCTATAGTATGACAAAAAAGCAAAAGCAAACCTGTTTTGATTCTGTCCTCTACTGATAGATTGGAGTTTCCTAAGGGAATTAGTTTCCATTGGTCCTGAGGTTTTATCATTCACCCACCAGCCATGTTCACAAAATAAATTTCCAGAACTTCTGGATTATACTTTATGCATCTGGTGAAATTGACCATGTTCTATGAAAGTTGATATTACTGGGCTGAGATTAAGATGTTACTGGGCTTTTTGTTTTTCTTGCAACAGACTAGCATGGCTCTTCCTTTCAGAAATTATATGCACGTGTAGTTTACAGACAGGCTCAGCTCTCTCTGTTAGACTCCCCCCCCCCCCCCCCAAAATACAAATGAATAACAGCTAGGGTAGAAGAAATACTATACCTCTGTGCACATGCAGATTCTACAAAATTAG
Organism: Sceloporus occidentalis; assembly: GCA_023333645.1. Lineage (NCBI taxonomy): Eukaryota > Metazoa > Chordata > Lepidosauria > Squamata > Phrynosomatidae > Sceloporus > Sceloporus occidentalis. The sequence continues at coordinate 15,748,512 of JALMGF010000004.1, forward strand.
GCAGTGATATTTTTCCCTCAGAAAATTGTACAACTGCACCAACAGAAATGCATTTTTAAAAGCTGAAAAAAGCAGGCCATTTCCTCCTGCAATCTATTCCTGTTCCAGACTGTCAGATGGGATCAAGCCACTGGCATCAACTTTTTAATATATTGGTTGTTAAGATCCCTGGCTATTTTTTCCTCTTTTTTCCCAGTCACACACAAAGTATCTTTAAACATGAGCTGACTTAAAATAAATCTCTGTATGATGAGAGTCATAATCAGCAAGGGACCACTTGGTCAAAATAAATGCCTGTCCCACCACAGCGAGGCATTTTGCTCAGTCATTCTGAAAAGAGTTCAAATAAAATGAGATAAAACATGAAAGTCAAATGAATACTAGCCCAGAAAATGTTACTGCAGAATTTTTTTAATGAACCAATGCTATTCCAAATGCTATTGTCTGACATCAAAAGGCTATTCTATTCTCACCAAGGTCACAGATTCAAAAGAAAATTAATATGTCAACTATTTAGAGTTATGTTAGTTAAAAGAAAGGTAAGAAATCTGCTTCAGTATGCTACATTATTTGCTTTGTTAATAGGCTGTTATCCTACCCTATATCATGGAATTTCAGGGCAATGTTCAAATAAAAAGGCACACAATTTTAAACAATGTCAGACTAAAACAATAAATAGCTTGATCAAGATTAAAACATATTCAGCATGGTGAAGAGGTAAAACAGAATTTGATCAGGCTTTCCCCAAATTTTCAAACTCCTTCTGTTTGGGATAGAAATAACTTGAATTCTTAGCAGTTTTGAAAACAGAATAAATTGAAGTTGAGTGATTTTCCCATCTCCAGCGATATTGGATGGGACAGAAAATGTGTTTCATTGCAAAGGACTACATTCTGTCTTGAGGACCCTGAGTTATCTAAGAGGGGAGAAAGTGAATTCATATTCTGCAATTATATGTGAGTACTTGTGGTTGGTGGTTTCTGTTAGGGCTGTGGAACTGATTCAACTGAATCCTGAACAACAGAACAAGTGTCCTTCCAGATGAGAAAATCATAGAATCATAGAGTTGGAAGAGACTGCAAGGGCCATCCAGTCCAACCCCATTCTGCCATGCAGGAAATCTCAATCAAAGCATCACCGACAGATGGTGATCCAGCCTCTGTTTAAAGACCTCCAAGGAAGGATACTCCACTACACTCCGAGGAAGAGTGTTCCACTGTCGAACAGCCCTTACTCTCAGGAAGTTCCTCCTAATGTTGAGGTGGAATCTCTTTTCCTGTAGCTTGGATCCATTGTTCCTGGTCCTGCTCTCTGGAGCAGCAGAAAACAAGCTTGCTCCCGCCTCAATATGACATCCCTTCAAATATTTAAACAGGGCTATCATATCACCTCTTACCTTCTCTTCTCCAGGTTAAACATCCCCAGCTCCTAAGCCGTTCCTCATAGGGCATGGCTTCCAGACCCTTCACCAGTTTAGTCACCCTCCTTTGGACATGCTCCAGTTTCTCAACATCCAAAAGTCTCTAAAAGTACCAGCTTTTTTTCTTGTGCAAACCAATTTTATTTTGGAGAACCACATGACATTTTCTTCACCCCAAAGCATTTCCTGAATATTCTGGCATTTTCATGGACTTTGCATTCCTACTTCTCAGGTCAGTTTAAATTACCCCAGTGGTTTCCAAAATGAACTGTTATCTCTATTTAGCAGTCTGTTTGTATTAGTCTGGAACTAGTTAAAATGGCTTCTGCCAGTAAGACACAAGTCTAACCTGCACTGCAGAAATAATGTAGTTTGACACTGCTTTAACTGCCATGGCTTAATGCTATGGGATTCTGGTAGTTGTAGCTTTGTGAGATCTTTGTGAGATCTTTAGCCTTCTCTGTCAGAGAGCTCTCAGAATTCCATAGGATGGAGCTATGACAGTCAAAGTCGTGTCAAACTGCATTATTTCTGCAATGCAGATTAGACCATAGCGATTGTTTCCAGCACATTGATTCAGAAGAGATCAAATGAGAGCAAGAAATGTTTGCATCAAAACAGAATGTTCCCAATGTTTTACTAATGTAATATTGCTAACACTCTTTAGTACTGTAGCTATAGCTCCTGAATAATAATAATAATAATAATAATAATAATGAACGCTCAGTAGAAATGGGTGAAAACCAGTTTCTGAAATACAGTATGAGTCTAAAGGTGACACATGATTAATGGCAGAGGGAGGAGGAAGAACACAGAGTTTGGCTGCAAAGCTAGGCTTATGCGGGTAAAATCAAAATGAAAAGAACTGGAAACTCTCTTTACTTTTTACTTTTCTGGATAAATCTTGAATCCAGCTGATTTATACTGATTCACATCAATTTGTTCAGCTTCTTGGATGGCTTCTGTAAAATGCTTCCATAAAACCCAGAGTGGCCCCTATAAAACTCAGCATGGATTCACCATCCCAAATCAATGGAGCTACCTCTGGATCTGAGCCCATTTCCTTTGGGTCCCTTTAAAAGGTCTGAAATGCATTTGTAAATCCAGGTATTCAAACAGGATATTAACGTGTACATGTGTATATGTATATATGTGTATATTTACATGTGTGACTGAGGTTCTTAGTTTAGCTACCATTTGGACAGCAATAGTGCTAGTACTATGATGACATATGACAAAAGATTACAGTAGTTGTGCACCTTTGTCAGTAATCAGCATCATGAATGACTAAGGCTGTGTCTGCACTGTAGAAATAATGCAGTTTGACAACACTTAAACTGCCATGACAGTTAAAATCCTATGGAATTCTGGGATTTGTAGTTTGTTGTGGCACCAGAACTCTCTGACAGAGAAGGCTAACAGTCTCACAAAACTACAAATCACAAAATTCCATAGCATCGAGCCACGGCAGTTAAAGTGGTATCAAATTGCATTATTTCTGCAGTGCAGATGCTGTCTGGATTGGCACTATAGCAACGTCTGCCACAAATCACTTAAGCTTTGTCACTTCCAAAATCAGTATTTCATTTCACTTTCCCTTACTTCCTTAATGAAATGGCATTATTCTTATGTTTCTCAATTTCATCTTTAAAATATAGTCATTAAAACCAAGATCATGTTTCCTTTCCAGTGTGGGCTATAACGTTCAGTTTCTTTGTATTTGAACAGCCAGAGTTAGCTTTGCATTAAAAAAAGTTCTGTGTATCTTTTATGTCTTTGCTCTGAGGTCACAAACAATTAAGCAGCTTGAGAACTACTTCTGGATCTTGAACATGATCCTCATGGGGGAATATAGTAATTTTGCTAACAGCAGCCCAAAAAAATGCTTCTCTGGTTTGTTGTAAAACAAGGGAAATATAATTCTCTGACCTATTCTCTTTTTCTTTGAACATTCACCTTGGATGTATATATCTGCATGCTATACAGATGCATGTTTACCTCTTCCTGCACATAAAGTCTTAATTAAGTCTCCTGGTGTGAAATTCATACAAATGAACAAAGCAAACCACATTTTATCCTTCCCCAGGCTAGACAGAGAAGCCATCATGCAGATTTGCCTACCTAGCTAGTTTCTCTCTAGATGTGAGTAAACAGACATTCTCTTATAGGGGTTGGTAAAAGATGCATAAATTCATCTGCAAGTGCTGACACTGTTATTTAAGATGAAAAAACATGACATGTCCTCCACCCTTCCTAACCTTAATAAGTATGTTTGAAACTCAGTGTGTTAAATGTCAGGAGATAGGGAGAAAGCAAATCTGTGTGTGTTTCTAAGGGAGAAAGGTATCTCTTATGCTTGGTAGTTTGGGAACAGGAAAATGATATGTTTGGTTGCTGGCTTAGCTGGCAAATCAAGCAAGACAGTTTCCAACAGACCTCCAGATGTTGATGGACTGCAGCTCTCATGAGCCCTAGCTTGTACAGTCAGCCCTCCATATCCACAGATTATTTTTTATCCATAGATTCAAGCATCCATGGATTGAAAATATTCTGATAAATATAAATTTCAAAAAGCAAACCTTGATTTTGCCATGTTATATAAGGGACACCATTTTACAATGCCATTGTATTTAATGAGACATGAGCATCCATGGCTTTTGGTATCCACCGCGGGTCCTGGTACCAAACTCCAAGGGTTACCAAGGGCTCACTGTATGTGAGAGATCAAGGAAACTATAACCTAGCAATCTCTGAAAGGCTACAATCTTTCCATTAGGTTAACTCCATTAGATTAAATCCCTTCCAAACTGCCTACCTTTCAGATGTGTCAGACTACAACACCTGATATCACGGGGGCAGGGGTGCAGCAGGTTTGGGAAAGCTGATAAATACAATACCAGACAGGGTTGACAACATGAATCAATGTATAGAGAAAACCTTTTTCCTGTGCTGAGACACTCAAAATGTGCAGGACTGCCACTCAGGCACTCAGTTCTGGCAAGGGAAATCTGTGCATGAATACAAAAGCTCACCTGAGTCCTATTGAACTGGTTGGGTGTAACTTTCAGAGTAGATGCATGTGCAGGTCCCCTGCCAGCAATGCTCACATGCTGCTAGTCATGCATAGATAGAGCTGGATTGGGAGCTGAAAAGTTTAAAACAATATCATGTCTTGCAGGATGGCTGCCTTCTGGATTATTAACAGGGCATAAGGCTGAAACAGCAAATTCCCTTATAACTATTCTCTTCTCTGGATGAGAACTTCATTCATATCCACATCCTGAATGCATCAGACAATGAAACAAAACAGAAATGCTGTCTAATTAGCAGGCCACAGAACGTCTCCAATGGGGCACCCTGATTGATGAATGATTTTCAGAGACTTATATCTGGTGGTTAATTGTGTTTTTTTAAGTATTGCTGAAAACCTCCTAGAAGAGCTTGGAAAATCATAGTTTTAGAATGGCTTTGTTGGCTGGGAGGATTCTGCGTGTTGCAGTCTTTAAAAAGTAACTTTTCCAAGCTTTGCTTTTAGACTGCTTGCATTGCGGTTGTTCTCTGCTGATGGGCTCATTCTGAGGTGGCTTTTAATCTGCTTCAGAATTTATGCTGTTAAAAATCTAATCTTACTATTCTTACTGCCCAGAGTGGACACTTGGCTGGCCCAATCCACAGAGCCCTTAAGATAGTACACCAGTCCTCCCTGTTGCAGATCCTGGTAGCACTTCTTTCGTTAGATGCACTGAAAGCATTTGACAGGGTTGAATGGAAGATTCTCTTTGGAAATGTATTGGGCCAGAGGTTTATAGCTTTGGCAAGAGCATGGTTCAGACTTTAATTAATAGTAAAAATGCATAGGCCTTGTTGTGAGAATGAGTTCAAAGAAAGTTCTCTGTACTGGGATGGTACAAAAGGGAGGAGGTATGGCATTCCAGAGCTAAAATAAAAGATGTTCCCAGCTCATCCTGGTACCTGCTGATGGGATAAACAAGTTAGTAGTTGATATGGGAACCTTTCCCCCCTTTCCGTGGGCCCATCCTCTACAGGGTAGATGATGTGATGCTGTCAAAGCTTTGTAAGAATGGGTATATAAGATAATAGAGAACAAAGAATTCTTACCATGCAGGCAAGCATGCAGCCCTACGTTGACAATGTGTAAGTGTGAAGTACTTTGTCACGGCCTGCCATGGGCCAGAGACATGGGTGTCTGGTTTCTTTCCTTTTGACAGGTTAAGCTAGAGTGTGTGATTGCTCTTCTTTTCCTTTATGTTATGTGATATATGCTTTGATTTCCTTTTGTTTTTATATCTACTTGTTGGGAACTGGAAGGTGGAATTATGAATCTTTGCTTTTTACTTTTCTTTCTACCCTATTTTCTTAAATAAGCAACCTTCTGGAGACCAGAACTGTGTGGTGATTTCACCTATTCATATCTAAACCCGCTCACTTGATGGCTAGATGGGCCGTCGGTGTCATACCTGCCCAGCTAAAGGTTGGGCTATGAGTGTGCATTTGACTGCCAAAGTCATGGGTGTTGCATTCGACAGCTAGTTGGGCTGTGACCTTGTGCACTTACTGACTGGGCTCCTGCTGCGAGTGATACAGGGGTACTACAAAAGATGTATTTTGGTCAAATAATCATATCAGCATTAAAACACTTGTGTGAATACTCAGAGGCAATTGTATAAGTTAACAAAACAGACTCAGACCAAATTCAGCTTCATAGTGATACAAAACAAGGTTGTCCCTTATCACCACTCTTATTTGCTTTGTCCACTGAACCTTTAGCTCAACTGATTTGATATTATGGGCCCTCAAAGAGTGGTTCTTAACCTAAAATAGGACTGTATGGAGATGATTTCCTGATCTTCCTGAAAAAACCTGAAAGCTGAAATAATACTAGATGTTTTTGGTGACCATTTGGGTCTCAAGATTAATTTTGAGAAATCAAAGATTATGTGCCTAAATGCTCCATCTTCACAACAGAGGCACTGGCAGTGGCTAACCAGTCTACAATTACAACCTTCAGCATTTTTATACCTTGGCATAATTATCACAAAAGACTTGCCTCAACTGATTCTTAGAAACTACAATCCTATTGCTAAATGGATGAGAACCAAAATCCAGTCATGGCAGAATCTGAAATTTTCCATGCTAGGAAGTGTTGTTACAGTAAAGAGGTTTCTCATCTCAACCTATTTTTTAATTCCAGTGTATAACCATAAGTCCTCCTCTCTCCAAATTTAAACTGTGGTAAAAATTATTAATGAATTTATGTATAATTTAAAAAGTCCTAGGTTTACAAAATCAATAAGATGTTTGAAAATAGAGAAGTAGGACTAGCAATAACAGACATTAAATGTTACTTTCATGCATTTCAACTAAGACAGTTCACTCAATTCATTAAGGAAACATATCCCACCAAGTGGGTCCTATCAGAAATAAACAACAGCTCAGTAGAGTTTAATCTTATATTCTCCAAAATGGCAAGAAATCAACAAGATGTACAAAACCCTTCCCTTCCTGCAGTTCACTTCTCACATGGAAACAATGGACGAATATAGTCTCTCCTGATCCTGTTCCTACCTTTTGCATCTCAATTTCAATGCAGCAGATAAATCTACACAATTCAAGGGCTGAGAAGATTGTGTGATCTATAGGACTTGAGAACTTTTTCAGCAGGGGAGAACCGGAATGACAGGCAGTTAAACAGTGCAGTCTGGACAGATTAAAACTAACTGACTCCAAATATTTCAAATTTCTTCCTTTGCTTCTCATCTGATGTCAGTCAGACACACTCCTCACTCCTTAACCTTTTATCAATCAATTTGTATGGAGGAGAGGCATCAAGACAAAGGAGATGTAGCAGATAGATTTAAAAACCTTTTGGAAAACATTTATGGAAAGGGACAATCTGCTAGACTGATATGGCAATCTGAGCTAGGAACAGAAATCTCAGAAACTTGCTGGTTTCACATTTGGTCTTACAAATCACATTCAGCTGCAGTAAAGGCAGGAGCTCTCAAAGTCAAACACAAATGGTATATGCCATGCATATGACTATGGAGAATGGTGGGGAATGTCCTGCTGAGATGATGTAAATTCCTGGGTTCTTATACTCACATATGGCTAGAATGTCCTATCATAAAAAATACTGTTACATTTTACCCAGGTCTTCTACTAGCCATTTACAGCAAAGACCATGGTTAACTGAAACACTGGAACTTGATTAGGTTCTTCATTGCAGTCACCAGGACAGAAAAGGCACAATGTTGGAAAACAGAAACTTAAAAATAGACAACTGGTGGAAAAGAATGTGGGACATCATATAACACTAGGGTATGTAATGGACATAAAAAGAACAATACTTTTCAAGGGGATTGATCTATTTTCATTGAATATGTTAGCAGCAATATATCAAGCTATACTTTGGAAAGACATGCTGGATCTTCATTCGTTACCCACTAAAGAATAAAACTTCATAGATTTTCCAAGGAATTCTGCCCTTAGTAGAATTGATTGGACTCCTTTGTTCAACTTACTTACGTTGTAAACTGTGATTACCCATAGAGGTTTGTTAATTTGCACCCAAAACTGTTGTTTCCCTGGTTGTGTTTTGTGTGTATGTGTGTGCATGTTTAATGGTTGTTCATTTTGCTATTATGAAAATTCTTCAATAAAATATAATTAGGAAAATAAAACCACCTATATTCTTACTGCCTAGAGAAGTTGGTTTATCAAGCAGCCTAGAAGAGTGGTAAAATAATAATAATAATAATAATAATAATAATAATAATAATAATAATAATAATCTGGTGATATGCTGGATGTATAGTGGAAATGTTATACTACCTGTTGTATTCTGGGAGTTGTAACCCCAAAAGTAGTTTTTCCAGCCCTGAAACTGCCAATAAGACAAGCCCTGCTGGATCATAGGATGACTAATCTACTCCATTGTTCTATTTCCAACAGTAAGTATCCTTATGTTTTCAAGATGTCCTCAACATGGGGATGAAGACAATACAGAGTCGTGCAATTTAGGTGCTTTGAGATACTGGACTTAATAACCATATAAGCACTCCTTTAGATGATAATTATTTCACTTCACAATATTGTAAGCCAGCCTTGTTGTGTTGGATGAGGGCCTTTCCTTGTCATTCTGCCAAATGTGGGGGCTGGACTTCTGCATCCTTGATGGCATTCCTCTCACAGAGCAGTTATATGACAGTGATGGATGATGGATTAAAGCAGAAGGCCCAGAGGAAAGGGCTGAACAGGCCTTGAATGAAGACATGCCATTTCTAGTAGGTTAGATTTTTAAATTGGAGTCTTCAGTTCCCTGTAAGGCTTTTTGCAGGGGAGGATTAACAGCGGTATGAAAAGCAGATACAGAGCAATCAACCTCTACTTCTAAGGAACAGAATATTCACTGCCAGCGACTTTCTGTGTTTGATCTTCACAGTGCCGCTAGAGAAATCCACCAAGGATTTCCTTTCCTCCTCATCATTTAAGTAGCTGGCTGGCATTATGAAAGAGACTCATATTTTTGCTGAAAAGCCTGTGCCTGAAAATCACTTTCAGTCCTTTCGCTAGGGATAGGAAAGGAGTTCCTAGCTCTACCACCCAGACTTTGACCTGGAACACCAAGATGCCAGACCCAATTCTCATCTGGATAATAGTGGTGTTTCGTTAATCTATTGTACCCATATCATTTAAGTTTAGTGTAAGCCTCTAGTGCCAGGGTTAAAGATGTTTTCCAAGCTTAGATAGTTATTCTTAAAAGTAATTAGTTACAAGGGTCAAAATATATTACATTCCCGAAGTAACTATTTCCTCATTTTCTCCTCAAAAAGTTATTTTTTAAAACTTCTAAATGCTACATGTTGCTAGCCTGTAGTATGATTCACATTCTATTCCCACCTGTCTCACTGCTGCCATAATGGCCATAAATGCAGCAGTAACAGGCACAAGACAAGCCAGCACTTGGACCATGTGGTATTCCTCCTCCAACATTTAGCATGGTCATAATCGTGTAACTATAAAAGTGAATAAATGTTCTATTGTGTGGCAAAAGGAGTGAAAATATCCATCGTCAAGTCACAATCGTAATGTAGAGAGGTAGCTGTTATTGGGAAAAGTCATTAATTACAAGAAACTAGTAATTTGTAAATAGTTATACCCAAGCTCTCCCTGTGTACTTCTTTCTGGGTTCTATGGGGCCAACTATAATCAAATATTGTAAACATAATTGCACTTTAGATCTCTACATATATTTTTAACATCAACACAACAAATCATATATTAAATTTGATGCATATGCACTGTCTCAAACGTTCCATTCATCCAATGAGGTGCCAGTGCAGGATTTCCCTGCAGGACTCTTCTGACTATGCTACTCAGTCTTACTGCAACATTTGTGGGCAAACTTAAAGCCCTAAATGAAGTACAAAATAAAGCAGATGTAATATAGAAATTGCATGAGAAACAATTTACCCTTTTTTCCCCTCCTAAATCCACAGCTAAAAATCTAACTACCTTATTCAAGGTGAAAAAAACCCTACTTCTTAGCTGTGTCAATGATAGTTCCTTTCCAGCTGCAGCTTTCCTTCTCCTTCTCAACTCAACTAGTAAGTATAGCCCCTTCCTTAGGGTTTTCCCCCACATGCTTTGTTGTTGTGTGCCTCCAAGTCATTTTTGACTTATGATGACCCTAAGGTGAACCTATTATAAGGGTTTCTTGGCAAGTTTCTTCAGAGGAGGCTTGCCATTTTCATCCTCTGAGGCTGAGAGAGTGTTACTTGCCCAAGATCATCCAGTGGATTTTTATGCTCAAATGATGAATCAAACCCTGATCCCCAAGGTCATAGTCTAACACTCAAACTACAACATCATGCTGGCAATCTTACTAGGCCAAACCAATAGTTCATAGTGGTTACATTTGCATCCACTGCAGTGTGGCACAATACATTTTCAGGATCTTAGGAAACCCAGTACTTTCTGGTTGGGACAGGCAACTTGAGACAGACCAATCCAAACTGCCCAGCTAGAAGACAAGCAGTATAACAACACTGTCATGAACTAAGTTTCCCAGGGTTGCTGGTAGGGCAAAAGAGGTACGACATGACACCATTTACTCAACTGCACACGGTTTCATTGGGTGGGAAATGATTTGGACCTTTTGAAGGACAAGGCGCTCACATTTGCAAAGGCAAAGACCTCAAAACAACGTCAGTGATCGTCTGATGGTCTGATCTTTGCCTGGTCATTCTCAGCGTCTGACCTGTTGTGTGTATGTGTGTGAGTGTGCATGTGCCTTCAAGTTGCCTGATGTCTTCTGGTTTCCTCATAAATTCCATAGTGGTTTCCTAGGCATGGAATACTCAGAGGTGTTTTTCCATTGCTTTCAGACTGGTGAGAAGCTGAACTAAGAGACTCCTCTAGCATTACAGGAGTATGAGGGTGGAATTATTTATCATTCTGAAACCAAACATTCACAGGCTAAACTATGTAGGGCTGATGGTATTCACCTTTCCACCCCTAAATGTGCTTTGTCTCTAGCCGATCTGCAAAGGCAGTCTACTTGAGTTTATTGAGCAGGCAGTGGGGCTGTGGAAGTGATTTTGCGGCCAGTTTGCAGTGGGAGTTATGATATGAGAAATGGTTGTTAGCATCCATAGGCACCTTTATGATTATTGAAAGCTTCCAAGTCTTCCAGCTCATGGGCTTCAGACCCAACATCTTTGGGATCCATTTGCTGAGAGCTGTAAAGCCCCCAAAGACTGTGAACTGGGCAAGTCCTTCTACATAATGAATGGAGTATCTGAGGGAGTGGTGACCTAAGGCTGTTATGAATTGTTCCTCAATGGTCTTGAGAAATCTGTTGTTGCCAACAATATATTTGTTGTATTTTGTACCTCTGAATCAAAAAATGTTTTGTTATGCCCTCAGAGGTTTTAGCTATCTGTATTTTTCAAAGCATTTTTAGAACTCCAAAGGAATTCTTGGAAAACAAGCCAAGTAACCCAGATGGATAGGTAGAGATCAGGATATGTTTATAAGCATCATGAAAGGGAATAAGAAGAAAGAATAAGAAGCAGTCATTTTAAAGTTTTAAAAAATAATCAGCTAACAGGTAAAGTATTTATTGATAAGAAAATGTTTTTCAAACAGCTAAATATGGCAGCAACAAAGATGCATATGTTGGTAGGAAGAAAACATTAAACTTTAATTTTCTTTCTGATTTTTAAGACAAATATTTAACGTGTTAAACCTTCAATCTTTTATTAAAAAATAAAAATGGAGAGATTACTTTTCAGTTAAGGGTTTCCATGTAAATGGGGTGGTGAATTTGTTCTAGGCTTAAGTCTAAACTTCAAAAGTCCTATGTAAGTTAATGAACTTATTTTGGAGTTGGGGTTCACCATCTTGGATAGCCATTTTACAGTTCAGACTACAAGCCAGAACAGATTCATGACTCCTCTGACATGGAAACCACTAACCATCACTGGTTGTCATTTGGGCAAGAGAGAAGTTGATCAAAAATACCACACTGTACTACTCTCTTGCCATTCTTTTAAAATAAACATGGCCCCAGTTAAATCAATTTCCTTTATGGTTTGCAAAGTGAAAATATAAACAGTCATCACAATCTGGGCCACGACATTCTTGTCAGCTCAGTTCAGTTTCTTCAGGTTTAAAGAGCAAAATTTATGAAGGCATCCATGAATTATTATTTTTCTAGAACATTATAGATCATGCTATTTTCTGATCTCTGTTTTCGATGCGGTGATGAAGCTGTGCGCAAGTATGTATATATCTTTTAGAGCAGTATTTATCTGCATTATGTTGGCTGCTTACAATTTCCTGTCTAGATGATGAGGCAGGAGCAAATTATTAAAAATATGTACACAAACACTAGACCTCCCCATCAACTCTGTATTAGCAGATAAGCAGAAAGCACAGCATTCCAATTCAGACATCTAACAAAAACAAAAACCACCCAAAATCTTATGCAACTACTTAGATGGGAGTAAAGCAAGTACATGAGTCTATTGTTTCTGATACTACAAACCATGTTTTGGCACACAGGTTGAGCTGAGATGTTATTTTGTCTTAAAACTTTCAAGAACCCTGCAAAATAAACCCATCTTATCAATCACCCACATTTTACAGATGAGGAATACAGGCTAAGCCAGGCTGCATGCTGTGGTCAAGGAAGAAGAAGGATTTAAATGAGGGATTTCATGATTCATGCAGCTCAGTCTCTTCTAGCACAATCCTAGATGCCTCTCCACTTAGAAGAAAGTCCCACAAGAGGAAAGCCCCCCCTCCCCCAGAAGTTTTAAAAGAAAACTCATCCTTACAGTGCCCCTCTACTAAGAAGAAAGCTCAGTTGAATTTACACCCAGGTCACTATAGATACTATATGGCTACATACACTACATGGTACAAGATTTTAGCCTTAGCCCTTCAATTCTTTCTTTCCTGTAATGCATCTTTTCAATCTCTCTTATATGATGTTTTATACCTTCCTTGGATGAAGAAGACAATGGAGTTTTGAAAGCTTGCATCATGTATTTTGTGCATTTTGGTTGACCCAATAAAGGTAACACTGATTTGTGGATTTTGGATGAGATGTGCATTGGAACACTCTTGTGAATGCCTAGATGACCATCTTTGCCATTCACTAACAGAACTTCTGCAATGTAGCTATGGATTTGTAAAATTATAAAATGTAGATCACGCTGTAGAACCTCAGCCCATGTACTTAACTCTCCCATTGAAATCAATTATTTCATGTGATTGTATCATGCCCAGTGCTTTGTATTCTCCCTCCTCCATCACCTTTTTAAAATGATCATAGCACTAAATGCAGCTATTCAATTGGTGCTGGGACATGAATCCAATCGGATATATAGAATTCTAGAATTTGTTTACCCTTACATCCCCTGGCCATGAGTAGTTTTTTGAGGGATGGAAATTTGAATGAATATGATAGCTTGCTTCGTGGAGATGTCCCTGCAGAGGAAACATATACAGTTGTAGAAGGATAAGTGCAGAAGACAGATATGAATGGGGAAAAAAATCAACTGAGATTTTTCATCTCATTTTTTGCCGAACTGGCACCAAAGCCACAGAAATTACAATAGGGCAGAGGTGAATGATTGGCATGAAGCATACAGTGGCAGTCATTGGTCTCAGTTCATTATCCCGTTGTTGTTGTTGTTGTTGTTGTTGTGTGCCTTCAAGTCATTTCTGATTTATGACAACCCTAAAGGACTATCATGTGTTTTTCTTGGCAAGATTTCTTCAGAGAAGGTTTGCCATTGCCTTCCCCTGAGGCTGAAAGCAAGCCTAGTGTAAATACTCACATGTGAAGATAAACTATGTGAGAGCTATGCAGCCCCTATGCAGAATGGCAACATTGTGCAACACATGTTAATGACTAGGTGCCATTCACAATGCACAATAGACAAAACACAACCAGAATGGAAAATATGGGATGCACAAACCCAACGTGTAATGCACAATGCTCAAATAAGACAAGGCACAGATGAAATGCTGTCTGAGCCACTCAACATCCATCTCTATCAGGAGACTTTATCCATTGTCCAATGGTGACTTTTTGGCCCTACATGAATAACATTATGCATCTATATGTCTTTATCAGAATTCCGCCCATTTTTCAATTTACTCACCCAGCAATTACCAAACAAGCAGTCAGCATCATATTCTCCTCGGTCCCATGGCCTCCATAGAAACTCTTTTAATATTCCTTCTTCTAGGAGAGAGAATCCACAAAGAGCAGTGAGTACAGAAACAGTCCTGAATGTTATTTCTACCTCCCTTTCCCAAAGCGGTGGGATTGGAGTGTCCTGATAAAATCATTTAGGGTGATTGGAAGCAATATCTTCCAGCCACAAAACTAGACCCTTTCCCTCTCTCTCCTCCCTCCTTCGCTGGCATCTTCTTTATATGGAGAACTTGGAGAGAAATATATCAATTTTTGCAGACACACTAAATGTTTCCCTCAGTCCCTTTGAATATGAATTGCTAACCAAACTTTGGTAGGTTTCAAATTTAGATTTGGTCTGTTGTGATTCAGACACATCTGCAAATCTCTCCAAGTCAGTGGAATTTGGTGGAATCTGTAGTATTTATGTTGTACTAGATTTCTCTTATTTGTTGAAATAAATGTTAGAACTCTTGTACAGTGGCTAGAGAACTAATTTTATGAGGCATTTAATAAATGGAATCAATGTCTGTTTTAATAAGCCAGTTAGAGTTTGTCTCTGTGAGACTTTGTATAACTGCCTGCATAGGAATATAAAATAAACAAGCAGTGCATCTAATGTGAATCTTACTTGCATGCATTTATCATTCCTGGTCCTTCTCTAAAATTCATGAGGATAGAGTTCAGTCACACTCCCTCGCCATATGTGCTTTAAGGAGTAATGGGGCTAATACTGATTCATTCAGTGGTGGCTGGTGTCAGGGAGGGGATGCATGTGCACTCCAGATTTTGGATAGCTTTCAAAGACTTATATAAAGTGCTGAACCTATTTTGGGGGACTGGTTTCAGGACCTTGGATAGCTCCTTTACAGTCCAGGAGGGGCAGTTTAAAGAGTAGTTCACTGCTCCAAATACAGGAGTCTCTGGCAATCAACTGAATACAGACAGGCATCATTGCATTGCTGCATTGCTTATGTATTTTATAACCAGGTGTTCACAAATATACAGGCCCCCTTGTATCATTCAGCCCTTCTTAATAACCTCTGTATCCCATCCTTTTGCCAAAGAGACCAAGATGGCTGAATCTAATGGTGTCTTCCACATGTGTATGGTCCCCTAAGGAAGAGATTGGACTCCCCCACCTTGGGCAAATTCACAATATCCACTTTCAGTTCAAGGTTGTAGAAGCAGATCTGTGTACTACACAGTGCTGTGGTGCATGCAAATGCACACTCTATGGCAATGTCTACCCCTCTTCCCCTGTTCAAACTGGCTGTGGCACTCCTTTTGTTGTGCATTCATTTGCTCATTCAGTTATGCGTTTGGGTGACAATATTGCCATTCATAAAACCCTATCATTTCACAACTCTGCATGCAGAGTTTTGCACTGCACAACCTGAAGCAGGGTCTTGACCAGTGAACCCTGTCACCTTTCATCCTCACATTATCCCTGTTGGTGACTGACAGTTTCAAGGGTAAGCATGATTCAAGTCTGGGTTTCCCTAGTCCTAGCACTTCATTGTAAACACTAGGCCACATGGGCTGTTAGTCTCTGGAGCTTTTTGATATGGAAAGTTCCCTCAGAACCTCTGTGCGTACTACCTGCAGGCAGGAGCATTAGGACGAAAACCAACCACATTTTAAAAGCTTTCTGAAATATTTCCATGCCTTTAAGTGCTGTAGCACAGACAAGAATTTATCTGTAGATTTTTTGGGGGGTTTCGGGCTATGTGGCCATGTTCTAGAAGAGTTTCTTCCTGACGTTTTGCCAGCATCTGTGGCTGGCATCTTCAGAGATGCCGGCCATGAAAGCCTTTGACTTCACATAAGAATTCAGCTGATCCTTCTGAAGCACCTGACAGTAACTGCAATTCATCTGCATACTAACCAAACATCCCTCAAATGTACAGAAGGCACCAAATCGCTAAGATTAATCAAGCTCTGAAGCTCTGATAACACAGGGCTTTGAATATAGCCTTACTAGTAAGCAGTATTAAAAATGGAAGTTGACATTTACAGGTGACCAGGAAATTCATCCTAATTTCATTGGGATGGCAAGGAATGGCAAAGGAGAATAAATAGGTGAGTGGTGCTCAGTCCTTCTTCTGCTCCACAGTTTTTAATTCCTTCCTCCCACAGCTAATTCAGAGACTAGAAAACCCTGGGAAAAGGATGCTTCAGGTGAGTCAGTACATGAAAGAAAGAGTTAAGCATTGCTCCATCATGCTGGTCCTTTCCCAGTAAATGCTCCTACCAAGTACCCTCATTGTCAAGAACTAGCACAAATGAGTTTAGTGGCATAACATGGCCTTCTGTCCTGAGATATTGACCAAGGTGACTTTAATCAGCTTGGGAAGTAATCCGATAGCTCTAGGTGAAGCTGGACAGCCACCTTCTACCATAAAACCAAAACTCAAAGGACTGCTTTGCCCTGGCCAAATGAGTTGCACCAAGTATAACACCAAGAGACTAGGAATCGTGATTTTGAGTCTAGGATTAAGCCTGACACTTGCCATGAACATATATTGGTTGTGTTGCTGCCTTTCACATTCACTTGTTCATCCCCTCTTGAAAGCCACGCTGCTCCCGAGTCTTTGCCCTCAATTAGCCCTGTCTGCTATGAGAGAATATATAGAAGCAGATGGAATACAAAGCAATTCCTTCCCTGCTTCTGTGTGCTAACATTTTTCAGGATCATTTATGTTCTGCACAGCTTATCGGGGACAGACAACTTCCTCTTATCTCTCTATCCCTCTCTCCACCAGCAGCTGGTGACTCTTCCTTGTCTTGACCTTCAGAATACACTCCTTTCCCTCAAAAATTACTGCCCAGTTTTCTGGAATTAAAAGAACTAAACTGCACATTAAATCTTAACAGCCATTAAATCCTAACCATCATCTATACACACATTCCCTTCTAACTGGGCATTAAGATTTGTGCCTTTGTCTTGTTCCTAATCAGAGTTGTTTTTTAAACTTATTTTATTTAGCCATATATAGTCTTGATTGAGGGATTCTCATAAGGATGTGGTTGGCTGCTGTGGGAACAGAATGCTGTACTGGATGGTAATTTGGACTGATTTAGCATGGCTCTGTGCATATTTGTTTGTTTATTTGTTTAATATCCCCCTTTCTTCCCATGTGGGACCCAGGCTAGCTTACTATTTGAGTTGAAGCAATCTGAGTTGAAGCAAAATGCAGTGAGAGCTGTGGATAGTACGAAAGTTAAAAAATGACAACCAAATAATCATATGAAAAAGTAATTTAAAACATTTTTAAAGGTACTTAAAATACAGTCAGACCTCCATATCCATGGGGGATCTGTTCTGGACCCCCCTGCGGATATGAAAAAAAATCAGACCTCAAGTCCTGTTGCCCCAAATGGCAGCGCAATGGGGATGGCCACGTTCATGCACCACTACTTGGGACAGCTAGGCTTGCCATCTGCAGATGCTCAAATCTGTGGATGGTAAGCCCGTGGATGGCGAGGTCCCACTAATAATTTAATAATGATACAAATACAACACAATATTCTGCAACAGGCAGTTTAACATTCAAAGGCCTGGGTAAAGAGCAAGGCCTTTGCTTGCCCACAGAAAGAAAGCAGAGAGGGCGCTGGCCTAGCTTCCCATAGGAGGGAATTCCAGCCTGGGAACAACCACTGAGAAGGTACTTCCCTTTGTCCTCATCGTTCATGTCTCTGATGGGACCATCATTACATTCTCTTATGTGTGTAAAGACAACAGACCTGTAGGTCAGAGGTGGTGAAACTTTTAGAGACCACATGCCCAAACTAAGTGGCATTCCTGCCCTGGGTGTCACTGGGTGCTGGGGGTGGGACTTTCGGGGGTGGGACTTTGGGGAGGATTTCTTGGGGTGGGTGTCTGGAGACTAGGGCTTGAATCCCAGCACATTAAACCCACTGGGAGACCTTTGGCAAGTCACACTCTCTCAGCCTCAGAGGAAGGCAATTGCAAAAATTCTCTCTGAAGAAATCTTGCCTAGAAAACTCCATGATAGATTTGCCTTAAGGTTGCCATAAGCTGGAAACTACTTGGAGGCACACAACAACAACAACAACAACAACAACAACAACAACAACAATATGGATGGCCTCATTACACCTCACAAAACTAGTTCCCAGAATCCCACACATAGCAAGGTGCAGGCCTTCCAGCCCTCTGAACAAATCTTGCTAAGAAAATCTTGTAACAGGTTTGTTGTGACTAGTCCTCTGGGAGATCAGGGTTCAATTCCCCATGAAGCAACAAAAACCCACAGGTAATCTTAGGAAAATCACACACTCTCGCCCCTCCTTCCTGTAGCAGCTGCATGCCCTCCCAGATGGCTTTGCATACCACAGATGGCACACTTGCCATGGGTTCACCAACAGGGCTATAGGGTCTCAACTGGAGCATGTCCAAAGGAGAGCGACTAAAATGGTGAAGCGTCTGGAAACTATGCCCTATGAGGAACGACAAAAGAAGGCAAATAAGGAACAAAGCAACAAAGCAAAGGGCCACAATTCAGGAGCAGACTACATGCTTGCAGTTCAGTATCTGGTATTTCCAGGGAGGGCTAGGAAAGACCCTGGAGAGCTACTACCAGTCAGTGTAGACATTATAGAGCTAAATCAAAGAAGACCAAGCATAGCCTTTGACTTCAGTTTATATAATTCCTCACCATGGGCTAAACTAGCTATGGTTAGCAGGAGGTGAAGGGTCCATATGGAGGGCCCACAGTCACCCTCTCCCTTGAGCTAGAATGGAGCCATGGTTTGTCTCACTCAGAAAAGGGCATCTTCCTACATCCCAGCAGTATAAAAGAAGGGATAAGAGTTTCCTATTCTAACAAAGAATACCAGAGGTGTCACATTACCATCTTAATTTGCATTTTTAGCACTTACGGGGGAAAATATCATGAAATGTCACATTATACTTCATTAGTTATATTACAAATCAAATAAAATTTAAACCATCTCATAGCCGGGGCTTCTTAAATACCACTAAAAGCCATAATAAAGCCGCTGATCATAATTTTCTTTGCTCCTGCTTGTGGCACTACTCATGTCCCAGAAAGTACCTATTCCAGCAGCAGAAAGAGCTGAGTGTAGGAAACATGTTTTTTTGGACCGGAATCCCCCAGTGACCAGGCTGGCTGGAGGCTTCTAGGAACAGTGGCCTGCAAGTGTCATTTTACAAGCTATGAAAAAGAGCAAGAGGAACTCCATCCTTTGGGACAATGGTCTGAAAGGCATTTTTGAGGGTCAGGGAGTAGGAATCAGTGACTGTCATTACAATCCTGTGTGTGCATAATCAAAAGGAATCCCAGAATTCACTGGGATAGACTTGCAAAAGAAGCAGCAAAAATGTTAGGAGTTTGCAGCTCCTCAGTGCTGAGAAGGGGGGGGGGGGAAATCCTTCTCCGTAGTAGATCTATGGTGGAAGACTGGGAAAGGAGTCTTTATGCGTGTCTTGTGGGTGGTGATAAGAAACATAGTGTGTGAGCAGGGTGGTCATGACCACTGCTGCCATGTGACCACTGGGAGTTTCCAAGTAGGTTTGGAGGTGTTTAGCCTTCTAGGTCAGAGAACTCTGATGCCCCACTAAACTACAAATCCCAGAATTCCATAGTATTGAGCCATGGAAGTTAAAGTGATGTCAAACTGCTTTATTTCTTCAGTGTAGCAGCAGCCCTGTTGTCAGGCCAGCAAAATTTCTCCATCCCTGTATTATATTGTCAAAAAAGTCTGAGTTGGCTAGGTAATAGAAATACAAGCCACCTAGGAGCACAGGGAATAATAGTATTGTAAGGGAATGGTTTGGGCCCTCCAGATGTTATTGGACTAAAATCTCCATAATCTTTACCATTGACACTGTTGCCTAGGGCTAATGGGAGCTGCAGTCCAACAACGTATGGAGGAAACATGTGGCCCACCCCTGCAGTATTCTGTCATTCCTAGTTCACACTGGCAATTGCTCACACACTATGTTTCTTATGTAAAGGCACCTCAGACACAAAAAAGCAGGCCAATGATGTTGCCTGCTTTCCCAAGAAAACAGCCTCTCCAGATCAGGAGCAATCCATATCTGCTTTTGCTTCCAGTCACTTGGCACAATGATATAGACTTAGATACAGTAGGTCTGTTGCTGCATTGGGTTAGTCTGGCAGGAAAGATATTGTCACCTCTATTTTTTGTAGGGTCTTCCCCCATTACCCTAAAAGATTGGGGGACTTGGGGGGCCTAACAACAGTGTTAGGGTTTCCTTTGTATTTTGGGGAAAATATTAGCTCAAAAGGAGGACTGCAACAGGAGGGTAACTTTGGGGATCTTTTCACCTATGCATATAAGTACTAACTGTAGAAAGACTCTGGTTTCAGTTAATATAAAGGCTTTATGTAGAAATGTGCAAAGGTACACACAAACACACAAACACATTGCAACCTTATGAACCATACAAGGCTAACAGAAAGGAAGGAGTGAAAAGCTGGATAGCAAGAAGTCAGGAATTAGAGGAGGTGATAATGACCAGTCCATGGAAAATGGTGCATGGCTCAGAAAATATCTGAGGGCAACATAGAGGAAGTGAAAGGGATCCTCTGTACATGCATGAGGCTAGACCTGGAGCTGATATTTAAATCTTATCTCATAGTCTCAATGGGGTGCTTGGTGTTACCACATGGTGTAAAAAAGGTTTTGCTGTGTTTCTCACAGAATTGACAAAAGGGGTCAAGTTGGTTGATGGCTTTAACTGTGGAGTGACAAAACAGTGATTGGCTTGGGGACAATCCCAAGATATTTGGACAAGAAAGGGTGACTAGGAACACAACATGAGGTGAAGTAGAAGATGGTCTTTAACTGCTTTTGCAATGGGACTCGGTCTCCATTGTGAGATGATGCATGAAGAGCCTTGGGTATGTGTGGAGTCGATCAGCATTTATTTTAGTACTATCTAGGTCTCCCAAATAAGTCAACATGATCTATACCCTAGGTTCCACAATGACCTCCCAAAAATGTGCCTGGCACTAGATATCAAATATCAAATCCCATATCCAGCAAGAAGGATATATGGTATGATAGCAGACACACAACCGCCACACTCCATGAGACGGCTCATGGCTGTTATTGTGCATATCTCTGTTGCATTGCCACTTCCTTTCTTCCTGACTACTAGAGTCTCTTTCAGATCCCCTTTCTTACACAGTCCCTCTCTCCTTTGCGTATTACATAGAAGCTCAGGCTTTATATATTCATTGAATGCCATCCCACAAAATCTATGCATGGCATAAACTATTGAAGGAACAGGCACTTCAGGTTTTATTATTCTAAATCTCTCTCTCTCCCTCCCTCCCTCCCTACTCTCTCTGTGTATATGTGTGTATGTCTATATGTGTATGTGTGTGTGCATACATGGTGCCTGCTAACACTTACCCAGCCAACAAAGGTTAGAGTACTTAAGCTTGCTGAATGAATAAAATACCAGGCACTATGTTTAGTATTTCAAAACACTCACGGCATGATGGCAGCTGTTAAAATTGTTTCCTTTCTGCACCAGCGGTCTTCAGCACAACATGTTAATGGTGAATATTTGGAAGCAGAGGCTAATAGCAAAGTGGCAGGGGGAAACCTCCTAGAAACATAGAATAAAAACAATTGTAAGGCAGAGAGAGGCACACAAATTATAGTGTGGCCCAGGCTTTCTTTTGATGGAAGCTTTGCCCCCTGACAACTCTGTGTTTAAAAGAGAGTTTGGAAACATTTGATTTTTGGACTACAGTCCCTAGAATCCCCCAGTTTATGGCTGTGTTGGCTGGGAAGTCTGGGACTTGTAGTTTAAAGAATGTAATTTCATTGCCGCCAATATTTCATAAGTGAAAACAGACATGTGTGGCTAAGAACCATCAGGCTGTGTTCAAAATAAATAAAATTATTAATGAGGAAGAACACACAATCCAGAAGAGGCTGTAGCAGTTTTCTTTTGTCAGAACCTACTGGGAAGAGCAAGATTTGGACCTCTCCCCTCCCCTCCCCTCCTCTCTGCTGAATTGGCTGAGCACAAACTACTTTTGCATTTTGAACCTAGCCTGCAGAAGTAGACTTGCCATATGTGCTGGGAAACTGAGACAATCATAGATTGGAGGGTGCAAAAAATGTCCAAGTTGGCTGGGCATGATTTAAGCCACAAATCCCAGATTCCTGGTTTGTTCCAAGCTGCATTTTGTCAGAGACTGAGAAACTCCCCTCCCTTCTTATTCTTCTTTGAAGAGAGCAGTACAATTAAAATCAAAAGCAGTTGATGATATCCCTCTTAACACCAGGATTGGGAAGGGGAACCCAGTAGGAGTTGGAGATAGCCTCCAGCAGTCATGGCTTTAAATCTTGCATAGGCAATGAGCTTCTCTCCCTCTCTCCTCTTGGACTCTCTTTCTGCTTCAAAGGGGGGAGGGGTGGGAATAAATAAAGGCAGGTAAGACAGGAGGGGATGAGGGGGAAGGAGAGGGGAAAGATTAAGCAAAAAGAAGTGTACATATAAAATATTCACCTCTCTGAACAGTATAAGCAAATACAGCCGCTCTCCATTCTCGTGGACTTGAGATCTGCGGTCTTGAATATTCACGGAGGGGGAATATTCCCTATGGCATGTGCTCTGTGCTCTCTCATGTGCATGTGTGCCCCATCAAGCCTATGGGGTTTGAATATTGGCGAGTCTACATTTTCGCCTCCCACCAAGACCACTCCCCATCCCTAGCTGCTTATCCCTCCTCCAAAATCCCAACCACCATCCCATAAGTTAAGCCATCTGAATTGGAGACAACACAATATACTGTACAGCTGGCCATTCGTTTTCATGGGGGGAAACCCTATGATAGGTTCAATTTAGGGATTTGGATTTCTCTGTTCTAAGTCATTTTAAACATTGATCTGTACTGTTTTTATCAGGTGAGTTCTAACTTTGAAAATGGTACAAAGGTTAAACACAGAGGAAGAGAAAATGCAACCATCAATGTGCTGAATTTGCATAATTAAAATGCAAATTAGAGTGATTTGCATAATTATAATATTTTCATAATATGCAAATTAGGCACCCAGATTTTAAGAAGTGGAATATGGGAGGAGACATGAATGAAGTGAATACAGTAATAGAGAGGCAGGGGCAGAATTCAGCTTTCCTCAGCCTCACATATCTTTTAATGTAGAAATTTGAATCCTCCACCAGGAATGTGACAGACACAAAATACACTAATATAGGTGCACTGTCACATTTATTTCAGTCTTATGTATTCTGGAAAATATGTGAAAGCTGAGATAGAAGAGGCATGCTTGATGGGGAGGTCATGTCGGCTTTTTCTGAATGAAAAAATATATTCCATAATAAGCAAAGCATTTTAAACAGACAGAGCTGACAATCTGAATTTCAAAGTGATGGGCAGCTATTGACAGACATAATCTGTGAGGCTAGGAAGACACAAAGGAAGAATGGACAGTAATGCCCCAGAAAAATGGTCCATGGTTAGAACATGGCCCTCATTTCACAACAGTGATAACTCAGAAGTATTTTGTTCACCTCTCTGTAATAATAACAGGAAGAACATCTAATAGTCTTCGGCACATTTCCCAGATTGTCCCTAAAGTGTTGCGTGACCTCTTTCTCTCCCATTGTGTAACCAGATTAGACAGCCAGTTGTTGGCAAACAGTTTTTCAATTTAGCATGAATGTGTCCCAGAGCACTTTAGAATTATTGATTGGTTTCTTAGGACTTGTCTTCACTTGCCAGAATGCTCAGGGGTGGCCCCAGGATATTCTGGACATGAATTCCCCCCAAATTCACCCCTTACCTGCTGTCATTTGCTGTGGTTTTTCAACTCTTGCAGTAAATGATGGGTGACTGCCATCCCATGTGGTTCCTGTTCATTGCCTAGCATCGCTGCTCAGGTCAGAACAAAGCACCCAGCCATGCTATCAATGCTGGGACCTCGTTTTGACCTTAGAACCACTCATGCACACAGTGGCAGAGCCAATGGCTCCCAGGAAGTGTGCATGAAGGCCACCACTGCCACTATGGCAAAGAGAACCAAAAACCTGCCATAAAAAGTGATTTACCGTATTTTCCGGCATATAAGACGACTGGGTGTATAAGACGACCTCCAACTTTTCCAGTTAAAATATAGTTTGGAATATACTCACCGTATAAGACTATCCCTCTTCCAACACACACCAAATAAAAATTTTAAAAACATAAGATTTGATTTCAATATGGTAATTTTAATTCAAATGACATGCAGGTACTTAGCAGGAAATCTCGTTGTATACAAAGCCTGCTTGGATTGGTCAGCTCTCCCTGCCTGCCCAGCCTTTCCTGTCTCCAAGAGTATCAGAGCAGTAGCTGCTTTCATACGATCGTCACATATGGTGGGGATATGGCCGCAGCCGTTTTTGAGCTCCCCCACCATATGCGGCGACCGCAGATTCTCCAGTCCAGCTTGGAAGTTTCAGCACCTGCCCTATAAGATGACACCCGGCGTATAAGATGACCCCCGACTTTTGAGAAGATTTTCCTGGGTTAAAAAGTAGTCTTATACGCCAGAAAATACAGTATTTAAAAGCAGGTTCGGGAGACAAGTCCAGAATTAGGCACGAGTGTCTAAACCTGATTTGGGGTTTGGCCCTGCATCATATAAACAGGGCACAGTAAGCCCAAAGGGAATTTGGGGGAATTTGTCCATGTAGACAAACCTATCGATAGGCAATTAAGAGGCAAATTAGCACACCATACAACATACCATACATACATGTTCCACCCTTCCTTCCACAAGGAATGCTACAGGGCCTGCATGGGATAAAAAACCAGGCTATCAATCCCATCAGTTTCATCAAAGATGCTCATCTCAATTTTTTACGGTCAAATATAATCCAATATATAATAATGTATTATAATCTGTATAATATATAATATGTATATATAATCTATATAATCTATACAATCTATATAACAACTTGATCTAGCCAGTTTCATAAACTAAATATCTACTAGTTTGATTTTTCCTGCTTGCTAGAACATTTGTTATGTACCTTTACATCAATTCTGATTGATAGCAACATTATCCTAGGGTTTTCTTGGCAAGATTTAATCAGACGAGATTTGCCACTGTCCACCCTTAAAGCTGAGAGAGTGTGATTTGCCCAAGGTCACCCAGTGAGTTTCCACGGCTGAGCAGGAATTTGAACTTCAGTCCCCCAGAGTCCCTGTCTAATACTAAAGTACTACACCACACTTGATCTCGCCATAGAATTTACAGCTTTATTTCCTTTCTTGCTCTTTTAAACCCCGCTCCCCATTGTGCTATGATGAAATAGCTCAAAGGACAAGGATGGAAAATACAACTAGATATCACCTTTATTTTCCCTTCTTGTTCCTTGAGCTGTTTCATAGTAGAATTGAGACTGGTCAAAAAGTGCTGGCAGAACAAGGCTGGAGGTTTTCAGCTATGTCTAGTTTCCATATATATATATATATATATATATATATATATATATATATATATATATCATCATCATCATGCTGTAAGTGCCATCAGTTCCACCTGAGAATGCCTGATCTCTTGCTAAGCTACAAGTTGTCAAATTTGGGTTCTCAGATGTTGTTGGGTTACAAGTTGATTCCTGACCATAGGCTGTACAGGATGGGTTTCTGGGAGTTCCAGTCTAACAAATCTTGGGGTTGGGAATCAGTAGTTTGGTCCATTTCAGAACTGCATTTTGCCAGACATCCTAATCGAGCCAGTTTTAAAATCTCATTAGGAAATTTGTTGGCTTGGGCTACATCTGCACTGCAAAAATAATGCAGTTTGATACCACTTCAGCTGTAATGTCTCCATACTATGGAATCTTGGGATTTGTAGTTTTGTGAGATATTTTGCCTTCTCTGTCAGAGAGCTCTGGTGCCACTACAAATCCCAGGATTGCATAGCATTAAGCCATAACAGTTAAAGTGGTGTCAAACTGCATTGTTATTCCAGTACAGATGCAGTTTTTCCTTGCTTGTGAGTTGGCTCTTGCAGGGGAGCTTATGCCCCTTTAAGGTTCAAGACTGGACTGGAATCTGTAGTGGTAGACAGAAGACATAATTGTGTTTAATAACATTGTATTTTACAACATGCCAGGCAAGATGTCAGTATTAAAGCTGAGTTCTGAAGCGAACATATATGTTACCATTCATAGCAGTATTAGAAAGTTTATTCAACAACATACAGCAACATACAATCTATCATAGGAGAATAGTGGATATATATTAGTCAATCATTAAACAGCAGGCATTATGCCATAATGGAAAATTACTAAGCAAGCACCTGGTGAAAACTATTCATGTTGCACTTTCCCCTTACATTTCACATTATTATTGTTATTAGCAGAAAATGGCAGTTAGTTGGGGATAGGTCAGAATGCCCTGGAAATGTTTAATCTGCTTTTCCTTGATATACCTAAGAGTTTTATAACTTTGCAGCTTCTAAAATTTTCCTTGGGTGAGGGTGCTTTTTCTCTAGCATGACTCTACTGTACTTTGGCATTGTTGTTGTTAACTGCCCTCAAGTTCACTTCAACTTATGGTGACCCCATGTATGAGACATATCCAAGAGCCCTTGTCTTCAACTACTTTACTCAGATCCTGTAGGCCCAGGCCCTCCCTGATCAAGTCTAACCATATGGCATGTGGTATCCCTCTCTTTCTACTGCCACCCATTTTTCCTATCACCATTGCCTTTTCTAATGATTAATTTCTTCCCGTGATGTGTTCACAGTGCAAAAGTCTCAATTTAGTCACCTCTCTTCCAAAGTGAGTTCAAGCTGTATCTGTTCTAGGACCTATTTGTTTGTCGTCTTGTCTGCCCACAGTATTCTTAGTACTTTTCTCCAGCACCACATCTCAAATGAGTTGATTTCTTCTTATTGGCTTTCTTCACTGTCCAGCTCTCATATCCATACATGGTAATGGGAAATACAATGGCTGGGACAATCCTCACTTTAGTATTCAGAATTATCTCTTTACAATTCATGATCTTGTCCACTTCTTCCCCAGTCCTAGTCTTCTCCTTATATTTGATTACATTCTCCATTCTGATCAATATTTGAACCAAAGTATGGGAACTCTTTGACTGCTTCAATTTTCTCATTATCTAGGTTGGATTTTTGTAGACCTTCCATGGTCATTTTTTCCCCTTAATGTTCAGCATTAATCCTACCTTGGCACTTTCCTCCTTGACCTCCTATCAGCAATTGCTCAGGTCTTTGTTTCTTTCTGCTAGTAATATTGTGTCATCTGTACAATATTTTCTGCATAGAGATTGAATAAATAGGGTGATAATATGCAACCTTGTCTACCAATTGGCAAAGGAAAAAGGAAATAACACCAACAATCTAAGATATGGAGGCAACACATTACTACCAGCAGGCAACATCACATACTTGGAACAGTTACTAAGGAATGTAAAAGAATAAAGTGCAAAGGCAGCTTAATGCTAAAGACTATGAAAACAAAAAATAATATTCACAGAGGAGCTACATAAATGCAGCCTAGACAATGGGGAAATCAAAATAGTTAAAGAGTTCTTATACCTTGGATCAAAGATTGATCAAGATGGAGACTGCAGTCAGGAAACCAGAAAGAGACCGGGAATGAGATAGGACACTATGAAACAACTAGACAAGAGCCTAAAGAGTAAAGATATACAACAGAGCACTAAAGTTTGAATTGTCCAAGCCACTGTATTCCCTATCATCATGTATGGATGTGAGGGCTGGACAGTGAAGAAAGCGGATAAGAGGAAAATCAACTCATTTGAGATGTGTTGCTGAAGAACAGTGGTAAGGATTCTGTGGACAGTCAAAAAGACAAAGTGGGTCCTTGAGCAAATAAAGCCAGAAATTTCCCTGGAAGATAACAGGATGAAAATAAGGCTGTCATAGTTTGGCCCCCTCATGGGAAGGCATGACTCATTAGAAAAGACAATAATGCTAGCAAAGGTGGAGGGATGCAGAAAGAGAGAAAGAGCACACACCAGATGGCTAGACTCAGCTAGGGAGGTCATGGGCATAAATCTACAAGACTCAACAAAGCAATGGATGACAGGGGGTCTTGGAGATGCCTCATCCACAGGGCTGTCATCCATTGGAGATAGCTTGAGGGCAGTTAACAACAACAGATGCAGCCTTGCCTGAATCCTTTGCCAATTGAAAACCATTCTGTTTCACTGTTTGTTTTGGTGGCAGCCTCTTGTCCTAAATACAGGTTACTCATCAAGGACATCAAATGTAGTGGTACTCCAATCTCTTTGAGAGCATTTAATAGTAAAGTCGAAGGCTTTCATGGCCGGCATCCATAGTTTTTTGTGGATTTTTCGGGCTATGTGGCCATGTTCTAGCAGAGTTTCTTTCTGACGTTTTGCCAGCATCTGAAGATGTCAGCCACAGATGCTGGCAAAACGTCTGAAAGAAACTCTGCTAGAACATGGCCACATAGCCCGAAAACCCCACAAAAAACTAAGCATGTAATAGCTTTTTGTAATCTATGCAGTCAAGGGCCTTGCTGTAGTCAATAAAGCACATGCAAATTTCCTTTTGGAATTCCTTAGTGCACTCCATTATCCATCGTATGTTGGCAATGTGATTCCTAGTCTCTCTTCCTTTCCTGAATCCAGCTTGCACCTATGGGATTTCACACTCCATTATTGTCAATTAACTTTCTCTTCATTCCTCCTGAAAATCATCAGGATAACATCCCATAACTTGATGCCCTCCAGGGATGTTGAACAACAACTTTCCAAGCACCCTGTCTAGAAGGGAGAATGGTCAGGACTGTGGAGAATTGCACTCCAGACGGTGCCAAGTTGAGAGGGTGCTGCTTTTGGCACACCTCTGTTGATTCATCCATTCATAGAAATGGGGAAGACCAATCTCCTGATGTGGCATTTAAAGGTGGAGTGGGGTGAAGCAGCAACAATAAGGAAGGCCTTTGGGAGATGCACACACAATCCATAGCACACTGTCAAGAAAAAGGGCAACTAAAAGAAAGACATGATTAGAAAGAATATCAGGAAAATAGCTTGTTTTATATAGACGTGATTTCAAGGAGGGTTTTTGGTCTGGAGACACTGCAGCCTTGTCAACATCTCTCATTTTGCCATTTATCTGTACAGAAGAACAATAACTGTTTTGTCAAGGATTCTATTTTTGTAATCCTTCCATCCTGGCTAACTCAGATCCCTTGCTGTTTACTTAAACACTGGTAGAGGTTTCTTTGATATTTTCTTGCATCTCATGTCCATTTTCACCCTCATTGTTATCTGAGGTAGCACAGATGCAATGTAAACACAGTGTCCTCTGTCTTTAAGAAATAGAAGCCGCCTGCTACACTGCCCAAGGCTGTGGCAAAGAGAGTGCATTAGCAAAGCAGAATGAGGTCTGCTGCAGAATGGGAGGAGGGCTTAAATCAACACAGGTTTAAATCAAGAAGGCATTTCTTCAGAGATCAGCAGCAGACTGTATTCTACTCACCTTTCTCTGGCAGAGACACTAAATCATCCCACTGCTCACTTCAGCATACTCAGATGGATTCACTGGCACAGTGCTCAAGGAACAAATTTAAAGAAGCAATTATTGGTGATGCAATAAGGATTGCCACTCCTGGTATAGTCAAAGGAATGCTTTAACCTGCTTGTGGAGAATGGATGGTCCTCAAGATGTTGTGGGACTGCAGCTCCTATCAGCCCTAGTCAATACTGTCAATGGTGAGGGTTGATGGGAATACAATTCAGCAAGATCTAAAGGTCCACATATTTCTTATTCCTGCTCTAATGCCTGTAGTGCTGGCATTAGAATGTAATTTGAATAAAACCCAATGTTTTGCACAGAAACAGTGTATTTGGCAAAAATATGTCTTGACTTTTTCACACAAAAATCTGAAATGCAAAAAATCTTGATGAGATTTTTCATCAACAAACACAAGGTCTGTGCATAGTCTTTACATTTCTAGTTCAGACATATTTCCATGATGAAGGAAGTATAACCAGAGTTTAATGTGATGTCTCCATTGGCAAACTATATTTTGAGACTGGCTGGCAAAACTGAATCAGAAATTGTGGTCTGAATCCAATTTTTGGCAATACTATTTCCCTAGAATTTGGCATGACAATTTGTGGCATGGTATCTTAATTGACCAAAAGAATTAAAGGAGGGGGGAGGGAAGGAGAAAGAAGTGTGTGTGTGCATGAGGTTTTGTGTGTGGAAATGAGGATGGAGGAATAGTTTGGATAAGATTGTTCCAAACTTCAAAATGACAGGAAGAGAAAGGGTGAAGCTGCCACTGACCTGCTGAATAATCCAGGCTACATTGTTGGAAAGGGGCTAACAACAGGCAAGAGGGCAAGGGATGAACAGCTAGAGGTCTTCAGAGAGGGCGTCCAAGCAAATCTGAGACCTTGTAGTCTGGACAGCTTAGCCAGAACTTTCTGGCACAAAATATGCCACTCTGCTTTGGATGCAAAGAGCATCCAGTATGCCAAAGGGAAATGAATATGTAGGAAAGTGAGAAGAGCTGGCTTATTCGCTTCTGGCTTCAGATTCATCTGCAGTGAATCAGATTCTATGTCTTTATTCAGCTGTCGACAGAATCAAAACAGCAACTGAGCCAAGAGTCATCTACAGTATCTGCTTATTCCAGAAAAAAATAACTTGTCATCAATAATATAAATTAGTTATATTACAGACAAGATCAGCCTGCCACCTCTCTGTGAAGGACTTTTGTTCTCTGAATGAAGAATATTTAATAAACTTGGCAACCCATTCTCTCCCCAAACTCACTGCCGATTTTCCTAAACAACCAACTGGACAAAAATAATATAGACAATTAGAAAATTAAATTAGGTATAAGCTTAATGAATGGTAAATGAACCCTTTACTGATAACAGCAAACAGGCAAATAGAAAAAGAACCTTTTCAACACCTTTGGTGAAATTGCTAGCTCATCCCTTACTGCCAAATATGAGAAAGCTTTCACCAGTATTCTACATCAGCTGCTTAGTTATGCATGCATAATTTAGTAATGTCTCTTGGCCTGGTCCCCTACAGCCCATCATAACAGCCAATGGCTAAATTGGGCAAAGGAAGTGTTTTCAGCTGCTAATTGGGGTGCAAAAAGGATGATGTTTCTGCCCCTCTCCTACCAGCCAGTGTGGCTGCAACAAGAAATTGTGACAGGGATCACAGCCTTGCTTGCTGGTGAGAGGGAGCTGGAACCATCATCTTTCTTGCATCCTTTGCCCAATCTGGTTGCAGGCTGTTAAGATGGGCTGGGGGACACATTTATATAGTCTAACAGTAAGAAAATGCATTCTTACGGAATCCATAGCAGTTATGGATCTGTAATTGTAGGTTATGAATTTGTTGCTCTTTTTGAACCATATTGCTATAGGTTATATGATTAAAAAAACTGCTTCAGCTGTATTAGGAAGGCTAGCTGATAGTTGACACTGTTGAGATCAACTCGAGGGCAGTTAACAACAAAAACAACGATCATAATAGTGTGATTTGCACCATTTTTCATCTGCACTAATGCTGTTATCACATTTGCCCCTCCTTGTGTTTTGCGATTGGTTTGCTTCAGTTTTCTTTTTAAAAAATATAACTGTAATAATGCTATTATGGCAGGAAGTCATTATGACACACCGATCGCTGGCCAAATTCTCCATCAGGAGAGGTAGTACAGGAAGAAGAACAGACCACATCATCCCCTGCCATTTTTTATATCTTTCTCTAGTGAAAAACAAAAGTGTTTACCATGCTGTTAGCTGTTGCGGTTTGTCCTGTTCAAAACTGCTTCAGTTATGTTAAATTATGCTTCAGTTATGCTGATAAGAACACTACAACATAATATCATTACAGTGTACCCATGAATGGCAAGTTCTATATTTTCCTAGTGGGGCTCACTCGAGGTTTCTACACTTTCACAGCCTTTTAAATTCTTCAGTGTTTCCACCAGAGGGCAGTGGTACCCAAACAGTTGCTGGAGGTTGGAAGAGCAGCACTGGGACCAGCCAGTTCCATAAGCGTTATTCCAAAGGCCTATCAGGTCAATTGTTTTGTTATTTCAGTAGCCAATCACATCTTAGTAGGTAGCTCACAAGCCAGGACATGAATGCAAGAGCAGCTTTCCTCCTGTGTTTGCCAGCAAGTGGCATTCAAAGGCAGATTGCCTCTCAGAGATCTGCTTTAAATATATCACAAGCATTTGGGGATCATTTGGTTTTTTAACACTCAGGGCCACCAGAAGCTGGAATGACTTGAAGACACACAAGAAGAAGTGTGCGGTGGCCTGATTCAGCCTATGATTGTTGCAAATGAGAAATATTTCCCCATCAGTTTTCCTTAGCATTCAGGCAGGATCTAAAAAGAGGGGACATTACTCTGTGTGTTTCACCTCCCCACCTCTGTATTTTGGGGACAGTGAGAGGGAATGGCTGGTGGCTGAGGGTCTCCGTGTTAAATTGCACCCACCCACACATGGTGGCCCTGGTCTGAACTGCACCTATCCATGCCTAGTAGAGAGTAACAAAAAGGAAGAAATCTTAAAAGTCACATGATATAGTTGATGTAGTATGTTGTTCAGCCTGTGTTAGAGCTTCTTTGACTAGCATGCCTAGTGTTTGTGTATGAATGTCTCCCATGTCACACATGTGACTGCCTTCTCCAGATGAAACACTTCAAACTGTCATTCACAATGATTCAAAATCATTTACGTTCTTTTCATTTTTCCCCAATGCATGCATGCCATCCTTCCTGTCAAGGTGGCTTCCATGTAGTCAGCATCATGTCATGTATTGTCCTGCTCTCTTTGATAATAACAACATCAGAACCTAAGAAAAGACCTGGGGCCACTTCACACTGCACAGTTATAGCACTGTAATTCCATTTTAGTTGCCTGTGTAGTCCACAGACTGGCAGTGTAGATGCCAGTTTCAATGCCAAGGCAATGAGAACCCTCAGCCTGAGAGCTCTTTTGGTGCCTCTGAACAAACTACAAACCCCAGGATCCCATAAGGAATGGTCAAGGCAGTTAACGTGGAATCACAATGCTGTATTTGTTTAGTGTGAAAGGCCCGCTGGCTTGTTTAGTCCAGCATTCAGTTGCCACAGTAGCCAGCCAGCAGGGAAGCCAACACTTCCCTAGAACTGGAGCTACTATTCCAGCTGCGTAAGATGACTTCTGTCCTCTGATCTCTGAGGCTGCCTGCCACCCCACACAGCCACATGGAAAATTAAGCAGTATAAGGCTGAGTAATTATGAAAGAAGCACAGAGAGGTTTAGTAAGAGATCACATTTCTGCCAGAGCTGACTACCAGCTTTTGCTAACTGCAGAGTTAGAGAGGCTGATGAAGCAGTAAAGGGTTTCTTAAGATGGATCCCTGTGGTTTGAGGTCTTCTTTGGTTTCAAGTACTGCCTTGAGGAAATGGGCAGGATGGGAGATAATAAAGAATTAAATCCTCCTTCAAAGTGTGCACGTCATCCTCTGTTGTGTGTACAGAGCAGTGCCTAGAAAATTATTTTCAAGATGAAGGAATACTGTGATGTGATAAAGCCATTCATAACTGAACAGTGACAAAGTGATGCTCTGGCACTCCAAGAGGCTGAAACTCATAAATGTAATGTCCTTTGGGATGATTATCTGTTTGCTGGTAAAGGCATTAAAATCACCTGACTTTCACAGTAGAAATCTTTTTTTTTTGGGGGGGGGGGGGGTTTGCAGATGTAATTTTTTTTAATAAGACTTTACCAAAAATTTGAAAACTTGTTCATATTTTGGATGGAAATAAATTGATTATCAACAGTTGAACCTGAGGGTCCTGAGGGATTCCGTGTCAATAAAAGAAGTGGATCTTCTCTGTCATATACTGTAAGTGCTTTAAATTAACTAGCAAAAGTGCTGAACTCTATCCCCAAAACAGCTGTACCACCTTGGAAAGGTCCTTTAGTGTTGGAATTAATAATCCTCAGAACAGATTCACCACATGATTGACATGGAAGCCACCACAATATGAAAGAAGCTGGAACTGGCAGATTTTAAAAATATCATCCCCAAGTTCCTTGAGTGATTTTGAATTCCTGGATGTTCAACCACATTCATGGAGAATTAGGATTGCCACCTCCTTTTACTCCCTGAGAGACTTTCCATCTTTCCCATCTTTATGACGGCCCGGTGGCACATGGTACTCTCTCTGCTGGGTATAACTCTACCTATTGGATTTTGCTGGTTTATAGTGTGTGTGTGTGTGTGGGGGGGGTTAATTTCCAATCTTTTTGGGAAAAAAAATTCATCAAGTTTCTTTATGTTTAAAATAGAAAGGTTTTTTTAAAAAATCTGAAGAGGGAGAAAGCAAAACTGACAGATTTTTCCACTTACCAGTAAAGGGTACATTAGACAAGGGGTATCAGTAGCTCTAATTGTTCGAAAAATAACTGTCCAGCAATACTGGGAGGCCACAAATCCCCTTTGGGGCTTTGAAGGGGATCACTCTCTGCCGTTTTATCATCATTTTGAAGCTGAAAAGCAAAGCTGAGAGAATAGCTAACTGGATTCTCAAAACCTGTTTTAAAAAAACACAATTGTTTATTTTTTTTACCTTCAAGTCATGGCGACCCTATCCCAGGGTTCTCTTTGCAAGATTTTTTTAGAGGAGGTGTACAATTGCCTTACTCTAAGGCTGAGAGAGTGGGACTTGTCCAGGGTCACTCAATGAGTTTCCCTGACTGAGGGATGTGAATCCTGGTGTTTCAGCGTCCTGCTCCAACATTCAAACCACAGCACCAGCAGGAACATAACCAGAATTTTGGGAAGGGGGTGTCCAGACTAAGTGCCACCATTATAATGAGGCTTGGGCGCAGCGGCGCACACCATTCATTGTATCTAATGAAAGGAGGGGGGTCCAGACCCCACAACACCCCCCCCCCCCCCCGTTACGTGCATGGCACCAAGCTGGTTCTCAAAGTAATGAGAATGCAAGCAGGAAATATAAAAATGAGATCACTTCAGGAATTGTCTGCACTCCTCCCCCTCTCTTCCCTGGGTAACATCTTGTCTTCAAAAACACAGCATCATCTCTCTCTCTCTCTCCCTACACTAAAGGAGTGGTGGTGGTGAGCTGAATTGAAGATAGTTTGCATACAGCAGATAAAGGGAATTTCCTTCTGTCTCTTTTTGTCTGAGGACAGTCACACTGATTGTCTGGATGTTTTTACATATTGCACTCCACTCTTCTCTCCTGGGTAAGTCACTAAGTTTCCAACTCTTGAAACACTGTCCTCGGGACACAATTCTTGCTATAAATACATGTGACCAAACCCTAGCAAATCAGTGTAGTTTGAAGCCAGACAGAAGCTCTGTTAAATTTCAGCTAGACACCTCTGTAGCCAGCCACTCCATGCATCTCAGATAGATACCAAGCCATCCTCATTCTGGTAACCTTGCAATTGGAGCTACATTTCAAATTGGTAATTACCTCATAGATACCCGACAACTCACTATTATCTACCACCTTTGCATTCTTTAGTTCGTATGTGTGTGTGTTTGTGTGTGTGTGTGTCTGTGTGTGTGTGTGTATGGAAGAGTGTTCTTGTGTGTGTGAACTCCTTTTTTAAAAAAACTAAATTAATTTGGATAACTGCCTCTGGAGATCTCTGGGCTTGGAACTGTTATACAAAGGCTGAGACCCCAGGTTTCCATTACCATAGCCTTGCGTGCCTTCTTGGGATCCTCTGCAATTTAGGTAACAAGCCTGCTTAGCTTCCAATATCAGATGGGATCTGGTGCCTTTAGGGTATTTATGCAGCTTAGCAATGTTTTAATTACTTCTATCTGTTTGTTTGTTTTAAAAAATCAATTCCATATGACTATTCCAAAGCAATGGCTTAGGAATAGCAAGTAACCATTACTCAAACTGCTTTTAATAATTAGCATACCAGTCATTACTGAATCTGGGGTTGAAGTATCCCCCTTCCCTGTTCAGGCTATGGGATGCCTCTGCCCATCACCTCACTTCTAAGAATAACAAATATTGCTATTTCTAAACATTAAGAAGAAGAACATTCTTGTGGTAAGAGTTGTTTAACAGTTGGTTTAACTTCAGAAGGTGGTGGACATGACTATCTCATGTGTCCCATCCATGCTTGAGCAGACAACTGTGCTGCAATGATGATATTAGACTGGAACTAAGGACTAGGCCTCTTCTCACTTCACATCATGAATTTTGACTTCGAATTTTGAATTTTGACCATAGCTCCAAGCACATGACACTGTCTGTTACAGACTGCCAAAATAAAGCTGCTTTGAGTCTCTTTGGAGGTATGCTATTTAAATTATGCATGGGTCCTAAGAGTCCGGAGGTTGCGCCAAAGCCACACTCCATTCCTAAGCACTGGAGTGCAGCTTTGGTGCAGCTTCCGGATTCTTCGGATGCATGCATCATTTAAACAGCATACCTTCAAAGAGACCCGAAGCAGCTTTATTTTGGCAGTCTGTAACAGACAACTTAAACACTAAAGCATTCTAAGGTGACCCTAAGTGAGGGCATTTTAATGGTGGTTGGTGTGGTTTCTTTTTGAAATGATTTAATTAACTTCGATTTATTTCCATCTGTCTGTGTTTGAATACCTCAGTTTCATCATCAGTCAGTAGGTATAAGGTATTCCTAATTTTCCCCTTCCCTACTGCCATTCCCTTTTCCTTTTGTGTCTTGTCTTTTTTAGATTGTAAGCCTGAGGGCAGGGAAATGTCTAATTTACAAATTGTAAGCCGCTCTGATAGCCTTGGCTGAAGAGCGGGGTAATAATAATAATAATAATCAGCATAAATGATTTCATTTGATATTTTGAATAGGAGGAGTCTGAGGAATAGAATTATAGGTCTACTACCCCATCATTTCTATGAGGGAGCCCATCTTCACAAGCATAATGTGGGCAGGAACCATTCACTGAAGGCATGCAGGGGTATACAATGGCATGCTTTGGTGTCTCAGAAGATATGGATTTACTTAGATGGAATGAACAAAATATCTCCTGTTCTGACAGCAATGTGATTTTTGTTCGTGCCT
The DNA here is from genome assembly GCA_023333645.1 of Sceloporus occidentalis. Classification (NCBI taxonomy): domain Eukaryota; kingdom Metazoa; phylum Chordata; class Lepidosauria; order Squamata; family Phrynosomatidae; genus Sceloporus; species Sceloporus occidentalis. The sequence continues at coordinate 15,785,803 of JALMGF010000004.1, forward strand.
TTGGTGTATCAAACTAAAGGATATCCTAAACTTCAAAAGCCAGGTACTTCTGCTAGTTATAAATAACTGCCATTCATTAACTGGATTCTCATAATTTTACCTGGCAGATGGTACTGATTTCTTTGAGGCCTTTGATATCCTAGCCTTCCACTTGTCCTGTTATGTTTATTCTTTGTACACAGCATCTATCATGGGCTTTGATCTGCAACAGTACCTTCCTTGTCATCCTTGATAATTGACCATGGTCAGTCCAATGTTCCTGTAGCTACACACTTAGAGTAAGAACATGCACCTCTGCAGTGGAGAAACCAGCTGCATGTGTTTTGCTGGTAAATATATTCTCATTTGAACTGAAATTTGTTAATTAGTGTTACTTATAGAAATTAGGAACAAACAAATGAGAAATTAAATCAGGAGAAATTAAATCCAAAGAAGGCTGCAGAAGGCCAGATTTTTGACTACCAGGATGGTTCTTCAGTGAGGCACATTCCAAATGAGAAAGGAAATAGAGGGCTTCCCATGTTGGCATCTGATGGGCAACTGAAGAAAACAGGAAGAGGTGGCCCTCTGGTCTGGTCCAGCAGTTTTCTTCTTAGATTCTTTTGAGTAGTATTAGACACCCCACCTCATTGCCATGTGAGAAGTAGGCTTTGGCATCTCCCATTAAAATCAACTCAAGGAAACAGTAATTTGAGACATCCTCAGACAAGGAGTTTTGGGCTATGGGGTTAATGGCAGATCTCTCACTGCAGGGAAGGAATTTTCCACTTGCAGTCAGAACTGTTACCTTAAAACATATGGAGGAGTGTACCATTTGGTTGCCATTCTCCATAGGCTACTAAGTTACAGCTCACCACCTTGAGCAAACACAAATACCTTCATATTCTTTCCTTTCTGAGCTGTGCAGCCATCCAGTTCCATACAATAACCTGCTCTCAATATTACCAGCAAAGTCTGTTATGTCTCTTAAGCTCTTCCCAAATATTTTCTGTATTAGTGATCAAACAGTAGGTGTGGTTAGGGGAAAAAATCAAACTCTATGATTCCATGATTCTATGATTCATAGAATAGGTTCTTATTTTCCCAACCCACTAATTCATCATAAGGCCCAACTGAAAATACTGCTAGTGGGAACTGAGAAGTTTCCTTTTTCACTATTGTCCTTTATTACCCTACACATATTTAACAAGATCTGTCTCCAAATTCCTTCCCATACAGACAATAGGTTTTAGAAGACAATCAGAGGTTAATGTGAACTGCCCCTTCTATTGTTTTCCTTTACCTTTCTCCTTAGTTAGGGCACACTAAGAGTTTGACTAGCTTGGCTTTTTGGAGCGATATCCCTTGGCAACCCTTAAGGCAATTGGCCTAAACAAATAGCCTGAAACAGCTATTGACATTTTAAAAGGCATTTGTTTTGCTTAAACTTCAGTCTTATCAACAAAATCCTCTTTATGCTGGTGGACATGCCTTTACATGAACAGTTGAACCCTGAAGTTTATTCAGGGTTCTGCTAACCCTGTGCTATTTCACCAGCCTAGGGGTGAGGCCCAGGAGTGTCTTCCTTAGTAATGGCTGAGGAGCTGGATTGACTAATGTCCAACAGGAGATTGATTGATTGATTGATTGATTGATTGATTGATTGACTTTATATCCTACCTTTCTCCTTGCACAAGGCCAAGGGCGGCTTACATACAGGTCAAACCTAGGTACAGCTTAAAACATCTGTTTGTACAAAAATTAAAAAACAAACAAGCTATTCTATTTAAAACAATTTAAAATACATTGAAAACGTCATTTAAAAAGGTAAAAATACAGCCCCGTTAAAAGCCCCTTCTGCCGCAGGGACCAATGACCTTACTGAATAAAAAGGCTGACAGAAAGAGAACAAATATGGGGCCAACTGAACCTCTCTTGGGTCGGATTTCCACAGCTAAGGAACAGTGACTTACAAAGCTTTCTCCTATGTCCCCACCAGACAGGCTTGTGGTGGTGGTGGGACCAAAAGAAAGCCTTCCCCTGGAAGTCTTAAAACTTGGTCAGGCTCATACAGGGAGACTTACAGCCTTGACAAACCGATGATAAAGGCCAGCATTGGGGTGGAGTGGGGGCATGGCATCTGCATGATGCATGGCCCAACTCCCCCCCCCATGCTGGTGTGACACCATGCACCCTACCACATGGCGGGTGGCATCACGGAGCTCTTCTGGAGCTGCAACCAGATGACCCAGGGCTAAAGGAGCACCCAAAAGCCATGGTGCTGGCAGCTATGGCATCCTTTCCACAGCGCAAAAAGGACCCACTTTTTGCAGCTCTTTTTTGTGCCGCGGAAAAGCCAGATCGGAGCCACCACATGTAGTTGCTGCGGCCCCGATCCAGCACTGAAAGGGGTGGTCTGTTCTGCCCCATAGCCTTCCAGATAGTCTGGATCAAGGTCTTCAAAGGTCATAACCAGTACATTGATTTGTACTCAGAAACAGATAAATGAAGCTGTTCATCTAATGAGTGATGTTTCCCCTGTAACCAGTCATGGTTAGCAGGGGGGCTGCAGCAATCTGCATCCACTGAATAGTTTCCAAAGGCAGCCCCATGTAGAGTCTGTTATAGTAATCCTACTGGGATTTAATCAAGGCAAGTGTTACTCTGGCCACATCTGGCCCCTCAGGTGCAGCTGATGCCAAGTTTGCATGGCTGTGCATTTCATTGCATGGCCTAAATGCCCTAAAGGCATAAGATCCCATCTGATCTTGGAACCTAGGCAAGGTCAGACCTCGTTAGTACTTGGATGGGAGGCCATGAAGAAATACTGGTTGTTATAGGTTGCATTGCAGAGGAAGGAACTGGCAAAAAACCCACTAAGGATTCCTTGCCTAAGAAAAACCCTATGAAATTCGTTGGGTCACCATAAATCGACTGGTGACTTGAAGGGACACACACACGCAAACATGCATGGTCAGTTGCTCAACTGCAAGATCCAATATTGCAGTGTAGTTATGCCAGCATAAATTTTTCCTACACAAACACTAAGGAGGCTCTCAGCCATGTATTTCCTTGCTGCAGTGCCGTTCAAGAAAACCAGAGTTTTGACTCCTCCAGAGGAAGCATCTCTTCTAAAAATCTGTCTCCTAGTTTGACTTCCATTGTGAGTCTTCTTCTCAATCCATTTTTTGCTACCCTCTTTTCTATTTGGTTTACTATTTCCCTCCTATGGTCTTCTGTAGCAGTTTTGTTCATGGAACCCAGAATTATTTTTAAGTGGTAGTGGGGGAGTTCAACATTGGCAGACAAATCATTCTTGATCTTGAATATTTCCAGGTATGTTTTTTTTTTTACAAAGCAACGAAAACACAATGTATTGCATTAAAACAATAATCATAATAATTATTGTCATTGTCATCTTCACCATCATCATCCAACTGGAGGTGGTAACAATCTGAGTACTATGAAAGGAGTAGCAAAATACTAATACACTTCATAGTGTTTATTCCTAAGGTTGGTCAACTACATAGGAGCCTTGGTGATCTAATTCGGTCTGATCATTTCAGAGGGCCTCTCCATCCTTGATTAGTCTCAGGAAGGGGTTGTGCCCCTTCACCTCCTTATTCTGGGATCCATGATAATATACTCTCCCTCTCTCCACTTATCTTCCACTTGTTTTTCCCTGCTGCTTGACTTCTAGCATTCTTTATGGTCTTAGACCAATGTAAATTAAATGTTACACTTACATTTGCTCTGTAATAAATCATGTACTTGACTAACCTGGCTGACTAACCTCCTTGTCTCTGCCCTTTGAATAAGCACCAACTTCTTTATGGATCACTGTGACTCCAGGCTAAATCTTCCAGCCAGTACCTCTTGGCTGAACATTATCATATAGACAAAGAATGTGTGGAAACACACATTTTTATAACATAGGTGGTACCTGCAACAAAACGTTTCTGTGTATATCATTCCCCTGGCTAACAGGAATACTTCTCTACAGGATTTTAGATGAATCTATCTTCCTTCAGGATGCTGCATTGCATAAGGCAGAGGTGGGCAATTTCAGTAGGTCTGTGGGCAATTTTATGCCATCAGAACCTTCTAAAGGCCAATAGACATTCAAAAACCCCTCCCATCACAACCTAGGAGTAGCCAGAAGTGCACTTTTGGCTTTGAAAAGCAATTTTAAATATTTGAAATTGCAAGGGGCTCTCTTTGAAAAATGAATATGCCTCTCCTAGAGGCTTACAGGAGATGCAGCACACATTAGTGGGGGCAGAAAAATTGTTGCTCATGAAATCTAAAGAATTCAAGGGCTGCACCTTGGCTATCTTAGCTAGAAGTGTTCCAGGTGGACCATCTTTATACCTCCAATTTGCATTTCCAGTGGACACTCAGCATTTCACAGTTTAGAGAGGCCACTGGGCATGCTCACTCCACATTAGAATGGTTGTGCAGAGAGGGGAAAGAATTCAACCTTATTAATTTTTTTGTACTTATGCAAACTTCGTGGCTCATCTGAACTACCATAGCGTATCTTCACTTATTTCTCAGTGCCTCCACTGTTGTCTCTTGAGTCCTATCAATAGACTCACAATCACATGAATTTGCAATGCAAGAAAGTGATGCATACAAAAAATTGCTAAGAGGACCGGAGAAGACAATATACACGTGTGCACAAGCATATACCAAGAAGCAGGCACACAGGTTTATGGTTTTACAGCATTTATTTAATGCCTATGAATCGGTTGCATGATATTCATATTAGGCTACAAAGCAATTACCAGGTTTTTCATTAGCTGTGCTTCAGCAAATTGATTAATTACCCAAATAAAGATATTAGACACATTTCAGTGAAATTGATATTCTCTGCATATTGCGTGAATACAACCATTTCTCTTTTCTCCAATAATGGAAAAGCTTTCTCTGGCAGATTAGCATAGGCAACAAACCTTCTTTCCACCAGAGATCACTCACAGAAAGGGGTGAAAATGGCAGCCAGCTGTTTCCTAAATGACAGTGGAGCAGAGACCCTCCATTGATTCTAGGGGCTGTTTCCTGGTAAGTGGCGAATGAGAGGGATCAGGTTGGGGTTCACTGCATAGCACCATATAGTGCTTGTTGTTGCTATGTGCCTTCAAGTCATTTTCAACTTAAGGGGATCCTAAGAGGAACCCACCATGGGATTTTCTGGGGCTGAGAGTATGTGGCTCATTCAAGATCACCCAGTGGGTTTCCATGGCTGAGTGTGCAGTCAAATCCTGACATGTCTGAATGTTCACATTCAACATCCAGAAGTTTTGTCAAAATTTTGAACTGCATCTGTTAGAAGCGTATATGTGCATCTTCCATAGTGGGGCATGTGTAGATAATTGCAGTGAGAAAGGGATTCATCTTTAGCATGGAACATGTTTATCCTGCTGCGGATTTCCAGCCTGAGCATAATGGCAAGTCTTATTAAAATATCTGATTAATCTCTCTCTCTCTCTTTTCTACTAAATTCATTTTTAATCTCAAATTAATAAATAAATCATTCTGATTAATTTATTAGTGCTTTTGGAGCAGACGAGAGTGAATTTAGTATGAGGCCACTCACATGTGAAAAGAATTAATTTCATATCAGAGCCATCTCGGCACATACCTTGCAGTTGGAGCTAGTGGCTTCTAATGGAAAACAAACTGGGTTTTAGTACAAACTTTAAAGGAACTATCCAAGGTGCTCAACTTATTCTGAAAGAAAATGCTCTCCCAGTTGCACTGCCCAAGTTCAACGCAATTATTCTACAGCACAACATGAAGAGAACCATGTTATACCTTTTTGCCTTGGAGTTGCTTATTATGAGTCTTCTAGAAGAAAGAGATGGCAATCCTAATACAGCATCACAAAGACGGCTGAATACACAGGGAGTCAAAGGCCTCATTCCCACTACCTTTTAAATCAGATCGTGAATCGGTTTGAACCGGTTCGACCAACCCTGGTTCCCACTTAATGGCTGAAGCAATTCTGAGAGGGGTCCATGCGCTAAACCCATTTAGCCCACACCTTTTTGATTTTGTTTTTTTCTGTTTCTTTTTTGATAAATTGAATCTGTGCAAGTGAGAACCACATGTGGATCAGAATCGATTCAAATTTCCTCTTCAATGAGCTGGAACCAAATCATTTTGAATCAATTCATTTATGAATGGAAACCACAAGTGGATTATTTTAGAGGGAAAAAATGCGATCAGGGCAAATGTAGTGGGAACCATGCTCCACTGTCAAATCGATCCAACAATTCAGACCACACACCAATTTATTTGTAAGTGGGAATGGGGACAAAACTAGACTTTTAAGAGTTGCGCATCTAAAGCTTTGGGCCTGGACATAAAAATTGGTCAGTTTTCTTTTTTCTTTTTTATTAAGTTCTTTCCTTCTTGCATATGAAGACATTTGCTAAATGTTTATTCTTTTTTGTCAAAACCACATTGAAATGACATGCTGAGCCATCCATAACTCCAGATAGTGTAACCAAAGGTCAGGAATGAGGGTTGTTGTAGTTCAACAACACATAGCTCTTCACCCTTGATGCACAGGGATACCTCAGATAACAAAACCTCTGAAAGTTATGTTCATGCCACTTTACTCCTCATTCTCTGTCTAGTCTGAAGTCTCTTTGCAGCATTGGCAATGATATAGTGATGGAGGACTAGAAAAATACAGACTTTTGCTATTGGGTTGCTGCAGCATGTCTGCAATAAACAGTGCAATAAAGCCTGAACTGAGAGAGAGCAGAATTGTAGTCTAGCTGATCCCATTGCAACAGTCTGTGCCTACCTACAACAGGCAAGGTAAAGAGCAATTGCCTCGAGAATCCCTCACTGAACATGTCTGAATAGAAACCAGTGAAATATTGAGACACCAGATAAGTTTGCTCCACCAGCTAGCCACAACATATTTTAAAAAGCATAGATCTATAAGTTTGGCTACCAATTGTGGACATCATAAGAAAAGTGGATTTCTGAATGCAGTTTGGAAGAAGCCTTGAAGTGGTCTCTGAGAGATTTAAAATGTTTACTTATGCAAAACCTGCCTAAGGTGCGTATTTCAATAATGGAAAAAGAAAGTGAACATTCTTCAAAGAATTCCAAAATTCTTTCTTTTATTTCATATGTGCACATTATTAGTTTTGAATAAAAAATCTGCAGAATCATGTAGATCTGCCTTTCCATTTTATGGAGCGCAGGCATGGCATAGTCATGTGCTTTGAATATTGGACTACAACTCTGGAGACTAGAGTTTGCATTTCCCCTCTGCTACGGAAACTCATTGGATGACCTTGGGCAAATCACACTCTCTCAGCCTCAGAGGAAGGCCACGATAACCCTGCCTCTGAACAAATCTTGGCAGCTGCCACACTGCAGAAATAATGTAGTTTGACACCACTTTAACTGTCATGGCAAATGCAAATTGAAGAGCATTTCATTTCCGAAGAAGTTGAGCACCTTGGATAGTTCCCTTAAAGTTTGTGCTGAAACACATCCTGTGGAATCCTTGGATTTCTAGTTTGTTGTGGCACCAGAGCTCTCTGACAGAGAAGGGTCAATATCTCACAAAACTACAAATCCCAGGATTCTGTAGCATTGAGCCAGGGTAGTTAAAGCATTGTCAAACTGCATTAATGCTGCATTAATTTTGTCAAGAAATCCCTGTGATAGGGTTGCCTTAGGGTCACCATAGGTAAGAAATGACTTGAAGGCACACAACAGCAACAAGAAAATCCCTTCTTTTCCCATGTTATTTCTGCTCCTTGTACCAATTTTCTGTTAAAGAAAGCATGGCCAGAAACACATCTACTTTGTTAACTGATGTATACCTGTTCTCCAAACCTTGGAAACACCAGTGGAGCAACAGATCACAGGAAAGGAGCTGTAAGTAAAGGAGAAAGAAAAAATCACAGGGGAGGAAACAGAAGAATCAATGCTCATGTAATGGGTTTGAGCAAGTTGCTCAATGTCAGTGAAGCATGACAAAAGCAGATAATTAAAGCCAGTGGAGAGTCTTAGAAGCCCTGGGAAGAGCTGTTCGCATTTACATAACACTTTCAAACTTTCAGGACAAACAGAAGATATTCTAAAAATGGCAAACAGAAAATTAATTTTATTCCTGACATAAGGAAACTGGTGGAAATGGAGCAGGTTATACCCAACAAGCGGTGCTGCTTGAGGGAAAAGGGCATTTTATTTCTCCATTTATTAATTCAATTTAATTCATATCCTGCCCTTTCCCCAATATGAGGCAAAAGGCCTTCCTTCTCTCAGTTTCATTTTCAGAAGGCTGATGATCTAGAACAGTTTGGGAATGTCAGTCAACTGCTTCTCGACTGACAACGAGGCAGACCTCTGTGACTGATTCCTGGTAAGTAGCGATTGTGGGACTTTCATAGTCCCTTTTGTTGTTGTGTGCCTTCTAGTCATTTTCGACTCATGGCAACCCTAAGACGAACCTATCATGGGGGGGGGGGGTTCTTGGCACGTTTTTTCAGAGGGGGTTTGCCATTGTCACCCTCTGAAGCTGAGAGGATGTGACTTGCCCAAGGTCGACCAGTGGGTTTGCATGGCTGAGCGGGGATTTGAAGCCTAGTCACCACGACATTTCCCCTATACTAAAGTACGGCATGCATAGGTTCGTGAATACTCAACAGGATACTCAACAGCCAATTACTTTGTCTTTTTCATAAGTTCCAGCAACGTTCTGTTTGGTGCATTTTTGGGAGGTCCACACCTTTTTATTTTATGTTCAGGCTGCCCTTTTTAAAGTTTCAAGCCATATCAGTGCAGATCTTACACCACATGGCACAATACAGCTGGTATTTTATACTTTCAATCAATCAATAATTTATTTCGGTCATTGACCAGTATAAAAATAATGAAAAAATATAATATAAATAATAGAAAAAATATATAAAGTAAGATAACATAGAATAACATAAAATAAATAAACTACAGTTGTTAAATAGGAACAGAAACAAAACAATGATCAAAATTGATCTCTGCCATCTGACAACAATTATTACCAACCATCTGGAGATGTATTTTACACATGATGTAGCATTTCCTACCATGAATATAACAGCTTGGTTCTGACTATTTTTATACTTTATTAACACATGTCTGGGGAACCTATGGGCTTCTAGATGTCATTGGACTGCAACTACCATCACTCTTAGCCATTGGCCATGCTGGCTGAGGTTGATGGGAGTTGAAGTCCAACAAGATATGCAGTGCCACCTCTCTGAATTAACAATTATTTTAAGGGAAGGGAAAATTCTTAATAAGCTGTACTTTATTAATTTGGACTTTATAACACTAGATTTCCTTGGAATTGGGGGAAGATATCATCCTATAATGGAGGAGTGGTTATGAAAGTTATAAGCATGGACTAAAGGATCAATATGGTTCCACAGAAAAATGGACAAGTAGACCTGGCAAAATTTCTTCTAAAATGGCATTGGTTTATTGCATATTGAACTAACATTATGCAACAAGAGATTTTACGGCAGTTACATAATTCTCAGCTATTTCAGACATCATCATACAAGGACACAAATGCAGGAATTGAACTACAGAGCACAGCAGTGAAGACCGAGCTTCATTGCTCAATAAAATTGTATAAAGGGCATTTGAGCTGCCTTGAGAACATAGAAAAGTGGGAAACAAATGAGAATAAGGATAAAGTGAATCAAACAAAGGGCAAGGAAGTGAGGCAGTAGTTTGCTCACATTTTCAGGTTAAGAAAAGAAACAGTCAATGGATAGAGGAAGGTGTGTATTTCAATAATGGAAAGAGAAGGTGAATATTCTTCAAAGAATTCCAAAATTCTTTGTGTTGCATTAATATCTTTATGAGACACTTTATTAAGCCAAGCAAAAAAAGTGGAAATGTTATGTAAAAAAGAAAATACTGTGTAAAGTTTTTTTAAAAAATTGAAGATAACCCCAAAAGACCAAAACATATAATTAATATTTAACAACAGTGTCAGAATCTGGGAAGGGCCATAGAACATAACTCTGGTGTGAACTCAGCTCTTTAAACATAATTTAAATATTTGGAGACACAAAGTTTCACACCTTATAATGCTGGGGTAGTCTTCCTAGAAGACAGAATGACATTTGCTCCAGTCAAATGAAGAATGGAACACTGGATGGGCAGGAGCACAAACCACTTGTGGGCATAGTTATCTTCATACCCATTTCTTCAGTTCCTTCAATGACCACCAAGTCTGCAAGGTGCTCTATGTGCATTGGCTGCTCCAGAGGACCGAATGCATCCTCTTCCCAGATTGCATTAGCAATTTGGCACAAATGTTTTTGCCAGACCCAAATCTTAGTTCCCATAGTGCCAAACAAAGGGTAGAATGATAACCCATATGCACACATGTGTTTTTCCTCCTCCCCCCTTGCAACAGACTCTTCTCAGCACCACAGAGTGACATGCAGGGAGAAAATCCCACAAATCCACATTCTGAACTAAATGACAGGGTATATATAGAATGACAAGGACCATGTGTTCATGAAACAAAAGAAAGTAAAGAACAATGGGTCAGTTTTGTGGGTTGGTTTTTTTTTTTAAATGGACTTGGCTTAGATTATTTATTTCTGATTTTAGTTTCAAACTGCAAAAAGAAGCATCTACCAACTGTTTTGTTTTGCAGCATAAGACAAATAGTGTTCAGAATGTGCAATTACAAACATACATTTCAATTTAGAGAGATCTGGCTCATCACCACTCTAGACGCTTTTAAAAAGGCTATCAAGACGGATCTCTTCCGGGGGGGGGGGGGGGCTTCCCAGAGTGACCTCCCAAAGAAAGAAGAGAGGAAGATATTCCCATCTATCCTCAATCTGCCACTCCATCCTGCTTATTTTAAGCTATATTGCTGGTGTAATTTTAACTGTTATTGAATGTTAGCATTAACGGTGGGAGGGTTAGGGGTGAATATATATATTATTATGTTCCTTTTTGTCATTGTACTTTTATCTTGGTTGTAATCCCACCTCAATCCACAGGGAGAGGTGGGAAATAATAATAATAATAATAATAATAATAATAATAATTTACCCAACTTGCTGCTTTCCACAGATCTGTGCCTCAGCACTCAAAGGTTTCCCAGTTTAGAATTAGAACGGATTTCAAGGATGGATAGGCTTATTTCAATATCTAGCAATGGAAGAAATCTCTAGAATAACCCATCTGATATACAAGGGGGATGTTGCTACAAGAATGGGTTATGGTGGGCCTCCAGATGTTTTTGAACTGCAATTCCCATAATTCCTCACTGTTGACAATACTGGTTAGGACTTGCAGGAGTTGTAGGCCATTAACATCCGGAAACCCCCAACATTACCACTTTCCTGGGCAAACCTATCCACTACCCAACTACTTTCTTTCCAGTTAAGAAAACTTTAGCTGATAACCAAGCAAAATAACTTTGCCTCTTGAACTTATTCCTTCACTGAATAACCAGTTTCTCAAATTCTTAATGAACAAGAGAGAGAAAGAAAGAAAGACAACCTCTTAGCATTTATGAAGTTGCATAGTCTATTCAACAGTGAGTTACTTCTCACTTCTTTATTGCATTATTTTTACGTACCCTTTCCAACTGAGTTATATGATTTTTGGATATGAATTCCCCAGAAAGTACCTATCATTCAATGTGCTAGTTCATCACAGCTTTATATAACAGTATGGCTTTTTAAGAGTCTGCAGCTGTCCAGTCCTGCTCCCATACACAGTGTGACTGACATCTACAAAACATCTAGCCAGAAATAATCTCAGTAAAGCCAAGAACCAGAATTTCAGGCCCAAATGAAGAATATATCACCGCAAGAGAGAATTACAGATATTAGATAGTGACGAGCAAACAAAAGTCTTGGTTCAGTAATAAACATTAATGTAACATGTGAAAAGAGCACAACAGGAATATCTGGTTTTAAATCAGGTTTGGAAGGTAAAACAATACCCACTAGTATACAGAACACATTAGAGCAGAGCAGAGAAGACCATAACAACTCAGTTCTGGAAAAATAAAACCCAGTTTTATTACTCTGTGCCAGCAAACCAAGAATGATCACTAAACTGATGAGTATGGCCCATCTTATTTTAAAGACAGTTGCTGGTAAGAAACAGTGTGGAGAATGAAACATGCGCACTTGGATTCCAGTGTTTTCTAATGAGAACACCTAATTAATCACAGGAGATGTATTTATTTATACATATTGCAGGGGCTCTGGACAATGAAGAGACAAAATGGAACAAAGACAGGGCGCAGGAGATCAAATTCTTCCTTTAAAATATTTAATCCAGCTAATACTTGTGTGTGTTTTCATCTTCCTCCTGTAATTCTCTGCAGAATGATTTCGCTTTAATGATAATAAAGCTCACATGTTCATTTGTCCCAGAAGTACCCTATGCTTCTAAAGCATTGTCTGTACTGGCCAGAATACTAGGATTGCAGCTGCCCTTCCCTCTCTTCTATCTGCATAGGTGTCCTACTAAGCCACCCAGCATATCCACAACCACTATAGGTTGCTCACTTCTGAGGTGACTCATTCTGACTTCAGAGTGAGCGACTGGCAAACTGTGGGAGATGTGCAGGATAGCTCAGCAGTGTGGAAATGGAGGACTCTGGATCTTCCAAACTAAGAGGTAGGTTTTTAAAATTTGTGTTAATTCTGGTACTGAACATCATGGCCATTTTCTGAACTGGTCACACCAGAACCAGGGATTGGGACATGCACCATCCAAACAGGACACTGCCAGGGGAAATGGGCCTTTTGGTCCATGCAGACAAGCCCCAGGTTGGTGCACTGTGGACACTGCTAATACAAGAGACCTAAACAGAATCCAGACTGCTTCTTCCAGAAAAGCTGATAGGCCTGTTGTCAATGTCACAATATTTATACTATATATATATATATATATATTGAGAGAAAGAATTGAGCATGGATAGCCATTGTTATTGCTGTGCTGTGCTTCATCAGCACAGAACTAATGGTTGCTCCTAATGTCACTTTTCATCAGGCTGGTTTTAAAGCCTACAGGCAGGGAGGGATCTGGGCCAGGTTGGCCCTGCCTGAATGTTCCCCTAGCCAAGAGAAAGTATGCTTGCTTAAGTGCCTACATACAGAAACAGCTTTTGCATCACAGACTGTATACGACATCTTTCATCTGGCATAGGAGAACATGTAAGAGTGGGGGGTAATCCAGCCCTCTATGGGGTTCTCCAACTTTATTTCAATATATATAAAATGTACTCTGGAATCTATGTTGGATTATTGCTAAACTACCTGTCTGATTAACAGCACTATGAAAACAGATACAAGAGACAGCAGAACATGGGTGAATCAAAATCAGTTTTTCCTAGGTAGAGAAAGGTGGAAGCAAACCCAGAGGCAAATGTCACTCACCATGTCCAATAAGATCAATAACTAGATATGAAGAAATTTAGCATTAGCTAGAGCTCAGATGTTACTTTTTTGGGCCACAGCACCAAGAATTTCCACTCAGCATAGCTCTAGCTGCTAAAGAAACCAGGTGTGTAGTGTCCAAAATTTTTCCAAACTCTGATATTATTCACTCTCTTAAACAGCTCTGGATGCCTATTCATATAGAAATTAAAGAAGAACATTTTAGAATTATGTTTTACTTTGGGTTTATCTCCTCTCATTGATCAAGACTCTCTACCCTGCACCTAATAAAAAGATACAAGGACATAATCAACACTGAAGTGAAGAAGCCAACAACACTTTCCTTCATTGTGCTTGTAATTACATTTAAACCAAGTGCTTTCTCATTATACGCACCCTCATGGAAATAAGAAAATACCTCTGTGCCATTATTTGCACCAGGACATTTTCTCAAGGAAAAATTCTACAAACTTTCACAAATCCTGTGTACAGAGCTGCCCTAGATTTAAATATCAGCCACATAGCTCAGTGGAATGGATATTTATAGCACCAGGAAATAATTGGCTTCAAGTTTCTGTTGGAACAGTCTCTCTTTCCTGAAGCAACAACTATGTTTTAAAAGATCTATTAGAATGGGAGATGGTAACAATATGTCCACTTTCCACATAACAAGGGACCTAAACTGCAAACTTCATGCAACATAAGTTAACTTTCCTGCTAAAAGAAAAAACTATTTGTATCTGTTTCCAAATGTTAAGCAAGATGCTCCTATGATTAAGAGTGCCTTGTGCTGAAATTATGCAACTGGAGAATGAAGAAAACATTTATCACAATTAAGGTGAACATGATTATAGCTTCTCAAAGGCATTTCTCCTGAGACCAAGGTTCGTTCCTTCTTGAGTGTCTATGTAGAAACAGTGATTAATGCAAGGCGGCAGATCGTTCTAGTGCTCGGACTTTGTCCATAAAATTCCTCTTAAATGGCATCATGAAGTCCTCAAAATCCACCTCATATGTAAAACGTTGCCGACGTAATTCTCTCTTTCTAAGAAGGTCTTTGGTGGTTGCCTCTGGACTCCAAATCTGGGTGGGTGGGGAGAAAGAAAAGCAATTCACATTACTATTCAATATGATCTATTGAATGGGCAATAGTTATGTATATTTGTTAGAGAACTCAGGAAAAGGACACTCTTGAGCAAATGCAGAGCCTTGGGTTTTCAAAAATCAAAAACAACCTCACAACTGCTTTCACACATAAATGCAGTCCTGATTTCTTCCCATATGTCATTTCTTTTGCAAGAAAATTTAACTAGGAAAAGGTTTTTCAATTCTTCATTTTATTTATCTATCAGTATTTATATTCCACAACAAAAGATTAACCAAAGTGATGCATATTATATATATATATATATATATATATATATATATATAGAGAGAGAGAGAGAGAGAGAGACATAAAATATCCAATATCATATAGATATGGAACTGACAATACACTGAAAAACCTGGATGTAAAGAAACCTCTTTTGAATGCACCAAGAATGCAGCATGGTTGGTGAACACCTCAGTTCTGCCATGAGGTGTTCCATAGGGATGGGTGCAGCTACACTGAATGTCCTTCAAAGAGCTGTCAGAGAAGCACCTATAGGAATGCTTCCCCTAAAGTGAAAAGGTTGGACAGAACTGTGAAAGATGATGCATTCTCTCAAATAACCTGGTCCTAACTTGTTGAGAGCCTTGTGCAACACTAACAATAGCAACAGCAATATCAAGTACATTTCTATACCATTTATCAGTGCAGTTAAGGGGGGAAGGGAGTATAAATATTTATGTATATTTTATTCTGTAAATTTTTATGTTGTTCACCGCCCAGATTGGCTTTGCCACCGGGCGGTATAGAAATAATAATAATAATAATAATAATAATAATAATAATTACCTAAGCAGTTTAAAATGTGTAAACCAATTGCCCCCAACAAGCTAGGTACCCATTTCAGTGGCCTCGGAAGCATGCAAGGCTGAGTCAACCCTGAGCCTCTGGCTGGTATTGAACTCATCACCTTGTGGTTTGTGAATGAGTGGCTGCACTACAGGCATCAAACCACCACGATACCAGGGCTTTAAATACTTTAAACACAGCCCTGCAGCAAG
Organism: Sceloporus occidentalis; assembly: GCA_023333645.1. Lineage (NCBI taxonomy): Eukaryota > Metazoa > Chordata > Lepidosauria > Squamata > Phrynosomatidae > Sceloporus > Sceloporus occidentalis. The sequence goes on from JALMGF010000004.1 coordinate 15,801,381, forward strand.
AAGTAAGTGCATCTCCTTCAGCAAAGAAGTTACATCATAAGTGGGAAACTGTCAGGAGGTCTGGAGGTTTTACTAGCTTTCTGTAGAATATCAGAAGGCCATACCACATCACCCTCTTGAAATCTGAAAACACTATCCCCCATTTTTAAAAAAAGAAAACCCAATACTACATCCCCTAAAGGTTAAGGAGAATTTCATTCCTTTCTAGTCCTTCTTCCCTGGCTGCTTCAGGCACAGGAGAGAGCTTTATTCGACCAGGAGGAAGTAAACTGGAAGTGAATTTCTCATTTATTTCTTGACTAAATAAAAGTCTCTCTCTTGGCCTAAAGTAGCTTGTGTGAGGGTCAGTTTTAGTAAAAGGTTTTTTGGGGGAAAAATAAAAAGAAGGCAAAACACTGAGATCCTCAAAAACAGCTTGGTCAAGATAATGATGGGACCATTTGTAGCTTTGGGGCCAACTTCAAATACTCCATATAAGACCATGGGCTAAAACAAATGGGCCAGATGGTCTGCCTTCAGGCTGTGTTGGGGGCTTGGTGTTTAGATGACACATGTTCCAAATGCAGCCTGAAGCTTCACCAATGCTGACCCTACCAAGAAGAGCCGGCTTCAAAAGGAGCAAAAAAACAAAAAAACAAAAACAAAAATCAAACACTCCTTTTCAGAAGCCAGTTTAATTGGCGTCTCTCCTCTCGTGGCCTGTCTGGAGTCGGTAATGGGCTGGATGAGGGACAACAGACTCAGCCTGAATCCAGAGAAGACGGAAGTACTCGTGATAGGTTCCCCCGGTCCGGGGTTGGCGGTGGTTCCACCAGCCCTGAACGGAATCACGCTTTCCGTGAAGGACTCTGTACGCAGCCTGGGGGTGCTCCTTGACTCGTCGCTTCACCTTACATCTCAGGTGGATGCGACGGTCAGGAGCACCTGTTATCAGCTTCGGCTGATACGCCAGCTGCGTCCCTACCTCGACCGGGGAGACCTTGAAACGGTTGTACATGCCCTGGTAACCTCTCGTTTGGATTTCTGCAACGCGCTCTACATGGGGCAACCCTTGTACCATACCCGGAAGCTGCAACTTGTGCAGAATATGGCAGCCCGTCTGGTTACTGGCACTGCCAGGGCCAGTCATATAACACCAGTCCTTAAAGACTTACATTGGCTGCCTATTCGCTTCCGGGCGCAATACAAGGTGTTGGTTATTACCTATAAAGCCCTAAATGGCTTGGGCCCAGGGTATCTGGAGGACCGCCTCTCTCCGTACAATCCGCCCCGCACACTCAGATCATCAGGGCAGCTATTGTTAACCGTCCCAGAGGCGAAATATAGTTCTACCATCAGGAGGGCTTTCTCCATCTCAGCCCCCAACCTCTGGAACGCGCTGCCCTTCGAGCTCCGCTCAGCCACCTCCCTAGCCCAATTTAGGAAGGGGCTAAAGACCCACTTATTTGAACAAGCTTACCCCTGACCAGTTACTCTCCCCCCCTCCCCTTGTCAGCACTGTCTTGCCGGCATGGACATTTTGTTATTTTTATTAATCTGTTTTTAATGTTTTGTATGACTTGTTGTTATATTGTTCGGAATTGTTGTTCACCGCCCTGATTTTTAGAAGGGCGGTATACAAATAAAGTTTTTATTATATTATTATTATTTATTATTATAAAACACTGGTGAAGGACTGGACTGGGGTTGCAGGCATGTGGTTGCCATGGCTCTTGGGCAAGCAGTACTGGGATGCTCCCAATTTGCCCTTTGGGGGCAGTCTGTTTCACCCCTAAATTGCAATATCTCAGTCTCAAGGATACGGTGCATAGACCACTATGGCAAGATGGTTGCAGATGTTGTTACTACTAGTCAGTTAGAAGTAAGAAACCCTTCAAGATGGACATGAAGAATGTAGAATTCACAGAAGAAAACAACAATATAGATAAGGTAATCAAGGAAAAAGGAAAAACGATACATATCTAAGTATTATAAAATTCTAAAAGAAAAAGACAGTTAAACATGCAGTAGTTAGATGGGCGCAAGACATAGGAGAAAATATTCAATTAGAGAATTGGGAAACGTCTTGGGAAATGACAAATGTCACTTTATGTCATAACTATAAAGAGAATTATATAAAGATGTTGTACCGATGGTACCTGTCACCATCCAAATGAAATGTAATGTATAAAATGGGAAAGATAACTGTTGGAAGTGCCAACAATGCAAGATAGCAGAAACATTCTGGAAAATGATTCACAAAGTGATGACTGAGATACTGCACATAAAAATTACATTTACACCACAGTTCTTTCTTTTGAACATGACTTATGATATAGACAATAAGGATGGGAAAAAGTGTAATCGTACAGCACTGTATATGATCACAGTTTCAAGATTGCTATATGCAAAATACCAGAAGAAAAAAGAAATACCATCAACCGATGAATGGTTACTAAAAATAAAAGAGGGATATGGATATTTTGATGGGGATTATCTGGGGGAAATCCAAAAGGAAAATAAATGAAGAGTGGAAAAGCATTCATGAGTTCTGGAAAAGAAAAAGAGATACATAGAAACATGGTGTAATATATTTAAGGGGAAAAGTACTATGTTTAGAGGAAATCATAAATAAAAGAGAAATAAAAAAGAGAAGAAAAAGAGAAAGAAAAATGAGAGATTTGTTGTATCTTTTTCTTTTCCCTCATATTTTTGGCTAGAGTACTGAGCTATTGTAAATAGGAGATGGGATGATATAATAAGAGTTAGAAAAGCAATGAAGAACTGAATATATTAGAACACTTTTTTTTCCTTAGAGACTCTAGGGAAATCAGAAGGAGTATAGAAAATCATGGAAGTTTTATACTAGTCCATGGCATATCATTGAGTGATCACATAGCAGACCTCACTACCTTCTTCTCAGCCTTCATACTGCCAACCTATTATTCTCTTGCTAACTCTTGAGAACAAGGCTGGTAACCTTCTGTGCTTTCTGGAACTTCTGTCCCACAAGTTCCAGTCAGGCAGGCAGAAGTGGATGCATCAAGGGCAAAATGTCCAAGGAGATGGAAAAAACGAATGATACAATTTATTGTAAATATTGTAGAAGCATAGTCATTTCCTTATAATTGGAAAAATGAAAAAAAAAAATACTATGCCAACAACATTCTGTGCCATCTTGGTCTGGCTGCCATGGGAGAGATGACAACTTGTGGAAAGTTCTCATCACCATAAGCTGGAATAAATATAAAATTGCATTTCCAGAAGGAGGAATGCTGAGATGAGACTGCAAAAGGATACAGGGAATTCTGAAAACTAGATATTATAAACTGCAACACTTGGGACAATGGAGATTCCAGTAGGTTCACTTCAACAGAGGGTAGCCATCCTTGGAATTGGTAAACCAAGTTCCACAAAAGCAACAGCTTAATATAACAGTTTGTCATATTTCATAATCGTACTTACTCTCTGTGGCGTAAAAGTGATGTTGACTTTCCTTGTAGCTCCTCTGGTTATCAATGAATTCAGATGGACGACATTATCCCTGAGGGATTCTTTTTTCTCTTCAAAGAGAGATTTCTCTACGACTGGTTCAGGTAACTGTGGAGGCTTAAAAAGATGACATTTATCACTTGGATGTCTCATGCAATTGTCTTGAACAGATCTTTTGGCAACATACATGTCTAATTAAGAATCAAAATCACACAGATTCAATAAAGTATGTATGTAGAGATAAATACAATGCACGCTTTGCAAGTAAAAGGTCCCTGGGTCAATCCCTGGCATTTCTTAGTAGGACTGGGGAAGATCTCTCTCTGAAATTCTAGAGAGCTACAGCCAGTCAATACAGACAGTTGTGAGACAGATGGCCTGGTGTCAAGGAAGCTTTCCATCTCCTTGCTCCTAATGCTTTTTTTGCCCATTTATACATTGCTCCCTATTGTGATACCACTTCTTGCAAAAAAAACACAAAACCCTGACAAGCATATTTGCATCACTTTATTAATTTACACGATTTATTCTATGCTGCTTTGGGGAAGCACAGGATCATGTGGGGCCCCTGCTTAAACATAGGTAGCTGTGTTATACCGAATTGTGCTACCTGGAATCCTTTTTAATTGGAAATGTTTGCTACCCAGTTAGAGATCTGGGACAGACATTACAAATGTCCATCTATAAACCAGGGATTGAGAATATGTGTTGTCTTCTGATGTCGGGCTGAAGCCCTAGCCACCACACTCAATGCTGAATCATGATGGAAGTTGCAGTCCAGCAAGACCTAGAGGGAAAAAACTTCCCCATCCATTCCCAAAACTATATAAACACTTGCCCTAAGTGTATGTGTTGGGTGTTTTGTGGAGGAGGGGGTATATGAAGGTACCAGCCCTCTGGTGTACTGTCAATGAAAGAACCAGTGCGGGATGGTAGCTAGAGTGGGGCAAAGGGGATCTGAGAGATTTATATTCAAGTCCCCACTAAGCCATGAAATGTAACCTTGAGCCAGCCACTGTCTCTCACTCTAATCTACCTTACAGATTTGTTGAAAGGATAGAATGAAGAGAGAGCAATGTCCACTTACTTGAACTCACTGGAACAAAGCCAGGGAATAAAGGTAATTAATACATGAACAAAAAGAAGTGGTAGGACTGGCCTAGTGGACTATGCTTCTCCTGCAGTCATTCTGCCCTCATGGACCTGAAAGCAGCCACCCTCCATCAGCTGCCGTTACTAAGGAGATAGTGCTGCGGCCTCTAAAAGGCCCATTTAGGCTCCACTGTGGTTGCTGGGCGAGCAGAAAGGCACTCTTGCTTGCTTGCCCAATAGCCATGCCAATTCTTCCAAGTGTTCCACTCCATTGGGTGACACCCCCATCTGGGGTGTCACCTGGTGCTGTCCACATCCCCTGCACTCTCATCATGACACCACTGGGTAGCAATGCTGAAAGGTAGAGCAGATACATTTTGGCTAATGGGTATTTATGTCCAAGAGATTATAGAGCATTGTCACCATACCTCTTCTTTCATGGATTCTTTTGATGTAGGCTCTGCAGGCTTTGGTTTGGGAGGAGCTGGTGGAGGGGCAGGTGCAGGGATGGGTGCTGGTGCTGGTGCTTTAGGCTTGGCTTTTTTCCCTTTCTGCTTATCCCCCTTGCCTTCTGGTGGCTTTGGTAAGCGATCTAGTGTGTCTTGAATGAAGTGGACCAGCCGATTGTCAGCATAAGCCTTGGCAATTTCGAGGCTGTTTAGTCCTGTTTGCAGGAGAAAGTATATGGCTAAGTTCAGAATGTCACAATTTCTCTCTGTACTGCTTTTCCAGAACATAGCACCCTTGAGTAAAATATTGATTTATGCTCTAGTCACCTCTTCAATTGATTGCCACGAACACCTCTTTTGTGGTCTTCCTTACCTTTTTTTTTCCTCTGTCTGGAAGCATAGCATAAAATAGTTCACCTTTCTTACAGCTCATTTGATGAGTATGGAAAGGTTTTTTGGGAGTACCACAATACCCAGAATACTCTAGTTAGTATTGGAGATATAATACAAATTCTGGGAGAAGTAATTCTCAGCTTTGCTCAAAGCTCTGACTACAGTAGTAGTGCCCCAGGACCATTATTGTGGCTCCCAAGGGTCAGTTTTTAAAATTTACCACTTCAGAGCCCTTATTGCAAAATCAGGCAAATCCCCAAAGACTGGCATCTTCTTTAATAAGAATCACTAGGAGTTATTGGAAATGACATTCCTTTTCATCACTAGAGCTAATTTATAGATGCATATAACTTCGAAGAATAGTAACTCAAATAGTAGGAGTGGAAAGGCTTACCCTTTCTGTTTTGCATCTGCACTTTAGCACCAGAGTTGACCAAATACTGCACAGTGTCCAACCGGCAGCTCTCAATTCCTCTCATTAATGGGGTTCCATCATTGATTGAAACAGCATCCATTGTTGCCCCAGAATTAATAAGCAATTCAGCAATATCCTGCTGTCCAGCATGGCAAGCATGGTGGAGAGGAGTCCACATGAAATTATCGGTTGCGTTCACATTCGCCCTGAAGAGAAAGAACCAGTAGTACATGAAACATAACTGTTTTGTCCCCACATTTCGAATTAAAAAACAAAACAAACACAGGTTCTAAATACAGAGGTTAATTTGTGAGCTCTGGAAGAAAAGAGATTTGTTTCTAATAAATTTTCTTCATCTGTCAAAATACCATAAAAAGCCAGGCATTTCTTATCAACTGTGGATTATATTCATTGCAAAATGGTCAAACTGATGTTTTTTCTATCCATCTCTCAAAAGAATAAAACTTGGGGTCATTTAGAATGAATGTCAGTGGATTCAGAACAGAACAAAAAAGAAAGAAAGAAAGAAAGAAAGAATGTCTTTACATGCACTGTAATTAATTTATAAAATGTGGGATTGGCCACTAGCTTTCACAGCGGATTAGATTCATGTGGGGGGCACACTATTTTCCATGACAAGAAGCAACTGCAGCAAAAAGTTGCAGTGGAGAAAGTTTCTGTCATCCAGCCATACCTTCATCCACAGTACTCCATGCTTTTACCTCTCCACCCCAGTTTTTCATGTCCCCAACATTTCATGCCTGCTGAGCATACCCAAGCATTGCTAGGATGTTTTTGAGGTATCTGCCACACCACATTTAAGGGATTCCCTCCATATTTTCTCCTGTTGTACTTTTGAAAATCTTAGCTGCAATCATACAGCATCTTACTTGCTGGCACTTGCATCTGAAATTGGGTGGAATGTTTTTGCCAGACATTCATCAGCAATATAAAGACTGGTGGAATTATTAGTTGACAATCAGTTACACATTACTTAAATAACTGTGGTAGTAAGAAGTATATATATATACTAGTACTTAGCTTTTCATCCTCAGAGCATGCATTATGTGATATCATGGACTAGTGGTTTGAAAGTGAGCTTTTAAAAATCAAATGGCTTCTCTTGCTTTGTTATCTAAGCTTTGCCTATTGGTTTTATACAAATTTCTTTACTGAATCTCATTTCACTGTTATGAGAATTGACTACATATGATAAAAACATCATGGGACACATTCTTACATAACAGCAGGTAAGACTGACAACTGTCTTGGTTATGTAGTTTAGTTTTTCCTCAAACCACAGTTGTTGATACATACAACAGAGTTGCCTTCTGCCCCTCTTCCCATGGTTTAACTAGCAATGAAGGAAAACTAGAAATGAGGAAGAAGTACAAGCAAACAACTATATTCAAGTATAGTGGACAAGTTTCATTCTTATGATATATGATCATGGTGTATCTGCATTTAGCAACTGATGTTTGCTCAGAGGCTTGGGCATCCAGCAACAGTTCAGACTTTCAACACTATTACTCATCTTAACACACCTCCAAGCCAATATTCCTGTCTGGTGGCACCAGTATCATCCTGTGACCTTACACACATGGATGCTGGTTACTCTGCCCCTGCATATAAGTCTCTCAAGTGTGTCTCTCAAAGGACTTGTATTCCCTCACCTATCACTCATCACAAACATGTTTATTTTGAACATAAGAGTTGGCACTACCATCTAACCAAAGTGAAAACAATATAATAAAAATATCACCATGAAAATCTTGGTCTACAGGGCTCCATAAAGAATTTCAATCTCCTTATGTCTGAAAGTGGAGCCTGAGAATATAGAAAACTTTTAAAATGACTAGTTCGTTTATTTTAAAAAAATAACCACATATTAAGAAGTGTGCTTTCAATGAACACAAATGTCAAAAACATTTTCATTACTTTCCCGGTCTTTACTTTTGTCATTTATGATGGCATTATCACTTTCTTTTTCTTCAGGAGCTATGGGTAGTAAGTTTAACAACCTCTCTCTCTCTCTCCACCACAGATTCACATTGACAACAATAGACATTCAGGTGTTTTCTAAGCCAATACAATTATTACATGAGGAGATCAGCACACACTGCCTCCCTCCACCGGTGAAGAGGAAAGCCTCCTTAATCTATGGAATTCCAAGTGTTCTGAAATAATTATTTGCTGGGTACTGGGAGAAAGTTACACCTCTGGCATATCTCATCTAGTGTGCCCACTTGTATACAACATGCTATACCTTTTCTCTTGTGTATCCTTCCAATCACCATGTGAAATAGGTTAGGCTAAGATTCAGTGATTTACTTAAAGCCGTCCACTGAGCTTCATGCCTCTATCCACACTCTGATCCATAGCAATATCAGCAATGGCTTGCATAATATATGAAAACCATAAACCTCTTAAGTCCAGAGAGACACACACAATTTGAATAAACAGCAACATTTCCCCATTTTTTCAGGGAAACACATCTTGCAAGCCAGATGTGGATAGAAGATAGGCCTGAAATGATCTGGTTAATCTGAAGTGGAAAAACAAAGATTTCTGGTCCACAGTAGTTCAACAATGGTCACAACAACATGATTCTGAAATGACTTAGTGACAAAAAGCATGCCAGGACTGTAAGCTTTGTTCAATTCTGATACTGGGGCTTAAGCCATTAATTTCTCAGCATGTGTTCTTTTGTACATTGATCTGTTTGGTGGATCAAAAAATTATCTCATTAAAAACAAACTAGATACTGAACACCTGAAGTCTGCCTACTCTTGTTGTAAACTTCTAAAGTTAACCTACCCCTTTTCTAGAAGGAACTGCACTGCTTCCAGGTTGCCACCTGCACAGGCAGCCATCAAGGGAGTTTTATAGAAATGGTCTCTCACATCCACCGGCACACCTGACTCAAAGGCTTTTTTCAGGGATGAAAGGTCTCCATCTTTTGTGAGGTAGTTGATGTTGGAAAAGTTCTTCATCGGGTCATCAACGTACCACCAAGAATCATCTTGGATGGGATGTTCAGGAGGGTGATCGCGATTAAACCGGCTGCTGTCAGTAACATTCTGATATGTTTCAATCATGTATTCTGGTGGCCCGCCATCTGGCCGACGGGAGCGCGAGCTCTCTGGGATGACACAGATTGGCAGGGGGATAACAAATTTCCCCTTCTTGCCTTTTGCTTTTTTGCCCTTTTTCTTCTTGGGACCATAGGATGAAAGGAGGAAGGCCTTTTGCAAGTACCGCTTCCCTGTAAAAAATTCTTCAGTGTTAACACCACCACCACGGGCTTTCTCATGAGTCTGAGCAATCGTTGCTATATGCTCAGGATCCACAAATGGGCACATGTCCTCAAGGATGGACACAAAGTCTTCTTTACTTACAGTCCCATCACCTCGGTCTGCTTGCTCAAATGCCTCACGAAGATTTGCCTGATGTTCTACGGACCAGTCGTGCAGCCGAACTGCCCAGGGTGGGTTGGGGTTCTTCACTCCAGGCTTGGGTTTAGAAAATTTAGCAAAGCGACGCTCAATTTTACGGATCTCCTTTACTGCTCCTTTGAAACCACCATCTTTAGCAACCTGCCTTGGTGTTTTCTTCTCAAGGTTCCTCCACATAGGATCACAACCTAATAGGCAGAAGCAGAGATTTCATTGCAGAGAAGGGACAGTTTACAAATGGTACACAAGGCTTTCCAAGTTTAGAGATTGGGGGACGGGGATGGGGCCAGCTAAGATGCTACACAAGTAGCTGTCCAAGGTGCTGATTTTTGCCTTCTGCATAGACTCAAAACCCTGGATAACTCTTTTAACGTTCAGAGAAACCCCCATAGTGGATTTATTTCTCACTAACATCAGAGTTCCAGCTGCCATTCTTTACCTGGAAGCACCTCAAAATCAGCTGCTGCCAGAAATCACTGTGATAAGGAAGCAGCAGCTGCCTCCTGCCCAAATGAGGGAGCAAGGAGAAGACCTTAAGGCAGACTGTAAGGTACAGTTAGTAAAATAGGAACATTTGAGTGGTGAAGGACACCAACAGTGAGCTAATGCAAACTCTACCATGTACAGCAATCCACAGACAAAGCATCTCTGAGAGGTGGCTATCCAACCCCCAACAAAGGAGAGCTACAACCCTGAAAGGCAATCTATTGCAGTTGAACAGCTCTTACTGGCAGGAAGTGCTTCTTAATTTAGGTGATTATACACAATGTATGGATTCTAGATTTTGTGGCAGGAGACCAGGGACCTTTTGGCTCTCCAGTCACTTATGCTTATGCTGCTGCTGTTGTTATATTCATTTATATCCCTTTTTCCCAAATAAAGGAACTCAAGGTGTCTTACAGCTTATTAAAAACAGCAGAGATTAAAAGTTATGCAAAAACAGTAGTAATTTTTTTTACACAAGTTATTTTTTTTAAAAAAACAAACAATTAAACTATCCCTAGAGTTGAAACTATTTAAAATCCAAAGCAACACAGCACACCATTAAAGGCCCATCACAGCCAATTTCTAAAAGCCTAATGGAATGTTTTTATTTACCAGCAGAAGGAGAGCAAGGAGGGAAACATCCTAGCCTTCCTTGAGAGGGAGTTCTAAAATCTGGAGCAGCCATGGAGAAGCCCTTCTCCTCTGTTCCTTCCGAATGAGTCTGAGAATGTAGTAGAATAGTGAGAAGGATCTCCCCTGAAGATCTTAGAGCTGTAACAGGCTTCTTTAGGAAGATATGGTGCTTCTGATTGCTCCTATTATATGTCACCATTAAGAAGACTAGCTAAATCTGATGGGAACATGAGCTGAAGATACTTGGAAGGGACAGGCTTGATTCACCTTGAGATAAAAAAAACAACAACAACTGGGGGGTGTGTGTGCAGAAGGAGGCAACACTGGGATCTGGCTGGTTTTGTTCAGACTAAATGTGTTTTGTTTAAACTGAACAAACACCTCCTTTTCATATGTTGAAACCATGGGAAACACATGAGGGATTCTGGGCCTCTTCACTGACAACACACATGCCAGCCATGCATGGAACACTTTATGGCTCTCTCACAAATGCTCTGAATTCATGAAGGAGCATCATGTCAAGGTCCTTTACATCTACGTATACAGATATCTGGCATCTTGCAGATCAAAAGATAGCTCCCTTTACTTTGCGTGAAATGATTTCTTGTTCAGGTAACTGAAACCAAGCACCAACTCACAGAAGGAAAAGCATTTAATTTACAAAACCTCTCATTTACCTCTTTGACCTATAAACCGGCAACACTCTGTAAACCCTCCAGCAGCCGCATAGTGAAGGGGTGTGTTTCCATTCATGGCAATCAAGCCCACATCTCCATTATGAGCAGAAATAATCTTTAGGATCTAAGGAAGCAAAGTCAGCAGCATTAGAAATGTAAACCTCTGCATGTTCACACTGCACACCCATACTTCAAATAGTTTTTTTTAAAATAATACTTTTTTTCTACACAGTAAAAGTGTAGCCTATTCATATGATTTTAATACTTTAAAAGCCCAGTATAGTGGACACCAGAGAAATGAAAACTCATACCTGGATATGCAATGGCAAGAGAGCAAGAATTCTACACTGACGTATCATCCCTTGTCAACGTCTTCAACTTACTGCCCTCCAGATTTGCTGGACTGCTCCTCCCATCATTTTAGACAGCATGCTGGGCATTGTGACCCAGCAAGTAGTCTTAAATAGTACAGATTTAAAAGAACATTTTTAACACCTGAAGACATTTTCTTCATCCCATCTGGGGTAGAAATTGTGCAGTTCTGTTGCAAATGCTGAGAAATGCTAGGAGCTGTAGTTCAATAACATCTGAAGGTCCCCATGATTCCTTCCCCTGATTTACATTTAATGTGTCCTTGTGCAGATATGCATTTTTTACTATGTGTGAATTTCCCAGATCAGGATAACATTTTAGGGAGAACTTTCACCTAGTGAAAATTCTCTTTCTCTCTCACACACAAAATCATGGGATAGAAATTGATATGGCAATGGCAAGGAACAGAGTGATTTGTGTCAAAAACTCAGATGCAAAACCTAAAACTCCTCCACTATCACTGCAATCCCAGTCCATACTGGGGAGCTAATGGCTGTACTTTTAAAAGCATATGCACATAAAGACAAATTAAATGTGACATATAATTTGACCCTAAGGGATTAATCTGACTCCTTCCACAGTTATTGTTCAGTGTCAAATTGTCATTTGAAGTGACACTGTCAGTGCTTTTCCAAATGTCAAGAACCTTGATTTTCCCCCACATTATCTGTATAAGAACATTTTTGAAGATGAGAAAGCAAAGTAGAGAAACCCGATGTTGATCCAAGAAGGGATCACAGACGGTTAACTTGTTTTTTTAAACTGAATCAATTCTTTCTTCCTCCTCTCCTCTTCAGTCCCCCACTCCACAGTCTTGAATTTGTTCAACCTAACTGAAATCTTTCTCTCTTTTTGTTTCACTTCCTCTACAGCCACCACTAAAATGCAACTATACCAAGGTTTTGTGGGATGTATATATCTATGCAAATTTAAGTAATTCTCCGTCAGGATACAAAGCTCAAGATCCTGTTTGTGGTTCTCTTTCAATCCACTTTTAACCTCACAATAACTCTGAGACTGCTGCCACACTGCAGAATTAGTGCAGCTTGCCACCACTTTAACTGTCATGGCTCCATCCTATGATAGTTTCCTGTGGCACCAGAGCTCTCTGACAGCAAGGCTACACAGATCACAAAATGACAATTCTCAGAATTTTATCACATTGAGCTATGGCAGTTAAAGCAGTGTCAAACTGCATTAATTCTGCAGTGTAAATGCAGCCTGTGAGGTAGATCAGATGGAGAAAGAGAGCAGCAGGCCCAAAATCACCTGGAGAGTTTCATGACTCAGTAAAGAAATAAATTCCATGCTTTCCTTCATTTTGGGCCAAACTACCTGTCATGTCAAACATGCCTTTCATCATTTTATAATTTTTTCCCTGTTTGATTCTTAACACGTTTGCCCGATGAAGAAGCCAGGGGAGCTTCAGAAGTTTGCATCATGTATTTGTACATTTTGGTTGGTTTATTAAAGGCGTCACTGTTGGATTTTGGATGTTATTGTATTTTGCTGTATGGCCAACACAGCTACCCCTGAATATGTCTTATAACAGTGTGCTTAAGGTACCCACTTTTATTCTGAAGGAAAAGGTGGGACAGTACTTGTTTCCTGCAGCAAATGTGCCTGGCTGCTATTTGTCCCCAGGGAGCTATTTGCAATAAAGAAGACCTCTGGGAATGAAAAGCAACAGTCTGGAATTGGGTTGGAAGGGAGAGAGGCAGGAGGAAACTTGTGCAGGCTCCCAGTTTATATCAAAAATGTACTCTGAGTTGGGTTTCCAGCTTAAATTCCCCTGTTTTTCCCCACAATTACAGAAATACGACCACAATTCAGTGGGATCTACTGTCACCTCCAAGTTTTCATAAGCCACAACTACTCATGATGTAAAACAGACAAGTTCATAATGTGATCTCTTTCCATAATTACATGGTACAAGGGAAAGGAAAAGGAGAGTTGCCATTTTTTACAGCGATGCCACCATGTTCATCATCTTGTCTAGATTGTCCCTTCAATCAAACTCTAAGGTAGTGTGGAATGTGTTGCAAGACCCCAGCTCCTACCACGTCTAACTGCTGGTTTTGCTAGCTAGGGCTGATGGGAATGAAAGTCCACAAACCATGAGGAGGGCTGCAGGTTGCCCATCTTCATGCATGCATCTTCTCAAAAGGGAGAGACTGAAGGCACAATTTCAAACTGTTCCAACAAGGAGAAAAAATGGGGGTGTCTCAAGAAACCAAGATGGACAATTAAAGAACTTTCAATGAAGCTAGGTTTTAAACAGGAGATGTATAAGAAATGGAAAAAGGGGGAAGTCACCAAAGAGCAATTCAAACAAATAGCTAGCACATTTAGTGGTAAAGTCAGAAAAGCTAAAGCACAGAATGAGCTCAGGCTTGCTAGAGAGGCTATAAACAATTAAAAGGGCTTTTTGAGTATGTCTGTAGCAAAAGGAAGAAGAAGGAAACAGTAGGTACACTGCATGGAGAAGATGGCAAAATGCTAAGAGGGGACAGAGAAAAGGCAGAACTACCTAACACCTTCTTTGCCTCAGTCTTCTTAGAAAAGGCAAAGGGTGGTCAATCTGAGGAAAATGGAGCAGAGGACACAACCGGGGAAATGCAGCACAAAATAAGTAAATAAATAGTGCAGGAATACCTGGTTAATTAAATGAATTTAAGTCTCTGGGACCAGATGAACTACATCCATTAGAAGAATTAGCAAATATAATCTCAGAGGCAAAAATCTTTGAGAACTCCTGCAGAACAGAAGTCCCAACAGACTGGGATAGGGCAAACCCTATCTTCAAAATAGGAAAAAAGAGGATCCCAACAATTATCACCCAATTTGTCTGACATCAATACCAGGAAAAATGCTAGAGCAGATCATTAAACAGAGAGTCTGTGAACATTTAGAAAGGAATGCCATGATCACAAAAAGTCAACATGGGTTTCTGAGAAATAAGTCATGTCAGATTAATCTGATGTCTTTTTTGGATAAAATTACCAGCTTGGTAGATGACGGGAATGCTGTGGCTATTGCATATCACGATTTCAATAAGGCCTTTGATAAGGTTCCCCATGACAAACAAGCTAGTAGAATGTGGGCTAGACAAGGCAACTGTTACATGAATTTGTAAATGGTTGGCTGGCCAAACTCAAAATGTGCTCAGCAATGACTCCTCTTCATCCTGGAGAGAAGTGACTAGCAAGGCATCCCAGGATTCTGTCAGTGATATTCAACATCTTTATCAATGACTTCAAAGAAAGTATAGAGGGAATGCTTATCAAATTTACAGATGACACCAAATTAAGAGGGGTAGCTAATACCCCAGAGCAGAGGATCAAAATTCAAAATGACCTTAATAGATTAGAAAGCTTGCCCAAAGCTGAATTTCAACAGGGAGAAATGTAAGGTACTGTACTTAGGCAGAAAAATAAAATGCATAGATATAGAATGGGGGACAAAAATACATGTGAAAGGGATCTAGGAGTCCTAGTAGGCCATAAGTTGAAAATGAGTCAACAGTATGATGTGGCAGCCAAAAAGACCAAGGCAATTCTAGGCTGCATCAATAGAAATATAATGTGTAGATCAAGGGAAGCAATAATGCCACACTATTCTGCTCTGGTCAAGCCGCACCTGGAGTACTATGTCCAGTTCTGGCCACCACAGTTAAAAAAGGATATTAACAATCTAGAGTGTGTCCAGAGGAGGGCCACCAAAGTGGTAAAGAGTCTGGAAACCATGCCCTATCTGGGTAGACTTAGGAAGCTGGGTATGTTTAGCCTGGAGAAGAGATGGTTAAGAGGTGACATGATAGCCCTGTTTACATATTTGTCATACTGAGGCTGGACCAAGCTTGTTTTCTGCTGCTCCAGAGAACAGGACATGGAGCAATGGATGCAAGCTACAGGAAAAGAGATTCCACTTCAACATTAGGAGGAACCTTCTGACACTAAGAACTGTTTGACAGTGAACACACGCCCCTTGAGAATGGTGGAGTTTCCTTCTTTGGAAGTCTTTAAATGGAGGCTGGATGACCATCTATTGCGAGTGCTTTGATTACGAGTTCCTGCATAGCAGGCGGTTGGACTGGATGGCCCTTGTGGTTTCTTCCAATGCTATCATTCTATGATTCTATGAAGTGATATAAATTTCCCTCCAGTTCATGGCACACCACCAACATGTACTTTTCTTCTGTAATATATCCTCCCTTCTTGGAGGAACCAGGAAAATGAATAAGTAGGAAGATTCATTCCCCAAACATTTTTTAAAAGTGAGTTTTCTGTAAACCCCCCCCCCCCTCCTCTAGCAAAGGTTGATTATTAGTAATTGCCCAAGAGAGTTTCTTGGCTGGGTACCTTTGCTTCTGACACCACCAACAAAGAATACCTCAAAAAACCCTCCTTTGGCAGCAAAATGGGCAGCGTGGTGTCTTTCATTATCAAAAACATTAACTTCTCCACCTCTCTCAAGGATACCACGAACAATCTCCACAACTCCTTCTCTCGAGGCTTCCATCAATGCAGTGCGACCAGTTGCCTGTAAATCAGATAGAGTCTGTTAAATTGACTTCATGTTGTTTATTACATTTATATGGTATCTTCCCCCATTTTTATCTTCACATCAAAGAACTCAGGCTGAAAGGTAGTGACTGACCCAGGATCACCCAGTCAGTTTTGCAGATTTCTTATGATTTCAAACTGAATCTCATAGTCTGGCATATTAACTACTATTCCATGATCGCTTGTTGGATCTCATGGATATCTAGATATCTTTATATACTATACTGCACAGAGAGAAAGAGAGCGAGAGCAAGCGAGAGACGGAGAGATGCTGTTAACTGTCATCAAGATGGCTTTGACTTATGTTGACCTTATGAATGACAGGCCTCTGAGACAGTCTGCTATTAAGCGCGTCCTCAAGTCTTGCAAAATCAGGACTGCGGCTTCCATAACTGTGTCAATCCAATAAAATTGTAGTTTTCTATTAAATAACTAAAGGCATTTGTAGAATTTCATAGTGTTCCGGAAAAGTTCCTAGCCGTTTTCTCCCTTGCCCTATAAAAACTGGTTATTTGTTCATTTGGAGGCAATATTTTCCAGATACAATGCAGAAGAAAGTATATGCTCCCCCTGTGACACTTTCTCCAGCCTGCATTATATGTATGCCTGAGTATCTTGGTAAGCTCCACCTCATAATTTGTCTTTTTCTGAATCAGAATATCACCTATGGTTTTAGATGTCTTCCATGCATTGTTTTAGGAATCGTGCTACTAAGAATTGTTGGGTTGCTGGTTTTCACACAGGAGAATTCATGACCATTACGCCATCCAGATCACTATGTGCAATGTACACTCTGCTCCATGTGATGGATGGCTTGAAGTGTTCTTGATGACATATTAATATGACTGTCAATCTGTCAATGAGAGTGTGACCTAATGTAAAAAGCACTATTTCTTTGTTTTGATGTGTCCTTACCAGGCAAGAAGAGACATCTCTTTTGCCACCTATGGTTTTTTTTTAGAATGCTAGTTATTTTTTTAAAAAAAGATAATCTGGTTCCTAGTGCAATTAGGAAACTTTACTAGTCAATTCATTTTTTAAATAATGAATGAAATGAACTGGGTGACTTGTTTACTCACTAATCATTATGGCTATACTTTCAGCACCCTAATACCCACCCCCCTCTTCAAACAGTAAGCATGTTCTTACTGGATTCAGTATGCAAAGGGATCTTGTAGCACCTTTGAGACTAACTGTATTTAAGAAGTTGTCTTATAAACTTTCATAGATATAGGACTACTTCCTCAGATAAATGGAATGAAATATTGGCCCAGTAGTTCACTAATGCATCTGAGGAGGTAGACTGACTGGGAAAACAGATCAACAAGAAATGCCGGCTTCAGGTAGCGTGGAGGCATGGGGTACGCATTGCACATGCCCTGACACTGCCCCCAAGCCAGCGTCATGCTGCCCCACTGACCATACAGCAGGTGACCTCACACTATTTCTGTGGCATAGCATTTACACGTGACATGCTGCACCACACTGCACTACACCACAGAAACATAGAAGAGCTGTGCTGTGTCGGAAAGGGCACATTTTTTCCACCCCAAAAAGGGGCAGCATTTTGCCACTCCTTTTGGGGCATAAAAACGCTAGATTGGGGCTGCAGCTTGCAGTTGCTGCAGCCCCAATGCTCAAAGGGGCAGCACAAAACTGGCCTTTCAGGGTGGTCTGTTTTGCCACTAAGTCTACAAAAGCTTATGCAACAACTTCATTCACACAGTTAGTCTCAAAGATGCTACCATATTCCTTTGTGTACTGATATTCCAAAATAACACTTGTATACTTACTGGATTAGTTGCATTAGGGTTTGCTCCTCTTTCCAAAAATTGCATACATATCTCTTTTATTTCGTGTGCTTGTTCACAGGCTTGTACAAAAACAGGCTTCCCTTCAAAAGTACAGTTGTTAACATCTGCTCCAAATTCTAAGGCCATCTGAACACACCGGTAATGTCGTTTGGTAGGCAGAATGCAGTAGAACAAGACACCTGTTGAGGAATAGGGACGGAACAGTTTAATAAGGAGAGCTAGAAAGGACTGAGTAGTAAAAGCAAACTTTCCTAGACTACAGCTTCAACTCTCCCAATCCAAATATGGGGGTTCCTTTTTTTACCTTTTCCTTCTGCATCAACTATCGTCATGTCTGCCTCTGCCTGGACTAACACATCCAAGGCCAAGTCATGGCCAAGCTCAGCAGCTTTCATCACTGGGGTGCGCCCCATTCGATCCTGGACATCTGGGTGGGCACCAATCTCTAAGAGAAAGTTACACATATCAATGTCATTTGCAACACAGGCCAAGTGAAGGGCACTGTCTCCATTGATGGGCTCTGTGAAATTAATGAGCTCAGGATATCCAAGTTTGGTGAGCTTCTCAATCTGCTTCTTGTCCTTTTGACGAACACATTGGAGAACTTTATAGATCTGTAGGTTCTCAAGTCTCTTGTCAGCCAAAGACATTCTTAGTCAACTGAAGAAAGACTCTCCTCACAGAGATGGATTCTGGACAGAAAAGGTGGAAAGAGTAAACAGTCAGGTCTCCCTCACAATGGCAATCAAAAAACCTCTAGAGCTGTAGTTGTTCTGTCTATGGCCTAGACCAGTAGTTCTCAACCTTCCTAATGCCATGATCCTTTAATATAGTTCCTCATGTTGTGGTGACCCCCCAACATAAAATTATTTTCGTTGCTACTTCATAACTGTAATTTTGCTGTGTTTTCCGATGGTCTTAGGCAACCCTTGTGAAAGGGTCGTTCGACCCCCAAAGGGGTAGCGACCCACAGGTTGAGAACCGCTAGCCTAGACACTAAGCCAGGGATGGGGAACCCCCAACCTCAGGGTTGGTTGCAGCCCAGATGGGTTCACTATCTGCTTTGCAGGCTTCGTCTTCTCTTATCTCCAATCAACATTAAAGATAAGTGGCCATTTAAAGTCCAGAAACCTGCTGCATAGAATTGAACTCTAGTTTCCAACCAAGAAACTGCTGCAGGGGACTGAGCTCTGGTTATATTCTAAACCTTTTGGTTTGTTCCCATATTTCCTTTCCATAATATTTACAAAACATGATAGCAACAGTATTGCTTGCTGTATACAAACACTAGTTCTGTGAATAAACCAAGAGGGGTAAGGAACCTCAATGTCTAGATGCTGGCCTAACATCTCCATCCCTCATATGACATATTAGGATGCCAATGCACACAGGGGGAAACAGAATGGCACCAAGGCAAGTCAGGTCCCTGGGATTGCCACTGTATCATACGCACAGCTGAAAATACATAACACAGTCACTAGTACTAACAACACCAGTGTGATATAGGAACAGCACAGTGCTGCCAGAAACTAATTGCTCCCCGTTGGGCCTGCAACAGATACATGGATGAGAGAAGACAGAAGCAGAATGCTTACATTGCTAAAACTGCCCAGTAGACAAATGGCTTTTTATTCAAGCAGGCTTCTGGCAAATAAATGGCTGCTGATGAATGGGATTTTAATGGGAGTTCCTATACATCCCCGCAGCTATGCTTTTAAACGTTTTTTAATTGAGTCAGTATTTTAATATTATAGTTCAGCATGGCTTTAATTCTATTTGCTTTTTCAGTCATGTTGTGAATCACCTTGAGTCCAAGTGCAGGGGCAAAAGTAAGCTATTAAATAAATAAATGAATGAAATGAAATGAAATGAACACTTCCTAGAACATGAGCCCCTGGCCAGTAATAAGGAGCAGGGATGGTTCTGTCATTATGCAGAGAGCGACACCAGATAGCGGTTGAGGAACAGAGGTGCATCTGAGGCCATGCCATATCACCCCAAGTTAGAGGGTTGCCCTGAGGATGTTGTCCTCTTCAATTTGTTTAGAGATTTAGTTCAGTCACTTTCTCCATGTGTAACTGGGGGAATGTCATCTTTGCTTCAGGTGACAGCATGTCTCAGGCCAGGTTGGCTAGGGAGCATGCATGCTTCCCCAGCATTGAACAAGGACTGTACAAATGGTGAAGGCCCCAGATCTCATTGAGAAAATACAGCCAGCCTAGCAGGGTAGAGAAGGGACCTATCTCAGTATTTCAAATATATTCCACAATAAAATCCCTCTCAAGTACTGTGAGGACTAAGGAGAAAGATGTGAAAACACAGAAAATAGTACTGGTAATTGTATAGCACTGCAGTTGCAGTTAGCCTGCTACCTTAGCTAGAAAGGCCAATGGTAAAGAATGCTGGGAGCTTCAGTTCAAGAAAATCGAGAAGTCTACAAAATTTTCATCTGATATAGACAGAGAAAAGAAAAGATGGAGCAGGAGCCAGCATTGCTATTTGGAGACATCTATGAACATGGGATGTCTAGAGTTTGTACATCAGGAAAGGGCAGGTGAGGGAAATAGATATTTGAGAAGGTCTAGTTTTTTGCTCTTCAACTTCAGAAGTTACCAGGCAAGATACTTGTTTGAACTACAAGTTCCAGAATCCCCCAGCCAATATAGCCAACCTATCTCAAATGCAGCTGCACCACAGATTTCTTTCACCCATTTGTACCAGGAGGGGACAGTCTTACAAAGTCACATTTTGTTGCAGGATTTACAAAAACAAAACATAACCAATCCCAAACCCTAGATTTATGACACAGGCATTCTTTGTCAATGTTGTCACTTACATAATTGCAAACAATGACTGGCATCTGTTTGTGAATTACAACAGTGTATGTCCAATGTACACTACTGCAAATCGTTTTTTTGTTTTTTTCATTGCTTTACTAACCACACAACAACCAAAATCTACCCCAATGCATCTTTGAAGCAATGCAGATCCTCCACCCCAGAGCCTTTTCTGTTTTGTTGGAGAGCAGAGAATCCATGAAGACGCATCCAACTATTTTGCTGCAGTTGAACACACTAAAAGGCTGCCATCTGCAGGGACCTCTTGAGGAGCCCTGGAGGTCCATGTGACTGCCTCTTGCAGATTTGGTTACAGGAAAATAGCTGGACACATCTCTGCAAAAAACAAAACAAAAAACAAACCTGTCTTCTAACAACACAGAAATGTCTGTGTTGGAAGGGTTGCATCACTTAAAAAGATGGTTGGGAGGGGTATGCAGCAATGTTCCAGATGTACATCTCTTGATGCAAAATTTGAACCAAATTCCAATCACTTTGATATGTGCTTTTTCCCTACAGTTGAAAACGAGATGCGGAAAAGAAGTCCAAAAACTACTTTTTGCTATTAGGGGACCCTTTCCTTTTTGCTGTTTCTGTCAACGTAATGCTTTCAGACAAAAAAAGGAAAAAAGTGTGTGTGTGTGTGTGTGTGTGTGTGTGTGAGAGAGAGAGAGAGGGGGGGGGGTCCCTTACCACTTTTTTGGAGAACCAAGATACAGCAAAGCAGACACACACTCTGGTGGCCAGCAGGTTGGCCTCATTGTTGGGGAACTAATCCCTTTTTGCAGGGACATTGGAATTCCCTGGGGTCAGGAAATAAATACTTCACTATAGAAGATATGCACATTTTATTTCTTTTATGATTTTGTATGACTTTTATTTCACTTTCTATTTTTCTGGCTCTGGGTTTTTTGAGTGGAACACAATTCTAAACAGGTCAACACCCTTTTGCAGAAAGGGAACCGTGATAGCTGACAATCCACTGGAGGTGTCTTTGGAACCTATTGTCTTTGGAGTCAGAAAATACACCACAGCTCACACAATGTGAGTTTCTAGTGAAACAGAGTTAAAAAAGAAATGGCAATGTGGCAGGTCTGTAGCCACAGGGGGTGGGTGAAATGAGAAAATTGTCTCTTCTGAATAAGGGTTCTCCCCCCTCCCCTCAAAGTTTTCCTCCAATTTCCATGTTTCTAGCATTGTAGTAACAACTATAAGTCAGTTCTGTGTCCAGATACGTCCAGGACTATCCCACAGATTATAGTGAATGTCCCTTTGTTCATGCTCTAGGACCTGTTCTACTTGATCCCTATTATTATTATTATTATTGTTATTATTATTATTATTATTAATTATTATTATTTATATAGCACTGTAGATTTGCACAGCGCTGTACATAAAAACAATAAATATAAAAGAGTAAACCTGCTTGTGGCGTACAATCTATTAGTAGCATTCAACCTTTTGGTAAACTGAGTCTTAACTTCCCCTCCACTCTACTCAAAGTTTGCACACATCAACACAAATCAGAGGGAGAACTTCTCCATACATGTATATATACCTCTCTGTGTGTGCATGCACATGTGTGCATGTATTGTATGGGTGTGTGTCTATCTGCATGCATTTATTGTGTGCGTATATTTGAACCTTCAAGTTCCTGGCTGACTTATGGTCACCCTAAGAAACTTTAATTGGGTTTTCTTAGACAAGGAATGCTACCAGGTATTTTTGCTAATTCCTTTTTCTGAAATATAGGCTACAGGACCTGGTATTCATTGAAGGTCTCCCATACAAACACTAACCAGGGATGACCCTGATTGGCTTCCAAAAATCAGACCTGCCTTTTATAATCTTACAGGAACTGGTCCTCAGTGGCAGCATTTCTGGTTGTTGTTGTTTTAATTCCTTCTACTTAAAAGGCTTTATTCTAAAAAATAATGAAAAAAACCAACTTTAATTTTTAAGGCACACATACAGAGAAATTCAAACTGGAGAAGGTAATTTGCAAAAAGAAAAGAAAAGCCAGAAGTGGTATGACCTGCTCCCACCTTGGAGAAGAACTGTAACCTGCTCAAATGGCCAGAAAAAAGTGAAACAGGGTGGATAGATAATGGATAGATAATGCAGGATAATGTAGATACCTGGGAGGCACACAAAAACAACAACAACAGCAAAATAGCAGACAAGTGTGTGGTGGTTTGAGTGTTGTACTATGACTCTGGAGACCAGGTTTGAATCCCAGCTCAGCCATGAAATTCACTGGGCAATCTTGGGCATGTCACACTTTTTCACCCTGAAGAGAAGGCAATGGCAAACCTCATCTGAACACATTCTGCCAAGATAACCCCATGACAAGGTGGCCATAAGTCAGGGAATGACTTGAAGGCACACATAAACAACAACAAAATAGCAGACAGGTGCGTAATGGTTTGAGTGTTGGCTATGGTGACCAGGGCTCAGCCACAAAACCCACTGTGTGATCTTGGGCAAGTCACACTGTCTCAGCCTCAAGGGAAGGCAATGACAAATCTCGACAAGAAAATCCCTGTGATAGAGTTACTGTAAGTTGGAAAGGATTTGAAGGCACACAACAACCAACAACAAACTAAAGCATGTAGTTCTCTAACGGCCATCCATGGTCCACCACCAATGACAGCTTTCCATATCAGCAGGCCAAGCCATTCAGGTCCAGCCCTTGGAGTTCCTAGAGGCATTCACATGGGATGGAATGAAGATTGGAAGGAGAGCCATGTTGGAATCAGATCTCCGCTTAAGCAAGGGGGAAGAAAGAGAAGAAAAAGACCTGGCATAAAAAGTGCAACTGCTCTTACTCCAGAAAAATCATACTGAGGCAATCCATTGCCTCCAAAGAAGGAAAAGTGGGTTTGGTCCCTTGGGTGTACTAGAAGACATCAGGATGGGCAGGGTGACTAGATGTCCTCACCACCCAGGAGGACAAGGCACCGCAAAATGGAGGACATTCCAGGAAAAGGGAGGACATGACCCAAGAAAAGCTCAACACACTCCTAGGAATGTAAATGCATGTTTCTTTGTCATTCTCCAAATGGAGGACATTTGGGCCAGAAGTCACACTTTCTCAGCCTCAGAGGATGGCCATGGCACACACACATACACACACCCCACCTGCCCAGAAAACACTCAGGATAGGGTCTCCAGGCATCAGAGATATTTTGGAATCTCTCCTGGACAGAAGGTGAAAATGTAGGATGGGTTCTGGAAAAGGAAGACACTTCCAGCCACCCTGGGAATGAGTGCTTTAATTGGCAGCAAGAAAGGACAAGCAGAGGCAGTGTGCTGGAGTAGTTGGAGCAACTGAACCATTGAACTGCACAGATTAAGCTGCTTCATTGACCTGTGCTAAAGTGAGATTTTCGTTTCAGGTATGGTGTAGTGGTTGGAGCCTTCTGGACCAGGACTCTGGAGACCAGGGTTCGAATCCTGGCTCAGCCTTGAAACCCACTGGGGGGGAAACCTTGGGCAAGTCACACTCTCTCAGCCTCAGCAACTGGACTTGCCACTTCCACTTTCCACGCACAAAGGATTTAAAATTTGAATTGACATTCTCACACACCAGTGTCGCATACAGGTCTGTGCCTGGCTTTCCACTCCACCAAATGCACCTGAGGAAGTAGACTGAAGTCTAGGAAAGCTCCTGCTGCCAACCTCTTTCTTTCAGTGAGTCTCAAAGGTGCTCCAAGACCTCTACTTACACTGTCTCTGTCTCAAAGATGGCAAACCCTCAAAGGTGGCCAAGGAACCTCTGTGAGAGAGGTTCGCCATAAGTTGGAGAGGACTTGAAGGCACACAACAACAACAACAACAACAACAACAACAACAAGACATATTAAAACAAATGACAGTACTTGCCTATAGGATAACCACACTTGCCCATAGAAAAACCATAGTTTCCCATAGAGAATCATTGGAAAACACTTGCCCATGGGGAAACATAGGTGAATACTTGCCCATAGAGAATCATTGGAGAATACTTGCCCATAGGGAAACATAGGTAAATACTTGCCCATAGGGAATCATTGGAGAATACTTGCCCATAGAGAATCATTGGAGAATAACTGTCCATAGGGAAACATTGGAGAATACTTGCCCATAGAGAATCATTGGAGAATAACTGTCCATAGGGAAACATTGGAGAATACTTGCCCATAGAGAATCATTGGAGAATAACTGTCCATAGGGAATCATTGGAGAATACTTGCCCATAGAGAATCATTGGAGAATAACTGTCCATAGGGAAACATTGGAGAATACTTGCCCATAGAGAATCATTGGAGAATAACTGTCCATAGGGAAACATTGGAGAATACTTGCCCATAGAGAATCATTGGAGAATAACTGTCCATAGGGAAACATTGGAGAATACTTGCCCATAGAGAATCATTGGAGAATAACTGTCCATAGGGAATCATTGGAGAATACTTGCCCATAGAGAATCATTGGAGAATAACTGTCCATAGGGAATCATTGGAGAATACTTGCCCATAGAGAATCATTGGAGAATAACTGTCCATAGGGAAACATTGGAGAATACTTGCCCATAGAGAATCATTGGAGAATAACTGTCCATAGGGAATCATTGGAGAATAACTGTCCATAGGGAAACATTGGAGAATACTTGCCCATAGAGAATCATTGGAGAATAACTGTCCATAGGGAAACATAGGTGAATACTTGCCCATAGAGAATCATAGGAGAATACTTGCCCATAGAGAATCATAGGACAATAATTGCCCATAGGGAAACATTGGAGAATATTTGCCCATAGAGAACCATGGGAGAATAGTCGCCTAGAGGGAAACATGGGAGATGTTTGCAATGATTCCCTATGGGAAAATACTGCCACTTCTTTTAGTAAATCCCAACAACCAGAAGAGGCAAACCTGGAGCAGCTTCTCCTCCTCCTCCTCCTCCTCCTCTCTCTCAAATCCAAGGACCTGCCTTGGAGAGCATGCCCTTTCCCCCTGCTTGCAAGCCCCTTCTCACCTGCTGCCCCCGCTGAGCAGGCCTCGTGGGTGGATGGCGCTTGGGGGGGAGACCGAGCCTGGAGGAGGAAGAGGAGGGGCAGGAGGAGGGGGAGGAAGCAGGGCTTGTTAGCCGGGGGCTCCTATGGCAACGGGAGCCCGGGATTGGCCAGCCAGGCGAGGGCGTCACAATGGCAGAGGCGAGCCTCCCGTCTTGGCCTCTTTTCAGCTCTGGGGGGCCTTCAGCCAGAAGGCATGGGCGCGTCCTCCTTTTCCAGGACGCGTCCTCCATTTCCGCCTGCTGCCCAGGAAGGATCCCCAAACGTCCTCCATTCGGAGCAGGACTAAGAAGCAGACATTTCTAGGTCTATTCTTTGCAGGGTTTTTTTTTTTGTCTCAGAGGATGCCAGTGGCAAACCCCCCTCTGAAGAAACTTGCCAAGAAAGCCCCAGGATAGAGTAACCTTAAGGGCCACCATAAGTAAAATGAAAGGAGACTTTGCTTTTGTGTGCGCCTCCAAGGTCTCCTGGGTGAGCTAATGCAGCCTCCTGGCCTCCCCTAGGTCCCAAACACACTGCTGAAATAATCCAGTTTGGGACTGTCTTAACTGCCCTGGCTCAATGCTGGGGAATTCTGGGGATGGTAGTTTTGTGGGACATTTAGCTTTCTCTCTCTCTCTCAGAGAGCTCTGGTGCCACAATAAAGCAGCCTGAAGTGGGATCATTTCTGCAGTGTGTTTTGGACAACAGTTGCCCACCCCTGTCTAGGCCTGGTTTGGAATTTGGGTGTCATTTGCTGCTCTGCCTCCTTGTTTTTTGGGCTGGCCATGCAGCTGAAGAATGTAGAATATGGTAACCACCTCTAATCCTAGTGCTGGGGGAAAGAGGGGTGCAAATAAAGTTATTAATAGTAATGAAATGGCATTAGTAAACGTGAATTCAGTGTTGGCTGACTAGCTCAACAGGGTTCACCTCATCCTGCCGTCACTCCTGTTCAATACAATTCATTCCCCTGCCGAGGCCCATTTATTTTTCTCATGTGTCAGTATGCATTGCAAGCCCTTACTTAAGCTTTTAAAACAGATGAGAAAGAATAGCCTCAGATGTGAGTAGTCCATCTCCTCTTTCTTATGTACAAGACCGGTGAATTATTTATCTACACGCTGTCCTGGAGAAGAAGCAAGCAAAAAGGAGTGATTTATTTTCACCCACTCTCCCCAACAGAAAATAATGTGGGCCAGAAAGCACACCAAATCAGGTCACAGAATCATAGAATCGTAAAGTTGGAAGAGACCACAAGGGCCATCCAGTCCAACCCCATTCTGCCATGCAGGAAATCACAATCAAAGCATCCCCGACAGATGGCCATCCAGCCTCTGCTTGAAGACCTCTAAGGAAGGAGACTCCACTACACTCTGAGGGAGTTTGTTCCACTGTTGAACAACCCTTACTGTCAGGAAGTTCCAGAGTCTGAATTCTCCTGCATCTTGCTAGAAAGAAAAACCAAAGAAGGTTCAAGGTGAGGCAGCCTTGGGTCCAAATGAAACTATAGAGGAGGGGCACCTCACTCTTTCTGAAATGAAAAGTTGAGGTATACACACACCTGATCAGACTATAGGCTGCCAATGGTTCAAGGAAAGCAAAGGAACATTATTGTTGACTGTAAGAGAAGAAATGGCACATGGCTCCAATTAAAAACATCCTCATGCTTTAACCTTCCCTGCAACTAGACCTGAAAGAAGGCAGAAGTGAGGCAATCATGTCACTCCCTCCTAAAGAGATCCAAGATGCACCTTCTCTCTCTCTTTTTCTCTCAATAGTTGTGGTCATTTTAGTATTTAAAACTTAATCTGGCTGGAGGGAATTGGCTGAAAGAAGGTACAGGCTGAGCCTCCCTTATTGGGAATTC
The DNA here is from genome assembly GCA_023333645.1 of Sceloporus occidentalis. Lineage (NCBI taxonomy): Eukaryota > Metazoa > Chordata > Lepidosauria > Squamata > Phrynosomatidae > Sceloporus > Sceloporus occidentalis. The sequence goes on from JALMGF010000004.1 coordinate 15,828,945, forward strand.
CAAAATTCAAAATGTTCCAAATTGTTCACATGAGCGGCTGAGATAGTGACACCTTTGCTTTCTGGTGGTTCAGTGTACACAAGCTTTGTTTCAAGCACTAAATTATTAAGAACACTATGTATAAAATTACCATCAGGCTATGTGTATAAGGTGTATATGTAACATAAATAAGTTTTGTGTTTACACTTGGGTCCCATCTCCAAGATATCTCATTATGTATATGCAGATATTCCAAAATCTAATCAAAATCAAGACACTTCAGGAAGCCAAGCATTTCAGATAAGGGAGACTCAACCTGTAAATAAATGCATTAAATAAACACACAAATTCACAGTTGAGCAATACATTTACTACTTCTTGGTGGGTACCTTCAAGTTATTTCTGACTTGTATCAAAATCCCATATTTTCAGCATAGTTCCTGTTTACTAACATAAGGTCCATCTCAACATCATGAATGGCAGAATCTTACATTTTCCCTCAGATATTGTCATCATTCCTGGACTTCCTCCATTGTCAGGGTGGCTTCATCCACGTGTTATGGCATCTTCATTTACAGCTCTTTTCAGGAGTGAATGACATCCATTAGAGAGCCAGTGTGGTACAGTGGTTAGATTGCTGGACTTCAGAGGGATATGTGACATTCCGATACTAGTCTCCACTGAGCTATGAAAACTCAGTGGGTAACTTTGGCTTAGGCTGTCTTTCAGCCTGAACAACCGGTACAAGTATGTAGAGAGATCATGTAGCACTTTGAGACTAACTGAAAGAAAGAACTTGGCAGCATGACTTTTTGTAGGCTTGGGGGCTATCCAGACCGGCCTGAAATGCTGGCCTGTGGATGGAGTCAGGGCACAGCATCCTGACAATGCAAACCCTAACTCCGTCCCAGGTTGCCATGATGGCATGTGCCGCTCCAGACATTGCATGCCATCATGACACACCTCCAGTGCTGTGTCCAGATGACTCAATGCTGAAGGGGCACCATACAGCCACACTGCCACAGCTATGGCACCCTTTGGAGGGTGCAAAAAGGAGACGCTTTTTGTGGCTCCTTTTTGCGCCTTCCAGAGGCTTGTGTCAGGGCTGCAGCATGAGGTTGCTGCAGCCCTGATCTAGCCAGGAAAGGGGTATCCTGTATAGCCCCTTACAATAAATAAACACAATAAAGATATTATAACAAGGTCAGAGCGGTGGGTAGTCATGATGCCAGGGCAGTCATTGTGTGGCTGGGCCATCAGGAAAGGCCTGCCAGAAGAGATCCGTCTTGACAGCTGGCAATGTGACGGATCTCGTCCGGTGGGCCTTTCTCTATTTCTTCCATCTATGAAAGCTCATGCTGCCAATTTATTTCTTTTAGTTAGTCTCAAAGGTGCTAAAAGATCTCTCTACATACTGATTCTACAGACTAACATGGCTATATATTTGAATTCAACTGGTACAAGGTTATTGTAAGAGGAAAGTGGAGGAGAGGAAGGTGGGAGATAAATGTAATAAATGTGTGTATTTTAGAGAAAATAAAGGGGTATCTCTACATGAGGGAAATCCTTCCCTGTTTTCGCTACTGCACTGAGGATTAGATGTAGCCTTTCTCTACTGTGCCAAGATCTTCTGCTTAGATCCTTTACTGTGAAAATTCTTCCTGGATTAAACAATGGCAGATACTTCTTGAAGATATTACTATCTTTTGTGTTATTTTCTGTTCTTTTATTATTGATGTCTCTTTGCTTTTATTTATTTGGTATAATGTTGTCTTCTTTTGTATATATTCAATGACTTTATATGCAGTTCTGATAAAGCATGTAGTGAAGCTAACTATTTTAAAAAAGGGCATTTCTGACAACATGTAATAGAAGGTTTAAAACTTATTTTATTCAGACTATCGAAATGTTATTTTTTGGACTACACCCCCCAGAATCTGCCCCCCCCCCACTAGCATGGCTGGTGACTCTGTTAATTGGGAGATTCAGTAAACTGCAGGCTGAGACGGCATTTTTTTCCAGGCTGTGATTTTATACCAGTGTATGGGATTAAATTTGGATAGTTCTGGTCTGTAGCTATTCATGCTGCAGTCCTGGAGGGACAAAAGGGACTGCAGCAATGCAGTGCTTCAGTTCACCGTCACAGAGTTACAGGAAGGAAATACAGAATCAGTCACTCATGCTAGAAGACTAGTACAAGGCAAAGTGTTCTAGCAATCAGTGCATTCTAGTACTCAATGTCTTATTACCAAACCAATGCAGAAAGTCAGTATATCTCCTAGAATGTGCTGCCTTTGAATTCTGAAATGTGGTGTGCTTGTTCATTGGAGCTATTGTAATGGAAAATTGACCTCCAGTACAAAATATGACATAGAGCCAGTGTGGCATAGAGGTTTGTGTGTTGGACTATGACTCTGCAGAACAGGATTCAAATCCCTGCTGAGCCATAAGAACCCACTGGTTGACCTTGGAGAAGTCATACTCTCTCAGCCTCAGAGGAGGGCAAAGACAAACTACCCCTTCCAAACAAATCTTGCCAAGAATATTCTGTGATAGGAGATTGCCTTAAGGATGGCCTTAAGCTGGAAGATACTGTTAGGCACACAACAACAACAACATGACATTTCCCATTATGGTGTACCCACAATAGTAACAGTGAACTACTTAGTTGAATTTCAATATCCTGAGAAGAACGTTCTGCCCCAGCTATACTATAAGCTAGAGTAAACTGGCATTCAAAGCTCCAGTTTTATCTGAAGTTTCTATTTGTCATTTGATGTTTATAGTTCTAAAAAGGAAAAATAAATAAATCTCAAGCCAAAATTCTCAACATTTTGGCCAATCTCAAAAGATTTGACCCTGAAGTTGACATCTCCACATTTTAAATATATGTTACCTTTCACTGCAACCAAACGTAACCTTATCAAACTTTCGGCTGACAAAGTTTCAACCCTTTGAGCATCACTCTCATTCAGATCTTGCAAAGGCTCAAACATTTTGCACTCAGAGGGACTTGTAAAGTGTCACAATGTGTCTCTGTCTTTCCCTGTTCCAGGTATAGAAGCCTATTTTGGAGAAAGTCAGAGGAAGTTAACCAGTGCTTCCTAGGCCCAAGCGGAGCATTTCTTCCTGCCAAGAGCTGATCACAAGTTCTGTGATCACCAGAGTTATTATCTCTACAGGGAAGTTCCTTGACTCAATATATTTAGAGTTGGGAAATACAGTGGACCCTTGTTATATGCTGAGGTTTGGTTCCAAGATCCCATGTGGATAACAAAATCCATGGATGCTCAAGTCCCATTAAATATAATGACATATCAAAATGGTGTCCCTTATAAAAAATGGAAAATCAAAGCTTGATATTTGAAATTTATACTTTATTAGAACATTTTCAAACCATGGGTGCTTGAATCCATGTATAAAAAATTAGTGAATAAGAAGGGTCGACTATACAATGCTAATACGTCAACAGGTCAAAGTCACCAGCCAAGGATGAAATCCTTGTTTTAAATGTTGTAAATTAATGTTTAGTTGGATCTTTTAAAAATTATTGCAAGCTACCTTGGATTCCATTTTGGGAGAATGGCAAGATATAAGTGCAATAAATAAATAAATAGGCACTGACAGCTAAACCGCAAGGTCCCTGTGACATCACTGTATCAGCCAAAGGTGGGAAACTGTGCACCTGAAGCTCAAGACATTTTGCTGCCTGAGGTGGAGCAGCAAACAGCACCCTACTTTCTCAAGTCAAAGTGCATGTGAAGTATAGCCAGCCATGTTATCATTTTTGGCCGGAAATCTCATAAGTATCTCCTCCTCTCATTGTCGAAATGCAAATGTAAGATAGAAATGAGTCTTACTGTGCCTGAAGGAAGGGCCAGTCCAGCTTGCAAGTATTACATTGTTCAGGTTACCTTTGAGGTTTCACAAGTGGAAGAATAATAGTTTCTCTATTCACTCCTTTCTGGCTATACAAACATCCCATTTAGAACAGTCAACCAGAAAAACACATTTTACCAAGCTCCCCAGCAGGGCATGTCACATATTTTTAGGTTACCACAAACTTAGAAAATTCCTCAAAACTAGATTTTTTAAAAAAATGCTTATACTATAGATAGTCAAGCAGGGAAATGCCAATAAATGGAATGTAAGCTGTAAGCTTTACAGCTGGCTCTCAGCAAGTTTTTGCCTTTATATAACAGACCTACTTAAGCCTAAGAGCAAAATGCCAGACAGTGCGGCTGCATTATTTATCATTAGTACAAGTGGGGGTGCCTGCCCCTTGGCCACAGGTGAGGGAATGACAAATTTTAATATCTAAATTTTAACAAAAACCTAAACCCCCAAACCCCAGGAGCGAAGCAGCTCCTAGAATAGCTCCACCAATGTTCTAAACTTGCTTAGTGAAAGCTCCTTAAATCATTAACGCGATTGTTTTCTTAAATCATTCATGAACAATATGATCACAGACAAAGGTGGGGTAGGGCTGAAACCTTACTGCCAACTCTGTGCTCTCGTGTACTTTTCATTGTATAAGTCTTGCCATGCAGCTGAGAGCAGTTTAATTAAGTTTTCATGAACGAGAGAGAGTGATCAGACCTATCCTTTAATGCTTACCCACTGCAAGTATGCTGGGAGAGGTCATTCCATAGCTGGCCAGTAATTAAGAACCATAGCTGTGGTTTCTGGAGGCAGTTTCTGTGGGCATATCCAGTGAGAGGTTCATGAAGTGATACACTGGACTTTGAGTTTGTCTCTTCACCCTGCCAGTAAACTACAGTCAGCTCTCTGTATCCATGGATTCTTTATCCCCAGATTCAAGCATCCACTAATTGAATTTTTTTTAAAAAATATATGAATTCCCAAAAGGAATTTGATTTTGCCATTTTATATCAGGGTCACCATTTTATTATCCATTGTATATAATGAGACTTGAGCATCTATGAATTTTGGTATCCATGGGGTGCCCTGGAATCAAGCCCCAGTGGATATCTAGGGAGCACTGTACATACCGATACAAAGAGGTATGTAGAACATCAGACTTTGTCTCGGAATATGGTTCATTGGATATTTTTCCTTCCTTGACTACAAGGATTAATTCCTACACAGACACAAATATAGCATAACTCATTGTCTTGTTAAGCTGACTATTTACAGCCAAGCTAGACACAATGCCAGGAGACACATAGCCATTTGTATGACAGCTTCCTCTCCTCCCTTACTGTAGGGCTGTAGGGCTGATCAGAGCAAGAGTGGAGAGAGGTGAGCATGAAGTGTGTACTTACCCATGCAGAAGTCTCATCTATATGGCCAAGAGAAGGTTTGTTAATGAGGTTTGTTAGCAGAGGTTTGTTAAGGAAGTTTACCTACACACACACACACACATACACAGACCCCCTGAGATTTCATTTTCCTGTAGTCCAGTAATCTTCACTGTAGGGATGGTAAATCCCATGCCAGTGGGGTGGTGAACCAGATTTGGCTTTTAACCTGAATTTTAAAGGTACTATTGAAGGTGTTTAGTCTCTTTGGAGATAGGATTCAGCACCTTGGACAGATCCTTTAAACTTCACCCAAGAAACCTCTACTTATCCACACCTCACTTTCAATGCCTCCTTCTTTCAATAGTTGCAAATTACAGAGAAGTTTGATTCATACAATGAGGGATCCATTTTTTCATCAGCTCTTGCTTGTAAGGCTGGCTTGAGATGGCTTGCATATATGTTGTCCCAAAGCTTGCATGCAGAAAGAACAGACCCCTCCTTGAATTAATGGAACTTGTCTGTAATTTGCAAGCTTTCCAGTTCTTCCTCCTACAGAGGCTTGTTTAGACCACTTTGCAACTGATCAGCATTCTAGCATTGGTCTTCCACTGACATCCAGGCATCTACCAGTAGGCCAAAGCCTGACCTATTATGGAGAAGGGGAACCGCAGCACTATCACTGTACAAATAATGGTTGAAAAATGGTTCACCCAAGGCATGTTTGAGCTAAAGGTGGGTCTTATGATTTAGAAAGGTGAAAATGAATGGTGCCAGCCAAGGACACTTAATTGCCTGAGGTGGAGCAGCAAATGGTTCTCTCCCTGCTGGAATAGTCAAGGTTTATAGCATCCATGTTATTTTGGCAACCAAGGACAAAAATCTCACAAGAACCTGGCAGCCAAACTAAAAGAACAATCCAGTTATACTTCCATTAATGAAGTAGATGTGTTCCTGGCAACAACTTCTTTAACAAAGAACTTGGGACCAGAGGCAGAAATAACACAGGAAAAACAATGATAGGTTCAAGCAGTACAGTTTTTTTCCAGCTAACTTTTTATTCAACACTAAACAATATGTACATGTGAAATGAAACAACTATCTTTAATTATTTGAGAGAATGCAATGGAGCAACCTTGTTTTCTGATGCTCCAGAGACTAGAACATGAACCAATGGATTCAAATTACAAGAAAAGTAATTCTTTCTAAACATTACAGATAACTTCTGGGTCTAGCAATTGGATTTAGGCCAAAGTTAGCTACCTCGTCTTCATAGGCCACATTGGCCGTGTATCTGCACTTGTGAAGATACACCTGTCAAGATGGTGAAGAGAATCTTCGTGGGTGCTTCTGGACAGTGATGGTCTTCCTTTGTACTTCATGAGAACATCTCATTACCCAGAATACATCTCTCAGTTAGCCCTATGCATGCATCCCCTTCGAAGAAGGCTCATATGCTTTCTTGTTGTACCATCTCTGTATGCTTTGTCTTGGAATAACTCCTCTAAAGCCAATACCAATCAAGCTAGTGGAAATGTAAATAGAACCTGTGGCAGGCTATAAACCTTTGTAGAAAGAGTAATCAAATCCAACTGTGATTTTGTAATGTGTCCATGCACTGCCGCGGCAGTCTTCCGGAAATGTTTCCCTTGCTATAACTAGATTAATAGCTGGCTGAGGAGGATTAAGCTTTTCAATGGAAAACATTACTGTACATACATACACATGCACCCCCAGCAGCTTCCTTGAATCACAATAACCACCACCTGAATAAATTCAACAGCTGTGAAAACAGAACAGTAGAAAATGGAAAACTCCCCCCTCCACACCCTGGTTAGCTGAATAGGCTTTGCTGATTTGCATACCTGCAAAGGGGATACTAATCAGGTTTGGTGGACTGGGGTGGGGAACCCATAACCTTGTAGATGTTTCCAATTATCATCATCATCATCATCATCATCATCATCATCATCATCATCATCATCATTATTATATCCCGCCTTTTCCCAAAGGCGGGTTACAAAACAAGATCAACAATAAAATTCACAATATACAATAAAATACCCCAATCCTCCTCCCAATCATAAATAATAATAATAATAATAATAATAATAATAATAATAATATAAAATAACAACTATAGAAAATAGAAAATTTAAAGCAAATATTTGCTAAAGTTAAAAGTTAACAGATAATGTGACAGATCTCCTCCAGCAGGCCGTTCCCTAACCTAGGATTGGCAGATGAAAAGGCCCTCTGGGTTTCCGCAGCCAATCTAGTTTTCTTAGGCTGCAGCAAGTTCTTCCCAGAGGACCTAAGTGTGCGAGGTGAATTATGTGGAGGAAAGTATTCCCGCACGTTTTTGACTACAGCTGCCATAGTTCCTTACCTTGGGCTATACTGGGTGGGGCATTAGAAATATGAAGTAAACAAAAGTTGAGAGGACTAAAGGTTTCCTTTCCCTGATGTGCACTGTCCATCAGTCTCAGATTTTTGCATTTATTGGACTCAGTTGGGTCCTTTTAATTAGCATGATGCCCCATTTTCCTCAGACAGCCCCCCCTTTCAATTAACTTAATATGATGTCCTACCATTCTTCCTAGAAATTCTGGGTCAGGTACATGGTGGTCTCCCAAAACCACCATACATATTAGCTGAGACACAATGGCTGACCCACAGTTACCCAATGGGCTTCATGATTGAGCAGAGATTTGAACCCAGGCCCTCCTATTCCTAGCCTGACACTCTAATCCATCCTTTTCTAACCCAGGTCTTTAGATGTTATATTACAACTCCATCTTGCCTGGTCATTTCTTAGACTGATTGGGGATGATGAGAATTGTAATTCAGCCATACCTGAGCATTCCTTACCAGAAAAGGCTTATCACTAAATAAACGCAATCTGCTTTTCTTCACCTTCTTTGGGTTCTTCAGAGAGGTCTCACAGGATTTCCTATGCACTTGAAAGACTATATACTAACTGAGAAATATGTGCTACTCTGATCTGGCCTTAAAGGCAACCAAAAAGAGGAAGCAGCCTTATATTGAAATGGACCAGTGGTTTCTTTAGCCCAGTATTATCCAGACTGCTGAGCTGAGTCTCTACAGAAGTGGGTGGGCAAGCTCTGGAGTTGTAAGGATCAAAGCTGGCCTACCCTCCAACATTACACGGATCAAAACAGAGACACATGTGGTCAAACAACATCAGGTGTGTTTAAGATGGCAAAATGTAACAATGAAGAATACACACAATAGAAGAACTTGAAGGAGTTTGCTTTTGCCTCAGTCTACTGGGCAAGATTCTGCCTGCTCCCCTTCTCTCCTTCTGCACACTTAGTTGAATGCAAACTACTCTTGCACACTGAAAACTCAATATAAAGTAAAAGAAGTAAGCTCAGGACAAAGGGCAAAATGGGAGGAAGAAAGAGGAGCTGGAACATTTTTAAAGCAATTAAAAAGTGAGATAACAGAAAATTAACCAGGATTGTCCCTGCCAAATCAGGACAGCTGGATGGTATACAGTAGAAGTGGATGGAAGTCCACTTAACAATTTTTAAAATCCCCTTTGGAGTTTTTTTGTAGGCACATTCAGAGATCAGGAAGATCCCAAGAGTAAAACTGTTGCTCTTAGAGGCTTGGAAGAGGGGCACCCAGGAAAGACCCAAAAGCTGTAAAAATGCCCCAAAGAGCTACAAGCTGCAGGATTCTTATTGGCTACCTTGGCTGATACCAATGGGATTTGCAGTTGAACCACATTTGGAGAACTACATAATTCCAATCCCTTCCTTTAAAAAAAAAAAAAAAGCAATTAGAAACCAGTCCAAGATCTCATATAAACATAAAAAGAAATCCAGATCACCTTGCATGTCTGCATGAATGAACAGAAGTGTCTCTACTTACTCTACTAAGCAAATATAATCAATTTAAGAAGTGAAGAACAAAAGGAAGAAAAGAGGATGGGAGGCATATAACCCATCACCTCTTGCCTGGTTAAGCAACAGTTCTAGAAATCACGCATCAACAATTTTATAATTGATAAGCTCCAGCTGGTTTGTTTTCTTTCTTTTTAAAAACATGATGCCACCTTTTGGACTAAGCACCATGCTTTCAGTGAAATTCAGCTTCTCACCTTAGCACCACTTAAACAACAACATTTAGCATTGTTATTCCATTTTTATAAACAAGCATCCATGGGCATCTTAAATACTAATGGACTGAATGTGTAGTGCCTTTTGTGAACTGGAAACTTCTTTCATAGATGCTTGAAATGTTTATCATGAGCCAGCAAGTAGCAAGATTTGGCATACCCACTAGATCCCTTATATATTTTGTCCCACTCAGTTTAGGATGAATCTGTGGATTTCCTGGTGTTGCTGGATCATATCTCCTATCGTCCCTGACCATTATCACTTCTTCCCTTCAGCCCTTCTCTCTCTCTCACACACACATTTCACACATACAGCCACCATGCATTTTCAACTGAAGAAAAATGTGATGAATATGATTAAATGATTTCCAAATCCATGATAGGAGTTTATCACACTAGTGAGATCCTGCAGGCAAATGGGATTTAAATGCAATTTAAAGTACATTCAAATTTAAATAAAAATTGCACATTCGGGGAGTTTATCACACTAAATTGCATTTAAAACAAAATAACGTGAACTTAAACCATAGTTAAAGCAGAGAAAACCAGCAGCTTTTTACTTTTTGGATGTTCCAAAAGTAAAAAGCTGCTGTTTTTCTCCACTTTAACTGCAGTTTAACTTTGCGTTATTTCAAATTAACAGCGACGTCGTGTGATAAACTTCAGGCATTTCTGGGTTTTCTTTGCTTTAAGCTGCGTTTAAATCCCATTTGCCCGCTGGATCTCACTAGTGTGCTACACACCACATAGTTGCTGCTGCTGCTGCTGCTGCTGCTGCTGTGCTGTTGTTTTATATCAAACAAAACTAATCACATTTATCTCTCAGTGTTCCATTTATTTTTTGAAAAGGATGCTCCACTGTTTGCCCACAAGATGGCACTTGATACAATAAAACATTTAACACACTAGTCAGGGATGATGGCTGAAGAATGCCACTGCTGTTATGTGTATGTCTCTTGAAGTTCAGAGGAGGTTGGGGAGAATGGAAGTGGGTGGGCACTGTGGTCATGTCTGCAGCCATGTCAAAGCAAGCATTATCACTGCACTACGATGCAAACAGCATTTATGTGTCTCAGCCTTTTGCAAAGCTGCTCTCTTCCCTTGCATGTTTTTTCACTAAGTGAGAGTTTAGACAGACTTGTTCAAATGTGTCTCAGTTCCCTGCTCCCATGTCCTATATCCAATCATTTCACTTTTTTCATACTAATACAATTTCCCTTCTGTTCCTGTGTCTTATGTAATCAATTCTTCTCAGCAATTAATGGGATGATATAGGTGTTTAGTTTATTAGGTAACTATGCAGCTCTTTCTAATATAATGGAAACAAGAGAAGAACTTGGATTAGACCAAAGATAATGGAAACATGAAAAGGATTTTGATTAGACCAAAGATCCAGTCTGGTCCCAGACTTGAGACATTCGATCTGGCTATGGTGACACATGCCTTGATTACATGCTGTTTGGACTACTTCAATGCACTCTACATGTGGCTGCCTTTGGAAACTATCTGGAAAATTCAGCAGGTTCAAAATGCTGCAGCCAGAATGCTGACCAGGGCCAGTTACAGGGAGCATGTAACTCCCTTGTTAAAACAATTCCACTGCCTACCTGTTCATTTCTGGGCACAATTCAAAGTGCTGGTCATGACTTATAAACCCCTACATGGCTTGGGTCCAGACTATTTGAGAGACTATATCTCCCCATATGAACCCGAAGAGCCCTAAGATCTGCAGGAGAAGACTTTCTCTTGGTCCCATCAAGATCACAGGCTCGCTTGGCATCCTTACCAACATTCAAAAAGAAAAAAAATAATACCTGAAAAATCAAATCATGTCTGAAACAGCTGTGGGTGCGGGTGCACAAATTGCAGTTGCCCTGGCCTGTTTATGACCTTAAAGTGTATGTGTGTTTGTGTATATGTGTTTTAAAGGAAATAGAAGAAATGGGCTGAAGGGACCTACACTACAGGCCCTGGGGGTATATGAATCAGGGCCCTCGATTTACCCACTTTTGCTTTAAATGCAACAACAGCAGCAGTAAAAGTAGGTCAATGTGAATATCTTTATACTACACATTTGAGAATGAGATGAGGTGAGAAAGAAAAGGAGGTCAAACCAGTGAGTTTATAGCAGAAAATAATTTGTGGTCTTTAAGAAACCCTCTTAAAAATACTTACCAATGTTTACTTAATTCTGAGCAAACATGGACAGGACTGCACTAAGAAGAAAAAAGAGGAGGGGGAAAGGGGAGAGGAAAGGTTAGGTCTATGAAAAAGCCTAAATTGTGTGAAGCATTTCTAAAATAAAGCACTCTACAGTTTTTTCCATAGAAGTCAAACTATTTGTAGAGCGAGAAGAGGAAAGTTATATGCTTTTTTGTTTTTACTTTTTAAAAATACAAAGCCATGTTAAACATAAACACAGTATTTTACAAATTATTAATATTTCCTAGTAAATCAGGCCAGTATTTTTATTCAGTTCCATTGATTCAGTGAAAGGCTGAACATTACCAACAGCAACTTTGAATCTGAAATGTTTTATTGCTTTTAGCCATAGGCCACTGCAAATACTGTATGTCAAAATACCGTGGCACATTTGCTGGCATATGTACGAATATAACACACAAGGATGTAATCAGACATTCCATTTTAAAACCATTCAGGTTTTTAAAATACACCTGGAAACCTGCTGAAATGACTTCCCAAAGTATCCTTTTCTAACATAGAATGTCCACTGGCAAAAGCACAAAGGATCTGTGTTGTGTTTCTGAGTTTTCCTCAGTCTGCAGCATTACCAGTGGACCTCATGGGCTGATTGTGTGAGAGAGGAAACTTCCATCATCATTAGCATCACTTGCACCCTGGATGTCCTCAGGTGTTGTCTGCCTGCAGAGGCAGAAAGGAATTACCTCCCAGAAGCCTTCCTTCTTGAGAAATGGATGCTCTTGTGTATTGATCTGAGTCATTGCCGGAAGGAAAATTCATTGAGACAATTGTGAGTTATAGTGTGAGAGCTGAAAGGCCAGCATTTAGCTCATCCAAAGCTCCATGTGTGGTGACAGCTGAATTTCCAAAAGCTTTCCATCAGGATTTTCTTCATTGTTTCCTTTCATCTTCGATCACCTATCCCCGCAGTTAACCTTTTGACATCTTTTCACCAGACTGGAAAACAGCATTACAGGTTCTCAGTTTAATCTTGCCATCTGAGTCTAACTCATAACATTCTGTGACAGGCCTAAACCTGTAATTTGGTAGAGGTTCTCTTCTTGCAAAATGGGAAGCAGTATATTCTTTTCTCCTATATTGTTTGTTCCCAAACCTAATGTGGGTAGGGTTGCCAGATCTCAGTGCCTAGACTCTCTTCTCCAGTTCTCAGAATGAGTGGGAGAAATACACTGTTATGTGTATACATTTTCCTAATTTCTTAGTCTTGATGGTTTTTTGTTTGAATAGTGTGTTATATGTACAGCTATGTTTTATGCTTAATGTCTCATGCTTAATGACATCACCAGGGCCTACAAAGAAACATCTTTAAGTCTTATATTTTGGCACTATAATCTTGGGGATTCAGACAGTCCTGATCTGACAACCCTATTTGTGCCCTTCTTATTTTTTACATTTACAAAATGGTTAATATCTCTTTTGCATTACGGAGGGGAACAGGTGCTCATTCAATAAAAAAAGGACTCCAATTTTGATTGCTGCTCAGTCACACTTCCAACCTATAGGTGAAAATGTGTGCAAACACAAAAGATACTAACAAGTGCATGTTTCAAAAAAGAGTTAATATTCACTTACAATCAGTTTCACATTGTCCAGTGATTTGGGGTATATCATTAAAGGTTGATCAGCACACAAATAGTCTGCATTAGTTATAAAAATTAGTCTCTGTTTACCCCTTTTTTCCTGTTGCTAAAAGTCACAGATAATAGAATTTGAAACCAATAGCAAAGAAATTCTCCTCAACTTAACTTGGAATTGGTTTGATAATTGGAAAATGGTCTTGGAGAATACTCAACAATAATTTGTCTCTTGTCTGAGAAATCTCTTCTGACTCATAATGTTGGTCCATGCAAGGTGATGGTGCCAATGATGTACAAACATGTAATCATATCCTCCTTTCTACCTCATCCAGGGGGATCATAATTTGGCTTGGTACCATAAAGGCACATAACTCTTTAAAGCAGAATGTTGAGACATTTATTTAGAATTAATTTATTACTAATTTGTCAATTTTTAAAAATGGTTATAAAATTCATTATTTTAATCATTTAACTCCAATTAATGTCAACTGTTCTCGAACTCATTCCTAATCCTAGCTAGGCAATTATGGACTTATTCTGCATTCACATAGCAGTTATTCATTCTGTTTCCAATGGGGATAGAATTCAAAGACATAGTCCTATTAGTCTGGAATATCAATATGCAAAGGTACCTTGCAGCACTTTTGAGATTAATTGTGTGAAAGACGTTGTAGCACAAGGTTTCATGAAGCTGTTCTTCTTCTTCAGATGTAGGCCTATGACAGCTTATGCTACATCTTATTTCTCAGTGTCTCAAAGATGTTACAAGTTCTCTTTATTCTCTTTCCAATGTTCAGGTGCTCAACAATAAGACAGAGAACAGTTTTGTCCCAACCAGAGCGGACCCCCTGACTCAATTGTGGAATGATAACACAACAGTTATGGAAATCACACTGAGTCAATGGGTCAACTTTAGTTGGCACTAGAACTGGATTTGGGCCAGAGTTATTAGTAAGCTTATGGAACTTGGTAAGATTTGCAGTACTGTACAAAAATAGATAGATATGGGCAAAAAGCTGTTGGAAGAAGTTTTCAAGAACATGCTAATGATGGCTATGTTTAGGGACCATGGGGCATCCCTGACTGTTGAGGGGGTGCATGGGAACCTGGACAAGAATATTCTTGAAAGTGGGCTGGCTGAGGTGAACAGATAATAAGAACTTCATATTGCAATGTCTTGTTGCAGATGCCCCTCACTCCTTTAGATTAGGGAACTCTATTAGAAAGCATGTGGGGAGAGGAGAAAGATACATGTCTTGTTTATCTCACCTGTCAGTCTTGAGATTTCTGTAGGGCAGCAAGAAACTGGTAAGTTATCTTCTTCAGACATGGGCACATAATGTCAACTGGAGCCCAGAGGAGGGCAATGAAGAGAGCTGTAATATATAAATATATATTAAAAATATGTGACTGCTCCAAACTCATGCTCATGCCCATTCTTATCATCACATTTATCTTTATTTGAGTTTTGCCACTTCACTGTCTTGGAGCAAGCAGTTGTGTCTTTCTCATACATATATACCATCAGGAGCACACAGTCTGAGCAGCAAGTGGGGCACCTTGTTTCACCATCTATGACCCCTACTACTAAGGACAGTGAGTTGGGTGCTTCAGGCAGTAGACTTGACGTACCATGAAAGGGCTGCATATGGTATGTGATTTACTTCATTAATTTTTTTCACTTTCAGAGAAGGGGAGAGATGCTTTGAGTGATGTACTGTCCCGTGTGCCACAATAATGTGGCTGGCTTTTGAGTATTACATACCAAAACATGAAAGACTGGTGGTACCATTCGCTGTTCAAACTCAGTCAGCAAAATGGTTTTGCCTGACCTGGCCCTCATCTTTGCTATCACTCGGGAAAATCTAAGTAGATGTGATTGTCCAAATGGAACTTAAGATACCTGAGTATCTTACTGCAACCATAGACTATCATGGGACTCACAGAGGTGACTGACTCTTTTTCATACATGCAATCATGTACTCAAGTGTATGGTTGAGTGCAATGTTCCTGTATGTTCAAAACTGGGTTAGGGGTGAGGTTTCAGTAACATCCAGCTTCTTTTAACTTGAAATGAAATTGTTACATGTCTTTTGGAAACTCAAACAAAGCAGTTATGCTGCTTTCTTTCACCCATACAGAAACTGAAAATTTTACTTTTGGGGTTACAGCTCCCAGAATCACCCAGCCAGCAAGGGCAACATGATAACATTTCCAAATTTTGTTTTTCTAGCACACTGACATGGTCAACTAAGGTCAATAACATTCCAGCTTTATCAAAGAAGTGTCTGTCACAGTCACTGTATAACAATTCACCTCTCTCTGGTTCCCATACACATTTTCTGCCATGACACTATAGTCCTGGACAAAGAGAGTGAGAAAGAGGTCACAGGCAAGTGTGAGGAGGTTGTTAAGACTCCTAAAATTATGTAGAGTGGAATTTCCATTTCAATACTACCAGTCCTCACAGTCTCTGAAAGGCCCTGGTCCATGTTAACTCCTGGCAGTCCAAATAGCTGATCAGGGAATAGTATGTAGCTTGTAGTACTATTGGGGTAGGACTGACTAACTCCTTTCTGGCCTAAGAAAAGTATTTACTTGTAATTCTGTATTATTATTATTATTATTATTATTATTATTGCAATAACTAACATATTTTTAGCTTTATGAGCGATAATTTCTATTGCACTTTAACTTTTAGTTACTTCTATAGTTACAGGACTGTAATCTCAATGAATGGTACAGGAAGCTTAAGTGCTGGCTCATTTGTATCTCATGATATTCAGTGACATTTTTTAAAAAAACTACATGTTACTTTTTGAGTTACTTTGAGAGACAGGAAAGTAAAGAATTGTTTTTTTAAAATATCAGCTATGCAATTGTAACTATAATAACAGCTAATGGCTTGGGAGATCATGGAATCTAGCTCTGTTTATTTCTCAAATTAGCTTTACAAGTACTACATTTAAATGTATCCTTCATGCTCTACCACATGTTTTCAGATAGATGACTGCATATTAACTTTTCATTTCCACCTACCAGGAGACAGGAAGCCATTCTTTGGTTTATGAGATATACATTGTTTTTCATATTCATTTGGAGTTTCTCCTTCCTTCTCCTCCCATGCCATGACTGAAGGTTTCTTCATCACTCCAGACACTCCTGTCAAATTGAAAACATTATTAATTATGGGACATTAAAAATATAAGGTCTTATCGTTTCTGAGCACATTCTTCAAATATTCCTTTGAAACTGAGTTTATCACAGACAGAGAGACATATCCCACCCCATTAAAAAAACAAAAACAAATAATGCATAGCCTTTGGTTTTATCCACCGGTTCAGGAATTCTCTGTGGAAGTTTTCTTTGCTAGGTGATAAATCGTTCAAAAATGAAAATACCCAAATGCATTTTGTCACATAAGTTCAAGAATTCACTGGCTGGCAACCTGTTACTGAGTTATGATGGTAGTCAATGCAGAGGTCAGAATTCTGTATCAGATGTGCAACCATCATAATGTTGCCCCCCAAAGACAGCAAAACTGAAACAGTGAGTTTCGAGGTTGGATTGTACCAGGCGATGTATCATAGCTAAATGTGAGACATATGTCCCCCAGTACAGGATCTAGTTTAAATATGAGCTATCAAAATGGAAAATGGTATGTCAGGCATGTCCTGCTTAGCATTAAAGAAGGTTCCAGGAGATGGGATAGCTCCCAGTGAAGAACCTCTTCCTTCCAGGAATGTGTGAGGCCAGACTTATGCTTCACTGGTGAAGACATAAGACAAGATATAGGAAATTATCACACTGAGTTTAAGGTGCCTTATCCCTGACAGGATACTGGCTACTTTAATTTTAAAAATGGGTGTTATCGCACTCAGCCACAGCCAGGCAAATGCAGCCTGTATACAGCCCAGATGCCAGCCAGGCTTTTCCTGCAGCTTTTCAAGAATGGGAAAATCCTATTTTTCAAAAGCTGTAGTAAGCCAGGCTAGCATCCAGGCTGTATATGGGCTGCATTTGCCTGGCCATGACTGAGTGCGATAACACCCATTTTAAAAATTAAAGGCGCCTGTACCCCATTGGGGATAAGGCTCCTTAAACTCAATCCTATAATTTCCTAAAACTTCAGCCCTTCCTACAAAGTAGAAACTCTTACAGGGACAGGCCTCTAGCCTGGCACTTAGCACTCCATCTCACCCAGATTTTATGCAGGCATTCTGCTGTCAATGCAGCATCAATTCTCCAGACTGTGGACCTCTTGGAAGTGAGTACAGGACAGACCCATTGCAAATGTTAGGCTTAGGGACCACAGTTGTTTGTTCAGTCTCAAGAAGAAGGGTGGTCTCATAATCTCATGATGGTGCTTGGACGTAGTGTGTCCTTAGTTAACACCAGTAATTTCTTGACCTCTCAACCTGTGCTTAGGGGAGCATCGATGCTGTAGAAATAATGCAGTTTGACAGCACTTTAACTGCTATGGCTCCATCCTACAGAATCCTGGGATTTGTAGTTTTGTGAGACATCAGCACTTTTGTCAGAGAATACTATTTTTGTAAAACTACAAATCTCAGGATTCCGTAGCCTGAAGTTATAGCATTTATAGTGGTGTCAAACTGTATTATTTCTACAATGTAGATGATCCCTCTGTCACTATTGGATTCTGAACTCATGATACATGTACCTTTAGAACACAGATCTGTATTTCATGTTCAGATCCACACAGGATCCATACAGACATTTTTCCCCCCACAGTGCCCAAATGATATAAAACACACACACACTGTGATATCCCCTTTGAGCACTAGGGCATTTTAATATAACCTATGATGCACATATACAGTCTCATCAATCTGTCTTGGAAATCTGAATACTGAATACTAGCTATCCCCTGCCCCAGGAAGCAAAATGATTTGGTCAGGGGAGAAGTGTGGTTCTCTACTTTCTTTGTTTCTATCTCCTTCTGCCCCCCACACATGAAGGAAGAATAGTGTGCACACCACAAGAAACAATAAATGAAATGAAAGGGAAACCTTTGATCTCTTAGAGAAAAATGACTCTCCACAGCCAGGATAATGAATTTCATGTTTATCTATAACTATGGGCACTCATGTTTACCTATGGAGGAGGCACAGCAGTTGAACAGGATTAGCTGTATTTGTTTTTCATTATTCATTGTGTTTATTGTTCAGATGGTTATTCATTATTCCTCTGTTTAATTTAATTCATCCATGACTCCTGTTTGAAAAACCCCTCACAGTGACTTACTGCCAGGCCATAGTATGGATGTTTACTCAGTACAAAGTCCCACTGTGTTTGCTGGGGCTTACTCTCAGGTAAGTTCACATGTGTTTGTAACCTTAAGGGTTCATTTAACAGCCTGGCACACAGCAAGTTGTTCAGAAGCTTTCAAAGGTATGCCAGGCTCTTTAGTAAACACCTGTGCTGAAGAAATTATACTGAGCTATTCAAAATCGGAAAAGCAAACTTAAGACCAATGCTTGACATTTGTTTTTAAAAGAAGATTATTTTATCTGACCATGTTGTTGTTGTTGTTGTTGTTGTTGTTGTTTGTTGTGTGCCTTCAAGTCCTTTCTGACTTATGGAGATCCTAAGAGGTCTTCTTGGCAAGTTTCTTCAGAGGAGGTTTGCCATGGCCATTCTCTGAGGCTGACAGTATGTTTTGCCCAAGATCATCCAGTGGGTTTGCATGGATGAGCTGGGATTCAAACCCTGCTCTCCAGCATCCTAGTTCAGTACTCAAACCACTACACCACACATGAAAATAAACCAGTACTTTAGTGCAGGCCAATGAAGGTGTTTAGTCCATGAAGTTTAATGGTTTAATTCTGTACCAGACATCACAGCTGTCTCAAATTTAAAAATCTCTTTTTCTAAAGGTCTGTTAAGCTTTTAAACATGTAGTGTCTATACTGGATACTGATATAGCCAATTGTTTAGTCCAATATGGCTGATCCTATGGAACCAGAGATGGTTGAAAGGAGCCTCACTGGCACTGCGGGAATTTTCTGGTTGCTCCTCCCAAGGACAACTGCCCACCCCATGCCATGTCCAGTTCATGTCTTAGCAGTGGCAGCTGGTGATCTCTATGTCAGTGAGATGGTGAATCTGCTCTGGGTTTTAGTCTGACTTGGGGATAGGTTTTAGCACCTTGGATATTTCTTTTAAGTTCCAAGTAAAGCCCCAAATGGTTTTACTGCCCCACTGACATGGATAGTCCCGGTTGCTACTATTCCTGAAGGTTAAGGGACTTCAGAAGCTGCACAGGATGGAGCACAGAGGTCTGTAATGGGATGCAGAAACTAGAAAAATCCAGCAGGGCTCCCTTGCAACAATAGAAATGTCTTTCCATTCAGAGATTTCGACAGTTTTCCATTTGCACAAGGTGTCTCTAGATCCAAGTAGGACTTGGAAAGTTATTTTTAAAGAGTAATTCATTGCACAACTCATTTCAAAGCTCTCCCTGCCCCAACTTAATTCATTATGGCAAACGTTGCAAAACAGTTTTAGCAAGTCATCAGGGTGATTATTGGGTTATGCATGTCTTGTTTGTTACCCTTTGGCTTAATAACAGAATGGCATATACCACTTGAAAAAGTTGTTACTGCTGCTGTTGTAAACTTTTATTCATACTACACCTCTTCCCCAAATTCAAGGTGCCTTCTCAGAGTTTCTATAAAAAGGTTTAAAATTTAAAGGCATATTTGAAAAATAACTAGAAATCATTTCTCAATACACACTCTCTCACACACACATACACACACACACATACATACAACCAGGTGCCCATTCCATATCAGTTTTGAAATCTGCTTTTGTTCTGCTTTTGTTACGAAAGGACAAAAACTTGGGACAAAGTTGTAGGTAACCTACAATGCTTGCAAATTGTGACTTCCAAGCTCTAGTCACAAGTCAGTAGCAATAACTCTGCTCTATTTGGGGCTTCTTGCTAAGCAGGCAACTGATGGCAGAACACACTACCTCAGTAAATATTTGCCTGTTCTTCTCCACAAAAAATCAAGCAAATATACTGAAAGAATGTAGGTATGACAATGGGACAACATTCTCAGAGAGAAATAGAGGTAGAGAGGGAGGTTCAGCCCTCTCTTTGACCACTGACTTTCTCCTGCAAATGTCTCACGACAGGCACGGGGAAAGTGAAGGCTACAGGCCAATTGGGATCCTCAAAGACATTTCTGAAATGGATTTTAAATGTCTCCACTATTCCCCCCCCCCCCCCCAAAGTATCCTAAACAACTTCTAAGGTGTGTGTCAGGGGGAAATTTCACCCAGGCTGTTCTGGACAGAGCTTTACTTATCCAGGAAGTAAAACTGAAATTTGGTTAAGGTTGTTGTTAGCTGGTTTTGAGTCAATCTCAACCCACACTGACCATGTGAATGAGGCATCTCCAAGCTCTCTGCTCAGGTTCTGTAGGCTCAAGCCCATGGTCTTCCTAACTGACTGAGGTCTTCAACAGACCATTGGGGCAGAGTAGGGACATGGAGACTGCACTCTGTTCTTTTGCAAAGTATTTATCATTCTCTGCCAAAAGGTGCTGGTGCATGACTGAACTACACATTCCAGAATTCTGTAAGATGAAGCCATGGCAGTTAAAACAGTGTCAAACTGTATTATTTCTACAATGTAGATACACCCACAGTTTAGACATCTAAAGAAAAAGAGTAGGCAGTGTTTTCAAGGGAATGCAAATACATCAAGGTGTGAATTATTTTTAGTGTCTCATTCTCTCCAGTGTTAGAATCATGGGGGCTAAAGAAAACTGTTTATTGAGGGAGCAGAATTCTTATTTTGGCAGGCAGGCCTCTAGTTTTGCCCAGTCCCTGGTAGCTATACCCCTGAAGCACAGTGGACCTGCAAAGGTAGGGATTGTGGCTACACATGGGCCACAGCAGGGGTGTCACTAGCACGGTGTGGAGTGTAGGAACTGCACCAGGTGACACACTGAGTGAGGGATGACACCACTGCTCCACAAACATCTGTCTTTTTTTTTGACAGAAATGGGCCATGGCGTTCACCTTCATCCCTTTAAAACACTGGAACTCAACTGAAGAGATGGTGTGAGTAGGGCATGGCTCAGTGGGAGGAGAAAGGAGGGACCCCAGGTTTTTAAATACATATATTTTAAATTTTAAAAATTTAAAAAATAAAAAATAAAATTTTATTTCTTAAACATATTATTTTAAAATTTTCTTTCAAAACATATTGAAGACTATATTGTTCAGGAAAGTGTTCCCAGGCATTGTGTGATTGTGTATCCGATTGTTATCTGAGATCTGATATTTGATTTGATATTTGATATTTTATCTTTTTAATTTATTGTCTGCTTTTTTATCTAATTCTATCTTGTATTAATAATAATCATAATAAAAATAATAAAATTTTATTTGTAGCCCGCCTTTCCAGTGATCAAGGCGGGTAACAACATGTTAAAATGCAACAACAGCATTATACACAATAAAACATCAAAATAAAATCACAAGTACACAATACAATACAAATAGCACCAGCTAGCACTACAGTGCTACTGATAGGGGAGAGGGGAGTACTTCAGGGGCATTAGGGGTATGCCTGCTGGAACAGGTGTGTTTTTAACCCCTTTTTAAATTGGTCCAGTGAGGTGGCCGAGCGAAGCTCGCCGGGAAGCGAGTTCCAGAGCCTAGGGGCCGAGATGGAGAAGGCCCTCTGATTAGTGGTGGAATATCTCGCTTCTGGAACTCTTAGTAGTTGCTTCCTGGCAGACCTGAGTGTGCGGGGCGGATTGTATGGAGAGAGGCAGTCCTCGAAGTACCCTGGGCCCAAGCCATTTAGGGCTTTATAGGTGATAACCAACACCTTGTATTGCGCCCGGAAGCGAATAGGCAGCCAATGAAGGTCTTTAAGGACCGGTGTTATATGACTGGTCCTGGAAGTACCAGTGACCAATCTTGCTGCCATATTCTGCACCAATTGCAGCTTCCGAGTATGGTACAAGGGTTGCCCCATGTAGAGCGCATTGCAGAAGTCCAATCGAGAGGTTACCAGAGCATGTACTACTGTTTCAAGGTCCCCCCGGCCCAGGTAGGGACGCAGCTGGCGTATCAACCGAAGTTGATAACAGGTGCTCCTGACCGTCACATCTATTATTATCTATTGTTTTATATGTATTTTGTACAATGTATGCCATTGGCAGGTTTCATTTTTATCGATTTTATTTTTTGTATATACAGCGCTGTGTAAATGTACAGCGCTATATAAATAAAGTATAATAATAATAATAATCACACCTTAGCAAATTTTCTCTTTAACCACATGTACATGTAAATACATTCAGGCTGTGCTATTGTAATTTAAAGATTTAATTTTTCTAGTTGCTTATGTCTCAACAATTGCCATTACATTCAGTGATATGCAGAAATTATGATTTATGAGCAGCGCTCATACAAAAAACATTAGTAAGTATTCTGGATGGTGTGGTATGGGAGGAAATCAATGGTGTGGGGTGACGCCATGAATTACCATACATGTGGATTAGTGAATTGGAGTGAATTGTTGGTTTGAAGTAGATAGTTGGTTGGATTGTTGCTGTACAACAAACAAAGAAGTTGATGGAAGTCAGAGAGGAGAGTTTGTAAATATTTGTATTATATTGCAACTCAAGATAAAAAACTTCCAAGGAATTGAATAAAATCAACTGAGTCTGTGAGTTATTTTTCAGTGTGGAAAGTGGTCAGTGCATTGCCAATACCTGTATCTGGATTTTTACTTCTGTGCGCTGCTATGTTATTGTTGATCTGCATCTGGGTGCCACGTCCTCAGATCGTGCTATAAATTGGCCTGTGAAATGGGCAATGAGTTCAAAGAGAGCCAGCAACACCAACCCTAGTGATGCCACTGGGATACACACTACACTTGCCCATCCTTATTTTAATTAATATTCTGCTCTTCTCCTAGAACACAATTGCCATGATTTCAAACTAGCAAACATTGCCCAAGATGAAGCACCTAAAACTGCTTCACACCATGTTCTGTGAGAGATAAGTGTAAGTTAAATATTTTTCTGTCTTTTAGAAATGAATATAAAGTTTTCTTTAGGGTCAGGGCCTAGTTCTGCTCCTCAGGTCATCAATGCAAGGGAGAGGAATTTCAGATCCATCAAAGTTGGGCTGCACGTTATTCCAACTATTGGGGATATACAGAACCATTCACTACGCCAAGCTACTTGTTGAATTTATCAATCCCCAAATACAGAAAAGCCTTTACGCTAACCAGATTATATGTATTACCAGCGGCATTATTGGAAGGCAGATACAAGAAGATCCCTGTACATGAGCAATTGTGCCCCTGTAATACAGGAAGTGTAGAAACCACTACCCACGTTTTACTCTACTGTCCCTTTTACCGTGATTCCCGCAAAGATTTATTCACTCCTGTTCTTACAAGCAAACCAGGGAGACCCGAAGCCTTTTATTTACAATACCTACTATCGGACTGGAACCCATGTATAACTAACAAAGTAGCACAATTCTGTCCATCTGCTATCTCTTGTAGGAAAAGTATAACAAACCAATGATAGCTGATTACATAGAGACATGCCTGCTAGTACGCTGTCATCTCTCTCTTTATTGATTGAATGTAACTGTTTTTTTTATTATTTTACTTATCTATTTTACTGAATCTATTTCTATTGTAATAGCAATGAATTATTTTAATCTTGTGGATAGATTTCTATCTCCCCACTTTTAAACTTCGAACACTTTCTTATATGTGTCTTATTTTACTTTTTATGTATTTTTTAAACCATTGATCTGCTGGTATTTGACCATAATAAAGTCAGTCTGTCTGTCTATCTATCTATCTATCTATCTATCTATCTATCTATCTATCTATCTATCATCTATCTATCTTCTTGGACTTGGTGTTTTGTTTTTAATTTCAGTGATATACTGAATTTCAGTAGTATTCAGTGATTAATGCTTAGAGTATCATGCTTCATAATGTGTAGCTGCTTTATAACACCACTAGGGACTACCTCCTGTGACAATACAAGGGATCATCCCAAGCTATCAAGATTTGGCCTCAGGGCATGGATAGATCTGACTTGACAAACATAGGACCTGAACAGACAGGCCAAAATAAAGCTGCTTCGGTCACTTTGGAGGTATGTTGTTTAAATGACACATGCATCGTAAGAGGCCAGAAGCTGCGCCAAAGCTGCACTCCAGTCTTTAGGATTGGAGAGTGGCCTTGATGCGGCTTTTGGACTCTTAAATAGCATACCTCCAAAGTGACCTGAAGCAGCTTTATTTTGGTCTGTCTGTTTGGGCCCATAGGCCCATTCCGCACAGGCCTTTGCGCTGCCCCCGTCACGTGCTAGGGGTTGGCCGAGGACTTAGCGTCCATACCGGCCTCATCCCTAGCACGTGACGGGGCGTAAAAATGGCGGCGCCCTATACACACGGGTGCGGCCATTTTTACGTGCTGGACGCTTAGCATCCACATGTCCCCCTTGCCTTGCGACGTCACGACTGTGCCATTTGCGCACTTGTGCATCGCAAGCGCGGATCGAAAAGAAGCCGCTTTTTGCAACTTCTTTTTCCGCCGCCGGGAAGCCTCCCCACTTGGAGGCTGCAGCTTCCTGGCAGCGGAAATGGAGGCGGCGGCAGACCACCGCTTTCAGGTGGTCTGTAACGTGCCATAGTTTCTTTAACAATAACAATGTCTCAAACATTGCTAAAATGCTAGTAGCACTGGCTCTGCTATTAGGCAGGAGGACCCCACTACCAACAGTTAGTAAAAAGCATCACATTCAGAAACAGAGAGAGAGAGAGAGAGAGAGAGAGAGACCAAATGGTTTAGTTATTGCAATTTTATTGCCAGAGACTGGGAGAAGTCGGTGTTTGTAGGATTTTCTGCTTCATGTTCTTAAAAGGTCTGGCTGACTTTGGGTGCTATGCATCTTGATGTTGGGTTGGGGGTAGAATTGTCTCAGGCAGCAAAGGAATAGCTGAGTCTGCCCAGGAAATGCCTGTACTAGTACACCACCACATATGTTCTTCCACTGAGCACTGCAATTAAAATCAGTTTCTGGGGTAGGGATTTATAATTAAATGCCAGGTTGGAGCACCAAGATGCAATTAAAAGCCCACACTTGCTCCAGCATGTATAAATGTCTTAATGTTTTAAGGAGACAAAGCAGTTAACATCTCCATTATTAGACCTGAGATCCTTCCCAGCTTCTGTGAGGGTGATAAAGTGGGTGTGAAGAGAGCAACAGGCCTTCTTTTAGATTTCAGATACAATCTCCGCATCTGTTCCAACACTATTGTCAGCTAATATTTAGTTGGAAGCTGGGATTTGAAAAGAGGAGGTAATCTGGTTAGGCTGCCAGACTGAAAAATGAAGAGAGCTTCTGTAGCTTGGATGGCTGTGCAAAAGAGGGAATTTAAGCAGATGTTGCTTGCCACCTAACCAGGTAACTACACATTGTGTAATGCAACCATTAGAAATATAGAAGCCCTCTCCAGTTTTCAAAGTGGCAACTCTAGTCAGGAGGCTTAAGTAAGGACCCCACAGTTCAGAGCAACAGACAATCATGAAGGAGCAGCAATTGTAATGCTATGATATCACAATGTGGCAAAACATGGGACCATTGATTCCAGAATCCCCCAGCTGGCATGGTCACTTGCCATGTAAATTTTTCAAGTCCTGTTCTTAAATTGGTGCATCTACAAGGTCTAGGGCAGGAGTGGGCAAAGGGCATCCCTCTCCATGTTTGTGCCACTAAACACACTATATTTTAAATAGCTTAAAATATAATAAAGGCTTTCCCTATCCCCTTAGGGGCTGCAAGAAGACAATTCACATGTGAGCTATTTTAAATCCAGAGGGAACTTTTTCATAACTGGAAGTAAAAAGTCCTCTCCTAGGTCTAAAAGAGGATCAGAGGAAGAGAGCTGGTGAAATTGCCACCTCACAGCCCTGAAGGTATGGGATGGAAGCTTTTTCAGTGTTAAAAAAATGTAAAAATGTTTTGAAGGGGCAAGGGGGTATGGGCTCAACTCTGCACAATCTAAAGAATCAAATATACAGGAAAAGCTTGATGAGGAGACATTTTTTTTTTTTGAATGATCAGACCAAGACTCCCTTTCTAGTAGCCATGATGGCTGGTACATTCAAAAAGGTAATATTACCAAACTGTGTTATGAGTTAGATGAGTTAGGCAGTGGCAAGTGCAGAGCACAAGGCTGGGGCTGGGTTTGCAATGATGAGGAGGTTAGGGTGATGGAGTGGCACTGAGAGAACCAGTTTTTATAATGTGTGTGTGAGAGAGAGAGTGTGTGTGCATGCGTGTGCAGGCAAGCGTATTGTGTGCCTTCAAGTACTTTCTGATGTATGGTGACCCTATCATGGGGTTTACTTGGCAAGATTTGTTCAGAGGAGGTTTGCCATTGGCTTTCCTGATGCTGAAAGCATGTGATTTGCCCAAGGTCACCTAATGGGCTTCATGGTCAAGGAGAAAAATCAAACCCTGGTCTCTAGAGTCATAGTCCAACACTGAAACCACTATGCTATCCCTCCCTCCCCCCCTCTCTGTGTATCCATGAGAACCACGGTTCATTGGAAGCACTATCAGAACAACAGTTGTTCTAAAAGCATTCCAAAAATCATTTCAGCTGCTTGATTACAAACATTTATATTTCATTACATCAACTCATAGGTTTTCATTCAGTGTTCTATAAGCAAACTGCTTTCACTTCCCAAAATGTCAACCAAATGATTAGAGAATATCAAGAAGAATGTTTTCTTTTCCCCCTGAATTAAGTCTTTGATTTTCTATGTAACTGGGTCAATGCATAGGGAATAAATGTTAATGCCAGTGGTGAGAGCATCAGAGTAAAAAGCTTGAGTAGAGAAGAACTCTCTTCAAGCGAAGAAAGTGAAATGTATATTGGGTGGCTGAAGGTGGGACCAATGCCCTGATGGTCCCTAGTGGTTCAATCAATATTAGCGGGAGATCACAAATTTCTGTTTAGCCCTAGAACTGTCCTGAAAGCATCAAAGACTCATTTTGCAGATGTTGGCAGTTTTGTTTGGTAACTGCCTTTAAGCTGACTGCCTCATGGCAACCCTGTGGATGACACTTCTCCAAGATCCTCTGTCTTTCACTCCTCTGCTTAGGTCCTGTAGACCCAGGCCCATGACCTCTCTGATTGAGTCCATCCACATGGCATGTGGTCCCTCACACTTTCTGCTGCCTTCTAACTTTCCAATCATTATCATCTTTTCTAATTATTCATGTCTTCTCATGAAGTGACCAAAGTACAAAAGCCTCAATTTAGTTATCCTGGCTTCTAGGGGGAGTTTGGGCATGATCTGTTCTAGAACCCATTTGTTTCTTCTTGGCTGTCGATGGAGTCCTCAGCAATCTTCTGCAGGCCCCACATCTGAAATGAGTTGATTTTCTTTTTATCTATTTTCTTCACTGTCCAGCTCTCACATCTATACATGGTGATGGAGAATAGGATGTTTTGGACAATCCTCACTTTAGTGTTCAGAGTCATATCTTTTCTCTTTCAGATTTCATCCAGTTCTTTCATAGCTGCCCTTCCCAATCTGAGCCTTCTTCTAATTTCTTGACTATAGTCTTCATTCTAATTAATGTTTGATCCAAGATGTGGGGACTCTGCGTCTTTCAATTTTCTCATTATCTAAAATATAGTCATTTCAAAAGCGCAAGGCTAGACAATGTTCAGCCATATCTGGCCTTATCTTAATGTCCAAATCCCTCTCCATGTAATCTGTCTAGACTGTTGGTAAGAGTGATCTATCCTTTTCCAGCCAGTTCACTGGATGGGGCAGAGATAGTAAGAGAGAAAGAAGAGGTGGTATTGGAGAAGGAGAGAGAGAAGAGAGAGCCCCATTTATTTTGGCATTTATAGCATGACCTCTAAGAGATCATCCCCATAGGAGCATGGCCCAAAGGAAACAGCATAGCCAATGGAGAGGGATGATGGGATCTTCATTTTTCAGCAACATCTGGAGGGTCATTTGGTCCATACCCCTGCTATAAAGTATGCGGAGCAGCTTCCCCCTTAGTACTATGCCACTAGTTTTAAACTAGCATTGGTAAACTTAGAAAGGTGTTCGACAGAGGAAAACAATAGTTGTTATAGACAGTATTTTTGGTATAAAATTTAAAAAAAAATACTTGGCTGTGTTCCTTTTTATTTAAAGACTAGTTGTACCCAGCCAGGCGTTGCTGTGGCTCAGTCTGGTTAAATGGAAAAGAAAGAAAAGAGAAAGTGCACGTTTCTGAAATATTTAATTTCACAATGCTTGTGGTTATACAATATTTTTGGTTGTTTGATTGTCTGTGTAGATATAGAGATTGTCTGGTTTGCCAACTCTAGAACACGCAACGTATAACTGTCCATGTGAGAAGCAATCTGTGTCTAGATCTAAACTGCACAGTTTTAAAGATTGGCCCTGAGCTTTGTTGATGGTGATTGCAAACACCAACCGAATATTTAGTATAGCATGTGTTGCTGTTACATCCAACAGATGGCACTGTTTTTTAAAAAACATATTTTTAGGTGTCACAGGTGTGACATCTATATAATAGTAGGTATGTGTATATAAAAACATGTGTGTATTCGAATGAAACATTGTGTCAAAATTTCAAAGCAATCGGTGAAGAACTTTCGGAGATTTAAGATTCTGAACAAACAAACATTTACATTTTTATTTATTTAGATCTGTATATGCCCCTTGCTATCTATACCACAAATGAATGCATAGATATGCAACCCCAATTTTACCCTCCTGTAAAAATAGCATCAATTTTACTATTTCACTGCATCACTGCATGTCAGAACAATTGCATGTTAACTACCAGATAATGTCAAGTGATCATCTGTCAAATTTCAAAATATATTGGGTGTCAGTTACCAATATCATATAATCAAAGAATGCTTGGGGATTCACAGATAACCCCTGGCTTATCTAATGCAGAGATCTGCTAAGAAGAAACTCAACAGGAATTTTGTTGAGCAAACTGGTTTCAAGTGGAGCCCATACCATGTGTATGTATGTATGTGATGCGTGTGTGTGTGCCTTCAAGTCATCTGTCAACTTGTGGTAACCTCATGAATTTCAAAAAAATTGTCTTAGGCAAGGAAACATCAGGGGATTTTGGCAGTTCCTTCTTCTGAAATACAGCCTACAGCATCTGGTATTCCTTGGCATTTATTCATCCAAGTATTAACCAAGCATGACCCTGCTTAGCTTCCAAGCTCAGATGGGAACTGGCGCCTTAAAGGTTTACAAGCCTTATTACCATTTATGTACAAGTCAGATTGTTGGGGATGCAAGATTTCAAAATGTTACAGAAAACCTGCAAAACTAGTTTGAACAGAAGGGAGTGTATATAATACTGCCTAGAGTTCTCTGGAAACACACCGTTTCATTCAGTTCATGTTATGCTTCTGTAAAGACCAAAGAGTGTCATCTAAATACAGTACTCTTCTAAAGCAAAAAAGAGAACATTTGTAGCACAAACTCCTAATGCCAAAAATAAGGAGTATGGGAGAGATCATAGCACCCACTATGAATTCAGATGTTCCCTAGGATCAATCAAAATATGTCCAAAAATCTCACAACCTAATACAAGAACAAGGACAAGAAGATTGAAATCATAGAATTGGAAGAGACTACAAGGACCATCCAGTCCAACCCCCTGCCATTCAAGAATAAACAATAAAACCATTCCTGACAGATGGCCATCCAGCCTCTGTTTAAAACCCTCCAAAGGAGACTCCACATAAGAGTTGGATAATGCAACAAATCGAGATTTAGAGATATTTTTTTTTGTATCCCTGCTGAGACCCTGGAAAGACACAGCCAGTCGGAGTATACAATATGCAGCTAGACAAATTGTCAAAGCAAAGGGAAGCTTTTTCTTCCACCACTGTCATTCATTAAAAAATTGCATTGAGATTTTGAGTAATCTTGTTTCCATGATCTGAAGTGAATCCCCCCACCCCAAGTTTCATTGGTGCTAAATCCTTAGAACATAATTTTGGGTTGAAATCTGTTGGAAACTAAATTCCTCCAGATTTTTAATAACTGAATGATTTGGCTGCTGCCACCCTTCTACATAGGAACAGTGCAAAATTGTATGATGAAAATACATGTTTTGAATATGATGGCCTGCTAAATAAATAATCACAGTATAAATGTGAAGTTTCATCTTTTTAGCTTGCTTGGAAATTGTTTTGGTTTCTTCATCCTAAATATATATATAAAAATCAGTTTCTGCGTGATAAGCTAAGCTGCTTTATTAAACAAGCATGCTGTGCCCCACTGTGGGGTTCTCATTTCATTTCATGTTCAGACTCATTGAACATTTGTGTCAATGCCAGTAAATAGTAATAAGAACTCTGCACACTTTTGATCTTAGCATATCCTGACCCAGTTTTACAGCAATGCCATTCTGATCTCATTTGACAATATTAAAACTCATTCATAGTATTCTGTCCTATTTTATTCAGAGCCACAAGCCCAGGCCATGATTTTAAAAGCAAATGATCAAAACCTGGACCAGGATTCAGGAGGGCGGATAAGAGTGGGAGTGCTAACATATCCCATGTTGCAATCATGTTGCACAGAAAGATCTCTATTCTCTTCTCAATTGACAAACATGCACTCACCAAACCAGCTGAGCCTCAGCTGCATTGAAGGAAATAAGTAGATTCATACACCACTATGAAAATGGAATGGATATAAAATGGGCTTTAAACAGATGCAGTTATTCTCTCATGCACAAGCAGACTGTATGGGGGCATGAACTGTGAAAAACTGAACCTATTGAGCCACATTGTACAAACTACATCGTACTGTGTATTTCAGTGTAAATCAGACTTTTCGCAAGTATGTCAACATCAAGTCTACCATGCTAAAAGTGCACAGACATACAAACACACACAGGAGGTACCGTGTGTTCATTGCTGCAACTGGAATCTTGTGTGTGCAGGGTTGCCCACAGAGTAACATCCCTGACCCTATGATTTCAGGGCCAAAGTCTGAGACCTTAGGGGGTCCACCAGTGATATCAGAAGGGATAAGTCTTTCTGAGTCAATAAGCATGATACATGAAGCATCAACTGCAACAACTCAGACTACATCTTTCAAATAATAAGCACAAAACTAACACCAACAAGAAAAAAAATCTTATTGAAACTTCAAGTTTGCATCAAACAGAAAACACACACGCATGCACTTTTCCCAACACTGTTTTGCAAGCACTGCTTTTAAGAATAAATAGGAGTTATAGCTTAAGATAAGAATGGTTTTAAGGTAGAGGGACTCAGCTTTGGCAGGCAGGTTGTTATTAATTTTGCCTCCTTGCAGATAATTACTTTCCCCATCTGTTATCATTCAGTGATCCTTAAATACAAGGACTCTTACAAGCAGAATATGTATTTAGAAGGGGACTCTGTGTACCCAGGTGTAGCTTATTCCCATGTTTATATCTACAGGAGAGATTGAAAGCAGCTTTTATTATTCCTGGGCAGGCTTAACATCAAACCTACCGGTATCTTAATATTTCTCAGTGCTTGGTCATTTAGTATACTCCCGACTGATAATTTGTGAGGAGGCTTAATGATATGGGTGTCTTGTCAGATCATTTTTGAGGGTCAGCCTCAGCCTTGCCTTGTCTAGTGTTGTGTGCCCTTGACACACACACACATTCAATTCCATATTCCATGGCTATGAACTGATGCTTTATTGTTGCATCACCTGACACCATCTTGATATGTGTTTCTTTCACTTGTCAGTTCTACTGAAAGGTTTTTTTTTAAAAAAAAAACACATATGTTTACACCATTCTGAGACTTGTCTTTCATTTGTGGCTTCTATTGGATGTTCTCTGATTTTTGTATTATTTTGTATTATAGTTCCTCCATTATATGTTTTTCCATTATAGAAATGAAGTAGAAATTCATCAAGTCAAGGCTTCAGCCAGATACAAAACTGCTTAGCTTGAGCAAGTCAGCCACATCATCGGTGATTATCTAGATCCATGTCAGTCTGCTTTCAGGACTGGTTATGGGACAGAAACAACTTTGGCCACTTTTATTGATGACCTACGCAGGGAACTGGACAGGGGTAGTGCACCCTGTTGGCTCTACTGGATCTCTCAGTGGCTTGGGGGTACTGTCCTAATGTGGCTCCATTCTTTTTTGGAGGGACCCTCTCAGAAGGTGGTGCTGGGAGATTCCTGTACAATTCCTTGGTCATTGGCCTGTGGTGTCGTCCCTCAGGATTCAGTCTTGTCCCCTGCGCTTTTTAACTTCTAAATGAAACCGCTAGGAGAGATTGCCCAGAGGTTTGGAGTAAGGTGTCACCTGTATGCTGATGATACCCAGCTCTATGATTCCTTTCCACCTAATTCCAAGGAAGATGTTCCTGTCCTAAACTGGTGCCTGGCAGTTGTGATGGACTGGATGAGGGCAAACAAATTGAAGCTTAATCCAGATAAGACAGGTGCTCCTGATCAGTTGAAAGACAGATCCAGGAATAGGCTTTCAGCCTATATTAGATAGGGTTATACTCGACCTGAAAACACAGGTTTGTAGTTTGGGGGTACTTCTGGATTCAGCTCTAAGCTGGAGACCCCAGTTTTGGCAGTGACCAGGATCACTTTTGTACAGTTAATGCTAGTGTACCAACTGCTCCCATTCCTGGTGATCTGGCCATGGTGGTACATGCCTTGCTTACATCCCATTTGGATTACTGTAATGTGCTCTATGTGGGGCTGCCTTTGAAAAATGTTCAGAAATGTCATCTGGCCCAAAGAGCTGCAGCCAGGTTGTTAACTGGAGCTGACTACAGGCAGCACACAACTCCCTTGTTGCAACAGCTCCATTGGCTGCCAGTTCATTTCCAGGCACAATAAAATATGTTCGTTTTGACCTATAAAACCTTATATGGCTTGGATCCAGGTTAATTGAAGGACCACATCTCCCTTTAGGAGCCCACTAGAGTGCTTAGCTCATCTGGAGAGGCCCTTCTCTCAGTCCCACCACCCTCTCAGGCTTGTTTGATGGGAATAAGAGAGAGGGGCTTCTCAGTGGCTGCTCCCAGGTTCTGGAATTCCCTCTCTAGAGCCCTACTCTCCTTTCAGCGGCAGAGAAAATATTTTTGATGTCATTGGGTTTTTTCCAACTGACAAGGGCTGGGCTATAAATGCTGTGTAATTCAGATTTTAAGGTTTGTATAGAGTTTTTAAATACATTTTAAATTTAAATGCATAATTGTTTTAACTTTTAAAATTATTTCATTGTTTCTAAAATTTTATATTTATACATTTTAATGCTTTTGTATTGCTTTTAAATTGTATTATTTTAAACTACATGTTCACTGCCTTGAGTCCTTATAATAGGAGAAAGGCAGGATATAAGAAGATGATAATAATAATAACAATAATAATAATGCCTTGTGTCCTCTACCTCTTTTCAGATATAATACTTATTAGCTTGTTAGTTTGTTAGACTGATATGCCAATTTTCATCCAGTGAGCTCAAGGCAGAGTACATCCTCTCCATATTATCCCCACAGCAACAACACTGTGAGGAAGGTCAGACTGAGAAAGAAAGAAAGAAAGAAAGAAAGAAAGAAAGAAAGAGGGTGTGAGTGACTGGTCCAAGGTGACCTTGTGAGTTTAATAGCTCAGGAGGGGACTAGACTTTTAGCACCCCAATGCCTGTGTAACTCTCCACTAGCTCTATATAATATGGAATGGGAAAGAATACATCATTTAATATCCAGTTCTGGCCTTTCATATCTAGTCACTCAGGGGAATATAACAATGTATTTATAACGGGGGGGAGGGGGGACAAAAATCATTAAAGGATAAGGTCTAGGAGATACACAGCTTCAACTGAAGTGCCAACTGCAGCCAATGTGACTCTATAAAAGTCAGTAGGAGTAAGAATCACATGGCAAAGGAACTTTTTGGACTGTGACTCCCAGAATTCTCAGGATCCTTGGGGGATCCTCAGAGTCATGCTCCAAAAATGCTAAGAGCTAGACTGTGGCCATAGCGGCAGGGTAATATTGGGGGGTGTAATCCCAAAAGACACTTCTTCAAGCTCAAGACCACAGGCCAGAGAAACAGCTTGAGCCACTTGAGAAAGTACCTTTCAGAGAGAGCTGGCTCTCAGTCCGGGCATGCATCACCTTCTGATATTTCTCCTCTGCCTCTGGCAATTGTGCTGCCTTGGTTTTTGAAGAACACTCCTTCTCTGGATCAGGATCCTTGTCTCTTTCTGGGAGATGGTACACTTCCAGCACTCCAAACCCCACTTGGTCTAGTTTCTTCAAAAGCAAGCCTCCAAGGGTACTTTTAGCAATCATCATCAGGATCGCATTCCCAATCTGGTCAATTGTTCTCTTCACATTCTTTACAGCCCCAAAGGAGCAGAGGAAGATTGCCAAGCTGATGAGACTGCCAAGACACACGCAGACAAGTCCGTAAAGGACACAGGAGGCAGCCGAAGCAAATGTTAAATCAGCAGCCACAATGAAGAGCTGGTGGATGTAACTCGCCATTGTTCCCCCAAGGAGGTTTTTTGTCTTTTTTCTTTTAACCTCTGTTCCTTTCCTCACAAGTCCAGAGAGAAACCTTCTGGGAGGTGCTTGCAATGTATGCAATCATGTCATTAAAAAGCCACTCAGTATTGTGAAATAAGCAAAGGCAGAGGATGAATCATTGCCTTTGTTCAAGAAGCAACAAGCATTTCCAAGGAAGTGTGCAGAGAGTCAGACAGGCTCATGATACTGGAGCACCATCTATTGGTCATTGCTACCGATTGTGAAAATGAGTAAAATTAATATGCAAGCAGGGTGAGTCTAAAGAGAGAGAGAGAGAGAGACAGAGGGAGACTGCTTTTCATTGAAAATATCCTTATAGGGATTAGGGATTGACAAAACTGTCAGTTTCTCATTCAGATTTTGCGACTGTTGATGCATTCTTATCAAAATGAACTTCAGAAATATTTTCACCCAACCGTGACTTGGATTTCAAGGCTTGTAGTTATTATACATTTTTTCCAGAGCTGTGTGCCTGACCCTTGTTTGTCATATTCTGAGCACAAATTCTTGGATTTGTCCTCTTTCATCTCTACCGCCAGCAGACTGAATTCTCAGAGCACTTCAAGTGGTAAAATCTAAAATCTTTTATTTTAAAAGGACAACCCAGAGTAGTGAAACCAAAGGGTGTGTGTATTTTGGAAAACTGGCATAGCTCAACAATAACTAGCATCTGCATCACTCATTGAGAGACCTAGGCCCTGTCTACATGGGCCAAATAAATGCCCTCTGCCTCTCTGCTCAGTTGGGAGTTTGGATGATGTAGGACCCAATCCTCATGTCTGTCATGAACAAACCAGACAACATCCATCTTATTCAGCGCCAAACCCTTAGCATACCCATCTTTAAATGTATTTTTAAAAATGTCCCTGTTTGTGCTGGATCTTTCAGGAAGATCTAGATCACTCCATTCTGATGCTGTGTGGCTGTTCACATGTTCATCCTGCTGTGCCACCCAGTGGTGTCTGCTGTCACTTTGGGTCACTCACCCAGGTGAGAATGAGGTGTCCAGCCATGTTGCTGGGTGTCATTTTCTGACTTCAGAGCAAGCGAACCACAGTGGTGGTAGACACTCTAGGTGATAAAGCGAGATGCATGTGCAAAAAACTGCCTGGCATAAGAACAGAGGGCCAGGTAACGGAGTGGCGGGGACGTAAGGGCAGCTCTGTAGCCAGGATATTCTGGGCTGCTCCCAGACTATCCTGCCTCATGCAGACACTACCTGATTGCCCCAATACAATCCTTCTAATGTGGAACAGCTTTTGACAAGTATTCATGCAGCCTTTTCAAAGGAAAAGCACCAATTATACAGATTTAGTCCTTTTCTTCAAAAATGGTCTGCCATTTTAAGATTGCTTTTTTATTATTTTAGTACAGAGACAAATATTACTAAAGGAAAATATGATCAGAGTTTGAACATTTTACCTGAGAAGGGCTGAATTTAATTATTAGTCCCAACCAGCGTTAGACCGATTAAGCCATGAGCATTTCTTGAGTCAATCATTAGGTTAGCTCCATGGATTCAATAGGTCTACTCTAGTTGGGACTAAAAAAATAAATCTGATATAAAACTCCCAGAAGGCCCTAGTTAGTGGGATCCTGGGAGCTGTAGTCCAAAAAAACAAGGTTTCCAAGGTCTAGGCATAATATAATTTTTTTAAAATAAATTATGCCCATTGTGGGGAAAGAAATCTTTTTGGTTCATGGGTCCCTCCAGTTTCAGAACAATAGGCCTCTGCAGCCCACTTGATGGGAAAATGCAAGTATGGCAGAATGCTGTTATCTTTACAGTCTGCTCATGGCCTAGAAAGGCTAGCCAGTTGGAGGAAGATGGCAAGGCTGTTCCTCACCCCAAGGGCAATCTTAGGAAGCATTTTTTATTTTAAAATATGTTTCTCTAAGAAGAATCAATTTGTGGTGCCTTGTGAGGCCACAAGGAGTCCAAGGGATCAGGTTTACCCATTTCTGGTCTAGTTCTTTTTGTCTGTATAGGATAGCATCAGTAAACAAAAATGTCATTTTGTTCTTGTTGTTGATGTTGTGTACCTTCAAGTTGTTTCTGGCTTTTCTGGGTTTTTCTTAGTCCTACTTAATTTGACCCATTGAAATCAAGGCAACATATATTGGGTGTGACGAACAAGGTGAGTCAGTAAAATTAATGTTGGATTTAGTAAGTAACACTCTAATAACAGAGGCAAGAAAGTTAGCAGAAAGCAGTTAATGAATTTAGTTAATCATTAATATTCTAAAAAACTAATTTGATTGCATTTACATTACAAAAAGGGGAATTAACTATTATATGTATGTTAAATGACTGTTTAAAGTTAAAAACCTGCACTAACACTTTTACAGACTGTAGCTGAAAAAAGTCTTCCCACCCACCTCCTCTTTCTCCCTGTCTTGAGCCTAGGAGAGAAGGGAAACTCAATTTTCAAATCATTTCACCAACCCCCTTTTTTGCTTTCTATTTCTCCATCCTTTATAATTTAATCTGTTTATCCTGACCCCTTCTTCAGCATACTGACTCTGGTGTGGATCCCTGCAAAAGTTCCATGGTTAAGAGCTTCAAAATTAAGTTTCCTGGAACTGATGAAACTGATGTCTATGACTTGTCCACTATAAAATATGACATGTTCACAATAAAAACAGAAGTGTCATCTCAATGCAGAGAAAACCTCCATCCCTTACAATCTGCCCTTACTACTGGCTGGTCAACCTTGGGATTAACTGAATCTGTCATACTGTAAGCATGGATGAAAATGATAAAAGATTCCTGGAGCCATTTGCAGTAGTCTGAATGTTGTCAAATAAACAAGGTAATTCCCCCTTGTACAAAATATTGTAACTGGAGGATTCACAAAAACGAAGAGACAGTTTTTACAAATAAAAGAGAAGTAGGCATTTCAGCTTGGAATCTGAAATGAGCTTCTCTTTAGCATGGCCAACTATTTTACTAATTAATAACTTAAATTAATTAATGACTTAACTAATACACTTAATTCTGGGATTAAGTCAATGGTGAAAGTCTAATTTATATCAATCAGTTATCAAAAATAAATTTAATAAAAGTTTCCCTTTTACATTATAACATTTCTAAATTATATAATAATGTAATTGATATTCATTAGTAGCTGTCACTTGTCCTCTTCAGTATGTCTCGCAGATTTTAGTGGCTGGGAACTAAAGTATAATGGGTTATTTGAATCAAGCCAAAGTGAGGCTCCATGGTGAAAAAGCTGCAACGCAAAGTTGAATCCCATTTCTATTAGAATTAATAGCAAGATTCTATTCTACTATTGTACTAGAATTAATAGCAAGGAAAGTTCACTCGCAATCTGTTTTTGCACCACATTGCTACTATTCACAAGCTCTGAATTCATGTTTGAAATCTAAGAATATTTCTAGGTCCTTTGAGACAGCACAAATTTTCTGCCCCATTTCCTTTTATACCTAAAAGGTACACAACAAACATGCCATGACATTGTCATGAGGATTACACTGATTTGGCAGGGGAGATGTTACAGTATTTTTTTTAATGGACATATTTCTCTACACATATGCCAAGTTTAGGGGAAATGCTTAGCACTGAACACATGTTAATTCAAGAAAAGAAAAGAAAACCTACATAGCTTTTTTTTAAATAAAAAAAAACTTTCACTTGTTAATATTTTCAAGGAAAAAAAGATTCCACATATATAAATATATGATGTACAGAATGGATGAAATCCATGAATGCTTATGAGTAATCATTTACGTTTATTACAATTTACGACTTTAAGCAATTGTTTTTATAATATTCATTATCTCAGGGAGAGTCACCACCAAGATGACAGATGTTTTATGTACTGTCTATTATGAATTTACTCTGCCCAATGAAGGCATTCTCTCATTCCGCAGTGCCTCATTACCTTAGTTAAATGACACTTCAAAAGACAATGAGTAGCCTAGAAATTAATTTTGCATTCAAAACCTGCCTTGGATCAGTAACAACAGCTTTAGCAACTACAAAGGGTTTCACGAGATTATGGCTTGGATATGGCCATTTGGGGGAAGATAACCTTCTGCAAATTTGAACAAGCTCCTTGACAGATACCTGATAGGGATCTATCAATGGCTTTTAGCTATAGCAACATCGTGAAACTCTTTCCACCTGAGGGTTGAAATTAGTTTCAAGTTGAGAGGTGGTGTGGCTTAGTGGTTTTAGTTTGGTCTATAACTCTGGAGACCAGGGTTTGATTCCCACTCAGCCATGAAACTTATATGTAAACCACTTTGAGAGTTCTTATAGGAACAAAAAGCATTATTAATATGCTTTCATAAATACGGAAACAACAAATAAATCATGAAAAAGGAAAAGTGCTAGCAGACTGATAGATAATTGTGAGGAAAAAACCCTCTATTGATATAGACCGTCCATCTGTCAAGGTAGTAAGGAAGAATCTTAAACTTAATTAAACAGAGTTTCTTCTGCAAGATGGAAAGGACAATTACAATTTCTTGAGAAATCACATTTCAGCCACCTGTAAATCTTCTTTAATCCGAGGCGGATTAGCTGGGAAGCAAAAATGGATATTGCTAATTTTCAAAATGGACATTTCCCTTAGATTTTCCCTTTTGTTTGTTATGAAAACAGATGTGCTTCCTAATCCAAACAATAGGGAAGAAATGATCTAAGCTCAGCCTTTCAAAGTCCAAGAGAATAAAAACAGAATGGAATGGAAATTAAATTGCTCATGCCCATCAATGTACTCAGTGACTATAAATATAAGTCAGCAATGTGTGGCAACTTCAGTGTTAGAAGCCTGTGCGCAAAGGGAAAGGACTCACAGTTCAAAAGAGCAGGTAAAATAAGCAAAATGATTTTGATATTTGAGATTACTTCTTTTGAGCTTTTTTTTTTTAAAGGAGTATGGTTAGGCATGCATAATTCTGCTTTTGACTGATACTTCATTGCTACTTCCTAACTTACAATGTTCTTTTTGCTATGCTTTGCAAGTTATATGTCCTTCCTACATCATGGTTTTAACAGTGAATCTTTAAGCAATGGCTTGATGAATTTCTGGTAGGGATGTTGTGGTTTTCATAATATAGATCCCTCAAGCCATACACTCCTACCACATTTGCCATCATTGATCTAGAACTTGGAATTGTTACTGTTTTGGATCACAGCTCCCAAAGGTTCTCAGTAAGTATGGCCATTGGGTACTGGTTTGTAGTCCCAGGTGTACATTTTCCATTAAGGTCTAGATCCATGGCACATTCATAATAATCCTACCCTCTAACCTAAATTGCATAACTGCCTAACAAAATCTAGGGTTGATTTTGTTGTTGCGGTTATGTACTTTCAAACTGAGTTTGACTTATAGTGACTATCATAGGGCTTTCTCGACAGTATTGATTCAGAGGAGGTTGTCTTTGCCTGCCTCTTAGGCTGCTAGCATGTCACTTGCCGAAGGTCTCACAGGAGTTTCCATGGCTGAGTGAGGCTTCAAACCCTGGTCTCTCAGAGCCCTAGTCCAACATTTAAACCACTACACCATACTTGCTGTCTACTCTAGGGTAGAATGTAAATGTACAAAAGAAATAAGAAATAGAATTCATCCCTGAAAAGCAAATATTGTATATAAAAATGAATGTCTTGTAAAAATTGAATAACTTATACTAAATCTTTATGGAGTTCTTTGACTAAAACCATCATGCCTCCAAAGGACAACCACTGTGACCTGCTAAATCTACCTTTTTGACTGTATAATACCATCCCAAATTGCACACCCTATGCCCAACTTTCCTATTTATTTATTTATCTTGTTTGCTTTCATCTTGTCTGTGTGTTTATTTTCTGGCTTTCCTGATTGAAAACAGTCAATTCAATAATTTTACAAGTGTGAAGTCGAAGGCTTTCATGGCCAGCATCCATAGTTTTTTGTGGGATTTTCGGGTTATGAGACAGTGTTCTAGAAGAGTTTATTCCCGACGTTTCACCATCAGCTGTTGCTGGCATCTTCAGAGAATGCTCGAATGGAAGAGAGTGGGGTATGTATACTGTTGGTTGAGAGGAAGTGATTTACATGTTAATCTGTGTATTGTTCTGTTGTTGAATGGCAAGGCCTACAGGGTGTCTGTCCATTTACTTAATGATCAATTGTCTGCTGGGAATCCCTCTCACCCTGATGGTTTTCATTTGCATTTGCTGGGTCCTTATTTTAGTGTTTTTCAGGACTGGCGGTCAAACCTTGTTTACTTTAAGGGTTTCTTCTTTCCTGTTGAAGTTATCCAGGTGTTTATGGATTTCAATGACTTCCCTGTGCATTCTGACCTGATAGTTGTTGGCATGGTCCCTAATTTCGGTGTCTTCAAACAGCATTTTATGCCCAGGATGTTTTTATAACATGTTCTGCTACTGCTGATTTTTCTGGCTGCAGACGGGGTCACCAAACATCAAAATCAGGACCCAGCAAAAGCAAATGAAAACAACCAGAGTGAGGGGATTCCCAACAGACAATGGATCATTAAGTTAATGGACACCCTGTAGGCCTTACCATTCAACAACAGAACAATACACAGATTAACATGCAAATCACCTCCTCTCAACCAACAGTATATATACCCCACTCTCTTCCATTCCAGCATTCTCTGAAGACGCTGGCCACAGCTGCTGGTGAAACGTCAGGAATAAATTCTTCTAGAACACAGCCTCATAACCCAAAAAAATCCACAAAAAATTAATTTTACAAGTCTTTTGTGCTTTGCAGCCAATTCATCAAATGCAAACACACAAGAGCTTATGAAAGCCAACAAAAATATATTCCAAATAAAACTGCTTAGTCTTCATGATGTCATAAGATTCTTCATTATTTTTGTTGCGACAGCACCCTCCCATTGAATTTTTTGTTCAATAATTTACAGAATCCCAACTATTTTTTTAGAAGCTTCACACTTGTATAGTATCTCAAAAGGAGAGTATTTCTGTTTTCTTCTAACTATTCCAGCATTTGATCTAATATTAGTAAAAAATTTCTCATTCATTTCTATTATTTTCTATTATTTATAATTTTCTCATTCATTTTTATTCTATTTTTTATTATAGATAATGTGGAAGTGATCTTAATGTGAACGCCTATGAGTAACAAGATATGTGGAAATGACATAGGAAGGAGGTTGAGCTCCTCAGTTCATAGAACAGTTTCTATTAATCCTCTGTTGAACTGAGTATCTTGACTTCTTTCTTATGTCTATTACATAACTCTCTCTTGGAGAAAATGGTATATATGTGGAAACATAGTGTGGCATCAAATGGAAAAGCCTGAAAACAAGCTCAAAGTGGGGGGAATATGAGGATTTCTAGTTATGTACATGGTCTTAATAATCATTCCCCCC
Organism: Sceloporus occidentalis; assembly: GCA_023333645.1. NCBI lineage: Eukaryota > Metazoa > Chordata > Lepidosauria > Squamata > Phrynosomatidae > Sceloporus > Sceloporus occidentalis. The sequence continues at coordinate 15,871,182 of JALMGF010000004.1, forward strand.
TCTCACCTTGGCCAGCCCTCTAACCATTGGGAAGTGAGGTAGCTGCTTTATTTGGGAGATACTGGGGGCACAGAAGGCTGTAAAATTTTGAAAGGGAGACCTGTATGCACTGCATGATTTGCCCCATAATCTCAAATCTATTGTTCAGATTTAGTTAAAAACCCACTCCTGTCACCAGTCCTAACTATTATTGGGCTGGCTTTTCTACATGGATCTGAGGACCCAGGAGGCTGGTGAGTCTAATGTCAGTGAGGCAGTTGCCTTTGCTGAAATAGACAAATTATCTAGTCTGATTAGTGAAAAATCACTAAAGACCCTTCCTTCCTTTCTTTTTTGAAAGATTGGGAACTCCTGATTGGCTTTTTTGCAGAAAAGTAGGGATAACTGATACGGAAACTGTGAGTTTGGATCATTGGTAGGTCTGGCTTAACAAAAGATGTCTATGAAGTAATTTTTAATTAGAGAAGTTAAATTATACAGACACACATATACATATATATATATATATATATATATATATATATATATATATTATTTTAAAAAGTAATTGCTTTTTGTTTTTTTCTGTGTTTTGGTAGTTTTGTATTTTTTTTGCTTTTTCCTTATTTTTTTCATCTTTTCTTTTTTCCTCTTCTTTCTTTCTATTGCTTCATATATATACACATTTTTATTTTTTAGTGTATTCTTAATAATTTCTTAATAAAATGCATTAAAAATAATCTCAGTGGGGCAGCAAATTTGCTTAGGGCTTTACTCAGAATTTTAAAAGTCTCTCCTAGGTGCTGTACCTTACTCCCCACTTGGTTAGCTGCTTTCAAGTTCACACTATCTGGAGTGTATTCACTGATCCACTGATATGAGTACCACCAGCCTCCACTGACTGAAGAAAATGTACACACATTATACTTCACTTCAGGCAGCAAAATATCTTTGGGCAGCTGTTTAGTCATTCTTTTGGGGTTTGAGATTTTGGGCTTGATTTCATTTTCCACTTGAACAAAACTGGGCAATTGTTGGTCTATATCAGGGCTTCTTAACCTGTGATCCATGAAGTGAGCATGAAATGGAGAGAGGAAATAGTTTTTCTTCTGTTTCCTTCCTGTTGCTTTGAAAATTGGAATTAAATGTATGGGGGAAGATGGGAATCCATACCTCTCCTTAGATTCCCAAAAAGGTCTGGGACTTTGGAAAGGTTTAAAAGCATTGGTTTGTATAATATGCTCCCCATTTTTCATTAGATTGACTTATGTGTATATAGCACTATGAACATTAAACAGAACAGAAAATGAATGTATCATATGCTTTTTTCACCAAATGAAGTGCCCTTTAAAAATATTTAAAACATATATTATTATTATTATTATTATTATTATTAAAATGTATTTTTAGTGCTGTAAATTTTCAGAGACCATCTATACTATAATATTTACAATAATTTGAAATGTTTGTCTGTCTGCTATACAGATCCATATGCATGATCACATGATCACAAAGGCTATCCAACTGGACCAAAACAAAGAATGAAGAAAGGTTTTAGACCTGATGTGTCAAACATTTTAGACTATTCTTGTAGAAGCCCTTCGGATTTCAATGAGGAGTTGATAGGTTTTGTTTGTTTGTTCTAAGATGCGCCTCTCTATGACAATGAAAATAACATAATTGAAGACCAGGAAGGAATAAAAAGACGTTGGATGTTATACACAGAAGAATTATACAAAAGAGATGACAAAAATGAAGGACACACTGAATGAAGAGCCATGTGAAGATGAACCCCAGATTCTAAAAAGTGAAGTGGAAACTGCAATAAGAGAAATAGCGAAAAACAATTCACCACGAACAGATGATATTCCAATTGAACTGCTGCAAGCCACATTGACTGAGTCAACTCTAGTGGTAACCAACATATGTCAACAGATATGGAAAACAAAATGATAGCCTACAACTGGATGTGATCAATATACATCCCCATCCACAAAAAGGGAGACACAGGAGACTGAAGCAACTATAGGCCCATAACACTGATCTCTCATGCAAGCAAAATCATGCTCAAAATTCTGCAACATAGACTCCAACCATACAGGGAGAGAGAAATCCCAGAGGTCCAAACAAGAAAGCAAGAGGCACTAGGGACCACATTGCAAACATACGATGACTAATGGAGAGCACCAGGGAATTCCAAAAGAAAATCAGTGTGTTCTTTATAGACTATAGCAAAGCTTTTGAATGCATAGATCATGAAAGGCAATGGAATGCCCTTAAAGACAGGGGAGTGCTAACACATCTGATAGTCTTGATGAGGAATCTATACTCAGGACAAGAGGCTACTATCAGAACAGAACATAGAGAAACAGGATAGTTCCCAATTGGCAAAGGAGTTAGACAAAACTGCATCTGATCACCCTGCTTGTTCAACTTATATGCAGAACATATTGTAAGAAAAGCAGCTTGGACACAGAAGAAGGCATGAAAATAGGATGAAGGAATATCAACAATCTGAGATATGCAGATGACACCATAATACTAGCAGAAAATCTCAAAGTCCTAGAACACCTACTAAGAAAGATCAAAGAAGAAAATGCAAAAGCAGGATTAATGTTAAACATAAAAAACCCAAAATAATGACCACCAAGGACCTTCAGAAGTTCAACATAGACAATGAAGAAATAGAAATAGTAAAAGAATTCATATACCTGGGATCAAACATTGATAGAAATGGGGACTGAAGTCAGGAAATCAGAAGAAGATTAAGAATGGGGAGAGTGGCTATGAAAGAACTAGAAAAGATTCTAAAATGCAAAGATATACAACTCAGCACAAAAGTTACAATCATACAAGCCATCATATTCCTTATTACCATGTATGGATGTGAGAACTGGACAGTTAAGAAAGATGATAGGAAGAAAATCAATTCATTTGAGATGTAGTGCTGGAGAAGAGTTGTGAGGATCCCATGGACAGCAAAAAAGACAAACAAATGGGTCCTAGCGCAGATCAAGCTGGAAAGCTCCCTGGAAACCAAGATGACCAAACTGAGGCTGTCGTACTTTGGGCACATCATGAGTAGGAAGGATTCATTGGAAAAGACAATAATGCTGGGAAAGGTGGAGGGAAGTATGAAGAGACGAAGGCAACATTCTGGATGGATGGACTCTATTAAGGAGGGTTGCAGGAATTAAGCTGAACAATTGAGGACAGAGGATCTTGGAGATGTCTCATCCATAGGGCCACCATGTTTCCAGATCGACTTGAGGGCAGTTAACAACAACAAAAGCACACATTGGCCAGGATCCTACATCCCCAAACTCAGTTTATAAGTTTTGCAAGTGAAACTACCCTATGGCAACCTTTTCACATTCCTAGGGCTCATTGTTTCACTATGATAGCCACACTCCACTGCCATTCAGCAGTTGGTGGAGAGCAGACAGAGGGACTGGAGAAGTGGGCTGCCTAACTCCCCATATCTGGGCGCACACTGATAACATCATCCACTGAAACCCAGTGGGTTCTTTGGTGGTTTCAACAAATGATGTCATTGTGTGTCTGGCTATCTAGGTGCTTCTCTGATACCTACTGTCCCCAGACACCATCAGCTAAATGGCCATGGAATGAGACTATCACTGTGAATGGTTAGTCTTGGGGGACGGGGGGACTTTTGTGGTTGCAGATGCAGGAAGAAAATGTCCGTCTCTGCAATGACCCCATACATACACACACGCACACACACACACTTGTAACATTGGATGTAGGTTTGCACATGCCACTAACAGGATGTCAGCCATTCTGTGGCAGAATATCTATATTTGTGATTCTATATATATTTGATAGACAATACTTTATCCATACTCTTTCTATGTGAGATGAGTTTAAATACACATTTGTCTCATTTGTGTTGCATTTTTAGGGATAAAGCAGGGACCATAGGCAAAATCCAACATCAAAAAGTGGACAGCTCCTTCTAGAACAAGACTTTCCCCTTTTCATCTCCCGTGTCAGTCCTCATGAACCACAACTCCTTCAGAAGGGTCCCAGTCTTTTGGAGCAGCATCTGTTAAAAGTGTAATAGAGGAAGAGAGAGAGGGGGATTTGCTCCATCCATGTTCCAATAAGGGAACCTATTCTGTTAGTGCATGAAATTAATTTTATGAAACCCTACATTTCTTTCCAGAGTTGAAGTTGCACTCATAGGAAGAATATATCAACCCTTCCCACTTCCCACTGATTCAATGGGTTTCTTTCAACAGCTGGATTTAGCCCTATATTATATGTTTGCATCCTACTCATTGCTGATATACAAGCATTTTGAACAGATAGACGTCTAGGCAAGTTATCTCAAGATGGTCTTCATTTTGAAGAGAGGCAGAAAAAACATACAAAGCAACTCAGTACAGTGAATGTGCTTGAAAATAAATTTTGAAACTTTTAGCATCTTCACCCTGTAGCAAGATCCTTATCTGCTTTCACTGGTAACTATACAGTACATACAATACAACCACCAGGGAGTAAAGGTGATGAAGGCTGCAGCAATTCTGTGCACACAGTCCAGGGAGTAATTCTCATGAAGCTTTATGGGACTTATATCTGAATAAATGTGCCTTGGTCTGCCCTGCATAGCAATTCAACAGCAGGCTCACTCCACAAAATCAATGCTCCCTTGATGCTTGTGGATAGTTTACTATGGAAGAATCTCTCCTCACTATACAACAAAATCTAGGATAACACATTCCATGGAGACCCATTATAGGGCCAACAAAACAGATGCAAAATTCAGTATGCTAGCTTTGAAAGTTCGCTGGCTTTTTCAGCAGCCAAACATGTCAAAAAATCATAGAGGAAAAGAAAAGCAATGGATGCCAAAGTCACAGAATCACATCTTGTTTGAGGTGTTTACTTAAGATGGTATTTGAGGTGGTCTTCAGAGAGTGCAGATGCTGATAGAAGCCTCATCCTTTCATGGACATGCAGGGATACTCACTATCTCATTATGATTGGTTATGGTTTTCCCAATAGGAAGTGGAAATGCTTTACAAGATCCTACAAAGAACCCAGGTGGCTATTATATTTAACAACTAAATGCTTCCATCAGAGTAAACACAAAGTGAGTGAGGGATGTAAGCCTTGTCTCCATGGGCCAAAAGGCCCATCTCTCCCCTCGCCCTCTGTTCTAGTGTCATTCTGTTCAGATGGTGCATGTTCTAAACCCAAGTTCTGGTGTGAGCAATCTGGATGACGTCTGCCATGTTCCATACCAGAACAGGGGAATAACAACCTTAAAACAGTTTTTAAAAATTTACCTGTTACTCTGGATCTTCCAGGAAGATCTGAAGCCCTCCTGCTGAACCACCTGGTGCATTTGCCATAGGTTGCTCACTTCTGAGATGAAAATGAGGCATCCAGCCATGTGTTTATTGCTGGGCACCACATTCTGACCTTAAAAGTGAGTGATCCATGGCAGTATCAGACAACACTGGGCACTCAGTGGGAGGACTGTGCAGACCACTGCCATGCCATGGGAACAAAAGGCCAGGTAATGGGAGCAGTTTGGGGTAGCTGTAGGACCAGGATGTCCCAAGAGTATCGTGGCCAATGCAGACACAGCCTTACACTTCAGTCCCATGACACTAATTTGAGAATAAGGCTAATAGAATTCAGTGGGATTATTTCTGAGTAGTCATTATGGTATTGGCTATGCTGGCTTGGGATGTTGGGAGTCAGAGTCTAACAACAGATGCACTATGTATTCCACAACACTTTATTATGATCTGTGGAAGAGGCCAAGCCCGTCCAACCTCTAAGCAGAGTAAGGCAATTGATTTAGGTGGCAAATGTGGGGGGGGGGGCAGCAGTGGCAACCACAGCCATTCCTTTGGACCCCTTACCCACTCCCTTCTGTTGAAGAGCTGTCCCATCTCACTTATCCTGCCTCCTCCCTCAAATCAGGCCACTGCCCTCTGGTGCAGTGAGAGACACTGTCCTGCTGCCAAAGCTGAACTGAGAGTCAACTGCAAGTCCAGTTCATTTCTGTCAATGGAATGATCTCATCCTTTGTCATGGTTTCATGCTATGGAGTCCTGGGATTTGGAATTAGGTACTGTTACAATACCTTGCTGGGGAGCTCTAGACCACTCCCCTGAACTACAAATTCCTGGGATGGAGCCCTAGAAATTATAATGGGATGAAACTGATCTAACTCTATAGTGCAGATACACCTAAAGAGCATTTCCAAGAACTTGCTTTCTCATCTCCCTGCCAGAAAAAATAACAGTGCTACAATGTCAGATAGCCAAGGACTAGCAAAGAAGAGTCACTCCTCTACTGGCCAGGGGTCTCTGGAAGATTGCCTTCCATCATGTTCATTGTGTCATCGTTGGCATATCCTATATAGTGTGATGATGACACTTTATGTCAGTCACTATGCTGCAACCTTTCCAGCATCCATATTCAATGCAGTGAGATTCAATTTCAGTCTCACATACACTGACAGAACCCAAGCTTCATGCTGGGAAACTGATCTTCCTGCATCCACATCAGCTCTTTATTACCTGCTCCCATTCTCCTTACATGATGTATTTTGGCTTTACAGTTGTATGCCTTCATGTGAGGGTCCATGTCTCATTTTAGGGAGATATGAGTGGCTTTGAGAGACAATACTCACATGAAAAATAAATGTGGAATTAAAAAAAATCTGAAACCTGATAATTCTATTCACCATAAAACCAAGACAATTTGCCCAATCCCCAGGAAATTTTTTATTTTCTACCAACACAGATTGCATTCTGGGTTCCACTCACACTGGGCTAAGTTGTGCTGTCATAAAAGATTTCAGATCTGGTTACACATGGACCACAACACAGCCCTTTTCCAACATGTACCTGGATGCGTGAAGGACCAACAGTTTTAATGTGCAAGAAAGGTGGGAGGAGAGCAGTGTTGAAAAATTTACTTTTTGAACTACAGCTTCCAGAATTCTCAAGCCAAAATTTTTTGAACTGCAGTCTATTAAATAATATTCCCAATCTCCAAGGATTTACATGTCATCCACATCCCCAAGTCTCATGGCTCCACTCTCAGCCTTGCACAGTGAACGTGAAGTTCTGAAAAGGGAATCTAAGGGCCCATACAGACAGGCCAAAATAAAGCTGCTTCGGGTCACTTTGGAGGTATGCTGTTTAAATGACATGCGCATCTAAAGAGGCCAGAAGCTGTGCCAAAGCTTCACTCCAGTCCTTAGGACTGGATCATGGCTTTGGCGCAGTTTCCAGCCTCTTAGGATGCATGCATCATTTAAACAGCATACCTCCAAAGTGACCTGAAGCCGCATTATTTTGGTTTATCTGTATGGACCCTAAGGCTGCATCCATACTACAGAAATAATCCAGGTTGACACCACTTTGGCCTGGCTCAATGCTATGGAAGTCTGGGGATTGTAGTGTGTAGTGGCACCAGAGCTCTTTGACAAAGAAGGTGAAATGTCTCACCAAACTAGAATTCCTAGAATTTAATTATACTGAGCGACAACAATTATGTTGGATTATTTATGCAGTGTGGATGCAGCCTAAATCAAGAATTCAGGCTAAATACACATTGCATTTCCCTTCAGATCCTCTCACTCCAGACATGTAGGTCAGGAGTCGTATTTTGATTTTAAAAGTGTTGTTATGTAAGTTGTTAGCTCCCTGCCTCTAACCCTGCTCATGTCATAAAAAGAAAAATAGAAATCAAATCCAAATAAATAAATACATTTTGGGTGCAGAAAAAACTAAGTCTGTGGTGAACCTGTATCTCATACATTGCACTGAGTACTACTCATTCATGATCCTTGTGGCAAACGTAATATGATGCCTAGTTCTAAGTATTTGCATTAGGCAAGAAAGCATTAGGCTATGACATGAGGGGGACAAGTGGAAACCAAGGCTGAAAACTGCTACTGCAGTAAACATTTTCTGCCACTAAATTATGACATTTCAGCCGTACCCTTCCATGACAAGCACAACACACAGTTAACATTAAAATAAGTCGTGGTACTTTTTGTCACCATGACAACAAGCCGGTCAGGCTGAATTATCCTTTTGGGGATTCACAGTTCAAAGCTTACAGCAATATTGCCTCCAATTGCCTATTAGTCCCTTGCACAAATACAGCTGGGTTACATCTCTGGAGAGCCAAAGAGACTGTCTCTCTGTTTGCTGTGGTCTCTTACTCATTATAACCTAACCTAGTTTAATCCCAAAGGTGTTCTTCTCTCTGTCATTAGGATCTCTGTGTTTATTTACTTTTTTAAGCAACTGTAGTGATTAAGAGATCATATGTGTGTGTGTAACCTGTGTGTGTGTTGTTGTTGTGTGTCTTCAAGTCATTTCCAATTTATAGCAACCCTAAGCCAAACCTATCATGGGGTTTTCTTGGCCAGATTTGTTCAGAGGAGGTATGCCACTGCCTTTCCTGAGGCTGAGAGAGTGTGACTTGCAGAAGGCCACCCAGTGGGTTTGATGGCCAAGCCTGGGAATCAAACCCTGGTATCCAGAATCATAGTCATAGTGTGTGTGTATGTTGTGTGTGTGTGTGCGTGTGTGTGTGTGTGTACACACATACAGAGAGAGAGAGAGAGAGACAGAGAGAGGGGGGGAAGCATTCGAATAATGACCCAAACAAGTTCAAAACAGTATAATAATGTATATTGTTTTCAAAAATGCAAATTCATAACAGTATTTATACAGTACTACATAAAGTAGTAAATATAGTATGTGAGAGCCTGCAGGATGTAGTGGTTAGAGCCTTGGATTAAGATTCCAGAAGACAAGGGTTCAATCCCTGCTCAGCCATGGAAACTCACTGCATGACCTTGAGCAAGTCATACTCTCTCAGCCTTAGAGGAAGGCAGTGGTAAACCTCCTCTCAATTAATCTTGCCAAGAAAACCTATGACAGGATCACCATAGGTTGGCATCAATGTCAAGGCACATAACAACAATAAAATATAATATGTGTAGTAAATGTTACCAGATACCACTTTTTCAGACTCCTACTGTAAATACCTTCAAAGGAAACAACATGCAAAACAACATCCACAATACCAAATAACATTCATCAAGACTATGAATTAGGCACAAAACAGCACTCCCATTTACAACCAAATAGGACTAATCCACAAGAAAAACCAGGAAATAGAATATATTCTCCCTTCAGAGCAGTAGCTCTGATTACACCTTAAAGGTAGACTCTAACTAGAATTAACAGCCTAACTCTCCATATCATTGCAGAAGAAAATATTAATATGAAAGTCACAGAATTACCTTATCTGCTCTCATCAGGGACAAAAGGAATACGGAGAGAATTACTCCTGCATTTTGTATAGTATATTGTCTAGCAGAGTACTCAGATTGGCAAGGCAGAAGCAGTACAACAATCATTCTCACACCTGCCCCTACAGGATCTAGCTGAGAAAGAAGTAAGCCCAATCTTCATAAAAACATATTAAAAATAAGGGTTGCTTTACTTACAAATTCCTCATGCACAGTCAAACACAGGATCTTACAGAGAGCAGTGAGAGAAGAGAAAGTAATGGCAGCATAGAGTGATGAAAGAAGTGGGGGGGATAAGGCAAAACAACAGAAAGTCGGCAAAGATGCAAACTAGCAGTTAGTGAGTATAGGCAGGCAAAGGTTGCTAAATGTAAAAATTGTCATTACCATGAAAGTGGAATGTAACTGTCGCTGATCCACATCATTCTCTTCAGACTGGTCTTTATCTCCCACTGACTCCCATGGTATGGACAAAGGTAACCTTGGGCAAATCACACTTTCTCAGCTTCAGAGGAAGGCAAAGGCAAACCTCCTCTGAACAAATGTTGCCAAAACAACACTGTGATTGATTTATCCACCGTAAGAGGGAAATGACATAGAACAGCAGCAGCAACAACAACAATTCACCAGTAGCTCACTGCTGTATGAATGTTAATTGAAAATGTGATTTTTTTTAATCTAAAAAAAACCCCCACCTTTCAAAATCAACAAAGAATAAGCCAATATTAAATGATCCTACCAAATTTCTGGGCAGTGCTTTCTATTCAATGGCTATAATATTTTAAAGGACCCCAAACATCACTGTGGGGCAGGGGAAACCCATTTTTGCTTTTCTTTTAAGAAGAAATGGCCATAATGGGAGGGAAACATGGCTTTCTCCCAGTGACCCCAGACAACATAACTAATGGTGAGGTATCATGTGAATTTCCATCCAGCATCTGGAGGACCACGTTATTCCTGAACCAAGTGAATCTGAAATGAACAATTCAGACATATGGTTTTATAGCAGTCTTCATGTAATACGAACTTCCTTGAACTGGTGTGTTCTAGATGGGCTGTGCTACAGTTTTGATCAGTCCCAGCCAAAAGCCAATCTGGAGCAGAATGGTGGGAGTTAGAGTCAAGATCACAGGAGAACCCCTGATTATGAATGCTCATTTAATCATAGATTCATAGAATTGGAAGAGACCACAAGGGCTATTCAGTCCAACTGCCTGCCATGCAGGAATCACTCAAATCACTCCCAGCAAATGGCCATCCAGCCTCCATTTAAAAACCTCCACAGAAGGGGATTCCATCACTGTCCAAAGCAGCATATTCCACTGTTGCTCTTACCATCAGGAAATTCTCCTTAATGTTTAGGTTGTCATGATCCCCACAGTTTCAATCTATTGATCCATGTCCTAGTCTCTGGAGCAGCAGAAAATAAGTTTGCTTCATCATCAATATGACATCCCTTCACATATTTAAACATGGCTATCATGTCACCTCTTAATCTTCTCTTCTCCAGCCTTAACATACCCAGCTCCCTATGCTGTTTCTCATAGGACATGGTTTCCAGACCTTTCATCATTTTGGTCACCTTCCTCTGGACATGCTCTAGCTTGTCAACATCCTTCTTGAACTGTGGTGCCCAGAAGTGGACATAGTGTTCCAAGTGAAGTCTGACCAAAGCAGAATGGAATGGTACTATTACTTCTCTTGATCTAGACACAATACCCCTTTTGATGCAGCCTAGAATTGCATTGGCTTTCTTAGCTGCCACATCACATTGCTGACTCACGTTCAGCTTGTGGTCCACTAAGACCCCTAGATCCCCTTTGCATGCATAACCATCAAGCCAAGTGTTGCCTATTCTATATTTGTGCATTTCATTTTTAATGCCCAACTGTAGTATCATACATTTCTCCCTGCTGAAATTCAGTTTGTTAGCTTTGGCCCAGCTTTCTAATCTGTTAAAGTCATTTTGAATTTTGACCCTGTCCTCTGGAGTTTTAGTAATCCCTAATTTTGTGTAATCTACAAATTAGATAAATATGTCCTTTATCCCATCATTCAAGTTATTGATATAGATGTTGAATAGCACTGGGCCCAGGACAGAACCCTGTGACACCCCATTGGTCATTTCTCTCCAGGTTGAGGAGGAGTCATTGTTGAGTACTTTTTGGGTTTGGTTGATCAACAATTACAAATCCACCTAATGATCACATTGTTTACCCCAAATTTTACTAGCTTTTTACAAGGATATTATGGGGAAACTGTGTCAAAGCTTTACTGTAATCAAAATACACTACAGCCACAGCATTCCTTTCATCAAGCAAGTTTGTATTTTGGGCGGTCTGTAAAGTGCCACTGTTCTCCTTTTTTTATTGAAGACCAAAGCAAAGAAGGTGTTGAGTAGTTCTGCCTTTTCTCTTTTCCCTGTTAGCATTTCACCATCTTTTCCATATCACAGCCCTAACATTTCATTGGTTCCCCCCCCCCTTGCTATGGACATAACAAAAAAAAAACCCTTTTATTGTTTTTAACTTCTCTAGGAAGCTTGAGCTCATTTTGTGCTTTAGTATTTCTGACATTCCTCTTACATGAGCTGGCTGTTTGACTGAATTCTTCTTTGGTGATTCCCTCCTTTTTTCAATTTCTTGTATATGGCCCTTTTGAGTCTTAGCTCAGTTGAAACAGCCTGTTACAGACTGCCAAAATAAAGCTGCTTCGGGTCTCTTTGGAGGTATGCTGTTTAAATGATGCATGTATCCTAAGAATCTGGAAGCTGCACCAAAGCTGCACTCCAGTGCTTAGGAATGGAGTGTGGCTTTGGCGCGACCTCCGGATTCTTAGGACCCATGCATCATTTAAATAGCATACCTCCAAAGAGACCCGAAGCAGCTTTATTTTGGCAGTCTGTAACAGGCCATAGACATTCATCATGATTTCTTTAGACACCTCCCATTTTCCCTCTGCAGTGGCACTGTTTGGAATTATGCCTTCAATAGCTCACTTTTAAGAAACTCCCATCCCTCATGAACCCTCTTATCTATTAGTATTCCAGACCATGGGATTGATATCAGTATTTCCCTATGCCTACTGAAATCACCTTTCTTAAAATCTAGGATGCATGTCTGAGAGTGCTTGGCTTCCCTTTCCACTGTATAACTCCAGGATAACATGCTCACCCCTACCTAAGGATACTACTACTTGCACCTCATTTACCAAGTCATCACTGTTGGTTAGAATCAGATCTGAAGTAGTTCATTCTCTAGTTGCCTCTTCCAACTTCTGGACAATGAAACTGTCTGCAAGGCAAGTCAGAAATTAGTTGGACCATAAATTTTGGGCAGAGTTTGACTTTCAACAAATATTGGGACATTATTACTACTACATCTCCCTTTTCTGAATGTGTGCTCATCTGTTCCAGGAAGGCATCATCCAAATTCTCAGTTTGACTCAGAACTCTGTAGAAGATCCCAACCACCATATCCTTCTTATTTCTCTCCCCTTTAATTTTTACCCAGATGCTTTCAACTTGGCTTCCAGGATTTAAGTTATCAATCTGTTAACATCCTTAATGTATAATGCTACTCCACCCCCCCCCCCCTTTCTGTTTAGTCTATGTTGTAATCAACTTGAATTTTTGAGTCACATGTTCAGGGATAATAGCCCTACTGAAGCTGGAAAGAAAATGGAGCATACTCTGGCACATATTTAGATCATGTTGACTTGGTGTGCACTCAGTAGTCATGGATGCTTTTACTAGATCATGGCTATTGTTGTAGAAATCTCATTGTTTGTTTCTGAAAACTGTAATGAACAGAAACAGATAGTCGCAGCATGTGTTGGAATAGGGGTCCAGGCTCATCTGTGGTCAGCCAACAGCCTTTGAAAACTGTGAAATTTGAAAGCCCGAGAGAGAGATCCCAGGCTCAGAAAGTGAGAAATGCAGCAGAGATTGTCAAGAAACCAACACAGGGACAATTTGGTTGCCAGGAGGAGCAGGTGCATTACATTTCCACATTTTATTCACCACCTGTGACTAATGCTTGACAAGAAGATACTGAGTACTTTACGTTGTTTTTGTTGTTGTTGTTGTTGTTGTTGTTGTGTGCCTTCAAGTTGTTTCCAACTTATAGTGACCTTAGGGAGAACCTGTCACTGGGTTTTCTTGACAAGATTTATTCAGAAGAGGTAAAATATACATGACTAGAACTAAGCTGATATGTTACATCCTAGTGCAGAAGCCTCAAACTATGGACTGCAGCAAAGTGGAACTTCATGAGCTATATTCAGATGGTTCACAGAAAGTTGAAGAATGAATTAGGATACCTGCCCTTGTGCCTCCTGACAACTTTGATCAAGGTTATTTTGGCCTTGGGACCATGATTTTCATAACAAGATGCTAGTGCAACTTCATCATGTCCCCCTAAAAAATTGCCCATTTAAGTTACCTTTACTGTGCTTGACCTGAGGGCTAATAGAACCAAACAAACAAGCTTCATTTATATACCACTTCATACCACCTAAGGAGTGTCTAAGTGGTTTACAACTGTAAGCTAATTTGCCCCCAACAATCTGGGTACTCATTTTAGCGACCTCGGAAGGGTTCAAGCCTGAGTCAAGCTTGAGCCCTTTTGCTGGTCTTGAACTCGCAACTTTATGGTTTTGAGTGAGTGGCTGCAGTACAGGCATTTAACCACTGCGCCACAGGGCTCATTGAACCAACAAATATTACCCCCAACTTTACAGAACCTAAGTAGATCAGTAGAGGACAGGGGATCATAGGGATGTCTCATTTGCAGGGTCACCACGAGTTAGAGGCAACTTGAGGGCAGTAAAGAACACTAAAGATTTTATTAACCATAGACAATTCCAAGAATAACTGGAAATGTTTCTCTCTTTTTGGTGGACTACAGCTCTCAAAGTACTAGCTAGCTAGGCCAATTTCTTCCAAATGATAGCAGTTGTCTTATATTTAGCAGGCCAACTATATGAATGCTCATTTTCTTAATGCAAAGGAAAGGCCACTGACTTACACTGATGTTTTTGTTATTTCCAGCTAAATTTCACTAAGGCAAATAAATACCAGCTAGGTTCATAGTGGGAACCACCTCTGTGTATTTGACATGTGTTATGTCAGTTTTATGGCTGCTCCACCATTAACTTTCTATCCAGTGGGTTTGAAAATCTAAAAACAATCATGAACAACAATGTGAAAAATCATGGAAAAGGTATTTAAATTCAATGGATACCACAAATTGGCACTGTTTTCCATCTGTACCCACCAGAGGCACAGCAGAAGGACTGCAAGACAGCAATGAGGTGCCTTGGCAGAGCAGTACACATGCAGCAGCCAAGTATAATCCCCGTCAGCATGAAGCTTGCCTTCCAGGCCTTTATGCTATTCTGGCATATGGGGTGTGAATAATTCGAAAGAACAATGAGGTTTAGAATGTAGTAGATTGCAGCAATAAAATGAGAAAGGGTGATCTCTCATATGAGGGATTTTAAGTCCCTGTCTTTATTTAATTTCATTTACAGCTATGATTTCATTTTCATTGCCTGGAAGGAACATGCTACTTTAGCAACCAGCTCTCGCTTTTTGCTATTGATTTTGCTGATGTCCCCAGGCCAAGGTTGCTGTGGAGGACAGGGCTTAAATTGTAAAGAGAGATGCTCACATGACTCAAACATGAGGATTCACTTCTTAAGCTGGAAAACCTAACTGGTATGTCAGATTTTCCTGTATTTAAGATGAGGAGCAGCTCTGAAGATGACAAAGGTTTGTGTGCTAGGAACTGAGTTCAGAGGTCCCAGCATGCATACAGAAGCCCAATGACCAGCTGTTTGGGTCCTTTCCACGATCTTCACAATTTCTTGCATTCCCTTTAAAAATAAATAAAAAGATTCTAATCAACTTGCAGATAAAATATACAAATGTCTTAAGGAATGAAAGCAATATGCCTCCTGACCAGAACTTAGGGGAGGTGGTTGCAAGGCACCAGGAGGGAACCTCAGTGAAGAGGATAGACAGTAAAATCTCTTTTGGTAGCTGGGAGTCCTGGCTGTCATTAGACTTTTGCACAAGATCTCAATAGAGCTGGAAACTAGTTCAGTATGTAGGCCTGCCAGCTCATGGCCCAGGAAATATTCAGATAAAGAGAAATGTAAACCTTCCTTGTGTTGCTGGGCTTTCCCAGGTGGCACACATTTTATCTTCCTGGGGCATTTCCCAGTTTATTTGTCATCATAGCCTTTGTATTATGTTTGGTGACAGACCATCAGGCACCAACTGCTGGAAAACTGTTCAGCAAAGCCATCATACTCCACAGGCCCCTTTCTACCACTACTCAGTTGTGAGGGTGAAATCATAGAGGGAGAAGATGTTTGCCAATGATGCATAACCAACATTGGAAGGAAGGTGCTAGCAGAGTGGGAAAATTATGCCTGATATGCTTTTTCTATCAGCACATAACCCAGACTAGTGTAGCAATACAGTGAAAAACATCCAAACAATTTACAACTTGATCCTAGGTTCAGATAAAGCCTCCCCCCCCCCCCCCCATGTTACCAGCTTTTTTGGATTATCCCGATGGTCCATTAGTCTTTGACAGCAGATTGTATTGTTTCCTCAGCAAAAGTATCCAAAGACATGAAGCAATATCAGACTACTCTGGCTTCAGAGTAGTCGATGGATCATTTAGTAGCCTCATGAGCACAATAAGATTTACAATAAATTCCTTAGTGATAATCTGTTCTTGAGTCAGAAACTTCAATTTTTCAGATTTTACTTACAGATGAGATTGTTTATAAAGCTCAGTGGCTTGGCCAAAATATACCAAGATGACTCTCCTCCTGCTGTCAGATGATCCTATCTACATTATTAGATATGCTCCTCAATATATATATTAGCACTGATATTTTCAGCATATCGTAGATAAACGTATGTATGTTCCAGTTCATGCAATATCACCAGAAAGCCAATACACATAGGAACTTTATTAAAAATTAATGACCAGTATTCTATAACAGGTATTTAACTAAGTACACTTAACTAAGGCCCGAGACAGATGGGCCGAAAGAGGCGTGGCAGCATCGATACTAGGGTTAGGGACCGCGCACCAACCACACAGTCCCTAAACCTAGCATGGCATTGTGATGTCCTGATGGCAGCGTCCCATCCATATGGGCACCTCCATCTTGACGAAATGACGTGCAGCATATACATGTTGCTGCATGTCGCTTATGTCACGAGTGCACCATTGACACTCGTGACATCCACCCAGCACAGTAAAAAGAACAACCCAGTTTTTCCAGGTTCTTTTTACTCCGGAGGGAAATAGGCCGCCCTTTTTGGGCGGTCTGCCCCGGGGCCTAAGTATCATCTACTGGCCTGACCCTCACCCAAACCCGATGGAAACAGCATTCACCTGTGCTCCAATTATCAGCAGAAGGGGCCTCTTTCTCTCCATGCACCTGACACTCTGGAAAATAGGCTGGGGAGATGTATAATCATGGTAGTACAGTGACATTACAATAGTAACTAAACTGTGATTGTGGATAAAGAATAGTTACAGATGAGTAAATTTTGGTGACTGTTCCATATTCACGGTCATAATTGTGACATTATTCTCATGATCATAACTTCCCCTCCCAATTTATTTTATGGGCATAAGCTGTATGGGGAGAAGCAGGTCCATTCTATCAGTGATCAGAGAAAAAGTGAATAATATTTCTATCAGCTTTTGTGGGCATGATTGAGCCAGCAGACATTATTTAATTAAGTATCTGATACAGAATACTGGCCTATATTTTTGATGTAAAAATTGTTGTTGCTCAGTTGAGCTCAGATGTTCATATCTTTATAAACCAATCTGATAAGAAACACCGAACTGGTTTTCCATTTCTCTCTTCTATTGGACGAACACGTCTTTAAAGAAAAATTGGGGAAATGATAAATTTTGGCACAAGATGGTTTATATCTTTATAAATTGATCTATTTATGTGTTTATTTTGATCAGGTTGTATAGCTGGAAAAAATATCATACAGGTCATGCAAAGTTTACAGCCCTTTCAAAATATTTTCCTCTACATAGAAATACAGAAAATATTTCCTGTGTTACAGCAGGGTGCCAAAGTAACTGGAAAGAAAACATCAGCAACTTAAATAACAGTGACATATTTATTTGAGACCAGCCACATTGCATTGTGTTCCAGATGGTCAACCAATAAAAAGATTTTTTAAAATAAAATCAGATTAAGTGTCAGGATTACAAGGCAGTTAATCAGCCAATTAGATCGCAGTGTACAGAAAATAGATTTACAGAATGTATGAAGCGCATATATAAAAACGACAGTAAAAAAAATACTAGCAGAGACATTATCAATCAGTCTCTATCCAATTGAAAGTATGATGTAAGAGTTGCCATTAAAGTCAAGATTAGAAATAGTGGTCAATTAAACTCTCCTGTTATGAAATAAGACACAATTTACTTTTTTTGACTACAGCTTCCAGAATCCCTCAGATATCCCAAAAATTATTTTTTTCTAAGCTGTGTATAAGAATAGTATGAAACTTCATATTGTATGTGTCAATGTTAAAAGAAAGCACAACACAACACACACATACACACACACAGATAGATGCATTAATCACTGTGTGCTGGAGAAAATACCAGACAGAATTATAAAAGACAGCATAAGTTTTCCACACACATACACTGAACCTGTTATGTCCTCTTTCCCCAAATTTCTTCTGTCTTGCTTGCCCTGTACAAAGCCTGGTATGGATTACCCAGAGAAGAGCCATAACTTAGTGGTAGACTAGCCCATACTTTGCAAACAGAGAAGTTCCAAGTTTAATACTCAGCATTTCCAAGTAGGACTAGGAGAATTACCTCTTCACACTCAGTTGTGGCTATGGACCAATGGTCTGACTCTGTACAAAGCAGCTTTCTGTGTCCATATCAGAATATGAGAAAGTGGCTTTCTTCAAATATTGCTCCAGAATCCCCCAGCCAATGTTCATCCTGCCTGGGGGATTCTGGGAGCACTTTTTCAAGGTCTGCTTCACCTATGCTCATCGTGTTATGGAATATTAATTACCAACAGGAAATTGATACTTCATAGATAGAAATATAAAATCCATCTCAGCAAGATTTATCAACTATCGCTGGTGAAGCCAGTTCATATTACCTGCAGGTCAACCAGAGTTTTCAGAAATAAATGTTTGAGCTGCTTCATTGTACCCCTTTTTGCATTAAAGCTTTGGTGACAAGGAGGCCAATGTTCATGCTGACTGGCCTATTTCTTTGAATAAAACAAATATATGACTGGAGATTCTTCTACCAAAAGCTTTTCCCCATATGGTACTTTCCCGGTAGCTTGGACCATGACTCCCATCAGCTGCAGCTAATATGGTCAATAGGAAAAGCTCATGGAAATTTAACTTCAAAATTTTGGAGAGTCCCAGGTTGGGGAAGGTTGTGTTATACTGAGTGGGTTTTGCTGGTGTTGAATGTGAAGGATTTGTCCCTTAGGTCTTCTGCTCACAAATACAAGGGTATCACCAGGGAGTGCAGGAGGTGTGGGCCACACCAAGTGACATCCTAAGGGAGTGACACCATTGCTCCCCATACTGCTTTTTGACATAAACAAGCTGTGGCACTTGCCTGTATCTCTTTAAAACACTGAAGAGATGATGTGAGTGGGACAAGGCTCAGTGGGAGGAGAAAGATCAGCCCTGGGTTTATTAAAAATTAAAAATTTGAAATTTTAATTTTTTAATTTTTAAAAAACTATTCTTTTACATTTTCTTTAAAAGCATCATATCTTACCTAATTTGTACATGTAAATCTAGGCTGTGTGCATGATATTGTAATTTAAAGGTATAATATTAATTTTGCTATCGGTTTATGTCATAACTATTACCATTACATTCTGTGATACACATTACTAAGTGTTCTGTATGGTGTGGTATGCGAGGAGCTCAATGGAGGAGATACCACCATGAGTTACTGCACTGAGACAATTTCTTTGTAGCAGTGCTCCCAACTATGGAACTCTCTGCCAAGGGAGGCCAAGGGAGGCCAGGCCAGTTCCATCCCTTCGGCATTTGTGCATGTAGTAAAAATATTGCTGTTCCACATGGCCTTTGGATTTTGAAATCAGGGACATCTGCTCTGGCTGTATATAAAACTGTTTTTCTCTGATTTTATAACTTTTTTTTAAAAGAGGAGTTTTGAAGTGTTTTTAATTTGTTTATTGGTTTTCAGTTCTTTATTTAATATTTGAAGTTTTTATCCATTGTGCATTGTCATGGTGGCCCTGGTGGGTTGATAGGCAATAAAAAAACTGTCTGAAACAAAACAAAACAAAACATTACTTTATAATAACAGGGTCTGTGGTATCTTAATGACAAGCTCATTCACTGTATTAGGAGCTTTTCTGCAGTATTCATTATGACATTATTTTTAAGAGCATAAGCATAACCTTAACGCTTATACATAACCTTTTAAGGACAAACTCTAGTCCATGAAAGTTCATGCCATAATAAATGTGGTAGAATGCCAGGGGACTCTTTACTGTTTCCTCAATAAGAGTAACTAGCACTGCTAACAGAAATATTCAGGCACCAATGGGTCAAAGTCAATGGCTAGAATCATATTGGTGTACAATACCAGTGTAACTGCATCATTGCAGGCACTGATGGTGTGTGTGTGAGAGAGTAGCCACAGTACAGTGCCACGAAGCAAGTGAAACTTTGGAGAAGTGCTCTTCTCAGTGCTGGAATATTTTGTCTGCCTTCGCTCGCCACAGCTAAGCAACCCTGGAAAACAGGCAACCTCCCCAACAGGACTCTGACCAGATATTTTTTCCAATATGTTTTCCCTGGACTAGGGGTAGGCAGTGTTGGCAGACTGGAATTTCACATCATTCCTCACCTTTGAGAGTGCTAGCTAGCATTCCTGGTTAGGGTTCCTGGGAGTGGTAGTCCAACATTATCTGAAGGATGACAGTTTACCCATCCTTAGCCAAGGTAAATAGACTGAATGATGGGCAAAATGTTTTATTCATGAATGCACTGTAAGGGATTTTGGAAGCAGCTGCTATTTACATTGCCTGTTGCAGCTAGACACACATGGCTATAATTGGATTATCTAGAGTAGGAGCTCAATCTTTCCAAGCTCAGACTTTGTTTATTGCTTTGCTTACTGTTTACAAGCTGCTGCAACTTGAAAGTGTGCATTTTCCCAGCCCTCCTTCACCATCCTTTCAATGCCAATGGTGCTAAAAGACTTCCTGGTGGACAGAGGACAAAGAGGAAAAGGGGATGTAAATGAGTGCAAAAAGAGTGCAAAAAGGAACTTCAGTTTCAGAGGTTTGGTAAGTAATATGTATGCCTGTATAAAAAGATCTCACTTGCATTCTAGATCTTCTTGGGTCCAGATCTTTTGGGGAGCTATCCTTGGAAGGCTGTACCAGTGGAAAGCTTTCTCACCTTTGGTCTGACTATGACAATGTTGCTGGTTCAAATCTTGTACCTGCAATGATCTTATTAGAGTGCCTTAGGTCAGAGTAAGGAATGTGCTATTGTTTGGCTGCACCTCCCCTAGGACTAGGACAGCATTGGCAACAATGAGGGATCATGGTAACTGCAGTACAATAACATCTAGATATGCCACATGTTCCTCATCACTGCCTTAGGCAAACCACACTTTGGGCCCGAACGGACAGGCCACAATAAAGCTGCTTCGGCTCACTTTGGAGTTATGCTGTTTAAATGATGCATGTGTCCTAAGAGGCCAGAGGCCATGCCAAAGCCATGCTCCAGTCCTAAGGACTGAAGCACAGCTTTGGTGCAGCTTTGGGCCTCTTAAGATGCGTGTGTCATTTAAATAGCATATCTCCAAAGTGATCCGAAGCAGCTTTATTTTGGCCTGTCTGTTTGGGCTCACAGTCTCACCATTAAAATGACAACAGAAATAACAAAGATTATGCTGGCCTGCTTTATAAAAATGTTGTCAGAATTACAAATGTATATGAAATAATTTGAACACTCAAATGCTATATGTTCAGTGCTATTATTGTCCCAATCAACAGTACATTGTGCTCTAACCCAGAGCCAAGGCCTCTAGGATTGATATGAAAATGATGAAGCCTTTGAAAAGGAGAGGTATTACAGAATATATGCAAGGTGTTTTTTTAAAAAAAATCCTTATTTGAGGTATATATTCCCCCTCCCTTCCTCTATCTGATGTGGAAGAAAGACACAGAATATGCCAAGAATGGCAAAATAGCAGCAGGGAGTCTCAGCAAATGGCAGAAAGATTATTCTGTTCTGCAAGTGCAGATCCCTTATTGAATGAAAGGAATTGATTGAGATTTAAAGTGGGGGAGGGCAGTCAGAAGCATTGTGGAACAAAATGCTGCATCCTGCAAGGCAAAGGACAAAGTACCAGGAGAGCAATGCTGCATCTGATCTTGGATGGAATGACTGTGCAATCTGCCGAAGGTCAGAGGAGAGCATGATGGAGCAATGGAGAGACAAAATTGAAGGGCAGCAGGCAGGTTTCAAAGCTTCTGAGTGCAATAGCCACTGACTCATTACAATCCAATCCAATCCAATACAGTATAGTTAAATGGAGCATTCATAGTGAAAATACTGCAGCAATGCTCAAGTGATTTCAGAACTTTTCATCACATACAAAATATGTTCCTGGTTTAATTGGGAAGCAGATATTGTTCTTCTTCTTAATTTTTTTTTTTTTAAATACAAACATGGCAGATGGGAAGCACCATCTTAGAAGAGGCACACACACACAATTTCTCCTCCATATAGTTTCTAAAAAAAATTATTCCTTGGTTGAAGTAAGCAATGTAAAAACAAAGAAAATGGGCATTTTTGCCCTAATGAGAATTAGTTTACTAATTGGCTAAAGCTCATATAATTAATCTACTAGGATTTCTTTCACAGGAGACAGTCCTAAGTGATGTGTGTGTGTGTGTGCCAGTGTGTCAGACAATAGATAAATATATTTCAGGCAGCAGGCACTAAGATGTCTGACTCCCCCCACCCCATACTCTTAATCACTTTCTTTTAACTAAGACTCCTATTTAATATAATAAGTTACATTAATATGTGCTGGCACATCACTTAAACCTCACTTGTGCTGCCTTTTTGAAATATTCAGGAAAGTCAGAGAACTTAAATTTAATATGCAGAGTAAAGCAAGAGAATCAAATTAGCCTCAAAAACATAAATGTATGCCTTTACTTCTTAGCCCTCTGATTAGTATATGCTCAAGTAGATTAAACAACTACAACTCTATCCACTTTATTATATATTTATAGTGATGCTATTATTTATTGATATTTATTTATTCTCATATTTATATACTGCCTTTCCTCCCATGAGTTTAAAGTGGTACACATGGCTCCTTTTCTCCCTGACTTTTTTCCTCTAACAATAACCTTGTGAGGTAGGTCAGGTTGAGACAGATTGACTGACCCAAGTTCACCACTGACTGTCATGGCTCAATGGAGATGAGGACCTGGACATCCAAAGTCCCAGTTCATTCTAGTAACTATGCCACATTGGATCTCTGTAATACTAATATGCAATTGTATTAATATTCTATAAAATATATTAAATAAGCAACACAGTCATTTATATATGCATTCAAAAATTTCACTGAGTTCGATGGGGGGGATGTCAGTTCTGTGGAAATCAGTATAAAATTGTAGCCTAAACTGATTAAAACATGCAGTCCTGCTTATATGATACATATATCAGCCAAATAGAAAAATGTAAGTACAAAGAATGTAAGAACACAAGGACAGTCATGTTGGATTAGACCAAGGATCCAATATTCTAGCAAAGGAACATCCTTTCTGAGGGTTATGTTTCTGGCATGGTCTGTCCTCTCACTCAGAGAAATATGCAAAAAGATGTTGGGGACATGCAAAACTAGAAACCTCTCTATGAAATGCTTTCAAATTAATGCAAGCTCACCTATACTGCATGCTTAAAACATTTTCACTTCTATGATTTGCAGGTCAGGACTACACCAGGCCCTGAGATATCAGGCCAAAATGTGAGATCTCAGGATAACTTTTTGTGATGTTGTAGAGGTGCCATTAAGAATGGATCAACTACCTAGCTACTGTGAGCAAAAGGTAAGACAACTGTGATCCTCCTCCAGTAAACCTGTCGTGATGCACAAAGCTTGTAAGCAGTTTTATATCAACATGTTTACACTTGCCTCCATTCCCAAGAAAGCTCATTTTCACAGCAGCCAGGAATTTGGAGTTCTGAATGATGAGGATGAAGGCAAAGATCTCTTTCACACAACATAATTATAGCATCTTGATCCTACTTTAACTGGCATAGCTCCATCCTATGAAATCCTGGTGTTTATACTTTGGTGAAACACTAGATCTCTCTGGGTGAGAAGTTTAAATAACTCACACCAGGGACGTAGCCAAGGGGGGGGGGGGTCTTGGGGTCCAGACCCCCCCTTCCATTAGAAAAATGAATGGTGTGTGCTGCTGTGCCGCCGCACCCAAGCCCCATTATAATGGTTGGACCCCCCCTTCCTAAAATGCTAGCTACGTCCCTGCTCACACTACTACAAAGCCCAAGTTTCCATAGGATGCAGCTATGGGAGTTAAAGAAAAATAACAATATTATCCTGGTGTAATGCGAAAGAGACCAGGCCTTAGGAATTACCACATACTGTCTTTCCCTTGTGATCAATGTTTGTTGTTTCACCATATCACTTGTTTATTTGCCTTTCCCCCCAAAAGGAAATGGATATAGAAAGGCCATCAGTTCTAAATGCAGGCCATAAGTTTACATTTTCAGGTGTATTTTTATTAGGAAAAATAAGCTCACTGTAGTTATCATTCACTGTTTTTCTGCTGCCCCACCTCGGAGAATGTGTTTCCATCTGTTTCCCTCAGATTTCCTATATCAGTATGTTTTCATTCTTTTCCCATTGTGCATGTATGCTGCAGAAGAACCTATGATCAAACTTCGCTGCAAGTGGTCAAGTACTAGCTGCTAATGCAAGAGCTACAGTCAACTGTAGGTCTGGTGTGATGGACAAACATTCTCACACCACGCCATGCTTTATGTTAGCCATAGGATGTTGCTTGTATCACAAAATGTCTCACAGATAGCAAACCACTCAAACAAAGGCCACAAAATATTTGTTATATCTAGATCAAGGTTGAGAAGAGTATTGTGCAAACTGAAAGTTGTGCAAACATGGATTGAGCATGAGAAAACACCTTTATGGGGCTATACCAAGCATCTTCCTTGGAAGCCCTATTTTTCATTTAGTTTCTTTGTTTTTTATTGTTGTTTTCATTATGATATATTTATTTTTGAAATGGCTTCATGGTAGTGCTTGTTTTTCTTTTGGAACTGTTTTACTTTGACTTGGCAGTTTTTACAGAGACATGGTGTAAAAATGCTTGAATGAATAAATTAATGAATATAGAAAAAATGTCTATGTTTTTTTAAACAATAAAACCAGTTTGAAACCTAGCACATAGAATCGACCTGGTTGCAAAGTGTAACCTTGCAGAATGTCAGAAATGTCTGGTGTAAAATGGCTGCCCAAACATCTCTCATTAGACACATTGATTTGATGTCAGCTACAGAAGGATATTCCAGAAGCCAGAAATCTAGTGTGAATTCATTGTGCCTTTCTAAAGGTATCACATTTTAAAGGCCCCATTTTAAATTACAACCAGCATCTTAAGAAAGAGTGGTTTGCCAAGCCTGAGCCATTCTGTGTGCCAAGAGGAGAAGTTGAAATGCTGTCAAATACAGCACGTGTTTGATTTGTACATAGACTCTTCCAGATTAGAGCTCAGAGGTGAGGAAAGTGTAGGTGGCCCCCAAGACCACATTTTAAACCCTGGGGCACTCCTAGCCCACCAATTTCAAATGATTTCATTTTTACTAAAAATGCTCCCTATATCCCCTATTTTTGCCTTCCTATTGATATTAGACCCAGGAGAAGACTGAAACAGGATACCAAACTCCCAAAACAAAAATGTCCCTCTTCCAGGGCAGAGATTTATGTATTTTTTATTTTTAAACTTTTAAGAAAAAGTTTTAACAAGTTTTAACACAGGGTGTCTTCTGTGTTCTGTTCACTGCTTTTAGCATATTATCACTTCAGATTGCAGATTCTTTATATTCTGTGATATCTGCAGTGGATTATAATTCATGGCTTCTTTAGCCCAGGTTGTAGTCCAAAAAAGTAACTTCTCCAAGCTCTGGTTTAAGGCCACTCTGTGTCAACTTTACTGTTGCTCCCAGAGTAAGGTGAGCATACCAACAACCCACTACTTTGTTTACCTAACAATTTTTGAGCGATTGAACAATTTGGGAGATGATGGGCAAAGTCACGTGTTCTCAGCTTCAGGGGAAGGCAATGGCAAACCTCCTCTGAACAACTCTTGCCAAGAAAACCTTATCCTTAGGTTTGCCTTAGAGTAGCCATAAGCTGGAAATGACTTAAAGGCACACAACAGCTACAGCAACACAATGGGCTTTTGCTATCTGCTGGGGTCTGGTTCCACGACTTTCATGTATACCAATATCAGTGTATGCTCGAGTCTCATTACATACAATGGCATAGTGAAATAGTGTCCCTTATATAATATGACAAAATCATGGTTTGTTTGGGGGATTTAAAAAATATTTTTAAGGTGTACATAGTTGAATTCATGAATACAGAGGTCTGACTGTAGAAGCAGACATAAAATGGTAATCATGATAAAATGGCATAAGCCAGGGTAGGGAAATGTGGTCCTCCAGACATTGGTGAACTACAACTCCCATCTTGTTTCTCTATTGTCCAGGCCTGATGGGAACTGGAGCTCAACTATTAATGGAGATTTCCCAGCCCTGGCATAAGGCTTATTTACAAGCTTAATGTAAAGTGTATTACTACACTTATAACTTATTACTTCCAACTGTCATTTCCTGGCCTTAGAGGAAGTGAAAGGACAATGCCATTGGGCCTGAAGAGGAAGAGCCCTCCCCTCCCTCCTTCCAACTGTCATCTTCTGGCCTAGGAGTGAGTGAGGATACAACAGCGGGAATAGACATTTCCCTGCCCTCAAGCTTACAATCTAAAAAGACATGACACAAAAGGAGAAGGGAATGGTGGGGGGGAGAGGATCAGGTCCAGCATTCTTCTCTCCTTCTGAGGCCTGGACCAGGCAGATGGACTGGAAGAAGGGCTCTGTTTCTTAATATAGGCCGGGCCCGATGGCGTTAGGCCTGTCTTTTCACTCCCTCCAGGCCAGAAGATGACAGTTGGCAAGGAGGGAGGGCTCTTCTTCTTCAGGCCCTCCATGCCATTTAAACAGCATACCTCCAAAGTGACACGAAGCAGCTTTATTTTGGCCTGTCTGTTCAGGCCCTAAGTCTTTTAAATAAGTTTATATTGTTTAATGTGATTATTGTTCTTTTTTCAGACACCTTGGGTTTCACTTCGGGAGATGTACAGATGGAAATGAAATAAAATTCCATGGCCAAATTTGAGGCCAGTGGGCAAAACCTTGTGATGTCATAGGGGTGAGGGAGCAGGCTGAGACTTATATGATTCAGTGCTCCTATAAGCAAACATTCCCTGAACATAGAAAATCAGCACGTCAAGGCTTCTATCTGTGCTGCTCCTGTTCTGTATACTCCCATGCTCTCCATTGTTGTGTGCCTTCAAGTCATTTCTGATTCTTTCTTGATTGTTTTGCTTAAGTAACTGTATGAAGTCACAGTTTTGCTAACTCTCGCTTTTCTTATGAGAATGTGCATCACGACTAGCCTCCAAGAGGTGTGCTTCAGCTCCATTGCTTTACAGTTGGATGTATCAATCATATCAGGCATGAACCCAGTGTGGATGTCTGGCTACTGTCTCAAATGTAGATCAGTGAGTTCTGGGTTCCAGTCCCTGCTTACATAATTATATTTTCTCAGTGAATCCAGCAGAATCATCATTGCTCAACCCTATCTAGTATGCCACAGAGTAATTCTGAGGATAAAATGGATAATCATATATCCACGCTGCCCTGAACTCCTACAGGGACAGGCTGAACATTAAGTAGAAAATAGTAATTTTAAAGTCAGACCAGCCAAGACATAATGGATATACAATACAGCTGGCTTTAACTGCTGCACATATCACTGTTTCTGTAGCCCATAAAAATTAATGCTTTTGTAAATCAGTTAGTCTTTAAATGACCACAGAATGTGGTGGTCATGCATGAAAGTTAAACAGTATAGGACTGAAATCCATAAAGTATTTTCTGAAATTCTTCAAGTTAAAATACTAAAGAAACCTAAAATATTTATGTTGGGAATATTAGATAATGATATAGAAAAAATGTATGGAAAATTCTGTTTTACATTATTAGTGCTGCTAGAATAGTCTATGCAAACAAATGGAAAGAGGAAGATACACCGGACATTATGGACTGGATATGGAAAATATATGATCTTATGGAAAATGACAAATTGACTCAACTGATTAGATATGATCCTATAGATCGTATCACATTTCAGTGGACAGGTTTTTATCCTTCTGCTATTTAAAACTAAATTAGTTTGGTGTGTATATTATTTTACTTATCTTTTTGCATTATTTTATCTCTTTCTATGTATTGTTTTTGATGCTGGTCTTCGATCATAATAAAGTTCAAGTTCAAGATCCTATAGATAAATTTTATAAGGACTGGCTTCTGATGACAGAGTATTAAGATTATATTGGGATCAAAAACTTCCCCAAGAACAAATCAAGAACAACAACAAAAATCTTCTAATATAAATAAAGGACTAGCTAAAGAGTGTAATTAAATTTCAGTTACATAAGAAAGATATGATGTGTTATATGATTGTGTTATTTAGTTGCTAGTAAAAGCATAATGAATATTTGACAATAACCAAAATTAGAGGATAGGAGGTCATTTTGTGTTGTCTGTGGATCTGTGTATTCTTTCTATTATCATGTTACTGTAAGAGATATCTAGTCTGTTATCATTTGTGTGAACTTTTTAAGATTAATAAAATTATAGTAAAAAATAAGAAGGATTTCCCCCTGTTTTTGGTACAATAGGCTAACTTGCCTACCCTTTTGGAAACACCTGTTTAGAGCAATAGCCTCTGTCTACACATTCAACCAGTCTCTGTCCACAGATCTGCAAGTTCTCATGTCTCGTCTTCCTATTGAACAAGGTTGCAACATGGAGACTTTTGTGAACGTGGCGTGAAAGTGGCTAGCTTTACACGCTTTCCTATTCATTAAGTACAGATGAGGGAGATGAAGAAAGAAAAGAAGAGAATCCCTCCTGCCACCAATGTTAGATGTTACGAACACCTTTGCAAATTGCCAAGTTGCCACTGATCAGAGATAGTGGGGTGTCCCTCCAGAGTAACCCCAGACTTAGGTCTTAGGGAACGGTGGCTTGTTGCCCTCATGTTAGTGGGGCCGTGACTCTACTCTGAGCATTACTCTGAACTTTAAAGGAACTATCCAGGATACTGAAGTGATTTTGAAACTAAGATTCAGCACCATGGAGAGTACCTTTAAAGCCTAGACTAGATTGCAACCCCAACTAATTTTGCCACTTTACTGACATGAAGTCCACCAGCCAGCCACTGTCTCAGAGGACTGGGCAAGGTCTGCCCATAGACCTTTGTGGATGGGAAAGCTCCACTGTCTGCATTGGACCCATGTGCCAAATGTTCTGATACCCTGATACAATACCTGTACAATTACGTCCCCTTCTCATATGGAATTTCTTTTATTTTCTGCAATTTCTGCAATTGGTGGTAGATCTACACTGTAGAAATAATGCACTTTGACTCCACTTTAAGTGCAGTAGCTCCACCCTAGGGAGCCTTGAGATTTTAATTAGGTCTTTAGCCTTCTCTGCCAAAGAATTCTTGTGTTTCACAAAACTCCAAATTCCAAGATTCTGTAGAATGGAACAATGGCAGTTGTGGTGTTATCAAACTGCATTGATTCTACAGTGTAGATGCACCTAGTATCTTCAACACGGTTACCTTGATCATAGGGAGTGAATTGCCATTTCACCCTTATGAATGACAAATGGACACTTTTGCTTTGAGAACCTTCCCTAAAATGGGCCTTTTTTTTAAACCAGGTTCTTCATTTCCCTTTTTATCATTTTGCTGGAGGGATCATCCAAGTCCAAAGGGCTCTTCTTAGTCTACCAGTAAACACTTTCTGGTTCTCTTAGGGGTTTGTTCTTCCTATTTATAGAGAGTGGGAAGAGCTTGGAGAACACTGCTAGACTTGATACAATTCCTTGTTTGCTTTCTTCCTTATTTGTAACCCTGTAGAGACTGTAATTAAAGTTTATGTGTTCTTTATTTAAAATAACTATCCACTTTTGCCTGCAGCTACAGTTATACTTCTCACTGTAGATGCCATGATAAAAAAAATGTTCTTATAGTCCCTATGTTTCGTTGCCATCCTTTAAAGAAAATGCTAGTGCACTTAGCTTGAGACTAGGAGTATAGAACTTTGGAATGTCAAGGGTTTAATTTTTGGACTGTCAGACACTGTAAAGGCCACATTAGACCATCAGTAGAAAAAGTGTTCCCTAAAACCTTTTAAAAATCCAAACCAGGAGTGGTTTCCTATCCACTACCAGTTTTGTTTATCAGAAGGGGGATAAACTACATCTCTCACCAAAGCTGAGACTCCAAGAACCCTCCAAAAGTGGGAAAACGTGTTTATTTTACTTTCTTTTTTAGCCCTGATGGGGAATTGTGGGCTGGACAATGATATAGTCTGTGAGAAAGCCCTTGTGAAATTGCACTTTGCCCAGCCCTGTGTTAAACTGAATATAAATTTAGAATGGGAGGGGATGGCTGCAGGCTTTGCAGAAAAACAAAACAAAACAACCTTATAAGTTCTTTATGGATATCTGCATGATCTTCCCTGCAGCATGGAGCCAATGACACTACAGTGGTCATTGTGGGAGATCCAAGCTCAAATCTCTTCTCAACCCTGAAATGTACTGGATGCCTTTAGACTAGCCACTCTCTATCAGGATGTCTTGCAGAATTCTTCTGAGGATAAAAGCAGAGATAAAGAGTCATTTACTTGAGCTCATTAGATGAAAAGCAACTTACTGTAGGTCCGTGGTCCCCAAACTGTGCTCTTTAAGAGATTTTGGACTCCAGCTCCCAGAAACCTCAGCCATGTTGGACAATAGTATGGGATTCTAGGAGATGGAGTCCAAAATCCCTTAAAGAGCACAGCTTGGGGATCACTGCTGAAGGTAACAGATGAATTGATAAGGAATACTTTGGGGTGATTTAGAGTGGGCTTATTTCTTCTCTCTCTCTCTCTCTCTCTCTTTCCTATCATGACTTTCTCCCAGGATTGGAACTCAAAGCAGCTCACAATAAAATTGAAATTAGTACACACAGGTTTCATTCACGGTGCAGAAACAATCCCGTTTGACACCACTTTAGCTACCATGCTTCAGTGCTATGGAATCCTGGGGACTATAGTTTTGTGGGATATTTAGCCTTCCCTGTCACAGAGCTCTGGTGCTACAAAAAACTACAGTTCCCAGAATTCCATAATACTGAGCCATGACAGTTAAAGTGGTGTCAACCTGGATTGTTTCTACAGTGCGGAAATTCTGCAGCCACAGAAAGAGATAAAAAATAGGAACAGATAAAAACCTAAATAAATAAATAAATACACTGCTACCACAGAATTAAACAATTATATTATGGAACGATTGAGTTGGAAAGGATTGTATTACTAATCATATAAACTGACTCCTGCAGAAAACCAGCATCAACGTATCCATTACATGAGGCAGGTGAAGAGCTCTTTGCTGTTGTTAAGGCATGCCTACAAGAAAATATTACCATTCTCATAGAAAGGCCTTGAATAAAAAGAAAAGATTCAGCAGGCACTTACTGAACAGTTCAAACAGACAACTCAGGCTAACAATACAGAGTTTTTTTGCTTTATACAAACAAATACAGTGGGGCTTTACAATAAGGTGGAGATAGCTTGGTAAAGGCTTGGGTAGCTGTCTGCTTTAGAGAAGATGGTCCTCTTGTTTGATGGGCTATTTTGTTTAAGTCCACACCTGAGTTTAGATGTAACTAGTTACAAATGCAAAGTAACAAGTTACCAACAAAATAACCAGTTACTTATCACTGTGTTGTGGCTATAACCTAAGACTAGAACTGTGATGATTTAGTTAATTTTGTACTTATGGGGGCATGATCTCACTACATGTTGGGGAGGTTATCACATGGTTCAAATGCTGTCTCACGCTGCTGTGCTTCAGATCGCTATGTTGTACTTTGTTGTGGGTGTTGAAAATACAACATATGGGAAAAGAATGTGCTTTCACCTGCAGCCAACCATTTACAATATCTAAATGTTAGTTGAGAAGCTGGAAGGCAAATATCTACCTTTAAAACTGTAACTATAATGGTGACTAAAAACTCCTGGGTCTTTGGGACTATAGCTAATTTATTTTAAAGTAACCTTTAAGTTATAAAAGAACCCTAAGAAAGAAAAGCAAGCAATACTGAGTAGGCACACAAGAGGTCACCTTGCTGCAGGTTTCCCCACTATTGTGGTATGTCACATTTATTTTTAAATGATAGTAACAATTTGTAAATTAGCATCTACTCCTATATATCGGTGGAAGTAAATTTTGTGCATATAACATGTCCTCTTTTGTCCTCGTTTATGGTAACACATAATTGGCCTCTGCAAAGGCAATGACAGAAACATCATTTTATATGCCATAAAGTGAAAGATGTTAAGCTACAAGGGACCTTCAAGATTAAACCAGTAGAAAGCTAATAAAAAGGGGCATCGAAAAACAACAACAAAATAAAGGCTAGATGTCAGCAGTATTCAGGACTGACATAAACAAAGAGAGAAAAAGGGGCCACCATCCATATATAACACTTTTCCTTGTTTGCCAATCAAATGTGCATATTCATTATGTTTGACAAGTACAAATGCATACCTGCCTTTTAGATGTGATGAATGTATTCCTTGCTACATTAATCCTCTTAGTAGTTAACCAGCAGTTAAGGACTTTGATGTGTATGCTATCAGCTTCAGTGGGCTCTGCAATGTGACGGCAGAATACCTAGCTGCCTGATTTGTATTTGATTTTATTGTGTTGGGAATGAGTGTGGGGAAGATAGTTTCAAACAATAAATTCAGAAATCGATTAAAGATGGATTGCGTCACTCTGCTCAATTCATCCGGCGTTTAAACTGTTTGCAATTTGAAATTTCACTACCAGTGAAATTCCTGATACTTATAGAATGAAAGTGCCACTGCTGTGTAGAGAAATGGGTCATATGGGGGGCACCTACATGATATTGAATGGGTTGTGTATGATGACCATATTATCAGGTTGGAGCTGGCCTGACTGGAAGCAGTTTCCTACCAGCTGGATCTAGTGGTGTCCCATGTTAAGGGGAGGCAGTGAATCCACTCTATCATTTAGTCCCAACTTGAATGGGGCTGTCCAAGAGGTTAAACCTGTTTTGGCATTTTGAGTAGCTCCTTTGGACTAAAACCAGAGGGGAGCCACCACCCCACTTGACATGGGAGCCATCAGCTGCTACTAGCTGAAGCTGTGCATGAAATGGGTGCCATATGTCAGTACTCAGCTCATAGGTACATAGATGCCTTCTCAAAATCCAGAAAGAACATACCCACTGTCATCAGCCTGGAGATGGAGAGCAATAGAAATGATGCACCAAGTCTTGTGGAGTGGAGGGGAGGAAAACGCCAACCTGTCTCCAGGCTGGTCTTTGGTAACTGACCTCCCTTGCTGCAGTAGGAGATATTCACTGGGTAGGTGCTTTATTTGTCTTATAGAAGTATTTTCTTTTTACATTCTGTTTTAGACTTTTTATTGTTTTCTTTTCTGTTATGTTTTAGGTGCATTGGTACCATTTTGTTGGAAGCTTTCTTGTTTCCCATCAATGGAGGAAAGGTGAAATATGACTAAGTGAACAAAATAAATAAATAAACAAAACTAAATTAACAGTTGCAAGGAGTCTCACATTGCTTGTCTAGACGTAATACTCAGTCTCAACTACCCTCCAGTGTGGAAGAAAAACACCTTCTCACCCAGTTATTCCACCAGGGAGCCTAGGTCTGATGGGTTGCATGGCTCTGGAGATGAGTTGCATGGCTCTTGGTAACCTGTAAAGAAGCTACAATTTTCATTGAAAAGAGCCTTTTTTATAAATGCATTTTGGAATGGGATGGGAAGCAAAGACCATTTTAAGTGAAGAGAAGGAGGTTTATTATTCATATTAGGGTAAGGGGGGGGGGAAGAGATGAGGTCTCATATCACTGACTACATGACTAAGACTGGAATGTGTTTTGAAATGTACCTGTCCATTGGTTTTAAATAGTTGTAGTTTCTGAACTGGTTTTAAATGTTGCTATGCTTAACATGTTTTTAACTTGTTTAAATTATTTATGGTTTTATTCTGGAAATGTTTTAACTTATGTTGTACACTGCCTTGAGATCTCATTATAAGGGGTGAAATAGAAATATTTATTTATTTATTTATTTATTTATTTAAAAAGCATTCAGTCACAAAGTGGGTGACTGCATAATAAGTAGATCCCTCTCTTATTTTGTTTGGTGATGACTAAACCGCATCCATCCCTTGTTGCTGTGCCATTAGGTGGTAATAGTATGAAGCTTTGAACTATTTGGCATTTCATTTTGACCTGACCTAGATTCCTGTAATGAACAAAACAGGATTTTTTTCTCTGGATATTTCAAGATAGAGCCTCTACAGTTCATTGTTACTTTTCATCCATTAACATAATTTACTGTTCTGGAAGAAGTTGCTTTCTGACGGATCTGAATGAGCTAATAAATATATTTGATGACTATATGCAAACAAAGGTGACTGCAAATTAATGCACTGCATTCCAGAAGTTAATTAACACAGTTGGGTAACATTATGACAACAAAACAAGAAATATGTCAATATAGCTTATATGTATTTATGTATTTATTTATATTTAATTAATTTATGTCTTGCCTTTTCTCCAATAATGGGACTCAACATGGCTTCCAGATTAGAACTGTACAGATTAAAGCCATACAAAAACATTAGTAAATATGTTTGTGTGTGTGTGTTATACACACAATATTTGTGTGTTGTTTTTTAAAAAAATAATAATTAAACATTAAGCTATTTCTGACAAACTGCCCATGACTATACAGACTTTTTAATTTTTGTCTTTTACTCAGGTGCTTTACAGCCTTGGGCCACAGTTGCAAAGAGTAAAAGTTCTCACTTTCTCAAAAACTCTAACCCACATGGATATTCAAACATTCTCCCCTTAATTACAAATCCTAGTAAAAACAATAGAGAGATTGTGGGCTGTAGTGGTTTGAGCATTGGACTATGACTCTGGAAAGCAGGATTCAAATCCTCACTCAGTCATGGAAACCCACTGGGTGGCCTTGGGCAAGTGACACTCTCTCAGCCTCAGAGGGTAGCAATGGCGACCCCCCCCACCAAAAAAAAACCTTGCCAAGAAAACCCCATTATAGGTTCACCTTGAGATTACACAACAACAACAACAGTGAAAACAATGCACTTCACTTTGGGTCTGAGGTCAATATTATTTCAGAAAAATCACATAGTTCTGCCTCAAAATCCACCTCCTCTATGTGTAGGCTTTTTTAAAAAAAAAATAGAATATTTATTATGGCATTTATTTATTTATTAATAAATGAATATTTATTATGGCATTTATTTCATACATTTTTTTTGTCCCATGTCTAGTGGTCATTTAATTGTGTGTTACACATATCTCTGAGAAGAAGAGACAGAGTGGACAGTAGTAAAAGCAACTGATGGGGCAGCTATAGTTGCATCCCAACACTACAGGGCATTCAGACTGATTGGATTCTTTGTGCATTTTGAATTTTTAAAAAGCATTTTGCTTTTAGAAAAAAACCTTCTTCCTGCATTCTACAAAACAAGGAGTTTAGATCACAATAAAATTGTTAACCTCCAGACGTTTTTGTTGTTTTCGCACAGGGAGCATTTCTAAGAATATGTAATGCAGTCTATCATTCCTGCCTCATAATCTGTCAGCGCAGAGTTTGGAAATGTTATCTTTGGGACTACATGTCCCAGAATGCCCCAGCCAATATCAACAATGTTTGGAGAATTTTGGGAGTTGTGGTCCAAAAAAGCAACTTTTTTCAAGCCCTGGACAAGTATTTCTTCTTTCCTGTGCCAGTGAAAAAAACTCTTGCACCTCCAAAGGATACTCTTGGGCAGGAATATGGATACTGGGGGCCAAAATGAGAGTATTGTACCTGAAATAATAATTTTGCTCCCTCATAAAGTATTTTCCTCTCCCACACTCGTAGTATAGCATAACCTCAGAAACGGGAAATGGTTCATACCCAGAACGCTAACATTTGCTGTGTTCCCTTTGTACGTTTGCCTGGCCATTTTCCTTGGATGCCTAAACTCTATTAGTAAACAGACAACTGAATAAATTATTAAAACACTAGAAATTTGGAGAATGAAGGATACTTTTATGTGGAGGAGGCAGAATTCTTCATTGGGAGGGGAATGTCTTCATTTTTGCTCCCCTACTATAGCTGCACATAATGCACCTTTACGCACATAATGCACTTCCTAATCAGGGAGTTTCTTATATGTACAGAAAGAAGGCAGGTGCAACATGGCCCTCTGATTTGACAGTTCCTTCTTGGATTTTCAGCAATTGGAAGGGGAAGAGCCAGACAATTAAAAACGTGGAAGGTTTAACAATGCCAATTAAGGTTAAGGCAGAAGAGTTTTCAAAAAAGCATGGGGCGAATCTCACAATAGGGAACATTTCAGATTCTAAAAGCCTGCTTTAGTGAGAGGAAATCTTGCTCTGCTGCTAGAACTGAGGAATACAGTACTTTTCTGGCAGGATTAGCTTGCACAATGTCAGTTGCATGTACACTTCACACAAATCCCATTACTTCAGATAGCTGAGCATGCTGCTTTTGATAACACAGATGCCGTGCCTGGATATTTTCGCCCAGTGATGGCCAATATTCCTTAGGAGTGTTGCCAAGAAGATAAATAACTTGCAGGATTCACTTCACAGAAAACAAGTTTCAATTTATATTGAGATGGCATTTGTCTCACACAGGTATTGGAAGGTTGACTACACTGCCTGAATTCTGTCCAGGTTTGGCCCCAGTCCCTTGAATTCTGCTGACTAGATATAGTACACAATTAGATGCTATTGCTGCATTTTGCAGACATTTACAGCCTTACGTACCAATACAAGAGTATCTAACCTGATCCTGCAGCTGGAATCCTGCTGGATGCAAGCCCTCAGACCAAGAAATCTCAGTAATTCCCTGCAAATTCAAAATAGTTTGTATCTCCAACCAGGAAATCTGCTATGACTATTCAAAAGTCTCTTTTGTTGCCCGCATACAATTAATACATTTCTGAGCATTTTATCTACCACTGCAGTCCTTTCCATTTTCATTTTTCCTACCTGCCAGCGTAATCCAGATTCCTAAGAGATAAGTAGTGCAATCTGCATATTAATAGTCTCGGGTACGGAAAAATTTACCTTGCTTCTGCCTTTGAAGAAATCACCCTTGCCAAAGGGGACCTAAAGTCAGAAAAGAGGCTTCTACTAGAAGGTGCCATGGTTTAAGAGGCCATGATCATGCTGCAGAAGGGGAAGCTATTGAGCAGACAGCCCAGAGACATCCAGGATAGTCTGTGGGTTCAGCTACATGGTATATTAGACACACACCATCCCACTGAAGTTTACTTTCTCTTTACTCACAAGTAAGCTTATTATTTATTTTTAGGGTATTTATACCTCCACTCTTCAGCCAAAAGTGGTAGCTTACAAATCATTAATTTGACAGCCCCCTACCTGAGGCTTACAGCCTAAGTCAGCCATGACACATAAGGAAAAGGGAATGTGGAAGGAGATGCTGACTTCTCTCCCTTAGTGCCAAGGCACAATGGATCCGTGCTTGCCTGCTCTTCTCTCCCTTAGAGGCCACAGCAATGACAGTTTCTTCTGTCTAGGTTGGCAAGGGCTCTCACTGGTTGAATGGCCAAGACATGATTGACCTGTGTCCGGCTGCTCTTCTTCCCCTCGAGGCCACAGCAATGTTTTATCCACTGAAATCTGATACCAGAACTCATGACAGTAACTTGAGTGAATGCTGTCAGGGCAAACACTGGCCAGGATCTTGGATGGGGGCAAAGGGGTGCAGTCTTCCTTTTACCAAAACAGTGCTTTACCACCATTGCTCCAAGCTTTCCAAGTCAGATTGGCAGATGAAATGTGGGAGCTTGATCCAGACTAGGTCTACTCGGTGCTTGGGAAAGCTGATTTTTGGAAGGATAACTCCCAGAATCCCCCTCCAGCATGGAATCTCAGTTTAAACACAACTGTACACACACATCAAGCTCTGGGACACATTGCCCTGGTAGCAGAGGATTGCATATCCCTGCCCCAGCTAGCTCTCCCTACAACCTTAGCCACCATAGATTCTAGGAGTCTGGGAGGTGATGTAACTTTTTCTTGTTTTAGACCACCTTGCCCTGGTATCAAAGATTTCAATAAGCCTCCACCAAAGCTGGTCTTTCCTCCCCAACCTCCTCCTCACTTCAACATTGATGTTAATAAATAAAATAAAAATTCAATTGGTGACAATAGCGGAAATTTAGGGGAGGGGGGACCGCCTGAGGAAAATTCCCTTATCCATGAGAGGTGGACCTGAACAAGATCATTTCTCAGCCTGCTTCCTTGTGAATTAAAAAGAAAATAAATCTCAGCTGTGCATTTCATATACTGTGTCATTTACTGCTAAGGCAGGCAAAAGTCAGATTCCCGAAGCATCAGCTCAGAGGCAGCTGGATCAGAGCCACATAGCTTTAATTTCTGAGCAGGAACTACCATTGGGAAGAATGGAGAACAAACAAACATTCAGCAGATCCTCTTGATTATTATGCCATTCTTTTATCAGAGCTGTATTCTCAAAGGACAAAAAATCAACATCACGCAGAGGGGAAAGTAACACAATGAGTTACTTTTCCAGCACTGAAACAAGGAATGGCAATGGGGTTACTTTTCAAACCTGGTAACTACTAAGGGCGGGGGAACGTTACTTCTAAAAGGTAGTTTTCCAAGTTCAACTCAGATAGAACCAAATTATTTTACCAAGA
The DNA here is from genome assembly GCA_023333645.1 of Sceloporus occidentalis. Classification (NCBI taxonomy): domain Eukaryota; kingdom Metazoa; phylum Chordata; class Lepidosauria; order Squamata; family Phrynosomatidae; genus Sceloporus; species Sceloporus occidentalis. The sequence continues at coordinate 15,909,779 of JALMGF010000004.1, forward strand.
GGAAGCAAGATGGTTTCCCACTTGAAAAATTAATCTGAAAATGCCCCTAAACTGCCCTTTAAAAGGAACTGTTGAAAGGAACTAAAATAATTCATTATACCAATAAAATAACTTGACTGTTACTCATTTTACTTTTGAAATTACACTTGCTTCTCCACCACAAAATAATCAGTTACAGGTAATAGCATCAGCTGCAACTGAATACTTCCAATTTAAGTTTAAATGGGAAACTTATGGCCCTTCAGAGGTGCAATTGTACTATAACTCCCACCAATAAATATGAGTAGTCATCAGGAATGAGCTGGAGTCCATCAGTATCTGAAGGGCTACAAGTTCCTCTCTTCTACTGTAATAATGGCAGTTGTATAGTCACTCATTTTAGATTATTAAAAGATGTGGTAACTTTACATTTGGATGCATTAAAGCCACAGTAGTAGAAGCAGATAACATTGTATTTAGGGTAATAGTGAGATTTTATTTATTTATTTTATTTACTGAATAACTGACATGTAGTGAGAAGAGAGCCAGTGTGGTGTAGTAGTTAGAACAAAGATGGGCAAAAAACAGCACGTGCGGCCCAATATTTCTACAGATGGTACTGCTTTTGTCTATGGAATGAGGACAAGTGTGACCAGCAACATCTGGAGAGCTGCATGATACCCAGCCTTGTATTCATGTAGTGGAAATGTCTTCCTTTCCCTTCCCCTTTTCTCCTGCTGCCTTCTGTGACACCAAAAACCTGGCTTGGGAGGGTTTCCTGGAATGTTTTTTAGAGTGGCTTGAGGGACACATCAAACTACTCCATTTTTTGCTTATGGAAACTGTTCTATCACTAGAACCATCCTTTTGAATATTAGCCAAGATTACAACATTATCAATAAACAGTAACACTTTTTTTAAAACAAAAATCTTAATTAAGCACCAAACTCAGTATGAAACATTCCAAACAATGACTTTTTATTTTAGGCCTGCATTGAATCAGAAGCACCAAGGAAAATGATAGATCTCACCCATGGAATGGGATATTGGGTTGTGAAGATTCTGATGCTCTTCACATAGTATTCTCTGACTGAGATGGATTTCCAGTGGAAGCGAAGACTGCATATTGTGCCCTGTTCCTGCAGAATGCAAGTGTTATTCATCTGTGTGTAATGTTACTCTAATAGAATTATTATTTCTTTTCATTGTCTGTTGTCTACTTATTAAGTGTCTACTCTCTATTTTGCTACATCTACTAATTAAGTTACTACTAAAGTCCCCTTAGTAATTGTTGGATCACATATGCAAAACTAATTTTCAAAAGCATGAAAAAGTATGCATTTTTTTTAGGCATGGGAGGAAAAAAAACCCAGTGTTTAAATTTCACATCAGTGTCTGGAGGGATGGACATATTAAGTGTAGCTCAAATTAAGTGTTTCTAAACATTTTATATATATATATATATATATATATATATATATATAGAAGAGTGATGATGGTGTGATTTAGATGACATCACAGTGTTTAAATATTTCTAAATAGAGGATTCTGGGAAGGTGTGGGTGTTTGCACCTGCAGAGTATGTGGATCAGTTCTAAAAGCCAAGAAAAAATAGACACAAGCTGCTTGTCTATGCATATATAAACATCCTTGCTTATATAGATTCCACTCCAACTGGGTTAATATGTCCTGATTGCAATTTCCTGCCAGTTTATGGAAAACCATTAACCATGGCCAGAGTCTCATGACATTATGTTTTTAAAAATAAATCCAGAATTTCCTTCTTATTTTTTCTTGTATTTATGACTGTGGGAGTATGGCTTAAACCGGTTACTTGCAAATTTTGGCTCCCCAGATATTTTGGATTTCAGCTCCCAGAATACCTAACCATTGACCAAGCTGGTAGGGGCTTATGGGAGTTGAAGTCCAGACCACCTGGAGGGCCACAGTGGGAGAACCACTGCCTTAAAGGATGTTTCTTTGTAAGCTTAAGGCATTGTGTGCTTAGTATGGTTTAAGCAGGCACAGGATTACAACTGCTTCTTCCATTTGCTTTTATCAGAGCCATGATAACAGTCTCCTTCAACCTTGTGGATTCCAAATGTCTTGAATTCGAGCTTCTGTCATTCCCAGTCAATATGGCCATGCTGTCTGAGGAAGATGGAAATTCTACTCCATGATGTTTGAAGGGAACTAGGTTAGGGAGCACTGCCTTAGCAACTGGATTTAATTTTTCCAAGTGAGACTGAAAGCCTGTTTCTCTATGAACATCCACTATTGACAGTGGGGCTCCCAATCTTCCCTATAAACAAAGAGTACAATGTCTCATTCTAGCCATGGCATCTCAGGAACCACTGGGGAGAGCAGTATGCTTCTGTATGACCCCTTTGTGGAATACCCATAAAGATCATTGTACAAGCAACACATCACCTTTGCTTCAGTGCATCTCAATGGCTATGCAGAAAGTCAGCTTGGCCATGTGGAAAGAATCTGTGTATTTTGATAGCCATTCATTGTAGGCATGCTGCTGCCTGAGGCAAAGGATAGGATGGCTCTCCCATTCCATTGCACACACAAATAGTGAGAATGCTGGCACCTGAACCTTACTATAACAAGTGTCCATGATGGCTGATGGCTTCCAAGTCACAGGGCAATGAATCTCTCTGGGGAATGATCAGATGTTGAAGGAGCTGTCCAATGTACTGAAGCCTAGCTACCAAAATAGGTACAAAATCTTGGACAGATCCTTTAAATTGAACAGTTGCATTGTGTGGTTTGGATGAAGTTAGCTCTCATGAGCTCTCAAACTGTCAGAAGCAGGAGATTGTAGAAGTGAAAAAATTGAGAAAATGACAAACATTCCCATGACAAGATTCCTGCAATTAATGCATGTAGACATCAGGGTGGCAGAAGGAAGCCTGGTATATCTACTGCTATGTTTTTAAAAGCTTCAAGTTGCTAAAAAGGATGCAGGCCTCCTTTAAAATGCAAATTGAAGTCAACATTATATTCAACATCATTTACCATCCCCACTTGAGAGGTAACATATACAGAACAGCTGTGGCAGGCTCGATCCAACAATTTCCATTCTGCAAACATGCAGATCCTGTGAGTGACAGGCTTCCATTTTGCAAGAAAGCTGTGAATGATTTGAGGATGTTACTTCTCTTCTTTTATTTGCTTTCAGCGCCATGGAACACACTCCCTCGGAGTGTAGTGGAGTCTCCTTCCCTGGAGGTCTTCAAACAGAGGCTGGATGGCCATCTGTTGGGGATGCTTTGATTTGGATTTCCTGCATGGCAGGGGGTTGGACTGGATGGCTCTTGTGGTCTCTTCCAGCTCTATGATTCTATGATTTGATTTAAGCACCATATTCTTTCAGCAAATTCAGGGTCAAAGACAACATCGCTTTCCTCCTTTCCACTTTACAACTTTGTGAGTTAGGTCAGGGTGAAAGACAGAGTCAGTGGTGGTTCCAGAGGAAGAGTGGAGTGGTAATCCACTCCAGAAATTGTCTAGTATGTTGAATCCTAGCATCAAAAATAGTCTCTGAAACTTGGATGGCTTCTTTACAATTTGGACAAAAGTGCAAAGTCAATTGTCTGTCCCACTGACATTGGACCAGCTTCAGGGGAAAGCCATGGCAAACTCCCTCTGAACAAATCTTGCCAATAAAATTCCATGATAGGTTCACACTAAGGGTTGCCATAAATCAGAAATGACTTGAAGGCACACAACAACAAGTGTTTAAATAATGTAATAGTTTAATTCTATTTTAATTCTAACTTTTGTATGTTTTTAATTGTACTGTTCTTTTAAATGGTAAACCACTTTAAATTCCAATTTTGTGGGGAAAGTGGGATGATAATAATAATAATAATAATAATAAGAAAATGTCTGCATGGTATAGTGGTTTGAGTGTTGGGCTGTGACTCTGGAAACTAAGGTTTGATTCCCTGTTTGGTCATGAAACCCAGTGGGTGACCTCATGCAGGTCACACCTCTCAGCCTCAGGGGAAGGCAATGACAACAACAACAACAACAACAAGCTTGTGTGGTGTAGTGGTTTTAGTGTTGGGGTGCAACTTTTGAAACCATGGTCCAATTCCTCATTCAACCACAAAACAGGGTGACCAGATGTCCCAATCACAAAGGAAGACAAGGCACCACAAAATGTAGGACATTCAAGAAAAATGTAGGACATTGCCAAATACAATCTAAAAACACTAATAGAAATATAAATGCATGCTTCTTAGTCATGTTAAAAATGGAGAACATTTTGAAAGCTCACCTGGGCAGAAGGTTGAAATGTAGGACACATCCTGGGAAAGGAAGTCATCTGATCACCCTGCATGAAACCCACAGGTGACCTTGGACAAGTCACACTCTCTCAGCCTTGGGAAGTCAGCGGCAAACCTCCTCAGAACCAATCTTGCCAAGAAACCCCATGATAGCTTCACTTTAGGGCAGGATGACCAGATGACCTAACCACAAAGTAGGACAAGGCACCTTACAATGTAAGACAGTAAAGAAAAATGTAAGACATGGCCAAAGAAAAGCTAAAAGCACTCATATAACTATAAAATCATGGTAGAATTCAAAGATACAGCTGTGTTAGCCTGTAGAATCTTGTAGCACCTTTGAGACTCACTGAAGGAAAGAAGTTGGCAGCATGAGTTTTCCTAGACTTCTGTCTACTTCCTCAGATACATGTGGTGGAAGCAGAATGAAATCTATGAAAACTCATGCTGCTATCTTCTTTCTTTCAGTTAGTCTCAAAGATATCTCTACATATAAACTCATGCTTCTTAGTCCTGCTCCAAATGGAGGACATTTTGGAATTCCACCTTGGCTAAAGGCTGAAATGTAGGACATGTCCGGTTGCCTCTACCTTAGGCTCACCATAAGCCTGGAACAACTTGAAGGCACACAAACAACAACAGCAACAACAAATAATCATTATCATTCCCACCACCACCATTATCCTCTCCTCCAGGGAGAAATGTCCCAAACACCCTGCAGAAACAGTCCAGGTTTGACACCACTGCCCTGGCTCAATGCTTGGGAATTCTAGCAACTGTAGTTTTGTGACACATTGAGCCTTCTCTGTCACAGAGCTCAGGGGCCACAGCAAAGTACAGTTGCCTGGATTCTCTAGCATTGAGCCAAGGCAGTTAAAGCAGTCTCAAACTGGATTATTTCTGCAGTGTAATTTGGATTAGAAAGATTAAGGAAACCTTCAGGAGGACCAAAGCATCTCTTCCAGGGGTGTCACCTCAAGGTTTTTGATCAGGGCTGTCCAAGGATGAAGGAAGATATTCTCTCTCTTAGCCAAATTCAGTGGGACCCTCCCAGCTTTAGTTGTTGTTGTTGTTGTTGTTAACTGCCTTCACATCAATCTCAACCTATGGCTACCCTATGGATGAGACATCTCCTGGCCTCCCTATCCTCCACTACTTTGTCCAGCTCCGACAAACTCATATTCATAGTCTCTTTAATAAAGTCCATCCATCTAGGATGTGGCCTTCCTCTCTTTCTACTTCCCTCCACCTTTCCTAACATTTCCTAACATTCATGCCTTCTCATGATGTGTCCAAAATATGACAGCCTAAGTCTTGTCATCTTGGCTTCTAGGAATATTTCTGGTTTGATCTGCTCTAGGACCCATTTGCTTGTCCTTTTCGCTGTCCATGGGATCCTCAGCATTCTTCTCTAGCACATCTCAAATGAATGGATTTTCCTCCTATCTTCCATCTTGACTGTCCAGTTCTCACATCTATACATGCTAATGGGAAATACGATGGCTCGTGCAATTCTGACTTTTGTGCTGAGTTGTATGTCTTTGCATTTTAGGATCTTGTCTAGTTCTTTCGTAGCTGCTCTCCCCATCCTTATTCTTTAATTTTCTGGTGGCAGTCTCTGTTCCCATCAACATTTGATCCCAGGTATGAAAACTCTTTTACTACTTCTATTTCCTCATTGTCTAGTTTGAATGTGTGTAAGTTTTCTGTGGTTGTTATTTTGGTATTCTTTATGTTCAACATTAAGCCTGCCTTTGCACTTTCTTCTTTGATTTTCCTTAGTAGTTGTTCCAGGTCTGAGAGGTTCTCTGCTAGTGTTGCGGTGTCCTCAGCATCTCTCAGACCAAAGCGTTTCTTTCTTTTCTGATCTGCCTTAGCAGTTGTTCCAGCTCTGGGAGGTTCTCTGCTAGGATTGTGGAGTCCTCAGCATCTCTCAGACCAAACAGCATTTCTCTTGTGCCCCCCAAGAGATGCCTCTTCAGCTGCTGGCCACTGTGTGGCGCTGTGGAGCCCTGGCCGGCGGCAGCCCGGATGTAGCAGCATCAGCAGCATCAGCCTGAGCAGCATCCTCAGCACCAGGAGCCCAGTTGCCTCCTGTCTGCCAAGTGGCAGGAACATGGCGCTGGAAGCAATGTAAGGAATGCAGGCAGGGAGGCAAACAAGCAAGAAAAGCAGCTTCCAGGGAGCGATGCAGCAGCCGGAACTCGCCTGACAACCTGCCAGCCTGGAGGTAAGCAGGGGATGGGCAGGGATGGGGTGGGTGGGTAGCAATGCCACCTGAGCTGGCACCCAGAAGGGGATCCAAAGATCTGGGCAAAGGGAAGCAGGGAGAGGAGGTGGTGGGGATGGGGATGCCTCCAAAGCCTTTTGTATCCAGTTTCTAGGGCTCCAGGTCTCTTTCTCTGGGCAGCTTTGCCATGCCTTCTTCCAAAGGGTGCCAGCCTTGGGGATGGGAGGCTGAGGAGGGGGCCAGGGCTGGCAGAGAAAGAGAAAGAAAGAGAGAGAAAGGGGGAGGGGGGAGGATGCCATAGTACCAGCCTGGTGGGATGGGAATCACCCTCCCTTTTTATTGCAAGCATGGCCAGAGCTTGCCAAAAGAAAAAAAAAGGTCCTCTTTTTCTCTATGCCTGGAACATGTGTGTGTATGTGCATAGACACGCCTGCCTGCTCTAGGAGTCGAAATCCTCACAAAGGCACATGCTGCTGCCATGCCTCCATTGGGCAAAAGACCCCCTTTTCCTAAAGAGGGAGGCTGCTGTGGATGATGGGTGGTTGGGAGCCCATGTGTGGTTATGGCTTGAGCATACAGGCTCACACACATTGGCCTGCATTACAGGTAGGTGGGTGGGTGGGCCTCCAAGAACTGGATTTGCAGCCCAGATAGGGAGGGTGTGTCGCCTGTGTGTGGACCAAGGCATGGAAGGAAACAAGAAGGCATTGAAACTGGATCTGTGTTTAAGATGACCAGTAAAAAAAACACACCATAAAACAAAAAAACATAACTTAGTATCCGAATAGCACCACATATTTACAGACAAAGCTACAGCTCCACACACCACACATTCTAGCAAGGAGTGGTGTAATAGAACCTAACAAGTAAGAAACAACTTCCTTCCCAGCAGGAAAAGAAATAAGAAAATCAATGAGAAAATAAATCTTCTAAAAGAAACTGGATCCATGTTTGCGCGTGTGTGTGTGTGTTGTGCAGTGACCTTGTCATTTGGGACTTCGGGGAGAAAAAGAGCAAACACAGAGGGAAAATACCATTTTCCCTCAAACCTAATGCAGCTATGCCTTATTTTAAGGCACTCTGATGGGGAAATGTAAGTGCTTGTGAACACCAAGGTATTTTATTCCAGTTTGATTGGACCTCTTTCTTTCTTTCTTTCTTTCTTTCTTTCTTTGCTGGTGCACACAGCTGATAGAAAAGATGTTAAAGTATCCCATAAGTTGGAATAAAAACAGAAATAGCACCTTAGGCCAAACTGAAGTAGCCCAGTTACAGGAATATTGTTATTAAGTGTGTTTTGGGCAGTCTAGTCATTTTCGTAAAAGGAAATATGTCACCTGTGTGTGTCTGTGTGTGTGTGTGTGTGTGTGTGTGTGTTTTAATAAACTTTTGCACAATAGAAGATAAAATCCTACCAGCTAGTGCACAAATTGTGCATAGATAAATTTAAAACGCCACGGCTTACTCAGAAGTAAAACCCATTGCTTTCACAGTAAGTGCGTATAGATTTGCAACCTTAAACAAAATCAGATTATTTTTTAGTCCACTGTGGCTGTTCTTTTCATTCTGGAATTTTTTTTTTTTTTTTTTTTAAATATCTAACAGCAGGTAAAAGGAGATTTTAAAATGCAAACTGCAAGTAAGTTGTTTTAAAGCTAAAGAATCAAGTTTTTTCAGGAGTCAAATATTGCACAGGAGCTCAGTCTAAGAATAGAATAGCACACTGAGAGAGAGAAAGGGAGAGAGAGAGTATAGACATTAGGCAGGAAATCTTGGAGACTCGCCAAATAAATCAATAGAAGATAACACCAAACCTCTTTGATTATGCTGAATTAAGCTTCCATGCTTAATGGAGCTCCCAAGCTTATTTTTGCCATTGTTCATATGGAAGGTAAAAGTCCTTGTAGATGTTTGCTGCTTTCTTTGTCTGACTCCTTGCACATTACCTAAATGCCACAGGATTATTTTGGATTTTAAGACCTTTTTGGAAGATACAAACAAAATTTAAGTTACTTTGAATAATTTATTCCCTGACCAGGGCAGAGGCAGAGATACAACAGCTACTGCTACTGACTTTACTGTGGAGTTAGGAAACTATAGAAGACAGAGACGCAGATGAAACACAAAAGAAAATTGCTTACAGCAAAAGAAAGACAGAACCTCTTCCAGGGTCCTGGAAGGGCCTGTCCTATCCCTCTAAAACCTTAATTTTTGTTTTTGGCCTTCTACTCAAAGGGTGGATCCACCCACCCTTTCTGCTTTGTTGTGTGCCTTCAAGTAATTTCTGACTTATGATGACCAAGTGAAACTATAATGGGGTTTTCTTGGCAAGTTTCTTCAGCAGGGGTTTGCCATTGCCACCCTCTGAGACTGAGACAGAATGAATTGCCCAAGGACACCCAGTGGGTTTTCATGGTTGAGCTGGAATTCGAACCCAAGTCTCCAGAGTCCTAGTCCAATGCTCAAACAACTATGCCACACATTATTCATAATGCCCCTACCTAGCACCACCAGATGTGCCTTCAAGTCCTTTCCAACGTACGGTGACCCTAAGATGAACCTATCACAGGTTCTTTTTGCACAATTTGTTCAGTAGGGGTTTGCCTTTTTCTTCCTCTGGGGCTGAGTGGGGATTCAAACCCTGATGTCCAGAGTCGTAGTCCAATGCTCAAACCACCATACCACACTGGCTGTCTAGCATTACCAGAACATTTGGAGGGGGGAATGTATAAGTTAGTTAGATAAAGCTGTCTAGCAGTGCTTCTGCTGGTGCCACCGTTCTCACATAAGCCAGTCAGGAGGATCCACTGATAGAGAAGAGTGTCTCCTAGAAGTTGGGTTGCCCAGTATAATAATGGTTATTACACAACTTTAATTGTTAGATAAAAGAGGAAATTTCATCTGGTATTGCTTGAATGGCAAGAGGCACCTGATAAAATTCCCTCTTCTACATAACCACTAAAGGGACAGTGGCCCTGTCCCTTAGCTCACCTGGTAGCCTTAATTAAAAGGTTAGGGTTTGCCCCTGATCCTTCTGACTTGGAATGTGCCCTGGGTTGCATGCTGTTCCATAGGAATGAAATGAGTTCTACACTAAACCTCTTCCTGACTCACTAGGTTTTTGTGCGCAAGTAGTGTGTGTACACACGGGGAGCAGTATTCAGATCCAAAGATCATGTGCAGTCAGAAATGGTTACAGCACAGACAGAAGTTCACCACTCAGTGGAAACTATGTCACAGGCACCTGGGCAGTAGGGACAGCAATCTCTTGCATACAGATTTTGAATGTTTGTAAGACACAAAACTCTGAAGTTTAATTTGGGTTGGGGGCTCACTCAGTTTTCTTCTGCATCATGAAATCTTTAGCAATTGTGTTCTCAAGTCCTTCCTGTATGCATGGGACCAAGAACAGCCCATCCTTTTTAACAGATGAAAGTTCAGATTTTGATCATCAAAGTTGATCCCCACAGAGGAGCTGCTGTTGAACTGCAGCTCCTATTAGTCTTAGTTAGCATTGCCTGTGGTAAGCAATGGTGAGATATAGAGTCCAATTCAGAGCCACATGCCCCCTAGCTCTGTTTTAAGTCAGGGCAAGAAGATGGGGGGGGGGGTTGCCCTTCCCAGTGGGTTGCAAGAAGATGTTGTGATTCTGCTTTATGACACTAGCAGGCAAACAGGATTTAAACGAGAGTTAAACTAGAGAAAATCAGGAAATGGCTGAAGTTTATCACACGACGATTCCCAGTTTTCTCCAGTTTAACTCTTGTTTAAATCCTGTTTGGCCACTAGTGTGATAAAACAGTCTGGTTTCATTTTCAGCTATTTTTTGGCTGGTTTTGGGAGGGGAGTAGGTTATGGATGGGAGCTTTGGTCCAGTTTCAGTGGGTTTGACGGGGGAAAAACTGGCCATTTATCAATACATATCAATGGAGGCTTTGTGCAACTTCAGGGGCTGCAAATTGAGATCTCCAGGGCCACATGTGGCCCCTGACTGCACCCTGCTTACTCCTGTACTGAGGGGCATATGCAAGACAGCATATGCAAGACCTCCCTGCTGCAAAAGAGCTGAGGGTACAAACTACAAGTTGTTGAGAGATATTGACCAGTTTGCTGATCACCAGTGTGGGCTATGCTACTATATAATGAGAGAAATGTTTCATCTTTTTGAGACCACTGGGTTTTTCATTGCTGGATGGACTGTCACTGAATATTGCCACTTGCAGCCAGGCCTGGGCTTGAGTTTTCCAGGCATTCAGTTTTCCTGCTGTGAGTCAGTACCTGATAATTTTTTAAAAACATGCCCTTGGTTTGTACAAAAGCGTAAATCTCACTTTCCTGGTGCTTCTGTAGCTCATTCAGAAACAGCAAGTAAATAGAAAATGTTGAATGAAAACATCTGAGCCTGCCCAAATTTTAAGATCTTTTGTGGAGACACATCTCTCAATCCCACCACTTTCAGAGACACATTTGGTAGGAATGTGGGAGAGGGCCTTCTCTGTGGCTGCTCCTGCACTGTGGAACTCCTTTCTTTGGGAGGCTAGGCTGGCTGCCTCCTTGCTGTCTTTCTGCCACTAAGTAAAGATTTTTCTGTTCCAGCAAGCATTTGGAAACTGTTTTATCTGATGGTTTTTCTGTTTTAGTTCTGTACTCTTTTAATTTTTGCTTTCAGGTTATAGTTTTATATGACTTCAATTCTATGGACAGTTTAATATTATTTTAATTTTAACTTCTTGTTTTTGTTTGGTTTTCTTTTTTGTTAAAAGCTACATGTAGTGTTACTTGTGTCTCTTTTTATTCTGAAAGCTGCCTTAAGTCTCTCTTTTGGAAAAAAGGTGGAATATAAATAAAGTGATTGATTGATTGATTGATTGATTGATTGACTGATTGATTGAAACATTATGATAAAAGATATATACAGCAGATAATACATTGCATGACATTTAGAAAACAAATGCCTCCCTAAACCAGAAGATTTTCGCAGGGTACCCACCCTTTCTAAGGAAGGACTATGAAATGAGATTTCCCTCCTAATGGGGCATTCCCCTCCTCCTTCATTCTCTTTTCAGTGTCCTTTATCAGGTTTTCCTGCCTTTGGATCCTGGCTGGCAGCCAGTTGATGCTTTAATTGTCAGCATGCTGTGTCCTTCCTTCACATTGGCATCTTGGAGATTAGCTTCCGTTGGATGGAATCCACACATGCTTATTTCAATAAACTGGCAATTATTTATTTCTAAAGGGGTACTGTTTTCCTTCTGTTTTCTCCTACTTTGGTGCACTTCTACCAAGAGTGTGCATTTTCATTTAAATCTCTGGCACCCATGGTGTTTTGGATTGCAGCTCCTATAATTCCTTCCCATTGTTCATGCTAGCTGGGACTTGTGGGAGGTCTAGTCCAAAACATCTGGAGGGCTGGAAGTTTTCTGCCCCATCTTTAAACTCTGATTCAGGTCTGTGTGATCCTCATAGTAGGTGTGCTAACCTGTCACCAAAGTACATGTGCAACAAAACAGTACACTGTTGGCTCCCTATCAAGGATCGCTTATGCAGTACTAGTGATTCTCAACTGTAGGTTTCCAGATATCGTGGGAACTGGATTGTAGGTCCCCAAATCTCCCCCAACATGGCCAGTTGACAAGGGTTTGGGGAACTGTAGTCAGAGCTTTGAAAATTGATTTTTAGACTAGAAATCCCAGTGGTAATCAGTTCTATTTAGTTTATATATTTTGAATCTTAAAAAGAAACAGTGTGGTTAATAAGGATAGTAATCTTACATTAAGTGACAGTTGTGCAAGTCCTACTGATTCAACACATTTTATCTGATACATCAATAGCATACTTATTATCTGAATGGTGCTTATGTAGCTGACACATGAGATGGTGGTATCAACAGACAAAAGGAACCACCAGATTTAGAGAAAAAATATTTAAAGGAAGGCAAAGGTAACTTCTCCTTGCAACAATCCAGTGAACCAGTTTAGAATGTTCAGTAGCCACAAAATGCTTACTCCTTGTTGAAGACCTGGACGAAGGAGGGATGGAACAGAGTAACCTGGAGGGAAAGCCAGCATGGCATAGTAGTTTAAGTATAGGACTATGACTGGGAGAGGAGAGTTTGAATCTCCACCTAGCCATGGAAACCCACTGGGTGATCTTGGGCAAGTCATACTCTCTCAGACTTGGAGGAAGGCAAAGGCTAAATAAATGCGGCCAAGAACACCCTGTGAGAGGTTTGCCTTAGGGGCACCATAACTCAGAACTGACTCGCCAACAATAGCATCCTGGAGGAGGGCATGACTGGATGGAACTCAGAGCTGGAGTGTTCCCTGCTTCAAGATTTTGTTGTTGTTCTGATGTGTTTGTACATAATTTTGAAAACAGTTGCAGACAGGGTAAACCTCGTTTTTAAAGAATAGCAATGTACAAGAGATCATGCAGGAAACTGTCTTTATCTTTCAGAAGTTTTTGTTGGATGATTGCCTTCTGGGAACCTTTCCAACCAAGTTGCTTCCTCCTTTTCTCTTCCCTGGTTGTCCTATTGGCCAAAATATCAAGAATTGCTCTGCTTCTGCTTTGAGAAACAGATGTCTCCACTGTGTATTGATTGCAAGCCTAGTCTCTGAATGCACAGACCAACTGTACACATTGACTTATAACAATGCCTGTCTGAAATATTTCATGCTAGTTTGCTGAAGGATGCTTGTCAGATTTTGAAAGGTTTTTACACTGAACACTGTGACAATATATCTGAGCAATGATGATGTGTAAGTGGAAGAGATCTTCATCTGTTTCTTACAGTTTGCTGACATAGGAGTTGCTCCTGTTTTTTTCAGTCAGGCCCCAAAGAACCTCTAAAGTTAGCTTGCAGTGGTTTGGAGGAGTTACATTTCTGTTACATTTCCCTCAGAGCTATCCATGCTCCTTATCTGTCTGCCTCACACTTGATGTCCTTCCATGTTCAGTGGCTCACAGCTGAGTTCACCTCTTGTCTTCAAAGAGGCTGCCCTTCCCTTTTGGGGTTTACCACTTCATTCCGGTTCCCCTGTACTTACTTTCCCACAATTGTGCTTCCCACAATTGTGTTCTTATCTGCTGCAGCCCAGGCTACTTGTCTCTGAAAAGCCTTGTTGGATGAATACTTGAGTTTGGCTGCAACTTCAGGATGCCTACAGCTGAGACTAATGGAAATTGGCATGAGGCTAAATTGGGACTTGTGACTTTCCAAGCTGAATCCAGATGACCATCTATATATGGTGGCCCACCAGGCACTCAGTAAGCCTCATGTCCTTGCTGTGTGTCCCCAAAGGAGAAAGCTGTCACCCACCTGGCAGGCCACTTTACTTGGCTAACTCAGAACTGGGCAAATATATTTTGCTGCTTGGGATGGAGCAGTAAATGGCAATCACCCACATTAAAGTCTTTTGTATTTAAAAACTGGAAAGCATGTATTCACAGTGGATGAATAAAAGGAGAAAAAAATCCCATGTGCTATACAACAGTCAAAAACTTATATTTCCTATAAAGAAGAAGACCAAATGGTGATAAGGCCAAAACACATTAAGCTTTTAAAGAAATCAGTGTTTTTGAACATTGATAAGCACATGGGACTTGGTCTCCTTTCATTCTTCCATTGTATTTAAAACCAGCCAGCTGAGGAAAGAAAACCCCACACATGTGTCTCCCTCTTTGTGATAATACAAATATAACAACAATACAGTAAGTAACTAACCATTTGTTGCCTTGGTTTGAGACTTCAAATCTGTTGCTTGTGATAGTTGCTATACTCTGCTGTTAGTGGACCTGGTCCTTCGCTAATGGGTTCAGCTTGTTTTGGGTCTCTAGTTGTGTAGGCATTGTCTGTGTTGAGCACCTTTTGTATGAGCTGAAACCATCCTCACCCAAATAATTTTTATTGTCATTGATAAATGACTTAGCATTTTATAGTATTTTATGACAGTTCATATGCTTTCTTGAAGGGATTTTTGTTTGTTTGTTTGCTTGCTTGCTTGTTTGTTTGTTTAAATGGAACTGGAGATTTTGCCTCTATGGGGCAGATGAAAATTCAAGAGAGGGGTGCTTTATTGCACTTGGTTATAACTATACCCTCTTCCCTGTAATGTCTGCTCATGTTTCAAGACTATTAGGTGTTTGTTTAGGTAGGTTTTCCATTTTATACTCTGTGTTGTGTGCAGAGGAACATAGGCTTCAGCAGTTCTGCTCTGCCCAGCATAGCACTTCCTAGTGCCGCAACCCAATCTCTTAATGCACCCTTCCCAGGCTGAGTGCCCTCCAGATATATTGAACTACATATCCCATCACCCCAGTTCCATAGGAGTGTAGAAGTTGTAGTCTAATATCTGAGGCACCAGCTCAGGGAAGGCTGCAGAACTATAATCCATTTAGTCAGGTGATAAGAGAATCACATTATTCTTTTCATGTTGGTAAGACTGTAGATCTGTATCTGTGTGATGGGCAAGCCCAGAATTATGATGCTGTGCATCACCCTGAAAAAGGTTGGAGAAAAAGTTTAAAAAAACAAACAAGCCAAAAATATGTGTATGGGATTGCACCAATATACGACTAAATGGGGGGGGAAAAGTAGCAAAATGCAGTTCAGATGTTATGGCCACTAGATTCAATAATAACTGTTCTTTAAAAAGTGCTCTTTTAAATCAAGCTGTTTTTGTTGAACCCATGCTAACTGAAGGATTTGTTTCTGAACAGCATTTTTTGCACTATAAATAAAGTGATTTTAAAAAAGGAACTATTTGTGGCTACTGGTTAACAATGAACAGCTGCCAATAAATTGTTAAAGTTAAGATGTTTCAATTCATTCATTGTTGTTCCAGTAAGAGGGTTGGAGAAGAGTAATAACAGACTTTTAAAAATATGAATTATCAATAAAAAGGAATGTTTTCTTTTTTAAAGTCATTTTTAAAACCAACCTGGTTTAAACCAGTCAGCCCTGGCCCTGAATCATTGGACTAGTGCAGGGGTAGGCAACCTTTTTGAGCCGGGGGCCGGGTTGCTGTCCCTCAGACAACTGGGGGGCTGAAGTCAAAAAATAAATAATTAAATATATATATATTTAATTTAAATAAATAAATAGGACAACATTTTCAAATGGTGGACACTTTTTTTAAAAAAGTGGAGGACACACAAAAAAATTGCTGATTTTTTAAAAAATGTTAATATAAATGCATGTTTCTGAGGTGTCTATAGACAATTGCCCCCCTTGCCCCTGCGCGCAAGAGGCCAAAGGCCCCGGCGGCAATTGGTGGCAGTACCAGTCTGGGGCCGGTCCCAAGGCCTCGCCGGGCCACATCCGGCCCGCGGGCCGCAGGTTGCCTACCCCTGGACTAGTGGCACCTATTGCAGTGAACACAGCAGTGGAGAGAAGAACTTGGAAAGTTACTTTTAAGAAGAATGAATGTAGTGACATGGCAAAGCCATCCATAACTGGACAGGGAGAGCATGGTGCTCTGGGTCCCACAAGGGAAGTGAAATGGGATCCCAAATCATCATCCTGCCATTATAGGTGGCTTCAGCATGTCATTGCATTCATTCTTCTTAAAGGTAACTTTCCAAGCTCCAGATCCAAATATGCTCCCTAGTGAATCAGGCTGAAGCAGAAGTCAATTTAATGAGGACCATTTTCAAAACCTTACTTTTAATTTTTTTTTAATGGAAATACTAGTTCCATCCTATTTGTACAGACACAGTATTAACAAAAGCAGAAAACACTACTGATTTTTTGGGGGCGGGGAATACGCTACAACCATAGTGATTTATTTACATGTTACATTTTCAAACTGCCCAATAACCAGGCCATGTTTAGACATGTTAAAAATTCTAAGAAGTCCACAATAAATTAAATAGGAACAAAATAGTGGATGATAAAACTAAGTTAAACCAGGAACAAAAATAAAAAGCAATGCAGCTCATACTGGAAAAAAAAAAAAAAGCAAAGGCAGAAATAGGTGCAAAATGTTTGCAAAGGTTGAAAAGCATTTACGCTTTTGTGAAAATGCCTGAGGAAAAAGAAAAGGTCTTCACGTCTTTTACGTAAGGGCACACCAATAGTTGTTATTTTCCAGAACTGTGGATGCTGTGACCATTATTATAGTGGCAGGCTCTTGTCAGAACAAAGAACTGGGCTAGGAATCATTCACAGTAATTATATTCCATTGTCTTTGCATGGCCAGTAAGTCCCAACCAAACCTATACATTTTACTCCGTGGATTGTTTTCCTGAATAGCATTAAGTACACTCTGTGTGTATGCTCAGTAAAACCAAGTATTTGTAACAATTTTTCCCCATTCACATCCCAGTCTATGTGACAGCCTAAAGTCAGGGCCCCCGACATTTTCCATGCTAGTGAATTTCTCATGTCCCAGCTCACAAAGGCAAGTTTAAAAACAGGTCTTTCACCCAGGAGCTAAAGTACCAGCTCTTATTAGTTCATCCAGTGGGAAGGAAAAAATGTTTTGAGCTGAAAAATATCCCTTGTGCTCAAGGGCCTGGTAGCACAAGGGAGGTGAAAGGGAAAGAGCAGTGGAATGGTTGCCCACAGCAAACAACAAGTTCATATTACTCATCAAAAAGTCATCCATCCCTTGTACAAAAACAAATAAAAATGGAGCTACATAAGCTCCAATGCAAACTGCTAGCTGTTGTGATCAACTGATCTTTGAAGCTCTTTTGGTGCTTCAACCACACTGCAATGAAACATTATATTAACTTTTACAGTGGTGGCAGGAATATATGGCTCAAGTTCAAACCAATATTGCCTTTCGGCACAGAACAAGTGGCCTCCCTGATACATTCAGGCTGCCCTTGGATGGCTTTAAAAGAGGTTTAGACAAGTTCATAGGGGATAAGATCATTCATGAATGCTAATCACTTTATACTGCCTCTAGAATCAGAGGCAGTAGTAAGCCTTATTGGGTAACACGAGCAAGAGGTGCCTCACACTCATGTTTATGGACTTCTCATAAGCATGTGCTTGGCCACCAAATGAATATAATGTTGTACTAGACAGGCCTGTGGTCTAACCAAACATAATTCTTCTCTATGTTCTTATTTTCTAATGAATTAAGATTCTCTTGAACCAGTAGCATTGTGCATAGACATGCATGCATACTCTCATGCACATGTGCATTGACACACACAACTTTATAAAAAGTATTAAAATGTTGGCTGGGTCAGTGTGGCATATGCCATGCATTATTTGATTATGGAATCAGGTTATAACTCTCCCTGAATCTATGCTAGGAAAAGGGTGATACACCACTGGAAGAACACATGCTTTGCATCTAGAAAATTCAAGGATTCCCAGAAATTTTACTATCTGAAGCAAAAAACAAAAAGCCCACCATTCCACACACAGAAGCAAATTGGGGTGTATCTACAGTGTCTTGTCACAGGCATTTGATACTACTTTAACTGTTATGGTTTCACCTGATGATATCCTAGGGTTATTACTTTGGTAGGTACTTCAAATTCTTTGCTAGATACCTACAGCTCTAGAGCTCTCTAACAAACAGTTCTGAGTTCCTCATGAAACTATAAATTCCAGGATTCTGTAAGAAGGTTCCATGATAGTCAAAGTGATATCAGTGCTGTAACTGCCTCCCTAGTTTCAGTCTCTGCATTTAAAAGGATGAAATATCAGATGATGGGAGTGACCTCTGTCACTGATGCCAATCAGAGTAGATAGTACTAAGCTGGCTAGGACCAATGGCTTGTTGGAAGTCAGTGTTCTATTTTACACTAGCACCAGGAGTTACTGTGCTGTAAGCCTTTTTGTCCCGTTGCCATCTTGAAACATAGGAAATTTTGTCTTGAGAGTGTATGACATGTGGCGCAATCATGTAGATTACTCTGTATTGGTAGTGCCATTTAAAGGTTGAATACCAATGTAAACTTTTCATTTGTAGAGTTCAGTTTTAATTGATCAGCATATTTTTGGCTAGACAGGTAGTTGCCCCAATAAAACACAAGTTTATGGCAATAGCAAGATAATAGTAGTCATTTAAATGTTTTATCTATTTCTCTCTTTTTTCATATATTTAAGAATTGCTCCTAATTATAGGACCATATTGCCAACTGCACAAAATCCTATGTTCTACTGCAGATTGTATTTTCCAACTGGACAAAATGTGTCCAACTGCACAATAGAATAAAGGCTGACTTGCACACAGCTTGTCAATGAGTGTCGCCTCTTGATAATGAGCTTGCAAGTATATATTTGTTGTATTCATCCTCCCACATTTTAGGCTGCTTCCCACTTTCAAATGTGGAAAGCAGCCCATGGTTTTTAATGTTGGTTGGATGTTTACATTAAACTGATGTGACCACACATTTGAAAAGGGGAGAATGATGTTTTCCATGATGATTTGAAAGCTGTACTGAGTTCTTTGTTATTGGGTGGCATATGGATACTGTTATACATTTTTTTCCCCAGATCTGAGTTTACATGATTAAATTTCCCAAATGAAGGAGAGAAATGTGTTTAGCATCTGCTGGATTTTGAAGAGTAAAGTTGCAAAAGGAAAGATCCCTTGGCAATGACCAGTCATGGCTGGTGACTCCCATGTCAGGGGAGTGGTGAATGCATGCCCTGTTTTACTCTGAACTTAAAGAATTGTCCAAAGTGCTGAACCCATTTGGGGAGTTAGTGACAGCACTTTTGATATCTCCTTTAAAGTTGAGGCTGAAAACTTAAAGCAGATGGATTCACTTCCCCACTCACATACCAGCTACCAATGGCAGTGTCATATCCCTAAACCCACAAATATGCAGCTAGTAGCCAGTAAAAATCCAACAATTAAATCTGGAATAAATAATGCATTTCCCACATGTTGTACTTTGTTCTGTGCCTTCAAGTCATTTCTGACTTATGGCGACCTTAATGTAAATCTTGCATGGAGTTTTCTTGGTAATTTTTTTTCCAGCGGGGTTTTTTTCTTTGCCTTTCTTTGAGGTTTAAAAGCCTTTAAAGGCCCCTTTTTAAAAAATGGAAAGAAAAGAATGGGGACTTAGAGGAAAGGCTGTGGCAGATGGGAATGAGATCTGAATCTTCTTGCAGTCATCCCCACTCAGTTTC
Organism: Sceloporus occidentalis; assembly: GCA_023333645.1. NCBI lineage: Eukaryota > Metazoa > Chordata > Lepidosauria > Squamata > Phrynosomatidae > Sceloporus > Sceloporus occidentalis. Next base: position 15,929,394 of record JALMGF010000004.1, read on the forward strand.
CTCCTTCCCCCCCCCCCCACCTTTTTTTATGTTCCTACCAAAGAGCTACTCCTTGACTTCCATTTGCCCTGAAAGTTTCATTATAAGAAGTGGCATTTTATGAAACAAATATTGTTGTATCTAGCAGGTGGGAGAGAGGTTGGATAGAAAGTGGCACAAGAGGAAAAATAGGGCTGCATCTCCCCATGGCCCTATTTTTGACTGACTCTTCATTGTTGCAACTTCCTTCCTTCCTTCCTTCCTTCCTTCCTTCCTTCCTTCCTTCAGCATCCAGGAAACACATCATATATTGCACAACCTGGGTTGCAGTTATCTGGACAATGACTGGTCAGTAAGCGGCTTGCTGCATACAAGACAGGTGCAGGCTTGTGTTCTCTGGTCATCCTATTTGAAACTGATGATTCTGGTTAGGCAGCTTGCCACATCATGTATGTCCAGTTTTTATACAGATCTCATGGGGAAAGGAGATAGCGAGAGACTAGCAGGAAATGTTACAGTTTAACATGCAGCTGTTTTATTTCTTGATTATGGATCTCTGAGCACTGGTGATACAGAGTAAGGCCTTTTCTACCCTTTTAAGCATTTCTTTTGCTGTCCATGGGTTTCTGTATTGATATAGCTCAGGCAGGAGGTATTGGCAGTGATAATGCATCCATCATGTATTTCATGCTAAGAAAAGTCATGTCTGTAAGTTCTGTCCTCCTCTGTTACACTCCTGATATGCTTTCTGAGAGCGATGGCTAGGAATTATGTTGGACCCAAGCAACTTAAATGTATTTATTCATTTTGCTCCTTCCAAGTTTCTTTGTGAGATAACATGTTTGGAAATGTGTACATTTTAAAAACATCAAACAAGGAAGCCAAAAGGCATGATTGCCCTTGTGAGAAACATTAAGAGACCTGTTCAGGCATTACTCACTGCATTTTGTTCAACATGAGAGCAGAGGAGAGCTAAGCCTGGGGCCCTTCTGTTGTCATTTTCCTTGTGTATCTTGTTCACGTGGAAGCTCTGCAGATTATCAAGATATATGATTTTTTAGGATTCTTTGATATATGGTGAATCTATTATATCACCTTCCACCTGTGGAAAGCAAAACAGAGAGGGTGGAGATAAGCACTCATCTGTTCCCATGTTGAAGAAAGCATAGGGCAGTATATCTCAGTGGAGCTAAAGTCTCTTAATCTGATACATACAAACCAAGAGTAGGGCGAGAATGCAGGTGGGATTTGGAAAAATGCAGGATTGTGATATATTTGCATCCTTGTTTTTAAAGTGTAGCATGTACAGATAAAAGCTTTTGTATAAAGCCTGAAGTAACAATTTTTTGGGTGCTTGCAACATTCTAAATATGTTCATTCAGCTGGAGTGATAGTTTTGTGGTTAACTGTGGCAGAGGAAAGAGTCTGACTTTGTTTGAACCCAACATACTTGAAGAGATTTAAAATCAAATTACAAAAAGACTGAAAAATTCAACTTCCATTAAGGCCATCTAATAATTAAATCTGATTTGCTCAGGTTAAATAGTTGAGTATTCCCCAGAAATGTCAATGACTGGATTGGGTCTAGTCAGGGAAGGGCTGTTTCACATCTTTTGCTAGAGCAATGTACAAGCAAAGTGAAATGAAGATGTTCTGCTTTTGCAGAACATTTTTTATACATTTGCACCAGCAAACTCATGGAGAGTCTATATATTATTAATAGTTTTTTTCCCCATATGCATGTATGTCTTTGGACCCAACCTAATATAGGAACACTGTACAACCTGATGCCTAAATAATCCAAATGCACCAGATCTGGTCTGATCTTGGAAGCTAACCAGGACAACCCTTGTTAGTACTTGAATGGGATACCACAAGTGCATACCAAATGCTCTACCTGATGGTTCTCCAACTTTTTATTCTTGTGACTCCCTTTACATCTACCTGCGGACGCCACCTGTCCCCCACTCAGTGTAGTATATATACAAAAATATTTTTCTTGTTTAGTGTTCGTACTTTCATTTGCACATTCATGTGTATTCATTTTTATAAGGAAGTAACATTATTCAAATTTGAACAGATTTATTTAAATACATTAAATAGTTAATGCATATGTAAACTGTACACATTAAAAAGTTTGGAAAGAGGAGTGCACAGGGTGTCCAAGTCTCACCCCCCCCTCCACCCACAGAAACTCTTGTACCTCCACTGGGGGTTTTCCCCACTGTTTGAGAACCACTGCTGTAGGGTATATTTGTGATATAGGAGTTGGCAACACCACCTCTGAAGATTCCTTGTACATGAAAAGTATAGGTGACTTGAAGGTACACACACACACACACACACACACACACACACAAACAGAGCTTGAGTCCAGACCATCTAAAAGACTGTTGGCCCCATGCAGACAGGCCAAAATAAAGCTGCTTCAGGTCGCTTTGGGGGTATGCTGTTTAAATGATGCATGTGTACTAAGAGTCCGGAAGCCATGCTAAAGCCATGCTCCAGTCCTAAAGACTGGAGCACAGCTTTGGAGCAACTTCCAGACTCTTAGTACACATGCATCATTTAAACAGTATACCTCCAAAGTGACTTGAAGCAGCTTTATTTTGGCCTGTCTATATGGGGCCTGTATTTGCTTTATAAATCTGCCCATGTGAGGGCTTTCTCTTAGTCCCATCACCATCATAGGCATGCTTGGTGATGACACAAAAGAGAGCCTTCTTGGTGATTACTCCCAGTTTGTGAAACTCCCTTCCATGGAAGGTTTGGTTGGCTCACCTGTGTTTTCTTTCTGCCAGCAGGCAAAGGCATATTTTTATTTAGACAGCTCTTTGGCTCTTAAGTCCTTGTATCAGAAGTGCCTTTCAGTGGGGTATACTGTGCTTTTATGTTTTTCTACTATGTTCTGAATGTATTTTAAACTGTTCTAATGAAGTGTTTTAATTGAATTGTTTATTTGCTTTTTAAAGAAAAAAATTATAATAAGATTATAGCTTTACTTTGTTTTAACTTTTTGTAAATTGCCTTCAATCCAGTGATGAGAGAAAGGAGAGCTAGAAAATACATAAATAAATATTATGGCGTGTTACAGACGGCCCAGAAGGGGCTGTCTCATGCTGCCACCTGTTGCAGCGTCTGGGAACTGCAGCAGCCAAACGGCGCAGTTCCCGGACACTGCCAAGAAGGAGTGCAAAAATCCGCTCCTTCTTGCTCCCTGGAAGAGACGCCGCGAGGTGCTAGTCATGCACTCACAGTGTCATTTCCGGGGTGCGACGTGCGGATGCAGAATGTCCGTTACGTCAAGATGGTGGCAGCCGTGTGGAACGGCCACCGCCATTTGTTACGGACTCAGTCAATGCTAGGGTTAGGAGCGTCTGGAAGAGATGCCCCTTTCTAATCCTAGCATGGACTGAGTCCGTCCTAGGGTGCCCGTTTGTAACGGGCCTATGTCTTGATATGCACATTTAATAACTAGGTCTGAATTCTCAAGATCAAGAAAATCAAATGTATATTAAACGTCTCAGTTGGAAGGTCAGTTCTCTTGTTCTGCCAGAGGCTTTGTAGATTTTGGCCATTTAGAGCTGGTCACAGAGATATGTGGCTGGATGTTTATAGAAAGCTGTAATTTTCCTGTGCAGATAACACTCTCCTTAAGTATCCAGCCCTGTATGTAATAAGGATTTTGCATGCTTGGTTGTGCATCTAAATTGGATTCACAAAATGTTTGGGGAAGATATTTTGCACCCACAATTAGACATTAATTTTGCAGTCACTGCTCACACAGGAAGCATCTCTTTGGTTACTATTTTACAGACGCCTTTTTCCTGCCTCATTTGCTGCATGTAAACAGAGGCTTTCTACACCAAGACACAAAATGATCTCAAGGTGGGAATGGGGTGGAATGGGTGGGTGGAGAGGGACAGAGAGATTTAAAAAGGCCTTTCTCTTTCTTCTTGTATATGACCAATTATATATTTGGATTTTTGGTTGCAAGGTAAAATAACACCACAGATGGTGTGCAATTTTGAAAAAGATAGGGCAGCCCTAACACCTGTGGCCGCTTACAAATGGGCTACCCGCAATAAGAACATGATACAGATTTGCATAAAATTTGCATATGCTGATTTAAAGATTGCTATATACAAATATGGAAAATGTTGCTCTAATCTATATAGAAATACAGCCTATTTTACCATAGCAAGGAAGACTATGACTTGGGAAACCTACACACATACTCTGTCTGGGATCCAAGAGTTAAGTGGTGATGCTGTTTAAAGGAACAGCACTATCCAGGACCCCTCCTTGCTCTCCCTCATTATGGTTTGTTATTTTTAATATTACAGCTGGAAATGGTCTGGACTCTGCACACATCTTAAAAGAAATAATGATTTCAAATAAAGTGCTCTGTAATCTAGGATTCATGAACACAGAGAACAGCTGTTAAATGAGGACTGTGTGCAGTGTATCTGGCCTGCTGTGCGCAGTACTAGAATAACTTCCTCCTCTGTTGATATGGAAAGAATATTGGTAGACATTCCAAAAGAATGGTCAAAAACATTTTTGTCAGGTGTCAGGAAACCTTGCCAAACAGAATTCGGGACTGATAAGAATCCTTACAGTTTGGTTGCCTTATTGCACAGGGCTGGTACAAAAGGACCCAGGAAGGGAACAGAACAAGTGAGGGATGAATGAGGAACAAGTGAGGGACGCATTTTACTGCACACAGAATGCTGCTGCTGTTGGAAGTCCTCTTTCCATTCTTCATATGTTTCCTATCCATTGCCCATCCATCCCAGAGGAGGAGATTTTTGAGAACTGTTTTGAGAACTGCGGAAAAATGTGTCCCTCACTCGTTCTGTTCCCTTCCAGACCCCTTTTGTATAGTTCCAGGAGTCCTATGACATAAGGTTCTGGGACTTACACAAAAGTTGCTCTGGCAGACATAAAGCCAAAATTAAAAAATATGGTTGTAGTATAGCAGAAGACCATAAACTGTTGATTATGAATGAATGAATGAATGAATGAATGAATGAATCTTTATTTGTATACCGCTATTCCAATGATCACAGCGGTTTACAATCAGTTAAAATATGATACAACAAATCCAATAAAAGAAATCCCCCCACATTAAGCAATAAAATACAACAATAAAAATATCCATCATTCAATCACCTTTTAAAACCATTAAAACTAATAACAGCAATAACCCCAAAGACATCCATTACATTACAGTTACAACAGCATAAAGGAGAAGAGTGGAATTAAGGGACATGGGGGAAAGCAAGGCAGAAAAAATGAGTCTTTAGGTTTTTTTCTAAAAGACTCTAGGGAGGGGGCTGAGCAGAGCTCAACAGGGAGAGAGTTCCAAGCCTGCGGGGCCGAAGCAGAAAAAGCCCTATGTGCAGACATCACATATCTCGTGTCAGGAACTCTCAAAAGCTGTTTCCCACCCGACCGGAGAGTGCAGGGCGGATTAGTGGTTGGCCTGTATCTGCCCTGCTTTTGGAGGACCTATTTAGTCTGTCAGTTGAATTTTTTACATTAAGTGTTATAGAATGAACTAATCTGTATCTATAATCAGCTTGTCCCTGGGCTGTACCACTTTAGATTTCAGAAAGGAATTCTGCCTTTTTGCTACTGCTGCTAGTAGTAGTGCTAATAGTAATTTTTCAAACATAGAAAATCTACATACTGGGGACCAGGGTAGGTCCCATCTCCCTTTCAAATCTTCAGTGTTCAATTTTTGTTTTTGTTTGGTTTTCCTTTTGTTTATAATATCAAAGCATTCAGTCAAGACAAACATGAACCAATTTTCTTCAGGTGACCACTGCAGTGAGAAATACAACCAGACAACACATTGGGTCACTTCTTCTGATTCAAATTCAGTAGCAATGTAAACTGCTAAAAGGTTCACATGGAGGAAGAGAATAGATATGGAAGAACAGTTTCACTGAATAACCTTATTCTTCCTTGAATAACAAAACTGTTCCTGGCATAGCACATTGTCTATTTTTGTTCTGAGTGATAGCTTGACAGCTAAGCAAACTCGAACATTCTTTAGCTGACAAATGTCACTGGTTTGTCTCCCTTTCACTTGCCCCTCCCCAGTTGCATAAGATGATCCACTTATAAGATATTTCCATCTCAGTTTCACTCTCTCATCTCACCGTGTAATTAAAAACAGACATGAAGTAGTCCTTTTAAGACTGCAGCCAAGATTCTGCCCAGTACTGATTTTCATAAGCAAAGGAGTCTGTTTTAAGGTAAATATGAAGTGTATGGATAGTGCTGTTACTTTAAACATAAAATGTATAAATTAGTGTTTCATCACTGAGGGACCGCAGCCGGTCACTAGATGGCTGTAACTGAGGTGGAAGGATACTGTTGATTAATGTATGGATTTTGCTACCAAAAGATGTGCTGGTGGCATTGAAGTGGGATGATAATGTTCATAGTGGACAGATGTGTCCGACCAATTGCTACATCAGATGGTGAGCTGATGTGTTATATTGCACAACAATTCATGATACAACAACAACTCATACGTTATGGGTTGATTTATCATTTGGTCATGATACATAGTCAGTGAAATAGTACTAAGACATTGTTGCTACATGGTTCAGAGGAAACATACCTGTCAGTACTGGTTGCCATAAGAACACACAGTGAGAGGGAGTTACTGTTGCTTTCATACCTTCCAGTGGGCTTCCTGAAAGGATCCAGCTGACCACTTTTCAAAACAGGATGCTGCTGGACTAGATAGACTAGATAAAATGTCGGTCTGATCCAGCAGAGCTCTGATGCACATTTGACCTCAGGTCAGAGAAGGACTTAGGGAAAGTATCATCTGATGGACCCCTTTTCTCTAAAAATGGACAGTAGTGGATTCTGAAATGCTAGTATTCACTATGATAGTCCCCACAGTCTTGTTTCCCAAGGAAAGACCAAAATGGCAGACTGTGGAAGTGAGCCATATCAACGGACCATTTCTGGCAATTTTTGTCTCCATCGAGAGATATTTTATAAAATGAATGGGTCTTAATTGTTCACCCAAGACCGGGCCATACCAAAATATTACAATGGGGATAGTTCACAGCAATATATTGTTGGGGGGGGGGGGGAAATAAATTTCCTGCCTAGTTACTATGAGAATTGCAAATGGGGATAGAGGGAATTGGGAGTCATGGGGTGAGAAGTAGTAGATGACATTATCATCCACTTCTGCCTATATAGCCATTTAGCGGTGGTGTGTGTGTGTATGTGTGTGTGTGTGTGTAAAGGAGCAGCCTCCAGGTAAGTTCCTGTAGCTGGGTGCAGAGCAACAGGGATCCTCTAGGTCCACTCAGGGGGCTTCTGGAAGTCCTGGAAAATGACCTTGTTGCTATAGGTCCAGCTACACAAACATACCTGGATGCACTCCCCACCCCTAACCCCTAGAGCAGGCATCAGGAACGAATCTTACCAGGACCAGAAATTTGCCCAAGGGTGCCAGATGCCAACACAGTCCTGCTATTATATTTGAAAGTCTATGGTTAAGCAGCCACAATTTCTTGATATTGCTCATTTTGGAACCTAACCAATGAATTAGTACTGCTCATTTCTAATATAGCTTTAGCCAGCTTATTGCCCTGTGGATGGATGAATTCTGGTTATACTCAGCAACAGTCTGGAAGGAAAAGAGTCGTTCCTCAGCAAGCACATCTTACTCATTTTGTGAATTATTTGCTGTAGTCTAGGCCAGTCAGTATACAGCAGTGCTCTTGTTTATATGGCCATCTTTCCTTTATGAATCTTGACTATAGGAAGGATTCTCCTTCAAGGATAGAAATGTTGCTCTTTTGAAGGGGAATTTATTTAAATCAATTCATCATAGTATCATTTTGAAATGATGTTCATCAAAGATAAAGTTTCCTGCTGTGTGTGTTTTCTCTCCTCTCCTCTCATGGGAACACTTCTATCTGAGGTGTTGCACTTTGAAAATGTACTTGGAAACACATTTTTAGGACAGCTTGTTTTTTTCTTTCTTGGAAAAGTCTGGAATAAAAAAATCTAATTAAAGAATAGACCTCAAGCAAAAACAACAACACGTGCTTCCCTTTGACCCAGTAGATATCTGAGGAATTCTGGAATACGTATATTGCTTTTTGTATATATGCACCAGAGTCTGAGAAATCTCAATAGCACAAATACAAAGCCAGTCTTGCTTGATTTATTCCCAGATTTGCAAATGACACTTGGCAAGTGAACTGACTGGAATAATCCCTTTTCTTGTGCTTAGCCCAGATACTACACAAACATGCTGTGGTCATTCTTTTCCCATGAACCCACATAGTGAAAGGGAGACTTTGACCAAAGATACTGAATTGATTAACACTATTTGAATGCATGACATATTTCCTCAATATAATTCTCAGTATATTAGAGCATACTGAAAAAAACTCAGGAGATACCTCTGGTGATGCTCTTAGTGGGGAAAGGGGGTGGTGGTGGAATAGATCAGGATCCCTGCTATTTAATTTAACAGAAGTATGCTTTATGACAGCACCTTGCCTATGGTGAACACTGTTTCAATGCCATGGGACAGAGGTCACAGTAAGGATTGCTTGCTATGATTGTGTTTTCCCTTTCAACTCCACTAAGGGTGACTTATATCACTTTATGGTTGTGATTAATATAGAAACATAGGAAGCTGCCTGATACTGAGTCAGATCATTGGTCTACCTAGAAGCTAGATTTTAGCTGCATCCTGTCAAGTCTGTTTGGCAGCAATGGCTCTCTAGGGTTTCATGCACAAATCTTTCCTAGCCCTACCAGAATATCTTCATATTCTCTTCATGGCTGTCTCCTATTCAGCTGTTAATAGCATCTAAGAATGTAATTCTTCACTTGGTTTCTTCCCAAAGGTAGTGATGAGTAATTTCAGGATTTTCTCCCTTTTCTGCAAGAAAGTCTTTGAAAACACTGACATTTTTGAAGGCTATTTGCAATTCGGGACTTACTCTGCACAAAATACACACATGGTTGTTTTGCTAAGAAACATTTTCTGCACACTTTCTGCATAGAAAATAATGTTTCAATGGAGAAATATTAATTCTTGCACAGAAAAGTCTGCTTTCTGCACAGAAAATGCTAGTTTTTGTGCAAATCAGCCACGTGTGAATTTTGCACAGAATAAGTCCCAAACTGCAGAGATTTTAATCATTCCATGATTTTTCTCATCAGAGTTTCTCAACCACATGTTTGTAAAAACAATTTTCTGAATATTTAAAATATTATTTCCATTTCTAACCAGACCTAAGCTTTCTTATGTTCTGAAACTGGAGAAGGTTTGAAGGTCACCTTAAACATTTGGTTGGCAATTGTTGTTGTTGTTGTTAACTGTCTTTAAGTTGATCTCAACTAATGGCGACTTTGTGCATGACACACTTCCAAGACTCCGTATCTTCCACTGCTCTGTTTCGGTCCTGAAAATTCATACCTGTGACCTCCTTAATAGAGTCCATCCAACTAGCATTAGGTCTTGTCTTTCTACATCCCTCCATCGTTCCTAGCATTATTGTCTTTTCCAGTGAGTTGTGCCTCCCCATGATGTGGTCAAAGTACAACAGTCTCAACTTAATCATCTTGGCTTCCAGGGAGTTTTCAGGCTTGATCTGTTCTAGGTTCATTTGTTTGTCTTTTTGCTGTCCACAGCATACTCAGTACTCTTCTCCAGCACCACATCTCAAATGATTTTCCTTTTATCAGCTCCCTTCATTTTCCAGCTCTCATACCCATACATGGACATGGTGATAGGCAATACAATGGCTCATATGATTCTAACTTTCATGCTCAGTTGTATATTTTTATACTTTAGGATCTTTTCTAGTTCTTTCATAGCTACCCTCCCCATTCCTAGTCTTCTTCTGATTTCTTGACTGCAGCTCCTATTCTGATCAATGTTTGGTTCAAGGTATGGGAACTCTTTTACTATTTCTATTTTCTCATTTTCTAGAAAATGTGTAGATCCTGTATAGTCATTTTTTAAATGTTCAGTAATAATCCTCCTGTTGCATTTTCTTCCTTGATCTTCCTTAGTAGTTGCCCCAGGTCTGTGATGTTTTCTGCTAGTAATATCGTGTCATCTGCATATCTTAGAACATCCCTTCCTTCTATCTTCACTCCCCCTTCTTCTGAGTCTAACCCTGCTCTTCCTATATTTTCTGCATACAAGTTGAACAGAGAGGGTGAAAGGATGCAACTTTGCCTGACCCCTTTGCTAATTGGCAACCATTCTGTCTCTCTCTATTCCATTCTGACAGTAGTCTCTTGCCTAGTACAGATTTCTCATCAGGACTATCAGATGTGGCAGCCATGGTTAGGGGGATTGTTTTTTCAGTGATCCAAGGGCAAATGGATGCTTTAAAAGCAGAGTTGGTCATTATTTATTGCTTACTTACTGTGAGGTAAAGTTTATGCAAGATAATATTTGGGATCAAAAGAATTTGAGATAAAAATAAAATGAGTATGGGAGAAAGTAAAAGGGATATGTTTATCCATTCTTTTTTCCATGTTGATCTGACTGACACAATCGGTGATGTTGGTGTTCCAGAGAGTCAAAATGGATTCTTAGGCTGAAATCCTGTATGGCTCAGCATAACATAGTAGGTCTGCATGAAGACCTGTGCTGGGCTGAGTAACTTATGAAGTCCCCTACATGGACATTCCCAGCTTTATGAGGAGCAGGCAAGTTAATTGAAGTATCTGGCTACTTTCTCATAGCCAGACACAAAATGATTACAGAGGTGCTGAGACCCCAGAGGTGGATCTTAGTGCTGATGGCATTATTTTGCATCTCCCTATGGGGAGATGCTTCTGTGTTCCTACCTGCTCCCCACAAACCAGGGAATGGTTCAAGGGGTTCAGACGGTCAGGTGGATGGGTGTTGGGTGTTGTGGAGGAAGGAAGAGAATGCTGACCCCAGCAGTGCCCCCAAAAGGATATGCACAAGCATATGGGAAATGTACTCATGTGTATGTCCCTAACAGGATGCCAGCCTTAGTATGCTTGGTTTAAACTATAGTTAAACACATTCAAGATTTATGTTTAAATTATTTTATTGGAATATTTGTACTAATGTATAGAGCATAGCATATACATGTCTTATATTTAACAAAAATGTCTACAACTGAAAGTACACTATTTTATAAGGTAACATGTAAAGAGATCTACACCTGATATATACCAACAGTAAGGTATTTTATGATACCGTAAAATTGGCAGAAAGTATAACAGACTTGGAATGGCTAATAAGGGTCAAAGATGAAACTGCAAAGGCAGGATTAGTGCTGACCATAAAGAAAGCGAGTATTATGAACACAGAAGAGGTACAGATATTCAATCTAGACAATGAGGAAATCAAGATAGTTAAAGAATTCCCATACCTAGGATCAAATATAGACAGGACTGATGACTGAAGTCAGGCAATAAGAAGAAGATTGGGAATGGGAAGGACAGCTATGAAAGAACTAGAAAAACTACTGAAGAGTAAATATATACAACTGAAAGCCCACTATAATATAATATAATATAATATAATATAATATAATATAATGCTTGAGTCTCCCTTGGAAGGAAATTTCAATGTATGAGAGCAAACATTGAGAAAGTTCTGCAACATCTTAAGACATTTATCTGTTTTAGCATAGCTAGGAACCATAGGTCTGATTCAATAAATTTTAAGTTTGTTTTTTAAAGTAGCAATTTTGAGTATGGAAAGACAGAAATTGCCTCATTTCTCAGTTAATTGAGCAGATTTGTGTTTGTTTGTCATGATAGCTTGCTAGCAGTACAGTGTGTACACTGAGAAACAGGTGGATGGGAATCTATGCCAGCTAATGCCAGCTTTGGAGGCTTGTGTAACGTGAACAAACAAAGAGAGAAACCAGACACAGTAGTGATGATACAAGCTAGATTCTGTTGCCTCTTAGATACAGATGGATGCAAACGCATACCTTTAATATGGTACATGTTCCACATAGCCCTATTATGGCTGAGCCAAAATGGATCACCTACACCTTCGCGTCTCTCTTTTTTTAATCTGTATTGTTAGAAGAGACGGGGATGGGGAGGTTAGAAGGAGGATCTGAATTTCCTCCTACTTGTTACTGGTGATTGCTGTGGACTCTTATGCTGGTTGAGTCAACTTCATCCAATGTTTCCTACCTAGAAAATACTGAAACCAGGATGGAATCAAGAAGCTCATTCCCAAGATGTACAGTGTTCCTTGTCTTTCTCCCATGTGTCCTAGTGCTATGTGAACTTCAGTTAACTACGTCTATTAACTCAAGAGAGGTTTCTTTTTTCCTGTTTATTTCTAGGCATTCCAAAGATTTTTTAAAAACAACAACAAGGTTTAGTGGTACCATGTCCAAACAGGCAAAACCTGAGCTGATATTTAAAAGCATTTATCCAAGTTATAAAAATGTATGATTATAATCATGTACAGTAAATCAGCTCATCCATCTTGCAAAATACCTTAACTGTTTGTTTTCCAAATGGTGCTATATATTGATTTCTGTCATGTGGTGCAATGTGACACCTTTGTAGAGATAGGAAACTGAAAGAAGATTTGAAATATGTCTTAAAGTCCATAACTGAGTGGCCATGTTGGTTTCCAGGTACTTCCTGGGCTATGTTCCCATGTACTATGCTGGGGTTCATATTTCCCATTAATGCTTTTTTCAGATGTGGCAGCTGTAGAGTGTACTCCAAAACATGGATATAGAAGATATGGATCAAGAATCTTGAAATACTTAGATATTCATTTACAAGGTAAGTTTCTTCTGTCCCTCAGTTTCTAAACAATATCTTTTTAAAATGACAAAGATTTTTATGGCAATTTAATGGCTAATGAATTTTCTCTGGCATAAGTTTGCATGGGTTCTGACCTGGATTTCAGCCTGGAGCCTCTGAAAGCGGATGCCCGGTAAAACTTGTTAGTCTTTAAAGTCCCCCAAAGCTCTTTATAAAGGTTTTGTGACAACACAGGAAAATAGCTATCACCTAAAAAATTCATAAGAAGTGTTACTTCTCCATCGGGGCAATTAAAGGATATACAGCATTTCAGAATATCGTCAGCGCTGCTTCTTCCATACATTGAGTGGGAATTCTATTACTTTTGTTGATCTTTCTTAAGTATGAGAAACTCTTAAATGCTACATGTGTCCAGGGCTCATCTGATCCTCATTCAGTTGCCAGGTTCTCAGTACAATCGCACCTCCATTTTTGTGGACTTGGAGTCTGCATCCCTCACCCATTCACAGGTGGCAAAAGGAAGGAAACAAAATGGGGCACTTCCCATGGCACACGCCCACGAGTGCCCATGGGTGCGCACTGCCATTCAAGCCAATGGAGCTTGAATATTGGCGATTTTTGGGATGGGGGGGGGTCCAGAACAGATCTGCAAGGAAATGGAGGGGTCACTGTACTAGGTAAGCTCTCTTTTCAATGACAGTTTTACCTCATGTAAGAGAAAGAATCCCCTTCCAAATTCACATTTTCCACTATTTTTAGGTGTGCTGAGCTACGCCTCCCTCCCCTTTCCACACATATCTTAACCACTAATATCCTAGAAGAAAGTATGAATGTGCAGGGATGTAATGCAGCCTTTGCTAACCTGCAGTCTACCAGATGCATAGTACTATAACTGCTATCACCTTTTACAAACATGGATGGTGGGAGTTATAGTCCAGCACATACAGAGATCACCAGGTTGGAGGATTCTAATGTAATGTATTATATTAATTGCAATCCAGTTATTGGTTGATGTAAAAGTCTAAAGTGTGCATTTATAATCTGAAACCAAAGATTCCTTTGGCATTTAGCTAGCCTGCATGTTAAAGTCTAAGGAAGGTAGGGTTCCTAATCAAGGAAAATTATGACTGTACTTAGCATTCAGATTATTTAACAGCTGAGAAAAATCAGATGCAGATTGGCAATGATTTAGGGAAGACTTTCAGTGAAAATCTGATTTTGATGACTGGGGCCATGTGCTGAAATGTCTTATTTATTGGCAAACATCTATTGAAATTGAGTGGATTTTATGACTTCAGTTATAAACCTGAAGTTTCAGTATCATGCAGGGCTGTGCATTCTTGGAGCTGCTGAAGCATAGCTGCTCTTTGCCTTCTGAGTAAAAGGGAGGGTGGGAATCAGCTCTCTATGGAATTAATCTCAGTGATCATATACTAAAGCTAGTACCATGAAGATATTGCTCTGGCTACATATTGTGGTGAAAAATGCACTATTTATCCACAGTGCCAACATGAGCTGATCTCTCAAATGGTGCAAGTGTGAAATAGTGGCTTTTTCACAATGCACCATTTGCACTTAACACATTGGGATTCACATTTGGAAAGACCTTCAGGAGATGTAAACAATCACATCTCAAAATATTCAGTACAAGGTAGGATTCTTAGGTTTCAGGTTCCCTGCCCTTTTTCTCAAAGTCTCAGGATCAGGAAAGAAATCTCAGGGTAAGAGCACTGTCTTGAAAAGATTTTTTTCAACAAATGTGTGCTGCTGGCTCTTGTTGCTGTAGGCTGCTTCGAAGTGGTTGCTTTGTCTCTCAGAGTTTCCCATGTTATGAGCAGCACCAGTGCTCTGAAGAATGGGGTGGTCCACACAGGCGAATATTGAACTGTCTCAGCATTTGCTGCATTAGTCATAGCTGAATATAGTAGTAGTTCAGGATTTGCCCAATTTAATGTTTTATTGTTAGCTTTATTAGTTCTGTTCTCAGCTCTCTCACACAGTCTTTAATGGTTGATGATTTCTAGGGGAGAGACATGGGTGAGTTGTATCCTTGTTAGACAAAAAACATAGTATAAATGCCCCTTTTCTTCATCTCTGCTTTGAAAGTTGATTACTTTTATTTCCCAGTTTTACTATTTTCTCTCTGTCTAGTCAAACGTGGCCAAACTTTTTGTCTTTCTTTTCTCTCTCTTTATCTGTACTCCCACTTTTTCATCTCTACTAGCTGTAATCTTCTCCTGTATTCCATGCTTCCCATCATCCTTCCTTCCTTCTTGTCTTCTTTTTCCTTCCCTTGCTACTCAGTCCCCAGACTACTTTTTTTTTCTCCCTTCTTCCCCTCATTCTCTCTTTTTTCTCCTACCCCCATCTCTCTTAGCTACACTCATCACCTTCTTTCTTCTGCTCTCCTTCTCTGTCTCTTCACTCTTTCTTTTTTGTCTGCTCCCTCAATAATTGTGAAACATTGACTATAAGATGTTAGATTTTTAACATTTTGAAGCTATAAATCTCTTTAACATCAAAAGACTGAATAGACATGCATGAGTAGCATTGCCCTGTTAGTCTCTGCCGCCTTGTTAGTCACTGCTGTCATTATTTTTCTGAACCCCAAACATGATGATCATAGTTTTGGAGATGAGGGAGCATTCCACAGTTTGACTGTTAAAAAAGAAAGCCACTGAAAGCCACTGGTTAATGGGAGGAAACAATTAAAACCAAAGTTTGGAAAATCATATTTGAAAAATATCTGTGGTTGAACTACAGCCACGTTAAGGTAAAAGCAATGTTTGCAAAAGTTTTAACAAAAGAACTGTGGAAAGTGGTTGTTTTTAATATTCAAAGCAGGGCTTGGAAACCTTAATATATATTTTCATTTTTATTTAGCTTTCATGGACTCCAGAGCTTACAAAAATTTACCTTGAACTATTTCAGCAGGCACTGTTAGATATCTACTTCCTTAGACTCTTTTTTCCTTCTTGTTATGGGCTTGTTTCATTTTCTGTAGAGAGACCCACAGTCGCATTCTGAACTACCTCCATTTCTTCAGCAGTTTAACCATTGCTGGTTTATAGACGAATGCTGGTTTTGTCAAGGATTGCATAAATCTGCATGTTCCCTCTCCTTCTAGGTGTCATAAATTTCCTTTTATAATTTTTAACCAAAGTATATTATGAGTAACTGAAAGTCTTATCAAAACTTGCATTGTATTCTCTTCTATGTTGGTGCTCCATAAACCTAATTTGTGTTCTTAAGAATTAATGCAATGCCAATTCCTTGATGTCTGCCATGTATGTTAATAAGGACCAATAGGAAAGATTTCTAGTTTTCATCCTTTGATTCTAGTTATTGATTATTGATCCACTGTGTTGAGTGCAGGAGTTACTGTAGTGCCCTTATGGCTGTTGTGAAGACAGTGTGGCAAGACTGCCTGAGTGACCTGTTTTGTTCTGTTTTACTCCAGATCACAGATCAAATAACCCTGCAGTAGAAGTACAGCTAAGAGGGTTTAGCATCCATGATTTTCATGGAATAGATATAATTCTGATTCCCAAGATGCATTGTTCAGTAGCAGAAACTGAGGGCAATGAGGTGTTAATAGTGTTGTTTAAAATAGTGGCATTGTAATGGCTTACTTGCCATTATAAAATATGAGGCAATAGGTTTGTAGGTGTTTGTTTCATTTTTATCCATATTGGCTAAGCCCTATTCAGGCATTGTTACAGCTAATTTGGATATAAATTCATGTACCAAATAGCACTACTCTCAACATTATGCTTAACAGGCTAGTTTTACTCCATGTTTATAATATCAGCATCAGCAGAGGGGGGGGGGGGGTCACTGGACATCCAGCTGTACACAGAAAACTCCTTCAAGATGTTTGAGATGTAAGGATAGATATTGGGGGGAAAGTGACTGTGAGTTTTCATGGTGTAGGATGACATGCAAATATTTTAATAAGTAAGTACTTTGCAGGTGAAATGTTGGGGGAGAATCTTCTCAGCATAGCCTCAGCATAGCCAAGTGTTTAACTTGAGATAAACATATACCCGAGGGATATCTAATCCATTAATATTTTAATACAACAAATAGTAGTTTTCAATATGGCAGTTTCTGTGCTGTTTCCTCAGTAATTAATTGGCATGACTAGCTTACTGTGCTGCTTGAGCTGTAATCTCAGTCATTAAAATCATAGGGGCAGCATAGTTATTTTGCTTTGTTTTTATCTAGGCAGTTGAACAGTCTGGGAGTGGCCAAAGAAAAGGTCCTCTGGGAAGTAGCTGTCAGTCTAGTCTGCAATAGGTTCCTCCCAAAGGACCTGATTGTGCGGGGCAGATTATACGGAAGAAGATGAATAGGTTGGGCCCAAGCCATGTAGGGCTTTAAAGGTCAAAACCAACATCTTGTACTGTGCCCGGAAACCAATAGGCATCCAGTGGAGTGATGTCAAGATTGGTGTTATATGGTCACTCCTGGGTTTTCCAGTGACCAGCCTGGCTGCCATATTCTGTACTAATTGAAGTTTCCGGGTTAAGCAGAAGTGTAGCCCCATGTAGAGTGCATTGCAGAAATTGAGCCTTGAAGTTACTAGTACATGTACCACAGTTCCCTGCTCTCCTGATTCCAGGAAAGGGCACAGCTGCTATATCAGCTGAAGCTGATAACAGGCACATATGCATGAATTCTGCATCCACAGATTCCACCATTCATGACTGAATTGAAAATATCCCTCCTCCCAGTCCCAAAAGTAAACCTTTATTTAGCCATTTATATAAGGAACACCATATTACTATCCCGCTATTGTATACAGTGGGACTTGAGCATTCATGGATTTTCATATCCATGGTGAATCTTGGAACCAGACCCCAGTGGATACCAAAGGCCCATTATGTTTCCTGAGAGTAAGGATTGGTCTAATACGCTCTCCCTGTTTCTCAAGCAAGCATCCCTTTCAAAACTTAAAAATTTCCTTCCCTCTGAACTTCAGTATTTATCAGTGAGTAGAATCAGACTGAGTTATGTTTGCTTTCCACTGAAATAAATAGGTCTGAGTCATGACCAACTTGTCCCATTGATTTCAGTGACACCAAGGTTCAACTAACTTCATATAAACAATTTATGTTATGTATTCCCAACAGTAACCTGATACATCTATTGCTGTTGAAACATTTAAAAAAGAAATTCTTCTCACAAGGTACTACTGCTGACGTTTCATTAAGCCTTTCTAATCTTGCTACAAGTGAACTGAAGGAGCCATTTCTTATTTGGAAGCCCTTTTCTTGGCAGTTGTCAAATGAAATTAAGGAACTTGGTGTGGTTTCATTGAGGGGAAGGCAAGGGCAATAAAGATTTTGAACTGCTATGAAAGATTTTAAATTTATAACTACTGCAATATAATATTCAAGCTACCTTAAGCAGTGCACAGTTACTGAGCTGATTGTACTTTTAAAATGTAGTTATTTGCACAAGTTAACAAATCAAATTGAATTTAGTATGAGGGGGAGCCTAACTTGTGAGATCCAGGGCCAATCCAATCTATTTTTCTGTCTGAGATAGAGGACAAATGGCAATTCCAACTTTCAATTACATATTGATAGTCGATCTTACTTCAACACTGACAATACATCAGGATCAGTGTCCTCCATCACACCTCAGTACAGAAAGGTGGTGGTGGTTTGAGGGGGACTGGCCTTGAAGATGGCTGCTCTTGAAAAGATCCACCATTGTAGGGAATCGTACTGCTGTATTTTCTGGCGTATAAGACTACTTTTTAACCCAGGAAAATCTTCTCAAAAGTCAGGGGTCGTCTTATATGCCAGGTGTTGTCTTATAGGGCAGGTGCTGAAACTTCCAAGCCAGACTGGGAGAATCTGCGGTCGCTGCATATGGTGGGGGGGAGTTAAAAAACGACCATGGCTGCATCCCCACCATATGCAGCAACCACATGAAAGCAGCAAGGGTGGCGCTGTACAAGTACGGTAAAAGAAAATCCACTCACCACCACTCTTAGAACTAACATAGAAGACTTAGTTAGAGTTACATAGAAGAGACATTTTTATTTGTTTAAGCAAGAAAGGGGAAGGGGTTGGTTAAGCCAACTTGCCTGATCTAAGTGGAACTCTATCTGCTTTTCTTTTTGTAGGAGATAAGATATTGAATTCATTTAATATTTTACAGCTGGGGAAAAAATAAACTTGACAGAAATTATTTTGATTAGGCAGAGGAACAAAAATAAAAACCTTGCCTGCTTGTCTCAAATATAAAGCCCTAGTTCCCTCACTCATTTCTCAGCTTGTAAAAGAAATTCTGTGAACTACAGCAGCCAGAACCCCACAAACATGCATGACCATTGGCCATGTTGGCTGAGGGATTCTGGAAGCTGTAGTCCGAAGAGTTATTTTTCCAAGCTGTGGTACTGAAAGGGATTAGGAATGTGTGTAATGAAGATCATCTTTTCATACCAAATAGCAAATTAAGTTTTGTGTCGTGCTGGTGGAGAGGGACTGCCAGATGTTCTTGTAAGGACATCCTTCTAAATTATGTTCAGATCAGAATGTGTACTGTGCATGCTTTCTTGAGCTAACCTTAATTATTTTTTAAAAAATGTCTAGCCATCAAGTTGTATATGCATAGATCCCATACCACTCATGACATCAAGAAGATCAATGGGACTTAAGCTAGTCAGGATGAATTTGTTCCACTAATTTCAATGGCAGTTAATGTTAGAGAAAAAGATCTTTGGGATGGTTGATGTCTCTTGTTACCGGTGGTTCTGGACTAGTACCAACTGGAACAGATGCAGTCTTCTCAGCTACTCAGGAACAAAGTAACTTCAACACAGATTTTCACTCAAATGAGGGTTTATTGACTTTGTTGCTATTTACACTTTTACAGCAGGCTACCCTACATCTATTCTCTTTCAGAGTCCATGCAAGAAAAATTTTTTTTGAATATGACATCAGGCTTTGTTCTCTCACAAGATCAACTTTTCCACCAAGTGGACACACCTATTTCTCATGAAGTCACCATACTACACAAAAGCATAACAATAATACATTTTGTTTATATTATGTCTCAGGCAATGTCCTTGAAGACTTGTTTTTCCAGGCCTAGGCTTTTTGGCCTGCAACAGGAACCATTTTAAACCTTAGTTAACCATTGACACATCTGAATATTTTCAATACAAATTAGAAATATATTTTAACAGTTAAGTCATGAAAAATATTTGCTAGATCTGGGTGCAAGCATATGATGTTGAATATTGTGATTCATATACTAACAATGCTCAAAAATAACATTTTAAATTTTATGAACTATCAAGCCACCGCCACCACTTTCTTATCCACAACTTCTTCCTTCTCCTCCTTTTTGGATAATGGCCTGCTTTGGCCATCTCTGTTCTCAAGGGAAGACCCATATAAATGCATTGCTGTAATCCAGGAATGTGGATCCTGTGGTCCTCTGGATGTTGTTGGACTACAAGCCCCCATCACTCCTAGTCAGCAGAGCCAATGGTAAGAAATGCTGAGATTGTGGTCAAACAACATCAGGAAGGCTACAGGATTCCCATTTCTGCATGCCCTCCAACTGTCCCAATTTGGCAGGGACAAATCTGAATCCCTACATCATCCCAATTTTCAGCTGCTTTTTAAATTACCCAGTTTCTTTCTTCTCCTCCCACTTTTATCCTTTGTTCTCAGCTTACTTCTTTGGTACAAACTGAGTTCAAAGTGCAAACGTAGTTTAGACTCAGTTAACTCAACAGGGGGAGAGAGGAGGATGAGGCAAAATCTTGTCATTCCCAATAGGCTCATGCAAAAGAAAGCAGGTGCAGCTTCTCCAAGCTTGTCTGTTTTTCCTCATTGATAACTGTAGCCATGTTGATCATCTTGATGTTGTTCGGTTACACGTGTCCCAGTTTTCATCTTTGAAATGTTGGAAGACATACCTCTGCTGTAATTCAGCCTGGATGTTCCCAGAACAGGGATCAACGATACCAACTATTTGCCTTTGCAAAAGGCTAGAGGAACCAGCCAGAATTGGTTAAAGGTGTTTTGAGCCACGAAGCACTGTTGAGCTTTTTGTGACAATGTTGGTCAAGAAGCACATCCAAGGAGCATGCCTGCAAATGGGCATTGCTTTGAACAGATGGGCCTGGGGATGTGCTGTTGCCAAGGTAATTGTAAGAGTTTTGGAACAACCCTTTACCACCCCCACCTCCCATTTTATGACATATTTTCAACTTCCACCACAGTAATCAAAAAATTGAGTGACATTTCAGAAAAAAAATTGAAGAAGTCTGTAGTTACTGGTAAGCCAGCTGGAGTGTTGGGTTTCTCACCACTAAAGAATGTGTTGATTTCAAAACCTATTGGGTTTTTTTTTGGAAGGTATTTTCTTATTATTTTTTAATGTTGCCTTTTGTAGAAGACAAGCAGAAGGACCTGCCTACAAGCCTCTTGTTTACCACCCAAAGGCCGTCTGTTATGAAATATCAGGCATTCTGTGGGATTCCATAGTTTGAAATAACCACCTTTGAGATGCATTTCTGTACTTTTAAACACAATTGCTTCTGGGTTTTTTAAACATCTGAAAACCTATATTACATACCCTCCAACATTTCACTGTTGGAAACCAGGGTGCATGTGGCTAAGGAACATCACAGTATTGTCAAGATGACAAAAGTTGCTAATGAAGAAAAGCACATAAGCTCAGAAATGCTGCCTCAGTTTGCTTTTGTCTAGACCTACTGGTAAAGGCAAGGTTTCATCCCTTCCTCTTCTCTTCCCCCTGCAGAATTATTTGACTATGTGTTTGTGCATGTGCCTTCAAGCTGCCTGTCATTTTAGGTGGCTCCATAAATTTCATAGGGGCTCATAGGCAATGAATACTCAGTAGTTTTGCCAGTTCCTTCCTCTAGCACCTGCTTTTGTTGGCAGTCTCCCATAAAAGTACTAACCAAGCTGATTCTGCTTAGCTTCCAAGAAGCACTTTTGCACTTTGAGTTCAGTTTCCAGGAATTTGATCAAGCTGACAAAGGGGGAAAATAAGAGATGTAAAGAGAAAATGGGATATTTTGAAAACAGCTGGAAAAATGGGATGAAAGAGAATTAATGAGAACTGTCCCTGCCAACTTGGGGCAGTTGGAGGGTTTGATATCATGAGCTGGTTGTCTCCTAGTAAAACAACTTTGTAACTGTAATGTAAAGATGTATAGAATACTGATAAACGATCAGTTTTTTTCTTTTTGTATGCATATAGAGGGATAGACATAAAAACCAAAGGAAATGATTTATTGAATTTATCTTATTTGTATCCTGTCTTTCTCCTGATATGGGGCCCAAAATGGCTTACAATATAAGTGAAAATAAAATAGTTAATATATAGTGTCAAAGTATTAAAACATTACACAACCAATTCAATTAACATTGATCAAATACAAAAACTGCCCCCAATTCCCCCCTCCCCATTACCCTCACACTCTTGAGCAAAGTTAGATGGATATCTGCACACATATCCTGCTGTGCCACCTGGCGGCACAGCCACTAGTGCAAGATGCTCTCTCTGAGGTTAGAGTTGAGGCACCCAGCATTGTTCAGATGGTAGGGTGCCACATTGTGACCTCAGAGGGGGCAGCTTATGCTAGCAGTTGCACTGCCAGGCAACACAGCAGTAGGAGTTGCTCCAAATTTTCCTGGAAAATCCAGAATAAAAGATGTGTTTTAAAACCAATTTAAGACAGGATTGTTCTGTATTCTGTGTAGAACCAGCTTCATGTGATAAAGACAGTCCACACTGGAATTGGGCTTTGACCCTCCATCATGTGGACAGGGCACTGTGAGGATGGATGGAAACTGGTTCATTTGGCCATTGTAGACATATCCTAGGACCAATCACCAATCAGGCTCTTTCCTGGATGCTCACTGAATGAGCCTGTGAGGATTGGCTGGTACTATGAGAAAACCCTCTCTTGAAGATCTAAAGACTTTGCCACCCTCATGTGGGAAGATATGCGTTTTCATGTAGTCTGGACCTAAGACACAGAGTATGTTGAATTGCACCTCCAAAATAAACTGGTAGCCAGTGAAGCAATTTCAAGAAGGGTGCTGTATGCTCCCTAGAACTAGCCCCATTAAATTCAAAATTAAATTAAACTGAAAGGTCATAAGATCGTATGTATGTATGTATGTATGTATGTATGTATAGATTGAGAATTTAAATTGCAGGTCCTAAGTGGCCCTGTCTGCAGTAGAAAGAAATAGGCAGTAACTAAGCATATCAAACCTCTGAGGCTTTGTCAAATAAATTTATAACACTGTATAAATCAGGTGTCCAATGGCCCTTAAATGAACACATTATTGAACTTGGTGGAACTAATGCACTGGTAAGGGTAACCCAAAGTCTTACAAACTAAAGTTAATAAAAATTGTTTAAAAGCCAAGTGAGTTTGCAAGACGTTTTTCTTGAAAAGATGCTCTTTGATAAGGGCTTTTTAAATCCAAAGTAAGAATAAGAAAGAGTAAGATGTGATTTTGTTCCTCTCTGAAAAGAAGATAGACAAATAATGCATTTAAGGCTGCATTCCTAAATACACTTACCCGAGAATAAGTCCAATTGCATAGGATCAGGTGGTTAAGTTAGTAAAAGCAAGTTACACATTTTATTGTGGAATCAGTTTATTGTATATGTTGAGTCTTCCTTATCTGGAATTCCAAAATCCAAAAATGTCAGCATGAGTGGCTGAAACAGTGGCCTGTTACAGACAGCCAAAATAAAGCTGCTTCGAGTCACAGTGGAGGTATGGTGTTTCAATGATGTATGCGTCCTAAAAGTCCAGAAGTCGCACCAAAGCCACGCTCCTGCCCTAAGGACTGGAGCATGGCTTTGGTGTGGCTTCTGGACTCTTAGGACGCATGCATCATTGAAACACCATACCTCCACTGTGACTCGAAGCAGCTTTATTTTGGCTGTCTGTAACAGGCCAGTGACACCTTTGCTTTCTGATGATTCAATGTACACAAACTTTGTTTCATGCACAAAATTATTTAAAATATTGTATATAAAATAACCTTCAGGCTATGTGTATAATCTGCATACAAAATATAAATGAATTTCATGACTTGGGTCTTATCTCCATCACTGAGCATCACACAATAGCTTTTCTAAGCTCCTGATTAAAAACCACAATTTTAGTGTTTAATGGAACAGTTGGTTAGAATATATTATTAAAATCCTTTAATGTCCACTAAAAAGCATTCCAGATTAATTGTGTGTAATATTTGTGAAAAGATTTTGATAGTATTGTGTATAGATAATATTAGGTGATAAATACCATCTTAGAAGGGGCCTTCCCAGACCATTTGTACAGAGAAAAGTTTTCTAAGGCTGAATCTGCACTGCAAAAACAATCCAGTTTGACAGCACTTTTAACTGAACTTTAACTGCAGAACTACCGGATACACTCTGATGTTGACCACACATGTCCCAGTTTTCATCTATGAAATGTTGGAGGATATGGAACTTGAATGCTGAACTAGGATTCTGTGAGAACAAGGTTCCAGGCTCCATTTAGCTATGGAAACCCATTAGGTGACCTTGGGCAAGTTATACACTCCCAGCCTAAGAGTAAAGTAAGTAAAATAACTTTATTGTTAAAAGCTAAAAGCCATAACAATTTGATACTGGTCCAGCCAGTAGATACAAAAGCAATATAAAAGGATCAAGGCACAGAATTTTTGGGGGGGAAATACAAATAAACAAAATAATAATAATAATAATAATAATAATAATAATAGCCTAAGAGTAATAGCGACAACAAACCTCATCTGAATAAATATTGCCAAGAAAAATCAATGACAGGGAGGCCATAAGTTGTTGTTTGCTAGAAGGCACATGACAACAGTATAGAGGAGGGACATTTGTCATCATAGGCCAGTAGTAGTGTGCACCAAGCTTCTAGTTCAACTCCAAGTTAAAACAGGAATTGAAAAGAATTGGCCGTCTAAATTTATTTTCTACGGCAATACCCATGATTACTCTCCATTGGCTATACTGGCTAAGACAGAAGAGAGTTGCAGTCTGTCAACATCTTGATGGCCTCCACCCACCCACCCACCCAGTTAAAGCAGCTCACATAGCAGAGGTGTGACTAGCAATATAAGACCATTCTGTTTCCTATCTGTATCAGTTTTGTTTATATTCAATTGTAAGTCCATTCTTTTTTTAATGAATTTTTGGCAATTGAGAAAAATCTGAATGGAAATGATCTTTTAAATAGTATCCACTTCCCCTAATTTGCACATTTCTGTGTACATTTCCCCCTAGAACACACACTTTTGTACACATTTCTTCATAAAATATACATTTTTGTAAGTATTTTTCCTGTTACAGATTTGAGGAAGAGTGTGATCAAGTGTGTATCTGTGTTACAATTACTTAATTAGTCTCAGAAGTGCAAATTAGGTCATTTTACTTTCAAATGCAGGCAAACCGAAAATCTCCATCTCTAATTGTGGCAATATTCTTCCTTGGGAGGAAGATTGTAAGAAAGGAAATAATAATAGTCAGGAATATTTGCTTGTGTATAAAAGGGATAGGCAGCCACTGAGGATTGGGGTATGCTTGCATTGGAAACCCACCTCCATCTACCAGGGGTGCACCCCATTCTTGCTAAATGTGGCAAAAATAAACATGGCAGCAAAATCTCCACTTTGAAAAATGTAAACAAGTCGCTCACAGACTGTGCAGCTTATTTCAAAGAGAATTGTGCTACCAGAGCCGCTGATGTAAAAGATTGCATACCTAACTTTCTGCTAGACATAACAACCCTAATGCAACACAGAGTCAATGACATTCAAGCTCTGTGCATTTAAATCTGTGCTATAACTCTGCTCTATATTGTGACCATTTCTGTAATAGTTGTTATTAACTCTCTCTGAGTCAGCCCTGACCATGGCAACCCTGTCTATAAGACATCTTCAAGCCCCCCTGTCCTCCACTGCTCTGCTTAGGTTCTACAGATTCAAGTTTGTGGCCTCTCTAAGTAGTGAGTCCTTTAAAATGGTTGAGTCTCTCATTTTGTACAAAAATCCACAATGAGAGAGAAAGTACTGGGAGAACAAAGATGGGCCCCATGCCATTCTCCGTCAAGGGTTTCATCACTTCAAGATGCATTGAAAACAACATTTTACATCTCTCTTATTAGAAAAGCAACTTTACAGAAAAACTCTAGATGGTCTCAGGCTTATAATGCTGTTTTGTATTTGTTTCGGTCCTCTGCCTCAAACCGCAATACTCTTTTCTCCCTGTTTAAAAAATGATTCTGGTGCAGCTGTAATGATAACTGCAGTATCATAATACATCTTTTTTTTAAGAGAACAGATGAATGAAAAGAGATAATCCGGCCTTGAATCTCCCACTATACATCTGTCAGTCAGTGTCAAAAGACAGTGAATGGAGAGATGACTCTTGGTTGTGCCTTTCTGATTAGAGGGAGAAAATTCTTGATTAAATTTGCCCAAAGAGGTTTTGCCTCTAGTGTTTTTCTTGTTGCAGGTATGTTTACTGATGCTCCAAAGGTGAGCTGAAAAGAGCTAATTCCAGTGTGTGTTTGTAATGATCCAATGTGTGTTTGTGTCAATGGTCATGTCTGAATAATTGCCACTTGCCCTTTAATACACCAATAAGCATTACGTTGGCACAATGGAAATTCGTCAACTGACAGGAGCTGTAGACAGTGCTGCCCTTTGAATGTACTTACTTTTCAGCTAAACCTTATTCTATCCAATTATATATCTACTAATTCAGTGACATAGATACTGAACGTATTCATTTAGAGGTGAGGTGGGTTGGGGTGCCAGTTGTGGAGGAGCACAAAGGTTTTTCTCAGTGAGAGAAGAAAATAATGAAAGCTTAACCTCCTCAAAACTGAACCAGTTTAAAAAATCCAGGCAAGATGGTAGCTCCTTCACCCTCCCTTTCCTGTTAGCCTTGTTTTGCTTACCACTCACCTTGTCCAAAAGGCCACATTCAATCAATAAATGAGTCAAAAGAACCAGACAGAGTTCAGACTCTTTTGTTTTATGCAGTAACAATTGGCACTTTCCATTTATTGTGGGTAGAAAATTAAATGAAGCTCCTTGCTTGGCAATTCATTAGATTCAGCTTTGGTGGTGAGAGGGAGGGAATTATTTCCCATTTATGAAACAGTAAGTGAAAATTGACACCTAGGAAATCAAAACAATCCCCTCTTTGAAACATACCTCCTAATGTTTTCTTTTAATCTCATTTTTAGTCCTTCTTTAGCATGCCTCTCTGTGTGTATGTGTGTGGGGTGAGGTGAGGGGTAGAGCATATAAAAGATATTTTTATATCTGAAACCCCAGGAAGTGGCTTCGCAGGAAATTAAACTTGTGCTCCATCACAAGATTGGCTGATTACTGGCAGGCATATTTCATAACTTTTTCTCCAAATGCCTATCTGTCTGGAGAGCAGCAAGCTCTGACTCACTGGGAATGCTGAAGCAAGGCTTTCCTGATCAGAGATTGGGGAATACATGCAATTATGTAATATTGTTTATGATCCAAGAATGCCAAATATATTTATGCTAAGGAAACAGATTACATTTTAGCAAAGATAGTCAGAAATGGAAATGGAGAAAATATATCTTTCCAATCTCTCTAAGGTTACAGTTCCCCATTGCATTAAATTTTACTATTAGCTTGACAGTTTCATTCCATGCATGTCTACTTAGAGGCACCAATGAGTTAAATGGGGCTTATTCCCAAATTATTGCATATATGGTTGCAATCCCAGGGCGCATACTCAAACATCACTCTGTATGTATTCATTGTATATACATAAGGCACATTTGAATTTGTTTTCAAAACACATGTAATTCTTAGGAAAGGAGATACAGTCATCCCTCCATATTTGCGGCTTTGATATTCGCGGATTTGATTATTCACGGATTTCATTATTCACGGATTTCATTAATGTGTTCTCTCTAGGACTGTCTAGGTCCTCCAGTGCAACTCTGTGGTCAACTTTAACTAAAAGTTGCACTAAAAGACAATTTGTAGCTACTCCAGTGCCATTCTATGGTCAGTGTATGTTGGACATTGACCACAGAGTTGCACTGGAGGACCTAGAGATTCCTAGAGATGTGTCCTCTCAGGTAAAAACAGTGTTTTTGTTATTTGTGGTTTTCCCATATTCACAGGGGTCTTGTTCCCCTAACCCTAACCCTAGCAAATATGGAGGGACAACTGTAGTATGCCACCCTAGGTAGGTCTCACAACAAACTTTTTCCTTACTGCCAACAGTGTATAAATGCAATTTGATCAATATTTTGAGTGAGGATAATTAGATGAGGGTAAGGGTGATTAAAGAGAGTTGGGGCTGCTACAGATGGCCCTAAAGGGGCAGCTTGACACCACCCCTTTGATTGCTAGATCAGGGCTGTGGCAACCACACGCTGCAACCCCAATCTGTCATGTTTCTGGTCCAAAAAGAAGTGGCAAAATGCTGTTCCTTTTGAGGGCAGAAAAAAAAGCCACCCTTTCTGCCTTGTTGCCACTCCTGCAAAATGCCACACCGCCAGAGCACCGCAACACTGACTGCCATCTAGGCAGGTGGGTGGCGTGATGCTGGCTTGGGGGAAGTGTCCTGGCACGTGTCATCTAAAAGCCATACCCCCCCCCACCACCCCCAGGTTGGCATATTATGCCTGTCTGTTTTGTCCTTTAATATGGTTTAAGTGTTGGACTATGACTTTGGAGATCAGGGTTCGATTACCCACTTGGCCATGGAAACTACTGGGTGACCTTGGGTAACTCACATGCTCTCAGCCTCAGGGGAAGGCAATGATAAACCTGCTCTGAACAAATCTTCCTAAGATAAGTAAACTTTACCTTAGTGTCACCATAGGTTGCAAGCAATTTGAAGACATCCAATATCAACAACAATAAATGTGATTAAATTGTTTCTAAGCCAGAACTTTTCTCTGTCTTTGAAGAACATTTTTGGCAGCGCTAAGAAAGAACTCATCCTCCAGGGTTTTTTTCTCATTATTTTTTGGCTGTGCTTATGAAAGTGTGTGCCTGTTCATTTGCACTACTTTCTAATTCTTCTTCTCTCCTTCCCTTCTCTCCTCCTTTATTTATCCCAAGCAATGCTAGCACTACCATTAGTGAATAAGGCAGCAGCTTTGGGTAACCAATTTGGGGATCCAGCAAATTATTATTTAATTTGTTCTTCTTTTTGTTTTTTATGGGGGTTTTGGGCTATGTGGCCATGTTCTGGAAGAGTTTATTCGTGACAGCATCTGTAGCTGGCATCTTCAGAGAATGAAGGCATAGGAGTGACCTTGGTTGAGAGCATGTGGTTTACGTGTTAATCTCTGTGATGGTCTGTTGTTGTCTGCTGGGAAATCCACCTGACCTTGGGTGGTTTTCATTTGCATGGGCTGGGTCTTGATTTTGGTGTTTTTCAGGAGTGGTAGCCAAACTTTGTTTATTTCAAAGGTTTCTTCCTTCCTGTTGAGGTTATCCAGTTGTCTGTGGACTTCAATGGTTTCCCTGTGCATTCTGACCTGATAGTTGTTTCAAATGAAAACCATCCAGGGTCAATGGGATTTCCCAGCAGACAATGGATAATTAATTAAATAGACACCCCGAGGCCTTGCCATTCAACAACAGACCAACACAAAGATTAACATGTAAATCACTTCCTCTCAGCCAAGGGTCACACAGTGTATACTGTATATACCCCACTCACTTCCGTGCCAGCACTGTTTGAAGATGACAGCCACAGATGCTGGCGAAACGTCAGGAATAACAAGGCCACATAGCCTGAAAACCCCACAAAAAACTATGGATTCTGGCCGTGAAAGCCTTTAATTGTTATTCTTTTATTATTATTTTTACTGTAGCTGTGAGGAGAGGTGTTCCTAGGGTATTTGGTGTCAAATGACAAAATAACCTGCCTAGCTTTGGGCAGTGTACACTTTGACCTGATAGGGGTTACCATTTGCTGCATTTACTCAGGGAGCATAATGTCTTGGTACATTATTCAGATATCTATATATGATATATAAGAAGGATCAGAACCGAGGCCTCTTTAGTACAGTATCCAGTTTCCCACTGTACTTGAAAAGATGTTGGACAGATGTTGGCCAGCTAGTTGTCTATAAGAAACCTACAAATAGAACACATTGAAAACAGCCCTCTCCTTCTCTCTGCTTCCCAGCAGGTGGGCTTGACAAACATCCTGCTTATCATTGTCAAACAACATTTCCAAATACAAATCCATTACATTGTAGTTGTGTGCCATCAAGCTGATTCCAACTAATGGTGACCCTAAGGCAAACCTTGGGTTTTCTTGACAAGATTTGTTCGGTGGGGGTTGGGGGGAGGGTCCTTTTAGGCCAAGAGATTGTGACTTGCCCAAGGTCACCCAGTGGCCAAGCAGGGATTTGAACCCTGGTCTCCAGAATCATAGTCCAACACTGAAACCACTACACCACACTGGCTCTCAACATCACACTTACCAACTAGGAAATGACGAAACCAAACAAAATATTTGGCTAATAAAGAACAACTTTATTAACTATTTAAACCTTTCATGTTGAACTTTAATCATCAGCAGGAGGAAAGAGTTTCAACTGTGTTCCAGCTGAGGTAGGGGCTCACAAACTGACCACCCTGAATGAATTGTCCAAACTCTGAGTGCCAGTCTACTTTTTTCGTAGGCACCTAGCTAGCCATAAATATAAGAGAGCTGCCATGGGAGAACAAAGGACTGCCCACCCCATGTCTCTTGAGAGAAAGCAAAAATGTGTCTTAGCCTTGCCCCAAGGATTAGTCTGCTTTCCCACATCCCACATCTTTAATGAGCTGTTGCAGCCTTTCCTATACGGTGCTCGTTTTAGTCCCTTGATCATTTTGGCTCCCTTCTGCTGCAGTTTTTCCAGTTCTACAATATCTGTTTTGAGCTGTGCTGACCAGAACTGTACACAGTATTTCAAGTGTGGCCGCTGTAGCTGTTTTATTTTTGTTTAATCCCTCTTCTGATAATATCTAACATGAAATTAGTCTTTTTCATTGCAACCATCCACTGGGTCCTATGGATTCCATCCTATGGAATCCTGGGATTGGTAGTTTGGTGAGGCACCAGAGTTGCTGTTTTACTGACAATTTGAAATACTACTCCTTAAACTCCAATTTGTGGTTTTATTGCAAACATCAACTTCATTTAACATGTTACAAGAATCTTGGGAGTATAGGAAGAACTGGGACTCACCCATAACATTGGCAGCCACAATCCAAGCTTTGTAATTTTTATGATTTTATTGATCTTACAATTTAACTTGTTAAATCCAGGGAGTAGTAGCAGAATATGCAATTTTTATTTATCAGTAAGTGAAATATATCTGTGATCTTTAGCATTTGGGTCCTGGGAAACAAAAACATTCCTTGAAGAACTCATGGAATGAAATATACCTTTTTTGCAACTGCAATAGTTTTAGAAGGGATGTTACTGAACCTTTGTGGTCAACAATTTCACAGTTGCTCTTTAGAAGATTACCACCGAGAGTGAGATGTTAGAATAGTTGTTCACTCTCCATAATACCTTTCTTGTACAGAATCTGCCAGCAATTGGCTGATAGATTTAATTAAGCTGAAATGGGGAATTAGGCATTCAGCTATGCTGGTAATGAGTTTTTTGGCTACTAAAGACCTCACAAAACACTTTGAAATGGCAAACCAAGTGCACATATTTACTCAGCTTTTGCAGCTCCATTAGTACCACCAGCTCTCAATCACCTCTGTTGTTTCCCCATGTCTGTCTATTTTGAGAGCTATGTGCATATTTGGCCTGAAGATTGAGTGCCTACTTACCTCTAAAAGAAATGTTTTACCAAAAAGGAAGGTAAAAGAAGGTAAAATGGCATTATATTTGCATGTGCTAATTTATATGTATAGATGCAAAAATAATTGGTCTAATTTAAATAGAAAATGCAATAAATATCTCCATTTTAGGGAAAGTGTGACCAGGTTCCTTGCCCATCTGTTCAGTATGTTGTCCACACCACACGCCAGCTGCTGATGGGCAACTTTAAGGCCCCTGCTTACTATTCCTTCTTAACTGTCAGGACAGCCTTTCAAGCCATCAACATCTTCAAACAGAGAACTGAGTGAGCCTACAAATTATGTTTCATTATCACACTGCAGTATTTTAGCCATTGGAATTTCTGGACAGAGGGCTGAAAGTCATGTCATTGACTTCTCTGCAGGTACTGCCAAGCTCTGACAGTGAACTACATATATGGCAAGCAAACCAAGTGACAGCAGCAAAATGCTGGCTAGCCAAGGATTTGTGACATACTTGTCCACATCAGTACCCCTAAAACTGTTTTTAAGGTGGTGGGCAGAAAATTGATAGGCACTTTGTTGTTAATTTTGTCTACTTGTGGGAAATTGAAGGGAAGAACAAATTACTTTCATCCATTATAATTAAAATGCCTTTAAATATGAAGATGTATGAACAAAATGTATACTTTTCCCCTCCATGTGTTCAGTGTAGCTTGCTTCCAAGTATGTGTGCATAGGACAGACTGCAGACTACCTTTGTTATTCCTGGAGGAATAGCTCAGTATTAAAACTTAGTGCTTGATCATTAAGTATACTTCTAACTGATAATTCTGAAGAGGCTGAACTCTTGGTGTCTTGAGAATCTTGGTGGGTCAGTTTTGTCAGATTATTTGGGGTGTGGGACTCATGCATAGTCAGGCGCTCAAACTCCCCATCTTCCCCCATTCTGCAGTCCACAATCTATTTGCATTAAGAACTGGCAGCATTCATTGTGGAATCATGACAACACCTCTTTTAATTGGCCTTTCTGTGAAAATTAAGAAACGTTTGTTTGTGGTGTTGGTTTTTGCAGTTTTGTGTTTCTACAGCTTTTGCCGTTTTATTTTTAGAACCTTTGAAGAAATAGCATGTTGGAGAAGAGTGATTAACTCGGCAGAGATATTTAAAATTAATGTAGTTTGAGTCCTTTATCTCATCACTGGGACATGTATGGCCCTCCAGATGTTCTGGACTCCAACTCTGCATATTCCTCATCTCTGTTTTGGGTAACTTGTGGTGATGCTTATAATAGATACTTGCATACAGTATACAAACTGTATACAATATATTTCACCTATGTTTCTGTGGGACCTGCAATAAAATGTTGTAGTGTGGTGTGTTCTTTGAACAGTAAGTCAGCACCCCATTTCCACTGAGCATGCTTATTCCTCATTAGTCTCTCATGAGTGATTTCCTTCCTCCCTGTTATCGTTTTTTCCTCTAAAGCTTTCTTATACATCTGTAAACCTCAGGATTCCTTTGAGCCTGCAGATGTCTTCCTCTTGTTCAGACTTGGTGCCATTTGAGCTATAGTAATAAAATAATTATTGGCTGAAAAATGGCATTTGTATATACAAACAGAACCTTAATAAAATGTTGCAGTGTATTTGTTGTTGTGTTTGTTAACTGAGCCTGAGAATGTGAAGATGAAAACACAAATGTTAACTTTGAAGAGAAGAGGTTCTGCTTCTATATGCAAGAATTTTGTGTTTTTCATTTTTGAACATTCAAAAATATAAGCATTTAAAAATATAAGCAGAACTCCGTGGAGGATGTGGTGTATGCATGCAGCTAAGTGTTAAGTTTGTCCTGGGAGAACATTTGAAGGGATGATTTTAGTAATGCAGCTTTTGCTGCAGTATTAACATTGAACTGTGTTACATGGTGGTGGAAGCTAGTCTCTCTCAGCAGCTGCAATAAGACTGTAACAGAGAATGCACTACAGAGTTTTTGCTTTGTATGTTACTCTTTCAACTCAGCTTGCAGCATGGAGGTAAAACCAAGTGATAGCAAAGCAGTGTTATTGTGAATTACTTTCTCAGCTTCAACTCAATCCTTACTATGTATTCTCATATCTCTGGACAACATTATCTAGCCATCTTGTTGCAAAAGAGCACTAAATGAGTAAAAAGTAGAATTAAACTGGTACTGTTTAAAAGCAAGTCTATCTGCTGTCTATGCTGTATAAAAAAGAGTAGGTTGTGGAAGAGGTTGGAATATGAGAGGAGAAAGCTAGTTTTGCGGGATGGCCTCTTTCATTCTCTTTTGGTGAAATCTTTTTATATTCATCCTCTGTGGAAAGACAGACAAAATGAACAGAACTGGATGTATATGCTTCCCTCTTACTTACATTTTCCTGTTTATTTCATTATAGTTATACTACCAATAATGACAATGATGATGATACTTTGGTACAACTTTGTAATCTATTTTAGCCACATAAACTAAACAGTCAGCCCTCCATATCTACAGATTTTGTATCCATGAATTCAAGCATCCACGGCTTGAAAATATTTAAAAAATATATACATTCCAAGAAGCAAACCTTTATTTTACCACTTTATATAAGGCATGCTATTTTACAGTGCCATTGTATTTAATGGGACTTGAGCATCCATGGATTTTGGTATCCATGGGAGGGGGCGGATTCTGGAACCAAATCCCAGTGGATACCAAGGGTCCAGTCTACACTTAAGTGAACTAAGGGTTTGAACAGACAGGCCAAAATAAAGCTGCTTCAGGTCACTTTGGAGGTATGTTGTTTAATTGACACACGCATCTTAAGAGGCCAGAAGCTGCACCAAAGCTGTGCTCCAGTCCTTAGGACTGAAGCAGGGTTTGGTCTGGATTCTGGCCTCTTAAGATGCATGCATCATTTAAACAGCACACTTCCAAAGTGGCCCAAAGGAAAGCAGTTTTATTTTGGCCTGTCTGTTTGGGCCCTAAGTGCACATTCTTCCCTTCTTAACCTAACAATTTTTGATTAGTGTAGTCAATGTTAGTATGATTAACATAAGCTTCTGAAGTTTGCTAGATCCTTGAAGTGCAGTATATATGTTTCCTAATTCTTAAGTAGAAAACACCTCAAACACATTATTCACTGGCTAGTGTGATTTGTTAGATTTGTTGTTGGTGTGAAGGATTACAGCAGAAATGGACAACATGTAGCCCTCCACATAATTTCTTACTATTGGCTGTGCTGGCAAAGGTTGATCGGAGCTGCTGTCCAACAACATCCTGAAAAAGTATCCAAAAAGTTAACTTTTCCTGTTCCAGGCTGAGATTGATGGTAGAGTGGAAACTGTTGAAACTGGTGGAATTCTTGGAGTGAGTCTTCTCCATGAATTCAAAATATGAAAATATTGTCAATGTAACTCTGGCAGAGTAGCGTTTTTTTGGGGGTACAGGAGTTAATGAAGCATTGTTCTAGATCAGCCATAAAGATGTTGGCATATAATGGTGCCATGCACGTGCCCCTGGCACTACCGTTAACTTGAAGGTTAATGAACAAAAGAACTACATGTTTTTTCCATACCATCATGGAAGCTGTTCCCGGTTGAAAGATACTAAATATTTCTTTCAGATGAATATCCCTTTACAAGGCTAGAGACTTTATGGTCCCAGGGTCTGTATGGTCTCTGGGTGGACCAATGGAAGTATAATTTAGGGTTATGAAAAGGATAAAATGACAACATTTAATTTTTATAATTTATTTTTAAAAAAGGCATTACTTTTTATTTGCTTCTTCAAAATATATAACAATCCCATTTGTTCAAAAGTTCACAAATAAATTCATTGAAGTATGTAACATCAAACAAAAAGCTGAACTGGATAGTTTGTGATAATATTCAGATCGAGATGTATAATATACTATGCATATCTACTCAAAAGTGATTCTCACTCTATCCAGGAGAGTTGTTCTACATTAAGTGTGTTTAGGACTGCAGTCTAAACAGGAATAGGAACAGCTTTCAGTTTAGTTTTCTCCCACATTCCCTTTTTAAAAATAGCATGTTCTTTCCATCAAATTCATAAAGATATTTGCAAATGTTGATGAGTTCTTTGAGAAAACAAACTGAATGGAGATATCAACCAGCTGTACTATTCGTATTCTATAGGTACAGCTGTTCCCAGTATGGAGATGATCATGTTATATTTGCCTGCTGTGTAACTATTAAAGATGTGGAGCAACCCTTGTTCTGACCCATCTCTAAGTCTAAATCAGTTCTTGGAAATGAAAGGCTACTCCATTATCTAGCTGTTCTGATATCTGTATGCTGATTAATTAATATTCTAAGGATTTACTGATACTGTCATACTTTCACTTGAAAGAGTTAATGCATGGTCTTTTTGGCAACAGGATTATTTATATTTGACTTAAGCTCTCTAAGGAAAATACCCTCCCCAAAAAACAAATTCAAGGCAAATTGTGTTGTCACATTTATCAAAAATATTAAATCGTTTGCATTTCTTTTATATAAAACCAATTGCAGCTTAATCTTAACTTTCTATTTTTATCTTAGACATTATTTTTAAAGCTGAATCTACTCCATCTTTTTAATTTGTTATACAAATATATCAAATCCTACAAGTCATCCATTGTTTTACTAAACCAGGTTAAACCATGCCATATTTAAACCATTTTTACGGACTCAGAACCTGAATCTCTTTCCTTCTTTGAAGGACCATCGTCTGGAGAAATCATTTTATCGTCATCTATATTTGGTATCTGTTCATTCAGTTCATCAGGTAATTTGTTATCTCCTTCATAAAGTGATTTCAGCCTCTGCTTGCCATCTTAATTTCTCCATCCTTGATAACAGTAGTATCTACTGGTGAATCCACATTCCCCAGTCTATCATCAATTCTTTCGCTACTTATCTGTTTCACTTCCACAATTACCATGTTTACTGAGTGATTAAAATCTTCCAAGGTGATGAGTCCTCCTTCATAATCTGTCTGATATCATCCTTCAGCCTAAACCCAAGTCCTTTATGTCCTCAAATTCTTGTTTTATCATAATTCTCATTTGATTGATCTCATAGCAAATAATCTGTTGGAGATCCATCATCTCAGATGTATGATCTGAATTCATTAAAACCATTTGACAACTATTTCCCTCCCCTTTAAATGCAATTAACTACTCAACCACAAGATGCTGCTGTTGCATTCTTTAAACTAACCACCCTCCTAGCTTAAACTCTCTTATTTCAGCCGAAACTTTCATTTCGGTTCGCTAGTTGTTAGTTCAGTTCCTCTCTGCAGAGCAAGAAAATGGCCATCATGTTATCAAATAAGTAAACAACGCTGTTCTTTCCTTTAGCCGTCATGTTATGTTGTTGCACAGCAACATTTAAATTCAAATATAGTTGTCTTTAGTGGATAGTAAAAGGAGAGTTTATTTCCCACTTTCTTCCACTTTTAAGTGTTTCTTGCATTTTGGATACCATTCCAATAAACTTTTTTTTTAATAAAGATGCTTCTCAGTATATTACTTTATATTCATAGAACTTACTTTAGGGGTCAGGTTGTCCCAATTTGTCAGCTAGCTTCCTAATTTCTGTTTTTTCTATATCTTGTTTATGGGGGAATTTAAAAAGTCGAGCAATCTCCACTATAAGACTTGAGTACAGTAGGGTGTGTTGTATCCTCTCGGTCATCTCTGCTCTTCCCACATCAGAACTGCAGAGACTGTGTGTTAGGCTACCTAGAATGGGACTCATGTCCAGACTCATGTGAGGTTCATCTTAAATCTTCCCATACCAAGGAGGCAGTTTTCATTTGTTACATAGTCTGATCAGTTACCACCACACTCAACATCTACTCCCTCTGTAGAGTTGCTTTGGAGGGCTGCCTCGTGAGGCCATCTTCAACCTGGAAGTCTGGAAGAGTTTATGGTATACTGTTGTTGTAGAGTGCCTTCAAGTCATTTTGACCCAGAGGCATATCTACCATGGGATTTTCTTGGCAAGATTTGTTCAGAGGGGTTGACCTTTGCTTTCCCAAGGGCACCCAGTGGGTTTCCATGGCCAAGCAGGGATGCACACTCTGGTCTCTAGAGTCATAGTCCAGCACTCAAACCGCCACATCACCCTGGCTGTCTTAACAGCATACTAATATGCCATAATGTGAGCCAGCATTGTGTAATAGTTTTCTGGATGGGATAGCTTTGCCGTAGGTGCACCATAAGTTGGAAATGACTTCAAGGCACACAACAATTACAGCTATGTGCCATACAATCCTGTACGTTAGAGCCTCTTTTTCTTAGAAGAAATGGAAAATAATTTCTGTTCTTCAGTATTTCGGGGGTTTATTGCTCAGATGAGCGTTCATCATGAAAATGATCTTTGCAGTACTTGCCAGGGAGTAGCTACATGATCTCATATGTTTTTAATAGTAACATCTTGTGACATGGCACTGTGTTAAAAGCAAAAGCATATGCTGTCAGGAAAATAGTGGTATGAATGAATATTTAATGCCATTTTCCAAAGGGCAGGGATTCAAAGAGCAAAACATGTGAGAATCCCCTTGGGAAGTAGTAGAGCCAGCTCTTGCAATATAAGCCATGTACACACATCTAGTAAAAAAAAAGATGGAATGAATATGATGTTACATTGATACAAGGATGGATCGGTCAAAGTCAGACAAAATCATTCTCACAGCTTTGAGCCCTTTTAATGTCAAGGCAATTTTTGTAAGCATACCACACATAATGTGTGAAACAATAACTGGTCTACATAGGGTAGCCAGGCTGGATATGGGACAGGTCTCCTCAACAGATTGGGGAACAGACCAAGGCAGCACAGAGGCATTGGTGACAAGAACAGAAGTGGGCACTCCTCCATGCCCCCTTCCCTCATCTACTCTCCACCAGGAAAGCAAGACCCATGTTAGGAAGGAATAGCATTGGCTAAAACTTGGGGTTTGGAAGACAAGAAAGGACAGGTAACTTTATCCAGCTTGACTGAATTTTACAGTACTTTGTACAATTTTAAAGGTACAGGAGCTCTGTCCTATATCCAACTTGCAATGCCAGGTCAACTGTCCTGTTTGAAGGGAGACTAACATTAAATTTCTTTTAATTCAGTGGGATTTAATCCCAGGTAAGAATGTCTAGAATTTCTAACTAAATTATTCCTGTTTACCTGTGAGTAAGCCTACACTGAAAAAAATTAAACAGATCTTATTGATATGCAACTCTGGGTACTTGCAATATAGGGGACAATATAAATACTTTACTGGATAAATAAACACTTGGACAAGGAGCCCAGAAGCCCTTTCACACATACACAAACACACAGTAAGATCAAAGACCTAAGTGTGTACATAGAGTAAGATGCATTTACCACAGAGGATTATACATTGGCCAGAATCCTGTTAGTGGTGTGCATGCATAAGTGTGGTTTATGCACATATAGATTCTTTTTATGGAGTGCAAGGAGAACAAGGGGCCATTCTTAGTCCAGTGGTTCACAGACTTTGGTCTCCAGATGTTTTGGAGTTCAGTTCCCAGAATTCCTGATTGTTGGCCAAACTGGTTAGGGCTCCTGGACGAGCCTCGACAAGCTCCGTTCCACCACCTCTCTGGATCTTTTAAAGAAAAATTTGAAGACCTTTTTCTTTCATCAAGCTTTCCCCCCATGAGTGGTGATATTTCCTTTACCCCTATTTTCTAATTGTTTCTCGTAACGTTTCATGGATTTAACTCAGCTGGCTGTGTAATAGTTTTTAATATGATATTTTTATATATTGTTCTTATTTCTATGTATGTATTTTGATGTTGAAATTTGATCTGTACGCCACTTTGATCATCGCGGAAAAGCGGGATAGAAATTTAAAAGAAATTATTATTATTATTATTATTATTATTATTATTATTATATTCTGAGAGTTGATGTCCAAAACACCTGGAGGACCAAAGTTTGGGAAACGCTACTGTGGTTATAGTTTTTTGTGGGTTTTTCAGGCTATGTGGCCATGTTCTACAAGAGTTTATTCCCGATGTTTCACTAGCATCTGTGGCCTGACCATCAACAACAGAACAATACAAAGATGAACATGGAGATCACTCCTCCCTACCCAGGGCCATACAGTATGTGTGTGTATACACCCAACTCTCTTCCATTCCAGCATTCTCTGAAGATGCCAGCCACAGATGCAGGCAAAACATCAGGAATAAATTCTTCTAGAACATAGCCACATAGCCCCAAAAACCCACAAAAAACTATAGACACTGGCTATGACAGCCTTTCACTTCACGCTACTAGTAGTTCTTTACACACCTTCCAAAACCTTCTCCCTATGTAGCCACTGCTGCTGCTGGTGGTGGTGATCAGTGGGGAGTTGAGGAAGAGAGAGAGACAATTCAGATGATACAGATTGGAGTGGAAAGGATAGGAGGGCGTGCTTCATCTGTGAGTGCAGCCCCATTTCCTTCCCCGTCTAAGCCAAAATGAACAGGTTCATCTTCTTCTTCCCATTCCCTCTCCTAAGAAGCAACAGTACTTCTTTTTAGTGCTTGACAGATGCCAGAAGAGGAGGTTTTGGTCTGGAGGATAGCACTTTGTGGCCCATCCCCAAAAAGACATCTGTAGATGGGCAGAGCATGAATTTTCTGCCTGCTTGATATAGATCTTGTCTGCAGTACAGCCCTCCCAAGCATACCCTGTGTTGAAGTCCTTCCAATGTGCCTTCATTTCTGGAGGCTTGTGTGATGTATGCATGAAAGAGCCAAGCAAAAAGCTTTCTGAGCAACTGTAAAATTTATTGAGCTTATACATTTATGGCAGTGCTTATTTCCAATCACTTAGTTTTACTGAAACCAAACCAGAAATGTAAATATGAGTTATATTTTATTTTGTAGTTACATATTTAAACTGGTCACATTGCCCTTTTTTAAAATGTGTGATGCCCACAAAAGTCGAATCACTGTTGTATTCCAAAAGATGTACAGGGGTTTATGTACAGTTCTCAGTTTCCTTTGTATGTGTGTGCTGTGTGTTTCTGTGTGTAAAATTCTGAACTTGGTTTTACAAGAAAATAAAACCTGCCAGTTACATTGCAACATTTCTAAACACAATAAAACCTGGCCTAAGGATTCCACTACTAGGGTGGATTCAAGTAGTGAAAAAATTACACTGCAGTTCTTTACATATCTCCTCAGAGGTACCGTAAATCAAACTGTCTTCAGTGAGCATTACTCCCAGGTAAGTATTCATAAGATTGCAGCCTTTAGAGATCTACTCGGAAATAAACCCCATCTTGCAGATATGTTTAGGATTGCAGCCTTAGGGTAACATGCCAGCTTTTAAGACCATTATGTTTCGTGTTTGCAGAAGGACAGTGTTTCCAGCAGGAACTGTACAAATGTGTATCATTGTTCTGTGCTTATCTCTTGCTGAGGGAAGAACAATCAAAAGCTATACAAGAGAAGACGAACAAAGGATGCTGCTCATATTCTCTGTGCAACCATCATGAAGCCAATACCTTATTCTTTTGAAGAGAATATTCTGAATAAAAGCCTAGTTGTGTTTAGGTCAGTGTTTAGGTTGAGTCTGGGGCTGTTGTTTCTACTTGAACCAAGAAGCCAGCCAGTCAGAGACAATTGCAAAATATTAGCCAAGGAGAGAAATTGGGTTGAAAATGGTGGTTTCGGGGGTGGAGCCAGTTTCTGACTGACACCCTCCCCACATGATCCTGCATATGTTCAGAAATACAAATCTATGCCTTAGTTACCACAGGTCAGGGATTGAACACTAAACTCTAAAGTGGCCCAGACGGGTAATGGAGACACATATTTTACAGGCAAGGAACACTGAAGCTGAGAGAGAAGTGATAAGTACAAGGTCAGCCATGGCAGAGAATTCTTTTTTTACTTGCAGTTTCCTGTGCAATTTTTAAACTATTGGGAGTCAGAACATTTTGGAAATCTACCTTCTGCCTGGCCCCGTTCTAGATGCTGAGAAACGGCTGCCACCCAGAATGCTCTGGGTTTAGAAGCTGTTGCTATTCAGGAGGTAAGTGAAACCAAAATCCTTTTTGCCATTCTGAGGAAACAGTTCTTACCCATGTTTTCACATACCTGTGTTGTTCTAAATGTAGTTATTTTGCCCACAGATTAAATTATTTCTGTGCAGCAATAGTGTTCAAGTGCCTGATGTTTTATATTAAGACAAGGGTGAGCTGGTCTTCTATTTTTTTTAGCTTGGACAGAAAGCATACACCTGGTTTCCTTCTTAAAAAGCAAGCCGGGTTTCTTGGATCATACAGTGAAGATTTTATCTGCTTTCCTCGCTCTCTTTTCAGACGTTTGTAGTCTAAACTAATTCCCTAAACCCCACAGGTACCCCCTCCTTTTGCAAGAGTAGACTTTGATCAAAAATTATTGGCATGAGTTAAAGGATTCCTGTGAGGCTAATATTGCTAGATCACTCACCATGATAATTTTACACATGAAAATGCATGGGGTGAGACAGAACGGCAACTGTTAATTTTTAGAAACAAAGCAAAAGCATAGATCTCACATTGGGAAAATATACAACCAATAGCAAAATACCCAACTGCATGCCATGCTGATATTACATTTTGCTATTTTTAGAACATTTTTATCCCTTACTTTTTGTATGTGTTGAGGAAGGGCAGCTGGCACATACAAAAATATGAGTTCATGCCATTCCAGAAGAGATATCCCAGTGTGTTGTGCAAGTTACATATTGTGGATGATAAAGAATTGGTCTAGACTGGGTTAGGGTATTATTCTACTTACACTTATCCAGGAGTAAGTCTCATTGAACTTAGAATGTTTCATTGGCTGCACCA
The DNA here is from genome assembly GCA_023333645.1 of Sceloporus occidentalis. Lineage (NCBI taxonomy): Eukaryota > Metazoa > Chordata > Lepidosauria > Squamata > Phrynosomatidae > Sceloporus > Sceloporus occidentalis. The sequence continues at coordinate 15,971,897 of JALMGF010000004.1, forward strand.
TTCTGGAGAGTTACAAAAAGACTGTCACTAACCAGGTTGTGTTTGCTTCAAAATGTCCTACATGGTGGCTGTAAGAACATGGAGATATAGCATTCTCTAGCATGCAGCTCCCTGTTAAGTACCATTGGTTATCAGCTACAGGAAATAGAGGTGGTTGAGAATTAAAGTAGATTATACCTTTATATACATTTTAGAAGCAGTGTTGCTCAAGTGGTAAAAGATGTCTGTTTGTTACATAGCTCATGAGAGCCTTCACCTATGTATTGTTGTGATTAGTCTTTGGAAAGGAATCACAGGGTTACTTTGCAAAACTGATTACTGTGACCTTTAATTCTAAGAAAATACCAATGTAGGAGGGAAAACAGGTTAGTTGTAGAAAATATACATACCTTTTCTTGTTTGACAATGAATTTGCTATGTTTCCAAGAAAATATAAACTTTTTCCTCATTTGCCATTGAAGTGGAATCTTTGAAGCAAACTTTCTTTTACTGCAGTATGTGACACAACCTGAATTCTTGAATTTTCCAGACAGTGTTTGGATTTTATATTTGTCCTATGATGCAGTTAGGGATGATGTAGGACAGGGAAGAGGGGAGATAGTTGCTTGATGCAGATCGATTTTTATATTTCTTCAGCCTCTTGGACTGTACATTGTTCATTAGCATCATCTTCTAATGTGGTTTCATTACAGGCTAGACTTTCTTCTCAATTTAAGAAATGATGTTTAATTACAACTGTTACTGTAGAATAGAGGCAGCTCGGCATAGCAGACATTTTGTGAGAACGTCTTCCTTGGAGGACACTGGAGTAGATCAGTATGGAGTTTTCTTTTCAGTTTTGCTGTTTTCTGGTTCAGTGAAAGATGGAAGGCTTTAATTTGGGAAATTATCCCAAAGACATCAGGGTCCTCTATGGATATAAAACCAGTGATTTTAGTGAAGCTGTGCTAATTTCCATCAGCTAGTTTGGTCAGTTAATACAGAAGATGCAGTCTGAGTGAATTTTCAAGACTTTTACGGCCTAAATGCAGGATAGATTATTTTCACACTTCTGCAGAAGCTATATCATAATTTAAATTTTAGCAAGGCCCAATTAATGCTAGTATGCAGAAATACATTCCAGCCTTTTGTATAAGATATTTCTCTTAGGCAACTGTGTACTTGTAGTCATTATACTCCCCACACATGTTTGTGTGTTCACACACACCTTTCCCCTTGATAAATCACCATACATGTTCTTGACACTTTAACAATATTAAAATTTTCTCTTTTAACACACACCAGGAAAATAAATAGTGACAAGTTCTCCAACTCTAGCAACTGTTTGCTGTTATGCCTTGTATGATACAGTGAATACTGTTCTAAATGCATCAATTTAAAAATGCAGAGCAGGATTTTAATATTTTGTGAATTGGTGTTGTATCAGAAAGTTGAACTGCAGTCCTGTATGGACTTAACTGGGAGTAGGTCCTGTTGAAGGTCATGGGGCTTTTCCTCAGTGGATGTGCATCTCAATTTTTTTCACCATTTTCACAGCCTTGTTAGAACAACATAGATTGAAGACAAAAAAAAATGTTAGTTGCCACAAAATACTTCTACATTGATCAAGAGTTTACCTTGTTTCCTCTGCAAAGTAATCATGTGCAAATTTTGCACAGAATAACTCTTGCACTGCAAATAGCCTTCAGCATCTGTGTTGTTGAAAATTTTCTTTCAGCGAGAAGAAAATTGATAAAATTACTCACTGCTCCTTTTGAGAAAAAAGAAACTAATGAAGAATTGCATTGCTAAATAGAAGGAGAGCTGTGCTTGATCAGATCAAAGGCTTGGCTAGTCCAACATTGTTTTTCTATGGTGGCCCACTGAATAGAATGCTCAGAAAGAGGCAGGAGAGAGAAAACAACTATCTGTCTCATCCTCATCCAACTTGGGTTCAGAGCCATATTGCCTCTGATATTGGAAATAATGTAAATGTTAGTACTATTGATAGTATTATCTTCCATGAATGCATCTAATCACCTTCTGATCTTTAACACTTTCCTGGGCATGCTAGTTTCATCAGTGGCGGGAAGTTTGTTTGTTAGGTTATAGATGAGCATTCATCTATGCACTTCTCTCTCTCCAGTTCAAAGTGGCTCAGACCAAATGCAGAGTTGATATATCTGAAAACCAGATTTGCCAGGTAGGCTAGATAGAAAAACTAGGTTTGCTGGGTAGGCTGTATATTTCACTACTAAACCGGAAGTGAGGGTAACACTGGACCTTATCACACTAGATGACCCACTCAGAAACAGGATTTAAAAGTAGAAAAAAACTGAAAATGCGGGATGATTTTCAGACACATTTCTCCCAAACAGAAATTAGGCAAAAATAAAAGGAATGGAAAGTGGACAAAAATGACACCTTTTTACTTTCCTGAAAAGTTCCTGAAAGTAAAAAGGTGTCGTTTTTTGTCCACTTTTCATTTGCATTATTTTCACATTATTTCTGTTTAGGAAAAACGTTGTCTGAAAAACCTCCTGCATTTGCAGGGTTTTTTGTACTTTTAAATCCTGTTTCTGAGCAGGATTCACCCAGCATGATAAGGCCCACTGTTTACTTCAGACATTGCCATCCTCCCACCCCCATGCTTTTCTTGGTAAACTGTGGAATCGAATATCAGTTTCATCAGTGGTGTGTATATGAGTTGTATAATGGAATGGCTTTGTGGGGAGCTTATGACAAAAGCCACATGTGGGAAACCTAAAAGCACTGCCAGTGATTAGAGCAGTGGCTCATAAACATGGGTCCCCAGACGTTTTGAACCTCATCTTCCAGATGTTTCAGCCAGCATAACGAATGACCATTTCTGGAATGTCCTCTACTCAGAAGCCCAGTTAGCATCAACACTCATCTCATTAAGGGGCTGTGCAGATCGGCCATTACAGCTAGTTTGGGGGCGGAGTTTAGGCATGGTGTCCATAGGACACATGCCCAACTCCACTCCTATGGTGGTGTGATGCCGCACACTGCTCCACACAGTGCATGGTGTCACAACGCTCTTCTGGCACTGTGTTTACATGACACAGCACCAAAGGAGTGCCTTAGAGCTGTGGCACTGGTGCACTTTCCAGGGCGCAAAAAGGAAACGCTTTTTGTGGCTCCTTTTTGCACCCTGGAAAGGCCAGAATGGGGCCGTGGCTCCAATCCAGTGCAGCTGGAGGCGGCTGCAGACCATCCCTTGGGGCGGTCTGCACAGCCTCTACATACCAGATTAAAACAGATTAAAACATGACTGTTCATCAAAGCCTGTTTTAATTTATTTGAATTATTTTTTATTGTTCTAAGTTGTTGAACTTATTCAATTTACTGTAAATTGTTGTTTTTTGTAAGCTGCCCTGAGATCTTTTGATGTAGGGTGAAGTATAAATGTGATGATATTGATGGTGATGATGATGATGGGAGCTGCAATCCAATAGTATCTGTGGACTCAAGATTGGGAACTACAGTCCAGAGGCCGGCCATACCACTGACCTCAGAAAGAAGGCTAGGCTAGTCCTCACTCTTTTTCAAGGGCTTTTATTTTACAGGATCTGTTTATTATTATATCAGTTGATGCATTACAACAGGGAATACAAAAGTGTCTTTCAGGGAGGAGAAGGACAGGCAATGTTTCCCAAATGACAACAGTGTTTCTTTGGTGTTTCTCTGCTAGTGTTTACTGTTTTTGCTGTACAACTCCCCCATTGTCTTTGGTTTTGTTTTTTTATTCAGTTGAATTTATTTCATTGTGCATCTCTATTAGATGTTTCTCATGGGGCAGCCATCCCGAGACACCCTGCTGTGCTGTGGTGTGACCAGTGAAGGCATGTTCAACAATAAACAAGGTATTGTGTCCTTTAGAAGAAACATTGACAATGGCAAGGCTCAGATGGCTTGGACTTATTTCAATGTTTTCTTCTCACCATCTTGCATTGGCTCCAGTGACATTTGAGTGGGGATGGGGTAATGATTAACATAGAAAATGTGTTCGATTGGTAAATGAGATTGGGGGCCCAAGCATGATCCTCTCTAGCTGTGTGGGCACCAAGTCCACAAGTTAATGTGTCCAGAGGAAAACTAGGAATTGGATGTTGCTTGCTCATGCTCACCTAAACCAAGGTGGGACTTGCATGACTTGTGGTCTACATGTGGTCCTCAGGGGCCCCATGTGGCTGTTGCACTTCAAATCCCTCCCAAAAGCTGGGGTATGGGTTTGCACTTAAATGCTATTGGCATTGGGCCTGTGGAGATCCAGGTTCAAGTCCCCATTGAACTAGGAAACTCACTGGATGTACTTGGGCCGGGTACCTTTGTCTCAGCCTGTTCTACCTCATAATGCTATTGTGATGATTAAGTGTGGGAAAGGATGAGAGCCATTCATAGCACCTTAGGCTCATTGGAGAAAGGGAGGGCTGTACATGTAACACAATTTTATTGGTATTCTGACAATTCTCTCTGTGTGGCATCTTTTAGGGATTGTTCTTCCTTTATCTCTTGCTCTTTCTCCTCCTCCTCCTACATTCCTTGCACAGACATGGCCTTTGAAGAATCAGGATGATTCCACTCATTATGGCCCCAGTAACCATATTCTAGCACCATCTGTAATGCTTAGCAGTATTTTTTTTAGCAAGCTTGGTAGAGGCATTCCATAAAGTTGCCTTACTCAAGAAGGAGTGCATGGTTGGGGATGGAGAGGATGGATAGCAATGCAAAACTCCATAAGCCAAGAGGTTTGGCTCTTGTCTCTGCCATTTCTCTTTAGCATTATACCAAAAATGCTGACCAGTAACACTGAGTGTGGTATGAAGGCATTCTCCCAATGACTTAGGCTGTGCCAATTTGCAATATACATTGTTCATTGTAATGTGGTCTACCGTATATACTCGACTATAAGTCGAAAAATTTATGCCCCAAAATTGACTTCAGAATCCTGGGTAAACTTATATGATAATATTACTTTGAAAGCTCCTCAGATAAATGCCTTCCCTTCTTTTGTAGCCAGTGAGCTTCAAAACAGCTGCTGAGACAGAGAGTGAGTGCTTTCCTCCCCTTTTCCTTCCCCCTCTCTCTTGTGTGTGTGTATGTTTGTGAGAATGGTTTGTGTATGTTGATTGATGGGGGATTGCTGCCAGGCACCTCAACTTTCCTTCATAGCCAGTGACCTTTGAAATAACTGCTGAGGCTGGTGCAAAGAGTGCCCTTGACTTATCCATGGGTCATAACAAAATCCACAATTTTGGCCCCAAAATTTGCCCTCGATTTATACATGGGGTCAATTTATAGGTAAGAAAGAACTAGCCAAAAGCATAGCGTGAGTATGAAATAAAATTTGCAGAAGAGTGAGAATTGCCATCATCAGTATAGAATCAAAGGCCTGTTACAGACAGCCAAAATAAAGCTGCTTCGAGTCACAGTGGAGGTATGGTGTTTCAATGATGTATGTGTCCTAAGAGTCCAGAAGTCGCACCAAAGCCACGCTCCAGCCCTAAGGACTGGAGCATGGCTTTGGTGCGACTTCTGGACTCTTAGGATGCATGCATCATTGAAACACCATATTTCCACTGTGACTCGAAGCAGCTTTATTTTGGCTGTCTGTAACAGGCCAAAGAATCGTAGAGGTGGAAGAGACCACAAGGGCCTTCCAGTCCAGGCCTCTGTCATGCAGGAACTCTCAGTCAAAGCATCCCTGACAGATGGTCATTCAGCCTCTTTTTAAAGACCTCCAAGGAAGGAGACTCCACTACACTCCGAGGAAGGAGTTTGTTTCACTGTCGAACAGCCCTTACTGTCAGGAAGTTCCTCCTAATGTTGAGGTGGAATCTCTTTTCCTGTAGCTTGCATCCACTGCTCCGGGTCCTAGTCTCTGGAGCAGCAGAAAACAAACTTGTTCCCTCCTCAATATGACATCCCTTCAAATATTTAGACAGGGCTATCATATCACCTCTTAACCTTCTCTTTTCTAGGCTAAACATCCCCAGCTCCCTAAATCATTCCTCATAGGACATAGTTTCTAAATAGAACAGTAGTTCTAATAGATATCTCCAATATGTCTCTTATCTACCCCCTCATCCAGCTTTTCTCAGCTAGAGCCCCCCCCCCCTCCACACACACACAATATTTTCTGTCCAGGGAGAGGAAGGGGGAGAAGAAGCCCACAAACATCCTTCTGTCTTCCTATATCTACATCTCCCTACAGCAACAGACATCCAAAGGGACTTCTAGGAGGTCCTCTAGACCTCCCTCCCCACTCCCCATCAGCCAGGAAATGTTCATATTATGAGGGTTGCAGCCACGAAAAGGTGGGCTTAGTTGTTGCTAGAAAATTCCAACCTCCACTACAACCAAAAGAGTGAGTTACGATGGTATAAATCCAATGGAAGACATCTTCATTCACTAACAGGATGCCACTTGTCATCTTAATTTGTTTCCTTTCTGTTCTCTAAAACCAGGACTGAAGGCAGTTTACAAATTAAAAGAAATACCATAAATGTACTGTCAGTTCCTTCCCTGAGTAGTAGATTGGTACTCTCTCTACTTTCTTTTTGCAAGCAGGCAAAGACTTTTCTATTCTGACAGGCAGTTGATGAGTAACGATAGAAGGCCCATCTTACACAATGTGCTGGATATTGGTAATTGCTGTGCTGGTGTGTGTGTGTGTGTTTTAATAATAATCTGTTTTAACCCCGTTTTATTTTTTCTGATTGTTTAATTGCTTTTCAACATTTGTATTTTCTGAATTTTTAACAATGTTTTTTTTTTATTTGTTTTAAGCTGCTTTGCATCCCAATCTGGGAAAAAGTTGGGATAGAAATAACAACAACAATATAGTTAAATGATACAAAAGGTCAACATCAATTAGACTATAGAGAAGATTAAAAATAATTCAAATCATACAGCTAAAAAGTAAAAACCAGTTTTTATAAATATGTCATTAAAATAGTTGCTTGAGTGCTGTGGAATAAAACCAAACAAAGGAAACAGCCACAAAGGACCATATTCACAGGGACTGTAGGAAGTTGCTTTGTAAAGGATCAGCATATTGATAATCAAATTCAGTCTTGTCAGTTCTTACTAGTTTATAGACAGAATTCACTGCTGAAAATCAAATAATTTATATGCAGAAGTGGGGATATAAATCATTACTTATATAGTTTTTGAATGTAAGAAGAAATAACCTTGGACATTTTCTCCCTGCTGGTCAAGTCTCTTAAGAATTTTGATGATTTTTTCCATGATGTCTTGCAGGTCAAGATTATTTAATGAAAAATCATTATCACAGGGTTTCTAGTTTTTGTGCAGAAAAACAAATGTTTTTGCTTAGTGTATTGTGTGCAAAACTGACTGTTTCTGTACAGAAATGTGTGAGTTAATTTCTGCAAAATGATATTATTTGAACAAAATGTAGGATTTTTAAATGTATATTTTAATATTATTTTAATATAATATTAAGGCAAACCTGTCACAGGGTTTTCTTGACAAGATTTGTGGAGAGGGTTATTTTCCCCAGTGTCATTGTCTGAAGCTGAGAGAGTGTGACATGCCCAAAGTCACCAAGTGGGTTTCTATGGTCGAGTGGGGATCTGAACCCTGGTTTGCATAGTCATAATCCAGTGCTGAAGTTATGACATCCCACAGGCTCTGGTTGCTGTTTAAGACAAAAAACAATTTAACATCAAGAAGGAAGTGTTAGAAATTCCATTTTACAACAATTAATGAAGCATTATGATGAATATATGATGTGAATTGTACTGCAGATCACTTCCTTCAAAGTGTCAATCAACACTTTAAAGAGGCAAGCTTTTTCACTCCTATTTCACCAAAACCGAGGCTGCAGAGGGTGAACTATTTGGCTTCCTGTTTCAGCTTCAGCTTGAGCCGAAGCCACAACTCCCTAGCAGGGAGGTGCACTGGCTTTGGTTAAAAACTGAGACAGCCAAATTGGATGTTTTGGTTCTGGTGTTTCCTGGGAGGAAACAAGCTTCCCTTCAAAGTTGCCAGAACTGATCCCCAGGAGAATCTTCGTTTGGGATTTAGAAAGGCAGGGGAGGTGTTTTTCAGGCTTCACTACTGCGAAAATAGCCATAGGAGATGAGGGAAGGAGGTTGAGCATCTAACATGTCTGTCCTCTAATCCTAGGGAATACTTTGGCGGGGGGGGGGGGTGCCTTGGGCTGCATGCCCCGAAAAAGTACCATTCCCAGTATTCCATAGCATTGAGCCACGGTGGTTAAAGTAGTGTCAAACTGAATATTTTCTGCAGTGTGGACACAGCCATGGATCAAACTCATGATTCCAGCTTTCTTCCTTTTATGTTGAATGGGCGGGGGGGATTCGGAGAGAGAGAGAGGGGAGGGAGAAACCTGCCAAGAACTAGCAAGCAAGATGATGAAGATGTTGCAGCAAAATGGAAATACAAAAATAAAACAACAAAATAGACCTGCCAATGGTGTGCAGAGTAATAAATATTTTCATTTGTGTCATAAAACAATTACAAAATTTAAAAAAATAATTCTTCAGGGTTACTAAGATGATATAGAGAGTTGTCTTTAAAATGCTTTTGCCTGACTGCTCATTGAGAAAGAGTGTTTAACTTATGTGCTGTATTGTCTAGATTTGTTGTTCTTCAATATGTACCCTTGCTTTTAATGATCTTAAATTCTATAGATAATTTATATCTTAACTTTTGAATGATGTCAACATCTAGCTGTATCTGTTTTACGTTTTGTAAATTGCCTTGGATCCAAAAGCTGAGGAAAAGTTGGGATGCAAATAAATAAATAAGAGATAAAGACATGGAACCTTTATAGTCACTGAGTCTATCAGACACTTAGAGTGAGTAATTCAGTACTTTGTGGTGTGGAAATCTCAGCTTTTTTGGCCAGGATTTGGCTCAAATATTTCTCCTTGATATTTGAGTAAATATTATAGTTTAACAGAATGTGTTGCAGATGTTCAACCTCATGCTGAGCATACTGACAGCGCAATATCTCAGATAAAGGTCTTTTCCCATGGCTTCCATCCAAGACTGCAGATGACAACAGATTATGTGGCATTTCCGTGAAAGCATATCTCTAATTAAAAATATGGATATTTTTTAATATGGTATTGATAAAATATGAATATCATATTAAAATATGAATACCTTGAAATGCATTTGAAAAATAAAAGGAAAACAAGATTTTTAGGAATAGGTTGAGTTTAGTTTGAAGCAAAGACACTGGCATTATCAAATTGCTAAACCATATACAATAGCCTTGGTTTTATCTGCCTTCACCTGAATCTCTACAGTCCATAGATGGATTTCAGAAAAACTTAAATATGCTGTAGGGGAAATAACAAGTCCTTTTCATGAAGAATTGCTCATTTTTAGCACATACAGTCCTCAGGAAAAAAAAACACCTAGACTCAGCAAAAAGACCCTGCAGCCAATAGTTAAATATTTTCTATGCCACAAAGTGAACGGGAAACATAGCTATTGTGGATGGACCAGCAAAAGCTGAAGAGGGAATTACTAATGTCAATATCAAGAGTTATTTAGGACAAATTCCAATAGGTGCACCTTACCAGTGGCCCAAACCTGTGTGCTACATAGAAGATGTAGCACAAGTTTCTCTTTGTGAAGCTGCAAAGCTGGAGCAGTCATGCACCCTCCTCAACTAATGTAGAAAAGCAGTAAACCAGCAACGTGTCTAATACCCTTCTCATAGTTCCATTAGCTATTATAACAAACTGCTCAAATGCAGGGATTAGGAAAGAGACAATTCATTATAGCCCCAGTGCTATGCAGTGAATCTTTTCCCTATCCCTATAGTCCACATCTATTGGGAAGAAGCTGCCATGATCAGTGGGGACCCCTTTCCCAGTGAGTCCCACTCGCCCAACTATTTTCCTCTTGTGGCAACACTATGGCGGGTTACAGACCATCGAAAAGTGGTGGCAGTGGTGGGATAACAAAACCTATTGGCGGGTTACACACCACCATTAAAGTACGCGCTTTCCCCGGTGTATCGGGGCCTCAGCTGCCAGACCGGCAGCCTCCGAGGCCCCGATCTGCCGCTTTCCGGGCCGCGGGGAAGCGGCAAAAGGCTGCTTCCCCGCAGCCTAGAAGCTTCAAGCCCCAAGGACACCCCAACGGCAGCAGGGACTCCCAGAAAGGGGCCGCTCAGCCCCTTTCTGATTTGTGTCGCTGGTGCAGCCTTCACATGGCTGCACCAGCGACGCAAACCAGGAAGGAGCTCCGCTGTCTTGATTTTCTTGAAACCAACTCCATTCTGGATCCCTTCCAGACTGGTTTTCGCCCACGGCACTCCACAGAGACGGCCCTTACTAAGATCTTGAATGATCTTTTGCGGGTCAAGGCGAATGGCCTTTATTCTATCCTTGTCCTACTTGATCTGTCTGCGGCCTTCAACACCGTGGACCACTGTCTCCTAATAGATGTACTCTCTGACCTTGGTTTCTCGGGCCTTGTTCTCAATTGGTTCACATCTTACTTGTCAGATCGATCTTTTTCAGTGGTTTCGGGTGGTCAGACCTCGTCTTCTGTCCTCTTATCTGTTGGAGTTCCTCAGGGCTCTGTTTTGGGTCCCCTTCGGTTCTCTTTATACACACTCTCCCTTGGCAAACTTATCAGTTCTTTTGGTTTCTCCTACCATCTGTACGCCGATGATACCCAACTATACCTTTCCACCCCTAATCTTTCGCCAGAGCTAGAGCAGCAAGTGTCATCCTGTTTAACAGCTGTCTCCCACTGGATGCACCATCGGCGTCTGAAGCTCAATATGTCCAAGACCGAGCTTCTTGTTTTCCCTCCTAAGCCCACCCTTCACTACTCCTTTTCTATTTCTGTCAATAACATCTCTATCCAGCCGGTCCAGGAAGCCCGCAGTCTTGGTTTCATCTTTGACTCCTCTTTGTCATTTATCCCTCAGATCCAGACTACAGCCAAAGTCTGCAGATTTTTTCTCTACAATATCGCCAAAATCCATCCATATCTCTCAGCTTCTACCGCAAAAACACTGGTCCATGCCCTAGTGGTCTCACAATTAGACTACTGTAACCTCCTCCTGGCAGGGCTTCCCCTCTCTCATCTCCATCCATTAATTTCTGTTCAGCATTCAGCTGCACGCATTATTTCACTCGCTCGCCGTTATGATCATGTCTCCCCTCTGTTGTCCTCCCTTCGCTGGCTCCCTTTTCCTTTCCGCATCAGGTACAAACTTTTGCTATTCACCTTTAAATCCCTGCATGGGCTGGCCCCTCTTTATTTAACCGATCTTCTCTCTCCCTATATCCCTACTCGCACTCTCCGCTCTGGTAGCCAAAGTCTCCTCTTTCAACCCAGGATCTCCTCTGCCCCATCCCGGATCCGTCCCTTCTCTCTTGCTGCCCCTCATTCCTGGAACCTTCTTCCTCTGCATGCACAGCTCATCACTTCTCTAACCAGCTTTAAGGCTGAGCTGAAAACCATATTGTTTAGGGAAGCGTTCTCAGGGAATTTGTGATTGTCATCTGGCTGTCTGACAATATTTGATGTGATGTGATTTGTTTGATGTTTGATATTTGATGTTTTTAATTTGTTTTTTCTTTTCTATATGGTAATTTTATCTATTCCTCTTTTAATTGTTATTATTTTAGAATGTAAGCCTTAGGCAGGCTTTTATATTCTCTTTAATTTTACCGACTTTGTACAGCGCTGTGTATAATTACAGCACTTTAGAAATAAAGTTTAATAATAATAATAATAATCCTTCCTGCTCCGCGGGAAAGGGCGCATTAAGCGCCTTCGTGCGGAGCGATGGCGTCATGTCCGCGCCGCCTCGTTTGGAGGCAGCACGTTCGTGACGCCATCATGGTGGCGGCTGTGTGGAACGGCCACCGCCATTTTGTGCGCGCGGAGCACGTACTAGGGTTAGGGGGGTGCGGAAGCACCGCCCCTTCCTCTCTGCGCATACTTTAATGGCGGTGTGTAACCCGCCAATGGGTTTTGTTATCCCACCACTGCCACCAAATTATGTGATAAGAGCCACCAAAACCGCTTTCAGATGGTATCTAGTAGCGTGGTTACTACATATACTCATGTATAAATCTAGAAATTTTAGTCAAAAAATTGACCCAAAATAATCTGAGTTGACTTAGCCATGGGTCAATATAAGTACTGTACTTAAACTCTCATAAAAATAGAAACCATCTCCTGATGAAATGCAAGAGTGTAGTCTCTCCTGGAAGCACTAACACCACTTTGTTCTTTCACCCATCCATCTTTCAGTGTGAACACAAACAGTTATGCCTCCTGCCATTTTGCAAGTTCTTTGGCATTGTTTTCCTTTGTTCATCCTTTAGTTACATGCCCTTAAGTTTGACCCTTGACTTATCCATGGGTTATATCAAAATCCTTAATTTTGTCCCTCGACTTATACATGAGATCGACTTATAGTTGAGTATATACGGTCCTTCTTTCAGAGCCAGACAAGCTTGTAAGTAATGAACAATAAAACTTTATTTGAAAAACAGTTTAACAATGTTTCACTTGTTCAATTGGAACATTCACTTGTTATTGTTCCACTTTGTTGCACTAAGGGCCCGAACAGACAGGCCAAAATAAAGCTGCTTTGGGTCACTTTGGAGGTATGCTATTTAAATGATGCATGCGTCCTAAGAGGATGGAAGCTGTGCCAAAGCCACACTCCAGTCTTAAGGATTGGAGCACAGCTTTGGTGCAGCTTTTAACCTCTTAAGATGCATGTGTCATTTAAACAGCATACCTCCAAAGTGACCCAAAGCAGCTTTATTTTGCCCTGTCTGTTTGGTCCTTAGTTACACTTGTTATTTCTCCCTCTCTCTTTCTAGAGAACTCGTTATTCTCACTTAGGACCCTCACACCATCCTGATTTACTGTTATCTTTCTGACCTCATTTCCTCAGGATATCAGACCAGCAACTCCCTCACTTGGAGTCCTATATCAGAACCAAGTCCCTCACTTCTGAACTTGTTCCCTATCAGACAATGTCATACAGCTAAGCTCCTTCCAAACTTTATCTCTCACAGCCCCTAATCTCTGGACTTTCACACAACTAGACCCTAACTGTCTGAAACCAAAACCCTAACTGACTCCAACTGTCACTAACAGAATTCTTTTCCTCTTACCAGCCAACATTCTATTGGCTGTCACCAGCTGACTCCTGATTGGCTTTAGCTAGCTTTCTCCTGATTGGCTTTTGCTATCCTGGCATAATTCTGCCTACTCTTCACAGCCCCTACCCTTGTCGGTCAGGAAATGGCTGACTGTTGGTCTTGCCCTTTCCTATGAGCAGTCTCCAGTGCAGCAGGCAGAAGCAGGACCCTATTGCAATTCCGCCTCATGCTGGAGATTGCAGTGTCCACTTGCCAGGAAGTGGAGATTGGGGAGCTTTCATAGTCCCTAAACTAGAAACTATGTAGAGTTTGTGAATGTGGAACAATCTCGGTGTGAAACGGAAGTTACAGATTCATAACTAAGCAATAGGATCCTATCTGTGAGTGGACTAGACGAAGCCACTGTGGTAGTAGATATGAGCAGAGAGTCCAGCACACACACACACACCCTTGTATGTCCAAACCATATAAGGTAATAGAATGGTGGCAGACTATGATAGGTGGACATAAATGTGTTGTCAAATCATGATTGGACATAATGAAACTGTATGAAAACAAAACTGTATGAAGATTTTCATACATGGCAAAAATGTCGCTCCAATGTAGCTCAATCGTCTTGAAAAGGTGGCAGAACCGTGTGTGTCTGAATGCCTGGCTCACTTCTTTAATTGTCAGCGAATCCTTGCTCCCTCCTTAGCGTCCTTGAATTGTTCCTGGGGAGCGGATTTCCTATGAATGCAAAGTTTGCATTCATAGGAAATCTCATCCCCTTGTGACGATTCAGGGATGCTAGAGGGAATGATGATTCCCTGATGATTGAGGAAGCACTCCAGACGTTCAGATATGCATGCTTCCTCCACCTTTTCAGGACGATTGAGCCACGTTGCAGCAATGTTTATTTCAGGAATGAAAATCTTCTATATAAGCCTATTCCCACTGGGCATCTGGGTCAAAGCCACCCTTGAACAGTCAAGTTCTTCATTTCGGGTTCTAATAAAGATCAATATCTTGGATCAGAACTGCAGGGTCATTACCTACTTGCCCAGTGGAGACTGCACCTTACGAAAGCATAGGTAACACATCCACAATTTCTTCTTACTTGTTTATGTGTGTTTTTAAATAAGATGATTTAAAGACAGTAGTGGTCTGTGGTAGTTACTGCTGCTTGAAACCCTGCCTCTTGATAACCCAGTACTTTGTTCAATAGCTCATAGTCTTCTAGCCTAGGTAAAAGATACCTAGCGAATACTTTTCTGACCAGATCCAGAAAATGAATTAGAAGATTATCACATTTACTTTTTTGCCTGATCCAGATTGGGATCATTTTTTTTCTTTGAGATCTACAATATCACTTTGATAAAAATTTTATGAGTTGCCCAGGGAAGAAGGTGGCTCTTTTGAAGTTTTAGACTTGGAAAATGTCTAACTCATCATATCATATCATCTTTATCATGGCTCTTGATGTTTTCTCTTATCATTGGTTAGTTTTTTAGCTACATCATTTCCCTCTTGGGTGGAAAATTGTATTTACCACACAAGTTGCATAGATATTTAGCAATAGGAATAGCAAGTACAGTTCTATATTGCTTATCAATGAACTAGCACTCCCTGATGGATTCATTAAAAAAAATACAGTAAAATGATGTTTTTGTACAAGAGACTGGCAGCTTTCCCCCCCAGTTGGGCAACTCTGGGCAGCATTATAAGGTGGGCATTAATAGTTTAAGTCTTACATTTAACTTTTAGGTTTAGTAATGAACTGTAACCTATTATCCATTATTAACCTGGAAGTAGAACTCTTCTGAAGTGGTAAATTTGCCAGAGCAAGCGTCTGTACTTGCTTTGGGCTTAACCCTTGCTGTCCCTTATTCTACAATTGAACAATGGAGGTCTTCCAGTGAGAAATGAGGGAAAGGATGGAACACCAGATGTTGCTTGACTCCAATTTTGAGCAGCTCCAGCCAGAATGTCCAAAGGTTGGAAATGGAAGGGAATGCATTCTAATAAGAATGAGGAGGGCCACAGGTTCCTCACTCCTTCATTTTATATATATCAGTAAGTCATAGTGTATAATGGGATGAGAATGTATGGCCGTTATAGTGTTGTTGGACTGCATCTCTCATCAATAAAAGCCAGGATAGTCAGTGGCGTGGGATGACTGACCCTGCAGTCAAGCATTGTCTGAAGGACCACATGTTCCTAGTTCATGCATAGCATTTTTTTACATATCAAAACACTATAGCTTTTTGTGGGTTTTCCGACTATGTGGCCATGTTCTAGAAGAGTTTCTTAATGATGTTTCACCAGCATCTGTGGCTGGCATCTTCAGAGAATGTTTGCCTGGAAAAAGTGGGTCTATATATACTGTGTAAGCCTGTGAATGCAGGAGTGATTTGCATGTCTATTGTTCTGTGCTGATGGCAAGCCTCAGGCTGGGATACTAATGCAAAAGAGGATTAGTGTCTGCTAATTGGTGATCATTAGCTGCTGGGAAAGTCCCTGACTCTGAGTGGTTTCCTATTTGCAAGGGCTTTCCCAGCAGTGGTTAAATGCCTGTACTGCAGCCATTCACTCAAAACCACAAGGTTGCGAGTTCAAGACCAGCAAAAGGGCCCAAGCTCGACTCAGGCTTGCATCCTTCCGAGGAGGGAGCTAAAATGAGTACCCAGACTGTTGGGGGCAAATTAGCTTACTTGCTAATTAGCTTACTTGCTGTTCACCGCTATGATCTTTGGAATAGCGGTATATAAATAAAACAAATTATTATTATTATTAATGATCACCAATTAGCAGACATTAATCTTATTTTGCATTAGCCTCCCAGCCTGAGGCCAGCCATCAACACAGAACAATACACATGCAAATCACTCCTGCATTCACAGGCTCACACAGTATATAGAGACCCACTTTTTCCAGGCAAGCATTCTCTGAAGATGCCAGCCACAGATGCTGGTGAAACATCATTAAGAAACTCTTCTAGAACATGGCCACATAGCCTGAAAAACCCACAAAGAACTATGGGTGTCAGCCATGAAAGCCTTCGACTTTACATATCAAAGCACTGTTAGAAGTACAGTGGTGGGTTGTTGTTATTTTCAGAAGTTAGAGAAACATACTTGAAAGATAAAAAGCTATGCAACTTCCACTGCCAAACTGATAGGTTTTTTATCTCGAATATGTGTCAGCCTGTGTGGATACATAAACATAACCCTGGAGTTATGTCCTAGCCTTTCTTTTCCTTCTTGCTGTTATCTCAGCATGCAGATTTTTTTCTCCCTGAAATTCTGAGAATTACTGGAAACTTATTTCACCTGCCAAGTATATCACTCTATTTCAGAATTAATAGTTTTAAAAGCAAGCTCTGAATGTGCACCTTATTAGCATAGTAAAATACAATGTAATTGACAAAACTATATGATGTTAGTTTTGTTATTACAATAATTAAACAGTGAGTATATGTGACAGGTTTATAAAGTGGTGGAAGGAGTCATTTGTTTTAAATTGGTGTCTTTTCCCTGTTGCTGCATTGAGCTAAATACAGTTTCCTGGAATGTATAGAATTGGTGCCATTTGTTTCTGCCTAGGTCTACTTACTTTGTTTGCACGCTGTACCAACTTATGCTTTTTTTTACCGATTACATTGAAGTCACCTTCAGCTGAGCTGATGACAGATGAGGTTGGCTTCTGGATGTAATTAACTGCTTTCCTTTCTCTTTTCTTGCTGGTATGTTGGATCTACACACAGTATGGCTCTTGGTAAAGTAGTCTTCAATCCACACCACAATTTGGCTCAATAGTTATTCCCCCCAATAAACACTTTTCCCAATCAGGATGTCATGGGTCAACTGGTCCAGCACTCTGGTTTCACATAGCATAGTGAAGTTCTCAGGTGGCTACTGATTTACACAACTCCCAAAGAGAAGAAGCTTGTTGTCAAACAAAGAGGACACCAAATGGCATAAAATATGCTTATACTAATTTATGGATAGGCACAAATTTGCAAACAATATAATTTGAACAGAAGCACAGTCTGTCTCGCCACAGTGGGACAACTGTGACCAGCTGGTTAATGTGCCTGCAAATTCTGCTTTTCAGGTGCTGATGAAAAACTTGAAGTCCCCTCCTTGCTCTCACTTCATTTGATGATTGATTTTCAAACTAGCCCTGGACTGGAGCAGTTAGTCTTACTAACACAGATTTGTCCTCTGTCAAGAGATTTGTGGCCACCTCAATCAGAAGACCAATGGGGGGAGGGGGCAATAAAATAGCCCCCAAATAAGAATTCTGTCTCAGATAAAATTTTCATTCAGTCCCCAAATTTCCAGGATTGCAGTAACGTAACACTTCAGTTGAGTGTCTATAAATACAGTTTAGGAACCTAAAGAAAAGGATCAGGCAAAGATAATAAGAGAATCCTAACACACTAAATACAAAGGTTCTAGGTGTGAACAATTTTCAGTGACTCATTACATTACCGCACTACAATATTATATTGCTGCTATTCAACTTTTACTACTCTGGCTGCCTTCTGTTGCATTCTGGGGTTTGTAGTTCAGTGAGGCCTAAGAGCTCTCTGGCTGAGAATTCTAAATCCCCTCCTTAAACTGCAAATTCCCAAAAGCAACATGAAGTAGCCAGACCAGTTAAAATGTAATAGGAGCACTATAAGAGTGTAGTGCGGTAATCTAGTCAGTTTCTGCAATGCTAGACATGTGGGGACTGAAGGAAAATTTCATTGGGGTGGAATTTTGATTTGCGTAGCAATGCCCTCATTTCCCACACTCTGTAGCTGTATCCCTCCAACCACATCAGTTAACCCTAAACCTGACTAAGCACAGGGGCCTTTTCCCTTCCTCTTCTCGAGTTAAGTCCTGTAGTTAACATTTAGAATTGTTCCCAGTTTTCCCTATCCATCTTTTAAATTGGTTCTGCAAGCAGACCTGCTCAGCAGTCACCTTAGTTTTCAGGATCTAGCATTGCATTTTGACTCTTTAAGCTTTGGAACTGTATGTGAGCAGACTCTTACTGATTTTCAGTCCAACTGTGGAACTGATAAGAATGGCAAGCAAAGTGATTAAAGTTATTTCAAGGCTGCAGGCAGATAAGGAAGCTAGTGAGTTTGTCAGCTTAAGGAGAATTAGGCATCTCGTTTCTCCCGTAATTACTGGGAACTAGAACCAGAGTGATATTTGCTCCAAAGATAGTGTTACTCTATTATTTACTGCAAATATTTTCCACACCATTTACTTACAAAATGTACATAAATTAAAGAAAGTGGTCCAATGAAAAACAACAGTCTAAAAAGGTAACAGTAATATGGCAGTTAAACCCCAGGTAGATTTACACCAAGCCAGATTGACAGTTGGAGCCAATTTCATTTGGTTTATATTTTGATGAGCCGTTTGTTTTTTCTGAATCACTGTCTCAGCTTGAATGCAATTATCCTTTGGTATTCGTACTTTTCTGAATTTTGAAATATAGGCCTGATCCAGACCAGTGCTTTAGGCTGCTCCACCGGGGGTGGAGCGACTGCACACCCCGCAACCCTACTACGGGGTGGTGGCATTACAATGCCAGTGCCCCACATACACAGACACCATCATTGTGATGTAATGGACGCATAATGTCCACACGTCACATCACGCCATTTACATCACAAGTGCGCCATTGGCACACTCGGACGTAACTGGCACGGCAGAAAAAGAACCCACTTTTTGCAAGTTCTTTTTCCTGCAGAGGGAAGCCACATGGTTTGGCGGCTGCGGTTTCCTTCCGCAGGAAAAAATGTCACCGCCACTCTGGACCTTCAAGCAAGTATGTACCGGGCCATAGGTAGCTAAAATGTGATGTGTGTGTGTGTGTGAATAAAATAAATTGCAAATCTTTACTCTGTGAATATGAAACAGCCACAAGTGTGTAACATTTGTAACTGCCCAACAAAATTCCATCCATCTTTTGTATAAACTGAATACAGGTTTAACAGTTTTCATTTCATTTCACAAATGGGGGCTAGTTGTGTGCCAGCAGTACTTGCCTTTTCTTGGATTTATTGAACATGCCTGGACCCCAGTTTATATTTCCATGTCATCATAAAAGAAGCATTACGTATGGGGATACTTTGACTGAGGATCAATTAAGGGAGGAAAAGTTCAACTTCTATTACTTAGCTCTATAGCCCCAAAGCCCATTTTGTCTCCTGTCACAAATGCTTCTAAGCCTTTTTATAAAAAAAAAAAAAAAAAAGCTAGGAGACCCAACCATAGATCTCCTTTATCTTTAACTCTTTGGCCAATTTATTTTTAAACGTAGGCTGAGGAGGTGTTGGTGGGTGCATTCTGTACAGTTCACACCCTTGCTCTAAGGTGTCATCGGTCCCATTCCCACTGGGCAAAAAAGCAGCTTATTTTGCTGCAATTCTGACTCAGATTGTGACGTGGATTCTGACTCGAATCTGACCCATCGTTCCCATTAAAATCAGGTGCAAACAGACCTGGGGTTTTTTACCCCTGTTTTCATTTCCATTGGTATTTACCCTGTGGTAATTTGAAGCAGGTTATTTTGCTCCCTGTTCCCATTGCCCTTCCGGAACCTCTTTTTTTTTAAAGCAGCTGTCAATCAAGTGCCTAAGCGCTTGACGTCACAGCCAATCAGTCACTTAGGTGCTTTTCCCCTCTGGGAAAGGGAAAAGGGAACCTCTATTCACTCCAAATCCCTTTGGGTCCAAGGCTCTTCTGTGTCTTCCCATAGTTCCTCTGGTAAAGAGAGAAGAGGAGCCTCTCTTTGCCCCCAATCCCTTGGCATCCAGCCTCTTCTGTGTCTCCCCAGACTCCCTCTGGGAAAGAGAGAAGAGGGGGGCGATCAAGCAGGCATGTACTGCAACGCCCATCAGCTGCTCAGGCACTCAGGCAGAGGCAAAAAAAAGAAAATAATAATAATAATAGATAAAAATTGTGTTCAATGGCTCTCCTCACACATCGGTCTATGAATGTGGAGCAGGGGGGGTTGCAGGGGGTGTAATGTGTTTACTGTGTTTGGAGCTCAATGTAGCATGATCACCTTACCCTGCTTCCCAGTCCACCGGGGGAAAGGCTATGCGAATGGGAGAAAATGGTGCCGGTAATGCAGGGAAGAGAACAAACAAGTGACACCCCCAGGCCAGCCCCTTGAGCATTGCTCCTCCCATCCCCAAGATCCCGACTCATATACCCTTTCGTTCCCATTCATTTGCCCTGAATCAGACTCAGGAGGCACAGGAAAACTCACTAAAAAGCTGCTATTTTTTTCAAACCGGTTTATCAACCAATAATTCAGATTTTTCAGGATAAATCAATTCAGATTCGAATTCCAATGGAAATGATATTGGAGCAATGCGGATCGAATGTGCGCTCAAATGGAAACGATGCACCCATGATTGGCGTCCTGATCCGCATTATAAGCCAGTGGGAATGAGGCCTTAGAGAGGTTTCCATCTCCCTCTGCTCTGAGCTCCTTTAACTGGAAACACCTAATACTTGCTGCATACAAAACCTGTTGTTTGTTACTAAATTATGGTCTTCTCCTTTCACTTACAGCAGTAGTTCCCAAACTTGAGTCTCACAGTGTTGTTTGTTGGGAGTGTGAACAGCTCTCAGTCTCACTTTCCTTGTGATGCTCTCAATCATCCTTTATTTCATCCCATCCTTTCTTTGTAAAAAGTTATAAGAATTTGGGGTTGTTTTTTAAAAAAAAAACAGCATGGGAATGCATCCTTATTGTCCAGATGAATTCGTTTATATCTGTGCATATTTTAAAATGTCTGTGTTTAAATCATCCTCATTTTCAAAAATGTGTACATGGTGGGGGGGGGGGGGGTTGTGCTAAACATAGCTGAAGCCTGCAAGTGAATGCATTTCTGAGACAAGGTGTGCTATGTTTTGCAGTGATTCTCAGGAAGTACCACATTGGTAATTTCATCAAGATTCCTGAAATCTCAAAACTCTTACCATCCCTATTGTTCGCCTACAATTTTCTTCATCCATGAACATTGGCCATACTAACAGAATGAGGGGAGGGCTAAATTAGTGGCCTGTCCTGCCTTCCACTGACATTTTTTTAAAAAATCCAACCAGAAGCCAACTCCCAAGTACTGTACTTTCAGCCATTCCCCATGATTGGGCATTTTTGGCAGGTTGTGAGATTCCTAGGGGCTCTCAGGAAATTACCCCTATTCTCAAGATCTGCTGAAGTTGTCCACCACTCTCTTAAAGCCTAATGTATCTATCACAGTGATCTCCAAACTTTGGTCCTCCATGTATTGTGGACTTCAACTCCCAGAAGCTCTACCCAGCTTTACCAACAGTCAAAAATTCTGGGACATGAAGTTCAAAACATCTGGAGGACCAAAGTTTGGGAACCACTGATCTATTATATTATAAGCTTTTGGGACTAAGAGTCCACTTCATCAGATGCCTGAAATATATTTCATTTCTTGTGTGTCTTTGTCATCTACTATTCCATGTTGTATGTTTTTAATAATATGATGTGTCTTATTTTTCACCCTCCAGGTTTTTCCACCATGTTTGGGAAGAAAAAGAAAAAGCTAGAAATTTCTGGCCCTTCGAATTTTGAACACAGGGTACACACTGGATTTGATCCCAGAGAACAAAAATTCACAGGACTACCTCAACAGTGGCATAGTTTACTCGCAGATACAGCAAATAGGCCGAAGCCTATGGTGGATCCTTCATGCATCACACCCATCCAGCTTGCTCCTATGAAGGTAGTGCTTGAGCGTTTGGCTCTATTTTACTTTTGGCTCTACTTTCCATTTTTATGTGGTTTATGGACATGACTCATTAAAAATCTACTGTTAAAGAAATGCAGAGAAAAAACCGTGAAGATGAGAAACCAGCTTTACAGGAGTAGAAGGTAGCCCATAATTTTAATGCACGGGTAGGCAATTTACAGGGGACTGACAGACACACCCCAAAACAAACACCTACCCAGGGTTGTCCCTTATTGGCAGTGCAGCTGCCAAAAACAAGTAGCATCCTGTACTTTTGCTTGAAAATGAGGCATGTAGAAGAACCAGCACTTTGTTGATTTCGCTTAAAATAGGGTGTATGCTCTCCTAATGCCTCATTTTAAAGCAGTGTGGATGTTGTTACTGTGTTAGCCAGTTCAGTGATGGTGGTAAAAAAAATGGACAGGCACTTTTGTCACCCACCCCATGTGCCCACAAGATTCGATTGGAGTACAATATTCTCCAGAACCCAACATGATCATTGAGCATGGTTGGGGGAATTCAGTGTCTACAAAAGTAACTTTTCAAAGCAATGCACCTCACCTCCCCAAAGTGATGCTGTGTCATCTGAAGTGACCCCACTAATTCTCATCCACCATCACCACTACCACCACAAGGCCTGTGGAATGATGTTACCCAATGATGTAGCGTCATTCCAAGGGAGCATTATGGGGAAAACAGTGGCAGTCACACACAGCTGCTGTGCTGCTAATGCTTCTGGTAGCAGCAAAAACACTGGGAGACAACACCATTGATATCTGGCAAACCTTTCCTCAGACATTTTGATTTGTTTCCCTGCCCCTGTCCTAAAAAGACTCCAAAATTCCTCTTCAGTTTACCAGTTGTGAATGGGACTGCAGATGAAAGGGGCCCATTTTCACTCATCCCTCAATACAGACTTAAATGGCTGCAGGAATAATATGAATTTCTTTTAGACAACTGAAATGGTAATTCTAACTCCCTACTTTTTTTTAACCAAAAAAAGAGAGCTTAAAATAGATTTTTGCATGCATAAATCCATTAACACTACAGAGGAATTCTTTGGCACCTGTCAAAGCTATGCACAAACACTGAGGCAATTCCATGAGTACATCTAAGAGTATCTTTTCTGCCACCATAAAATCTCTGCCTCTACTCAAGCAACATCACATTATACGAGTTATAAAGCTTGCCTTCCCTGCAGAAATTAGTGTTGCTTGCCCTAAATCCTCAGACATGCTTATTTAGGTGGTACCAGCAACAGTAGTAATGACTAAATGTGATCAGTATTTTAAAAACTGAGATGTTCATGCAATTTCTGTGTGCCTTTAATATCACTGTGAACTGCTTTAGTTATGAGATTTTTAGGTGTTCTTATACATGGGAGGCCTCCATTAGTAAATCTTGGAGTGATTGCAGAATATAGAAAGAGTCCATCAGGAACCACTGAAATACTCTGTTGGCCTCTTGCAACATGATGGCTATAACCACAAGGATGCCATGTGTATTCTCCAGCCATACTATAAAGCTAGCATTTCCACATATTGCATCTGCTCCTAGGAATGGGAAATGCCATACTTCTTTGGTTACAGTTTGGCTAATGTGACAGAAACTAAAACAAACTACAACAACACACTTTTCTATCCTGGAAACTCCTTGCTATAAAAATTACCCTGAATTGGGTTTTAAGCAGTGGCTATTTTGTACAATTACCAGTAGGTATGCCGGTGGATTTAATGAACTAACTTTCACTCTCTGGAATTGACCTCTGGAACTCTGGTTTTGTTTTGTTTGTAAAAGAAATCTTGGAGCTCATTGACACTGCATAATTTTAGCACTATGGTTTCACTTTAACTGTCATAGCTGCATCTTATGGAATCATGGCATTGTAGTTTGGTTGGACAACTTTGAAAATGGCTTATTGCATTCTAATAGGATCTTTAAAAAAGTAGCATCCAAAACAAAAGGCCTGGTAAGGTCAAATGTGAGTTGTATCCACCCAACCCTTGAAATTATTGAAGAGATATCAGTTGACAAAAGTACCAAAAATAGTAATGCTTGTCTAACTACAGCAACTAATAACAATATTAAAACTGACTCAGATGTCCCAGACAAACAAATGGTTTTCCCAACTACAACCCAATCTAGTCCCTTTTATACTGTGAGATCAAACATATGACAACTAAAGGAAATGAAATTAAAAAATTTAAAACTTCTGTCTTGGAACATTATGGGCTGGGGAAGACACACCTGTGACCCTTTATTTGTGAACTACGTATCCAAATTTGATATAATACTACTACAAGAAACATGGTTGAGGGAAAAACTAACACTGAATGGATTCACAACAAGCTCAGTAGATGCCTCTGCTTCTCAGAAGGGTGGCCGCCCGAGTGGCGGCCTATCCATTCTGATTTCGACAAGCATTAAACATGTTTCTCTTTCCATCCCACCACTAGCAAATTTGGCCTCTTCCTTACTAGTCAGATTTAATGATATTTGGCTGCTAATAATGAATGTTTATCTACCTCCTATACGTCAAAAAGAAGTGTTAAAAAACACATGGTTAAAATTAGAAACCTACATTACTAATACATTAGCTCAACATCCTGAAGTTCTCCTGATATTGGCTGGAGACTTCAATGCAAGAATTGGTCCCACCAAGGCAGATTTGTATGATCATTTCCACCTTGCTCAGCCTGAAATAGATTCAGGCTTAGACCTTCCCCATAGACAGTCAAAAGATAAAGGATGTAATTGGGCTGGTCTTTATCTTACAGAACTATCTCATAAGTTAAATTTAGTTATAATGAATGGTTCTTGTTTGGTTGGAGGCACTGGATGACCTCTCTGGAATATATTGCTTGAAAGGGAGGAAGTGGAATGTGTCCAGAGGAGGGAGACCAAAATAGTAAAAGGTCTGGAAATCATGCCGTAAGAGGGACAGTTTTGAGGATATGTTTTGCCTGGAGAAGATAAGTTTATGAGGTGACATGATAGCCATATTTAAATATTTGAAAGTGTGTCATATTGAAGAATCCCCGCTCAGCCATGGAAAACCCCTGGGAGACCTTGGGCAAATCACACTCTCTCACCCTCAGAGGATGGCAATGGCAAACCCCTTCTGAAAAAGCTTTCCAAGAAAACCCCATGACAGATTTGCCTTAGGGTCATCATATGTCAGAAATGACTTGAAGGCACTTCATGATCATTTATGATTGGAGTCCAGTGACCATTTAGCAATGAGCCAAAGTTGTACAAAAAGCCAAACAAATCTGGTCATAGGATGCTTGTAAGCACACACTGTACTGCATATGTATGTGTTGATAGTTGGTATGTAGTAGAATCATAAATTCCTGAGTCAGCTCCCTAGTCCAGTTAATAAATACTATTAGAACAATTAGAAAACTCTGTCTGTCTTACTATCTTACTGTTTCCAGGGTTAGTTTAAGGGACTTCTTGTTAACCTTTAAAGCCTTAAATGGCTTAGAAGGATGCATTAAGGATCTCCTTCTTCTGCATGTTCCTCCCAGCATACTGTGGTCGTATAACCTGAGACAGTGCTTCAGATCCTCCAGAAATATGACGTTAGGTGATAAGCGACAAGGTCCAGAGCAGGAATGGGATAGGGATAGGATGTGGCTCTACAGATGTTGCTAATCTACAGTTAGCATTATTCCTCACCATGGGCTATCCTTGCTAGGGATCAAAGGAATTGCTGCAACCTCTGGAGGGCTGCACATCCCTGACACCTGCACTAGAGCCTTCTCTGTTGTTGAGAGCAGAGAGGTAACTCAACAAGCAAAACTTCAGTGTCTGTGGACTTGGAGTGAATCAAGTCTGTTCTTGAGTGTGAATGACTGATAGTCATTTGAAAAACATCCTTTCAACTGACATTTTGGGAGTTCAGTTCAGCAGTAGCACCCGAATTTGTGAAACCAACATGGTAGCTAACTTGTCCAAAATGCATATAGTTTTCCACACTTCCTTGGCTTATTTCATTTGCACATGAAAGAAACTTTAAAAATCAATGTTTCTCCTTGTGTGAGATTACAATAATTTTTGCTTTTTTCTAGCAAAAAAATGTGGAAAGTCTACTTTGTGAAAAATAAGTTTGTAAATACCAAATATAACACTGGTTACACCACCTCCCCCCAATATCTGCTATTGCTATTTAAAAACAAGGAATGTGGGGTGAGTGTACACTTTGTTATAAAGCCAAATTGCACCTGGGATCAAGATTTGGCTTTAAAAATACAAGGATTCCCTGAATGCTTTTTTCTTTCAAATAGCTACTGTTTTTAAATCACTGGGCAGCTTTTGGAGACCATGGGAGGGAGAATCAGGAATGCACAAATAGTATTATTCCCCTGTAGAGTGGGCTAACATGATGCATAAACAATCTTGTTGACTTCAGATTGTCACCATTCCCTCCAGCAACAAGAAAACAGATCATTCCTCCTACCCTTTAGGCGCTCATTTCCTGTGTATCAGTTTATCCTTGCAAATCAATATTCTTAACGGTTATTTTTAACAAGCCATTTCTGATAAAATATACTACAAGCAGAAATCAATGTGGACTGTTTTCCATTCTCACTCAATCGTTAGTAAGCGGCAGGGTTTAAAAACCATGGCAGTGTCTCTGTGTGTGTGTGGTTTAAATAAATTCATACTTACCTTGTAATTGAATTTCAATTCTACTTTTCTCTCTCTGCTGTTCTGAGTTAACGCTGACTGTATTTTCTATACAAACACATAGAAAATTAAACAGAAAAGGTTTGTTAATTCCATTTGCTAAGGGTTCTTTATTTGCTTTAAGACCAAGCAAACCTCCCAAGCCTGTAACTGTTTTTCATTTGCAAAAAGCAAAGGTTATTCAGGCTTGACTGGATTATCCCCTTTTCCTGATCTCTCTCTCGCTTTCTCGCTTTCTCTCTCTAACACACACATACACAAGCCCAAACCTAATACCTCTACAATTCTATACTTTCATTGTAATGCTTAGGGATGGGGAAGATCAATTGTTCTGTTAGTACATCTTGACTATTTCCAACATCACTTGATGTGAACTGCCGCAGCACACCCAAATACAGCACAGTGTTGGTGATGTAGAGCACAGCTGGGAAATAACTAGTTACAGATTGAGATAAAAATTTTCACGTCTTTCATTATTGCTTGTGAAGTGATTCCTCCCCATACACACTGGGTGAGAGGACAATAATTTTGGTCCATTTTTCAATGAGTTTTCAAATTTGGGGATACTTGTTGGTTATATTTGTTTATTTATTTATTTATTGCAGAGGGTTATTGTGCAAAAATATGTCTTGCAATTCAAAAATTAATAAAATTAACTTTATAAGAAATATGTTTTTCACCCCCAGAAAAAAATATAACAGAGAGGTTGAATTTTTTTTGGACAGGATGTTTCAATATGCCATGACACCTTTTCTGATCAAAGAGAAAATTATGAAATTATAAATAATTAGTTACTTGTAAAAAATTCATTTTTTGCAGTAACTAGAGCACAGCTGAGTTATAGTATGGCTGTAGCTTAAAGAGCTGAAAAATCACTGTTTAGGTGCGTAACTGTTAAGTTTTTAGTTACTTTTCTAATAGTGGAGGAAGGACATAGCATGGTTGAAGGGCTGGCTCATACTGTCTTTCATGTTTCTGTCTCACGCTCTGTTGTGATGATGAGATGGATGGCATGGAAGGTGAAAATGTTTGTAACACAAGTCAGTGGTTTGTTGCATTCGTGTGATTTGAACCTCGATCCAGGCAGATGGAATGTTTGGGACATTTTCTGACTCCAGTGAGGATTCCAATGTATTGCAGGGTATTAAAAAAACTATTGCTTCTTGTAGTGCAGCGTGAAGGGGATTCTGTCATACCCAAACACCCAGAGTCAGAAAATCCATGTTCCCATGAGGTTTTGGATAGTTGTCAACCTTCCTTGTTTTAGGGAGGGGTAATAGGGACAATGAAGAAAGCAGATAAGAAAAAAAATCAATTTATTTCAGATGTGGTGCTGAAGAAGAATGCTGAGGATATGGTGGATGGCCAAAAAGACAAACAAATGGGTTCTAGAACAGATTCTCTCTGGAAGCCAAGATGATGAAACTGAAACTATCATACTTTGGCCACATCATGAGAAGGCATGTTTCATTAGAAAAGACAACAATGCTAAGATAGGTGGAGGGATGTAGACAGAGAGTAAGACCACACGCTTGATGGATACACTTTATTAGGAAGGTCACGGGTATGAATTTCCAGGGCCTAAGCAGATCAGTAGAGGACAGGGAGTCTTGGAGATGTCTCATCCACAGGATCAACCTGGAGATGTTAGATATAGCTCCTAGGTTGCTCTTGCATGTGAAAAAATAATATATTCTGCCATCAATGCATGGCTCTGTTCTGTCATGATTATCTTGCAAACCCTCTCTACCAGAGCTGAGAAAATTACTTTTAAAAATTAACTAGTTACAGTTACATTCCTATGGCCACTCTCCCCAAAGAGTTGTTTTTATGTTACACTTAACTCCAAACTTCTTGACTTTTTCAATTTCTTATGAGTAACTAAAATAGTTGATTTTGGCATAACTCTCATCCAGACACTTTAGACACACACACACACACACCCCGTCACATTTTGTTGAAGGATCCCCACAGCACTAGACCAGCAAAGCAGACATGTTATAACTTTGCCACCTAAAGAGATATAAAACAATGGCCCTAAGTTTCATCCTGACAAAAAAATATGGATGAATGAAAGTTGTTCCAATAAAACTTCTACCTTTATGTTAGTTTCTGTTGTTGTTTATTGTTAACCACCTTCTAGTTGATCTTGAGTCAGAGTCAACCCCCTCTGAAGAAACATGCCAAGAAAACCCTATGGTCACCTAAGGGGTCACCATAAGTCAGAAATGAATTGAAGGCACACAGCAACAAGAACAAATCTTATCCCAAAAGAATCAAACTTTAAGATTTTATTATTTTTGTGTTCAAGAACAGAATCAGTGAAGATTTGCATTGCTATATCTGGGTCATTGCAACTACACATGTTATAGAAAAGCAAGGGAACATAGAACCCTTCAGATTTTGATGAATGGCAACTCCCATTGTCTCCCCTTTGGCTATACTAGCCAGGGTTGATTGTAACTGTTGTCCAATAAGATGTGGAAGGCCACATGTTCTCAACCCATTTGTTAGAGGATTTATGCACTTATTATATGTTTTCAAGGTATATGATTTGTCTTATTAATTATTCATACTATTACATAGAATTAGAATGTGCATTCTAAATGTATTACTATTATTATACAGTCCGTCCTCGCCTTACGCGGGGGATCCGTTCCGGATCCCTCCGCATAAGGCGAATTCCGCCTATGCTTGAGCCCCATTGGAAACAATGGGGCTCTTGTGCGGCGGCGCACGCGTGCGCAGGGCACAACGGGCGCGTGCACCCATTCAATTGAATGGGATGCACTGCCCCTTCCGCCCCACGTGCGCCCCGCGGCTTGAGCATGTATGCTCAAGGCCGCATATGGCGTGCCCGCGTATGGCGCGGGCGCGCTGTATTGTCTTTTCTAGCCCACCTTTTTCCCAATTCAGCAATAGCAAGTACATTTCTATAACACTTATCAGTGCACTTAAGCACTCCCTAAGCATTTTGCAATGTGTAAGCTAATTGCCCCCAACAAACTCGGTATTCATTTTAGCGACCTCAGAAGGATGCAAGCCTGAGTTGAGCCTGAGCCCTTGGCTGGTACTGAACTTGCAACCTTGTGGTTTGTGAGTGAGTCGCTGCAGTACAGGCATTTAATCACTGCGCCACCAAAATTTAAAGCAGCTTATAACAAATTAAAAGGCATATAGATAAAAACTTTACAAGATACAAAAGTTAAAATTAGATTAAACAATAAAAAATTAGAAACAGATTAAAACATATACCGTACCTTTAAACATGCATACACAGACCAACACAACAATTAGCAAGATCCAGTTCATGTAAGGTGGAAATAACGAAGCATCTTTTTAGCCAACACCAGTAAGGAAGGGAGAAGATCATGCATCTGAACAAATGTGTCAACCTAACATGATCTAATCTGTTAGAATTTTTGACCAAGGCAATTGTTATTTACAAAGGATAGGATTCAATGGAAGAGAGCAGAACCAAGGATCTTGACATTTTGCCTCCCTCTAGTGGTCATGTTCTATACTGTTTAGAACATTCCATAATATAGAAGGATCTATGTTGTCCAATAGGGAAGAGCTTGCGGTGTGTATTGGTGGGGGACAGAATTCATTATTCCATGATCAGTGTATACAACTGTGGTGTGTTCAAACACCACAGCCAGCAATAAAGGATTTTGCCAGTCTTTTTCATGCAACGTTATTTCTCCCAGGTGAGAAAGGATAGAATTGGCATTGTTTTTAGGAGTACTTAAAGAATATGTTACTGTGCTTTTTTTAAATGTTTTTATCTTTGTATTGTTTAATTGGTTTTTTTATTTATTCATTACCATTGGATCCCTTGTGGATTGGAAGGCAAAACAGAAATACTATAAATAAATAAAGCAATTAGTAATAGTTTTTGTTATGTACCTTCAAGTCTACTCTGACTTATGGAGCATTTTTCTATTGCAACATTTCTGGGCAAAATTTATTATTCAGAGAAGGTTTAACATTGCCTTCCTGTAAGGCTGAGCGAGTATGACTTGCCTAAGGTCAGCCAGTGGCTTTCCATGACTGAGCAGCAATTCGAACTCTGGTCTCCCAGAGCCCTAATCTGAGACTCAAATCACTACACCATGCTGGTGTAGCTAATGTAACAGTATGCAAAATTTCTAAATGATACTCCTTCCATCAGCTTCCAAAGTGTTTAGATGGCTTAGTTTTGAGGACAAGTTAGAGTAAAAACCTTCATACAGTAGGAAAATCCAGTCTGTCCAACCTAATGCTAATGAAGTAGGGAACTTAGATCCCAGTCTTCTCATCTACCTATGAGAGGCCAGAATGGAACTTATAGATGTGATTAGTCCTTGCTCATTTCTAGGTATGTGAGTAATGTGTCTTAAAAACAGTGACAAAGCCTTATATAGCATTAGGTTGGCAAGGCAGAGCAGGAAAACACATACATACATACACACACAAATCCTACCGCAATCCCAAGTCAAGGTGTGTTGTACTCAAAGGCAGCCAAAATATTTTGGCACATGAGTCACCAAATGGATCCCTTTCCCCCTCGATGACAATAAAACCACAATTAATAATAAATCCAATAAATTACAATTTTCAACCCCATCCCTAAGCTTCAGAAACTACTGCCCAAGGCCTCTTTTTTCTGATGGAGAGCTGGCCTGCAGACAGCCAACCCAGAGATAATGTTGATGCATAGAAATTATAAATATGTTTAGAAGAATGGTTTTTCACTGTAGTGCTCAACATTGTTGTCACTGTTTTATTTCTTTAGAAATTTTCCCTATGTGATGGCTATGCATGAGAATTTAGAGCCCATATTATCATTAGACTGAAGCCAAAACTTATTATTGGGCCTGTACAGACAGGCCAAAATAAAGCTACTTCGGGTCACTTTAGAGATATGCTGTTTAAATGCTGCATGTGTCCTAAGAGGCTGGAAGTCACTCCAAAGCCACGCTCCTGTCCTAAGGACTAGAGTGCAGATTTGGTGCAGCTTCCGGCCTCTTAGGATTCATGCATCGTTTAAACAGCAAACCTCAAAAGTGACCCGAAGCAGCTTTATTTGGGCCTGTCTGTACGGACCCATTGTTAGTATCATACACTCATCCCTCCACATTCGCTGGGGTTAGGGGCACAGGACTCCTGTGACTGTGGAAAACTGTAAATAACAAAATACTATGTTTTTACTTCTCTAGGAATCACTAGGTTCCCCAGTGCAACTCTGATCAATATCTGCCAGACATTGACCATAGAGCTGCACTAGAGGAACAACAAATGCCTAGTGGAGTGTTCTCTGTAAGAATCTCTAGGTTCATTGTGACTTTTGGTTAAAGTTGAGCGTAGAGTTGTGCTGGAGGACCTAGATATTCCTAGAGAGAACATAGTAATAAAGTCCATAAATAATCAAATCTGCAAAAGTCAAAGCTGTAAATGTGGAGGGGTGTGTGTGTGTGTGTGTGTGTGTGTGTGTGTGTGTGTGGCAAGAAACAGAGAGAGAGAAAATTTCTATCATGCCTTTCTTCCTAATGGGACCCAAGGTGGCTCATACATGAATTAAAGCAAGGCCCATGAATTAAAAAATCTTAATAAAAATGTTTTTAAAACAATTAAATAAACTACCATATTAAAACACCAATACTTTAAAACAATGTAAAATCATTTAAATCCATGACAATAACAATGCAAAATGGAGGAAGAGAAAACTCTGAATATTATAAGAATGTTGCATTTTAATTTAATTTTTTTAAAAAAAACAACAATGCAAAATGCTGCACACATATCCAGTTAAAGATATTTCCACATAGCCACTTAATCACCCAATGCTTGTTCAAATGAAAAGGTATCTACAGGCAGAAGAAGAGCAGGGAAGGGATCAATATAGTCTCCTACAGCAAAGAGTTCTATAGCCTTGGAGCATCCATTCAGAGGGCATGCCAAAGTATGGAGAGAGAGAGAGAGAGAGCCTTTCAGGCTGGCTGGACCTAATCCATATGCGGCTTCCTAAGTCACGACCTGCACTTTGAATTGTGCCCATAAAGAGATTATAACTGGTAACCAGTGATGTTGTTGTTGCTACTGCTGTTGTTATCATCATCTCTGAATCACTTTCCATTTTACAGTGTTGGATCCAGAGGCTGATGACTTACAAGTTAATGAGATGGTGAATATGCTCTGGGTTTTAATCCAAACTTTAAAGGAAAGTTCCCAAAACCAAGCTCTATCCCCCAAATAGGTTCAGCAACTCAGAGAGGTCCTTTAAAACCCAG
The DNA here is from genome assembly GCA_023333645.1 of Sceloporus occidentalis. Classification (NCBI taxonomy): domain Eukaryota; kingdom Metazoa; phylum Chordata; class Lepidosauria; order Squamata; family Phrynosomatidae; genus Sceloporus; species Sceloporus occidentalis. Next base: position 16,004,779 of record JALMGF010000004.1, read on the forward strand.
AGTGAATTTGCTATCTATCTGGCATGAAAAGCACTGCTAGTGTTTGTTCTGAACCAGGAGAAATGCTCCCTGAGCTAAGTTTTGCTCCAGATACTTTGCTGTCCTGGAAGGCTTGTTCTCCATATCTGAAAAAAATGAGCACTCAGTAATCAAAAGACATCACTATATTAGTCACTAATGAACATGTGTTTCATAGACATCATCTTCAGGACAACATGTTTTTGGAAATGTGGGCCTAAATCCTGTATTACTCCTGACTAGAGAGAGCTAGCATGATGTAGTGGTTTGAGCAGCACTATGACTCTGGAGACCAGGGTTCAATTCCCAACTCAGCCATGAAACCCACTTGGTGATCTTGGGCAAATGACATGTTCTCAGCCTCAGGGGAATGCAGTGGCAAACCTTCTCTGAACAAATCTTTCCAAGAAAACCCCATGATAGATTAGGATCTCTGTAAGTCGAAGACAACTTAAAGGCACACAACAACAACAGAGAAGATCCATTGAATCAATTGGATTTATCTGTGTTTTGAGTCAACAGTTGATTGTGACTACTCTTAAAACTTGGGCAGACTCATATGGAGAGATCTGGCCCTTAGTTTGCGTCCAGTCCATATAGAGTTTTCAGGTTGAGACTAACAGATAGGATTCCAGCCATGGTTAGTTCACATCACATTAATAAAATCTCATGTTCATATTTGTCCATTCCCCACTTTTTTTCTTTTTTTTCTTTTCTTTGTATAATGTGCTTTTTCTTCATGCATCTCTATGCCCTTTAACCCTGTAATGTGGATTAGAATAGATGGCAATAATTTGCCCAATTTCATTCACTGGGCTTCACAACTGAGTAGAGAGGTGTGGTCCAGTTCTCAGACCAAACTCTGACAAACATTACCACCTCCACACAGTAGGAAGTCTACAGAAGCTCATGATGCACCCACTTATTAACAACTGAAATGTCACAGTATGCCTGTAAGAACTTATGTGGAAATTAAGAGTATACAAAGCTCAAAGAGGAATCCTGTGACCAGTTGCATGTCTTAGATCTTGGCACTCGAAAACCTATTCACCAATTATAATTATCTTTGGCCTCACTCACTTCATTTATTTGTTGCTTTCAAGATTTAATCTGCGTCCAAGTCACATTGCATCAAATAATTTGTACTCTCCAACTGTGTAAAACAGTCATTGTCTCTCAGGTGTCATGGTTCCCTAATAAAAGAAAAACTAGGTTGTAGCGAATGTGGGAAGGAAATACCATAAATGCTTAAAATAAAATGTGCCCTACTATACATTAGAAAGTGATGTAGTGGCTTAGTGGTTAAGACACCAGTTCTGATGATTGGAAGGTTGGCAGTTCGAGGCCTGACTGCTGCATAATGGGGTGAGCTCCCATCACTAGTCCCAGCTTCTGCTAACCTATCAGTTCGAAAGCATGTGAATGCAAGTAGATAAATAGGTACCACTTCGGTGGGAAGGTAACAGCGTTTGGTACAGTCATGCTAGCCACTTGACCACCAGATTCATCTTTGGACAATGCTGGCTCTTCAGCTGAGTAACAGAGCTCAGCATCGACCCGAAAGTCGGTTACGACTGGACATTCATGTCAAGGGACTACCTTTACCTCTATCTTTATACATTAGATCCATTTAAAGTATTACACACAAACCCACAGGAGCAAAGTTTACCAACAAACTGATGGGGCAAATGCCACAGGAAAGCTCCCCAATAGCATTATTGCTGTTCTGCTTCAGGCAGTATCACATTGCACCATGGGACTTAGAGTCTTCAAGTAGCACAGCTACTGAGACATTTTTGTATACACTCATTTTGATCCTCTTTGGGAGGAGAGTTTTGGTAAAGCTCTTTCCCTTTTTTCCTATGCTCCTGTCTTTGAGACAGCAAAAGAAAAGTTGCACTACGAAGTAAACCCTGAAAGTTTAAAATAAAATTCTCAGTCAAGGCTGCCTTTGTAGCCTCTGAGGCTCCCCAGAACACACTCTTCAAGCCTTTTCCCTTGGGAAAAAAAAAGATCCCACCATCATCACTACAGAAATGTAAGAATTGTATCCCTAGAGGTTGTGTTTAGTCTTTAAAACAAATTGTGGTAGCCCCGATATCTTGCTTTTACCCAATCTCTGTTGTTGTTGTTGTTGTTGTTGTTGTTGTGTACTTTCAAGGCAACCTTAAGGTGACCCTAAAATAGGGTTTTCTTGGCAAGATTTGTTCAGAGGTGGCTTGCCATTGCCTTTCCCTGCGGCTGAGAGCATGTGACTACCAAAGTCTTGGAGGAGCCACAGAGAAGCCCTTTCCTTTGTATTCACCAAGCATGCCTGGGGAAGTCATGAGACTGGGAAGAAGGGCCTTAAAGTAGTATATGGATGTAATCTGATGTATTAGACGTGAAAAGGTAAGTGTGGACTTAATGTGTGAATATGGGTAATGGATTTAAAAGTACTGAATTTCTGCCTACAATTAGCCAGGACCCTGTATTTTGACTTGGATGAAATATTGGGATCTGTAATAGAAATTGGCCCACTGCATCCCATGAGATAGATAGATAGATAGATAGATAGATAGATAGATAGATAGAGATTTAACTCTCGTAGAATAGTGTTAGTTCACCACCTAGTGGCAGCAGATAACTCTACAAGTGAATTGAGGTGAAATAAAGCCTTTTAGCACCTTAAAAATCTAAATAGATTTATTGTGGCATGAGCTTTCATGTGCTTATTCTAGCATCACATCACCAGAAGTTAGTTGTGTGTGTGTGTGTGTGTGAGAGAGAGAGAGAGAGAGAGAGAGAGAACAAGGTTAAGCAAGGGGGTTGAATTGCAACTTGTTAAATTGGCTTTCTAATTTGTTTTTACAGTTTTTGATATTCTTTCTTATTGTTTTCGTTATATTTAATGCAAGCTTTGTTTAAAAGAATTTGAGCAGTGGAACCAAAAGGATTTGAAATAAAATAGTTCCTTTCTTTTATCCCACTATTTGTAATACAAAATTCAATACGTATTCCTCACAAGGGAATGATCTGTCAGTATCAATTTGAAGTTTTGTTCACGTGCTTCTTGATGTTGCCTTGCCCTGCAACAAATGCAAATTTCATCACATTTTTAAAGCCAAAATAAATCTATTTATATTTAAGGTTCCCTTAATTGTTGCTGTGTGTTGAATTTTCCTAGGGCCCTTTCACCCTAACCAGTGACATAGGGACATAGCCATATTAGGCTGGAAAATCAATATGCAAAGGGATCTTGCAGAACCTTTAGACTAACAGAAATAAATTGGTAGCATAAGCTTTCGTAGACTTCAGCCTACTTCCTCAGATGCATGTTTGGATGACTATAGGACTATGATTTCCACTTTAACTGCCATGGCAACATCCTAGGGAATACTGAAGTTTGTAGTTTGGTCAGAGGCACCAGAGGAGCTTTCTGACTAAGGCCTTTAAATACCCCACCCTGAACCACCAGACTCAGGACTTGATATATCCATGGCATCTTATACTAAGAACAGAGTATTATAACTATGCAGTGTGAAAGGGCTCTTTCTACAGAGATCGTTGAGTTCTGAGTCTTTCAGAATCTTTTTCTCCAGTGTTTAGAAGATACACATTTTTGGATCAGAGCTGCCAGAATGCCCCGGCCTGCATGTCCACTTTAGCCAATGACTGGCACACCATTGAATTCAATGGCAGATACAGGACTGATGTATAGCATGTTTGGAGGCACATCAGGAAAATGTTGGCGCCTAGTGTTCAGCAGTGGTGACCATGATAAGTCTTTGGGTCTACCACTGACTAATGCAAATGATTCAGTTGCAGCAGAGGTCCTTTCTGCTGTCACACTCGAGAAGCCTATTTCCAGTGAGCAGTATTCTGTGGCCACTCTGCAGCCCTCCCTGCCAACTTTTCCCTAAGGCAAGTACAGATTCCACCAATAGCCACTGAAGACGTGACAGTCGAAAATGGCTCAACCTTCCTGAGCCTATAGAAGAGGTGTAGGCAAAGCCCAAGTGTTGGTGGACTGCAGGGTCCATCATCCTTCAGCATTACCTATAGTGGTAAGTGCATATGGGAGTTGCAGTTCAGCAGCATCTGGAAGGCCACACGTTGTCCCTCTCTATTGGAAAAGCTCCAAATCTGAACACAGAGCATGCATTTTGTATAAAGTCACTGCAAAAGGTCCGGTTAGCTTTACAATGCAAAGACTTGTATTCAGTTTATGCTCTAACAGCAAGTAAAGACTTAAGAAGCACATGGAATTTATTTTTTTATAAACAACCTCCCTTAACATTAATGAAAATTATTTCCCCTTTTTGATTTCCCTTTAGAAGGCAGTATAATTTTTTGACACAAATAGAAGTACAGATTTCACAAGTTAGTAACAATAAAAGCAACAACAGAAAAGCTACTAAGCTGGACACTGGTTTTTCTCTGTATAACTGCATGGCAAGTTCACATAGGAATTTTTAGAAATCGAGTGAGCAACAACAGCAGGTCCAGGGAATGATTTGTGATCTGAGGACAACACAGCCTACCAAAATTTCCACCCTGATCCCAAACCCCCAACGTAACTACAGATGACTGAACATCCACCTCTGATTTAGGGGAGGGATGGTGTTAAATAGTGCAGTCTACTCCCACAACTTATTTAAAAGGTGAATCACCCAGAAACCACCCAGGGTGATCTGAGGAGTCTGGAGGGATGGGAGAGCTTCAGAAATAGCCTTGGGGTGGGGGGACACATGAATCTTAAGGGCCACATACTGTCCCTCTTTTTAGAACATAACACTTTAGATAAGCCTATACAGCCAGGGCAGGCAACCTCTGACCCTCTAGGTGTTTCTGGGCTGCATATTCCATGAGTCCTAGCTAGCAGAGCCTATGGCATTATTTTTTTAAAAAAATACATTTTAAATTTTAAAATAATTTAAAATTCAATACTTTCCAACAAGGCAGCTCTGTTAGGCTGCATCTGCACTACAGAAATAATGCCGTTTGACACCACTTTAACTGCTATGGCTCCATTCTTTGGAATCCTGGAATTTATAGTTTATTGTGACACCAGAGCTCTCTGACAGAGAAAGCTTAATATCTCACAAAACTACAAATCCCAGAATTCTATAGCACTGAACCATGGTAGTTAAAGTGGTGTCAAACTGCATTATTTTTGCAGTGTGCATTGGATCTTAGTCTCTTGTGGGAAAAGCAACTGATAATCCTGTGGCATGTTAAAAGTCTAACCACTCTATTATAGTGTGAGCTTTGGGGAGAGGGGGTTAGAGCCCATTTCATCAGATATGACACAGTTTAACACTACTGTTTAAATGTTATGTAGGCTGTAACCATAATAAACAGTTACTTGGGTGTAAGGCCCAGTGAATTTAATAGGACTTACTTTTGAGTAGACCTGCCAAGGATTGCACGTCAAGGTGCGAAATGTAATAGTTATACAGCCCTTAAGCAAAATGTCTACTATGTCTTAATGGACTAGATCCTGAGAGCTGTGTGAGAAACATTCAAAGGCATGTGGATCCTTCACTCCTCATTTTTTTTAAATAGTGGAGAGTTGTGCCATTGTGTAATATATTCTGAAAAGAACCCTCAGGTTCAAAAGTTCTTTCATAGGAGGAGTGGCAGATACTGCCGAAAAGGATGAAGACCAAAGTCTGTTCCCCAATTTGGATATCCCACATTCAACTGATGTTATTTGTTTGCATGTTAATATGACCCAGTCAGGAATCATCAACTTAAATAGGTACCTGTCTATCTACAACCTATCCCAGAAATTTCAGGTAAACATGGAGAAAACAAGACCTCATTGAAAATAGTAGGATTTGGTTTTGATGAAATGAGGACACATAATTGTGGGGGTGGGGGTGCCTTTAAAAAAAAAATAAATAAATCAAAATTCCAGGCCATTTCCTGAAATCCAGTTTTTTAAATATAGGTGGATTTTGATTCTTCCATTCTGGAGAGGAAAACATCTTCAATTTGGCTTTGAACTACTCATGCAAGTCTTAATGTGTGTAAGAAAAGATTATATATTGCAGGACACTATTTATTGTCAGCCTTCAGTAGAGAACACAAGGTGGCAGCAGAAAGCATTTCACCAGTCAGCTGATAAGGCCTGTTTCACTTTAAACATATATTTAGAGGATTCTGCTAGGTCCTAACATTTTCTTGAAGAAATCTGTTTAATAGGGTTATTTTTAGAACAGGATCATCCTATTAGCAGGACAGAGGACTGCTTTCTCTGATTGTAGTCTGAGATTGCAACCCAGCAGACAGTCTACAGGGTATGAACAAGTGATCAAATTTGGGTGTGTGGATGGTGCCAGAAGAGATTATCCCTGTAAATATGAATGCATTTAAGGAAAGGAAGAAGAGAAGGAGGATGTCCAGATCAATGCAAGGCATCTTCTTCCAGGCAGTGAGCTCAGCCAGGTTGAGATGGAGGCCTGTGCTGAAATTTAGCCAGTATGAGCAGAACCACGGACAGCTCCAAGTGGAACCCAGCTTGGATGCTAAAACAAATAGAGACAGAAGTGGTCACCACAGTAGTCAGAAATTCATCACAATTTTAATAGATTGCTGCTTGGTCTAAGTCCTCTCCCAGTAATAAGAATGTGCATTTTAAGGGTCTTTGTCCAGCTCTGAGACATAGACATGTTAGTCTGGGATATCATTATGCAAAGAGATCTTGTAGCACTTTTGTATGTAAAAGAATTTATAGCACAGGCTTTCACAGTATTGGTCTACTTCCTCACATGCCAGGAGTGAGTTGGTGCCCAGAAAGGACCTTTATGATCAGACTGTATGAATAACCATAGAAATGCAACATTTGTGGTTGTGGTGATGTGGTGACAAATTCAATTTTAACAATCGTCATTAAGGGACAAAGGCAGGAGTAAAGATGTTGTCTAAGGCCAATGAGGGTGGATGGTGAGTGGTGGAGGGAGTTTTGGAATGTATTGTGTGCAGGTTGGGAACCACTGCAATTGAGAAAGTTGTGGCTTGGCTACAATTTCTGAGGTAGAGTCCTTGGGATCCCCGAAAGGCGGTCACTAGAACAGAATAGGGAGGTGGTGGTGGGATGAGCTCCAGGGGTTCTTCCTGCATCATCTGGGGTCTGGGTTGTGTGAGACCCACTCCCCTTGATATCCTTGGAGTTTATTCCTCTACCCCCTCTTCCTTGGAGCAGTCAAGCCTGGCGTTACACAGTGGGCACATGGATTGTGAAAGTTACTGTTTTGTACCACAGCACACAGCTTCCTGTAGCCAAAACAAATAGCTTGCAGCTTCTGGAAGTTTTAGTCCCAAAAAGTTAGTTTCATATACTCTATTTAAACAAGCATCCCTGTTCAAATTATTGTAGCACTTTTCCTTATTCCAGCCAACACAGTTGGTTGGACTGGTTAAGGCAGATTCTCTGCAATGTATTTGCAGGGATAATGAAGGAAGGGAAACTACTCGGGTTCCTTAAGTCCCCATTCATGAAGTTCTTGCAACCAGTTAGTAGTCAAGAACTTCCTGAGGTAGCTTGTGGGTCCTTTCCCATGGCGAAGGTGAATAGCCTTTCAGTTTTATGACTGCAGCCCATCCAGGCTGTAAGGGAGTTCTTGTCGAGCCTTTAAAACCAGCAGAACTGCCAAACAAATCTGACAATTGAATCCATTCAGTCCCATTACTGTGAATATAGAACATGAATTAGCCTTCTCCCCCCTCCCCCTTTTTCTTTCAGGTTTCCTCTCTTGGCTATCATATCTCAGTAGATGTTTGAGGCCAGCATTGGAAGCCTAGATATTGTACCAATTCAGGTAGATGCTGCCATGCTACACATTCCCCTCCATGCAGTTATCCCAAATTGGGTAGATACAAACATCTGCATTTTGCAGTTGGGGAAACAGAGGCTGAAACAGTGCATCTTCCTTATGCTGCAGAAATAGTAAGTCCTTCAGAGCAAAAGGTTTTGAACTCTGGTCTTTTGGGTCTAACTCTGTGTCCCATCTCTTCTCTTTCTAGCATAATAGTACCCTTTATGACATCACACAACATGGAAACTGATGAGATGGGAGAGGGGTTAGAATCAGATATTGCATGCCTGAAAGAGCCCTAGATAGATTTCTTCTTCTCCTTCTTACTGGAGGGAAGGAAGGGAGTTCCAGGGGAAGAAAAAGGCAGGTGTGCTCTGAGAGCATATCCTCATTTCTTCTCCCCAACTGAGCTGAGACTAGCTGATTCTCTATGGTCTGAATTGGTTTTTCCTTCCCTCCCCTCCTACATGTGAATTGACAGCTGCCAGACTGTAGGAAAACATTGAACTTCATGTGCAAAGCTACTTGTAAGATCTCAGCCTGTGTGTTTCACTCATGTTCATGTGCTCTCTCCACTTCTCCACACACACACATATACAGAGAGAGAGAGAGCCCTCTGGTCCTTTAACTTGTGAGGGAGTTTACAAGAATCCTTTGGAATAGAGCAGGGATTAGGGACGCATTAATCCCTCCCATACACAAGGACCCCTCCATCTGATATGGGGGGAAAGGAATTCAGTTTCTAATCTGCAAGAAACCATTCTTCCCTCAAGGTTTAAAAAGAAGCGAGAAGAAACTGGGTTCACAAGACACATTTTGTCAGAACTCAGGCTTTTCATACACACACACTTCAAGCATAAAGCTGAAGAGACATTAACAGTAGGGAGCTTATTCCTCTTTTGCCTCATTCCCAACATAGACATCCCAGTGAAATGCAATACCCGTGTCCACCTTGGACAAAAACCAAGTGAGGGTTGTGGTTGTTTTTTTTTAAAAAAACAACATTCAAGTCAAAGACTGGTAAAATCCTATAACAATTATGTTCCACAAGGGAGCGTGCTTGAGCCATTCTAGTACCAAGGCTGTCCATATTATGTGAGCGATTCATCTCATCTGAGCAGCAGCGTTTCAGTGCCATCTAAGGGCAGGATAGTATGAACTTTGTTATTATTGTATTTCACATTCTGGGGAAAGTTTATTAATTAATTATCTAAATTATCAATGTGATAGATTTATCCCCATGATTGTCCCATTAACACTGGAGACTCATTAGGAAGCAATGAAAGTGGTATGAAACTATTAACTATGAAACTAATAACTGTGGAGTTATTCATTTTTTTTAAATAAACAAAACTGTCAGAATGTCCAGAGGCAGGATTGCTTCCTCCCTGCCAGATACTGTAAGACAGTTGTGTTTGTGGAAGATTGCCAAGGATTTGGTTTTGGAATTTCTCATCTATTATATACTTCTTCTTGTTGTGTGCCTTCAACTCTTTTTCTGACTTATGGCAACCCTAAGGCAGCCCCATCACAGGGTTTTCGTGGAAGAATTTGTTCAGAAGGGGTTTGCCCCTGCCTTCCTCTCAGGCTGAGAGTGTGTGACTTGCCTAAGGTCATCCAGTGGTTTTCCATAGCTGAAGAGGGACCAGTATCCTAGTCCAACACTCAGACCATTACTCTGGCTTGCAAGTAATGGCTTTCTTTGAGGCCTACGTATGTATGTTGTACTCTTCTTGAGCTTTGTTTATTTTTTGCAGAGGCCCCAAGTATTACAGTGAAGATATAGTATAACTATAAACAGATGTGCAGCTGATGTTAGGTCCTGTCAGCCTTACGCTTCTTTCTCAGAACAAGAATTTTATCCCTCTCTGAGACTTGGGTCGGGGGAAGAAGGGAGGCATTATATTGCCTCCCAACTCAGAAGCACCAGCATAACTTCAAGAAGACATTCCTGTTACGTTTATAGCCCTTATGCTTTGGTCCCACAGTCAGAAAGGAGAATGCTACTGCCTTGTCTGAGAACCTGAAAAGTCAGTGAGAGATAATTGGAATGTCCTTACAGTGCATACTCAGGCATCAGCTGGACCTGAGACTGTGTCGTTGTTCAGTTGAAAGGATATAAATACACTTTCTTTCCTTTCATTCCTATTGCTGCATCCTTCTTCCACCTTTTTGTAATGAATAAATCTATATATTGTGCCAACAGTTGCTTTGGTTTACTTTATTGTGTCCCTCGAACCTAATTTGATCTAGACCTGAGTGTGCAAGGTCCTCCAGATCATTACATGTCCTCAGGAGAAAAAGCATTAAGGGTTGGATGAAATGTAGCACATGGATCTGTGCTAGCTTGCTTTTCTAATATTCCTGGTGCATCATGGGCTCTAGAAACAAGAGAAAGAAGAATAAGGCTGCATTCACACTGCAGAAATAATCACGTCTGAAACTATTTTAACTACCATGACTCAGTTCTATGGAATTCTGTTGTTTTGTGAGACATGTAACCTTCTCTATCAGGGAAACTACAATTCCCAGAATTCCATAGCACTGAGGCATGGCAGCTAAAGTCGTGTCAAATTAGATTGTTTCTGCAGTGTGGATGCAGCCTAAGAGAAAAGTAAGGGAATGGAAGAATGGGATGGAGGAACACTGGTGTGGGATGGACTGTGGAAGTGTGACTTATTGGTTCAGCAGGAGGCCCTCATAGACATGGACAGCTCAGAATGTTAGACCTTTTAGAGTTGAAAGCTGGTGCCTATCCCACATCGTAGGACTCTATCACAGAGGGACTTAACATGTGGTAATCGTAGCCCAAACATTCCCAAACCCTCCAGAAGCACGCAGGTGGGATTGTCTGTCGTGCTTCTGAAATGTAATTGAGGCATTCTGTTGTTCTTCTGTTGATCAGTTTTTCATGGAGAAGCCATTTTGTAATAACGGAAGATCTTGTTATTACAAAAATGGCTTCTCCATGAATGATTGGTTGATGGAAGAACAATGACAGCACTTCAGTGATGTTTCAGAAGTGCGACGGACAATCCCACCTCCACGCTTCTGGAGTGTTTGGGCTACAATTACCACGCAGTAAGTCCCTCGTGTGATAAGGGCCTTAGGCACATCATAGAATTATATAATCATAGAGTTGGAAGAGACCCCAAGTATCATCCAGTCTAACCCTCTGCCATGCAGGAACTTAAAATGAAAGCACAACAACATGTGGCTGTCTAACCTCTGTTTTAAAATCTCCAAAGAAGGAGACTCCACCAGTCTCCAAGGGAGTGTGTTCCACTGTTAAACAGCTCTTACTGCCAGGAGGTTCTTCCTAACACTGAAGTGGAATCTCTTCTCCCATTGTTTGAATCTGTTGCTTTGGGTCCTTTTCTCTAGAAAAGAAGAAAGCAAGCTTGCTCCATCCTCAGTATGACATCCTTTCAAATACTTAAACAGGACTATCATATCACCTCTCAACCTTCTCTTCTCCAGGCTCACCATACCCAGCACCCAGTGTATGAAAGCTGCTGGAGTGTGGTGAGGAGAGCGTTGTGACTCTCATCCACTCTCTTCTTCTAATCTTTATTGGTTTTATTTTCTAGTTTTGTTTATTATTATTATTTAAGATGATATGCATGGGGTGGGATGTCCTCTGAACACTCTTATAGAAGATGCATGCTCAAAATCACATAGTTTGATTGTCATGATTGTCGTGGAATTTCACTTGCAAATACCTCTAGAAATCTCCTGGGACAGAAACAAAAAAGCAGATGGCTCATATCCCATTGCCAGTATTTTTATTTTCACCTGCTTTGGTTATCCTCCCTTCCCATGACAGCGGCACATATATTTAAGCTTTACCTCTGTATGAAATCATTCCTCCCCTCAACTCAAAGATTAGTACCATATTCCCATGTAAATATATTCTGAGCTCTCTTTTAAATGTCTGCAGTGATCTGGATATGCACACAGGCCTGCTTTGCATTATTTTGAAGCCTAGATTCAATAAAAAAATATGATAGTTAAATTTAATATTCTCTTGTCAATGGCTTACTCATTTATTGCTTTACATATACTCCTCAAAACAGATATATTTAAGCCACCTGCCTTCAAGTTGTAAAGGCAAGTGTTTTGTTTAATGCCATTACATTTAAGGAAGTCAAAAGAACTAAACGGAATATGCTTATAATGAACTGTTGCTCCTGTTGTTATGGCAACTGACTTTAAAAACTGCAGTGAAACATAACAAATATGCAGTACAAATTGTCCCCTTTATTGTCTTATAAATGCCCATATTTTATCTTTTGCACTGCAATCATATACATCTCTACTAAGAAGTAAGAGCAATTAATTCATTAGGGATATTTCCCAAGTAAGATGGAATAAGATCCCAGTCTTAGAAACTTTTAATGAATCTGGAACAGTTCATATGTTGTTTCCAGTGTCCATGGGTTAAAAAGAAATATAAAGAATGCTCAAACTCTTCTTGAATTTGATCAAATCACCATAATTTTAAAAAATGGCCAATATGCTTTGCATTTGGTTTTTGAGAGAAGTTCATTTTTGCACAGAAAATAGTGTGTTTCATGGGAAAATAGTGTCTTCTACACCCAACTTTGTTTGTATAAAAAGTACAAAAATATTGGTGCCCATACCAATAGCTGGGGAGGGGGATGTTTTTATACTGCTGTGTACATTGATTTCGGCTGTAGCTGGGTGATTTTTACCCAGACTATGCCGGGGCATTCCCAATTTATTATACTGGCCGACAGAAACTGTTGCAGGAAACAGCTCCCTCCACCGAGTGCAGAAATATACTGCAGTAGCCATAACTGCATCAACATTACTTCCCCAGCATTTGGGACTCTCAGTGCCTAGAAGTTGTAAGGGAAAACCTCTTTGGCTTCTACTCCTAGCCAAAATTCTCAAGGGAGGCAGACAGACTCTCCAGTCAAAGCACTTGCAACTCATCTGTTGTGAAATGCTGATGAGAAGCAGTGAAAGAAGCACAAAATGTCTCAGAATTGAGTCAAGCCATACCCAAATGGGTAAACTGGTCCTCCTGGACTCTATGAAAAATGGCAAAGGAGGGTTCTTTTGGCAAAAGAAGGCATTGAAACAAGACAAGGAAACAAGGTAGAGGGAGGGAATGAAGGTGAAGCTGATCTCTCTTGACCAAAAAAGCCAATGTACTACTGCCAACCTCATAGGCTTGTCCCCTTGGATAGAATTATGGGGAATTCAGGCCCAAGGGAATCAAGAATTTAGCCCTTACAGTGTCCACCATCATATGTTCAGAAGATCTACTTTGTGCATTTTGAGAGGCTGGTGTACAGCCATTCTTTCTTTAAGTGAGCTTGGAAGAAAATAGCAAACCAGTGCATATGTCTGTTTTTACTGGTATTATATTTTTAACTTTGTTTTTTAAAAATATATTTTGCATTTTTATTTGTTATATTAATGTGGTGTTTTAATAGTATTTTAAAATTGTACTATTTTATTGTTGTTGTTTTTAAGCTTTTGTGAGCTGACTTGGGTCCAGGTTGGGGGATAAGGCAGCATACTAATTAAATAACATAAATAAATAAGTATGAATGATATGTATATGCTTTTATTTAAAATGTCCAAATGTTATCAAATGAGGGAAGAGGTTCTGGCCACAGAACAATAGGATGAGTGACCTAGTCATGTGTTCCATTGCTTCCCACTCTCATGCTACTTGCAAAAATGGAAGAATTAAGCAAGAAGCTTGGCTTAGTTTATCTCAACGCCATTAATTCAAAGTGGCAGTTTTAGGCATTAGAACCCTTATATGATCTAGTACCAGAAAGTCTTAAAAATCACCTCCTCCTTGCCTGATCTTTAAAGTCACTTGGCAAGAGAGAGACCTTGTTGGATGAACCATTGCCTCTGAAGTAATGCAGGTAGGCAAGAGATACAGAGACTTTTCTGTGGTAGCACCAACACAGTGAAATATCCTATCCAAAGATGTCTGCATTACTCTATGCTGCTGACCTGTATCCTTATCTTTTCCAGGAAAAATTGCTTAGCTTTTTAATAAAAGTTTCCTGATGTTTTTAACATATAGTTTTAATTTCATTTGAGAAGTGATCGTCTTTGATACACTGCTTTAACCTATTTCGCTTCCCTGTCTCTTTGTATATATTTGTAAATAAAGCCCAAAATTTCCAAAATGCTGAAAATAAATAAAACTGCATTTGTTAGAAATGAAAACCACTGTACAAATATGAGCCAGGCATAGCCCTGCATTCCTCTTTCACTTTGTACTAACACAGTAGTTCTCAGACTTTTGACTCTTGTGACCTCCTTTACATCTCTATGCAGGCATTGCATCTCACCTCCCTCCTTGCTTTCTCTTCTCCAGGAGAAAAAAAACATTTGGAAAGTAGAGGAGGAGGAGGGATCAGGGCCTCCAAGTCTGGTACCCCCCTTGAGCAACTCTCACACACACCCAGGAGTACTGCCCCACAGTTTGAGAACCACTACACTAACTGGAGCCAAGATACTGCATTGCCTTGGCTAGTGTAGGTCTATGTATTTGCTGTTTAAGGCAGGATTTGAAATTCTCATTTGAAGAGAAGGGCAGACTGCAGCTTATCAGGGACAACCCAGAACTAGTGCACAGACATTGTTCCAGCATCTTGTGCCTAGAAAAGGAAGCTTTATAGTATTTTATGCTTTCAGAGCCCCAACCACATGAAAGTATGGACTGTCAGCAAGTTTTTTGCTTAGATCTATTGCAATGACTAATAAGTAACCCTGGTCTTCGGGTAGTCACTTCTTCATCTTCAAACTGACAGAGCCTGTACCTTTAGACTTCTGCAATATGTTGGAGTAGGGCACTGCTTGGCTTCCATCTCTGATTTAAAGCAGAGTTTATCTACATCTTGAAAGAAAGATCTCTTTGCTGTTTTCCCTCAGGGCCCCCTGAACTGCCTGAGCTGAACGCTACCTCATTCAACATGAGCTGTTCCTCTGTGACATTGGGTTTAGGGGAGTTTCACTTCATCTTCCAAAAAGGATTGCTCTGGTGGGGCCTGGAGAGGTGTGGAGTTTCCCCTCAGTTGTTATTTCTCAAGATGCATAGTCTGCTTTGGTTCATTATACAGAGACCAGTATTGTCTTAAGATGTCACACCCGCATACCTTTTGTATTACACCAGCAGTTGCACTGTATCAAATATCCAGCTGTACAAACTGCTTCCCCATACACCTGCAATGCAGAACCTTATAGGAATGCCTTCATTCTCCTTCCCATGATGGAAATGGCCACCAGAACATTCCCAGAATGACTTCTGTAATGCCTGAAAAATTTTCATCCCCTCCTTTTGCTGTCACTGTTGTCTCCATCTGTGCAGTAAGTGGTTGCTGGTAGTTCCTGTCTTGCAGATAGGATTCAGCATTATCAATCGCTTTAAAACCTGGAATAAAAACTGTAGTGAGTTCTTTACCCTACTGACATGGGAGCCACCGGTCACCACTGGTCTAAGTATACTAGTGGAACTTGATGCTTCACACTGGTGTTAAACACCCTTAACTGTTAACAGACTTTATATGCTATCTTTCTTCCCAACTTGTCCCTAAGTATGTAAAGCTGGAGTATGGGGAGAATGTGACTCTCTAGGTGTTTTTGGACTGCAGTATCCATCATGCCATACCACTGTCTATGATGGCTGGGGTATTTCTGTTGAGAAAACTGGTCAGATACACAATTTGTGTCCAGTTGTTTAAAGAAATGTGTGTGCACGTGCACATGCACATGTGTGTATCCACATGTCCTTTTTTAATGATCAATACATTGTACTTAAATACACAAAGCACCTTTGCTTTTTTCAGTGAAGAAAGGGAGTACATCTTCAACAACATAAAATATAGAATTATTTGTTTAGTGCAAGGTCTTACTGGGGCAAAACGGTTAATTACGTACTTCATTATAGTCGGCCTTAATACAGTAGCCAGAGAAGAAGAACTGTTTTTCATCCCCTCCTTCTAATAGGGTAAGACAGCTATTCTTACAGACAGATCCATTATAGCTTATCACTAGAGGACAGACCAGGAACATAACACCATGAAATATGGCTATTGTCACTGCTAGCCAGAACAAATGCCGGAACTCTTCAGAAAGCAGTGGAAAGCAGAGGATATCTCCTCTTGGGGAGAAGCAGACTTTAACTCAAAGAGATTGGTTTTCATTGATTCTGATGTCCGACAGTTGCTATGACAAAAAAGTGTGCCATATAACTCCCCACTGTAATATTGATTTATCTCAAGCTGTGCTCCGTTTTGCATTAATGTATGCAGGTTAACACTTATCAGATCCTGACACCTGATAACATGTAGCAACTGAAATTTTATGCGAGTGTCTGTTTTAATTTTCAGGTTACACACAGATCCCTTCCAGAGAACTGTTCTTTATCTCCTACCCTATTTTTAAAGCATATATAATGATTTTGCAGGTATGTCCGTATCTCTAGCCAACTCGCTGGATTCAGTGACCATGGTCTGAACCAATTAAAAAACACCTATGCACCTGAAATACACACAAAAGGCAGAAATCCCATTCCTTTAAACAAGCTGATTGGATAACATAATAAATTATTGTGAGATGAGTGGGTGTATGAATGAGAGAGAGAATACAGTCAAGAATCACAGTATCCTGTGTTTTGTGATTTACTCTTGAGTATAGTAACTAGTGCTTGGACATTGACTCTATTGAACTAAACCGTCATAGTTCCCAGCTAGTATGTTTTCTGAGGAATTCTGGGAGGATTCAAACCCTGGTCTCTAGAGATGTAGTCCAGCACCCAAACCATGACACCATTCTGGCTCTCTTTTGTTAAACTTAACCTTATTTATTTCAAAGGGGATACCAGAAACTGAGACTGAGATCTTCTACATGTACCCCATCAAGAAAAATTGTTGTTTTAGACTGTAGTTCTGGCTGTTTTTATTAATATTATAGATCAAAAAACTTTCTGGCTGTTTTTTTTAATTATAGATCAAAAAACTTTCTGTGTTCAACAACTCTCCAGCTGAGCAAACCTGTTAAAATTATATTTTCTTATCTTAAATTATGACTATACAGATTGGCAATAATGTTGCCTACTATTTTCCTGTTAGCATTTTCCTTCTAAAGTAGAGCAATAGTAACTTGTTTCATTTTAAGAAACAATGAGATATGTGAGGGTTTTTTTTTAATTAAACAAAAGTATTGACTCTGTAAACCATCTTATAAAGATCAGCTGAAGGTGACCGGTAGTGGATATAGGAGAGGCACCAGAGAAGTTCATCTGCACAAAATGCATAGTTAGCATTTTGATGAATGATACTCCCAACAATGTTTATGCAAGATTGGGTTTGTTTTTGCTATGTCTTTGAGTAGTCAAAAGATAAATGAGATGGGTGAATGTGGTGTCTTAATACAACACCCAGAATCCCTCAGCCACGTGGCAAAGAGATTCTAGGAACAGTCCAAAAGACAGCTGGCCAAGGTCTGATTTGCCTTCTGAAGTGAACAAGAATTTTGGGTTGCATCCTGATCAGGTGTGAATCACAACATTTTTGTCTATCCCAGTGTTTCACTACCAGAGATGATTTTGATCCAACCAATTGGCATGTTCAACTAATTGGCAGGTATCTCAGGTACAGAAGTCATGCTACTGAGCATCATGGGGCACCTAAGAAGTGAATTCTCACTCAGCCATCCTTCCTCTTGCTTATCCAAATTAAAAAGGCTGGAGGAGCAGAGCTTCCCATGGCCTTTGTGGTTTGATGGAGGTCTTTTGAATTATCTACCAGCTGCTCAAGAAAATGTATTGGAGAGTTCTAAATACATGTCCATGATCTACAAATCCCAGGATTCAATAGAATGGAGGCATGGCACTTAAAGTGGTATCAAGCTTCTATAATTTACACAATTATGTCCTTGGCACTTGTGAAAAGAGCAGTGCGTCAGAGAGAGAAAGAGAGACAGAGATAGAGACAGAGGCAGAGAGAGAATTTTGTCTGCAGAGCAACTGCATGTCTGTCACAAAGGATCTTTTCTGTTCAAGCAAACATCAGGAATCCACAAGCTCAGGCAAACTATAGAGCAAAGCTGGTAGGAGGGAGGGAAGGGAGAAGCATCCTCTCAGCTTTGAAGTGTGAACATGGGGAGAATATTAAATCAGCATTTGTCTCTGAACCACACATTTGCACAGGGGAAGTGGATGCCTCTGGGTTCTTCCATTTCACATTAAATTGCAAAGCATTTGCAGTGCCAATCATGTTGTTTTATGATGTGATAATTAAATATGAATGACACAGAAACAGGCTGTCAAAGAAATACAAGTGCATAATGAAAAGCATGCCTGTCACTGCATGGCTTCAAAGTCCACAGGAGGCAACTCCAAACATTTCTGCTTGAACTATTGTTTCAGAATCAATGACTACAAAGAGCACCATCATCTTAGAATGGCAACTGAAATCAGAATAAAGTCCAAGAAGAGGGTGGAGTTGCTTGCTATTTGCCTTGTATATGTATGCACCTTCAAGTCTCCCGTTGGTTTATGGTGACCCCTTTTTCTTAGCATTTTCTTAGGCAAAGAATACTTAGAGATGATTTTGCCAGTTCCTTCCTCTGAAATACACCCCCATTGGCAGTCTCCCATCTAAGTGCTAACCAGAGTTGCCCCTGTGTAGATTCCAAGATCAGGCCAGATCTGGTGCCCCTAGAGGTTTTAGGCTCTCACTTTGCTACCCGCATAAGCATCAAATGAAGTCTCATAAAAGCACAAGTCCATGTGTTTCATGAGGAATCAGCATGAAAACATGAGATAAGAGCTTGGAAAAGTTACTACCTTGGACTATATCTCCCAGAATCCCTGAGCCAGCATGTCTGTCAGTACCAGTTTCTGGGAAATGCAAGTGTGTGGGGTGTTGTTACATGAACATTTAGACTGTGAGCATCCCGGAAAGCACCTGGTTAGCTGCAGCAGGAACAGAAAACTGTATTAGATCAGACTTTGGTCTTATCCAGCAAAATTATTTTTATAAAAAATCCTTAAAGGCTCTGGTTATTTACTTGATGGTTTGTGCCCTCTTTAACTGTTGTGGATGCTTATGTTAGCCAGAGGACAAAAGAAAGGAATCCAAATAAAAAGAACAAACTATGTTCAGCACAACTGTGGTGAGACCTCCTGCATTCATCCATAAATAATACCATGGCACATGCCTTGCTTTGTGGAGTACTGTCTTTATTTTGAGTGCTTTCAGGGTGCAATCCAAATAGACTACAAACTTGATGTCTTTATTTCTAAACTAAAGCGAGAGCTCTGGTGACACAATAAACTGCATATCCAAGAATTCCATAGCATTGAGCCTTGACAGTTAAAGTCTTCTCAAACTGATTTATTTCTGCAGTGTGCATGCAGCCTAACTCCGGTGCTTCTCGTAGTGAGGCTGGAGATGTACAATTTCTAGAAAATATGATGCTATGGGGAAAATATTTTTCTGGGTTTTCCCTTTGGGGGCGGGCATGTGAAATATGTGATACTAATATCCTTTACAGATTGAAAATCATTTTATTCCTTTAGAAACACGTGTTGCATACACAATATGACACAGTTACACAGTTTTGTTTGGCATCAAGGTATCATGCTTGTTGTGTTAAAAATACAGTTTAGTCAGGCAATAGTTAGAAACTGAATTCTCTTTAATACACAGACCACACAAACAGGTAGTTACAAATGGAGCTAGAAAGTCCTGAACTGTAAGAAACCTCTTTGGGTTTGCTACTTTATTAGGAGCTGGTAAAAGGAAACCAATAAAAGCAAGAGAAATCATCAACATTATTAATCCAGAGAAAATTATTTTGTCACCTCATTCCCATAAAATGGAATGAGAAACAGACATCAAAACCAGCACTTGCAATGATCACATAGTGGACATTATCTTACATTAAAATCTTCCTGTTGTATAGGTTTTAGAAATAATTTGGGGGGAGTAAATATATGAACACCTAATCATAAACACTGTATTCATAATTCTAAAAGAAAATATTCCAAAATCCATTTTAAAGGGGTTTTCTTTAGTTTTTCTATTTTAAAAAAGGCTGGGGGAGGGGAGAGGAAATCTGCTTTTCTCCCATTTTTTCTGTTTTCTTATTTGGGACTTCACATCCTCTAGGATGGGAACCTCCAGTTAGGCTCTGACTACTGGTCCTGCTGGTTGGCACTGGTAGGTGTTGGAGCCCATTAGTATTTGGTATGGCAAGGGCTCCCCACTTTATTTTCAAAGCTAAGCACTCTACCAAAGCATATAAAGTTCCTTTTAAGAATAAAATGATATGCTGAATGAAATAATAAAACAAAACCAACTAAGAGACTTCTTGCATCATAAAAGGTGTTGTTTGATATTCATTTCATGGGCTGCAAGCCACTTCATCAGATGCAAGTTCATGAAAGCCTATATCCATTAAATCCTGTTATTCTTTAAGATGCCACAAGACTCTTTTACAGTTCTATACAGCAGTAGACAAATATGGCTACCCCTATACCCTCCCCAAGTCAAAAGTGGCAGGATGATGCTCTGGAAACCAGAGCATCATAGTATCATTGCTCCATTTTAGAAGTCTTCCACATGCCACTATATTAATTTGCCTATACAGCATTTATTCTCTTCTAGAATATTGGTTCTCTGCAAGTATACCAGTGGTAGGAAACATTAGTTTATGTGGGGCACAGAATTTTCATAGCAGTTACTAAGAATTCACTCGGGCTCATATGTTCTCCTGAATGTTTGACATGCTGTTACCTTTGTGTCTTACAGTTAACATAGCAATGAAACGTATGTATTGTTACAATTTTCAACAACTAAATAAGCTGTATGGAAGTTCTCTTTCAATAATACTACTGCCATTTTTTATGACTTAACACTTATCATAAATGGCAAATATACTAATAGAAAAATATGAATGCCTTCCTCCTTGAAAATGGCTTTCTGTTATGATGGGATTCTGATTCTTTGATGGTGTGATTAGCAGTACACAAGATACTAGAGGTTGGGAACCACTCTTGTTTACTCCAAGCTTCCTACATTCTAGCTTTCTGAGAAGGTAAAAAATCATTTTAGTTCAGCTTGGAGTACCAGGAGATCCAGTCAAAGCAGAATATCAAAGTATATTTCCTCCATCCCTTTTACCCTCCCTCCCTCTTCCTCCTGCTGCCTCAGTAGTATTACCTTCAGTAAAGTTTTTAACAGAAGAATAAAGTGCACAGTAATAAGTAGCCGATCATTTCCTATGCAACTGCTTTCCATAATGATGTGGAAATGAATCCAAACTGGTGAGTGATTTCTTTTCATTCACTCCCATGCCAGCAAACTAGTTGTTAGCTCTGCCTGGCAGTGGTTCAGACTAACATCAAATGGCGATTTGTTATAATAGTCTATAACTGTGTATAGAGTTTAGAAGACTATGCAATAATAGATTTTGAGGAGGAAATGACATTTTTGTCTGAAAATGGTATATTTGATAGAAGGATGTGGCGGATGGTCAGACTGTTCCTTACAGTGTTGTTGAAATTGTTCTGCTTGGGAGTTTTATCGCTGTGCCATTATATCCAAGACAGTCTTTAATCAAAAGCTATTTTCTGTTCCCAGACCATCGTTAGAGGAAATAAAACCTGCAAGGACTCTTCAATCAATGGCTTGCTTGAAGAATTTGACAATATCTCTGTGACACGATCCAACTCGCTTCGGAAGGAGAGCCCTCCCACTCCACACCTTGGGCGTTCAAATCACATAGAAATCCACCAGCAGGAAAATGGCTACATCACATACTCTCAGTATTCAAGCGAATCAGACACTGCCGTGGATTTCCCCACTGATAAATACAGAGACAAAACCATTCATGGGGAAGAATTGGACAGATACTCCAAAGGCAGCTGTGCTGCAAAACAAAATGGGCACATGCTGAAAATGAAACCTAGCGAAATGTATTTTTCAGAAGCTAAGTCCCTGAAGGCTGATACCTCTAGGTTTTTGCCAGATTATCATGCTCACATGGAAACCAAAAGTAAACTGCATGACTATGGTGGTTTGAAGCTGGAATACCAGAGAGCAAGTGGCTCTTCTCTGGATTACAAAGATACTTTTCATTACACTCCTTCTAGAACTTCCATTCACAGTCAGTGTTCTAGAGAGAGACTAGAGTACAGTGACAGTGACTGGACCAAGGACGATTTTGACAAGAGACCCAAGTCATCCTATGTAAACCAGCCCAGCCCTCAACCTGCCATGAGACAGAGGTCCAGGTCGGGCTCTGGTCTCCAAGAGCCCATCATGCCCTATGGAGCAAGTGCTTTTAAGTCCAATCAGCAAGGCCATTCATATAGTTCCTATACGTACCCTCGATTGTCAGAAACAGCAGCAGGCATTCCAAAGGTAAATGTTTGCAGGTCGACATTTTCAACATTGTGGTCATTTCAGTATTTGGAGTTAAACACATATTCTATGTGTTCTATGCATTCTAGTCTATTCCCAGTAGGTCAGGTCTAAAACATGTTGTTTCTTCTGTTAATATCACATTCATGCACAAGGCAATTATGGGGAAGATAAATGTGCATTTGAATAAATTTGCTGAATTTTCATTTCGCAAATGAGTCTGCAGCCCAAAACATAGTAATATGCTGGAGTTGGCATTTCCCAAATTTTTCAATACAACTCCCCATTTAAAAGTGTATTAGAAAATGCATGCATTAAGGGAAAGTGTTCACACAGTCACACACACACATATATATGCATGTTCATGGAAATTATGTAAATAAACACATTGTTAGGAGAAATTGCTTGTAGAAAATGGAAATGTTAGGCAAAAATGTATTACAAAAATATTTATATAAGGAGAAACATGCAAGGACAATGCACTGGAATTTTTATGCAGACTTTTAAAAATCACAATCAAATAGAAAAAAAAACCCAAATGAAGCAAATTTATCGTTGAAAAAGTGAGAAACCGAACAAAACTGAAATTGAGAGTGACATCCATTCCTAGCAAAGGATACGTATCTAAATATGAACAAAAAGATGCCTCATTTTAGAACCATATATCGAAACAATTGTAACTTTATATTAACTTCCAAATATTGTTGAAGTATATTATAACAAAAGATTTTTCAGAATAGTACTGGAGCCGCCTAGAGCTATACAATTTGAAGATAGTTTAGGATCAGTAGGCATCATTAGAGATATGTGAAACTGTCCATATTTGTGGTTCTTGATGTCTGTAGAGTGCCTTGTATACTCATGCTTTCAGGTGCCAATCAAATATGTGCTGTAAATAATGTACGCTCATATATGAATGCCTTATATCCTCCATTAACCAGGATGTTCAGCAAAAAATGAATGCAACCTTCATTGTTTTCTATGGAAAGCAATTTGGATTTAAATCTACATGCGCATTACTTAATGATCCTTGAACCTCAACCAGGTTGCAGAAAGGTTTCCACGGCCATCTGTTCTTTTCTACCATCTAAGTGTCTTGCACAAGGATTTGCACAATCATTTCTTTTCCTGACAGGAAGGAAATTGGAAACAGTTGAAGGAACATAGCTCAATGTAGTCTTCAGTACCAACAAACACCAGAACTGTTTAATTATTATTAGATATCTATATTATACAAATTGCATAGTACCATCAAAAATGGCCACCAAATGCTTAATTTTCAGTAGCATTTATGTCTATGTCACATTTAGTCATCCCATTCAACAGCAGCAGTAGCCAGCAACATAGAACAGAGGCAGGAAAATGCACATTGTCCTCAGTGTAAGGACGTAGGGCTGTGGTGGCGAACCTATGCCACGCGTGCCCTCTCTGGCACACTAAACCATTTCTGAGGGCACGCAGAGACAGGAGGGTGGGGGAAGAATAGGAACAGGTGCACACCTGTCCTTCTTCTTCCGCCTGCTCTGCCGTGCCTTTAGATGTCTCTGGAGAGGCAGCTGAAGGCCCAGGAGAGTGGGAGGAAAGAGGGAAAAGGTGCACGCTTGTTCCTGTTCTCCCCCCCTGCCCCAGAAGTCTTGCCTCCCCAGAAGTCCCATGTTTACCCTCCAGAAGTCCCACCCCCTGGCATCAGGTAACACTCGGTGCAGGAACGCCTTTGAGTCTAGGCACTCTCTCTAAAAGGTTCACCATCACTGACATAGGATATGCTGTCCAGTCAATTGCAGAAGGAGATTTGAATGGGCTACTGGTTTGGGCAGCATAGATATATTTAATTTAACATCTTGTTGAGCCTGTAGGTCAGGAGTGATCATTGACACACCAGATGTTTGGGCATACAATTTCTGTTTGCCACACCCCACAAGGTTAATGGTAAAGGGAAAAAGTTGTTTCAAAAATATGTGAAGGGCTTGAATTCTCTCCCTTCCCCACCATGCTGTAGATACTAACTGGCTTAATTTTAGGCAGGCGGGGGGACCATGGCTTTCGCAAGGCTTTCTTCAAAGCCTTCTTCCATGAGAAGGATTTGAACAGATAATAACAAATGTAATCTTCTCAAAATTACTTGTCATATTTGGGCATAATGTTTAAATGCTTCTGATTCATCAACTTGCTGCAACCAAGCCTTCATGAGACTTCCATGAAAACAGTACACTGCATTTAAAAAGTGGAGGTTTCCCTGGAAAAATGTTTTCCCTATCATTCAGTTAAGAATATATTCTGTTGTTTCTCTTGATTTTTAAATTAAGGTTTGTTTCAGTTCTATGGTGACACCCTTCATGTGCAATGATCTCTCACTTGTACTGCATCAGTCCTCAATTCTGATGAGCTTTAAGTCCATGTTGAAAACCTGCCTTTTCCCTTGTATTCTGTCATCCATGAACTGTTTGGATATAAGAGTAACAACAGCAGAAACAACAGTGGTGATAGTAGTAGTAGTAGTGTTATTGCAGCCTTTCTTCAGGATTTTGTTCAAATGGGTAGTGTAGTAGTGTAGAAATTAGAGATAGAAAGAATATTTTTAAAATATTCAGAAAAATAGTCGAAAAACATGTTTTTTCTGTGTTAAGAGACCCTAGTGTGAATAATCTTGACTGATAAGAATCTTTGCAATTTGGAATTTATTCTGTGCAAAATTTGCACATGACCGTTTTGCACAGAAAGCAGAATTATCTGCTCAGAAAAAAATATTTTTAGTGATGACCAGCTAGATGCCTTTAAGAACTCACAGTCAGTGTTTATAGGCAGAAGCTATTTCGCACTGTGACCACACAAAATCTGATATTCAGAAATAAATTGCTCCTTGAGAGTTAGTAATTCTCTTTGGCTATCACAGTCAATAGCCCTTGATATCATTAGACAAATTCTTCCCCATAACTTTTTCTAATCCTCTTTTAAAACCATCTGAGCCAAGAGCCATTTATGCTTCCCACAGCAGCAAATCCCCTAAATTTATTATGCTTTGTGCAAAATAGTGCCATCTTTTGTTCAATCTGAGCCTGTTCCATATTTCAGTTCAGCCTTGGATGAAGCTCAGCAGTGCAGCTACGTAACCGTTTCATCACAGTCCAAACTGCAGTCCAGGATGCCCACTCTATTTATCCATTCCTCATTTCCACGTACTAAAGAAAACCTCTGTGAATCTGTTACAGAGCCTTTTGTTATATTTCACTGCACACAACAGCTCTAGAAGGAAATGGGATGTCTATTATTTCTTGTTTGTTTGTTTGTTTGTTTGGGGGGCAGGATTGGTTCTATTCTGCAGGGGTGAAAGTTTTCATTTACAAGTAGGCTGAACTTCAGGATTAGTCCCTTTCTTTGCATTTGGATCCACAATTGTTTCTTTTCCCGTACCACAATCTTTTCTCACCTAATTCCTTTCAGAAGTCTACTAGATTATTGATTCTGTCATTGTCACATTCCAGACCCTACCACCCTTCCGATAATAATAATAATAATAATAATAATAATAATAATAATAATAATAATAATATCATTGGTGGGGGAGGGGGGGAATTGGTGGCTTTTTTAAAAAGGCATTGGGGATATTCATTCCCTAGCAGCAAATTTGCAGTGCAGTGGTGCATACTTGAAAGTAAGTCCCACTGAATTCAATACGACTTGCTCCCAAGTAAGCATGCATAGGACTGCACTGTAATCCTCCTTTTGTTTTGAAGGCAGAATGTCTGCATTGGAGTTACATTAAGATACGGCAGTACAGCTGCCTCTGTGGCAGCATGTTCCGTTTCACTGCTGTGCCTTTGATGGATTTCTTGTCAGAACGTAATCTGCTCCGTTGACCTGGTCCTGGGAATCCAAATCCCTCCCCTGCTACTTCATATCTACACAGATATACTTCTTCAGTCTTAGAATGATTTCATTTGCAAGTGTTAATATATATAGATTAACTCTAAATTTCTAAATTAACCGAAATGTCGGGGAGGGGGAGAGGAGAGACAGAAAAAGAGCAAAGGAAGAAACATACAATGAAACAATAAACACTGCATGCTGTCTATCTGATTTTGTAATGCTATGGATATCTATATTTGGGCCTTATTAGCATGCAGGTTTTCTTAATGTTTTTTGTAATGTATGTCAGAGAATGAAGCATTTGGAAAATAATATGTGTGCAAAATATATGCATGAGGAATTTTTTATTTTTTCAAAAGCTTGTTTTGTTTGTGTTGTTGTCTTAAATCTGTCATTGTAGTATATCATGTAAACACACACACATACACACATGTGCTGATATTCATTAAATAAAATTACAAATCACTGACATGGGAAGGTAATTAACCTGCATCATCTAAGTTAACCATATAATTATCAAGGCAACCCAAATTCCGTAGAGGAAAGGGAATTACAATTCAGCTGCTTCTCAGTACCTTCTTTTATATTTGCCAAGACCTCTCTCATATAGAGGCCCTATAGCATTAAAGGTTGAATCTCTTTTATCTGAAATGCTTGAGATCAAAAGTATTTTGGATTTGGACAGTTTGCTTTGTTGTTTTTGTTAAATTGCACATACAGTATATCAAGATAGAGATAGAGATTTAGGTATCTTGGAGATGTGACCTAAGTCTGAACATGAAATACTACTACTACTACTACTACTACTACTTATTATTATTATCATTATTATTAATTTCTTACAAGCCTCTCCTCATAGATCAAGGCAGGGAACAACATTAATAGACAAACAACATCAGTTAAAACACATCAGTTAAAAGGCACATCGATGTAAAAGGACAAATAAGATATACACATATTAAAACAACTTGCATTTAAAATTCATCATTTAAAATTCACAATTTAAAAATCATCTGGATAAGCCTGCCAGAAGAGAGTAGTCTTTCATGCTCTTTTAAACTTAGGCAGTTTATTCAGCTATCAAATCTCTTCCAGAAGGTCATTCCACAATCTAAGGGCAGCTGAATAAAAGGTCCTCTGACTGACTGTTGCCAGTCTAGTCCTGGCTGACTGGGTTAAATTATTCATTCATGTTTCATATACACCTTATGCACATAACCAGAGGTGTCATTATACACAATATTTTTAAATAATTTTCTCCATGAAACAAAGTTTGTATTCACTGGACCATCAGAAAGCAAAAGTTTAACTGTCTCAGCCACCCTTGTGGATGATTTTGGATTTTGGAGTATTTTGGATTTTGGAATTCTGGATAAGGGATATTCAATCTATATATTAAAATGGAAGCTTAACAGGGCCATGTACTATTGTAATCCTTATGGTCTAGAGGAAAGAGAGCAGATAACTGCTATAACCTTTCATGTGATGGGGGGGGGGGGGAGTCAGCAAAAAATAAGAATGAACCTACTAGAATATGTTCAAACCTGGACATGGGAATACACACACTTCTAACTGCTGTGGAATTGCAGTTCCCATCAGCCTTAGTCAGAAGGCCAATGGTGAGGGATACTGGGAGTTACAGTCTAGCAAAACATGGGGAATATTGTCCATGCCTAGCCCAAGTTCACAGGATGGAATGAAAGCCGAGCAGGCCACTTTTTGGATGGGAGACCATCTGGGAGTAGGAATGTGAAAGTCTTGTATCAGTCTGTAAGCCTCTATTTTTTCCTGCACTAAAACTCGCACAATTCCTAACTTGTTTTTCATAAGCTGCACATCTATTTTGACAATTTATTTAATTTATAAAACTAAAATGTGTTTCTCCAACACTCTTTCAGTTATGTGCATTTTAGTTGTTCTCATTTTAACACAACACATTGTTTTGCCAGTAAGAATTACAAATGTGTGAATTCTCAAGGTGAGGTGCACTTTTCCTAAAACAGACCTCAGGAGGTATGAAAATGCCACTTCTCTCAAGTTCCACAACATTTCTTTCTATTCTTGCCTCAATGCAAGACCCCTTGAGAGACCCATTATGGAAAGCAGCATCAGTACTAAGCATTACCTTTTTTAGACTATGACTCCCAGAATATTCTATCCAACATGGCCATCAGATACTCTGGCTGGGAATGTCTGGGAGTTGTAGTCAAAATAATACCCCCAAGCTCTGGGCAGGTGAGATACCAGTATATAAAAACATCTTTATAACAGGTTACACATTTTATGCAAGTATTAAAACTTCTAGAAGTCATGCAACCTTATGCAGTGGCATCACTAGGGTTGGTGTCACCCTAGTGTGATAACTCATGCTGTTACTCCCAGGCTTGGAGCCATGAGGCCATTGATCCCTCAGAAGTAAATTGGGTCACTATGAAAGAGGAAGGCTGCAGTCTGCTTGCCACTGATGGTGGTGGACCAGGGCACCTGAAAGGATGTCCATGTCCTGGGTTGTTCTGGTCTACCTACCTTGTTTGCAAATCCCAAAGGGATCCAGGCACTATTCAACAATGGGAGAGGCCTCCAGGAGTTAACCTGGCATGCTGATAGTATCCTAGCTGGTATGCTTGCCACCTCTGGACAAGTGAATCAGATTCTTCCCTGGACCTTCAGTCTCCAGGAGTCCCGGTTTATCCGCAGAGTGATGCACAGTACATTTTACACCAGAAGACAGGCACATGCTCCAAGGTGTCACCTGGCTTGTTCTATACACCCACAGTGATGTCCCTGGCCTTATGGGATATAAATATGTAAATAAATAATATGACATCGTAGTCATGGTCTACTAGGACCTGCCAGAGGCACATATTCAATACAGGGTTAGTTACAACTTTGGACTGCAATTCAGGATTTTGGTTTCCTTCATTTTTTGATTCCAAACCCTCCATTGTCATGGTTTCAGACAGAACTCAGAAAGTGTAGAAGTGATATTTCCTGCACATCAGAAAACAGAAAGTAGGCCTTCCTTTGATCAAAAGACAGAAGGACTGGGAAACAGAAAGCTATCTCTTCCAGACATGGCAAATGATGGATGCTGTTACTGCAGCATCAATCTAAGGTTTTGCTAAAGTTTTCTGAAATACTGATCAGTGTGTTAGCCATGGGTGGTGGGATGAAGAAGACTAAATCTCTTCAGCCTTGTGCCATCCAGCAGTTTGAGGCTACAAACTCAGCCAACACAGCCAATGATCAGGAATGATGAGATTTGTGGTATATAGCACACAGACTATTTGAGAAGGTTGAAATGAAGCCTAGATCAAATCCCTGAAGGGTCTCTTTATGTTCTGTAATTGCCCTTATAATTAGACCTGAAGGTTAGACGTTTGAAGACACAAGAAGAGTCAGAGGATTAGTAATCTGTGCTCTTAATTTCCATTAACCATCAGCCTTCCATGGTCATTACTGTGTGGGTAAAATCCCTGGAGAACTTGCCCTCCAGCTCTCTCCCTCCCTCATTCTTTGTTTCTGATTAGAAACAGTGGGCTTTTCCTGGCAAGATGAGCTATTTCGTAGACAAATTTTCTTGTTTGTAATTGAACTCATGCATATAAGAAATCCTGCTGTTCTAAGATGCTACTGGTGAGTTGTCAGCAGTTTGATGGAGCTATTAAAAGTGTTCAGAGCAAGAAAGAGAGAGAATTCGACAGTTCTACACTTCAGAAATGCCTTCTGAGAACCAGAGAAATTTTCTTCCCAGCTGAGATTTCAGAGATGAATAGATGGGGAGTGCGCCAGATGCGGGAGGTTGCTGAACACTGGTCTGATTTTCTACTTTGAATCCATCTTCCTCCAGTGAGCAGACCTCAGTCACAAACACTCCCTCCCCGTGCAGCTGCCTACAGTGACAAATTGATGCTGCAGCAGACTTTCTCTTGTTCTCCCCCACTCAGTCTTAGCATAAAATGGTCAAATGATGTTCCACTGCAGAATTCAATTTCACAGTTCAGTTGGGTCCTTGATTACACTGCCAAATTCAGATTAATGTGCATTTAACTAACATGGATCAGGGAACTTCTGGCTCACAGCCAGAGACGAAACTAGCAACTGAGAGCTATGTCAAGCTGTATGGTCTGTCCACCCCTGTGCTCCACCACTGAAATTGATTGATTAAATAAATTCACTGCTATAATTAGTTGTAATTGTGCTACATCGTGAGCCTAGTGTCTAAGCCCCCACCCACCTGGGAGATGTTACCCACGTACCTCAAGCTCTTTTGCTATGAACAAATATGAAAATTATTCCTTTCTCGGAAAATGGCTTGCAGTATTGGTTTATTTTTTTAAATCGTGTGCCATGTAGGCCCAGCAGAATATTTTGAGAATATCAAGAATTAATAGATAAACAGCTGGCAAGTTTTTTTTAAAAAAAAGGAAACAGGTACATGGTATGCTCCAGTCTGAATTCTAAGTGCTCGGCTCATATAAAACTTCATTGTTTAAGCTTTCTCTCTGGGATTAACATTGATATAATTTCCTCCAAGACTGATTATAATTTTAGGTGAATCTGGAAAATCCATTTGTGACACTGCAGTTCATTATTTAATTATATTTAATTTAATTTAATTGTAATCTAGGGGAAAGGCCTAGTACTCTTTTTTTTCTAAAATAAAACCTTTTCTAAAACTGGAGGCTGAAATCCTACTGGTGAGTATAGAAATAAATCTGCACACACACACACACACACACACACACACACACACACCCCTTTGTAAAAATGTAAAGGTAGATGGAGAAAAAATTACTTGCTTATTTTTTTGATCCAGACATGATGGCTCCAATGTCAGTGGGTTACCAGCACTTAGATATCTTGTATAAAGTTTTGAATCAAAGCCTGATCTCCAGTCATGGGGCTCTTTCACACGGAGGAGGCAACCGTTAATAAAAGGTGATTAAAACATGGTAATAGCACAATCAGGGGAAAGATTATCACCCCAATCCGTTATTACCCAATGATGCATCCATTACAGTTTAAACACGGGACATGAATGAGAGAAGCGTGTGTGTGTGGCGGGGGGGGTGATAATCTTCTCCCCGATTGCATTGTAATGATGCTTGTCCCTTGTGTGAAATAATCCATAGTCCAACACTCAAACCACTATGCCACACTTATGAATAAAAAATTAATGGCTTCAGAGGCCAAAAAACCCAGAACCAATGGTACTCATTGTCTTTCCACACCAAACTCCACTTCTGGTCTCCCCAAACTTACTTTATTTATTATTATAACTAAAAAAAATTCATGTGGTTTTCTCCCAGCTGATGGCGATAATTTCACTTATCATTTGAATGGAACAAATATTTGACTAGTAGCACCTACAACCCTTAAAAATTTGTTCACACCAATTTCTAGGCAAAATGAACTCAAAACAGGAACCCCCCTCCCTCTCCCCCAAACATTGATTATTCCAGAACTGCACAAAAATGTTTGCAATGTCGACTTAAGTGGTGCTTGATTAGTTGGTTAGTTATTAAAATATTTATATTTATCTTTTATCCTATATCTGAAGTTTCAGTTTAAAAGCCTAAAATATATGAAATAATATCAGTTAAAAGCACTACCTGCTGATTGGAAAAGGAAAATAAATTCAGCTTCTGATTGGGTTGCAGAATTCTTTGTGAATTTTGTGCCTCCCCAAACTACAAAATGCAGGATTTTACAGGTTTTTTTGCAATGGCAGATAAAGTGAAATCATAGTACTATAACTGTATAGGATAAAGGGTCCCAATATTTGGGTGCTCAGAAAGTTTCAGACTGCTATCAGAGTTATTATAGCAGACAGTATAGACATTATACTATAAAGGCACTATATAAATGAGTCTACAATAACAGCTATTACCTTTGTTCACCAGCACAGGCAGAAGAACTGATTGCTTAAAACTTGAAGGGAATCTCATTTTAAGTATTTTTCGTCCTGTGTTGGTAAAAGAAATAATCTGTACACAGTGTTAAGGCCTTCAGTAGAGATCTAAGGCCCAGCACATTTATGTTTAAGTCTGTGTGTTGTGAAGTCCCAAAGGTTAATCAGATGTCAAATTTTACATCCTGCTATTAAACCTTTCGCTATGCAGCCCTATGTATGTCGGTCCAAGACGGAAGACCCAATAGATTCTATCAGGTTTTTTCCCAGGTGTAGGATAGCAACATGTGTAAGATAGCAACCTATGTTAATAAATGCTATAATGTTAATAAATAAACAGTGTTAATGAATAAATAATAAACCTTAGATGCTGGTATGTGATAAAATGGAAATGGTCAAAGACTGTTTCTTAAGAATGCCCAGATCAGTGAATTGCAGTAATGTACATCTTCCCATCCTTTCTGCACTCAGTAAAACAAAGTCCAAAATGTTCTGGATGGATTGCGGTGTAGATAGAGATCACTTTCCTCTTGGCCATGTAGGGATAGAGGACAATAACATTTAAACTACATTAAACCCCTAGATATGTTTTTACACTCAGTCTGTTGGCACTAACAAGTTACATTTGTTTGCCACAGACTTCCCCCAACCTGATGCCTTTCAATAGCTATGGATTAACAAGCCCATCAGCCCCAACCAGCTGAGCAGATGCAGGAATATGAAGGGAATTATCACTCAAAACCTCTGAGTGGCATAGTATTGGAGGTGGCTGCTTTAACAATATTATAATGCCAGCAAACCATCATTGTAATCTAATCCAGTTTTTGCTTACAAAAAAATAAGATTACCTTGCAATTTTGGAAGCTATTCCAGCAAGAGCTTCTTATTGTAAAGGTTGGTTGTAAATGTAAAATTCTACTTTTTTGATGAGAGTAAGGAATGTCCTGCTGTCTTGCCAAGGAAACTTAAAAGTCCAGAAAACTGTGCCTGTCAGACAACACACATTGCTGAACCATTGTGTTACAAGGAGAGGCAGTGCTACCTTCCAAAGGTAGAGGCAGTGCTACCCTCCAAAGCAGTGATTCCCAACCTTCCTAATGCTGCAACCCTTTAATACAGTTCCTCATATTGTGGTGACTCAAACCCATGAAACTATTTTCATTGCTACTTCATAACTCTAATTAAATAGGTGTTTTCCAATGGCCTTAGGCGACCCCCATGAAAGGGTCATTCGACCCCCAAAGGGGTCTCAACCCACAGGTTGGGAACCACTGCTCCAAAGCATGATGGCTCCCATAAGCCCTAGCCAGCAGAATCAGGACAGTGGGAGTTGCAATCCAACACTGGAAGCATTGTAAGTTGTCCACTTCTGTGTTACAAAGATGTGATTTCATTGGCTAGAAATAATGTTGCTTCAGCAACCCTGGCATCTCAGTAGATATAATACAACAATCCTGTTTCCATGCCAGGGATAGCAAATCCTCACTTATTACATTCTTGCCCAAAAATAGAAAAAAAATCAAAAGTCTTCTTCCCTCTTGATGTCATTCCAAGACTTTTTGTGTATTTTATAATGATTTTTCATATTTGGGCATTTATGAAAATTTCATATGTACAAACACTTTTTTTTCTATGGCTGAGATCATATATTACA
Organism: Sceloporus occidentalis; assembly: GCA_023333645.1. Lineage (NCBI taxonomy): Eukaryota > Metazoa > Chordata > Lepidosauria > Squamata > Phrynosomatidae > Sceloporus > Sceloporus occidentalis. The sequence goes on from JALMGF010000004.1 coordinate 16,038,463, forward strand.
GAGCTAGCATAGTATAGTGGTTTGAGTGTTGGACCACAACTCTGGAGACCACAGTTCAATTCCCTTCTTGGCCGAAAAACTCATTGATAGGTTCCCCTTAGAGTCGCCATAAGTCAGAAATGACTTGAAGGACCACAACAACAAAAACATCTGGAGTATTCTAGCCAGTGCAGACACCACCTGAGTTCATGCAGTGAGGGAATCACTCATCTTGGAAAACTAAGACAACTGCAGTGAACTAAAGAATAAAACTTTATTTGATCATTAAGAGCTGGCTCTCCGTGTCCCTCCAATAAATCAGGCAAGACTTGGCCCCCATGATCCTTCTAACTGGATATGCCAGGATCTGAATCTAGGTTCTCATGCATGCAAAGCATTTGCTCTGCTTCCATTTCATGAACCACCCACCCCAACTTTTTCCAAATAAGTAGTTGCTTGGACACTCTCCATTTGTGCAACCAGAGAATGAGGGCCAGAGTATGGCTGTGATTAAAGTGTTGTACTAGAAGTGGAGAGATCCAGATTCAAATATTCACTCAGCTATGAAGCTGGCTGGATGAATTTGAGCCAATCCACCTTTACCAGTTTAAACTACCTCACAGGATTGTTGTGATAAAATTGAGGAGGAAGAGAACCTTGAATGAAAGATAGGATATAAATGGAATAAATGAATAAGAAGTTCTGAAGCACTGTTTTGGGAAGTTATTCTTGGTGTTTGTGTTTGCAAGTGGTCGTCGTGACTATCTCGCCTAACTCCCAAGCTAGGATATTAGCCCTGTTTGAGAGAAATTACTGAAACATTTCTTCTGTTAATGGAGATGTGTTTTTGCCTACTGAAACAAATTCTGTCAGCTAGCCAGTATGAGATTCACAAATATATATATATATATATATATATATATATATATATATATATATTAGGGTGCGGGTGGAAAACACTGCAGCCCTCTAGATCCTGTTGGACTGCAGTTTCCTATCATCCCTCTCCATTGGCTATGCTTGCTTGGCAAGCTGAAGTTTCAGCCCAACAACATCTGGAGAACTGCACATTCCCCATCCCTGTGAGAGGGATACTAGAAGAGCAAACATACAACTCTCCCCTTCATTATTTGCCAGGGGAGTATGTCATGTCTGTGAAACCAAGCTTACTTGTTGACTTACCTTCCTCCACAGTTGGATTATGACCGAGCACAGATGGTAGTAAGTCCACCACTGTCTGGATCAGACACTTACCCTCGAGGGCCAACAAAGCTACCTCAGAGCCAGAACAAAGCCAGCTATTCAGGTGGCAGCTACCAGTACCCAGCCGTCTATCACAAATTCTCTCACTACCACCACCAGCCTTCTCTGTCGCCCAGTTCTCATTACATTTCCACCGCTTCTTATCCCAGCTCCCCAAGCATCACCTCAGGCGCTTATCCTCCACCAAGCTGGGGATCCTCCTCAGACCAGCAGCCCTCCCGGGTGTCTCATGAGCAATTCCGGGCAGCCCTGCAACTTGTGGTGAGCCCTGGAGATCCCCGGGAGTACTTGGACAACTTCATCAAAATTGGGGAAGGCTCCACTGGCATTGTTTGCATTGCCACAGAGAAGCACACGGGGAAGCAAGTTGCCGTCAAGAAAATGGACCTCAGGAAGCAGCAGAGGCGGGAATTGCTCTTCAATGAGGTAAGAGCCACTCGGGACCAGTCACATGGGGTATATTTGTGTGTGTGTTTCCATCCCACTAACTCTAACTAGAGTTAAGTATGTCACTGGATTGTGTAATTTAAGGAGAATTTTAAAAATTGGTTTGCATGGCTTCAATTCAGATTCCATGTTCCAGACTATCAGATGCCTGTGACTAAAGTGGTTAGATTGTGTGTTGAATTTATAGCCTGCCAAGGAGGTCAAGACAGCATACATGTCTCTTTGCCTCTTGGTTTTATTTTCACAAAAGCTCTGTGAAGTAGGACAAGATGAGAGCAATTGGCCCAAGGTCACCCTATGAGTTCAGTGAGGATGCTCTTAAAATAAGTGGGCAGGATCCCTCCTGCTGGCAGTCTGACTTGCCTCTAGCATGTGGTTAATGTCTTGACAATTCATCTTCATCCATGGAGGCTTTATTTCTCTTTGACGGAAGACAGCCTTTCATACAGATGTCTTTCTGCATTCCTCCATGACAATGTCCCTGGCTTCAGTCTAAGGCTCTTCTAGTACCCAGTCAAGTAGGCTTAATAGTGCAAATCTATTTTTTACATTATCTTTAAATTCTACCAGGATGTTCTTCGGGTTGTATTTTTGCATGGTGGTTGGGTTACTGTTCCGCTTTAGCTTTATTATAATTTTTCATATTAATAGTTCATGTTGTGTGCCACAACCTGTTCCTGCAGATTGCAGAGAAAATGTAGCTTCTCCATCTTCTGCTTCCAGTTATGTAATCTATTTTATTTTTATGTTGGCAATCAGATGATGTCCATGCATACAGCTATTTTTTGGCTTCTCAAAGAATAGGTGTGCTATGAACAAAGAGTTGGCCTTCCAAAATTCAGTCAGTCATTTTTCTCATTCATTTTTTGATCTCAGGCCAAATTTTCCTAGTCTGATTCTACTCTGTTTCTTACTATTTCATTTCATTTGCCTCTGGTTAACAAGTTCTGTTTTGGTGTGTGATCAGTTTTCTCCAGGATTCCAGCATAGAATCTTCCTATTATTATTATTATTATTATTATTATTATTATTATCATTATTATCTTCTTCTTCTTCTTCTTCTTCTTCTTCTTCTTCTTCTTCTTCTTCTTCTTCTTCTGTAGTTGGATGATAAACTTACAGGATGGTTATATTAATGGATTTTCCCTGAAGTCTTATTGATACGATTTTGTCAGAATTTTCATTATATCCTTTGATTGCTTTTGCTACATCTCTCCTCACTATTAATGCCACCTCAATCTTTCTTTTAGCTTTTCATTTCCTGAGTAAAACATTGTGTAATTATCTGACTGAAAATGTCCTATTCTTGTTTACTTTAGATCACTGACCCAAATATCGCAATGTTTATGCATTCAGTTTCTTATTTAACTGTGTCTAGCTTCCCCTGATTTTTCTGAGTACATCAATCACTGAACATCATTTCAACTTCAGTTGAGTCCTTAGCCTAGCACTTCTCATACCTGTCTTTTGCCATACCCCAGTAACTCATTGGGTGCCATCAAACCTGTGAGTTTTATGTTCAGGCACTGTCTCTTGTTTGATTTTGGATTGTCTCATCATAAGGGTTTCACAGACAGCATTTGAAATGAGGTTTCTTGTGCTTTCTAGGCAGTACTAATAAGAGCTTACTGTGTTGCCACTGCCATTTCTGAGAGATCTTCTGCCAGTGTCACCCCACTTCTGTTTTTGCACAGTAGCTGTTTGGCATATTGTGTCTGGCCCCTTAACAAAAGCCTGTCTGACATGGGAGACCCTACAAACAGCACTGCTTCCATCCGCATATCTCTTGATTCACAGGAATACACAGTCCCACTACCTCAGAAATTCCAATGGTGGGATTTTACTGGGTGAAAACTAAATTAAATTCTTATCTCTGTGGTTTTTCTCCCTACTGGGTTTCCCAGGTGGCAGGAAACCCTTTGTCAGCTAAAAAAAAAACACTAAAGAATTAAAAATAATCTTACCATCCCTGGCCTGAGGTGCTTTCCTTTCACCATTCCATGTACTGATACCAGATGGATTAGCAGTTCAGTCATAAGCCAACACTAATACTGGCATAATGTCCCCCAACACACCAGAAGGCAACAGGACAATGTTGGGGGCCAGGATGTGGTTGAGGGGCATAGCTGTCATGTCCAGAAGAAACAGCTAGGAGGCTGCACCTGGTAACCCCCCCCCCCACACACACACACACAATCTACTGTTTGAAGGAATTAACACACTTTGTCTAATACTAGGGCTATCCTTGGTCTCACTTTCCCTGCACTATATCTCCCCATCCCTGCACTATATCTCTAACCATTGTAGAAAAAAAATTGCAGCAGTGTTCTTAGCATTTGTAATACATCTGTCTCAAATTCCAGTTCTTCCAGTTTGTTGTAGGTACAGGATCTCCTTGTTCTGCCCTAGCCCCAGTGCACTTCTTAAATTGAGTGGAGAGATGTCCAGCTTAATTTCTGGTATGGGTCTTCTTTGACCACACTTACACTGTTTTCACCCAGGGATCTAACATGCACTTTCTTTCAATTGAGGCTTATTATGGCCCGGTCCAGACGGGCCCTTTGTGGCATGCCCATGACGTGCTAGGGTTGCTCAGGGGCGGGACGTGCACACACCCCTCAACCTTAGCATGTCATGGGCGCACCACAGCTGTGTGGCACTATCTGGATGGTGCGTGCAGCGATGACGTACCAGCAGCGCAGCATCCAAACAGCGCTGTGCCACTGGCACATCATTGTGCTGTTGTTGGCGCTTTGGCATGGTGCAAGTGTGCCGCACAGTTTGGTTGCTATGGCGCTGCTGCAGAACAAGGAGAGGCGCCTCCCTGGCATCTCTTTTTGGCGCTCTGTACCATGCCTAAGATATCAATAATTCACACCAGAACACAAGCCAGGTGTGTGTGTGGGGGGGGGGGCAGGTTGAAGTCGGTTGAAATATCTGTATAATTTGGCACATACTGACACAAAAAAAGGACTCTGTAACCTTTTGTTTCATCTATGGTCTTTGTTCTTCTCACAGGTTGTAATAATGAGAGACTACCATCATGAAAATGTGGTCGACATGTACAACAGTTATCTTGTGGGGGATGAGTTGTGGGTTGTGATGGAGTTTCTGGAAGGTGGTGCATTGACAGATATTGTGACTCATACAAGGTAAGCTTGGTTAGTGAACAGTGGACACCTTTGCAGAGAAATGATTCCTTCTAGTAATCTGATCATTTACAGATTTCCATGGCAGCCAGGGTTCCCAAATTCATTCTAGCTGGGGTAGCTGGAACAGATTTTATCTCTTTTGTGGGAATGGACTGAACCCCTGTAGAGGGAGTGCCAGGGATGCATCCAAGCATGTGCACAACTCTGGATTAAGGCAAAGGTGATGAACTGGTGGGAAGGAAAAGAAAAAGCATTAATTATAATGTCATTCTATTATGAGCAGTAACAAAAGAAGAACAGGTGGAGGAGTGAGTGTGACTATTGGTACATCCTTTGTTGATAATTCCTGGTAATTCCCTCCACTGTTTCTATGGCAACCCATGAATTTACTAAACTTAGTTTGAATGTACCAGTGCCAGTGTCTAGGAAATAGTGAAGTAAGGATGCCTATTAATCTGCCAGGTAGCAGTCCCAAAGTGGGTATGTTCTGCTGCTCATACAGACAATTATTTTGAGTCTTTCTTAGGTCCACTTTACTTTCCATTAGGATAAAAAAAACCACACACACACAGACACACACACACACACACACACACACACACACACACACACTGTTTTCACTGTATGCACAAGCTAACATCCTGTAGTTACAAACTAAAATGCTTGGGGAAAGTGGTTTTTGGACTACAACCTTGCTGGTTGAAGGATTCTGGGTGTTGCAGACCAAAAAGTAACTATTCCTGAGCTCTGCCAAACTATATGGCTTAAATGCAAGCTTCAACACTACAGTACTCTCAGAGGACATACATTCTCATTCACAGTAAGTGCAGCTAATGCTGTGTGTGATAACCCACCACTGTCATGTGAATCATCTTGCAAAACCATTTTCTCTTTGGCTGCACAGTAGAACAGCAATGGAAGTCCTAGTTAGTACCTTTGACTTCCAATGACTGTAAGTGTTGCAAGTAGAGAAATAGAAGCAACTGTGCTTGTATAAGCTAATAGGCACCAAAAAGGCAACAAAGATAGAGACAGCAAATTTGTTGTTCCCTTGACTAAACCACTAGTGGGGGATCATGTGGTTCCCCAGATGTCATTGGACTATGAATTCCCATTTGCTAAGAGCAACATAGCATAATTGTGAGGAAAGTTGGGAGTTGCAGTGCAACACCATCTAGAGGACCACTTGATTCTCTTTCTGCTTTAGACTCAATTATTGTACTCTTAGCTAGTGCTCAGGCATGCCTTCCCTCATGTGGAAGCCTCCATACAAGAAACCTAGGTTTTTTGGCTGCCTGATTTGAATACAGAGTGCTGATTACTTGTTGCAGCCTCACAAACTGGCAGGAGGGGTGGAAACATTGCCCGCCTGCACCTTGGTAGCCAACAGAATAGTTGGTTTGGCTGACTGGTTTTCACCTTACACAGATATACCCTGAAATATTTACAGTTTTAACTAGGAAAACATAGTTGTATTGAACATCCTTTAAATATGTTCTTGTTTAAAATGTGAAGCTAAATATATTATAAATGAATACCTTAAAATGGACCGATGAAAATTTAAAGCTTAATCCTTAGCCTTCTGTCAAACGCACAAGATATTGTTGGACAACTACTCACATCATACCTTAGTAGTCCTGGCCTACACAAGATGATGGGAACTGTAGCCCAACAACATCTGGAGGGCCACATGTTCCTATCCTTGATTCAACTAGTCTACATTTTTTTCCAGAAATATGAATCAGAAAACTAAAAACACAGATTTAAATGAATTCACTGTAAAGCCACATCAAAGATGGTAAAGGCATAAATCTAACTGATGCAATGAGTCTGTTCTGGTTGGGACAAGGAGAGGATTTAGACCAAAGACTGTGGCTGGCATTCTGTGTTGCAGTTAAGGACTTGTAACCGTGAAGTTTATCGCACTGGCCCTGAAACGGGCCCAGCGCATTCTAAAATGTGCACACGCACAGGCGTGCATGGAACGGGAAGGGGCTAAGAACCCCATTTTACCACATGCTGGAATGCTGCCTTTGGCACCTGGCGTTCCAATTGCGTCCCCATTCCATTCCAGAGGGCACCATTTTTGAGACTTGTTCTAAAGCATTCTCAGAAATGGCACCCTCTGGAATGGAATGGGGACACAATTGGAACGCCCGGCGGCAAAAGCAGCATTCTAGCATGCGGTAAAATGGGGGTCTTAGCCCCATCCCATTCCGTGCGCGCCTGCATGCGTCCACGTTTTAGAATGCACTGGGCCTGTTTCAGGGCCACTGCGATAAACTCCCTAATGTTACAGATTCCTAACTGCTCTGTATCCATTAACACTACATAGTCACAATCATGGTGCTGTTGCCGCAGTTGTAAATACCTTCCCAATCTACTTTACTGGGTAACAGCCACTCTGTTCTGTTGCCAATCAAAGTGCAGAAGGATGATGTTTCCACTACTCTCACCCACCAGCAAGCAAGGCTGCAACAATTAGAATTGCATCCCTTGCAATTGCAGTGGTCCCTTTGTGTCCACTGGAGTTTGGTTCCAGGAACCCCTATCGGTACAATAATCCAGGAATGCTCTAGTCCCATTAAATACAGTGGCATAGTAAAATGGTATCCCTTATAGAAAATAGCAAAATAAAAGTTTATTTTTGGGAACTGATATATTTCTGAAGGTTTTCAAGCCATGGATGCTTGAATCCATGGATGAAGAATCTGTGGATACAGAGTGCCAACTGTACTTGTTGCAGCCTCACACACTGGTGGGAGGAGTGGAAACATTGTCCTCCTGCACCTTGGTAGCCAAAAGAATAGACCTCAGTTTCTTGGCATAGCTGCTGCCCAGTATAGTAAGGTGTATTTTTTTGGAGGGGGGGGGGTTGGCCAAGAGATATTAGTTAGTTATGCATGTATAACTAAATGCAGAGTATGGGCCTATATTCCCCCAGCTTTCAGCACTTAACTTCATTAGCATATACATTAAAAGACTTGCAGGAATTTTTCCTTGCATTTCTCTCAACTTCCTGCCTGTAAAAGAATTCTGTCTGACTTGTAAGTTTGCAGATTGAATTTTGTGCACTCATTAATTCGAAAATGGGTCATTATCTCATTTATTTTGTGACTTTTCTTCATGGAATCATGGCTATTTTTAAGAACTGCTGCAGCCCACATACTAAAAATGCTCATCACTTTCATTAAGCGCTATTTTCTCTAATGCTAGTCACCATGCCAAATATTTTGACAGGCATTTAATTGCAAACAGATGCTTCCAGAAAACTCTTTCTTAAATGCTGTCATTAGGTTTTGGATTCATTAGAATCACTCCTTAATCATCATTCAAGCATTTTATGACCTTCTCTTTAAGACTTTGCTGAAGTATTTGCAGCATTTACATAAATAGTATAAGGTACAAGAAGAGGATATGTTGAGTGGAAGGGTTGGCCTGACACTAGGGCACAATAGATGCCACATTGTGCCTGAATAAAGGGCTGTTGAATGTCTTCATCTGCACATACCTGTACCTTGCTATTTTATTTTATTAGTTAGATTTCTATCCAGCTTTTTGTCCAAGGAACTCAAGGTGGCATACATGGTCATACATTTTTACTCTCACAAAAACCCTATGAGGAATGGAGGTTGAGAGTTAGTGATTAGCCTCAGATCAAATGATGATCATTGTGGTGAAGTGGAGACTTAAACCCCTTTCTCTCCACTTCTTGCCCCTTGGCTCTCACAACATCAGGGATGGAAATCAGATATTGTTGGCCTTTATCTCCCAGCAGCCCTAGCCAGAAAAGGCAAGGGTAAGGGTTCAACAGTTCCTAAGGTCCACATGATTTCCACTCCTACATTACACTATACTTAATCTCGTCTCTGTACTCAGCTCCATTGACTTTACAGGAACGTATACTGAGTCAGACCGCTGATCTACCTTGCCCACTATTATCAACATTGCAATTATGGCTAACAGTCCTGAAGATGCAAGGGGGGCATACCTCTGTGGTAGAGCATAATAAGATGTCATTTTGAATCCCTGACCTTTCCAAAGTTTCACATAGGGGTCCAGCTCTAATTGGAGAGACCAGGGATTCAAAGGGGCACCCTTTTATGCTCAACCTCTTGCATCTTCAGGACTTCTTGCCATCATTGTCACAGCAGGTTTGTTTTTTCAGTGGCATCACAGTTACTTAGCTCAGCCCACTAGTGAGCTTGTGAGGCAGAGTATGGGATGCTCATCATCAAAATGGTAGAGTAGAATAAGCAGAGAACAGGACTGCCTTGTTTGGGGGGGTTCATATTGCCACTAGCACATTTGCATCCAAAAGGTTGCAAATTCAGTTCTGGCATTTCCAGTTATAGGGTAGCAGGCATCTATCTGAGCCCTTGGGGAGAAGCTCCTAATTAGAATAAACAGTACTGAGCTAGACTTACCAGTGGCTTGACTCAGACTAAGGCAACTTCCTACATCCCAAATGCCGCCTGCAGCAGGAAGCTCAGACTAGTCTCAGTACAAAGAGATAGCAGTGAAGTGCTTCCAATTTCCACTGTGGCAACCAGTATAGATGCCTGCTAGGGATGGCAGCCTTATCTTCTTTCATTTTGGGCTATTTCTTCATTGCAGTTCTCAAAGAGGAGAGTAAAGTGATTCACTGGTTTTAAGATAATATTTCAGCCTCAACAAACCTAAACTCTAACCGGGGGTTGAGGAACAAATTAGGTTTACAAGAAATACCCCTAAAGGGGGAGTGGGGAGTGGACTGTAAATAAGACAGAAAACTACAAAACAGCCCAACAAAGACATGAGAATGCTTGAAACAGTGGCTGACTGCTGGGGGACTATTCATGATAATTGGAGGGAAGGTAGAGAAAACAGACACCAGGGTCTCTTTTTGTCACTACATTGCCTTTATCTTTAATCCAATAATTAATCCTGATTAGAGTAAATTTATTGAATCAGTGGGAAGTTAGTAAGCCAACCTTTATATTGGTTCCAATGGGCTTACTATGTTAAGTCTTTGTCTGCCCTGCAAAATATTCAGAGAAATATGTTTTTGAATACAATGCATAAATAAATATTGACTCACTGTAAATTATCCCTGAAGGGAGTTGACTGAATAGTCTTGAGTTGCACTATTATGTGACATTATTATTATTATTATTATTATTATTATTATTATTATTATTTGCAAACCATAGCATATCATTCTTAAACAACAGCTAGAATCCTGTTGGTTGCTATGTATCCAGGTTTAGAAAAATAGCTGGATGCTTGTCTGCTTTTCCTTCCACTCTCCATTGGCCATGAAATGGCCAAGTTTAGGGAACATGAAGGTGAGTACAGACACATTTTCAAGGGAGTTGGATGGGAGACCATCATAGCTATGTATCATAATTGCATCTCCCAATGCAGGATTGCAGACAATCTTTTTACCCTTACACTTTAAAAATCTTTTGTGGTTGCTGTGCTTTTCTGGGTTTGTGTTTTTGCAGGATGTATGTTTCTCCAACCTTAATAATGCTGTAAAGTTCTTTTCTTATGCCACTTTCTTAATTCTAGAATGAATGAAGAACAGATAGCTACTGTTTGTTTGTCTGTACTAAAAGCATTATCTTACCTTCACAACCAAGGAGTTATACACCGGGATATTAAGAGTGATTCAATACTTCTCACAAGTGATGGACGAGTAAGCATTTGTTGTTTCCTCTGATATTGATTTTTGTTTGTTTGTTTGTTTACTGTAGCCATGGTATCATTTTGAAGGCAATAGCTAATATGCTTCCAGTGTTGGCTGGAAATTATCTCTAGAAAGCATAGGATTGAACCTACATATTCCCTGTGTACAAGATGGGGAAATATCCGTGCATGTCCAGAGAGTGGGTATTTCTTTACACTGTCAGCTTCCTGCTCCAGAGAGCCTCTCCCCTTATCCACAGATGGGCTGATGATGATGACAGAAGGGACAGTGGAAAACAACAGCTCCCCCGCATTGTTTGTCTTTAAAAATACTAATTTTCAAAGCCAGAAGTGGATTTCTAGCCTTTTCTGAATGTAATGGGGAGGTGGGTTGGCAGCCCCAAAGGATTGCAGAGGCAGAAAACAAGTCCCCCAACCTGCCTCAGCTGCCCACCCAACCAACATCCAAAAGCAAAGAATCTTGTTTCCATTGTTATCAGTGTTATTCAGCTTTTAGTTTTTATGACTGTGCCACTAAAAAGCCACCTGATCCCTTCTTTGTAGATATGTATACAGTGCCTCATGATGCTTATTACTCCTGTGATTATTATCTGCATGCACATTTTGTCAGGAGAGATTGCATAATCATGTTATTTTTCTCTGCTCTTAATTTTTTTCCTAAGCCATCTTTTATATACTCAGAGAACCAAAAGATATATGCGTACACCTCTTGTACTCCTACATAAAGGGGGATGGACCTCACATCCAGTATATGCATTGTTTCATCTGTTCTTCATGCGATGGAAAAGAAGTTTTTGCCATGGTTGGGCTTTGTTTTATAAATAGTAACCATTATTTCTATGCTCCTACACACCCCACCCTCACGTAGAGTAGAGGATTGGGAGAAATGGGGGGAAAACACACTTAATTGAAAGTAATGCCAGCACCATTGCCAAAATAAGTCAGACAATGCCAGTGTCTGTCGCTGCAATGCCATAATTTATGGTGCTTCCCGATTAGCGTCTTCCTGATTAACAGCTTCCTGTTCTAGATCCCAAACTGCAGCCTGACATGACAAATGGGTTGCTCATCTGATATGCCTTGCCTTTTCCGTTTCTGCCCTGCAAACCCAGGACTCAAGGCTCAATCACCACCTGCCCTTGACGATTTTGCACAGGGCATCACAAGCGGGCTTATCATGACGTGCGAGAGCATCCTGCAACATTGTGTTCTGTGAGGAACTGATAAAGAATACTGCCTTGTTTTGGCTGAAGGACGTGAATGCCCCACTAGAAGAATCAAGCAGGCTGCTGCACACATATAACATCTATTCTGACTGCAGCCATATAAAGCCAAGAGTGAAAAAACAAAAATCCCAGAAGATTCTCTCATGCATATTTAGACACACAATTACTTCTAGGATAGAAAGAAAGCTCTGATAGGCTGTACAATCCACAAGCCTCTTGTAGAGTTCAGATCCCAGTTCCTGATTTACTGGTTGCTCTTCCCTATGCTGTACAGATAGATATGTATGTTTAAAATGTTATTGTTAGACTTTTCTCTCAAGGTCTGTTTGTCTTAATCAGTGTTCACTAGAGATCTTTCCATTTTATTGGGAAGGACTATCAAATTCAGGATGCCTTCACTTCAGCCCTCTGCTCTCTTCCTCCTCTCTTCCTCCCTTCTTCATTCTCATACTTTCTCCCAATCTCTACAAAAAGAATTACATTCAAGGTTACCCAGCCACTTCCCTTATTATTATCTTTTCCTGGCTCTTCCATGCTCCAGTCTCGTGAATCTCTGTGAGACTTAGAGCCTGTGCATACTGGCAGAAAAAGCTGGCCTGGGCGTGGAGTCGGGGCATGGTGTCCATATGACACATGCCCCAGCTCCACTCCAAGGCCAGCATGATTCTGTGCACCGCACCACACGGCTTGTACCATCATGGTGCTCCTCTGATACTGCGTCTAAATGATGCAGTGCCAAAGGAGTACCGTCAAGCCAGAACACTGTGGCTATTGCACCCTTTCTAGGCGCAAAAAGGAGCCACTTTTTGTGGGTCAATTTTGCACCCTGGAAAGTCCAGATCGGAGCTGGGGCATGCGGTTGCCACACCCCCAGTCCAACGCAGCTGGAAGCAGCTGTAGGCTGCCCCTTAGGGACAGTCTGCACAGCCTCACAATCTTCTGATGCTGCTTCTGCATTCTTGTTTTCCAAACCCTCCTTAACTCAGCAAAATATTTAAAATTATGATTTTCTTTTCTCTTCAGATAACTATTCAATCTCCCCTCCCATTTCCCTGCACCTCCACACTCTTGATACTCTCTTCTTGGGGCCCTTTTACACTCCACACTCTCTCCTTGGAGCCCTTTTACACTATACAATTATACCACTATTATTTTACTTTAACCATCAACTATGGCAGTTAAAGAGGAATCATGGGGGTAGTGTGGAAGGACCCTTTGTCATTTCCAAGATATTAACTGTTCAATTCCATCATTCATTTGTTATTTTACTGGTTAGTAATATTTAAGTCTCACCTTTCCTCCAGTACACTCACAGAAATATATGTGGCTCTCCTCCTTTCTTCAACTGTTCAGGCTAAGAGAGGCTGGCCCAGGATAAGTCAATAAGTCTCAGGCTCGGTGGAAACTTGAACCTGGATCATCCAAGTTATAGTCCAGCACTCTAATCATTATATCAAGTGCATTCCTATTGCATTTGCTCTCCTTAAGGTGCCCCCCCTTGCCAAAGAATGAGTGGAACTACAAATCAGCCTCACAAGACCATCTGGCATATCTTGTATATCTGGGCATATCTGGGCAGTTTGGGGGTCCTAGTACCCTGGCAAGGCCCACCATTCAACCTAGACCTGCCACCCCATAATATTAGCTTCCAGTCCAGTTCTGTAAGCATTGCAGCTAGGTGTAGCTTGTGTGTAATTGACGGATCATCACTGAGCCACAAACTGTCATATTAAAATGCCATTAATTTTAAGTATAACAAGTATAAAATCATTGGAAAAAGTAACAAACAAGATTAAAAAAAAACCCTTCCCTCATATGAAAATGGTCTCACAACCAATTAATCATCAAGTGCCTATTTAAATAAAAAGGCCTTTAGAGGAGGACCAGCCTAGCATCCCATGGGGAGGAATTCCACAAGCTGGGAGCAGCCACCTAGAAGACCATCTTGCATGTGCGTACCCAGCAGCCCTTTGACAGTGGTGGGACCAAGAGAAAGCCTTCCCTGAGGGTCTTAAGTATTCCCCTAATCCATATAGAGCTTTACGTTATTTACAAACACTGTACTGAAACTACAGATACAAAATACAGTGTCTCCCTATGTTGACAATTTGTTCTTTAAATATTACATTTTGTTTTAATAATCACCTCCATATTACTGGAGTGGACTTTTCAATGGACTTGAATTTAGCACAATCTTACCTATTCAGTTCAATTGATATTAAAAGTTAGTATTAATTTTTTTTAAACCCAAGCCACTGCAATTCACTTCATCCTAAAACAAGAGTATTGATCTGCATTTTTCTTAAGAATATAGTTCTAGCAAGTACATTTTCAGGTGTGTGTAGTCTGAAGTACAGTTTTTAAAGGTCAGCTTTAGACAGTGGGTTAGGCAGAAAAAGTGCAATCACCATGAGCCATGATTCAGTCCCACTTTACCAAGAACAGAGATAATGGGAGTGTGCCAATTCATAGAAAATCAGTGGGACACAAGCCCTGAGTGATTTCAGTGGGACTTGAGTTGATGCCAATCTAATGCTAGTCATCAGCTTGAAACGATGGGAGGCATGAAAAGTGAATTTTGCACTGCAGGAAAGCGGAAGTGGTGGGATTCTCTTTCCCTCTTGCAGAATAAAACATGATGCCCCTGAAGAATTTTTCTTTTTCTTGGCTGTTTTTGGAAAGATAAAACAAAACACTTATCAAGAACTTGAATTTTGGCGGCTACTATACCCAAAATCCCCAGCTAGAAGGATTTGGGGAGTTGGCATGTTTCCTAAGGACTGCAAGTATCACATAATGTCATGTTGTTGCTGCTGTTGTTGTTGTTGTTGTTGTTGTATGCCTCCAAGTAATTTCTGACATATGGCAACCCTAAAGTGAACTATCATGGTATTTTCTTGGCAAGTTTCTTAAGAGGATGTTTGACATGTTTGTTTTGGGGAGATTCTGGTAGTTGCAATTTAAAAAAAGAACTCTTCTAAGATCTGCCAGAAAATACTGTGCAATGCTGCAAATCCCTCTCACTTTGGCCTCTAGTGCGGCCCACCATCATCTGAAGCCTCAATTGACATTTCCAACAGGCAACTGTCCTTCACTCAGTATTATGGAAACCTGATAAATGTCTGTATACAGTACACACTATCTGCTTAGTTGTTTTTCTGATGTGTCTTGTTTGCCTACTTTTTTTAGATAAAATTGTCAGATTTTGGGTTCTGTGCCCAAGTTTCAAAAGATGTTCCAAAAAGAAAATCTCTTGTTGGGACTCCATACTGGATGGCACCAGAAGTGATCTCTAGACTCCCCTATGGAACTGAGGTAAGTCAGTCAAACTAGGGGCTTGCTTCATCCACCAGTATAGTAGGGATGCAAATCTTTATTTTCTTGTTGCATATGAGAATGGAAAAAAAATGCAAACCTTGTTTTCCTTGTAGAAGATTATGAAGATTTTAACCCATTTTTGATTACTTCCACTTTGGGGGCTTATTGTGACAATATTGTGAACTTTTCTGTGCAAATGCTGTGACAAATTCTTTAGAAATATACAAAAGTGTATGAAATATATAAACTACAAAATAATTGTGTTCTTACAGTACTAGATGTTCCAAATAATTATATGAATAATTCCAAAATTACCAGCAGCAACAAACTCAAATTAATACTGTGAGTCTTCAGAACAATTTGTGGCCATATTATCTAATGCTCTCCTTCTGATCTTTTTGGCAACCAAATGGCACATAGCGATTAGTATTACTCAAGAGAAATAAAACTGATTCTGCAAGAAGATTTCCACTTACTTGAGTCATCAAAGAATTCAAAATGTTTCTCTTGGAATGGATTATGATAGTGTGAACCTGTCTACCATCTGACATTGGTCACAAATACATAATCTCAAATGGCACTTTATGATAACATCCATATAAAGCTTGCATTATCACAGTTTGATTAAAATATTTCTTAGGGACACTGGTATAATTTTATTAAAATAAAAAGCTCTACAATATCATCCTTTCACACAAGAAAACCATGGCGAGAATAGAGAGCTCATGATTAATTGTAAGTCCCTTCTAGAATCTAGCCAGAATAGCCAGAATTGTATCTTGTCCATATCCAATGAAGAATTTAGCTCAGGGAAGTAGCTATGTAGAAACTTTTGGCAAATTAGTTTCCCATATCAGTTATTGATCATTTCCATGAAATACAATGCCAGAAGATGGTCATCTGACAGAGTAGCAATTTATTAAGTATATTAACTAGAAGAATCAATTCTTGTTTTCTTTGATGGCTGGCCAGATTCTGTGTGCAACAAACAGCATTGCCAATTTCAGGGGAATTCCCCAGAATCTGGGAATTTTAATTAATTTCTTTCCCGGGATTTTGACTGAATAATAATAATAAATATTGGGGAATTCTGGATTTTGGTCAAACATTCCAGGGAATATCTTTGAGGCTTGTTGGCAACACTGGCAAAAAAAGGTGCACTTGTTCTAGATGGGAGTGATTAAAGTTTTCAGGAGAATTTACAGATTTCATAGCAAATAATCCACAAAATGTATTTTGTACAAAAACATTTTATTTTCTGCAAAATCCATTGTGTTCTATGCAAACTACAAATTTTCTCCTTTTAAAAAATGGCTAGAATTCAGTATCTTGTATTGCAGATTCATAACCTAGAGTTACAAATCTGTAACTGATTGTAGGTCCCTACAAAACCTACATGTTTATGACTATGGCACTACACACTCACACACCCTTTTGCCAGTGGTCTCTGATGTAAGGAGCAATTGCAACAGGGATCCTGTTTCTGATTGTCACAATAGAGATGACTGGTGGGAGGGGGGAGGAAACGTCAATCTTCTGTTCCCTGATCAACAGGACAACAGACCTCCGTCACTCACAGCAGCAGATGTCTGATAAAAAAGGGTATGAGGTCAGGCCAAGCGCTATTACTACAGCCTGTTACAGACTGCCAAAATAAAGCTGCTTCGGGTCTCTTTGGAGGTATGCTGTTTAAATGATGCATGGATCCTAAGAGTCCGGAGGCCACACCAAAGCCACACTCCATTCCTAAGCACTGGAGTGCAGCTTTGGTGCAGCTTTCGGATTCTTAGGATGCATGCATCATTTAAACAGCATACCTCCAAAGAGACCTGAAGCAGCTTCATTTTGGCAGTCTATAACAGGCCTTAGTTAAGTATCTAGAATCCCAGTTGTGTTGGATGCCACCATGCATAGCATGGTTTATCACTGAAATGTCATAAGTGATCACAATTGTGGTTTCCAAAACTGTGCCAAAATATTGTTGGACTTCAGCTCCAAGAAGCACTAGCCAGCATGTCTACTAATCACAACCTCTGAGAGTTTCATCCCATTACATGTTTCAGAGCTACTGCTCTGGAACATTTGTATTACTTGTCAATTTCCTTGTGAGCTTTAGGAGTGCATCTTTCCAAAGGGACATATGGGAAGACTGCAGCCTCAGTTCTTGTTTTTGCCATGAACAGGAAGCAGAAATTGCTGAGCTGGCCATGTTCTTTAACATTGCTTTTAAGTCGCTTATAATTACTAACCACTCAGGTGGTCAAACCTGTCACTTTCTGGCTGCTGCTTCAAAAAATGTAACCAGATCTCTGTGAATCCAAGGAATAATCAGTAAGAGAGGAACATGATTGTCAAAAAGAAATAAATAAGCATGCTATTATATGAACCAGCATGGTGTAGTGGTTTGAGCATTGGACTTGGACTCTGGAGACACTGGAAACCAGAATTCAATTCCCCACTCAACCATGGAAACTGACTGGGTAACCTCGGACAAATCACCTATTCTTAGCCCCAGAAAACCCTGTGATAGATTTGCCATAGGGTTGCCATAAGTCAGAAACAACTTGAAGGCACACAACAACAATATTTTAAGGGTTTTTTTCCCCTGAGCCATAGTGTTTGTGTAAAAGCTATTCATATTAGCTATATTTTACAACAGGAAAGCAAACCATAGCTGTTTGGGGGAAAGCATGTGCCGAGATTAACAAATTCTCTCAGTCATTACTTAAACCAAACATCTAGTCTCCTGCCCCATATTATCAGATCCTCATGAAAGATGTCTACTAAGCAAGCCATCAATGGCTTTCAAAAGTGAATGTCACTGTAAGAATGATGTATCAGTAGAGCCATGTACAAGCTCTTAAAAACTGATGTGTTTTGCAGGTGGATATCTGGTCCCTTGGCATCATGGTAATAGAAATGATAGATGGAGAGCCACCTTATTTCAATGAGCCACCTCTCCAGGCAATGCGCAGAATCCGAGACAATTTGCCACCAAGAGTGAAGGATCTACATAAGGTAAAATGGTTGAGTTATGGTTTCTTGTGTTGGTGAATAGGCATCTCTGTTCTGCAACACATCCCTGAGCAAATTGGCTCTACCTCAGTTTCTTTTTAAGTCACTCTTTCCCAGTTTGGTGTGCTTTCCAGATGTCTTGGAGAGCCTCGGCCAGTATGGCCAGGGCTTATGGATTATGGGTACAATCTATACTTACACTTATATGGCTCAGGCAGTGTCTCAAATAAAGTATCAGCATCATCCATGGAATCTGATCATGCTTTTTGCCCCCTAGGCTGCAAAACTGCTGCTAGATCTTGTCCAAGATCTCTGCACCTCATCCCAACTAACCACGGATTAGACATAGAAGACTGACACTGCCATATTAGTTTGCATGAGTGTGAGTGGGGACTGTTACACAAAGAGTGCAAGAAGAAGTTACTGAATATATCCTTCCACAATCATCTACAAAGACCATGCACCACATAACTGGGCTTCATACCTGCTTGTATACCTTTGGAAATAGATTAGAAAAGTCAGTGGGTCCAAAATGCTGCAGCCAGGCTATTCGTTGAGTACCCCCCCACACCTTGTTGAATCAGCTCCACTGGCTGCTGATCTGTTTCTGGGCAGCACTCAAAGTCCTGACAATCACCTTTAGAGTCCTACACAGCTTAAGACTTGTAGCTGAAACACTATGGCGGGTTACAGACCGCCCATTTGGGGCGGCCTGTACCCGCCCCTTTCCCCGGAGTATCGGGGCCTCAGTGGCCAGAACGGCAGCCGCTGAGGCCCTGATCTACCGCTTTTCAGGCTGCGGGGAAGTGGCAAAACGTCGCTTCCCCACAGCCTGAAAAGGGGTGTCCCTGGGGCTTCAAGCCCTAAGGACACCCCGCGGCAGCGGGGAGGAGGAGAAAGGGGCCGCTTGACCCCTTTCTCCTTTCATCCGCTGGGCGCAGCCATGTGAAGGCTGCACCCAGCGGACCAAACCAGGAAGGAGCTCCGAAACGGAACTCCTTCCTGCTCCGCAGAAAGGGCGCACTAAGCACCCTGGCATGGAGTGAGGACGTCACGTCCGCACTGCCCCGTATAGAGGCGGCGCGGTCATGACGTCCTCATGGTGGCGGCTGTGTGGAACGGCCGCCGCCATTTTCTAACCCTAGTGCACACTCCGCATGCACAAAATGGCCCATGTGTAACGGGCCCATATCTCCCTTTATGAGCCTGCCTGAGCTCTAAGATCTGCAAGGGAAGGCTTTTTTCCTCCGATCCTTCTACCATTACAGGAGGGCATGGGAGAGAGACTTTTCTATGGCTGCTCCCAGGCTATCCTTTTCCACAGCTGCCTATTGAAAAGAGGTCTTGCTGGACCCCTCCCTGTTGTCTTCCCACCAGAAAGTGAGACCTTTATATATAATGAGGTTTTTGGCTTTTAATGCGATGTGGCAGACTGAGCTTTTATTGGGGATGTTGATTCTATTTTGTTCTGTCTTATATCTGTTTTTAAAATCATCTTTTAAATGCATTTTTAACCAGTGTTTCTAAAATAGAAATTTCATTTAATTGTGTTTTAACTTCCGTAATGAAAACTTTTTAATTGCATTGTGTTTTTTAAAAGGCTGTAGAGAAAGGCAGGATAGACAATCAATCAGTCAATCAATATGTCACCAACTGAATCCCAACCTTAGTATAAAGGAGTACAATCTCCTGCCCCACCTGAAGACTTGAATCTCCTGTCTTCTCCCAGCATTCCCAACAATATGCTGCTGCAGGAGTGACAGAAACCTCATATCCTGCTTTTTAACATTATGCAGTATTGCTATACATGCTATTGTTATTCAATACCAGTCATGTAACTTGCTCTTTTAAAATGCAGTTTTGGTTTTTCCAGGTCTCATCCATCCTCCGTGGCTTTTTAGACTTGATGCTGGTGCGGGAACCTTCACAGAGAGGAACTGCCCAAGAACTGTTGAGACACCCATTTCTCAAGCTGGCTGGGCCTCCTTCCTGCATAGTGCCTCTCATGAGGCAGTACAGGCATCACTGAATTCTCTGGTTTATTGATTTAGTTATGTTCCTGAGGGAAGCCATGCACAGCAGTAGAGGCTGCTGGGGAAAGAGAAAGCTCTGGGGAGCACAACCACAGAGCAATGTACCACTGTTGCCATGGCTCAGCAGTGCCATGAAGGAAGCTTCTGGGGAGGGGGGTTATGAAGGTTTTTTTTCTTTTTGGTTTGAAAACCAGACATGTTGACAGCTATTATTCTTGCGTGGGCTGTGCCTTCCCCAGTCAGTTGCTGTTTTTAGTATGTCAGCTATCAAGGAAGAAGGATGTTTTCTTCAAGTTCCACTTGGGAAAGAGAAAAAGGAGAGGGGAAAAAACTTGTCGCACATTTGGAACACCAGAATTTTATTTAAAATCAGAGGAAACTAACACTTCTACTTCAGAAGGACACTTTTTTTCTGACAAAATCTAAAAAGCAAAACAAGACAAAAAGCACTTTTTAATCTTAGTTGTAGCGGTGTGATGTATTTTCAAACAAATTTGTAATTTTCTGTACATTGCTTTTGATAATTTCCAGTACTTTGATGTCATAGTGATAGTGCAGATAGAGGTGATGGGTGTAACTTAGCAAGCATTTGAGCGAGACCTTTCCTACTTTTTTATCCCTTTTGAAGAGAAAGGAACATGAATGAACACAAAT
The DNA here is from genome assembly GCA_023333645.1 of Sceloporus occidentalis. Classification (NCBI taxonomy): domain Eukaryota; kingdom Metazoa; phylum Chordata; class Lepidosauria; order Squamata; family Phrynosomatidae; genus Sceloporus; species Sceloporus occidentalis. The sequence goes on from JALMGF010000004.1 coordinate 16,059,241, forward strand.
ATGCACACACACACACACAAAATTCTGAATGTTGACAAGAATTTCTCATCTGTGCCAGTCAAATGTACATGTTCCTTTTGCAAGCATTCAAGTTGCTGAGCAATGCCATATCCTTTTCCCCCACTGAAACAATGTTTAGGGATTTTCGCTGTTGTCCTGAAGTGATATGTACCTTGAAAAATACTCAGGTACTTATGCGAAGGGCTGTTTCACATAACCTTTATTTCTCATGTGAAGATTGGAAATGATTGAATGGTAGTAACAGGTGATCAGGTACTGCAGTTAAGAGCACAGTGAACCCTTGCTGGTCAAGAGGTAAGCTGCCCATTTGATAGCTACAACCAACATTCATTACATAGATCAGTCCTGAATATTATAAGCAGTGACAACAGTGAATGACTCCTTCCTGCAGGGATAGGGAAGGTTTTCCTGTTAAGATCCATATGACATTGGTCAAAATATGTCAGAGACTGAAGTCCAGCTGTAGGTTTAGCTGGAGGCAAAGTGGATGAGGTTTGAAAATGTCCACCTGTGATCATTGAGCTGCAGGTTTCCCACTCCTGCCTTACTGCATGTGCACACAGCTGGGTGATTTTGCTCAAATTCACATTCTAAATAGTCCTGATATTATCCTATATTTAGAATAGGTCCACATGACTCTTGTTCACCAAAGCCTCCCAAAAGCCATGAGTTGTGGCCTGCCAAAGGCTCAACTCACCTCCTGCTTGAGGAAACAGGAGGCAGTTAAACCCTTAGCAAACTCAGAACTTGGTTTGGATTACAACTCCCAGAATCCCTTCTAATGGCCATGCTGGTGGTTCTGGGTGCAGTAGTCTAAAAAAAGGTAATATTTGGGCCCGAACAGACAGGCTAAAATAAAGCTGCTTCGGGTCACTTTGGAGGTATGCTGTTTAAATGACACATACATCTTAAGAGGCCAGAAGCTGCGCCAAAGCTGCGCTCTAGTCCATAGGACATGCAGAATTTAAACAGTATACCTCCAAAGTGATCCGAAGCAGCTTTATTTTAGCCTGTTTGTTTGGGCCCATTCCTGAACACTGCTTGCAATGCAAAGCAAGTGTGCTGTGTTCCATTTGGTGAGCCACATGCAAGTTGCCCAGGTCTAGTGCATGTACTGCTCTTGAGCCACAGCAGTGTTTGATCACAAAAGTAAACAAAGGCCTCTGGTTGTACTCCTGCGCAACCACCTGTCCCACATGAGTCCATGTGTATCAGTTTCACAGTGTTGTTTCTCACATGAGCTGCTATGGGTGTATGACCTGTTTGTCTGCAGAAGGAAGGCATCATGATTGTCTTCAGCTAGCAATATAGACATATCTTTGTTTCAGTCTTTGCCAACCCCAATGCCCCAACATTTGCCTTTATTACGCTTCAAGCTTTGGAAGTTAAAGACAGACTCAAGACATCCAGGCATTTTCTTGGACATTTTCCAAGTTTAAAACAAAGTGTTGTAAAATTATGTTGTGTTTGCCATAAGGGGAGAAGTTCTCCAAAACCTCTTTGGAATGTTAATTCAGCAGTGGTTGCTACAACCAATTTTGTGTTGCTTGTTGGCTAGATTTGCATGTTTACCATAGGCCTATAGAGATTTGCCTTTATAAGTGCTTCATAATTATTTCAGTGATGGGGAAATTTATTTATTTATTTATTTATTTGGTTATTTATTTATTTATGCATACTATCAAAGCCATGTATTTTCCAACTTTTTGTTTGTTTGTTTGTTTGTTATTATTGACTTCACTTTGAAAAAAAATATCTCTGATCCTAAATTGAACATATCTGGTTAGATTGAGTTGCATTGTGGATTTTTTTTCCCTTCATGAATAATATGGTCATTTCCTATTGTAATAAAAAGTGGAGCAAAAGAACACTCCAGAAAGGTTTCCCAGTTGTCCTTAAGAAATCTGAGCCTCAACCCTACATTTCTTCAGTGTTGCATAAATAGCTACATGTGGAACTATGTTATGCTGAGCCATATACCCTCCCCTGAAAAACCTGTAAAACCACTCCATATAGCCATCTCATACTTTGTGGCATGCAAGGCAGCCTCATAGAATCATCTGGCTACCTCCTCATAGCCAGATATAAAATGATCACAGCAGTGCCGAGACCCCCAGAGGACCCTGTCAGATCTCAGTGCTGATGTTATCATTTTGCACTTGGCTATGAGTAGGTAGCCAGATGCTTCTCTGCACCTCCCTGCTTGCTATGAAGCACATAATGAGCTTTAGTGGCTTTTTAGTTAAGTCAGGAGGATGGACAGTGGGAGGGAGAAATAGCATCTTCTGGAGTGCTCAAAAAAGACATCCACATGTGTAAAGAAAACTTAAGTTTGTAGATGTCCCTAATAGAACTCTAGTCTTAAAAACATGTATGTACCAAACATGCACACAGGAAACAAGGCTTCTTCATTTTGCATATCAAACACTATGCAAAATATGTGCGTTTAATCAAAAGTAAGATCTATTATTCCATGGCTCTTCCTTCTCAGTAGATATTCTTAGAATACTGCTGTTAATGACACAGGTTATTATTAAGGCGATAAAGAAATACATGCAGTGCTATGCAGAAGTATTAATCTCTCCTTTGGTTTTTCCCTATTTTTGCTTGGTGCAACCTGGAATTGAAATGGATTGAATTGCCACTGCTATGGTTTGGTGTACACAAAGTACTCCACACTGTGAAGATGCAAAATATTTGGACTCCAAGTAAAATTACTGATTTTGGGATTCCTAATCACAGGCCCAGGTTCTCATTGCACTGCAGGCTCGGACTTGCTGGGAATTGAACAAGTATTTTTTCCCCCAACTAATGTCAACCCTAAGGCAAACCTATCATGGGGTCTTGACATGTTTCTTCAGAGGGGGTTTGCCATTGCCATCCTCTGTTGGTGAGAGAGTGTGACTTGTCACCCAGGTCATCCAATGGGTTTTCATGGCTGAGCCAGGATGCGAACCCTGGTCTCCAGTGTCATAGTCCAATGCTCAAACCACTACACCATTCTAGTTTGCAAATAATCTTCAAAAACTGCTGTTTCCAAAGACTTTTCTTGCAGTGAGAACAAAATTGTGAAAATTATGTTATTTTGTGGGGCTGTAATTCCTATAATCCTCCATCAAGAGCAATGGCAATACTGGCTGAGGGATTCTAGGCGCTACTATCTCCAAATGATCCAAATGCCAAGGACAGATGCTGAATCAACATAAAACATAACTAACTGCATTCTTATTACGGTAAATCATGTAGGCAAATTTGAGGGTCCAGGGACATATGCTACTCCCCAGACCCACCTTGGGCTTCACTGGTAAAAATGTTTTTAAAAACTGATACTTACAAAAGACTACTTATGGTGTTATGTTGTTTGTTTCCTTGAGGAAATAAGTTATGGGCCCTACACCCTTCAGGAAGAGGAATTATCTTTTGCTGTTGGAGGCATTTGCTTCATTCTTTCTAATGATAGAGCCAATCCTAAAATGTGTGTGTGTGTGTACTGTGTGTCTTCAAGCCATTTCCAACTTTTGGCAACCCTATCATACGGATTTACTGGCAAGTTTCTTTAGGGGGTGGTTCCCTTGCCATCATCTGACGCTGAGAGAGTGTGACTGGCCCAAGGTCATCCAGTGGGTTTCCGTGGCCCAGAAGGGATTCAAACCCTGGTCTCCAGAGTCCTAGTTCGACATTCAAACCATTACACCATACTAGCTATCCTTAAAATAGATTCTGCACATGGAATAGCTTCATTAAAGTTAGGATTCACTTCCCCAGTGACATGGGAGCCAATGGACTGCCCATCTGAATTCTTCAACCCTACTGTCTTAATTCAGTTGCTCCCAATGAATGTACATGATGCCAGAGCCAGGCAGCCATGACAGCTGCAACAGAGAATTTTGGTTTGCAGCCCTGATCTGCTGCAAACTGCTGTTCACTGCTGTTAAGGAACTTCTGTTATTCCAGAAGTATGAGTCTGTAGCAGAAATGGTGGAAGGCAACAATTCCAACAATGACAATGCCTTCATTTGGGTGATTTTGCATTTTTCTTAGCTGGGCTACAAACTAAGTCCTTTATGGCCAGTGCCATGGACAGCCAGAAGGCTAGTTGCAGGAGCAGCATCTGTGGTCATGGCAGCAGTGATGAGGAGGAAGAAAAAAGAGGAAGAGGAGCTCTGGGAAGGGGGCTTAACTGGAATGCCATCTTCTAAGTGTTACAAATCTCGCACACATATGAAGGACCAAATGCTACTAAAGTGGAAAGAAGGAAGAAATACAGTAAGTAACAAGAAAAGTTATACTTAGCCCTAAATCCAGTTGCTATAAGATCCTTAGATCTTAGAGCCTGGAGCGGACTCTCAAGACTTTGTCCTAAGTTTCAGGACTTGAACCTTCAGTCCTCAGGACAAGGAGGCTGGATCTCAGGACTTCATCACATGGGAGGAAATCAGGGGATTCAAAAAGGCATTATCCAGGGAAAGTCAGGTGGTCACAGCTAAGATTATCACACACAACGCGATTGGAGAATGCTTATCCCAGTAATAACCAGGGAATAATCAGCAACAAATCATTCACTGGATTTCCCTGTGAATAATTTGTTGGTGGTTATTCTCTGTTTTTTCCTGGGATAAGCACTCTCTAATCATGACGTCATGTGATAATTTTAGCCATGATTACACGACTTCCGGGATAATGCCTTTTGAATCTCCCAAATCCCCCCATGTGATAAAGTCCTCAGAGTGAAAGCATTGCCTTGAAAAGTGTGTGCATATATATTTTCCTCATTTACTAAACCAGATGTTTGTTGTTGTTTTTTAAATGACATATTCCATGCAGCTGATGCTTAATGTATTGTACTTAAGGACAGCAACATGGCCTATCCCATGTGATATCACAAGATGTTCCTAGATTTGGACCTGAAATCTCAGCCTGGGGTAGTCCAGACCTAACAGCCCTAAATTGATAATCCCAACTAACATACACTCACTGAAGCAATGTTTATTTACCAAGTTACCATGGGTTCACAGTCAGCCCTCCATATCCATGGATTCTGCATCCATAGATTCCACTGTCCACAGCTTGAAAATATTCCCATAAAAAATTTCAAAAAGCAAACCTTGCCATTTTAGTACCCTATACAGTCGGCCCTTTTTATACACGGATTCAAGCATCCACAGTTTGAAAATGTTCAAAACAGTATAAATTTCAAATATCAAAGCTTGATTTTCCATTTTCTATAAGGGACACCATTTTGCTATGTCATTATATTTAATGGGACTTGAGCATATACGGATTTTGTTATCCATGGGGGATCTTGGAACCAAACCCCAGCGTGTAACTTGAGCATCCCCAGATGTTGGTATTCACAGAGGTTTGGAACCAGGCTTCAGCAAATATCAAGGGTCCATTGTATGTCTGATCCAGTTGAGTTTAGGTCCTAGACTCCTACCAAAACAGCTTAAGGATCTTTAAAAGAAAAGGGCAAAAGTTACTTAAATGGTTCAGAAGGTTTAGTCACTTTTATAAAGATATGTCTACTGACATAATTCACCAGATTTCCATGTGATTAAGGTTGGAAGCAAGATAAATTCTTCATTGCATATGTATATTTAGATGAATATGGTATGTGAGCAATATGATTACAATGGTGGAGAGTTAGAGAGAGTGCATATTATGTGGTTTTCACAGAAGAGTAATTGAATTTGAATGGCATGCTGCTTATACATATTTATGTGCATATTGTGTGAATGTATTATAATTGATAGGATTGGCTCTTACCAATCTCAGTCATTGTGATACAGCAAGCTTATTCAGTTGAGGAAATCAAATCGTTTTCATGATTAATGTTAGACATAGTATTTGTGAGTTGCCATAGAGCAGGAGGTATCTTGGAGATGAATCTATCAAAGGTGCAGAATGGCATTTTCCTGGGTGACAGACTAGATCACACTAAAACATTGCCAGACTAGAATACTGTGAAATCAGGATTCGATTCCCTGCCCAGCCATGGAAACCCACTGGGCAATGTTGAGCAAGTTACACTCTCTGGACTCAGAGGAAGGCAAAGGAAAAACCCCTTTGAACAACTCTTGCCAAGAAACCTAATGATAGGGTTGCTTTAGGATTGCCATAAGTAAGAAATGATGAGAAGGCACACAGTAAACTAAAAAGGGATGAGGAACTAAAGGAACCACTGATGATGTGGCTTATATTATTACACCTTGGCCAAGATCTGCTACGGCTCTGTGGTTCTGCATGCAGTCCTATGCTACAGCTGGCCATTCACCAACCCTTGGACTTACTGTAGGGCCATTGCACCATCACCCCAACAGACATTCAATGTCTGGTGGAGAGTGGGGGAGGAGAGGTTAGAGATGCATCCCATAGCCAGAAACAAAATGACTGTGTCATCTACTGAGGTGTCAGAGAATGAGGCCACTGCAACTGCTTTAGAGTAAGATGGGTGGATCTTTGGTCAGTGGATAGGAAGAAAGGGAATAGCAACCTCTGCATCCATAAGGCTGTGTTATGCCAGCATTTTCCACTGACAGGATGCATTGCCTGTACATGACCTGTAGAAACATGCAGACAGAACTGGCATTTGTCTGAGCTTGTTTTAAGGTGCCCTTATGCTTATATCCACTATGTGGTGTATGTTTGCTAGTGCATAGCTGTTGTCAGAGCTTGGAAATATTACCTCTGGGATCCTACATGATCAAACTTAACTACGATGACAGAACTCTGTCATACTAGCCATGTCTGAAGATACCACTTCCCCCAAAAAATGCCTTTTTCAGCAAGGCAAAACCCCAACAGATGCTGCAGATTGTTTTCAGCACTCTCTGAGTTGCAAGTTCCATGGAGAGACGCCTCAGGGTCCTGCCACAACTACTTGTCTCAGTGCACCCCATCCTGATCTGCAACACCACAGAAACTCTGCAGCTGGGACACTGCCTGACAAAAGAGGTAGGACCGGGCTGTAGGCAGCAATTCCAAGTACCTAAAGCCTCTAAGCAGTTAAGAAGAAAGGCAAATTAACATTGACTAGAGGTTTGTTGTAAGCAGATTTTAGCAGAGGGGCAGCAGTGTGCCTGTGCCCTTGTCCTATTAATTCCTCACAGACTTATTCACTTACAGAAATGTTCAAAGTGCTATAGAGCTGAATGATCCAGAGGCTTTTTTAAGCTGGCTCTCTTTCTCCTATAGCAGGACCTGGGAACTGTATTCTGCAAGCAATCCAGAATTTCTAACCATGAACTTCTTCTTAAGGGACAGAAGATGGCATGACATTCACTATATGATCATAAGCCAGACTTACAATCTTACAACTTTTTGGATTCATATTTATGGTAATCAAGGACTGAATGTGAACACAAAAACCTACCTGAGGGGTGTGTGTGAGAATGGTGGCACAATGGATAAATGCCGATACTGCAGCTACAATGTTGTGAGTTGGATCCCAGGGCTCCAAGGTTAACTCAGCCTTCCATCCTCTTGTGGATTGGTAAAATGAGTACCCAGATTGTTGATGATAATTGGCTTACAGACTGCAATCCATTTAAAGAATGCTGAGTTCACTATTAAGCATTATAGAAATGTAAATGCTAAATGCGAGCCAGCCAGTTCCTAAGTGATAAAGAAACCGATTCCCATCAATCACAGTGGCTGCTGACCAGTAAGTGGGGACTATGAACTTTCATGGTCCCTATGTATCATCTAAACAAGAGGTTACATAAGGATTGTGAATACAGAAGAGTAACAAATGCTGAACACTTGGCCATGCATTTGTCACTACCTAATAGGATTCTGGCTGACATTTATATCCTGTCTTTCCTCCGATATGCTCAAAATAATGTGCATGCCTTTTCTCCACTCCATTTTATTGTCACAAAAACCCTGTGAGGTAGGTCTGGGGGACAGAGTGAGCAACTAGCCAGAGGTCACCCAATGAGTTTCATAGTTCCATGGGAATTACAGCCAGCCTTCCATACCCACATATTCTGCATTAATGGATTCTATCATCCATGGCTTGAAATTTATTAATTAATTTATTGATTCAACAAAAAAAAAATCCAAAATGTAAACCTTGATTTTACCATTTTAAATAAGGGATACCATTTTACCATGTATTGTATGTAATGGGCCTTGAGCATCCATGGATTTTGGTATCCATGACAGGGGGGAGGTTTACTGGAACCAAACCCCAGCAGATCCAAAGGGCCCACTGTAGAATTCAGATATTCCAAGACCCACCCCAACACTCTAAGCAGTAGATCCAAAGATATGAAAAAATGAGTCTCAGATCTGTTGTATTTTCTCCCACCCTACCCTTTGTTCCTAGCAAGTTGTAGGGCTGATTTTCCTTCATGCATGGAAATTTGCATATATTTTATAATTTACTTACACACTTTTCCTAATTCAGGCACTTTAGCACACATGCATCTGAATCTCAATTCCAGTAGACCCAATATAGCAATGGAATTTACATAAGCGTCAATTTACTAAGCAATCGTTGACACAGTGGGTCTACTCTAGTTGGACTGAGGCCATCTTTCCCCAAGTGGCGAAAAGCATGTTTGTAGACATATCTGAACTGTATGCATTTTTAACCATTTACATGTTTAAAACGTGAGATTTCAATGTGGATCAATCACACTGTTAAACTTTCAAATGTTCAGATTTCAGGGGCAAGGAAGCATCAAAGAAGTCTCAGGAGATATGAAATGGACTATTTGGATGGGGATGTCAAAGCCATTAATACTTTTTCCCATCTCTGTTTATACCACACTGGCTGTTTGTGACAGAGACTCATCTGGAATGCACTGAATTTGGTAGATGCAATTGAGAGATGGGGTTGAAGATCCCCAAGAGACAATGTACACATAGGAGGTGACAGAGCTGTGGAAATGGATCAGAGCCATCTCAAAAAAAATCCCTCTTACTGAAGGCATCACTCCTTCCATGTGCTCTTTTAGAGAATCCTCCAATATTTTTTTATTTGCATCTCATTATTTATACAGAAGCAGAGGTCACTTTTGAGTGACAATGTATGCCAACAAAATATTTTGTATACATTTTAAAAATACTATGCATTAAGCAACATATTTTAGGATTGATTAGGGTTTTTCCCCCATATATATATTTACACATATATATTTATAACACCTGAAGGTATCTGCATAGTAATATGAACATTTTCTTGTTGCTGTCTTATGAAATCATCATATAGCAGTAGGCTTTTTTTTTCAGTCACACTACATGCAAAATGCCTGGCTCAGAAGCATTTCCCACTTCACAATAGCATGGTGCTCCTTATGGTTCAAGTAGAAACAGCCTGTATGCTGTTCTGGTGCTAAAGCATTCCCAAAAAGCAAAAGCAAAAGAAGGAACATAAGCATTTTTCTTCAAGCTAAAACCAGAGTACCTTATTTTTCACCTGAGTGAAAGATAATTTAAGTCAGGATACCATGGTGCCTGATGGCTTACACGACCATGAAGTGGAGATCTACTCCAAGCTTTAGTCCACCAACATGGAAGCCATCAACCACACTGTTTCAGATGAGCAGCAATGGAATAGAGAGGATTTGATGCACAATGAGCAGGACTTGAGACCTGTTCACACTACACAATTATAACATTATGATCCCATCTTAACAGCTATGGATAAATCCTATAGAATCCTGGGATTTGGCGTTTTAAGAGGAGCCTTAAGAATTCTCATCCAGAAAGCTTCTCTGGTGCCTCTCATCAAACTACAGACCTCAGATTTCATAGTATTTAACAAAGGTAGTTAAAAGGGAACTGGAGTGCTGGACATGTAGAATCTGAAAGCACCCCAGGCTGGCAGATCTTTCTCAGTGATATCATTCCTTGGGATACAAAGCTGGACCAAGACATGGTGCTGAAAGCAAAATGGAGTGCCATAATATAGACACCAGCCTGGCATGAGTCTTAATAGTGATGGGACAGTTTCCTCATCACACCTGAGGACAGCAGGACAGATTATGGCATGCAAGGTAGGCTGTGTGACAAGTATAGCTCTATCCCCCTCCTTGTTGTTCCTATCACACAATATCTGCCTATGAGGAAAGGGACTTTTTTTGTCCCAGCATCCTTTGGCAGGCTTCACTGCTGCACCCAAAGCAGATAAAAGTGATGTCACATCACCTCTGGCTTCAGTTTTGGCAATTTTCAGGTGATATGGGGGGGGGGGGGGTTGGGGGGGGGCAGGTTGCAGGCTTGATGAAGGAAGAGCTATTGAATTTTACAGCAGCTTTGAGGTATTGGAGCAGTTGACCAAATAACCTCTCTGTCTTTAAAAAATAGTTTTGGGAGTGGGTTGGGGGTTTAAGGGCCAGAGGGCAATCCCTGTGGTTGAGCCTGCTTGGAGAGTGTGAGATATGGGGGGAGTCCTAGATTCCTTGTCTCCATTCTTCCTTTGTTTCTGTTGCAATGTTTTTGTTGCTTTGGGAATGCATGTTCATGTGTTAGATTCAGAGTAACCCTGGCAGGGATGGAAAGAGTTCTTCTATTTGAGAAGCTACAGTGATCATGTAAGGAGTAGTAAGTGATTTTCAGTCATACTGTTCCCTCCCAGAAGCCTTGCTCACACACTGTTTTGAAGTGGTGGCTGGTAATTTCCATGTCAGGAGCATGGTGAAACTATTCTAGCTTTTTGTGTAAGCTTTAAAGGAGCTGTGCATGCTAAATCCTATGTCCCAAATAGGTTCAGAATCTTGGAGACCAGCTCTGAAGTTTACATATGCCCAATAAAGATAGGTGCGAAGCGGCATGGCAGCGCCAATTCTAGGATTTGGGATCACGCAGCAACCACATGCTCCAGAACCCTAGTATGTATGGATGCTGCCATCATGGCGGCCTCCGATCCATATGGGGGCCGCCGTGATGACACCACCTCTGTGCAGCATCCAGACATCACTGACAGGAAGCTCCTTCCTGTTTGCAACGCCACAAAAAAGAAGCCACTCTAGGCAGCTTCTTATTGGCGGTGTGTCTGTGCTGCAGCGTGTGGATGCTGCAGCACAGATGCGGGGCAAAAACTGGCAGCACTGTATGGCCCCATAGTGAATTTCTGCCCCACCAACTTGGAGGCCACCAGCCACCATGATTGTTTCAGATGGTTTTCCAACCATTCCCAGTAGGTTTTTAAGAGCTGTTAAGGTACTGCATGGGAAAAGAGGAAATTAGCAACAATCATTTCCTCCCTCATGAATAGAACTCTCATCTTTGAAATGTTGATGGACTCTTATTCGCACCAGCTGACAGCAAGCATGGACAAGGGTTAGGGAAGTGTAGTGCAATAACATCTAGAAGGCTATAGGCTTCCTATTCCTGTTGGTTAGCTGCAATAGCAGAAGCAGTGGTATGTAATTTTGTTGTTGTTGTTCCTAGATTTTTCTCAGTAAATGAAGGGGAATTTGACAAGTCAAATAAATATTGGCTTCTGTGTCGACAGTTTTCCAGGGAAGAAAAGCCCCCCTTCCCTTTAAGCATAGATGCTCAAGAAATGGCTGCGTCTCCATCCCACCCACCCACCCTCCCCTTCCCTTCCCTCCCCTCCCCACCCCTTCCCTTCCCACCCTTGCCCTCTCCATTTGGTCATGGTACAGTCAATCATTCTCTGACTTCTGTAAAAGAGGTGCTTTTGTTTCCACAGATTTGTTATTTTGCCAGCTATCCCATATGCTTATATTCAGATCTGTCCCGTGGAATTTGGACTTGGTTTGCTGTCATTTTGAGGTGGAGATGGTAAACACCAAGAGTTATCACAATCACCAGTCCCAAGATCAATCCCAGCACAAGAGGAAGGGTTTCTTCTAATTGTTCTTGTTCATCAACTGTACATTTATGTTCTGCAATATATAAAAGGGAAGGAGGAGAATTATTTTGCAAATAGGTAAACACAAAACTTTTCTAAAAATGCTGGGGGGGGGGGTATCCTTCAAAGAATGATACACATGCTCAACCACCACCAATACTCCAGTTATTATCACAACTGTCCTGTGAGATAGGCTTGCTTGAATTAGAATGATTGGACCATGTTTAGCCTATGGGCTCCCTGTCTATATGAATATTTGAACTAGAGACTGACTAGTTTAAGCCCAATGCACAATCCATTACACTGGTGACAGAGAAATTATGACCCCACATCACCACCATCACATCCCTAAGAGTTGTTAGACTGCAGTTCTAAGCATCTCACTATCCCATTGGCAAATCTAGCTAATGGTAGCTGTTGTCCTAGTATATCTGGAGGGCCAAACATTCTTTGCTCCTGCACTATTGCCAGAGTAAAAAACCAAAAAAAAAAAAAAAAAAAGGAAAACCTGAATGTAATCTGGCATTTCTGTATATATGGAAGCTCTTGAAATGAAACAGGGAGGATATGGGAGAGAATACGGAAGAGAACAAAAGCACACTCTGAACCCAGTCTTCAAAACAGATGCAGTCTAACACCATGGATAGCCCCTTCAAAGTCTGGACAAAACCTGGAGCAGATTCACTGCCCCACTGACACAGGAGCCGCTAGTCAGCACTGACTCCAGGAACAATCAAGGTCAGTTGTTTGAGGGAAAAGGTTAAGGTAGACAGTTCAACCAAACATCTTATGTGACACAAACCCCACTATTGCTTGGCTTGGCCAAATGGAAAGAAGGAATGGCAATCTTTCCTGTTCCTCCTTCAGCAAAGAGATTATAAACTTTTTTTTTTCACTTACAGTCAGAAACAAAGAGAAACATCAAGTAGTCTACTGAACAAGAACCACATTTGTTTAATCTAAGCAAAAGCCTTTATCATGGAAATGAACATACACGAAAAGTTAACTGGGGTTTCTGGCAGGGACTGGCCTGAGATCTGTTTGAGGTAACTCCTACCTGAAATTTATATTCACACTTCCTCTTAGACCAAACTCATGTTCATGCAGAAGGTGGCCTTCTGAAGCCATCCCTTCCTTCTGTCCTACAGCTATCAGCAGATGAGTCAAATGAGCCCCAAAGGCCATCCACAATCTGCTCACAAGGCCCAAATGCCTGGATAACAAAGTCCAATCACCAAGATGTCCAAGAGTGCTCATCTACTCATCTCTTTTCACCAAACCCACACTTCTGCATCAAATGTAACTGAGTTAACTAGTCACTTTGACAATTCTAATTAACCTCAATAACTAAGGCCTTGTTCCCACTATGGTTTTAACTGAATTGTGATTTCATATGATTCAGTTTAAACCACCATGGTTCCCACTTAATTCGAATCGCTGAAGTGATTCGGAAAGGACCACCATGTTTTTTACCCATTTAATCCGTGTCAAAAAGACGCTGGTTAAATGGGGTATTTTTTGGGCTGAATCGATTTATTTAGAAATAAATTGATTCAGCCCAAGTAGGAACCAGGCGGATTTGAATCGGATTTGAATCCACCTTGGTTCCCACTGGCAGTGGCTTCTCTGGCCTCCCAGTCATACCTCCATGCCTGCTCCATCCTAAGTCCTCTGTCCTCCCGGCCTGCCTCTCTCCTTCTGCCCCAGCCTCTCCTCTGCCCCCAGCCTACTGGTATGGCCAGGAGGATGGAGGGAGGCTTGGCAGGGAAGCTGCGGCTGTCACTTCCTGCACCGATTCTTGAAACTGGTGCAAAGTGGAAACCACTCTGTTTGCTGAACCGGTTTCAGAAATCGGTTCAGGAATCGAATCAAGAGGTAAGTGGGAACTGGGCCTATGTCTTCTTACCTAAATATGCAGAAAGGGGGTGGGCAATTCACCAGCTACGCCAATTGACTGGTGAGCAAAAACATCTATTTGACTGCACAATGAGTGTGCAGCCAGTGAGTGGGAAGCTGCAAAAAGAGGAAGGAGGACTTCCAAGAAATAGTGTGATTGTATGTAGGCTACATGTCACCCTGCCATTAGGATACATGAGAACCCAATCTTATGCAGCAGATCATTTTTCAAGAGCTTCCATTCAATAGTCAGTCAATCAGTCTGCCAACCAGGCAATGCAAGGGTAGGTTCAGTCTTCAGACTAAGCCAAAGAACTGAGCCAACTAATTTCCAGTGTAGTATTCTTTTCAAGAGCTACACATAGGAACTTAGAAGGAGTTCACCCACATGGGGATCTGTATTGTGGTTTAGTCTTATCTTGACTCTGCCAGTCACTTCAAGACAAGGAAGATTTAAAATGACAACATAAACAACAACAAGGTACTTCTATTGTGGCTATGCACTTCTCAAAGGGCAAATTAAACTGACCAATCAAGACCAGGATTAATTCTTGCAGGTAGCTATTTAAAACCAGATGAATCATGGGGGAAATAAAGGAGAAGAGTTGGCCCATAATATTTAGTAGGGATTTTACAGTTTAGAGTCATTTTATCAGTTCTGGGCAAATCTAATTATGTTCTTTGCTTGGAATCATTGGATAAGAGGAAGGAGTAATGCGTCATAAAGATGAATTCCTCCATGTTGTGCCACAAATTGTTTGTACCAAAGGAAAAGTAAAATAGTTATTATATAGGGAAGACAATGAGCTACAGAAACTGGGAAACATTTTCCGTCCAAATGTTTCTGAAAGAGAACCAAAGAAGGTGAAACAGAGAGAGAGGGTGTTGGACAAGGCCTGCTGACGTTGTACCCTTTTTGGTTCAGATTTGTAATATTTTGCAGGAACTATGATTAATTATTACTGCTAAGCTCTTGCATTCTCTACTGTCTGTTACAAAGCCCCTTGCAAGAGGGGAGACATTTCTGGTTGGTTTTTAAATACTTGGACAGGTATCTAGAGGAGGCTTTTCCCTGGCCAAAAAAAATGTCTGTTCAGTCAAGCCAGGGTGCCCAGTCCCCCCACCCCACTCCATTCCTTTTGCATACTGGGCAGGATTGGGGGAAATTCATAGACATCTGATGCCCTTGAATGTCATGGAGAGAAATTTCTCATGAAGAGAAATGCTCAATTACAGTTGGCCAGCGTAAGAGAGGGAACACTTCTGAATCTGGTAAATAACTTAGAACCAGAGATGTAAATCTCCATATTCCTTATCTTTGCAATTGATAATAAATAATTTTCTCACTATTCTCCCCACAGAACAAACATATGAAAAAAAATTGCACAGTCTTCAAACATTATTAGGTTTTTGGGGTGTCTTTCAGAGAAAAGTTTTGCACTGGAATAAAAATGATTTCCCTGTGTAGAAAGCACATATTTCTATGAAATATTCACTGTTCCCTGGACAGAAAACATGTTTCCTGAGCAAAAGAAAAGCTGCAGGTATCTTTGCACAAAGGACACCCAACAGGATTTCTCAAGCATCGAAAAACCCTGACTTGATAGGGAAAGTGATTTTTAAAAATATACACAAGTATTCTTTCCATACCTACTTGCAATATTGTGCCTTTCTCTTTAATTTGGTGGACTGTCAAAAATTTCCAACCCCCAAAGTCTTCCTGGCAACATTTTTACTCAGGAACATTTCAAGAGTTCAATACTGGCGTTCAGTTCCACTTCTGGGGGGATGAAGAAAGAGCAGGGGAGGATTTATTTCCATCTCCTCCCCTATTCACTCCAACTGTGCCATGTGTGTGTGTGCACGCGTGCACATGCACATGCGTGCATGTGCATACACATGTGCATATGCACACACACACACACATGCGCATTGCTTTTATTCTCTAGAATCCACATTTAGGATACATGTGCAATTAAATCTTAACTCTGCAAAAGCAATTATTGCAATTCACTGTCCACAGAGAATGTTTCAGCATAAATAACTACCTGGAAAGCAGTTATTTCCTCCTGTTCCTTTTCCTTTTGCCTTTCATCCTCCACCACCAAGTACAACTAATGTGTAGCTAAAAGTATCAGTAGTACCAAGATCCACCATTATTCACCATTTCAACATACATATAATTTCAGTTGTGTGAAAGGGCTATAGAGTGAACCATATTTTGGCCACAACCATGTGTGGGCCAGTGCATCATGCAGCTATGGACGCTTACACACACATGCCCATTTTGTGACTTATGAAGCTGCTGGAGACTGCAATGCACCAGTCCCAAAATCCATGTTAGAAATCCAGCAAGTTAAACAACGCAGGCAGGCAAAAATGGAATGTGCACCCATAAACATGAATGGAACAGAAATAATCTGCTTCTCCTGGGCTGGAGGGAAGGTATTTTCTTGCTTTGTCTGCTACTGTGGGCCTTTCTTTAAAGGCTGGGTTCTGTTCTTTACCCACCTCGGTTTTTGTTTTGTTTATTTTTTTAAGGGATATAGATACAGCCTTTCTCCCAACATGGGATTCATTTTCTACCAAAGCCATTTGCTTTCCTGGTCAGAAGTTCCTGCTAGATGGTATTCAGACATTTTCCAAAGACCCCTACCTTCACTGAAGACAAAATCAGAGCTGATGTCAAAGGGCTGGATGCGGACCTCTGACAGCAAGAGAAGTACTGATTTTTGATGCTCACTGGAGGGCAAAGTGATGGTCTGCTGAGCTTGGCATTCATAAGACTTCCCAGCTGGGGTAACCAAAGCTGAAAGATGTCGTGTAGTGACCGTGTGCTTCCCAGCTGCCAAAAGGACAGAAACATCAATGAATGAGTATCACTGAGTACTATTTTTTTACATGTCAGAGTATTTTTCCGTATATTGGAGGAGGAAACCATTCTTATACACACCTAATCAGATGTAAACCCCACAGAGTACAATAGGACTCACTCTCTCGACAGGGTGTCTAAGAATGCACCTTTAATGAATCAACCACCCCTTATTTTACTGAGAAGATACTAAAGGTATTATGTGAGCACTGCAGAGCGCAATCAGCATCAATGCACCAATCCTGATGCTACTGCAGTCAGAAAGAGAGAGAGATGACACCCACAGCCTCTTCCCACACTAGATTTGATGTACTTCCATGCTTGGAATGCAGTCACTATTGCTAATGGAATGACTGGTGGCCTCTGTTGTCACTGAAGTAGTGAATCTGTTCTGGGTTTTAGTCCAGACTTTAAAAGCACTATCCAAGGCATCAGACCATATCTCCAAATCATTTCAGCACCTTGGATAGTTTCTTTAAAGATTAAGCTAAAAAGATACCAAATTTGCCACCCCAGTGACAATCGCATTGAACAAGTAAATAGTAGGGACAAAAAGATGGCATTGAACAAGTAAATAGTAGGGACAAAAGGACCTAGATATTATTTTCTGGACACCTTAATCCCTTCTCAGGGATATGAGGTGAATGTTGAATACAGAAGAAGAAAAATCAAATAGAAAAGTCTCACTATTATTAAACGCTGGGCAGAGGTTGTCATAAATCAGGGAGGGGCAGCATAAGGCTGTCCAGCAATTTTTACACTACAGCTCCCATCATCTCAAGCCAGAATAGCCAATGGTGAAAGATTGTGGGAGCTGTATTCCAACAGCATCCGGGGGGGGGGGGGGGGGAGGGGGGTGTTATATGTTTCACATAAGAACCTTGCCCCCTGACCCCCAATATTGTGGTTCTTCACCAATAGGAGGTTTGATGGGGATGGTGGAATACCAAGGGGATTATGCATGCAAAAGAAAAGGGGCAGGTGGGATATTGGGACATGACATCCATGGAAGGGTTGGATCAATTCGTAATGTTTGTAATGTTGCCTTTGTACAACAATCAAAGAGAAATATAGAAGTCAAATCAAGTATTTAACTATTATCTTTAGTCAAACTGGACTGTAGCCAAAACTTTATTGTGAAGCTGAAGGCTTTCATGGCCAGCACCCATAGTATTTGTGGCTTTTTCAGGCTATGTGGCCATGTTCTAGGAATGTTTATTCCTGACGTTCCACCAGCATCTATGGCCGGCATCTTCAGAGACCCAAAGCATTCTCTGAAGATGCCATCCAGAGATGCTGGCGAAACGTCTGGAATAAACTCTTCTAGAACATGGCCTCATAGCTAGAAAAAATCCACAAAAAACAAAACTTTATTGCTGACCGCATCAATTTAACAGCCATAACAGCCATTCTGTGTCCAGAGGAATTCTGGACACAGAAGCTCATATATTGATGAGATTTGTGTATGGTCAGAAATGCAATCCCTGTTTTTACCATTATTTTATAGCATAACGGTGCTATTGTGGATGTTCACAGCATGCACATCTCTGTGTATAATTAGTATGTGTCTGAATTCCCACTGGGGTTCTACAGCGCTGTTCAGAGTTCAAAAACTAATGTATTATTATTATGGCAATTGTGATTATCATGCAAAAAAAAAACAAAACCCTAACAACAGAAATGCAGCAACTCCAATACAGAGTGCCAGCAATGCCTTCCTCTCTGTGTTCACCTCTCTTAAAGGAGAGATGTGACATTTTTAGTTTTTCCTCCTAGTAAATTATACAAAATGTTCTTGCCAGTTATTCCATGCTGCTCGAGGATCATTATATTTGTCTCCTACTTGGGGTTGCCAGGTGAAATAAAGGATAGGGCTCCTTTGTCTTTAAAGATAGTTTAAAAGAAGGAATTTCAGGAAATACTGCAGCATTTTAGCCTCAAATGCACTCAGTGGTGTAGCTAAAAGGGGGAGGGGGGGGAATGACAGCATTTCTCTCCAATAGGAATTCTTCCCCCTACAATGTGTCCCCCCCCCCCTTTACTTTAAAAAAAATACTAGCACTGCGGTAACATAAAACTTCACTTGAGCGTGTAGAAATACAGTTTATGCATCCAAAGAAAGGGGGAGACAAAGTCACCAAGGGAATGCAAGCACAGCAAATGTAAGAGTGAATGATTTCCATTGTCTCACTCTCAGCTGTGGCAGAAATTTGGAGACAGGAGGACAATTTCATGGCGGGGGAGAAAGAATTAACATTTGGTGAGGCAAAGCCCTCATCCTTCTCCCTGCCCCACAAGTACATCTTTGGACACACTTTGTAACGTAGGTTAGGCTGAAAATGAGACTCAAGGCTATTCCATAAATGCTGCGGCTGAAGCACTGTCTAAATCCAGGATTCCCACCAAAAAAGCCAACATTTTAGCCAGTGGCCATGCGACAGGGAAGCCCCCATCGCAAAATACAGCAAAGGCATCTTATAAATCAATATTTGGGGTTGAACACGGTACTGGATGAAACCTATTAAGTTCTGTACAAGTCTTTAATTTAAGAATAATGTTCTCAAAATCTGCACACATGATACTTAATGGTAGTAGTAGCAGTGAGAACAGCAGCAACAATAAAACACCTCTACAGATGTGAAGTCGAAGGCTTTCATGGCCGGCATCCATAGTTTTTTGTGGGTTTTTCGGGCTATGTGGCCATGTTCCAGAAGAGTTTATTCCTGACGTTCTGCCAGCGTCGGTTGCTGGCATCTTCAGAGAATGCTGGCACAGAAGAGAGTGAGGTATATTGCCAGATGCTGGCGAAACGTCAGGAATAAACTCTTCTAGAAGATGGTCACATAGCCTGAAAACCCCACAAAAAACTACCTCTGCAAATGTTGTTTTGCAGAGAATAGGAATGGGATCTTAATAAGCAGCTGTGAAAATTCAGAAAGAAAGAAAAGGCACTTCGCTGCTTATCATTCTTTCCCACTGGCTAAATTGGCCAGGCTGCTGGGAATTGCAGTTTAACAATATTGGGAGAAGTGTTTGATTCCTACCCCTGGTTTAAGCCTTTGCTAACCTAATGCCCTTGAAATGCAATGGATTACAATGCCCATCATGCCTAGCCAGTTTGGCAATTTGTGTTGCAGAAGGCTGGCTAAGGAATGACCCACTCAAAGATTTTCTCTGGGCTGGATGCAAAGGATTGCATTCTTATAATTCCCATTGGACCTAATGCCAGTTTGGTTCAGGCACAAGACTGAATGGAAAGTCTTTGACTTAACAAGTGAAGATGTTCTCAAAATCTGCACGTATGATGCTTAATAGCAGTAGTAGCAGGGAGAGCAGCAGTAGCAGCAGCAGCAGACTAATGGGTAGTAGTCATTGTGCAACTGCCATGGCTAAGCTATGATTCCACATACAGGGACAACAAATCCCATTGAGATGAAATCATAGTCTTTCAAATCATTCTTAAACATCATAATTTAATTTTCCTACATTCATTTTAATACAAAAGTAACTTTTCCTAATGCCTTATACAGAGATAGTTGAAATTCAGGCTCAAAGCTTCCAAATGTTAGCAACCACAGAAAATGGTCAGAAATCCTTTTTAAATACTAAAAAATGTAAAGACTTTGTACGACTAACTTATGTATGCCTCAGTTCAATCACACACACACACACACAATAACCGACAGCCTCCAAACATCCTGCACTGCAGATATATATTGTAACAAACAGAGACACCAAGAAAATATACATCTAGACTGGGATGATGGTGAGGCAGGCAAGAGAATGAAACAAACATTTTTGTTCTTGTTTCAAGTAATGGCAGCTGCTCCATCAAAGTAAAACCATTGCCATCCTCCATCATCATTTTTAGTATCATCGTCATCTTCATTTTAGAGTGTTTGGACCATGATAAGAATGTTGAGTGTCTTTTTCATAAAGGAAAAATTAAGATTCCAGCATTGCAATTAAAAAAAATAATAATAACAACATCACAGTATCAGCCTCAAAATGCATTTCCCAAAAAATTTGTTAGCCCTATTTGAAAGGGCAAAATGGTCACATAAGATTTAGGATCCCAAATCTCTGCATTCAAACAAAGCATTTTGCAACCCTGGTGTACTGCCTCCGAGAATTTGGAAACTGAAAGTGGAGTTAAATAATATGGAGTTGAATAATAATGCATATTTACCAATGGGGAGCAGTTTTAATTTCTGGGACTGACAGCATCCTATACTAACCCTGTACATGTCAGTGTTTTTAAATGCTATTTTAGTCTTAGAAATGTCGCTCTAGTAAGTGAACAGAATCAAATAGCAAATGTGAAAGGGAAATAAATTTCCTTCAGACAAGAAGTCAGTACTTTTGGCCATTTGCTATTTTGCACATCCTTTTAATACTGCAGGAAGGCCACTTTCTTGTGGTTTCATTTCATTTTTCAATGGAAAGGCTTCAGACACAGCGTTGGCCCTGAACAGGTTCCCCTAATCTCAAACATGTTTCCTTAGCATTCAAAGATACAGCCATATGTATGTAGAGAGATCTTGTAGCACCTTTGAGACTCACTGGAACAAAGAAATTGGCAGCAGGAGCTTTTATAGACTAAAATCTAATGTATCTGAGGAAGTAGACTGAAGCCTAGGAAAACTCTTGCTGCCAATATCTTTCTTTCAGTGAGTCTCAAAGGTGCTCCAAGATCTCTCTGCATAATGTTTCCTTAGGAGTAAGTCCTGCTGAGTCCAACTGCCACTTGCTCTTTGGAAAGCTGACAAGATTTGAGGCTTTTCTTTTTTACAGGAAATATTGGGAAGGAGGTTTTGCCCTTTCTTTTTGAAGGTTTCCAAGTGACCCCTGGGGAAAAATGGTTTGAAAATCCCAAAGGCTTTTTAAAAAAAGCTTGCCCCTCTTAGCCCTTGGAGAAGAGCTGAAGGAGGCCGGATTATGGCACGGAAAGGGCAGAGAGAGAGAGAGAGAAAAGCCAAATCCAGGAGGCGACTTTGCCGCAGTCTGGCAAAACGGAAGGAAATGCCTTCTATAAATCTTCCTAAACGGGGCAAAAGGTGGATAGAGACCAAGAGGGATCCCAGAGGGAAGGATCAAGTCTGGGAAGAAGGTTTTTGGAGGATGGAAAGCAATCGGGGAAGGAGAAGAAGCAAAGTCGGGTTTAGCCGCAGTGCGCATTTAGCGGATGGAGGAATATGAGCAGGCCTAGGAAGCTGGGTTTAATGGTTTGAGCCTTAGGCTAGGACTCTGGAGACCAGGGTTTGACTCCCCACTTGGCCATGGAAACCAACTGGGGAATCACACTCTCTCGGCCTGAAGGGTAAAAAGGCAATGGCAAGCCCCCTCTGAGCAAACCTGGCCAAGAAGACCCTGTGATGCCTTCAAAAGAGTTCCCAAATACATGGTTAAAAATTCGATGACGGATAAAACAACATCTCACACAGATCATCCATATCAGCAGACTTGTCATGTTACCTAAAAACCTTCTCACACTTTGTCAACAGAGAAAGTTTACACAGCCAACTATAAGCTCATATAGTGATGAATGAGAGAGGTAGCATAGTGTAATGGTTAGAGGATTGCCTCAAAAAAACACAATCCATCCCACTACAAATGCACTTGAATCCTGTGACTCAACCCTAACAGAAAGCAAGAAACAGGTTTTAAGAAAATTAGAGTCTACCATAAGTCGGGAACCAGGCACACAGTAACCATAAGAAGAAGGGGAAGGAGGCAGGTTCGCCTTGGAGGTTGTCGTTGCAAGGGTAGACCCAGGCAAGGCTTTGGGGAGGAACCCCGATCTTCCCCTTCTCTTCATCCAACAAGCATCCATAGGGAGCAGAGTTCCTCCTTTCCCAGGACGTGTCCTACAATTCAGCCTCCTGCTCAGGAGGAAGGTCAAAAGGGAGCAGGACCAAAAAAAAGCCTGCATTTATTGACATTCCTATTAGGAGTGTGTGGAGCTTTGCCCTCCCTTTTTCTGGGATGTCCTCCATGTTGCGGTGCCTCCCCCCCCCCCATTCCAAACTACAGATCCCAACAGGCAAAGGGCATGCCTAAGGGCCCACTTACGGTTGACGGCGGCCTTGAAGTAAGTGCGCTCGGAGGAGTCGTAGGCGAACTGGACCTTGTTCATCTTCCACCAGGACTCCGGGCCTTTGCTGGTGTTGCGACTCTCCTGCAAATCCGGGAAAAGGGGCCAAGAAAAAGACCAAAATGTTGGATCTGGGCAAGGGAGCCTCCCTTTGCCCTCCCTCCCTTTGGCCAAGAGAGAACCAGGGCTCTAGGCTTGCATCCGCACTGCAGAAACTGCACCCAGTTTGAACCCGCTGTAACTGCCATGGCTCAGTGCTATGCCTTGCTGGGGTTTGGACTTTTATGACCTACTTGGCTTTCTAAAGTCCTGGAGCCACAAGAAACAACCATGCCCCGAGTCTCGTTGGGGATTCAAGTTTCCTAAGGCTCCAGTCTTTGATAAGGAAACCAAAAATAATTAAATATCAGAAAATATCAAAGCCAAACCTCTTTAAGGTCTCCAGCTTTTGAATCAGCAGGGCAGCAGAAACGTGTCCATACTGGAGAAATAACCCGGGTTGGCATCGCTTTTAACTGCCCTCTGTGCCCCACAACAAACTCCAGCTCCCAGAATTCCATCGCCTTGAGCCAGAAAGGAGTTCAAGCGGTTCCAAACCGGGTTATTTCTCCAGTGTGGACGCAGCCTTTTTTTGTCTACCAATGTTCCCTAAGGACTGAGGCTGACTCCAAGGCAACACAAATAGCTTTGTGTGAAAACTTCCTAAAGAATCACACAATAATAATAATAATTATTATTATTATTATTATTATTATTATTATTATTTATATCCCGCCTCTCCAATTGGATGGAGGTGGCTTACAACATTAAAACAGCATCTAAAATACATTAAAAATACAATAGATTCAGCAGGACCAAATGGGATGTTTTAAAGAGGGAAGACAAAGAGGAGTTTGCATGCAAGGAAAAACCTATCTATCTGTCTGAGGAGGAGGAGAGAGAAGGCAGTGGTTTTCCAACCACCCCATAGCACTGAGCCATGAAACTGACAGGGAACCCAGAAAGAAAAGAGACTTTGTGGCCAAAGATCCCATTGCCAAGATCTTGCTCATCTTCCCAAGTTTTTTTCCTCCCCCTTCCTTTCCTTTTCAGAATTTGTTCATATATTCATTTCTGCACTAAGCCCTTCCTTCCTTCCTTCCTTCCTTCCTTCCTTCCTTCCTTCCTTCCTTCCTGGCTTTACCTTGAGGAAGAAGAGCCGGAGGGTGTAGGCCTTCTCCATCCAGGAGAGCTGGAGCTCCGACTCGTTGGCGCCGCACTTGCCTCGCTCTTCGGCCCCCCGAGAAAGAGGGATGGAGGCCTGCTCCGCGATCGTCTGCAGGAAAGAAAGGCCCACAGGCTCAGGCAGGCCCACCGGGAAAGCATGCAGTCCCCTATCACCCTACATTGTTATTATTTTTCTACTAAGATGATAGATAGATAGATAGATAGATAGATAGATGATAGATAGATAGATAGATAGATAGATAGATAGATAGATAGATAGATAGATAGATATCTCCCCCATATCTCCCCCGTCTCATTATCTAGCTAGCTAGCTAGCTAGCTATCTCCATGTATCTATAGATAGATATCTCCATCTCTATTTCTGTATGTGTATACTTTCCCAATGGGCATGAATGCTTGTGTGTGTGTGTGTGTGTGTGTACATATATACACAAACACACACACACAACCATATACATATACACATACACACACATAGCCTTGAGCATGTGGGCCTTGAATATATATATATATATATATATATATATATATATATAGACCTGGGGGAGATATATATCTGTCTATCTATCATCTATCTATCTATCTATCTATCTATCTATCTATCTATCTATCTATCTATCCTCCATATATCTCTATCTCTATCTCTATCTCTATCTCTATCTCTATCTCTATCTCTATCTCTATCTCTATCTCTATCTCTATCTCTATCTCTATGCTTTCCCAAGGGGCATAAATGCTTTTCCAAGGGGCAGGAGGGGAAAATGCGGCGATACATGTGTGTGTATGCAAACACATGCACACACACATACCCCAACGCATTTGAAACAGAGGCTGGATGGCCATCTGTCGGGGATGCTTTGACTGAGATTTCCTGCATGGCAGGGGGTTGGACTGGATGGTCTTTTCCAACTCTATCATTCTATGAGTCTATGATTCTATGATTCTATGATTTTATCGTGGCGCCCATTGGGAAAGAATTCAATCCCCTATAATCCTTCATTATTATTTTTTCTACAACATGATACACAGACAGACAGACTCAATAATAATGAAGGCTTATAGGAGATTGAATGCTTTCCCAAAGGGCACGAGGGGGAAATGTGGTGGTGTCCCCCATGCCCCCCCCCACAAATGCTTCCTCGTGTGAACCCATGCAGGGAAGACACGTGTAGCAGGACCAGGGTCTTTCCCTTTTGCTTCTGTGAGGAAGAAATGGAGGGGACTTTGCAGCACCGCTCTTTCTTAGAGCAGAGGGACCAGGTGTCCTCATTGTCAAGGAGGACAAGGCAATATCCTCCAGTAATGGAGGATATTGCCTAACAAAAGCTAAAACAGAAACTGAAAGGTATGCTTCTCAGTTATGCTCCAAATGGAAGACATTTGGGGATTCCTCTTGGGCAGAAGGTTGAAATGGAGGACATGTCTTAGAAAAAGAGGACCTGTAGTCACCCTTAGAGCCTCCCACCGCCATACAACAGGCCCAGGAGATGGCGATGAGTACCTATGTACTCACACCCTCACTCTACATAGGTACAATGTACTCATATATAGGTACATAGGGAGGGAAGTCAACTTCGGAGTGCTTTTGTTGTGGTTTATCTGCCTCCAAATCCTTTCCGACTTCTGGCAACTCTAATGAAAGGACACTACAATGGGGTTTTCTTGGCAAGATTTCTTCAGAGGAGGTTTGCCATGACCCTTTCCCCTGAGGCTGAGAGAGTGTGACTAGCCCAAGAGGGCACCCAGTGGGTTTCTATGACCGAGTAACAAAGATATGGATTGTGGTCTGGAAAACAACAGCTAGTAGTGATGCTGGTGGTAACAGGTGTGTGTGTGTTCGTATAATGCGGAGAGGCTTAGGTCCAAAACACATTGCATAAATAACCCAGTTTGAGACCGCTTTAAGTGCCCTGGGTCAGTGCTAGGGAATCCTGGGAACTGTAGTGGCATCAGAGCTCTCTCTGACAGACTCTCACAAAACTACAGAATTCCCTAGCAATGAACCAGGGCAGGTAAAGCGGTCTCAAACTGGATTATTCCCGCAGTGTGTGCTTTGGACCTTAGAACAACTCCGTTCTCACTCCATTCCCTAACTAGTTGGTGTGGGTCCTTTGCTTGCTCTTAATTCCCCTTGATTCGTGCGAGGGGACTCCGAACCAAAGAAGTGTCACACTGCCTTAACAACATACAAGAACTAAGTAAGGAGGAACCTGGTCTGGGTTTTATTTACACGCAGGAGCCTCGATTGGAAACAAGTAGCCTGTTTCCAGAAATATTGAAACCCCAGGCTTTTAGGAGGAGCTGAACAGAGGATGGGAGGAGAAGAGAAGAGAAGAGAAGAGAAGAGAAGAGAAGAGAAGAGAAGAGAAGAGAAGAGAAGAGAAGAGAAGGGGCTCTTACATCCACAAAGTTGCTGGCCGACACATCGTAAGGGACGATCAGCTTGGCAGCAAATTCCGCCATGAGGCAAGTCGTGCCATTCTCACGAACAACAAAAATCGCCTTTTCAGGGTCCGGAGAGAGGCCCGAGAGGTTCTCCACTTCTTGCTCTGCCGCGCTGCCGGGAAGAAGTGCATCTGTTGGGAAGAGGAACAAAGAGGGAAGAAGACTTTCTCATATATATATATATATATATATATATGAATGAGACTTGATCTCAATCTGGTGATGGACACGTGTGTGTGTGTGTGTGTGTCTGTGTGTTTGTGTCTGTGTCTGTGTCTGTGTGTGCCTTCATGTCGCCTGTCTATGGCGACCCCCTGAATGTCACAGGGTTTTACATAGGGAAAGCCCTGTGACAAAATAAAGGTGATGTGGGCTGTATTGCCGGGAAAAGGCCATGGGAAAGCATCTCTGAGCATCCCTCGTCTAGGAAAGCTTCGTGAAATTCAAGGAATCGCCATAAACCGACAGGTGACATGAAGGCATACACACACAGAAAGAGAGAGAGATACACACATACACATACACACCCGTGTCCATCAGCAGGTCCTTCCATCGGGAAGAAGAGTCACTTCTGGTCCAGGTGAAGCAGAAACTCTCTTTTTCCAGCTCAGCTGAACCTTAATATATTTACACACACACACACACAAACACACACACACATTGTTTTGGACCAAAAGTGACTCTTCTGTCCGGACAGGGCTTGATCTCAGTCTGCTGATGGACACTTGAGTGTATGCCTTCATGGCGACCCCTTGAATTTCACGGGGCTTTCCTAGGCGAGGGATGCCCAGAGATGCTTTCCCGTGGCCGTTCCCGGCAATACAGCCCACAGCACCTTTATTTTTTTTCCCCCTTGGTGGTCCCCCATCCCATTACTAACCGGGCTTGACCCTGCTTGGCTTCCCAGATCTGAGGGGTTCTAGTGGCTTTGGGATTAAAAAATTAATAATAATGATCAAAGGAGTTAGGTTTGTGAAATGAAAGGGGTTAGGTCTGTAAAATCAAAGGGGTTATGTTTGTCCACACACACACACACACACAGCAAGCTCTATTGGCAAGTCAAAGGGGTTACTTTTATTCTCTCTCTCTCTCTCTCTCTCTCTCTCACACACACACACACACACACACACACACGGCAGTATCATTTGCTGCTTATCCTGTTTCCCAGAAGAGCTGTTACAACGGGTAATAACGGAGGAGAGACTTACTAGGAGAAAAAGTGGGGCTGGGTTGTTTTTGTGGAGAGGAAAGAAACCTGCCCTAGCTGCTGGTGGTTACTGTTATGGTTACTTTTAAAGTCGATGTCTACTTATGGAGACCCCCTCTGTTCCTCCGCTGAGGAGGCTGAGACAGTGTGACTTGCCCAAGACCACCCAGGGGAGTCGAACCCTACTCTCCGGGGTCCTTGCCCAAGGCTCAAACCACTACCCCACTCTGCCCCTCGCCCTGGCTGGCAGGGAGCCATTACTCACAGCAAAAAAAGAGCGGCAGAGCCCGGAGTCCCAGGCTGGCTAGCCTCATAGTCTGGTCCCTGCTGAGGTCCAAGGAAGAGTCCTGGAGGGATGGAGACAAAAGAGGGTGAGGGGTCTTCTTGGAAGCAGGGAGGCAGGAGACAGCTGTCCTTTCCTTCTCAGCAGCTGCGATCTCTTCCCAAGGTTTCCAATGGGGGAGCTGTCCAGGTGCTGAAATCTCAGTCCTTCTCCGGCGGCGGGAGCTGTCCGAGTGCTGAAAACGCTGCGCTGTCCAAGCTCCACTGTTCCTCCAAAGGGCTGCTTCCAACCAGCTCAATTCAAAGGGGGCTGAGCTCCAGAATCCGGGTTAAACCCGTCCCATAAGACCGGTATGATCCCGCCCCAGCCCCCCAAAAGCGCACACTGACACAGACAGAGGATCCTTGCTTTCCTGGAATGGAACAGTCTCTTTCTCCAAAAGCTTTCTTCTCTCGCTCATCCTGCCTCCAGAAGACAGCTCTTTGCTTTCCCTAACAAGTCTGTCTTGTGGTGGTTGCTGTTGTAGTTGTAGCTGTTGTTGCTGAGTCTTGCTGCTGCTGCTGCTGCTGCTACTGTTATTATTGTGTCTTGTGCTTGTTGTTGTTGCTGTTGTAAGTATCGCTTCTCAGCCTTTTGGCTAAGATCATGTGTAGTTGTTGCTGTTGTGTCTTGTTGTTGTTGTTGTTGTTGATGGTGATGTTTCTTGATGTAGTGTCTGACTTCAAGCAGTGTCTGACTTCAGGGTGACCCTAAAGCGAAAACTCTATCCATGGACAATGTTTGTTCAGAGGTGTGTGTGTGTGTGTGTGTGTGTGTGTGTGTGTGTGTGTGTGTGTGCCATGGCTGAGGGAGGCTGAGAGAGTGTGACTTGTCCAAGGCCCCCCAGTGGTTTGCATGGCCGAGCTGGAAATCAAACCCTGGTCTCCAGAGTCGTAGTCCAGTGCTCAAACCAGAGAGGAGTTGAAATGTTTGATCCTTGGGAGATGGAGGAGGGCAGCTGGATCCTTCCTTCCCCTCCCCCCCAGCAAACACTGAAAGTGCCTCTTCTCTTTGGCTGCGATGTAAATGGGCAGCAGAGCCCAGTGGGTTCAAAGATACTCCCCCCTATAAAAAGGTTGGGCCTTGGAGAGAAGCGTCATGATGGTGGGGAGAGAACAAACTGTTGCTGCAGCTAAAAATCAGTGGGCTTTTTCTTTGTCTCTTGCCATTTTTTCTTGAATCAGGAATCGTAGGGTGCTGAGGCTGATTGCACACCTGGCAATGCAACCTACATGAAGCAGATATTTCAGCCGAGATGTGGAGGGGGCTGTTTCTAATGCAACCAGCAGAAGTAAAAATACTCCCTCACCTTCTCATCTGCACAGAGGGAGAGAGAGAGAGAGAGAGAGAGAGAGAGAGAGAGAGAACACACACACACACACACACACACACACACACACACACACACACACCATTGAGGGAATGATTCCTCCTCCTCCTCCTCCTCCGCCTCCTCCTTATTGTTATTGGCTACATGGATAATAACTAGCACTTAATGAATTTACTCTGAGACAGGAATCCTCAAATCTTTTTTTCCAGGATTCCAAAATACTGCAGCACATGGGCATCACCTTTTTAACAGTATATTCCTAAACATTTGTCCCAAGGAACTCAATGAGACTTTTCACTGCTGCCTTCCCCCCCCCCCTTTTTTTTTTTTTGGTATCTCTAATCCAATTATGGTTGATCAGAGCTTTTCTATACACTGTTTCAGGGAGGTATGCATGGAATTACATAATAGCATCCACCCAGTAAGCCATCTTACTTTCAGAACTATTACTTTGGACTGCCCCCATGACATCGTTTGGTTTGTCACCAGGCCACCAGCAGTTCCTTGGCAGAAAATGAAACATGAAGATGAACCACAGAGTGGAAGAGTGCAAATTAACACTAATATCTTGGTCTGTAGAGTGGCTGCATGAGAAATCAGGGTTTTGTTGGGTTTTTCTTTAGCCCCAGATGATGGAGGGTGGCTGGCAGCTATACTATGAAACATGATTCAGGGCATCCTTATGCCTTTGTTCTCTCATCTTATGGAAAGCCAGTTCTAGGAGTTCCTAGGACACATTTTGTAGACTGTGTCTAAAAATGTTCTTATGACAATTATATTCATTATAGATCATTTGGCACATTAAGCTCTGTTCCTAAGATGTTTATATCATAGTCATATTAATGGATTTTAAGCAATTTATTTCAGTACAAGCGGAACTTAAATACTGGGCTGCATCCACACTGCAGAAATAACCCAGTTTGAGACCGCTGTAACTGCCCTAGGGAATTCTGGGAACTGTAGTTGTGTGAGACATTTAGCCTTCTCTATCAGAGGGCTCTGTTGCTACAATAAACTACAATTCCCAGCATTCCTTAGCACTGAGCCAGGGCAGTTAAAGTGGTCCCAAACTGGATTATTTCTGCAGTGTGTTTCGGACTTTGGTATTTAAATAGAAAATGTAGCACATGTCACTGTAATCCCCACAGAAACAGTTCTCTGAGGCTGCCACCCTATGCTTACTTATCTGAGAGTGAGCCCTGTTGGAAACCAGGGCAAATACAGCGGTCTCAGACTGGATTATTTCTGCAGTGTGGATGCAGCCCAGTATTTAAGTTCCATTTGTATTGAAATAAATTGCTTAAAATTCATTCATATGACTATGATATACATGTCTTAGGAACAGTGCTTAATGTGCCAAATGATCTACAATGAGTATAATTGTCATATGAACATTTTTAGACATAGTCTAAAGTAGATGAGTATGGGATAAGGGCACAGGTTTTCAGCCTCACAATGTGAAGGATTGTGTCTCCTGTTATGAGCTTTTAAGAGGTTTTCAATCGTCTGGATCCTATGATGGGGTTTTCTTTGTTTTTTTCTACCTGTCTCACCATCTTCTGAGGCTTATTTGGTGGAAACAAGGGAGAGGGATTTCTCACTGGCTGCTCACAGTCTTTGTGACTCCCTCCCTAGAGGAACCAGAATGTCTCCCTCCTTGCTCTCCTTCTGTCAGCAACTGCAGACATTCTTGTGCAACCAGGCTTTTGGAAATTGAATGGGGTTAACTTTTAATAATATGCTACTCTTTTAAGATATTTTATGGTCTATATAAACTTTAAATTTTTATACCTTTGATTATTTTTAACCCAACAAATTGTTTAATTGCTTTTTAATAACTTGATATTTAGACTTTTATCAACTGTTTTGTATAGTTTTAAATCTGTGTTGTCTTAGATATGCTTTTAGCTACCCTGAGTTCTATTTTTGGGTAGATGGTGGATATAAATGAATCATCATCTTCATCTAGAAGTAACTTTACATAAGAGGATTTGTGAAGTTGAAAGCTTTCACGGCCAGCATCCATAGTTTTTTGTGAGTATTTCAGGCTATGTGGACATGTTCTAGAAAAGTTTATTCTTGATGTTTCACCAGCATCTGTGGCTGGCATCTTCAGAGAAATACTGTAGATACCAGAGGCACAGATGCTGGTGAAATGTTAGGAATAAGCTCTTCTAGAACGTGGCCACATAGCCCGAAAAACCCACAAAAAAGTATAAGAGGATTTATTTCCCTTTAGATAGAATAGGATTGTACTGTTAAATACAGTTGGCCTGCCATATCCATGGATTCTTTATCCATAGTTTGAAAATATTCATAAAAAATTTACATTCCAAAAAGCAAGCTTTGATTTTGCCATTTTATATAACAGACATTGTTTTCCTGTGCCATGTATGTAATGGAACTTGAGCTTCCACAGATTTTGGTATCCATGGGAGATCCTGGAACCAAACGCCAACTGATACCAAGGGCCCACTGCATCATGTTATACATTAGTACACAATATATAGTAATATACCGTGATACATAATTCACTCCAAAGGACTGTACTGTAAAGTACCATTCAGCTCATGTGCAGAATAAGTACCTCTTAGCTGTATTGTATTTAACATTAAAGGTTTGCAGTTACTGAGGCTAAAATTGTCCCCACAAACAAAAAATATTATAGGGAGCACAACTTTTATTTTTAAAAAGTTTGAACTCTAAATGATGTTAAATGATATAGAATTTGAAGGTCTAAAATGCATGCCCATATTTGTGAAATCAAAATTATTCTTTTAGGAAGCAAAACAACCAGACTTTTGTCTGAGTTAACCTTCTGCAAAGATTGTTCAACCGTTCCACTACAGACAACCATTCTGCTGGGGCTGCGGTCTATTACTGCAGTGTACAGCTGCAGAAGAGCAACCCACTCAAATTACATGAATGTTCAGGCTCATTGATCCCTTCCCTAAAAGTGTATTGGAATAGAATTAGTTGCCACAGTAACAAAAGAGGCCAATTAACAATTAATTAATCCATTCTGCAGCTTATAATCAACTCAAATTTTTGAGTGACCTATCTTTTCCCGGCAGTATGGGGAAACTATACATTGAATGAAAAGTGAGACCAGCTTCATCTGACTTTTACGTCTAATTGTCACTCCCAAGTCAACTAGAATATACCAACTGAAGCAATGAGATTTATACCAACATTGGTTTGGCGTCCAGAAACTGAACCAATGGGTCTGTTTGAACTGGGACTCAGAAATGGATCTGTGCCACTGAATCCAGTTGCTGAATTATGGTGTTTTGAAATTGCTTCAAATAAATCTACAGAAAAGAGCCAAATAGCATCTTGCACTGAATAGGTGCTTTTCTCTGAACTTTTCTTGGTTTTTCTATGCAAAGTATCTATTAAAATAATTTTAAAGTGTAACATAGAAGCTGAGGGAAGAACATTTTTCTGGCACTAATCCTGCAGGGAGGACTTCTCCACAAATTAAAGTGAGTAACTTAATAGCAACATATTAAACACATGCTTGTAGACCAGAATCAGAGTGGCTTAAGGAGGAAAACAGACTAAATGTCCTAATGATTTCAGTGCGCTTCAATCAGAGGTCCACCTTAATCATTAATGACTGAATGCTTTGGAGAGAGAGAGGACACAGGAGATGGAGCTGATATGCTTAAAGCCATGCCAATTTGTACATCAAATGGGGCAGAAGGAAATTAAGCATGGAGAACCACATCTGAGCACCACTGGCTTTCGTACATGAGGATGTGGCTAAACAAAATAAAGGCAGCCATTACATTTTCAGACTTTTAGAACAGAATCTGATGATTGAAATTCCCTCCATAATGGTGGTGGTGGGAGGACAAAACTAAACAACAACCTAGTAAAAATATAATGCCAAGGAAAATGTAAAATATGGTTTGAGCATTCAAATGTTTTCACATACCCTGGCCAAAATCCTACATCACTTCAATGCAGTGTTAGTATCTCCTGGCAGAGGTACATTATGAACACAAACATAGTGCAACATATGTGTATCAGTGGGCCATTGACCTGGCTGACAACCTACTGTGAAGTTGCAATGTGCAATGAGCAGAGGCATTGTGAAGAAACAATGTGCATTCACACTCAACTCTATGTCATTAAGCTACCCCACATGTAATCATTCCGCATGTATGGCTTTGGTTATGACACTTTCACCTGGATAAACTGTTCTGCATTTCTGAGAATACTCACTCTCTTTGCATGGTACAATAGTGTTATTGTTAACTACCTCCAAGTTAACATTGTCTTCTGGTGATCCTATGAATGAGAGGCCTCCAAATCACCCTTTTGTCAACAGCCCTGATTACAAACAAAAAACAGCTTCATTTATATACTGCTTCATATGGAACTAACAGTGTCTAAGCAGTTTACAACTGTAAGCTAATTAGGTCTTGCAGATTCAGGAACATGGTTTCCTTGACTGAGTCTATTAACCTGCAATGCAGTCTTCCTATTTCCCCATTGCTGTCTGTCTTACCAAGCATTATAGTCTTTTCCGTGAGTCATGTCTTCTCATGATATTACCAAGGTTTGGGCCAGAGCAAATCAGGTACTTAGTTTCCTACTGAACATGGGAAACTCAAAGGTGTCTGTACACTTTCATTATTAGACTTGCAAACCACAAACAGAATACTTTCATAAAGTATTTCAGTTAATGTGAATTTCTATGCCATCCCTTGCTGTGAGGTAATTTAGGATGAAATAAAGACTGGTGCAAAGACACCTACTGGGCTTCAGGTCTGGGAAATAGAGAATTGAAATGGTTTCCTTTAGTCCAGTACTCTAACCACAACATTACATTGACTGGTCCATTTTGAATCTATGTGCTAAAACAGACTTGCTTAAACAATGCAGGCAAATGTTTAAGAAGAAGTCTTATCATGGACCTAAATAAGGGTATGAAGACCTCTGGGGTCCCAAATGAAATATTTGTGCCTTCTATGCCTATCTCATAATAAAATAATAATACAACAATCATGATTAAAGGAAGAGTCAAACCAGCCTCCAGAAACACTTCTGGACTGATGCGGATTCAAACTACAGAGATTCCACTTTTAGGAGGAACTTTTTGACAGCAAAAGCTGTTTGACAGTGAAACACACTCCCTCAGAGAGTGGTGGAGTCTCCTTCTTTAGAGGCCTTTAAACAGAGGCTGGATGGCCATTTGTCGGGAGTGCTTTGATTCTGAGTTCATGCATAGCAGGGGGTTGGACTGGATGATCTTTGTGGTCTCTTCCAACTACATGATTCTATTGTAACCATAGAAGCAATCAAAGCCATGATTTAGCTATGGCTTGCAACACAAATGAGGGGTGGGAGGATCCCACGATGTGGTAAAAGTTAAAAAAGATACCTTTATCCACATTGTTTAATTTCTTGAGATTTATTAGAGAAGTTTATTATTAGTACAAATATTAGAAGTGGAAGCATTAAACACACCAAGTAGCCAAAACCCAACGTTAAGAACAGCATCACAGATATATTCACATTCAAATTCATGAATGTTGTTGCCATTCATTGTGCTACAACCATTTTAGAACCTGGCCCTCTTATCCGTAATGTTGCGGCACACAATCTTCTTCTTTTCCCTCACTCTGTTATTATTTCAAGCAAATGCTTTTGTATAGATAGTACGATTTCCTGACTAAATCTAATTCCATCAGAGGAAGAAATAAAACAAGGCAGTTTATGCTGCACTTGCTGCAGAGAATAGAGGTTCTGTCAGCTGTTGATGGATCAGTAGACATTTTCCTTCGGAAAAGCAACACTACGGATGCATGAATTAGAAGCAAACGCTCAAATGAGTCACCTCAGGAAGTCAGAAGTACTGGGTTGCTGCAGCACATAAGACTTGACAATTGGAAAATGAGTTAAAGCCTATAATAATCTCCCACATTGCTTGGAAAACAATGTAAACATACCATTACATGATATGCAGGTTATATAGAGTGAAATCAGGTATGCATTAGTGTGTGTACAAACCCTATGGAAAATATGGGTGGGATGGGAAAACATACTATTAGGGAACTTAACTGGACTGGAAGATCTGTCTTCAAAGATAGTTTCCTTTCTGTAGAACTCTGCATGCCATGTGAAGCAACTTTTTGATGCTCAAATATGAGCTGTTAGGTCAAATGAAAGGCAACCCAACCACATGTACAGTTAAAAGGCTGCTACAGTGTTCTTTTGGGATTGATAACAGGATGGTACTATAGCGCATTTCTCCATAGTACTGTGGCAGAGATCCATTCCCCAAAACAAAGATGAGAAAATATTTTCCATTCTGATTTATTTCATGATAGATGCAGATGAGGAAAAAAAAAAGCATGTCGGTGAACAGCATTATTGATAGAATGACTATCCAGATTTTATAGTTTAGCCTGGAATGAGTTCCTCTATGGCCTGGAAGAGACCTTTTGCTTTTCTTCACATGGAATTTACTCACAGTTCTTACTATTTTGTAATTCATCCATTCCTTCCTAGACACACCTTCTCTAAGAGCCATGCTTGAAGAATTACTTGTTGGCTTGAACTCTCAGACACTAGGAAGTTCCCACTAGGGGTGCTGGGAGTTGTAGTACAGCTGACAAATCACATCTCCCCTCAAGTTCTGGCTGATAGCAGCAGCAATGACGATAAATGGTTGCATTCACTTGTTCAAAGTGCTTGTATGTGTTTTAGTCTATTTGTAATTGCTTGAACAGCCCTAAAAAAATGTCAGTATTACCACCCCCAATATTTTCAAATGGGGTGTGTGTGTTGGAGAGGGGGGTTTGCAGAGGCTGAGACAGAGTGGCTTAAGACAGCGATGGCACTATGGCACTTTCTGAAAGCACTATGATGCTATGTTTAATAATTAAATTATGATGGGTTGCAGGCATGTGTCGCTGACCATTCATCACTTCTAAAGTCCTTCTATCTTGCCAAGGCCACAGCAGAAGATGAAGGGGTGGTAATGGTTTAACCTTCCTTTCTTCCTACTTTTCTTTATTTTTCTCTCCCATTGGATTTCCATAGAAAGGGGAACCATTGCTATCCCAGCCTCAGGGTAGCACAGTTTATATGCCTGATTCAGAGATTCATTTGCAGAGCAAGGGGATTTTTTTAGTTGGGTTATCACTGATTCACCTCTTCACCCCACACAGCCTTTTAGGGCCTTTCCATTCAACAGGTGGTGATAAAATTACACTTTTAGGGATATAGTGAAGGGATGAGGAAAGCACAGACTATGCATCCATTTTTGTGTCCCTCATAGTCCATTATTTTTTTTAAATCTAGCTTTATTCCAAATGCCCTCTAAGATATGGGGGCAATTTCAAATTCACCAGCACCACCGCTGTCAGAAGAGACCCTTTTTCTAGCAGCAAATGACCTAGAAGTTGACTTTCAAGTTACTCCCCATTGTCAAAAAGGCCTTTGTTTAAGAAATGTTTTGAGAGGGACAATTTTTTTGGCAAAGTGCACCCCAGGCAGGTTGTTTGGGGGCATTGGGTAGGGATATTTTGGTGAGGTGGAGCCCCCTGAGATACCTTGGGAGGCAATGTGCCCCCCAGCCCCTGACAATTGCCCACTCCTAATACAGTGAGTATCTTTGGGGTGGATGGTACTGACGGCAGGTTAAGATTTCTTTGTAATATTTTTATGTGTACAATAATACATATATTCATGGCGGGCATCCATGGATTTTGTGGGTTTTCGGACTATGTGGCCATGTTCTAGAAGATTTTATTCCTGATGTTTCGCCAGCATCTATGGCTGACGTCTTCAGAGAAAGATGCCAGCCACAGATACTGGTGAAATGACAGGAATAAGCCCTTCTAGGACATGGCCACATAGCCCGAAAAGCCCACAAATAACCAATACATGTATTCATTAGTCATTTGTCTCACTGTCTTTGATAATTTGTTTGTAATGATTTTATTGTAGTTTGCATTTGTGTTATTTATGATTGTGAAATGCCTTATATACTATCAGTGAGAGCCTGCGTCATGATTGTATTTATGACTGATGCCTCCCCCCTGAAAAAAAGAGGCTATTTTCACAGCCTGGCAGCACTCTAACCAAAGCATTTCTGAGGCTCTGGAGATTGGAGCAGTGGGAAATGATGTGTACAGCATGCTCCCACTTGTGGAGTATATTGACAACAGGCAACTGAAGAGACCCCTTAGGGTTCTACTACAGCTGCTTGTCTCAAGGGACCCCACCACCAGGAGGATGTTGGGGATGTCATTTCCCAACACTCTGGTCTCAAGTGTCTCAGAAATGCTTTGCTCAGGGCTCTGCTAGACTGTGAAGGTAGGTGGGCAGTCACTTTCAGTCATTCGTGGCCATAAGTATGAATACTGAGTAGTTAGAATAGCACAAGTCCAATTTATATTGCCACTGTTGAATAGGATGCCATTTTTTAAAAAGGGAAGCTCCAGCCCATTGGGCCTAATCTAGCCCACAAATCTTCCCAATCTGGCCCATGATGACCTTATCCCTGGAAACACTCCCTTTCCAAAGTCAGTTTCCCTTTCCTTTTGATCTGAGCAGGCATCTCAAGAAGTGATTCGTTTGGCTAATCTGCACTGCAAAAATAATACAGTTTGACACCGCTTTAACCGCCTCAATCCTATAGAAGTCTGAGATTTGTATTATTTCTGCAGGGCAGATTAGACTCTCGAGGGCCAGTTCAGAAATTTTAGGCAGCTGTTCATCTTTCCTAATCAGAAAATTAAGCAGAAAGGCGTGATGTAGTTGGCAAAACTTTGTCTGAAGCCTCGCTCAGAATGAACTTCATTAAATGATTTTTGGTTACACTGTTTCAGCCTAACCAATTTTCCAGGTTACCTAACATGCGCAACATGGAGCTTTAACACCTATGCATGCTGTCCAGAGCTTCTTGGCAGAACAGTACAGTAAATGTGGGTGAAAAATAAATACACATAGTCCTGTCTATTTCTATAACATAGGTACTAAATTAATTCTTGGGTCTTTCTCGGTTCTTTGAAAAAGTCATTACAGAGCAGATGATCCATGGAGGAACACTCAGCTCCTTAACAGCACATTTCCAGAGGGGCAGCCCTCTTAGTTTATGGCAGCAAAACCAACAAAGAGTCTTATCAGTGCCTCAATACTAACACATTTTACATATTAGAGCACAGGCTTCAGTGTCCACTTTGTACAATGCTTGGAATACCTATTCTGTGCTAGCAAGTATATACACATTTGGGGAGTGGAGTAGTGAGTTGTGCCTCTGCTGCCAGGCAGATGGGTTTCGGAGTCCTTGTTAGTATCAAATATTAACAACTTTCCAATGGTAGAGAAAGGTCTAATTTGTATTATTGACTTGAGAGATTATCACATTCACGCAAGAAGGGGAATCTTGCAGCATTAGTTTTATTGCTGGGATAGACCTGGGAAGTAACTTTCTTATTGCATTCACCCATCACCAGGCAGTATGCAGTCCATATGCAACCTGGGCTTCTTCATCTTCTTCTCATCTTCCTCCTCCTCTTGGTCTATTAAGCAAAGTTATATTACAGTTTTAGCATCCACTTGAACCCTGCATGCTAAAACATTACATACTCCAAGTGCAGCTTCTTATCTGACCAGACTCGTCTCTGACAGACCATATGTTGTCAGCTGTAACATTCGGAATAGTTGCTTGTTTGCCAAATAGGTTTTGGATCCATGGAAGAAAAGAAAGCCCCCAGTTCTTTCTCTCAGCTGCTGAATGCAGCAGTTGAAACAAAGGTTATTGGTTTCTATTGACTGAAAGCTAGCTGTGATTTACAATGCAATTTCCAAACTTGATGGGGTGGAACTGAAGTCCCCAGGCCTTGTCACACCATGATGATGGGGGAAAGAAAGGACTTCTGCACTCACAATGCCCAATTTTAGTACAGGACAAAGGGAGTTTTGAGATTCCTAGCAGGTTGTGTCCATGTTTGATCTCGCCATTTATGAGCACTGCTGAGCTCTATTATAGTAATGTGGTATATCAGTGGGTTAACATGGACATCTTTTCTCCAGAGCAGGGGAAGAGTGAGGCAAAAAACATCAAGTAGACATGGAAGGAGCAAAGGCTACTGAAGTAAAAATTATTTGGATACCAAGTATAGGTCTTCTGTGGAATCTCTCTTGACAAAAGAGGGTATATGGGAAATATCCATGCAAATGAAGATGGTAAGACCTTTGCTACCACCCAATTTTCTTTTTCTTGCATCGCCCCATTATCAGGCTTTCTAAATCTTGTTTTATTGTTGTGGAAGGACAGCTATAGGCAGGGGAGAGAGGGAAAGTCTCCTTTAGCCTGTCTGGTTGCACATGCCTACATCTGGATCAAGGCCATTGGCTTTAAACAAAGATGACTAGAGAAAGCTAGAATTTCCAATCTGGATTTAAAGCTAACTTGGGGCCCAAACAGATAGGCCAAAATAAAGCTGCTTCGGGTCACTTTGGAGGTATGCTGTTTAAATGATACATGCGTCCTAAGAGGTCGGAAGCCACGCCAAAGCCACACTCCAGTCCTAAGGACTGTAGTGTAGCTTTGGCACAGTTTGTGGCCTCTTAAGATGCGATCCTTTATGGTTTCACCCCAACAGACCTCATAGACTCACTCCTAGTCATTCTACTGTAATTAACGTCTCAAAAGCTACATGAGTGAAAGATCATTGTGACGGACATCAGAGATCCCCCTACTAGAAACCTCACAAAATACATGTCTGAACACTCTTGTGAGACCTGTTCCCAATTTACAGAGAACACGCTTCAATTCTGGCTGCATGGACATAAGTTTGTTCTGATCCAGGACTACTCTTAAGAAGTCTTCTGAGATCTTCTTTTGGGCTCACGCACAGTTCTAAGAACAACAGGGACATTTCAGTACTTCTCTAACATTACCAAAATATGGTTGCTTAAAGAAAACCTTTGTTATGGGCTGTCATGCTTAGAAATGGTGTGGCTTAAAATCTGACCATACTTTCCTTTTATTTTGAAGATTTTGCATTGAAAGTGAAACGTGAATTTTTAAAACCCATTGAACATACATCCTTAGGGTATGTCTCCCTAATAAACACACATAATACTCACATGCTGGACAGCATTATACAAGTTCACAGTAGACTTTGTCAATCTGTCACAATTCAGGATAGTATTTTATGAGCTAGAAGCTCAAAGGAGGAAAACAAAGGGAACAATGGCTGATAATTAATGTAGAACTGTGATAAGGCCAGTAGAGATCTTCAGCACATTTTTCTTCTTCTGCTAGGCTTCAAGCAGAACAAAATCAAGTGGTTATTTAAATTCCATAATAAAGGAATCCATGCATTACAAGGGGATGCTTAGAAAAGAATGACTCAAATTACATAATGCAACAGCACTCAAAATGTAATTAATCATCTGTATGGAATAGCATCTAAATTTGGCAGTCATGTAGCACAGTAGTACTTGGTGAAAAGTGGGACAAGGGATCAGATTATGCTGTGAATATCCCACCTGTGATGCTGGTAGTTTGGGAATGCTGATAAGAGGAAAACACTGTGTATTGAAATTGGCTGGATACAGGAAACAATCTTTAGAAGGGGGCAAGAAGAGACTTCACAACCTCCCTTTCAAAGCCAGCCCGCTAAGTCCTGCTCTAGAATGTGCCTGAGAGTCAGGAACCCTGCTGAGTGGGTTGGGCTGAGGGGTTCTGATAGTGGATAATGGTTGATCAAGGGTTAATGCTAGGGAGGGCATGATTTTGGTGAATCTAAATGCAGACTTTGTTTTGTACTATACACTCATCCCTCCATATTTGTGGCTTTGATAGTTGCAGATTTGATTTTTCATGGATTTGATTAATATGTTCTCTCTGGAAATATCTAGGTCCTCCAGTGCAACTCTATGGTCAACTTTAACTAAAAGTTGCACTGAAAGACCTAGAGATTCCTAGAGAGGACATTCCACTAGGCATTTGTAGCTCCTTCAGCATAATTCTATGGTTAATGTCTGGCAGTTGTTGACCACAGAGTTGCCCTGGAGGACCTAGAGATTCCAAGAGATATGTCCTCTCAGGCAAAAACATGGTGTTTTTGTTATTTGCATTTTTTCCATATTCACAGGGGTCTTGTCCCCCTAATCCTAGTGAATATGGAGGGACAAGTATCTTTAAGGATGACATTGGGCTAGTCTACAAGTAAGCATATTATGCGATTTCCTATGGATTTTTGCACATTTGCAATCACATTTAATTGTCTACACTTTCCTGTGCAAATTTGCATCTATTCACCCTCCCGCTGCCAAGAATGCACAGCAATGCCAAATGCATGAAAAGTGGATGGATGGTGCCTTTAGATAATGCACATCCTTGTGGATACTCCAGTAAATAAGCACATTTTGTTTTCCTGCGGTGTCTAAATTTTTAACCCCCCCCCCCCCCCCCCGCAAAAAGCCTGAATTCCTCCAAACTGTGTGTGGAGAGATCAGATTCTATTTGAATAAAATGTGGAGCATTTTAATAATGTAGACATGCCCATTGATCAGGTTCAGTGAATTTTTCCATTGAAATTACACATAGGCTCAAATTATAGGTGTTACAGGTGTAAGCCAGTAAGAAATAACAGGTTAAAAACATATTCACAGATAGAATATCATAAGCAGGTGAAGCTGACCAAATAGATATTTTTTTTAAAGTACATTTGTTGTATGGAGTACAGTCAGCCTTCCATATCCACAGATTTTTTAATTCAGATTCAGGCATCCGCAACTTTAAAATACTTTAAAAATATATACATTACAAAAGGAAAAACTTTATTTTGTCATTTTATATAAGGGGCGTCATTTTATTATGCCATTGTATTTAATGGGACCTGTGCATCCATGGATTTTGGTATCTATGTGGGGTCCTGTAACCTAACCCCAATGTATAGCAAGGGCCCACTGTACTTTGATCAAATTTTTATCACAGGTAGTTTACAATAAGATCAAAGAAGAAAGTGCAAAGGCAGGCTTACTGTTGAACATAAAGAAAACAAAAAATAATGACCACAGAGAACTTACATACATTAAAGCTAGAGAATAAGGAATTAGAAATAGTAGAACAGTTCTCATATCTGGGATCAAACATTGATCAGAACGGGGACTGC
Organism: Sceloporus occidentalis; assembly: GCA_023333645.1. Classification (NCBI taxonomy): domain Eukaryota; kingdom Metazoa; phylum Chordata; class Lepidosauria; order Squamata; family Phrynosomatidae; genus Sceloporus; species Sceloporus occidentalis. Next base: position 16,101,633 of record JALMGF010000004.1, read on the forward strand.
AGCCAGTCATACTTTGGACACATCATGAGAAGGCATGAATGCTAGAAAATGTTAGGAAAGGTGGAGAGAAGTAGAAAGAGAGGAAGGCCACATGCGCTAGATGGATGGACTTTATTCAAGAGACCACAAATATGAGTTTGCAGGAGCTGGGTAGAGCAGTAGAGGACAGGGAAGCCCTGGAGAAGTCTCACCCATAGGGTCGCTGTGGGTCGAGATCGACGCGAAGGCAGTTAACAACAACAAAGTTTACAATAACAGAAATCAAGTAATTTCAACCTTAGGGCCAAGTTGTCAATTTGTCTGTTGGTTTGCTTTATTTGGAAATCTGAAGAGTCATCTCTTGGAACTGCTACATAGTCATCTCTTTATTTAATGTCATTTAGAGGAATATGTAGAATCAGTTTTGTACAAGCATATACAACAAGGTGATCGGCACTGAATTTTATTGTAGTCAGTTGTTTGATTTGCTCTAAACTACCAGCTTTCTACAGTCTCTTTTACAACTCCAAGTAAAAGGCTGACATGCATGATTCTGCATTGTTAACTACAGCAGGCCTTGAGAACATGCACATTAATACTGTAGCAAATTGACTGGTTATCTAACAAGACATAAAAAGGGTTATTCCTGATATGAAAGTTTGAAAATCTGCATAAATATATTGTGTAAAATTAAATTAACACATTTTCCTTTTCAACTAGAACTTGAAGTAGTAAGAATGCCCACATATTTCATATACACATTATACATATATATAGTTACTTATGTTTTGTTAATTCATCAAATATTCTGTATAATACATTGACTTTGTATTTATTTGCCAGCAAGAGAATGGCTGTGCGGTCATACAGTATTCAATGAAGTCAAAATTTGTGTTTGTACCACATGCAACTAGAATTTTGTTGACTATCGTTGTCGCTGTTGCTACAGAAATGTGATTTTCTACAATATTGTGATTGCATGTGTATAAATATTTTACATTTTCACAGTTACAAACTCCCTCCCTCCCTCCCCACAACAGCTATTAAACAAATTTTCAGTTACAATGAGCTGTAGTATTTGGAACTGGTAACAAGTGGATCAAAATGAAACATTAAATAGTATGTAAACATTTGCTAAAGTGCCCAAAACACAATTCTTCATTTCTTTATTTATTTTAACCAGACTAAGTAGATTTGGCACAGGGACAATCTTTTGCCGCTCGGCAACCCTTTCAGCAGCATTTTGCAAAATGTCAGTTTTAGTCCAGAGAAACTGATACAGCTCATGCTGACAGTGTTTTTTGAATGATGTAATAACTTGTACAGCTTTTATACCTCATGCTTGCGGCTGATTTTACAGGTGATGGTTTCCCGACATTGCATATACTAATTGCATTCTCAGTGCTTCATGTGCCAGCCCAGAAGTAGCCAAAATGGCACTATCCATGCACAAAATGGAGGCATCAGCAGGCCTGAGGGGAACTCAGTCTTTGCAGAAGTACAAAAACATCTTTAGGAAAACAACCACCACCTGGTTGGTGTCAGCCAGTCACAGCACAGAGAATGCTGTGAAAGGGCCTATGGGAGATAAAAGATAAAAAAGTAAGCCTTGCCTTGAGACAGAAAAAGAATTGCAGAGAGATGGAAAACGATGGCAGAGAAATGGGGAAAGAAAGTGATGCCAGACAGCCAGGGGGAACAACTGAACAGGGTTTTGAGGAATCTGTGAATGACTAAATAGTGCAGGGATGAGTATGTTCTAATTGTTTAATAATAAAAATCTACTTGCTGATTTATTTGTTGTTGTTTTTTACAATTGTGTCTGGCTATTTTGATAGGGAGTATGGTCATATCACAGTGAATCCACAGAACACATCCACTGGTCCACATAGGGGTCACCTTGAGACCCAAGTACCGGATCCAAGGAGAGTGGAGGGAAGGGCAAGGTGAGTGACAGGAGTCCAAATATTTGGACTGCGGGGTCAGTCTGGAGAGGGGGACTGTCACATCAACCAACAAAATAAAATGGGGGGAACCATCAGGCAAAACAGTGCAATGAAGACTGAGCACACCCAATAGTAATGAAATACAGAATAATATGTTAGGGAAGGGCAGACAACTGTTTGGAGAGATGTAAGGGAATGGAGTGCAGTGGCTGGAATTATGAACAGAAAACACTCCACACTGCAACAATTTGTTACAGGCCCTATTTGTTGCATTTTAAAGAAATCTGCAAAGATATCCTCATGATTAAAAAAAAAAAAAAACCTCCAAAAAGACAGGCCAAAGTTGATTTCCTCTTTAAAAGACAGGAATGGATGGTATTAAATTTATTAGAAACTACTGCTGGTGGTGGGGGAATGAAAAGATCATGTGTCTCTCATCAAAGGCTCCTGTGCCAGGCTGCCCAATGGTTCTGGGAAACCACAGAAAAACTGACTGGCTCTCAAAAGCCAAGGCAAAGTGTAATATAAAATGCCAAATACACGTTTGGAAGGAACAAGTGCAAATTACTCAAGAACATACAGAATGTTGCTGTGTTAGAATGGGATTGTGCCTGAAATCGGGATAAAGCCAGCCACCTTTTTTTGAAAGGGAAGTGATTTTTTTCCCTAAACTGGGTATGATTTTGAAAAAAAAAATCTCCTCCTCCTTCTCCTTTTCCTCTTCACTGTCTTTTTTAAAACCATGGTTTATTGTGGCAAAAACAAAGCAAAATAAAATACAGTACTTCAAATGTTACAAAAAATATTCTAAGTTCTTTGTCAGTGATTTGCAGCTATGCTGGACACTAAGCAAAAGAGAGACGGCCTTCCAATCCTCAGTGAGTTCGCTTTAAAAATACAAAAATAAAAATAAAAACCAAACATCAATTTGCCTGTTATAGCTTTACACCACTGTTGCTGGCCTGCGGTCCATCTCTGCTTCTAGCTTCACCATCTGCTGCATCTCCTTTGCCTGCAAAACAGGACAATGATAATATTAACATGACTGAAGACGGGGGAGGAAAGGGGGACGGGGGGCGGGGAGGACTATACATGTAAGACTACCATTTTAAAAGGAGATTACTGGCTGAAAAGGGCTGTTTTTGCAAGAGGAATAAGTGTACAGACCTCTCCCCAGATTGCAGAGGAAAAGAAGGGAGCTTTTCCTTGTATAATAACTCTACACATGTTCACTGAAGCTGCTGTGCAGGAAAAAATGTTATTGAATAAATCAGGGACACATTCTTTATTTTCAGCCACACTAACCGAGCAAATAGAAATATTTAATTTGGGAGAAGACACCCTTACTATATTTCTCTCTGGAAATGACTGGATTAGCTGCACCCAGAATCTCAAATCAGATGTTAATGGGGGGAAAAATCATAAGTGAAAGCATGAAAGAATAAGGTATGGATCAGCAAATACAGCGTCTTTTCAAATGATGACCTATACTTTGATTTCAACAATTGGAATGCTCCAAATAAAATTAAGGTATCTACCTTCTCCCTCCAATTGTCTGTAAGTGGTTACAGTATCAGGAACTGTTTGAAGATGGACACATCACTAGAATATGTACTGGGGATTACCTCCACCACATTTTCAAATTAACTTATGTGACCATAATGTCCAGAAATCCAAATATAAAACCAGGTTCATGATGGGAAATATATCTGGAGGACACATTTGCAGGGGAGATGTGGATGTGGGAAGACTTATCTTTATATCTGTTCTCCCCTTCAAATCCACTCCAAGGGGATTACCCCTCCCCTCTGCCCCTCATTTAAAGCCTGGGTGGGAAACAGCTGGGAGACTCATTTGCAGAGGAAGGTGAGTGAACTGTTGATCATTTCCCCTGAATTCTTATGAGGACCCCCATTGTATAAATGCTTACCCACCAACATTTGCATTACCTTGGCAAATGAAGGCATGGCAATCTGCATTTATGGAATTGGTGGGTAGTTTTGGCCCTAAAAGAAAGCATTATGTTATTTATACCAAAATACAGGAACATCTGTGTACAGTGTGCTATTACATTAGTAAAACTGTACTAAAAATAGCTATCTGGCTCCATTCACCTAGAGAGATTGCCAAAAAATTATAAACATGATACAGTGGACCCTTGTTATACGCTGGGGTTTGGTTCCAAGATCCCCCGTGTATAACAAAATCCGTGTATGCTCAAGTCCCATTAAATATAATGACATAGCAAAATGGTGTCCCTTATAAAAAAATGGAAAATCAAGGTAAATTTATACTTTTTTGGAACATTTTCAAACCGTGTATGCTTGAATCCGTGTATAAAAAATCCGTGTATAAGAAGGGCCGACTGTAATAACCTCCTCCTTCGCTAAACCCGTAAGTGAATTAAGGAATATTTTTTATTCCTGCTTAGAATATGTTTGTGGGCCTGAGACAATATCACTTAAATTATTTCATCTATCATAAGAGGTTATTGCACTGGCTTTCATTCCTGTTCTAGGCATGGGATGTAAATGCACAGGGATGGATTCTATCACATATCTCCATCCCATACCTGATCTGGGCTTTTCCCAGACCTATTAAAGAATGGGATTTCCCAGTTATTCAAAAGGTCTGGGAGAAGTACGGATTGGGTACAGGATGAGTACTGGGGATGGAGCTGTGTGACAGAATCTTTCCTTGTGCTTTTGCATACCCTGCCTACTGTGGGAATAAAAGCCGGTGCAATAATCTCCTTTCAGTGTTACATTTGTATTTGTGGAGTGCCTTCACATGTCTAAATTATGATGACCCTAAGGTGAAAACATCATCAAGTTCTCTTGGCAAGTTTCTTCAGAAAGGGTTTGACATTGCCATTCTCAGAGGCTGAGAGTGTGTGACTTGTCCAAGGTCATCAAGCGGGTTTATATGGCCAAGCCTGGATTTGAATCCTGGTCTCCAGAGTCATGCTCGAATATTCACACCACTACCATTGCTTTTTTAATGTAAATAATACTTCTCATGAGTCTCATTGATAGATAGTGTCCAAACTGGTGTGGTCTATATTGTCAAACAAACTTCTATAACTCATTATCTTTAACTGTATTATGAAGTGAATCCTGTCTCCCTTCAAAATTGTTTTCTGGTTCAGATTGTTATACACGATTCTGTGCAGACATAGTTGGCACTCAAAAGTGCAAATACCCACAGCCAAATTCAATTGGCTTTGTTGGGGCATGCACAGACAGTCTTTAACTGTTAACCCTTTGCTTTCAACAAAACTCTTGTTGATTGCTAAGAACAAATGGGAACAGGATTTATAATATACCAGTCTGCATGAATAAATAAACCTGGAAATGATCTAGCCATGTTCCATCTATGTTGACTGAAATATCAAATACACATGTAGTACCAAAACCAAACTAGATCTTTCAGGGAAAACATGTATGTGCACAGCACATCAATCAACATGTGTCGACATTAGGAGCCAATATGGAAGAGCACTCCAAGAAAGCTCATAAATAGTGAGCTGATTCCAAGTCAGGGGAAGTGGAGCTCATCCATCACTGATTATATCTTCAAGATGTGTCTTAGTGATACATTATTTATTTCAGAAGGAAAGTACACTGAAAGGAAAAGCTTTCTCAGTGTAGATTAATCCTACCTTGAATTTGAGAGACTGCATGACAGGATTTCAAAAGCTGTTTGCACAAAAATAATAATGTCAAACTTGAGTAATACAACATGGAGGCAAACAAAATGAATGAGAGAGATGAGAATGACAATAGATGCAAGAAAAATAAAATTATGCAGGTTAATAACACTTAATGGCTATAGTGTTCTTTTATTTGTATTTCTCCCATTTTGTCTGCTAATGACCTTTATTATAATTGCTACAGAACAATGCTATACACATCTACTCAGAAGCAAGAACTTGGTTTAGTGGGTCTTATTCTCAGATAAGTGGATCACGCTGTTAGAAGTTTACACAGACAGAGACAACTCAATAAATTCAAATTAAAAGAGTGAAAGTACATTTTAAAATGGACATGCTAGCTATAGTTCTCAGTATATGAAGCATTATATTAATAAGATAAAAGGATCTACTTTCTAATAGGTGATGTCATGCTTGCACAGAAATAGAATAGACATATGAAATCTCACCCCTCTTTGGACAAGAAGTGACTAAGATCTAATTAGGACATAAGGGAAAATATGATTTTCCGCTTCATGAATTAGCCAAAGCGAGACTTGTGTGCTCCCTATTCTAGTGACACAAAAGGCAGAAACTGAGAGCTCTCCATTATGTCAGAAATCAATGAACCATTGTTCACTAAATCCATGATTAGTTTAACAAGCCACAATGTTCATTTGTTTATAGTATTCTGCTACATCTCGACTGGCCCTAATTTTTCTACAGTAGAAACCTTGTACTTAATTTTGGATGCTAGCCTAATCAGCAGTTTTAACCACTAATCCTCCAGATGATTTTTTTTAACCAATACGATTGATTTTTATGTAGCCAAGGGTTCATTTTGTTGCTCCTTTTAGTACTGTCTTTGGTTTTGACAATGAAATGTCTCACAAACCACTGGGAGTAAAACTGGGGGAAAATCGAAATTCCTAGACACTCAACAAGACCAGAGCATATTCAAGAGGGCATTCCCCTTTTGGTCCCTGGGAATGTCCTGGAAAATGCTTTTGGACATGCGGAATGGGAACGTCTCATAACTCAGCCTGTATTTGGACAGAACTGTTTACAAAGCCTTTCTCATACAAATCACTATCCTTTCTTTAGATTCTAGACCCAAATGAAATCTGCATAGTGGAACTCTTAGTGTAAAATGGTTGCTTGGGAATGAGTTACACATGGTCTTGGTGTGCAATATAGCACCTAGTCACAGTCTCATGTTCAATGACTGAAGCTTCATTCTTCATGGAGACAGAAGAAGCAGGCATAGGTGTGTGACTTGCTAATGTAATTTCCTACACAACAGACTGGTGTGTGAAGTTGACTTTATAAATCCATTGTTGTCCATGCTAGGATTAGCAAATTTGACTAATCTGAGCAATATGATGCCAACTTTCTGATAACTTATTTGAATATAATTCTTGTTCCTGAGTGTCTCCTATGGGTCTCCATACCTAGTGAAAATAAACATTTGAGTAGGTCAGGATGGTAAAGGTTTGAATATTGAAACTCTATACCAGTTCTGAAGCCTGCTAAATTGAACAGGTGTAGGATTAAGAGAAGACACCTGAAGGTGAAACCATCACATGACTCTGTTAGGGATGTTACTCAATTAAAGGAACCTTAATCAATTAAATTAATTATACTCACTCTTTCAACTGATTGAACTATATCCATTTGTGAACTGATTTTATTTTTAGGTGATGCCCTTTTGACTTGCAATAGGTACTGTCTGAGAAAATGCAGCTTCTATTGTTGATAGAGAAGGGGGAAATACACTCCTTCTACAACAGCACTGGCCAGTTCTAGAGTTGGTTTGGGGTTTTTTTTTTTAGTGTTTGTACTGAAGCATTTACTTGAGAAATAAATTATTTGTTCCATATTTGACATCTTGCTTAAAATCAGGGGTAGGAATCATGATACCCTCTAGATGTTGCTGGACTATAACTCTAATCCCTCTTCATAGTTAACTATTCTGGCTAGGGCTGCTGAGTGTTGCAGTCAAACATCTGGAGGGCCACATGATGCCCAACTCTTTTTAGGCAAACACATGTTAAAAACTGAGCCAATTTATCCCAGAACTGTGGAACATGTGGCCAGATGTTGTTGGGCTAAATATCTTACCATCCCTGGCCTTTGGTCATCCTGGTTGTGACTACTGTGAACTGAAATTCAATAATACATGTTGAAGGCGCTTCCCAGACACCTTGTTATATAACCAATTGGGGAGAAAGGTCACTCACACATACATACTTTTTTTATAGCCTACCACATGATTACCTGCTCATTTTGCTTCTCCAGAATTTCTAGATGCTCAAGTTGAACTTTCTTCAGCTGATCCATTTCCTTTGACTGTTTCATTGCCAGCTATAACCAAAACCAGAAATATGTAAATATGAAACACAAAATTATCATAGTAATTGCCTGTGCTTTAAAAAGAAACACACACCTTTCCTGAAATATTGTTTCTGGGGGATTCTTCATGCCCTAGAGAGCAAAATGATGGAATCAGACTTCTAAATAATTTGAATATTCAAAAGTTATTCTCTTTTTTCCACAATGAACAGTACGGTAAGTAACATCTGCAGTGCACTATGCTGTAAAAGAGAACCATTACTGAGTAAGTGAACAGTGCCAAGATGTGGGCCTGGCCATATCACTCTCCTGTAGATCCTGAACAACGAGAGTGCTGTGTTGAAATGACACTAGTCTGATGGCACACATGTTTTCAGGAAGTGAAGTCGAAGGCTTTCATGGTCAACATCCATAGCTTTGTGGGTTTTTCGGGTTATGTGGCCATTTTCTAGAAGAGTTTATTCCTGACATTTCACCTGCATCTGTGGCTGGCATCTTCAGAGAAATCTTCAGGAAAGCTTGAAGAAGGCATGATTTGTGTATATTCGCATACATGCTTCCACACACACAGTCCATTTGGTGTATGTGTATGCATACATGTACACACAGGTTGAAACATTAAATTTAATACATTTGAATTGCTTAAACATGATTTTTCATACCATAACATAGCCAAAGGAAAGGCTAAATTGTAGGTTTTGTGCTCCTCAAAAAGCATCTTCAAAAAGTTGTGAATACAGTGGTTGTGAATAGCCACAAAGAAATATGAAACAGACACACTCCTTCCACAGTAAAAAAAGGGACTCTGAAATCTCAAATAACTCATTTTGCAACAATAATTCTCAAAAATATATCCAATTAATAACTTAAGTGAACAGCAGTAACTACCAGAAGTTAAAAGTTATTTGTTTGGTTAGTGGGAAAGAACAGAGTGTTTAACTCACAGGAGGAGTAATATCGAAAAACAAGAAGGTATTCACCAGAGAAGACAACCCTTTTTGAAAACAGATTATAAACGACTGAAAACATAAAAATAGCCAAGAAAAAAAAGATCAAGAGTTCTTACAAAACGTTTTGCAAAATGCTCCAAAAGTGGACGCGTGTGTGTGTGAGTTTGTGTGAGAGAGAGAGAAATAGGTTGGATCCAGACTAAGGTTGCAATCCACTCATCTCATAATAACCCCAGTGGACTATATGGAGTTTATCTGCTGAATAGGCATACTTAGGACTGCATGTAGTTATGACTACAATCAGTGGCATCCAAACAAATATCTAAACTTTCGCACCAACTTCCACAGAACCAAGCTGAGACAAAATTTGTCTAGATTCTGCACCTCCAATGTAATGCACTGTAAATTAATTTGTCTGCTTTTTGTGGCACAGCTTATTTTAATTTTAAGAGGCGTTTTCCTTTCCATTCTGTTTTTCTTCCTAGTCATACCCTTCAAAGCAATCAATATTATCACCCCTCAGAAAATAAGTGAGATCTTCACAACTCTGTGATTTTTAAAAAACAAACAGAGACTCTTTGACAGGTATGATTGCTCAAGAAATGCATTGGCACTGATGATACCTAAGACACTGAACCACTTACCCGCTTTCTCTCCTCCAAAAACTTCTTTGTGTTGCTGCTGTTCAGTTCCCTGACGCGCCTAAAAAAAGACATTTCTGACACTGTAGTATATACTTATTTTAAAAACATGAAATATCATCAAAACGTTAGGTTAGAGTGTAATGATATTGCTAGTCTTATATTTGGTTGTCATGTATACCAGGAAGATGATGGAAAGACTATTCAAAAAAATTGGATCAATGGATGCCAATGAAGTTTTCTGAGTGTTGGGAAACCCCAACAAAGAAAATTCATCAGTGACAAGCATTTTTACAGTTAGAGACTTTTCTGTGAAAGAAAACCCACATGACATGATATGATGGCGGGTTACAGACCGCCATTTAGTATGTATTCTATACGTACTAGGGTTAGGAAGGGGCGGTGCTTCCGCACCCCCCTAACCCTAGTACGTATAGAATACGTACAAGATGGCAGCGCCCTGTTCATACGGGCGCCGCCATCTTTACGTATCGGACGCTGTACGTCTGAACGTGTCGCGGCGCCTGTGACGTCGCGAATGCGCCAGCGGCGCCTCGCAACGTCACAGAGGTGCCGCAGAAAGAAGCTCCATTTTGGAGCTTCTTTTTTGCTCCGCAAGGGAGCCATGCGGTGTGGCTGCGACGGCTCCCTTACGGAGCAAGCGGCGGCGGCGGCAGACCGCCTCAAAGTGGCAGTCTATAACCCGCCGATAACTTTGAACAGATATCAGCTTGGGAAGGTTTATCACAAAAAACTATGTGGTTATATGTGTGGGTTTTTGTTTTTGGTGCAGAATAATTCCAAAATATACCTCAAAACCTGTGCCACTTTTGGCCATAGTATCATCATTTGATGACAGCAGAAAGAAAAACATTAAAATTATTAAGTTTTGCATAGGGGAATAAAGTTTACCAAGATTTGCATTCCTAACCAGAAATGGGCAAAGTGCAGCCCTCCAGAAGTTGCTGACCTTCAACTTCCATGAGTTCTATCAGCACAGCCAATAATGAGGAATGCTGGGAACAGATCTCCAGCAACATCTGAAAGGCTACCATTTTCACAGCCCCTGTATATACTTATAAAAATCACAGAGCGCTGGCCCTTGTGCAACAAAAATGGCACCATCCACAGCAAGTTATCAGCAAGCATAGGGTAAGCTCAAAGTTTGCAAATTGTATAAATTTTAAAATGTTAGGAAAACATCACAATCCAGTAGTCACTTATATGGACTAATTATATTTATTTATTTGCTTGTTTATTTACTTCTATGCCGCCTTTCTCCCAGAAAGAGACCCAAGGTTGGGGGGTGGGTAGAGTGCAGGGAATGGAATGGAGTGGCTTGAATGCTGAACAAGGAGCATGTGATAATGCACATGGAAGTGATAATATATGTTCCATCTGAATTAACTAATATCTTTGTTGCTAAAAGCAGTGGAACCATTCTAAAAGTTCCATTTTCTAATCACTTTGTTTTTTAGAGCAGCTGAACCAGTATTCTTAAGACAGCCAAGAGGTAGCTCCTATGTTTTATGCAGCCCTCAAGGCAGTTTTAGCTGAGACTCAGCTGTCTTGCCAGTTTTTGAAAATTAAGTAGAGTTCAGTGGTTAGATTGTTGTATCAAAACTAAGTATAGTCACCTCTCCATTCTTGCGGACTTGAGATTCGTGGTCTTCAATATTCACGGGGAGGGAGTGACTTTTGGTATTTTCTGTTATTTTCAATGGGGTGCCCCAATGGCATGTGCCCCATGCATGCTTGCAGGCATGTGCCCCATTCAAGACTATAGGGCTTGAATGTTGTTCTGTTCTGAACCTCCCCCCACCCACGAAAACGGAGGGCCAACTGTAGATGTTGTTTCAAATTCCTGCTCAGCCACTAAGTAATCTCGAGCCACAAATTATTTCAACCTAAAACTACCTCACAAGGCAGTTGTGAGGACAAAAGGGGGAAAGAACCATGACCTAAATCCAATTGTAGGCTCTAATTAGAGTAAACCCACTGAATCAATGGGATTTAAATAACACTTATTCAGCAACTGAATTAATGGATCTTCATTAGACTATAAACTGGATTTAATCCTGTATGCAAACAACTCTGAACTCCTTAAGAAATATGGGATATAAAATCTAGCAACTAACTAATCAAAGAAACTTCATTTGCAGAATTGTTATGAGACTAAACTGCTACTTGAAGCCTCTTGGAAGAATGATCACAATTGAAAAATAATGAAATAAACACAATGATTTGGGTTCGTGGCCTGAAGTAAATTATGGCCCCAAAGGGGTTGCGTGATGCTGTCCCCAAGAGAGCTGGACTGGGGTCATGGAAAATGCATGCCATGCCCCCAATCCGGCCAGCTTTTGCCCCAAATAGGAGCAGAAAAAGTCTTTTCCTATTTGGGGTGAAAAAAAGCTGCTCCTTCACCTCTAGACTTTTTGCCAGCTCTGGGGTGAGTGGTGTCTGAACACCATGCCCCCAAGTGACCCGGAAACCAGCTGCCGTGTAATCGCTGACATAGCTTCTGGGTGACTCAGGGGCATGGCGTGTCTAAACGCTAGACTCCCACTCTGCCCCCAAGCTGGCGCTTACTTCCAGTGTGTTCAGGCTCTGTTTCATTCAGGCTTTCAGAAGATACTCATCTGCAAAACACTAACTTTTCAAAGGGCAATCTCAATAAAAGAGTTAGGGCATCTTGTTGATTTCACCTGTTTACATATCCAGACAAACAACAACAGTAGAAGGAAAAGAGGAGGACTGTATCCACACAGAACCACCACTGGAAAGCAACACTTACCTTTCTCTTTCAGCTTTGTTTTTGATAGATTTGTCCTGGCTTATGGCTTTACTGTTTTCCATTGAAATTTTTGCTTGGTTGGCACGCATATCTTTGCTTTCCCTTAAAAACAAATTGCAGGGGGGAAATAAATTATGAAGAATTTCAAAATAATGTGTTGGAACATGAATGCCAGCAGTGGACAGGGTCAGAGCCTATTGTGAGCAAAAAACATTTTCCTCTCTCTTTATGGCACCCTCTTTCTACTCCCCCCTCTCTGTCTGATCTCCAACTGCCTCTTTCACCCATCCTTCCTCAGCAGCCACCTGTGGTGGGGCAGACTCATTTTGCTACTTCAACTGATTTTTTTCAGAAAACATCTGAACCTCTGCCATCCATACTTCTACACACTGAACTCAGTGGGACTTACTTATGAGTAAACATGCATGGTGCTGCATAGTTCAAATAGTTTATTGGTACATTTTTGTACCTGGACATAAGCAGAACATCCAATTGTTGTGCTCAACTGAATGATAGCTAAATTTACAGTGTTTCTCTCCAGGAAATTGTGTGTCATAGAAATGTGGCATAAGGACAGATCTGCTTGCCTGAAACATTTGGTGGTTACCTTGCTTCTCAGACAGAGGAGGGTTTATCATTTCACACATACTGAAGCAGATGTGGACACATATACACTGAAATTGCTGAGTAAAGATTCAGACAAGAGCCATCATTTCATTCACACTGTGATGATCTTGTTTACTCCCTGAGCGCTACTGCCTTCATTTATCTGACCAATATTTTACCATATGATATAAATCAGTTATCAAAAAGGAAAATCATCTGGATCTACTTGTAGTGTCAGTTGCAGAATGAGTCACTAACATTTTAGATTGTAATCCTATATTTATTGAATTAAGAATAAGCCTTAATCAATAGGTGCATGTGAGTAGACGTGTACAGGACAATATTGTTAGATTGTGCCATTTGAACAATCAATAATTTCAGAATTTAATTCTTTATCCTTCAGAACTGTTTAAAGGAACTTTAAAAAAAATAAAAGGACAATGGAAACAATAAACAACAACAAAACCAACACCATATCAAGCTAAAAATAAGTAGCAAGCAGATAAAAACAGAGTAAAATATTCATATATATATATAATATGCTAAAGTTCAGAGCATTCTAAAACCTATGGATAGCTTACAAATAGTCCAATTGAAATTTTTATCATTTAATTGTTTTTTACTGGAGTAGTGTGAAATGAAGTATACAATCTCTATGCGATTGTGTGTGCATGGTCATATGCTTGCAGCAAAGAGATAAATGAGAAGGTGATGTTACAAAAATAATGTCCACTAACTGAAGAATGAGAATATGGATAATGTTGGTGCTTAGCTTCTTTAATAAAAGTCAGAGCAGGAATTTTAAACAGAAATTATAATTAGAATATTTGGAACAATATCTTCCACATTACCTAAATCACTAAAAGCCAAAAAAAAAAAAAAAGTATTTAATCTGTCTGTTCATGCATAGTTATATTTTTCACTCTAGTTACAGACATAGAAATGTCTTACAGGCACTTTGCAGCCTGGGAATAAGTCTATGAAGTACAGCATGGAATCTGGTGTAACATAGAGTACAGCATATATGATATAAGGCACAAGACAGAAGGCTAGATGTATTAGAAGGTGTAATGTTGATGTTAACTTTGCCTGTCTGGTTTCATCACCCTCATTAGCTGGGCATTCAGATGGCCATAAAGTGATGAGATCCCAGACAGAATCCAGATTAGGTGACAAGTGGCAAGAAGACTCAGTCCCTCAATAGCTTACCGTACTCTATTCTTATAGTGCTGCTATTCCACTTTAACAGCTCTGTCTGCCTCCTGTTGCATTCTGGGATTTGCAGTTTAGAGAGGGATGAGTAGAATTCTCAGCCAGAGAGTTCTTAGGCTTCACTGAACTACAAACCTCAGAATGCAACAAGAAGCAGCCAGAGCAGTAAAAGTGGAATAACAGCACTATAGGAATGCAGTGGGGTATTCTAAAAATAGGGGTGGAGAACCATGCCTGTTTCATTTGAACAAGGGACCTCTTAGCCAATTAACACCTTAATCACCATGGATTCTTCCATGGCTTTGAGTAAGTAAACAGTGAGGTGGAAAGAAAAACTACAGAAGCAAAGTAACAAGCCTGGATTTCAAGAATGGGTAAATTTTAGCAGAAACCTATAAAATGGTAAGATAAATGCAATAAAATAAATAATGCATATATTTTCCTTCACTAATCACCACACTTATGTTCATCTATAGAAAAGTCTGTGTAGGAATTAAAAATAAATAAATTAAGGCCTGTTACAGACAGCCAAAATAAAGCTGCTTCGAGTCACAGTGGAGGTATAATGTTTCAATGATGCATGCGTCCTAAGAGTCCAGAAGTCGCACCAAAGCCACGCTCCAGCCCTAAGGACTGGAGCATAGCTTTGGTGTGGCTTCTGGACTCTTAGGACGCATGCATCATTGAAACACCATACCTCCACTGTGACTCGAAGCAGCTTTATTTTGGCTGTCTGTAACAGGCCTAAGTTTGGTTTGATTAAGGCAGCATCTGCCAAGCCTAATGGCAATGAAAGGCAGCTACCTGGTGCTTGCAATCTGTAAAACCTTTTAAAAATAAAATTCCCATAATGAAAACAGGTCTCCATCAGGTTTTCGCTGAACACCCCAGCTCTGTTCTGCAATGTTCCAGCTTCCCCAAATGAGCTGAAACAACTCACAACCTCCGAGACCTCCCCTGTCTGAATAGGACCATTGATACACCCACCTGTCATGAGAAAGCTTTAGTTGCTGGGTCTGCTGTTCATGCGCGTTAATTAGCAGCTTCTTTAGTAACTCACACTGCTGGCTCAAATGTAAATCACGCATTTCTTGCTCTTCAGCACTGTGCGTGTTGATCATCTCTGACCACTCTTTTGTGTGTTGTGCCACAATTTCTTTTACCTTAGGGAAAGGAGAACTGCATCAGTACTTCCATGCTTATCTTTCAAAGGCAGGCTATCAAAAGGCCTAATTTGTAGAAAGCACTGGGAAAAACTCCAAACCCCCACAACTAGGCATGCCATGGAATTAATGAGGAAATCACTCAAGAAATAGAAAAAAGTGAAAGGGATGCTTCTGGACACTTACCCTTATGCCTTCTTTGTTTTACAATATATAGTTTAAAATTACTGAAGGCAATCTTCTTGAGTTTACTAAAAATTATGGATACTACCCAATGTTTATTCACTTTGACTCGTGAAAAGAAAGGCACTCAATTTTTCCCTAACTGCAATTCCCAGCTGTTCCTGAGAGTTAATAGATCTTCCAGAACTCTATGGAATGCAATAGGTAGAAGGACTGGTGAAAATAAAGTGCCTCATTTTTGCACGTGGAAGCACTTTTTGCCATCACTTATGACAATCTAAGCATTTAACAACAACCAATTTTATGATTTTCTACAGATTTCAGTGAAAACCCATAACCAACAGAGATTTCTGTCTTATTTATGTGCCCACTATTCACAGGAACAATAAAATTACAGCACAGAATAACTGAAATCTGTGGCTTAGGTTAAGGATGACACTATTGGGGTGGGGAAACATGAGCATTGCCCACATGCAAATAGGAATTTTGCAGTCCCAAATAAAATTTCTCTTCAATTTATGATTTTCTAGCATTGCAGTAACTGGAAATTTCAACTAAGCCTTTAGTAATAAAGTTTAGCCCTCCAAAGGAAAGGGGCAAGCAAGGTACCAAGGGAATGAGAAGGCACAAATATGAGTTCTAGGTATGAACAATGTTCAAAGTCTCATTCTTTGCAACCCTATAAATATGGGGACTGAAGGACAATTTCAACACCACACCCTTGGAGTAGCACTCATAGCTTAGCTTGTTCATACATGGAAGTGACACCTGCTGACTTGCACTAGCAAAGAAGCTGGAAGAAAGTCAAGGAAGCAGAACATGCAGCTACATTTGGGCCCTTCTTGGTTACAAATTTTGGATGCTCTTAATTCAGTTAAGCACTCCAGTATCTGGATGAATCTATGTTCTTTGTTGCTACTTTCCTGTTGTGTAAGCAAACATTATTTCTTACTTCTAGAAACACCATACAAACAAAAGGGAGATGTGAAAAATGGCCAATTCTTCCCTTACCTTAGATTTGTGATCTGATGTTAGTATTTGTATTTTATTCTCTATTTCTTTTTTCACCTCAAGGCAATTATTTCCTCTAAACACAAAAAGCAAAGAAGATATTTCAGTCTAGCACCACATGTTAAAATTCCTAAAATAAATGTTGGAAGAGATGACCCAATACCGGAACATATTTGATAATAGATCCCTTTTTGCACATGAGCTTCCCTTTACATACCTTGACTTACTGATGTCTAACCCTAATACTGCATAATTCAATAACAATGATTAAATTGTGTAGAGAACGTACAAATAGATCAAGCTTATGAATCTGTATATTTCTCATTTTCTGTTTTGGATAACTGTAATTTATTTTTGTTTTAAGTTTGTGTTTTTATGTAGCTAATTAGAACCCAGAACATCCTGGGTTCATGTGAGGAGGGGCAGATTATAAATCAAGTAAATAAAATGAATGATTTAATCAATTAAATTTATCCTTGGGACAGTCCCAGGACCTTTTCCATGGATAGCAACAATAACCTCAGGTCTAAATCCAGTACTTACTCCCAACTAGAGTAGACCAACTGTATCCAGAAGAATTTGGTAATCCAACACTTGCATAAATTTCCTTAATTCACCAAATGCACTAGGGTACATCTACACTATAGAAATAATACATCTTGACACCACTTACTGCCATGATTCCATACTACCAAAGTTTTTTTAAGGCACCAGCACACTTTAGCAAAGAAGGTTGAAGACCTAGTCAAATTATAAATCCTAGAATTCCACAAGATGGACCTACATTACTTAAAGTGGTGTCAAACTGCATTATTGTTACAGTGTAGATGCACCTTATCATCTTTATCTCAGTGAAGACAGAATATGATAGACTTATTATTCTATCAGACTTAGAAAAATCTCCACTTGATGAAATGACATTTGGGATGTCAGGGTGATCTCATGGATACCTCTGAGATGGCAAACTTCTCTGGGGTCTAATTGCCTATACAAGTTGCATCTTGAGTTGGGGACTAATATCCAAAGCAAAGTAGAAGTAGGGAAACTAGGAAAACGAGAAGAGAATTCATATACACAAAATAGCTTGTACCAAGGGTTGAGGGCCAAAGCCAATATGATGGGGCCAATTATGTTTGTTATCTGCTACAATCTCAGGCAACCTATAGAGCTGTGAGCAATTTCTGATATCTAGGTCAAAAGGGAGGCATGGCTGAATTGAGCAGAACCCTCTTTTGTCTTGCTTCCCTACATTCTCTCACACTTCAGATATTTCTCTCCCATCCCATTACAGTTCTGTAAGCGAACTAGGAGTGGGGTGATGCTTGAAAACATGCAGATATGAGGGAATGTTCATCTGTCTATTCATGTTCACAGCAGACTTCCCACTCCATCTCTTACACACTTTCACATGTGGTCAGGTGAACAAAGAAGTTATCTTCTTTCATTAGATCTAGCTTGGCCTTTGTGTGGTAAGTTCCTAAAAATTCCATAGGGAGCAGCTTAGCACTTTTTCTTTCTTTTTTGTGCTGGAGAAATGTGCTGCTTATTAATCTGTGAACCTGAAGCCACAAGCATCTGTGAATTGCCACATGAACACACTAACTCACTAGAGATTCTGAGACATGCAGTGGCATTTGTAGTGCACAGCTGAAGTCCCTGTTCAAGTGCACTAAGCATGCAGTCCATCTGTCAGTGGGGAAGAGTTTAATTATATTTTCCCCCAATGGAAATTATGGCGTTTATATATAGACTTGTATTCTGGACAGACGAAGTAATTCTTCATTCAACACTTCATTAACTTGTGGAATCTGTAACCAAAAAGGGATGATGAGCACTGGCTTGTTGTTACTTTTTTATATAAAGAGAATTATATTTATGGAAGATGAGAGCTCTCACCCATAGCACAAAGGCTGAATGGGACACTCTAGTGCAGCAGGAGGCGAATAACTGTTGCCTTTATATTTGGTTTCTGGGTCTCTCAGAAGCATCTGGTTGGCCACTGCTAAAAACAGGATGTTGGGCTATGCAGGTGTTTGGTCCGATCCAGCAAGGATCTTATAATTTTATGGGACTGATATACAAGGGAAAGCCCTAGTTGAAAAATGATCATATTGGTTCTATACACATCTTCAAACAGGACAGGTGTCCTGCACAAGTCTATTTGCAGATCTTCATCTGTTTTATATGGACTTTCTCACCCACTTCACAAGCCACTACTGGATAACATCTTCAAAAGCTATGTGTGTTGGGGTGGACATAAATGAGATCCATTTCCTGTGTCCCCCATGGGTTCATTGCTACCCATCTTTTGTGCAGTCTGTATTTAGCTTCTTACCTTTTGAGGAAAATGAAAGCTGGACACATTAATATCTTGATTGTGGGAAATATTATAGTTTGATAGCATCTATGACTACTAGGGTTGCCAGAGTGACAAACTGGATAGGGCTATGCTTGTGCAGAAGTGGGAATTTCAGGTGATGCTTGTTATACAATCAGGTATAACCTCTTCTGCATACCTATTGAAAGTATCCCTCATCTTCATAACAATTAAAGGTATATGAGCCCTTGCCAATTTCCACTCTGGCAACCCTAATGACTTCAGCAGTTTTTCTTGTTGGGAATAGCCACATTTGCCATGCCAAAAAATAAAATTGTATGCAAAGCTTCTGTGATATTTCAGAACACACTTCAATGCAAGGAGAAAATGTCAACATTTTTTATCTTTAGGAAGAGAAGGATAGCATTTTGTATGTCCCAAATATCATTAATAAGTGCAACACTACACTCATTAGAAATTATCCAGGCAAATGTGACTATGCCAGGGCAGATCAGCATATATAATAGTCTAACCCTTGTACTGACAACACAGCAAACCAGTGAGTCATAAAACAGCATCAGTGAGTCACAAAACAGTATAGCTATGTTAGGTAACACCAGCCTCACTCGTGACTGCGAGTCATCATCCCTGACCACAAGCATGATAGTTGAGGCTGATGGGAAGTGAAGCTCAATAACAACTTGGTCTCAAAGCTGGGAAAGTCTAGCCTATCATCTGACTCTCTCTAAGCCAAACATTAGGTCTACAAGAAAGTGGCAAGTCTGAGTTTCAAATTTAGCCTTTCTTCTTGAATTTCACTATGGAGGTTTTGGAATTTGTTGCTTACATTTCAAATTAAAAAAAAGATTAGAATCATTTACAAACAACTGCACTAGCTGCTTCTTGAGGAACAACTGGGCATAAAATAAAAAAGTGAATTAATGCAACAGATATATCCTAAAATCACAAACTTGTAAGTCCTTTTTTATAATAATAATAATAATAATATCATACCCTTTTTTCTTGATTGCTTTTTCAAGGATTTTCTCATAAGCTAACTTCTCTTTGTCATACTGCGCTACCATTTTGTCAACTTGTGTGCAGTGCAACTTTTGCATGACACTGTGTTCCTGCAACAAAAAAGTAGTATGCCAGGTTACAGTGTGCTCTATGAAACATTTACATGTATGTCACAAGATATGAAGTGTGTATGTGTGTGTGTGTGTGGGGGGGACTTTTAACCTCTGACTCATGTGTTTTTTTAATCTTTGGAAGTCTTTTGATATTCCACAAAGGCCCTTTTACTGAAAGGCACCTGGCCCCCAGGTTTGCATATTCCATTGTAACTTAATCTAAATAGGTGCAACTGAAACAACTGCACATTCTACCTGTTTTCCACCCCTTCTCTTTCCTTGCCTTCCTGTTCTCCCCTCTGTCTTGCTGTACAGTACTAGATACAGTGCTGTTCAATAGTGATGACAGTAAATTGGATAAGGACCTTGGAAACCCAAATTCAAATGCCCATTCCAGTCAAGAAATCCAATGGGTGACACTGGCCCAGTCACTATCAGGCATGGTAATTTTCCAGGGTTGATGTAGACAATGCTGCATACAGCTATGAGTTTCTTGGAGGAGAGGGAGAACACAAGTGCAAGAGATAGAGAAGTAATACATAGATGGAGCAACCCTAAGCACTGGTGGTGGTGGTGGGGGGGCTAGGATGGGACAGAAATTTCCGTCCACTGGAGATAGGAGATTCTCCCATAAGGAGCACATTTACACTCCCCCCTCCTGATACACCAGTGGAGATGTCTGTAGCCGTAGATTGACCCCCAGTGGTGTTTCTGGTGGTGATAGGCCCTGGATCAGGCTGTTCAGGAGGCAAGGCAGGAGCAGCAAGGCACTCCATTCAAGATATCTTCATTTCCCCTATTCATACTTTAAAAAGTGGTCAGTAAGGTTGATATTGCATTCACCTGAAGTACAACTTTTATAGCAGTACCAATACAAAGTTCATTTCTATACCCGTTATTAATGAACTAGCACTTCCTAAGTGGTTTACAACGTGTAACCCAATTGCCTCCAACAAGCTGGGTACTCATTTTACCAACCTATGAAAGGATGGAAGGCTGAGTAGACCTTGGAGCCCTCCTTTAGGATCAAATTTACAATGTTGTGGTTGCAGTGCCAGCATTTACCACTGCATCACCGGGGCTTTTTTATGTGGACTTGTACAGGACTGCAGTGTGAAGAGCAGCTATAAGCATTACACAGGTAAAAAGCAGAGTGTGAATTGTGTTTCCTGTTTTTGTGTGGGTGTTGTAAAGTTCAAAACTCAGCTTAGTTTCCTCTTCTTGAAGTAGAAACTCTTTAATACCCCCCTTTGCCATTTTATTTTGAAGTTTACAGCAACCCCCACCACAAAGACTAACAACTGGGCATGGCAACTAGAGTTCTGTTTGGCTGATGTTACACTTAGCCATGCAAAAGGAACCAACTTTAATTAGACAGTACGTTTTAGGCACTACTACTGTACTCTATCTGAATAGGTAATTTCCCTTTGATCAAAACTTTTGTTTTCTTTTTGATGATCTGCGACCCTGTTTCTGAAAACTGATGCAAGACACTTCACAGGTAAATCAGTTTTAAAAATTACCATACCTTTACATGCCTCTTCTTCAAAGCATTCAGCTCTTTTTGCTGCTTTTTCAAATGCTTTATATATGCCTGTTCCCGATTAAAACAACAACAAAACAAATCAGGTCAATGTCTCTTTAAGATACCTAAAATTACAAGAACAGTTTTGCAACAATGGCACTTACATGCAAACATACTGACTTCAAATATATTACAAACTTAATACAACAATTAAAACTTACAAAACAAACATAATACAACAATTAACATCACAAACCAAGTTTGTAGTCTGTAACTAACATATTTCCTTTTCTGAAGTGAAGTATGCATATACACACACAGATAGGCAGCACTAACATAGCAGGACTGCATGACTGATGAGAAAGACACAAAGAACCCGTTCTAAGTTCCTTATTTATAAAGGTCCATACAAGCGGGCAGTGGCTACCATAAATTTGTGAATTTATTTTTTCAAAAATGCAAGAACTCTTGTTGATACTAGCAGAACATATCTTGCTGCTTTACAGGTGGTGAGAGAAA
This sequence comes from Sceloporus occidentalis, assembly GCA_023333645.1. Lineage (NCBI taxonomy): Eukaryota > Metazoa > Chordata > Lepidosauria > Squamata > Phrynosomatidae > Sceloporus > Sceloporus occidentalis. Next base: position 16,123,655 of record JALMGF010000004.1, read on the forward strand.
TTTTCTGGATTCTTGCTCTCATGCACAAAACAAGATAAACATGGATTTACTTCCTTAACTGAGTTTGAGAGAAATACAAGAAGGGGGAAAAAACACAGGCTTCTTGCTCTTAATCACTCCCTAGCACTATAATGTCTGACATTTTGAAAGGTTCCTTTCATGTTCTAAGCGCAGTGGAATTAAATATTATTCTAGAAAATATTAAAAAATTATGAAGAGGAGAATCACGTCAGAATTCTCAAAGCATTTAAGTAAAGGTGGGGAACCTCAGATCACAGAAATGAACCTGGCTTTCCTATAGTCTCAAGCTTGATCTTTAGGGATTTCTCAATGGGCCATGGTTCCTTCCCTGTGATATTGCCCATTTAGGAATTCCTCAGCATTTGCATGGGATTTAACTATTCCTCATGGCTGACATGCCTCTTTGAAGACCTTGTGGTTGAAAATCTGAGTTTTAAGCTAAAATACACTTGTATTTTTAATCCTATCCTTTTGTCTTTGACTCCACTTACTACCCAGACACAGGCGTGTTACAGACCGCTCAAAATGGGCGGTCTTGCACTGCTGCCGGTTGCAGTGCGGAGGAGCCCCAGCATCCAAACTGCGCAGCTCCTCCCCGCTACAAATAAGAAGCGCTTCTCTTTGTGGCACAGTTATGATGCTGCGAGTTATGATGCTGCGAGGCGCCAATGGCGCACTCGCGGCATCATATGTGCTGCGCGACGTGCGGATGCAAAGCATCCGCTACGTCAAGATGGCGGCCCCCGTCTGTAACGGGCCACAGTCTCTGAGATCTTGCCTGAAACTCAACTTGGCCTCTAGGTGGAAAAGTATTTCTCACTGAAGAGTTAATTTACTCTTGCAATCAACATGATGATAGATGTTTCAGTCAGGTTGTTTCACATCCAAGAAAAATGAAAACCCAGCTGGAAAAAATCTCTCAATAAACAAGCAGTATAGTATAAAGGTAAGCCTACTGGACAATGTTGGCCTATGGTTCCTAAATAAGTCTTTCATAACATTTTAATGTCAATTCATTTATAACGTCCAGCAGATAATTCAATGCATTCTCTTCCCAGGTTTGAGAAAATATATTGCTTTTACATATGTTTACCTTCATTTGCTTCAAGTCCTCTATCTTTATCTGAGGAATAAGGTCTATACCTAAAAAGGAGGAGGGAAAAAAAAGGAAATCAGACACTTTGACACTATTTTAATCCCAGTGATGGTCATTTTAATTGCACTTTTAATGAGTCACCCAGTCCTACTTAGGAGCTATACTTATTCTCATAAAGAAAGGTAAACGACAATGTATACTCATGCTTCAAAATTAAGATCAGTCACAAGCCTAAATCCAAATGCTAGTCCCAACCAGAGAAAACCTACTAAGTTCCATTGATGCAATGGTTCTAATGTAGTTGGGACTAGAAACTGGATTTAGTCCATAGTATTTCTTCTAGGATAAAGAGACATAGTTAAAACAAAAGCTTTCAACTCCTTCACAGGCACGTTTACCTTTCTTAATTTCCATTCCAGGTCCCACACTAGATGTGGCGTTTGGTCTAAGTTCAGAGCTAGTCTGAGGAGTAACGTTTGTTTTGGGATTATTAGCTTTGCCTTTCTTATCATTCTTTGATGTGTCATTTGGAACATCAGCTATATCACTCTGTAAAAAAACAAATAATTTTTAATAGATCATTGATAAATCTGTAATTAAAAGGAATAGAAACTGGATATAGATTTGAACCACAAAGGATTCCAACATCACAGTGCCTGTATTCCAATCCAGGACATGAATATAACCCAGCAATAAGGATGTAAAGAATATTAATGATTTTAATTCTCACTGTTGAAAAAACAGTCAATAGCCATGAGATTTTTCACATTTCAGATGTTTTTGTTATCTTGTGCAAGAATCATAGCAAGAACTGCTGTAATCTTTCCCAGGAAGGAGCAAATAATTAAGTAAGTGAAGATTTATATCCTTATCCAGCAATCAGTGCAACACAACGACAATTTACCTTGTCAATACTAGGCATGGGAGTAAAATTGTCATATTTTGTTTCCTGGTCCACACATGGATTTCCTAACACTTACAAAGCCCAGCAATTTTTCACTAATTCTGTATTTCTGGAAGCTGGGTCTTTGTATGACAATACAATTTTTGCACACCACCCATTTTAACACAAAAGCTCCATAGGTATTTCTGCACAGAATAACTTCCTGGGATGTGTGAATACTGGGCAAAAATTGTGCAGAAACATTAGCTTTCTCCAGAAGTGGGAAGAAAATTATATATAAACTATTCAGCAACACATGTAAGGAAAAAAATATTCAAATAGCTGCATCTCTAATGAATACCACACAAAGACCATATTATCTAAAATTGCACTATCCTACAGTGCACAACCTAATGACTATTTTTAAGAGACTCAAAGCAAAATACTTGGCAATATTTTCAGTCAATTTTGAACTGCAAACACCTTAAATTATTTTTATACTTAAGCTGACAAAGCACAGCCACTACTGGTACCAATCCACTAATGCCTTCTATAATTCTACTGTTCCTCTCCAAGAAGGTGCTTGCTGTTTACAAAACGATGATATCTTACACAACTTTAGGCATGTCTACATGGGCCAATTACACCGGTTTCTCCCTGCCCTCACCACAACCTGTCTACATGGCAAAGGGCCAAAACCCTGATTTAAGTGTGGATTGCCTTCATGAGGAAAGGCCATTTCCAAACTGAATCTACTCTATCCCAGCTTAAATTGGAATGGAGATGGCAGGAGAGAGTGGGTTAATACTGCAACTCCCTGAGACAGGCCAGGTACTTATTAATGGAAGTATAAGATCTTGGATCAAAAATTAATTGGCCTAAGCATCCACAGATCACCCACACATTACTTAAACCACAGATGTATTTATATACTGTTGTATCACAGGTTGCTAATACATTTTGCAACTTATCTCCCCAGCTCATAACAACATAATTTATGATAGCATAAACACATAACTAGCCTAAAATTAGTCATGGAGGAATCTATCTGAAGTTAATAAAGAGAAAGGTAGTTAATCTTGTCAGCTCTTCTCATCTTTTAAATCTACTAGAAAAGGGTTTAAATAAAATAAAATGCAAATCACTTCCTTATCCACAGTTAATTACTACTTACTGTTTCAATCCCCATAGCTCTCATCTGGTCTGCTCTTTTCTCCATGACAGATAAAAATTTCTTTGGATCTGACAAGGCATCCACAATGTCTAAAAGAAATTTAAAGTACGTAGTCAAAATAATTTCCCCCACTTCAGATCCATTCACAATTGCATCACATACATTTCCACAAAGAGTCTGTGCTTAATTTTGTCAGAAACTACTAGTCTCTTCATTAAGGGCTAATAATTATGGAAAGCCATCCTAGACTTCAAAAGAGATTATAAAATATGTGATGACCCATCTTGGGCTCTAACTAGGATGTTACAATTCCAGAAAGGAGGGCAGTAGGAAAAGAAATATACAGCATTTAGCTGTTCCTTTGGTTCTGCACAGCTTGGACAAATCCCTGTTTCCAGAATGATTCAAGGCTGGTATGGAAAGACCATGTGAAGTCAGCTAACAAGCTAGCAAAGTATCTTATCTGTATAGGAGCACAGTTCCCAATGTTAGGGAATGCCCTACTTGTCCCTCCCCATCTCTGTCAGAAAATTATGTGCATCACTGGAACTTTCTTGGATGTTTTCCTGAAGTGACTCTGACAACTAATTTGTTTCTTTTAAACTAAGAAAATAAATTATTTATTTAATAACCTTTTCAACAGTAGTGGTTGCTGTTGGGGAGAATCTCAGTGAAAATACCAGATGCACATGCTTATATATTTCTCTTTTCGAATTGCATCCCAAATACAGTATAAATATTATGGAAACCTCTTACCTCTTTAAAAAAGCACACAATAGCAAAGACTAATTTACATTTGGGAATTTATTTATTTATGGCGACTTAACAGTGGCTAACTTCACTCCTTTTGTGGTGTTATATTCTCACTGTGTTCATTATTATTATTATTATTATTATTATTTTGCAGTAAAATCTCAGCAAGATGGAAGGTAATACGAAAAGAGGAACAGAGCACTATAAGTGGATAGATTCCATTAAGAAAGGAAGCCATAGCACTTGAGTTTGTAAGATGTAATCAGGCCAGTTGAGGATGGGGTTCTTGGAAGTCTCTCATTCAAAGGGTCACCGTAAGTCAAAATCAGTTTGACAACAAATAACAATAAATATCCTCAATGAATGGCAGACAAAGAATCTCACATAGTTCAAGTGCTGGCTTTTATTTTTGCCTGAGCATTCATGGATATAATCCCACTTCTTCAGATGCAGTACAGAGTGATAATAAGTTTATTCCTGCACATTTATCCAAAGAATGTATTCAAAGAAGTGGAGTATATCCATGAAAACTCAGGCAAAAAAAAATTAGTTAGTCTTAAAAGTGCTACTGAATTGGTTTTTCTTTTCCCCTCCCTTCTTCCTTCCCTTCCTCCTTACTTCCTTTTAGCTATGGAATTGTTTACATTTGACTCTGGAGTATTCTGACCCTTGAATTCCACCCAAAATCCTCCTTATCTGTTGCAGCTTTTCGGCAAATGACAGATAGCAGCCGACCCATGTAGTCCCTGCAAGCTGGCCATCTCTGTTTTTGTGCACACAAGATGCTGAGGTCAAAATGAGGCATCCAGCCTTGTTCTGACCACAGAGCAACTGATACCAGCACAGCGATTCAGCAAGGATGGTTTCAGGGACTGAGTAGGAAGGCATCTGCCCATCATTTTCCCCGCTCTGGGTTTTCTTTAAATCTCGGGGCAAAGGATAAGTTAGGAAAAGGGGTGAAAACCCTGAATTGGGATTTTGGGGCTGCATAGTGTAAACAGCATTCATCCAGCCTGGGAAAATTCAAGTCAGTAATGCACAAAAGCCTCAAGTGTGTGTGTTAACAGGTCTTGGAACTGCAACTGTACCTTTCAAGGCTCTGTTCTGGGCCTACTCTTCTACTTAGCTTGTTACAATACCTTCTGGTCTTTTCAATAGCAAGACAGCAGAAATGGACAATACCTCTTTCACCCATCCACTAGTTAGGCTATTTCTATAAGATTGCTCTGACTTCTATTACATGAAGCGGATCACAGCCTCTTGGCAAAAGATGCAACCATTTACACTACAGTGCTTGAGAAGGAGTGAATGATGGACTATATAGGGTTATTGGTGATTGAAAATACTCTGAATAGCCTCAACACTTCTTCCACTCCTGAACTCATTTTATTTTATTTACGTTAATGGAAAGATATTATATGATTCCATAATTACCCTATCAGACCTCACATTCACATTTATATTCTTGAATCCTAGGTCACTTGCACTTACCATATATACTTGATTATAAATCGACCTCATGTATAAGTCAAGGGACGTTTTGGGGACCAAAATTATGGGTTTTGATATGACCCATAGATAAGTCAAGGGTAAAACATAGGGGCATCTAACAAATGATGTAAAGGAAGAAGCAAAGGAAAACAATGCCAAAGAATTTACAAAATTCCAGCAGGCATAACTGCTTGTGCTCACACTAAAGGCTGGATGAATGAGACAATAGAGTGGGTCAGTGGTTCCAGTACAGATTATATTCTTGCCTTTCACTAGGAGATGGTTCTTTTTTAAATAAGAGTTAAAGTACAATATTCACATTGACCAGTGGATAAGTCAACTCATGTTTTTTGGATCAATTTTTTGACCTAAATTTGTAGACTTATACATGGGTATATACAGTAAATCCTGCTAAAATCCATGAGCCTAAAGAGCACAGTTTATAGCCTTGGTCATAAGAATGTCAAAATTCGCATACTGAAGCAATACCTTAAGTTTGCCATGCCTAATGTTTCATGCTGGTTTCAATTAGACCTTGAAATTAGCTTGGCTGCTTTTGTAACTACTGTGATTCCTCCATGTAGTTAAAAAACGTCTCACTGCACTCTAATTACTGTTCAGTCTAAAAGTAAAATAAGTAAATGAATTTATATATGCCTAATAAAAGTTTAGTAGTCCTTTATATTTCATTATGGAAAGTGTTTGAACTATATTCTTAATTCTTTCCTGACAGACTCCTTAAGAGGTTTAAAACAAAAAATCAGGTGTTTACCTCCAAACCCATCAGGCACATATGTTTTCAGTACAATGTTGCAGAAGATTGTTGGCAGAGATAATGGTTTGTTGCCTTCATTTCGAAGGGAAATGTGTCTGTAACCTGCCTGAAGACCATCTAGAGGTAATATCCTTTGGCCAATCAGTCTGTTGTTGTCATCGTAAACAGCTATCCTCAAGACTGCAAGATCTGGTAGAATAACCTAAGAAATCCAAGAACACAATGGTAATTGATAATCACAATGCTATAGATTCAGTAGTTGAAGGAATCCAGGAATCACATCCATGGCCAGTTTCTAATGGTGTCAGGCCTGAGAAGTGCTGTTTGGTTATACCTCTACAACAATATTAGAATCGATTCCAGATGTGTATTTTATACTCATATAAACATTTTATTTAGAATCTATAGTGGATAGTGATTATAAATACAAGAGCCCATATGAGAATTCCCTAGATTTCTGTTACTCTGGTCAGTATCCAAGACTAGGTTTCTGCTGATAGAACAGCAAAATCCAGTGGAAATGGGAATGCACAATCTCAGGTCTCCTGTGTGCCCCACTCCTTACATCCTCAAAACTAGTTCTGAAAGATTATGAAACTCTCCAGAGCTGCTTTTCAGGTGACATAGGGAGTGGTATGTTGGATCTAGATCTGGAATTTTAATTCTAAAAATAGAATTAAGAAAATTGGGAAGAAGCAAGCAAATAAGCCAAAAGTGGTAAACATAAACGAAGTGTTTGCATTTTGGAAATGAACAATGAAATTCCAAATTGGAGTTTTCGGTACAGTACAAAAACATAGACAATATTGTCCATGGCCACATTATCTTTATTGGCATAATTTTACTTTCTCTGCAGGCATCTCCACCCTGCTCCCTGTCATGCAGTTTAGTTGGAATGCACACAATGGTAGCAACATAACCTGTGATGAATGAAAACATTTATCTCTTTCATATACATAATTATACTAGGCCAGGCAATCCAACTGAAATCCCATGTCAGAAGGGATTTTTTCTGATTATTAAATACTGATAAAAGAGATGAGGTCACTTATCAAGAAGTTTTTCTGTAGCTGAAAAACTAATCTTACTGCTGCAGGAAAGGCTACTACTTCCCCAACCCCTCCAAAGAGGAATATGAAGTAGAGGAGCAATTCTTCCTCCTTTCTATATACATATAACCAATTTAAACAATCCTGAAATCTTAATAAAATATTAATTATGAAAATTAAATACAATCTCACCATTGTCAGCATCTAAGAGAACAAATGTATAGATGATATGAACAGGGAAATATCCAGATGTTCCTGTTCTAAAGGATAGCCCCACTAAAGCTATCACCCCTCAACTTTATGTAAAGTACTTGACTCTCCAACCATAACCATAAATGAAACTTCATGGGAACTCTATATTGTTCTCTTTCAGTTGGATAAGAAGAACAGTTAATGTTTAGATGTGTATGAGAGCAGTACCATCGCAGGTGGGAGAATTCCATCACTCTAGAACACTCTAGGTCTTTATTGTATCTTCCCACCACAAACTGCATCTGTAAAGGCATAAGAATCGATTCTGTATTGTCTAGAAATAAGCGAATAGCCAACAAAGGAGTTGTTGTACAAATCCTATCCATGAAGATGTTGCCTTCAAAAGCTGACCAAAGTTCCCATTTCCCTGATTGGGTTGATTTTCAATGGCTGATGGGCAGCCCTCTCTTTCATATCCTTCAGTAAGGCAATATATGAATAGCTTTTTCTTTCATGAAAAAAAATAAATAAAGAGGTCTTCCCTCTTTTAGATATGGGCCCTCTCATTAATGCCAAAATGTAGGGCTTTCTTCTTCTCTTGGCTATACACATTTAGGAAAGAATGAAGATACAACAACGTCTTAAGAAGTGTAGAAGGCAGAGAAGACTATAAGTTACAGGTGGAGGCCATTTTGCCCTGATGAAAGATGTACATAATTTTGTTACCCAATAAAGACTGTTTTTGAGACTGCAGACTCAGGGCATTGTTACTGTAAACTGTCTTGGAAACACTTCTTTAAGAAATGTTTGGCTATTTGAATGAATGTTCTCCAAGTTTGAAAGAATGTTCTGAAAGAACTTTTAACTTAAATCTGGTTGCTATTCCCAGTGAAACAGACCCATTAAATCACCTTAACTTACTGACTTACCACACATTAGTTAAGATTATGTAATAGCTGCTACATCGTAGATCAACACTTTTATAAATCTCATTCAATCAGCCTACTCTAGTTGGGACAAATAATTACATTTAAGGAAATTGTGCAATATGGCGAGTTATTTGAACAAGTTTTAAAATATTTTTGAGGACAGGAAATACAAGGCTTTTCATTAACACAGTCAAGTATTTTTTTTTTTTTTTGTCAGAACTGTTACCTGTCTTATAATTACATCGGCACTACAGCCTCTCTTCAGATCTGACTAAAGTACTTGGAAATATCTGTGAATTCAGCCTTCATAGGTGAGATGAGGTTGATAATGGTGAGAAGAGAAGGCACTCAGAGTACTTCCATAAATTTTCTGAGTAGATTAAACCATGCAAAATGGCCCCAAATTAAGAAGAACCTCATTGGATTATAGAAAATTAGCTAATGTCCTTTCCATCTTTCATGCTGTGGGAATCATGTTGGTCCATGGTAGAACAGTATACTGTTAATGCAGAAGATGTCTAACAGACGTAAGATGCCTTGGTTCCTTGATGATAGAATGGTAGGCTGTCCCAAAGAATCATGTGTATGTCACCATGTGTGACATGAGAACTGCCCTATTCTGTCCTTCCTAAATTTTCTCACTCACTAGGAAACTGAAACAAAACATGTACAGTTGGCCCAACTAGCTATGAGATAGTTTGGATTTTTTAATGCTGAAGAACTTGATGATTTTATAGCTTAGTGAAATGTAAAAAAGGACCATAACAGGATAAAAATCCACTGTATCTGCAATCTGTCAAGAATATTTCTTAATCCAAAAATCATCTGTTGATGCTAAATCCAGTCTGTACTGGTGTTGAAGCAGTTCTACTTTCAAATAAAGAAATACGACTTCATTCATTGGATAATTGGCATAACCTCATTTTGGAAGGTTTCACATATGGCTTTGTCCTGGCGTTTAACTTATGTTTTTGCGATGGAGTTAGCTGTCCTTATCATTACATGAAGTAATTCAGGAAAAAATTCTTCAAAGCAAGATAAATGGCTCTGAATTTGCAACCTGGCATCCCTGGGCTATGTTATGCTTAGGCACTTGATTTCTGATATGACTGGCCCCATGCACCAGGAGAGAAGACACCTACCCAATTAGGGAGATGTTGGAAAGATAGTTGTCTGACTGTTTGGACATGGTAATCCAACAGGAAACACTTCAGGGGCTTCACAGATAGAGGAAGAGGGAATTTGTTATGAAAAGGGAGCTCCAATAAAGGCTTTACAGCCTAGCAACGGCCTGTCATCTTCCCTTGTGGGAAGGAAGGTAATTGTTCATCCACTTTCCAGTTGGGGAGTGGGGAGGATTTCCAGCCTTGCCTATAGAACAGTAGGAACTTTATTCCAAACTTCAGTTTTACAACAATGAATGTGATTTCATCCATACTGTACTTGAATACTGTGAGGTCTGTATGTGCAATTGCAAAGTGCAAGTAATCAGGCTATTATGTTTCAATTACCCAGGCTGCATTAATGGCAGTCCTCAAGAGACAGACATATTAAATAGGAATAGGTCCCTCAATGTCTCAAATTTTGGTAGAAGCAGAAAACAACTCCGTCTTCTTTCTCTCCAACTAGTTACTTATTTGTAGAACCCATAACAAATAAATAAATAAATAAATAAATAAATAATAACAGACTCTTCCTCCAGAGATTGCTAATTGACACTCCATCAATATAACATAAAGGATCAGTAAATATAGACCAAGAATATTGATGTTTAGCAGTATTCATACTTTTATTTAGCAATGGCAAATTTAAAAAGATAGGCCCAGGAAGAAAGCAACCTGACAATGGCCTCTGCTAAACACAATGCAATGGAACTGGTTTGTTTATTTAAAATATTTCTATCCCAGTTTATTGCTGGAAAACAGCTGTGTATGACAGACAACAATGGAAAAATAAGATACTCTGGAAGTTGACCTAAAATATATTTAATAATAAAAATAAAATGATGACAGTTCTGAAGGGACAATGTTGAGAATGCTTAATCCCCAGGACTTAGAGACATCATGTTTGTCTAGTCAGTAAAACAGAGTAAGATGCCTCTTATTTTATTTTATATGCAGTGGTACTAATGGCAGTCTAGGCTGCTGCTTGAACCATTGTAGCCTTCAATGTCAGTTAATCCATCTCTATTTTCATTTGTTTATATAGTTATAAAACCAATGATTCATTAAAAAATATAGAGACTAGCATGCATCACTAAGTACAGTGAGACTGGCTGAATGTATGCATTAAAAATATAGTATCACAACTTAGCAATACCTTACAGTGGAATGACAACATATAATATGTATTACAACAACAGTAGTTTTACTTTTCAGATAAAACAGGAGGACAATAAAACACAACTCACACATTACCTGCTACAAGTTTGCACGAAGTTTGTGCCCTAATGACAGGCACCATGAAGCCTAAGCCTACTGCCTCACAGTGTTCTTGAGAGTGTTTTCAGCTACAGTGCTCTGCTGCAGAAATTATTTTATGCTGTCTTCCCAAACTATAATTAGACCAAATGTCTGCCATATGAAAACTTGTGCCAAATGATTTGTAAAATTTATATTATCCACAGGGATAATTAAAAAGGGCATGACTTCTAGCCAAAAAGATCCTAAAGGAGGTGGAAAGCAGGTAATTGTTCTGCATTCTGGACAACAGAACAAGTGAAAAGATAAGAGACACTGTCAAAGACGGCACCACTAACGCACATACTTTGGATGAAACTCCAATTGATTAGAAAAAAAAATAGAATGGGATATAAAAAAAAATTAAAGACACCATAGATTACAACTGAGGGTGAATTTACACATGCAGTTTTCATAAATCTCTCTGCAGTATTTCTGTTGTTAAAGATTACATGCATGTATCCAGCATAGTGCAATTTAAGTCTGCACCTGTTTTCTCCCATCTAAGCTTATTCAGAATGGGATGTAAATGAGATGGTAGATTCCTGCAGTGTTACCTCTTGTAGAAGAGACTTCCATTTATTTATTTTAGTTTTAAACTATCCAGTGGCCAGAGTTCTCTAAGCAGGGTATAATACATTGAAACTGAAATAATAAAACAGAATGAACAGCAGTATAAGTAATAACCTTAAAAAAGCAGAATATAAAACCAAAATGAAACCAGAAGGAACAAAGAAGTGTAGAAAGTTCTACAAGCACTGAAACAGTTCTTAAAATTCTTGAGCAGATAAGAAGGACTCCAATGGGTGCAAAAAAGGTGGATGGTATTGCATGGGTGGGATGCTACCACTTTAAAGACTCTTTTGTGGCCATCTGCCTTTTTTTATTTGGTGAAGGCACTTCGATGTGGCCTGCAGATGATGACCTAGGTAAATAGGGTAAGATAGATTATTTCTGTTAACCTGGCCTCAAGCAGTTTTAAGGCTTTAAAGGTATATAAGCCAGTGCAGACAGCAAAGTAGTGGCACAAAATGACTATACTGGCCAGTTCTAGTTAGGAGTCTAATCACTCCGTTGTTTCTCACTCACTCGCTGCCACAAGGTTGTGAGTTCAATATCGGCCAAGGGCTCCAGGGTTGACACAGCCTGGCATCCTTCTGAAGCTGCTAAAATGAGTACTCAGGTTATTGGGAACCATTAGCTTACATATTGTGGAGTGCTTAACTACACGATAAGGGGTATAGAAATGTACTTTCTATTGCTATTTCTGAGTCTTGAAGTTTCTGGACCATTTTCAAAAGCAGCTCATTATTCGTGCTCTGATAACTTTTCGCTTGGATTATTTCATGTCTTATAACAGATGCTAGGCATAGCTGTCCTGGTAGGGTTGCAGTTCAGTATCAATTTAAGCTGACAAAAGGCATGCCGAAGCAGACTATGCTTCTAGTGACAATTAAGGACATAAGAATACTGCTACATTATGAATCCATGGTAATCCTTCAGGGGGAGTACTGCCCCCTTTGAAAAAGGCTGAACAGAACTTAATTGGACAGATGAATTGTCCACAACCATCTCCAGTTCGTCTGAACTGAGTCTCAGGAGATTATCGCACACAACTTATTCTGTCTTATCCCCAACAGGATATACAAGCGTTAACATGTCAATGACAAATCTTACCGCATTCTTCCATATGTAACCCATGCTTGTCCCATGGCTTTTCAAGAGCGCAATTTTCCCATCCTTGAAAAACCACAAGCTGGGTTTCATACAGGTTGCATATGCCTGGCCATGGAAGAATGTGGTAAGTACCGTCACTGACAGTTAAATGTGCATCTATCCTGTTGGGGATAAAACGGGATAAGTCATGTGCAATAATCTCTATAGTTAATTGTCCCTTATTCAGCCAATTAACTTGCCCAAGCAGCGGTTTAGAGCTTCAACAGCCTCATGAACATTAGATGAAAAGGAGAGGAGAGCTGTGTATCATTTGCATTGGTGTAATTGGTTTCATGACACTCAAACAACCATCGCAGTTGGTGCATGAAGATCTTAAAAAGCATGGCAGATAGAATCTTGAGCCATGGGGCAAAATAATTCCTAGCACCATCTTTTGAAATTAGTCTTTGAATCAGCAACAAAACCACTGGCAATTCAGACAGCCTAACCAGAAGGACACTATGGCTTATGGGACTGAAAGCCATTGAAAGGTCCACCAGGATGAACAATATCTCTTCTTTGACACAGGCCAATTCCACAGGAAAAAGTAATTTTCAAAACCAGGCCTAAACCAGATTAAAATGGATCTTACAAAAAACAGTTTTATCTGGTAGAACCTGGAGTGAGGCCCTGCACTTTCTGCCAGTCTGGGGATGGAGGATTATACCACCTTATTTTGCTGCATAGTTAATATAGACCTGCATTTGTATAAACTTGAATTTGCACAGCTTCATTTTGCGACACTGTTAAACCAGGCTTACAACAGAAAATAATATTCAATGGCCACAGGATTGTACCAACCTTTATTTCTTTAGATGCTGAGAGGGCCTTTGATAAAATTTACTGGCTATTTATTTTCATAGTATTGACTAATTTTGGGTTTCCTAAAATATTTTTGAAATGGATAAAAATATTATATTCAACATCAGGAGCACAGATTTATGACCAATTTTTTTTCCTTCTCATCCTTTTTTTTTTTTTTACATCAAAATGGGATACAAGACAGGGATGACCATTGTCTCTTTTAATATTCAATTTGTGCTTGGAACTCTTTGCATGTGCTACTATACAAAATTCCAGGATCATTGGACTTGAGCATGTGGGTTGACAATTTAAAATACTCTTTTCACAGATGACCTTTGTTGTTCATTTCAAAGACCCAGCAATCCCAAACAAGCATCTCTAACTAGTATGGCTATGACCTCTGACTAAAATCTATAGAGCAGACCACATGTATTGGTCACCTCAACATCTGTTCAAGAATGGTAATCTAAATCAGCAAATTGTTAGAGATGTAAGGCTGCTAATGCTTCCTTAACACATATGTTTTGGAGTTGTTTTATAGTAGCTACATTTTGAGAGAAAGTAATCAAAGAAGTAAAATTGGTTTCGCAGAGTTCCTTGATATTCAGGGGTGTGTATTTACCTGTTTCTTGAAAATTAATAAATGGCCAATGGTAGTTGATTTTTCACTCTCCTTTGACTACTGTAAGATTGATTCTTCATTAGTGGAAATAATTTTTCTCCACCTATGATCTAATGGATAGAACATCCAACAATGCTTGCAGCATTTGAAAGAATGATATATTGGCAAAATTTGCAAATAGACATATGTGGATATTTAGTCAGCTTTTATAGAAATTTATGACCAACGTGGTTATTTTCTGTCCGTCTGTGATTTTATTTTTCTGCCTTTGTTATAGCTAAGTAAGGTAACAGTAACTGAGTTACAGGTAGCTGAGGTCTTCTTTGCGTGTAAACAAAAATTATTTTTAAAAATTGTTTAAAAAAAGAAAACTAAAGGATTGTACCATCTCATTTTGCTGCACAGTTAAACTAGGCAAGGACCATGATTATCACAGAAATATTGCAGTTTTCAACCGCTGTGAAAAGAAAGTTTTGCAAAGTGCCCTATGTAAACTCACCCTGGAAAGTAATCTTTCATAATATATTTACCAAAAGGTGTCTATCACATTTTGGGTGAAAGAGAAAGAGAGAGAGGGAAAAAATGTACATGACGCACACAGGATGAGGGCACCAGCCTCAGAGGTGGAGGCAGCACCCTCCTGACTTAATCCATGTAATGACATTGACCTTAGCTTTGGATGCAGCATCTCACCTGCCCTCTTGGCTGAAGGAACAGTACAAGATAGCAGCCACTGCCAGGGCAGGGAAGGAGTTGTAATCTCCAAGGAATGTAGAGGATCACCAGCTGGAGCTCATTCTGAGCAGACTGCATACCTGGAACACAGGCATAGCCACGAACGAGGTGGGTTCCTCCAAGAGGGAGGAGGAGGAAGCAAGAAGAGGAAAAAGCCAAACAGAAAAAAATAAAAATCATGTGATAGCTACAAGAGGTTCTCTCTTCTTAAAAAAAAATCCCACACACCCTAGGATTAAATCAGCCTTAATTTATGACAAAAAGTGTACCATGGTGTAAGCCCTATGAAGGAATGGAGCACACTAGCAAGATTGTCTTATCCTAAATGATTGCTGCTTAGGTAAGTGATCATACTGAAGCAAAACATTATTCATGTTAAGGCTGCAAAACATAAGCACACTTTTGAAATGCATCATACCTTTCGGAATACAAATGATTCTTCATTGTAAACAGGATTCAAACCATTGTTCATCACCATCCGTGTTCGGAATTCTTTACGTATCGTGTCGGTGGGAAGGCCATACATATCCACTTCTACATAAGTACCAATTTTTTTGTCTGATAAGAACTGGCCAGATATTACCTTTAAACAAAAATATAAAACGGTACAGTACACAAGTCAGATGAAAACTACAGCACACTCAGTGGACAACAGGTCCACATACAAAGGTGGTATACCTCATGCTATCTTAGAGGGAGCTACAATGTGAAAGATGGGGTCCAAAATGCCTTTACATGAGCATCTTGTGTTTTCCCTTCTCTAGATCCAACAAGGGATATTTTAAGAGCCATCTTCAAACATGCTGAAAGGGAACTGTCACTACTTCCAAGGAAGGAAAATGGGGTGTCTATGCTACTTTTTGACCTTTCTTGGTAATGTTTTTCTGTTCCTCCTTGTGCTGAGTGTGATTGTCAGCAGCAGGGAGTCTCCACTACCCTTGGAGCATCTCTGGATGATTTCTCACTGGAAAATCTATGGCCCCAAAGAGATGGGGCCAAATGAAGAGGCTTCTGGTCATTTTGGAGGCATTCCGTTTCCATGAAGCATGCCTCCAAAGTAACCAGAAGCTGTGCCGCAACTGCACTCTGATCCTTAGGACTGGAGCAAAAAGGATCTGAGAAAACCCAACTTCTGGCTGATGTTGGTTGTTCCCTGATCCTTGGCCTGCCTTGGGGGTGGGCCCAGGCTGCTCCTTCGCACCCGTCTGCCCCACTTCTTCAAATATGTATAACTAAAGCCCACTGGTTTGACAGGGTTTACTTCTAGATAAGTGGGAACCTTGAAATGGAGTGATGTACTTTAAAAGAACACTATGGCGGGTTACAGACCGCTATTAAAGTACGTGCAGAGTGCATACTAGGGTTAGGAAGGGGCGGTGCTTCAGCACCCCCCTAACCCTAATACGCGCTCCGCGAACACAAAATGGCGGCGGCCATTCCACCCGGCCGCTGCCATGATGGCGTCACGAACGCGCTGCCTCCAAACGAGGTGGCGTGGACGTGATGCCATCGCTCCATGCGAGGGTGCTTAACGCGCCCTTTCTGCGGAGCAGGAAGGAGCTCCGAAACGGAGCTCCTTCCTGGTTTGCGTCGCTCGGCGCAGCCTTCAGATGTGCCCAGCTATGCAAGGGAGAAAGGGGCCAAGCGGCCCCTTTCTCCTCCTCCCCGCCACTGCGGGGTGTCCTTAGGGCTTGAAGCCCCAAGGACATCCCTTTCCAGGCTGCAGGGAAGCAGCCTTTTGCCCCACGGCCCGGAAAGCAGCGGATCAGGGCCTCAGCGGCTGCTGTTCTGGCCACTGAGGCCCCGATACACTGGGGAAAGGCGCACCTACAGGCCTTTGGGGCGGTCTGTAATGCGCCTATATGTCTCAAGAAAGAAGGTTCACAGGAAGTCGCACAAGATATGAACAAAGGAAACTACTTTATATTAAATTAGATCATCTAATTTATCATTATTTCTTCCTCATATGAACAGTCCAAGATTTTAGGGAGAAATATTTCTGATTTTCTTCCTGAAGTTCTTCAACAGGGGCTGAATCTGGTATTCTGTGCACATTGACTCTGCCTCTGAGTCTGCCTCTGAGTTGTAGCCCTTAGAAAAGAATGAAGGGGTAAGAACTTAATTTAGGTTCACTGTTGATCAGTGCACTCAGAGATCCTGGCAATGAATTAAGCTTAACATCTCCTTTTTCTGAAAGTCTTCTCATCTTAAACACTTAAATAGCAGGCAGGTAGGGACAACGTGGTTGTTTTCATGTTGGGAATAGCTAAATTTACAACATCTGTTGAATTTACTCAGTGCATATATTTTTCTTTTTCTTTTTTAAAAAACAGAATTTAGCAAGTATACCTTCCTCCCTACTCCATATCTGAGAGGGAAAAAAACTGAGTTTAAAAAAATTCAAATGCAAGAAGAAGCAAATCTGATATTTACTCCCATCCAATTTAAATGAACTCTATCCATTTTTTGTCAAGTAGTGTATTTTCTTTTAGCAAAGTAGCTTGTTTTAGGCGGGGTTATGTCATATATGGTGGCATTCATGCCTCCTACCTGTACTGAACAAGTTGCTGCAATTACACCATCTACAGGAGTTTCTGAGAAAGGGTCAAATGTCCGATCGGGTCGCCTCATAAAATCTGGTTTAAGAAGAAACCTTTAAATAAAAAAGGCATGATTTTTATATGTGAAACAAAGTGTTTTTTTTTATCAAAGTGCATCATCTTGGAGACCTTAGTGGGCTGAGAGGAGATAAATTCTATAAATAAAAAGAAAGAAAGAAAGAAAGAAAGAAAGAAAGAAAGAAAGAAAGAAAGAGATACTGTTAGGTTTTCATCCTTTAAAAAAATACTTTTACTGGATTTTAAAAATTATTACTCTTAGATGCCTTGAGTGGTGTGGGATACACAAAAGTAGACTATACATTGATTATCATCATTCTGAAAATGTATTGCACCATTACTAGTTTTCAAACCATATAGTTAAAGATAAACATTCAAAATTTTACTCACTGAAACATAAAAAGTAAAAACACAACAATTAGTACATTATGGCGTGTTACGCCTCCCCCCTGCAGGGAAGCTGCAGCTGCCAAACCACACGTCTCCCCTGCAGCAGAAAAAGAACCCGCAAGAAGCGGGTTCTTTTTATGCTGTGGCTACGCCGCAACAAGTGTGCCGCTGGTGCACTTGTTACGCAAGTGCCGTGCGGCGCCGTGCAGATGCCGTGTGGCACTTGCGTCAAAATGCCATGTGGCGCTTGCACCGCCATTTTGATGCCCTCATCACGTGCTAGGGTTGAGGGGCGTCTGGAAGCACCGCCCCAAGGCAACCCTAGCATGTGATGAGGGCGTGCTTCAAGGCCCGTATGTACTGAGCCATGGTTTGTATTATCTCTGAATCTTTTCAGACATTTCTTTTTATAATCTGAACCATTTGTGTGATTTCCTTACAGAATAACTGGACCAAACTCCAAATTTGGTTATTTTTAATTGATGCTTCTTATCCAAGTGGCTGAGCATGTGTTAAGGCTGTGTATTACATGGTTGCCTGAATGCCTTTGTGACTCTTTTGTGGAGTAAAGGTTGGAGCCTTGACCAAGTTATGTTTTACATAAAAACTATAAAAAAGTTTATGGCAAAGTCATCTTGCAAATGTAACCCCAGTACAATTTTAGAGTGAAAAACAAATAAATCCTGTCCACCTCCAGAAGGCCATTTATGAAACTTCAAATCCATATAAATTAGTGATTTCTTATCGTTTAAACCTCACAACCAGCAAAAACCATACATTGCACCAACTTCAACACTGCCAGATTTGATATCTAGACAGCTGAATACAAACCCAGTTTTTCAAAGAATTTTAATGGAAGGGGCCAGTACCCACAACACCTCATTTAGTTTACAGATCTGATACCAGTCATCCCTTTCTACTCTCCAGTAAGGAAAAAACACACATTCAAATAACTCCAAAGGCAAATAAATCAGCATCAACTGATGATGTCTACATGGGTGCAATGAAAATGGATAATTAAATTCGACTGAATATGCATGCATGCATAAGCAAAAGAGAAATGAACTATTAGTAACTTGCCTACAATCTGTTCTTTTAAAACACAGTGTTTTAGATTCATCTGTACAGTATATATAAATTTATGCTTTGGCACGTACACTGTTGTGTCTTAGCAGAGTATGCAGAGGATGAAATGTGCATTTATAGTTTTTGCTGCTTTTATTTTAGTTGTTTTTGTTGTTATTAGCTTTTTATAACAGCATATTTAAAACAAAACCAATTTAACACTAAAACTATACAAAACATTAATAAAAGTACTAGTATTAAAATTCATTAAAAGACTATACACAAACCACACAGCATTAACAGCCTGGCCCTAATCACTTTGTAAAAGTCTGACAGCAAAAAACAAACAAACAAAAAACAAACAAAAAAAACCAAATGAGTTTTAACTTGCTGACAGACAGAAAGAAAGGATGGAGCCATCCTGGCATCTCAAGGGAGGAAGTTCCAAAGTCTGGTAGCAGCTACTGAGACGGTCCTCTCTTTAGTTTCCATCAAATGAGTACGAGAAAGTGCTGGGGCAGAGGGAAGGACCTCTCCAGACAATCTTAGATCTCTACTGAATACGGTCCTTCAAATATCCTGGGCCTAATCAAACCTAGCACTTTGAATTGTGCCCAGAAATGGACTGGCATCCAGTGGAACTGTTGCAACAAAAGAGTTGTGTGCTCCCTAAAACCAGCCTCAGTTAAGAACCTGCCTGCAACTCTTAGCGCTAACTAAAGTTTGTGAGTGCTTTTCAAAGGCAGCCCAACATAGAGAACATCATAGTAATCCAGATTAGCACTGGTGAGATGCAATAGTAATCATGTTTGTATTTTTACAGCATTTGCAGCTGTTATTGAAAATCTCCTTTCTTTTTTCATCAAGGTAAACTGGAAGCTAAGGAAGAATAAAATAAAGGAAGATAAAAGGGAAACAAGTTTGGGAAGTGTATGTGTGTGAGAGAAAAAGAGTTTTTTTCTGCATCTATTGGGCAAGGGATCAAATAGTAAACAGCCAAGCAAAACAAAAATCCCAGTATCTTCACTAAGGATATCCTTCCAGATGAAACCTCATGTGTGGCCCGCAGTTCAATTGAACTGCAAAAATAAGCAGTTTACCCTAACTCATTTCCAATCTGCAGTATGTCATTCATAATGAGAGTAAGAACAAACAACAACAAAAGGGACCATCTGCCAAGGAAGTCTGTAATGATTTTAATTCTTTGAATTAAAGAAGTTGAACTAAACAGTGTCAAATAGCTCGTATGCACGAATAGCCTGTGCCTGAAGGGAAACCAAAATGTTCCTGATCTGAGAGAGGAATTACTGAGGGCCAAACTAAGCCAAATAGTGGTAGGTGCGGTTGATGCCTGACTGAACAGTGTGCAAAAGCAGGGTATTGATAGTCTAACTATAACATCAAAAGGGGTGCCTGGATGATAGGAAGTGGATATAAATCCCCATCATTCAATCTTTAACACTGGCCTAGTTCCAACTCTGTAAATGAGCAGTGTGGAAGAAGTGCCTGGGGCAGACCATTAGATATGAAGGACAGAAAGATCTTACATTCTCCAGCTGGTGATGAAAAGCAGACCTCCTCCAATCTTACTTCATACATGACTGGAGGACGGAGACACATAACAAAACGGGGTTGTTGCCATCATGAAGAGTATGGCCCTGAAACACTTCTGCTTTTTACAATTGTGTTTTATCACAGTTAGATCTTCTGCTGTTGTGAATGTTCTCGGAAAACTACCAAGGAAGTTTTAAAACGTTTATTCAATATTTAAAATGCCTCACCGGACATTAACGTTTCTAACCTATATTTGCCAGAGTTAATTAGACCTTAACTCAACATAGCATTTAAGCCAGACATGGGCAACAGCCATGTGCTGGCAGGGCCACACTGGCCCACCATACAACTCCCCTAAAATCTCCCATTTTAATTTTTTTAGAATTTAAACTCAAATTTAGAATTTAAACTCAAAATGTCACTCATGCTCCTTAGACAATTCTGCCATGGGGGGAAGTAGGAGTAGGTTGTTTTATGTGTAGTAGAGACCTTACTTTCTATTTGTTTGCTTGCTTTTGAAAACTTCTCTCCTGCGCCTAAAATAGCCCAAGGAGAACATGTACCAATATACCAATGATAAAAGCTGGTACATTTTTTTTTAATGAATAAAAATAAAAAGGGGGCATTCCATACCCACTGGGTAGCCTTGAGGGGAACGCATGCAATTCTTGGGTGACACTTTGCCAACTCTTGATTTAACCTGAATAAATAATCCTTCTGTAAAGTCTTAACAGTGCTTCCTGTATTTACAGAACACGTTCAGGTTCTTCTTTAGCCTCTTTCCCCCCTAAGTGTAATTAGACCCTGGTTTTTGAGCTCCCTTCTATAAAACAGTACAGAGAATTTAATCTTTACATCCTGCTTTTCATATGCACCACATAATTAAAAGTGACATAGTTCTCCATAATGACAACAGATTAAATCATTACTCACCCGCATGACCCATTATATTCAAATTTTCCCTGATTCAACTGCATTGCTAAATCTGTCAAGAGACAAAAATAGTTTAGCACTTCATTCCTGAGTAACACTTGCTGCATCTGAACAGCCTTTTTAATCTAAAGGGATAATTTGTCCAGGACAGCCATTTTAACGAGAAAACATCTCCTGTGTATTCACTGAAAGTCCTTGTTCTCAAATCTACACATGCTTAATCCTGCTGAAGATAAAACTGCATTTCAAATGAGCAATGGCTTTCCATTACCTTCCATGCTATGACACTTGAGAAAGCATCAAAATGTTGTATATCTTACGAACCAACTAGTTCATGTTTCTGCAATTCTACCGGCTCCTAGTGAACCTCCTACTTTAAGTCTAATAGGACTGAATTCAAAAGCTGAATGGATGGATGGCCATTAGCAAGACAGATTTTTCCCATCCTCTCCTTTCTTTTCTGCAGATTCATGTGGCAGACAGAAACACTGACTATGAACTTTACTGCATTGGCCCTGGAATGGGTCTGTAGCGTTCCAAAACCTCTGTGAGCCTCTGCAACTATACTAATTAACTCTGTAATGCAAAATGGCAAATTCTATAGTTTTTTTGCTTCCCTACTTACAACCTTAGTGCCTGCTTGGCCTGGCACACATTATTCAATAATGCCAGGAGCAAAAATGATGACATCTGGCAGAGAGTTACAGTTTAAGCTGCCTTTCCTTGATATTCAGATGCAGTAGATGTATCTGTCTACCTGGAGTCTGATAGTTGAGTGAGACCATCTGGCATCCAGCGTTCCAGAAAATTTGAGGCATGTAATTGCTGGAATCCACTCTGCCTCCCTTTGGGTAAATCCGACTCATTTGACGTTTATTATAGCTGTGTTATTTGTTAAAGAAAATGGAATAACCAAGCAACATTTGCTCACACTTCATGTTCTTTTTTACCCCCAAATGTTCCAGTTCATAAGGCATTTGACACTACAATGATCATGTTTAATAAATGGTTGTGCATTATTTGGGTACCAAGTACTATCCCTCATCAGTGGTAATGTTAAAACAGTCCTATTATAGTACTCTCCATAAAAGGATACTTCACAAACTCAATTGCATGTGTTTTCAAATAACCTAGACCAACAGACTCATTAAAAGACGACATATTGTAGTGAATGTTGCGTTCTAAAAAGAAAATAAGTAAAAATTCCATTGTAAAACTTTGGGTGCAAAATTAATAGAATATCAAAAATGAAGTTAAACTTCTGAACACAAATACCTCAGAGATTCTTAGTAAAGAAAAGGCACAGTATAAAAATCTATAAAAAGATAAATTAAATTCAACAAAAATCAAATTTCGCTCATTTGTTTCTCAGTCATCTTCTTCAACACAATGACTTTTCAAATTAGTGATAATGTTGCCATTTCCCTCAAATTATGAATTCACCATGTTCCGAGCTAAAATATCAATGGCAATTCATATTTCTGAAAGTTAAATGAGTATTATAATTTTAAAAATACATATTTACAATAACCACATATTACTGAGCAGTGAAAAGCAAGCCAGCCAAAGGCATTTGTACCATGTAACAATTTTGCTTGGCATTGCTGAAATAGGTTCACATCTCGTAATTTGGTGCCTCCATGTGGACAAAGGATGAAATGAAATGTCAGGAAAAATGTAAGGTAAACTTCATAACTAGATTAATAATACTTTAAAAAAAGTTGGAAAATATATTTTACATTAACTGAACCTTTTTAGTTACCTTCCGCTACATGGAAACCTTGAAATTTTACAGGTTGGGCATAGTTGATCAACGCTGATAAGTATGGATGTATATTAGTTGTGGCACCTACATATTTGTAAGAAGCCATCCATGCTTGCTCATCTTCTGCAGTTATCACACCCTGAAAGCAAATTCAGAACAAAGAAATATATCATTAACAGCACCTTTTGGAGGGCTAAACTGTAATGAATTTAAAAGAGGATTTGGTCAGAATTTTTAGCAGAGAGCATACATGGATAATGACATAAAAGAGCCCTATTCCATCACCAGCGCATGCACATTATGCTTACATATAAGACATGTAGAGTGTCTGAGTACATCTGTAGTTAAAGATCTTATTATCATGATTACTGATTATTCTGTGTCACCATCAGCTCTTTCCAGAGCAATTTAAATACTAGGAGGAAGTTCCTGTTTTGTGACAACAGAATTTACGATATACATTTAAAATTTTTTGGAAAGGGAAGCAAGGGGGAAATATAGGGCTCAGTAAACAAATCAAGAGTGGGGGCAAGGGAAACAAAGGATGAATTTGAGAAATACAGTACAATATTCTGAAATTTGATGGAAACAGGGCTAAAGATTAAGATTCACCTTTATTAGAGATACAGACAGTATCTGGTCACATGGAGAACAGAGTGTCCTGTGCTCTATACTTGGCCTCAGTGTGTATTTTTAATTTTCCAATTTATGACCTTAGTACACACCTAAGCTTAATTTGCTGTTGTTGACTTCAAGTTATTTCCGACTTATGTTGAACCTAAGATGGCCAATTCACAGGGTTTTCTTGGCAAGATTTGCTCAGAAGGGTTTGCCTTTGCCTTTGCTCTCCTCTAAGGCTGAGACAGTGACTTGCCCAAGGTCTTCCAGTGGATTTCCATGGACAAGTGAGGATTTCAAACCAGGTTCCCAGAGTCATAGTCCAATGGTCGGACCACTGCACTATGCTGGCACACACCTTAATGTGTGTTTTCAGTGTTTCATCTTGAGACCCAGGGTGAAGGAACATGGATTTTTTGGGAATTATTCACCTTCCTAAGATAAATACAAAATACCTACCCTACATATTATCTTATTCAGTGCTAAACCTTGACTTGGAATACCATCTACCCTTCACTAATGCCTCCTGTGGTGTTACTACACTTAGCTAATAGAAATCTACAAAGACGAGTGCCAAGCAGTTGCCAAAATGGCCACCTTGTCATTTGGAAACAAAGTCATTCCTCCATTCCCATGTCAACAAAGGCCAGTAGAAGGCCTCCTGAATCATCGGCCATCCTTCAACCCTATCCTGTTTGAAGAAAGAAGAGGGAGAGAAGAAGGGAGCAGTGCTGCCTTCAGGCATGGTACTTCCCTACAGGCTGAGGAGTGTCAGCACTGATCTAAACTGTAGCAAACTGGATGGAGCTCTTGTTTCCATCCTCTCAAGGGCTAGTAGTGATGGTAGTGCCTTGCCCTTTTGACCAGGACAGAAGAAAAAAGATCATAAATGGTGACTCATCCCAGGTAGAAATAAACAAGCTTCAAAAATGTCAGCTTCTTTCAACAGCTCCAATGTATAAAAATCATGGCCATTCTCTATGTCAGTAATAGTAAAAGAGAGTAATTTTCTTCTTTTTTGTACTTCTAACAGGCTATAGCTGGTGTAAAGTAGAGGAAAGAGTGGCATCATGCAACACCCCAGGAGCCATTTGTTTGGGTCCAGGCCCTTCAGAAGTAAAGACAAACAAAAACCCTCCAAAAACCAACCCAAACCAAAACCTCAGAGAATATCACACAGGCCCCTGGAACGGACCTTGTGCGATAGAAAAGGGGCCAGGATGGGGCCGGAATGAGTGGGGGATGCATTTTACCACACACAAAAGTCCCCATTCCGTTCCCTTCCCTTCCCTTCCGTTCCCCATCCGTCCAACAGGAGGCGATTTTTGAGAACGGTTCAGTAACCATTCTCAAAAATTGCCTCCTGTGGGATGGATGGGGAACGGAACAGAAGGGAAGGGAACGGAATGGGGACTTTTGTGTGTGGTAAAATGCATCCCCCACTTGTTCCGCACTCATTCCTGCCCCCTTTTGTTCCATTCCGAATCCATCCTGGTGCAATAAACTTCTTTGATTCCTGCCCCCTGCAAAACCCATCAAACCCTTTTTGTCCCCAGGTGTGATCTAGGGGACACAATGGAAATTTTCACCATGTTTTTGGCGCTTTGGGCCATTTTAGACCCAGGAGAGGGCTTTTTCTAAAACAGGAATTGCACATGAACTGATTTCCTGTTGCTATAGAAAGGCTTCTTCCAGATCTAAAATGGTCATGGAGAACCAATAATAATAATAATAACAACAACAACAACAATAATAATAATAATGGAGAAAATGTCCTAGAGGGCATTTGGAGACATAGAGGATGTTTGGAGACAATTCTTTCTAAAGTGTGTGTGAGAGTGTGTGTGTGCACCTTGTGTAAGTGTGTGTGAGGTCTTTCAAGGTGTCCTGGGGCCCCCATAACCTTTCACAGTTGCCCACCATTAGTGGAGAGGGACAGGAGAAAGGAATAATTACAAGGTACTCAATAATTAAAACTTCAATAGGTCTGTTATAATATAGTACATAACCTCCAAGTCTCATGCATGCATTATTGGATCCAAAGAACCATGAGCTGCTATTTCTGCTGTTCTCATGTGCTTGCACAAGGATTTGCAAAACTCTTCATGCATTGTTATAATGAACAAATCCTTCAGCGAGCTTCAAGTTCTTGTTCATCAAGAGTTTGCTCTATGTTCTTGTGCATGTAGAAGATTTTTAGATTTCACTGTTATTTTTCTCATGCAATACTATATAGCACAAGGCAGAAAACAGTCTTCCAAAGAAACAGTCTGCATTGGAAATCTAGTTTTGGATCCAACCCACAGTTGTATGAATATTAGTCACCATTCAAAAAAAAAAAAAAAAAAAAAAGGGAAGGATCCCTTGACAATTCCACCTTGTGACCTACTTACTTTGCAATGCAGGGGAAACAGAAATCTTGGAAGTTTTTCTCTTTTTTTCAGTTGGCATCTGGCTGTCATATTACATTAAGTATAAATGGGCACCCAAGGCTCCTTGGCTACTTCTGAGATGCAGGCTGCTTCTAGAGCTAGAAGTGGCAGGAACAGATTCCCCCTCCATCTTACTCTTTCCCCAGTTCCTGCCCACCAAGAAAGTATTCAATATAATTGCCCTTTACTTCACTGCCATTTCCATTAAAAAGGCACAATGTTCATATCATTCTATAGCAGCTAGTCAATATCTTGGCAATAGCCTAGAGCTGTTAAATGATCTGCAACAAGAATTTGTATCATATATCAGAAGAAAGCCTGCAAGTATGAGATGCTTATAGGGTGAGGGACAAAAGAGAGAGAAGGCTGTAATCCAGGAAAGATGTCTCTTTTTCCATCTGTCCTTTTAAACAGTTAACTATTTTAACTGCACGTCTATTTTAAAGTCAATATTCCTCTAACTAAGAAAAATATGGAAAGAAAGATCAACCTTTCAAATCTATTGTCATGTTCTCCTTGACATTTTTCTTTGACATTTCTCCTGGTCCATAATTAGCTATGAAATATTTTGCATGCCCTTTGAAAAGATAGTAGGAAGTGGAAAGGGTATTAGAAAATAATTGAAAATGAATGAAAAATACGTTTCTCGAGTGCTGGAAATCCTAATGGGTATACTAGAGGTACAAAAATCCTTGAAGTTCAGGAATTGCTCTATACAAAACATATATATTTCCAAAAAAAAGGGCAGTATTTTATGCACAGAAACAAGTACATCTGTACGGGGAAAAAATCCGTGTATTAAAATATTTTGTGAAGTTGAAGGCTTTCACGTCCAGAAAGCATAGTTTTTTGTGGGGTTTTTGAGCTATGTTGTCATGTTCAGAAAGTTTATTCCTGACATTTTACCAGCATTTGTGGCTGGCAACTCCTCGATCCTCTGTACTATTATGTTCCCTGCAGTGAATCCAGGAGTTGCCAGCAACAGATGCTGGCAAAACATCAGAAATAAACTCTTCCAGAACACAAACACACAGCCCAACCCCTCCCACAAAAAACGATAAAAATATTTTCTTTGCAGAAAATCTTGCTTTCTGTGCAGCAAACGTGTATACTGTGAAGGAAACTTGTTTTCTAAGCACAGAATGCCATTTTCTACATTTAAAACCATGTGTATTTTGTTTTGGACAGAGTAAATCCTGAACTACAGGTAGTTTTCAAAAACTTTACAGTTTTGGCAGACTTTTTCACAGGGAGGAGAGAAATGCTAAAATTATTCATTTCTGCCTGTAAAAACAAAATTTAGGAAGATGTACATTCATAAAAGATAGTGGTGGATCAGTTCATATGGAACTGATTTGATCGCTGTGGCATAATTCCAAGCCATTTCAGAATGGTTGGCCTCTTCTATATAAACAACAGAAAAACCATAAAAGATGGGCAGACAGAAACTCATACTTGGTAGGCCTGTAGGAATCAGAAGAATCTTCACAGACGAGAAACATGGAGAATGGGCAGCAGTAGAAGGAGGTTCAAGCGAAGCGTTGCCAGAGAAAAGTTTAACATGCAACCACCACCTCTGCCCCAAAGAAAAGAAAGAAAAAGAAAAAGAGAAAGCAAGAGTAGAGGGGGATATGAAGAGAGGAGAAGGAAGTCAAAGTGGCCAATCATTCTTCAATGAGCTAACTACGTAAACATCTGCATTAGCCCAAGGCAGCGAAGGCATGCAGACAACTTAAGCACCCAACTACCCTAGACAGAAGGAGGGGTAGTTGGATCTATAAAGAAAGAGCCACCATGACAATCATAAATAATCTAATAAATCCTGAGGAATAGCTAAAGAGAAGGCTAAATGATGCAGTGAGTTAAGAATGCATTCTACAAAGCAGGCTTGTTAGGTGCACAGAAATGAAGAAATTAAAAGCTGTAAAATATCTCATGGGTCACCTTTTTATTGTTTTCTTGTTCAGAATCGTCCACAGCCTAAGGGGAAAAATACAGATATTATCCAAAGAAGTTGCAGTATCACATACTCATAACTCAAAGGGAACGGGGAAGGCATAAAGCAAGAGGGAGAACTGGACTTTTCATTTTAAAATTATCCTTTCCACTAGGTGTATGCTTAAACTAAAGCTGCTGTTTAAAAAGCAAGGCAGTTTGCAAGGTAGCAAAGGGAAGGCCCTTGGTGCAGAAGGGATGACAAGGTATAAGTGGGAATAAGATCAGGGATTGTATCTGGGTCCATGTCAGCACTGGATGAAAAAACCAATGAACTGAAGCTGCTCCATACTTCACATTTGAGGAGCTGTCGACAATTCTGTCCCTGAAGTTAATAGAGATTGACATCTGAAGACATTATTCTGGAATATCTATTACATAGCTAAATACTAGGGGATGAAAGCAGCCAACCCAGATCATAACCAAGGACATGCTAATTAACGGGAAGGAGTTGCATGCCTTTTATTTCATGTAGCCACAAACATACCGTGCTAAATGGACAACTCCCAACTTGGTTAGATGGAATCTGAAACTCCATAGGAAGCAAAGAAAAAGCAAGTGAGTTGTGTTGGCATTCTTGAATTAGTAGTTTTAGTTCAGAGACATTTTTAAAAGAAAAAAAAGCTGATGATAAAGAGAGTTTCTACTGGTAGAGCCACCTCGATCAAGATCAGAAGATAACTAGGTAAGAAAGAAGGAGCTAGAATACCAACATGAACAAAGTTATAAAATGTTTCAGAATTTTAATTTTCTCCTTGAGTTAGCAGGATTTGATCTGTTTACTTTGCTAACTGCAATGTTTCATAACAAAGAGCCACTTGGTACCTTGAATGGAATAGTAAACTATACCAATTAACAGCAACGAGAGCAATACCTTTATTCGCCTGTTTTTATGATGCCTTGCTACCAATCTCAAACTGGCTCTTTCAAATGCTTCTTCTAACTTTACAGAATTCTGGCTCGCTAATTATTTCCACAGTTATTCATTGTAAAATCTTTATTCATAAGGTGAATAAGACAGATTCACTGTACAGTGAAGGCTAAGTATAACACAAAAGCAGTTCTGTCCAGCAGCAACCTGCAGTGAATAAAGTCAGACCCTCCCTTCGTGACTCTGATCCAAATCACATACACACAAGGATAATCAATACAATGTGCACAGAACATGAGATGTAGCTTTCTCTGAGTATCTGCACTGCACACTTTGAAGATTTTCATACCTGGCTGAATCACTGGGAAAATGTCACTCAAATGTCCCTCAAACATGGAGGAAGCGCGTGTGTGTGGGAGCGACGATTGCATGACGATTGAGGAAGCGCACCTGGCTTCCACACATGCACGCTTCCCCCATGTTTGAGGGACATTTTAGTGATGTTTCCTCAGCAATTCAGCCAGGTATGAAAATCCTCTCTGATCCAGTTTTCATGACCATCTTAATGACGTGTCTTTTAATTAAAATATATGCAGAAAAAGCAGCCTTACCTTTTTCACATTGTTGGCTACAGATTCTTTTTGGCTCAAGTCATCTGCAGAGAGTTCACTTCCAAATTTGTACTCTGGATGAGCTTCCTCTTCCTGGTCAGCTAAATGCCCACATAGGCCAAAAGAAATAAGAGACCGGGGGTAGTAGGAGAAACAGTGAAAATGAAGGCAACAATACAGATCAAATTCAAAGAGTTCACCAGAAGTTTTTAAAAGGCTCCCATCTTACCCATAAATAAAGAACTCCTCCCAGTAACAATAATATAGCAGCACTTAAAATATGGATTAAAACTCTGTAGGCAAAAAAGTAGCTATCAGAGGCACCTCAGAAGGAGAATGCTGTGTTTGGCAATGGCTCACTCCATGACTATACCTGTAGCAATCATCCATTACCTCCTTTGCTCATTTAGGCCTTCTTAGTATATAACAAAGACTCAACAAGATATTCTGTTGCAGGTGGTTGCAGATATGACCATGTCACCCTCTGCTGTTGCACAGCACTTATGTGCCTTTCTAAGAGGCAAATATTAGAGCCACAATATCAGTACCAGCTCTGTGGGCCCTGCATGGTAGTTCAAATCCATTAAACCCCTATCCTACATATTAAACCAACACAATACTATGGGATCAGTCCACATGTGAATATTTCATGAACTCACTGCATTTACTGCATATAATTTTAGAATACACAGGACAGTTATAAATATTCATCTTTTTTCCCCCTCAAGAGTGGAAGCTCATCTCACTATGGTCATTATGAGACCACAAACAAAGAAACCAATAAATGCAATTCATTAGCCTCACACTAAGGCTAACTGCCAAGTGAACTCAGATACTATAATTGTCAGCAGAGGTTTATAAAAAGATTATGATTTTAAAATACCATCTTACCACTTTCTATCTCTTCTTCATTATCATCTTCTAAGATGCTGACAGGAGCAGCAGTTTCACCAGCTTCCATCATACTTTTCAAAGTTTCAAGCTGTTCTATTTAAAATAAAATGGATGCACCACACACATACAAAAGAGGGGGGGGGCATAGTTTATTAGTCAAAATATGTTGTAAAATCATTCAGTTGTTAAGGCTTGAATTTAAATGGACAGGCCAACCTTTGACAGCATTACATTACTGAAGAATACTGACATCTAGAATTCTCAGTCAGCCCATTAAAGTCTGGGCTCTGTGAAATTCCATTCCAGCCCAACTTGTTGGTGGTATCTTGACTAATTTATGAATTACTGACTAAAACACATGAATTATCATCATATGGAAGTCACACAGAATACAGTACACAATCAAGTGGTTGATGATCTGGTTTAGTCCTATGAGACTGTGACTAGTCTCTGTAGTATGAGGCCATGAGCCAAATAAAACATCCTCCCCGCATTTCCACAGCAAGTAGTCCTGATGATACAGGGCCAAATCTCAGGTTCTGGCGAGAACTGTCCAGACAATGTCCAGCCTGTTCAGCACTGAAACTGCCATAAACCCCTCTTAAAATGGTATTTTGAAGAGGATCTTTTAAATGGATTTTTAAAGAGAGGGACAAACAGACAAACAAACCAAAAACCACTTCACCACTTGCTCTGGATTTGCGACACTGGGTGGCTATTCATATGCATGTTCCTCTGTGCCACCTGGCAGTGGTACCATTGATGCAAGTCACTTTGTCTGGGTCAGAATGAGGTGCCCAGCCATGTGAGTGATGCTGGGAACTTTATTCTTACTTCAGAGTGAGCAACTTGCAGCAGTGGCGCTGGGCAGCACAGCAGATGCATATGTGAACAGCCATTCAGTGTGGCAACTGAGTGCCTTGCACTCTGGCAGGACATTAGAGCAGCTCCAGGACCAGAATAGTCTGGACTGTTCTTGGATTCTGGCCAGTATGGACCCACCCTGAGAGAAAAATAGTGATGTAAAAATGTTGTTGGCCCTACTCATGTGACCTGTCTCTTTCAGTGTTACTCCATGATGATGGGCCTCCTTTATTGACAATTAAATTACTGGCCTAATATGAAACATTTTTCAGGTTTTTGATTTTAAAACACATCTCAGTTCTTAAAAGGAAATAGCAGAGACAAGATATGGAGTTTCAAGCATTCGCTCTACCACTAAAGTATGGCTATATTAGCATTTTATAATCCTTTGACGGTTTACTTGAAAGAGAATCCCATTATACACAGTGCATCTGACTCCCAAGTAATGGCGCAGAGGACTACATTTATTGTCCCCAAATAACTTCATCACTGTATTTATAATGGTTTGTCTGCTAGTTGGTTTATGATGGGGACTGGAAAGATAGGGAATTACTTCCACTCTTTGAGTTCAATAGACAAAATGTAACTAGCCAGTTCCTCTGGCAAAACTACAAGACTCTGAAATACCAAAGTGAAGATAGAACCCACCATCACTAAAAATCACAACAAAACTGAAACAGATAGTCAAAGAATTCTCTTTTATACCAAAAAGTGTGTCTTGTAAAAACACAGCAAGATCTCGTGAGAAGGCAAAATTTAATAAGATAACAGAACAATTCAACAATCCTCCAATTAGCCATTTTGCCATGCTGCATTAATGAGTAAAACAACAGCAAAAGAAAAGTCTATTATTTCCTGAGAACACTGGAAGCAACTGAGAAGTTTTAAATACAATGTTGTTTTTTATTGTAAGTTATTAACACCCAATGCTTTTAATTGCACTGTACTTACTTTTCTCCACTTCAGGTTTCAACCTCTTGTTTTTTATAAGAATCTTTCTCTTAAGGTCATTTGGGGAAGGCAAGGGTCTTCCTGCTTCAAGCTATAAACAAGAAAAAAGGCATAACTAAAAAACTAATTTGGGCAAGTCACACTCTCTCAGCCTCAGGGGAAGGCAATGGCAAACCTTCTCTGAACAAATCTTGACAAGAAAACCTCATAACAGGTTTTCTAGGATGACCATAAGTTGAAATCAAATTGAAAGCACACAACAACAACAACAATAAACATGAGTTTTGCACATGCTTCCTTAAAATGTGTATTATTGTCCTTTGCTTAGCTCTGCCCACAATTTTCTTGAAAAAAAGAAAGCCACACAAAGAACAAAGCCACCTGTAATTTGCCATCACCTCTAGTGAAGGAGAAGATAGCCATCTTTTTCTTCCACTCTTTCATGGCATTTGCTGAAGTATGTTATCCTATTCAAGCACTTTCCATAACTTGCCAATTAGGAAAGTGCCCTCTGAGATTGGTCTATTATTATTATTATTATTATTATTATTATTATTATTATTATTATCCTGCTGTTTTCCCACAACTGGGACTGACAGCAGCTTCACAATATTAAAAGAACAATACAATTAAAACATAGAAAAGAGGTGCATTAAAAAGGAATTAAATTATTACAATGTTAAAACAGATAGCTATTAAAAGTATAAAATACATTTGAAAAAGAGAAAACTGTATAACATATTTTAAAATAGAACAACATCCCAAGCTGGTCCTTTACAAACATTCCATTTTAAAAGGCGTTCCAGAGTCTAGGGGCAGCCACTAAGAAGGCCCTCTCTTGGGTCCCCACGGACTGTGCTTGTGTTGGGGACATAGGAGAAGGGCCTCTCCAGAGGATCTCAGATCCCAGGCTGGTTCACATAGGGAGATACGGTCTGCTAAATAGCATGGACCATATAGGGCTTTATAGGTCATAACCAATACTTTGAATTGTGCCTGGAAACAAAATGCCAGCCAAACTGTCAGACTACTAAATCATACTTTCTTAAATCAATCAATCAATAGCCATGTATATACAGTCAGCCCCCCATAGTCATAGATTCTGCATCCATGGTTTCAACCATCTGTGGCTTGAAAATACTTTTTAAAAAACAAAACAAAAAGCAATTGGAAATCCTGATTTTTAGAATTTTATGTAAGGGGCACAATTTTACTATGTCATTGTATTTAATGGTACTTGAGCATCCATGGATTTTGGTATCTATTGGGGGGGGGGGGGTTGTCCTGGAACCAAACCCCAGCAGGTACCAAGGGCCCATTGTATGCTCATTTAGGAAGCAGTGGGGAATTAGGCAGGTTCAGCAAGGTACCAATCAGGTTGCAATTCCCAGACTTAACAGCATGAGTCTTGCAACAAGACACTGCAGTCCGTTCAGAATCCAGCCAGGCCTCCATGCCCTCTTCCAGGATACTCCATTTCCCCCCACTTTTTCCTCTCAGCCAGCCGGTACAGATTTTTACAACCGATGAACAAGGCAATTTCTGTCTTGCAACTGCTACTCCTTTTAATGTTTTCATTATATTTGTGCACTTTTGCAAACTTGACATTTCTTAAGGCCTAATCTCACTGTAATCATTGCTACAACTCTGTAAAGGAGGCAAGTAGTATTACTTTCATATTGTAGATGTAGGACTGAAGCTGGCCTAAGATCACTTGTGTTCAAGGCAGATGTGAGATTTGAATGACTGAATTCATTACTATGTGTTACTCTTTGCTCAGCCTCTTAACCACTTTGATATGCCAGTTCTGATACAGTCGGCAATTAAAATCAAAGTATTAAAAACTTTACCTGCCATATACAACAAAAGCCTGACATAATAAAACACCTTTCAGGAACCAGAAAGAAATCACCCATCCATCTTACACAAGGAAAGGCATCCAGAAATCTAGGGGTGGCCCCTTAAGTATTGTGGGCCTATGCCCTTTAGAACTTTTAAACATCATCACTAACGTTTAGAATTCTGCTCAGAGGCAAACTGGCAACCAGGTGTAAATGCTGGAGAATCAGTGTAAGACAATTCCCAGGTAAGCACTCACTGACATCTTTCGATTTGCAGTGTGGACCAAATGAAGCTTCTGAAGACTTTCCACAGAAATCATGTCTAAATAATCCAGCTAGGATGCAATTCAGCTATTAATGACCACTGCCAAGTCTGTTCTCAAGAATGGGTGCAGGCAGCCCACCATTTTCAGCTGGCCAAAGGCACTGCTACAACTACAGCCATCACCTGATGATCTAGATGTAAAGCCATGTCTAGGAACACTTTCACACTGTGAACCTGATTTGTCAGAAAGTGTACTTCCTGATGCAAAACAGATAGAATCCCTGTTTCAGAATCTGTCCCCATCTTGGACCAACTATCTTGTCTGGGTTAGACAATTTGTTAGTCTTCATCCAAAATTGCCTCCAGGAACTAATTCAAAACATCAACATTATTCTTGGTGCTAGATGAAAAACTGAAGTGAGTTGTGTGCCATTCTTATATTGGTGAAAATGCACTACAATGGCCAGTTTCTCAGAGGCAGGCAGGCAATGCCTGGTCTGAGATGCCCATAGCCAGTCTCTTTCCTTCAAGTGTAAAGTATCAACATGAAGTCACATTTGTGTGCCTTTATCCTTCAGGCTGGCAGTTTCATTATGAGGACACTAGGGCCAGTGACTCTCCTTCAGATAGGCAACATCAGTATGATCTCACAATGGGTTAGTCTCTATCCTTCAGGCAGCAACACTGCAATGAGATCACAATAGACAGTCACTACTTCAAGTGAACAGTGTCATGTGAGGTCACAATGGATAGCCTCTCTCTTCTACATCTTTTTTTTCCTTCACTGAAGCAGAAGCAGCATGTGGGTACATTCCCGCCTCTTCTCTTCAAAGGCTGAAAGAAGCAATATATGTGAGTGGAGGCCTTGAGATGAGCATATGTAGGGACAGGTGGGCAAACTTTTTTGTGTTTTGTTTTGTTTTGACTGTGGTGGTCAGTAACCATGTGTGGTCACTAACATCTCTCTCAGGGAAACAAGGATCCAGATGTGGCTTGAGAAGACACAGCCTATCAAAGGATCAGAACTTGTAGGTAAGAAGGTACACCAGCTTTTTCAGGATAGAAACACACACAAAAGGAAAACAAAATAGTAGGGTTTGTGGGAATTTCAGCAGCCCCCATGATATAACAAGTGCCTACATATGGAGTTAGAAATGGCCACAGCTTTTGAGGAAGTGGCAGTCTGTAGATGAGCAGAGGGAAATACAGCAGGGACTGAAACTCCAGAGTGTCTTGCCTGGAGAAGCAACAGATTAGGAGAGACCATAGAATTGGCACAGAATATAAGAAGATAAGACCAAGAGAAGCCATCTTTTGGGTAAAGGGAGTTGAGAGGTAAGAAAGACAATTATTACCCTAGACTCAGCAGTATCTCATTCACTCCAAGTCACAGGGGTACTGAGGGAACCCCACAAGGGAACTTCAAGTAAAAAGAGCCTTCCCTTAGGGGCTCAACAGACAGCCCCTAAGGGGCGGCTCCGTGCCACCCCTGGAAGCACCAGACCAGAGCCATGGCAACCGCATGCTGTGGCCCCAATATGGCCTTTCTGCGGCACAAAAAGAAGCTGCAAAAAGTGGCTGCTTTTTCTGCCAAAGAAAGGGCATTTGTGCTGTTGCAGTGGCAGCTTTTTGGTACTCCTTTGGTGCAGCATGTTTAAATGCTGTGCCAACGGAGTGCCGTGACACCCTCCGCCATGTGGTTCAGCATGCAGCATGACGCCAGTGTGATGGTAGTGTGTGGGTGGCTGGTGTGTATACACCACACCCTCATGCCGGCGTATAATGCCAGTCTGTTTAGCCCCTCAGTGCCCATAAGACATCTGATTACAAACTCCAGATGGTACGGCAATTTTCCTTGCTGATTCAGGATGTTGGGGACTGTGGTAAAGAAGATTGGAATGAAAACAGGGGGGTGGGATGAATAAAACAAAGCAGTCCCTATACAAGGTGTTTCATTCCTAAAGAAGAATAGCATATTCTGAAAGAGGAAGTGAACAGAGAACAAGATGTAAACATTATATTTGGTTTATCCCTGAAATGGTGTCTCATTTGGAAAAGAAATCCTACAAAAGGAAAACTGCCAGGCTCCTGTACATAGCATTTGTAGTAGACAGAAACTCAAATCAACAGCCAGCTAATAATAATTTTCACAGTGCCCTCACTCCATGGCCTTTACTGAGAATTGCCAAGTTGTAGCAGAATCAAACAAAGCCAAATTGCGCAATTTCTCTTTGTGTCCCATAGTGCTGCCCAGTGCATTTCCAACACCAGTCACTGCAGCCCTTGCTTTTTCAGTTCTCTTCAGCTTAAAATGTTATAGAGCTTTGGACCCCAGCTTTACTGAAGGCAGCCAGAAGGCAATACTTACTTTAATTTTTCCATTTGCTTTTGTTAACGTAACAGCTAAAACTAATTTTATTAATTGCATATCATTATCACATTAAAAACAACTAAATGCCTATTTATATAATTTATTTTAACTGACCTTGGAATCCCAGTTAATACTTCACATATTATTTCACACTCCTCCTCCTCCCCCCCCACACACACTGGGATTAATCTCCACCTTGGAAAAATATATATTGTAATGTTTTTACGGGAATGACAAATGTGCGGTGTAGTGGTTTGACTGTTGAAATAGGATGCTAGAATACCAGAGTTTGAATCCTCTCTCAGCCATGGAAGCCCACTAGGTGGCCTTGATGAGTCACACACTCTCAGCCTCAAAGGAAGGCAATGGCAAACACCTTCTGAACAAATCTTGCTGAGAAACCCCCGTGATAGTTTCGCCTTAGGGTTGCCATCAGTCAGAAATGATTTGACAGACCAGCACAGAACAACAACAACAATCTATTAAGGATGGTGTAAGTGGCATTGGGGTTATTTGAGAGTATACTCATGTCACTACCAACAAAATCTTATTATAATCATTAATGACATTATTATCATTATTCCTTATGATTTTTTCAGGGAAGTAGCCATGCTAGTCCGCTGCAGCAAAACCAGCTGTTCTGTAGTACCTTAAAGACTGATATGTTCATTATGGCATAAGATTTCACAGACAAGAGACCCCTTGAGCAAATCTATGAATGTATGCATATGAGCATATGGTTAAATTATTTATAGCCTTTCAGCTAAAAGGCTCCTGAATGACTTACAAATAGGATAGTTCCCTGTCAAATATAAATAAATAAATAAGATTTACAGGGAGTAACTGTAAAGAGCAGGTTTACAAGGGGAGAAATGTGCCAAAAAAAGGAATATTCTGAGAAATTAAGGAGTAAGGATAACTAGAAGCAACAGCATTCAGGGGCTTCATGTTGCAGAAACCGAATATCACCCAGGTCTATGAATATACATGATACATGCCACCATATTTTGTCGAAGTTTTTAACAAGACAATGTAAACCAAATGATTGTAAGATACCTACTGGATGTGATTCCAGTGGTTGTTTCAGCAGAAGGTCTCCAAAAATATCTTCACAATATTTTGACATTTTGTACTGTTGATATTTGCTAGGAGAAAAGACATCATCATGAATGATCATATAATAGGGTGTTAAATCTAATCTATTGTTGCATAACTGAAAATTATATTCAGCCACATACAAAAGCTTAAAACCTAAAATAATTGGGTAACTGGTTTAAAATAAACATATGGAAGTATATAATGGCTTTCAAGTATATTAAAACTTTTGTTTTAAACCTAGTGTGGGAAAGAATTTAAATATGACATTTTAAATAAAAAAGTACAAATATATAATCAAAAGTGACCTCAGATTTAACTTAGCCCAGTAATGTTAGAATGCTGTCATTAGGAACAGTTTTGCCATATTTTCTTCTTAATTGCTTCATTAAAAATGCAAGAGGAATGATTTTTCGTGATGTACCTGCAATGATTTTCAAATGACAGGATGACAGGATAGTCAGATGTTACAAACGCTGTTTCCTTAATGGCTTGAATCACGTCCTTCCAAACAGAATAGGAAAAGTTACATGTGAATACTAAGCGATCAAAACTATCTTAAACACAAAAGATGTCACATATTAAAACATGTACATACAACATATGTTGAAAAAGAACTTCATGCTGATTGTTTCAATTTAGTACTATATCACCAAAATGGCCAGTAGGATTTCCAATGTTCTCCCTATTGCTGAAAGAATGCTATTATGCTGGTAAACAATACACTACCACAAATGCTATGATCTCTCCCGTCTACTGCTATTGGCAAAATCTTATTCAAAGTAAGTCTCATACTTTCTCTTTCCACTGATGTAAAATAGAAACAGAAAACCTTATAGAACCAAAATAAAATTTATTCCACATTAAATATCATATCTTTCTGTTGTTTAGCCCATCATAGGATACAATTACCCCACAGATTAGGGGAGGGTTTCATTTTTAGGCTGATGCAGAGAAGGTTATATACAATCCATCAGAATGAAGCTGCAGAACAAAGACTAGTGATATGGGGTGGTTTTATATATCTGCATGGAATAATTGCATTATACTTAAAGAGGGAGTTTACACAACTGGAGGCCGAGTTCCCCGTAAAACATGAAAGAAATACAAAAACCAGATCTATAGCTGAGCCTTTTAAATTACATGTGACGCATACCTTGAACAGAATGTCTGTACACATAGCTTTCCCATGTGTTATTATTGGTTCTTGGTCTTCACCTTTCCCATCCCAGCAATCAAGTTCAACACATCTACAAGCCCAAAGTGAAAAGAAGAACTGAATCTTTTTTTTTTCTTGCTGAAAGAAGTAGCTGTAACATTTTATACAGAATTCCATTCAAATTATGTGACATTGTTGTTGCTGTCTGAAAATGCATTTTGTACGTGCAGAAAGATGACATGAGCGAAAAGGATACTCATTATGTTTTTACATATTTTGAACAGAACTCACCTTCCCTTTCAAGGCAATTAAATGCAAAGTACACACATGTAAATACAGATTCACTTACATCAGACATGGGGAAAATGAATGTGAAGTCATTTTTTAAAAAACTCAAAACATCTCCATAACCTGCTACATGGCGTGGGAGAAGGCAATGTTGCCACACTTTCCACCCTCCCCAGCTGTTTCTAGACCAAGAAAGGCCTTCATATAACAGGGACACAAACTGGAATAGGGAAACCAGTAACACAGCAAATTGCTTCACACACTCAATCGGGGTACTTGTCTTGAATCAAATCATTATTTAAGTATTTTATTTAAAAAATCTGTTGGTGGGAGGAAATGGCAGAGTGAGGGGCTGCTGGAGAGGTGTGGCCCTTCAGGATTATTAAGTGAATGGACACAGATCTCCAGTCCCTGAGAGCTACTCCCTCATAAATTAGCAAATGCCTCTGAAATGCATTCCAATATAATTTAATTTTTGTTTTGTTGTTAATGTGTATGGTGAAAAGCGACAACATTCATTTGGTAAAAAAAAAAAAAAAAATCCTAGTGTACTATGTCCATCTTGCAATTTCTTTCTTTAAAGGTATTGTTGCAATCTTCCACAAATATTGTTAGAATACGTCCAGTATTTAATTCAGTGTTTTATATATGTATGTTTTTATATCATACATATGTAATAGACACTAAATCAGTAGTAGTGGTGATCTGGATAAAATTTAAACTGTTTTGTACTGTAGTTTCCCTTAACAATATTCCCTTAAACCATCATCATGCATAACCAACCTGCATCCAGCTAAGAGGACTTGTCTGTACATCTCCACAGATGACTTCCCACCAAACTGTCTTCCTGTCAAATACGTGTTGTGGGAGGAGCTAATGAAGTAGTGAGCCAAAGGCTGTTCCATTTCTTGGTATAGTTCTAAGCGGTCAAGGAAGACAGGTGCATTCTCATCGGACATCAAGTATCGGCAAAATCCATCACTTGACATGAGACCTAAAAAGCACAAAACCCAGGATTATAGATCCCCCTTAGGCTGTTCCCAATTCAACTGACTATGAAACCACATATTTTGCTGTAAAATATGGCTCAGCATTTTTTTCAGGAGCAATTTCTAAGGAACAGCATGAGGGAATATAGGGGAAGACATGCATGTTCTTCTGTATTGTTTAGAAAGCAATGACAACAATATGAGGGAATTGTATCCTGTTCCGGAGACTTAGTCCACAATTACAATCTGTAGAGGTCATGACAACAAGCTGACAAACAATTGTTAATTGCCAGTTTCGCAGCCTGTGATAAAGCTGACTACAAAGAGCAGTTTCTCCCTTATATATTAAGAAAAGACATCCAAATTCTTGGAGTTTGATAGGAGATAAGGTGAACATTCCATGATCTTCCTTTGGTCCTTAATTTAGAAAAGAATGGTGGGATGAAAAGTTGGTCACTGTAATTGATTGGTGAGTTCTATCTTGGAGTAAACATGAACAACTGTTGAGGTCAGTGCTGCTGAGTTGCTCTAGAAGTTCTGAAGAGTGGGACATTACAGAAAGAGCCTGGAAGCTAGAAAAAACCTGAAAACTTCAAATCAGTGGGAAACATCTAAGAAAAGACTAAAAGACAAGGCTGTAATCACTCATAAAAACAGATAAAGAAAGCTACATCTGTAGAGGGAAAATTCTAGAGATGGTTTCCTGTCACTAGTCCCAGCTTCTGCCAACCTAGCAGTTTGAAAGCATGCAAAAGTGCAACTAGATAAAAAGGTACCACTTTGGTGGGAAGGTAACAGTGTTCTGTGTGCCTTGGCATTTAGTCATGCTGGCCACATGATCACAGAGTCATCTTTGACAACGCTGGTTCCCTCGGCTTAGTAACGGAGATGAGCACCACCCCCTACAAGTCAGACACAACTAGACAATCATATCAAGATGAAATCTTTATCTTTTACCTTTAAACCTACCTATGTTACATTACAATTTTTTTTAAATGGAGACACTGAGGGGTGGGATCCATGCACTAAACCAGAACCCCCACAAGAGTTCTGCACATAGGGTATCCAAGAAGGTACAATAGCTTCTTTATTCTTTAGGTGTGTTACCAGGACTTTAGCAACTACTCATAGGGGGAATCAAGTCCAGAAAGGATAAGACTAAAAAACAGCTGGCTCTTCTTGATGGCTA
Source organism: Sceloporus occidentalis (assembly GCA_023333645.1). Taxonomy (NCBI): domain Eukaryota; kingdom Metazoa; phylum Chordata; class Lepidosauria; order Squamata; family Phrynosomatidae; genus Sceloporus; species Sceloporus occidentalis. Next base: position 16,165,112 of record JALMGF010000004.1, read on the forward strand.
TATAAAGATATGCATTATCTACTTACAGAAGCTAGGTGGTTATCATATGTTTTTTAAATTGTATGTATTTTATTTATATGAAAGGTAAGAGTGGGACCCAAGGCAGCTAACAAAAGGAACTGGCTTAAACTTAACAATAACATTTAAATACAATTTTTCTTTAAAAAAACCTGTTACAACCATAGCTTATAAACAGTATAAAATCATTAAAAGGCATACAAAATGAATGCTTCAGGGCAATCAGATGAACTAAGGTATCTCCATTTTGAACTACAATCTACACCATTTGTTGACCACAGCTGATCCAGGAAACCCCCCAGTTAACTGTTTAATGACTGTAAAATTGAGCTCAGTAAAAAATTCCTTTTGAAAAAAAAGCTTTCATTTGTGTTTCTGTTGCCTTCCAGTGGGAACCTTACGGGGACACTCTGCTTCACATACTTAGCAATCCAGGTTAAAAGGTCCTAGTTTATGGCACCTTTACTGGACTAACAGCAGCCTGTTCTCCAGTGTCATAAAGCCAGAGTGAATAATCTGAATGGCTTGTTTCCAGGATGAATAAGATATGTCAATTATGTTACTATGGAGCAAAAGTCAAGATGTCCTATGCAAATAAACAAGCATCTTCAAAGAAAACCAAAGTTTATCATCCTATATCACCTTCTTCTTACCTTTGTTCTTTAAATCTTCATCTGGCTCATATGTTTCAATTATCTGCATTGCTCTTTTGGGATCATAGAATGGAAATAAAATTTCATTCAGCCGAGGATCTCGTTGATGCTATGGTTAGAGAAAAAACAGAATCAGAGCGATAGTGTGCAGCTTGACTTTTACAAAGGTTGTATTAATGCAGATATTGTTGGAGGAGGGATACAACTGCTTTTCAGTTAGCTATTCTAACTTATTTTCTATGTTTTTTAAAAGATATCTAAATTCTCTGTATGAATTTATTTCTATTCATGTTAACTAAAATTGGATAATGAGTTGTCAGTGTTATTATTCATAAACAATAGCATACATGATGTATGTATAATAAATCACTGTCCAATTTCAGAATTCATTAATGAATTGTTGCTTTTAACTGCCCTTGAGTTGGCCCTGACTTGTGGTAATCCTATGGATGAGACATCTCCAATCCCGCTATCCTCCACTGCTATGCTTAAGACTTGTAAATTCATGACCTCTCTAATTGAGTCTAGCCATCTGGTGTGTGGTCTCCCTCTCTTTCTACTGCCCACCACCTTTCTTAGCATTATTGTCTTTTCTAGTGAGTCATGACTTCTCATGATATAGCCACAATATGATAGCCTTAATTTCATCATATCTGGCTTTATCTGCTCAAGAATTCATTTGTTTAACTTTTTTGTTCAACCTAGATTAGTTCTGTAAACTTCTGAGTTTTCAGTATTACACCATATAACTAGGGTACGTCTTTGTAAAACCACACCATTCATCATAAGAGTGTCAGCTTATATCAAAGTATCAAAACTACCCTTCACAGATGGTGATGTTGATGGTATGTTTTATGGAATTCTATGGGCTCAAATAAATAGCTTCATAGAACAGATAAATTCAACTGCCCATCCATCAGTTTATAAGGTAAACCTGAGCAACGTTAAATTATACTGGAAATAAATATTGCCATGGAAGAGATTTGTTTGTTTGATTTTGAAAAATAATGTTGAATGGAATGGAAAAAAATGAATGTGGTATATCTAAATGAAGTTATCTAATTATGTTAATGGTATAAATGGCTAAGACCTCAAGAGCTAGTTGACTTATGGCCAACTAGGCATGCATGTGCCATCTCCAAACTGCTTTCCAAAAACCCATCAGCTGCAAAAATGATTTGCTATGAGATACATGGGAACTAATGGTGGAGAAATGCAAGCTAAAATTTTCTGGGGATGCATGTTTCATTTTTGGGATCATGCAAATTAAATAGGGCTTGGATTGTTGGTGCCCATCTCTCTCTTAAAGTAGAAGAACTGTTTGAAGGCAGAGTTTTAGTCAAACGATAGGGCTTGCCTACTCTTTCATCACTTCTGCTTCTAATGCTCCAATGGGACACCATTCTAGAAAGATAAGAGCCCTCTAGAATAATGTCCAAACTATCATGGGCAACTGGAGCTGGCTGAAGGGTAAATCAGAAAGAATCAAGAAAACCATACCCACCCTGATCTTGCAAGAGATATTTTTGATCCAAGCAATGTGCTGGAGGTATTAAATTCTCCAACGCCATTGGTTCTAGAAGTAGGAGCCCTTGGCTCTACATCAAGGTGTCCTGAATGGTGACCAGCTAGATTGGAAATATCAATCATGTTGATGGGTAATGAAACAGTCTTTTGCTCCAACCTTGCTCTCCCCACCCATAATAGCCTTTGAGGTTTGCTGATCCTAACAAAATACTTCTTGTATGGGCTGTCTGACTCTTCTTCTGTTGCTTGTGTTTCAGTATAGTGCATAGTCGAAATGTCCATGATATGATTCCTGATTCAGAGATTGTCAGTCTCTCCTGACAGCTGCCTACAGCCTATACTGGATAGATATATACAATGGAGACGTAAACCTAGGTGAAGTACAGACCACCCCAAAGGGGCAGCCTGCAGCCGCTCCTTTTCATGCTGAATTGGGGCCAGGACAACCTCACCGGCAGCCCTGCAGCCCCAATCTGGCATTTTCCCAGGACAAAGAGAAGCAGCAAAATGCTGCTTGTCTTTGGTCTGGAAAAGGGGTGCCCTTGCGCCTTAGGCACCCACTGCACCCCGGCGCTAAAGAGGCAACCCCTTCCTCCTCTGGATCATTGGTGCGGCCATGTAGTTGCTGCACCAACAATCTGCTGGCAGGAAGAAGCTGCCTAGTGCAGCTTCTTCCTGAGATGTCAAAGGGCTGCAACGCCCTTATGACGTCTCTTCTTGCTGCAGACATGCGGACGCTGTGCGTTGCACATGTCATCATGGCGGCCCCCATGTGGAGCCCACATGTTCTAGAGTTCCGGACTGTGCAGTTACTGCATGGTCCGGAACCCTAGAATCGGCGGCGACACGCCGCTTTGTGCCTGTGTGTATTGGGCCTTAATGAAGATACACATTTCAACAGAATTATATGACTTATACATGTTATTAAATAGCTTTAGCATGGAATGTAATTAAACGATAATGACAACTGTACACAAAGGAAGAACACATGCTTGTAAGATAGTATGTCAACAGAAGCAAAATACCAACAGCTAACTACAGGAAAAACAAGAACAAGCCATTGTTAGAAAAACTTTTGATATATCTAGCATTTCATATGTTTAAGATTGCACCCAATAGGCTATAAACAATTGGCAACCCCCCCCCCCCAAAAAAAAAATATGTGGCTAACTGGACACCGTTTGATGTCTAATGAGCTAGACAAATACATGTTTCAGAGAATATATACCCAGATTCTAGTAATGCTATAAACTGAGACTGCAATAAATGCAGGTGTAGTAAGAAGGTTAGATTATGTCAAGGAATAAAATTGATATGGAGCAAATTATTCAAAAAAGGACATTTATTTCCACCCCACTCCCCAAAATATAGGACTACACAATTGTTTTAGGCTTTTCCCCTGTGTATTCAATGACGATGATTAATAAATAATGATAAAATACTAACCCCAGAATCTGCCATCCACTGCACAATCTTAAATATTTCTAATCAAATGCTTTTCCCATTAGCAAGGGGGCTTTCTTCCAAGAATATATTCACAGAATTGTAGCCTTAATATTGTTTTAATTAGATGGACAATATAAAATGCATAATATCCAGAAAAACTGTGAGTTCAGGTACTTCAACAAGAAATTCCTAAAATCCTAGGACCAGACATATCAGAATCACCGAGTACAATATTTTGTAAAATGACAAAATCCAATTTTCTGTATCCAGTCATCCCTAACTGATCATTGTAGACCAGCAACCTATTGTCAAATTAACTACTAAAGAGTCCACAGAAGGTAGGGTTTTACTTTGTTGAAATGTATTAGGGCTGCTTCTTGTGTGCCTGATTCTCCCTCAAAATATAAAATAAAAATGAACATACTTCAGTTGTGTAAAAGTGGATTATAAGCAGATGCAAGCAAAATAAAATTATGGCTGTAGAAATCATTCCACCTGAAGAAGTGTTTAGTTGTGAACTTTATTTTTGAGAGATAGAATGCAGATCACCACATGTTTCATTATCAACAGTTTTGGAATGGTCAGTCTTTATGTAAGAGGAAGCAAGGAATCTTTGTTGTAATTTCTTAAATATTTTGGCATTCTGTTCAATGTCAAGCAATCTCCAAAGAAAAAGCAAACAAAGGAGTTATCCTCTTCATAGTCAAAACATTCCTTTGTCTCCTGCACACATCAGTATGAAAAATATTACACGCAATGCCAGTTCGAAGCATGCAACTAAAAAGGCATCAGCTTTTAACTATGCTACAAACAATATGCATCAGACGTTTAGAAATCTAATTTTATATATGTTGATTTCCTGGATATCTAATGAAAAATAAAAGCTGCTGGAAACTGCTGAAAGAGCACTGCTTGAAAACAGAAAATTAGCATGCAAGTGCATACAGCCCAACCACAGATGCAACAATGCTGTTCATGAGCAGCAGAAAGCTTTGCGTTATTAGCTCCAATATAATATCCAAAACAACTACAAGAAGTAGGTTTAGAATACAGAAACAATCTCCTACTTAAACTACACATAAAGTCCCCATGTGCAACTCAAAACAGACAGTGAAGGAAACTAGAAGGATGGAAGAAGTATGATTCTTGAGCACCGCCAGGCAAGACATTTTGTCTGATTTAATTTTTTTGTTCTTGCATTTGATTCAAACATTTACATTCTCTTCCTTCTGTCCAATTGAAATGTGACTTCATTGTGCCAACTCTACTGAATCAGACTGTGGCCCATGCAGCCTTGCTGTTTGTTTCCAACAATGCCCAGATAGATGTTCTTCAGGAGTCCAAAAGAAGGACATGATGGTAACAGTCATTCCCTCCAGCAACCAAATATACTCCCTTTAAACATGGAAGATCTATTTCTATCTTATGGCTTACTTAACTGCCAACAAACCTACTACCAACTGACATAAATTTCTCCATTTCCTTTGAAAGGTAGTGGTCATTGCTAAATCTTGCAGCAGTAAATCCCATAAGATGATTTATTCATGATGGGAACTGCTTTTTTTTTTGGCAGCCTTGAATCAAATATTGTGCCACTCCATTTAAACTGGGTGCTATGGTCTTCTAATCTGCAGACCCTTGAATCTCTGTGAGATGCAAGCAGGATGTTCACTATTTCCTTTTAGCTGGAAATTTAAAAAGAAGTGAGTTTCCTTTTCTACTTCACAACCTGCACTTGGCTAACCCAGAGTTCTCACAATGTGAGAGAAGGAGGGAAATGTTCTATTAATCCTACAAACGTTTTACTAAGTTTAACATGTAATATATCCTAGCCTACCATATCTTGTATTCTCTCTCTCTCTCTGATCCTTCAAGATCTTCTAATGGCGACTAGCTGGAGCTGAATTAGGAGAAGCAACCCTCAAACATTTTGTGTTTCTGTGAGCCTTGCTACTATAGTTCTTCAAAAAAATAGCCATGTAGCTCAGCAATAAAGAGATATCAAGGTAAAGGGAACTCTATAATATACTCGAGTCACATCTCATCCAGTTGCCTGCAGAGTTCTGCAAATTACTGAAGAAAAACAACCCACTGTGTTCTAAAGGCCAAGCTAGATGTTGTGGATTTAAAAGTGTAATGGGGAGGGGGGAAATGATTCTTGGCCTCTCAAGAACATAGAGATTTGCATGAAAATGTGTGACCAAGGCTTGGCAGAATCCTAGAAGCCAGAGAAAGCTCAGTGCTAGCTTTCAAAACCAAAATTTCTTCACCAAGCAAAGTTGTTTTAAGCACTCAGAGTGGAATTGGTGGGAAGGATCAAAGTTAGAGTCTGTACTCTACATAGTGTCTTCAGACAGGTGTGAGCTTTCAGAGGTGTCTTTTCAAATAGACAAGTCTGCAGTTGTCAGATAAGTTTTAGGTTTCATGGCGGGATGGGTCTTCTGTATTCTCAAGCAGTTTGGTGGTTTCTTACAAGTTCTAGGAAAGGTTTTTTTTTAAAAAAATTCCAATTGCGAAAGAAATTGAGAAGCAAATTTTGTAATTTTTTTCTTTTATCACGTTTCTTGTTCCAGCAAACCCAGGACCCTTGGGAGTAGTTCCTGAATAACCAAAATTGATTATTTACATACTCTTCCTCGCATAACTAAATACAATAGGTAGACTACTGACTCTTCAGGCACATCAATTTCTCCACTACTCCCTTCTGCAGTTATAAAAACGTCTTGGCCTGATGAAGAAACTAGCTACCACTGAGATATTTGTTTTGTCTTTTTGGTTGGCTTAATAAAGATATTATCAAAAGATGGACATTGAATTTATTTTATGGTCAAAGGTACCCTTCCATTTTTAGAAGCCAGAGAACATGCTATCAGGCTAATGAAGAAAATAACTCTCCAAATTTGGCTTTTCAGAAATTTAGGGACACAAACAGTTTCTGAATACTGTTATATACTTAGTACTTCTCAGGCTATCTGATGTGGGGACCAATGGATTTTTTTAATGTACCAGGACCGCTGGTGGCACTATATGTGTGCCCAGTGGCTACAACTATTTCTTTCTCTTCTGGAAACTCACCAGGTACTGACAGCCAATGACTCATAGACTGGCACCAGTCCAGGGACCACAAATTTGAGTAGCACTGCTTTAAATGATACCAAAGAAGGAAAATCCCATTTACTACAATTTTCTGTGACTATGCCTCTTTGTTGTTGCTGTTGTTGCTAGCTGCCCTTAAGTCAATTTAGACTTTTGGCAATCCTGTGGATGAGACATCTCCAAGTGTTCCAAGTCTGTGCTGTTTACTGCCAACATTATGGTGTCATCTGCATATCTTAGGTTGTTGATGTTTCTTCCTCATATCTTCACTTCCTTGTTTTCTGATTCTATTGTGCTTTTCTTATGACATTTTCAGCATATATGTGGAAGGGTGATAGTTAGCAGCCTTGCCTGAGCCCTTTGCTGATTAGGAACCACTCTGTTTCTCTGAATTCTATTCTGATGGTGGCCTCTTGTCCTTGGTACATATTTTTCATCAGGTCTATCAAATGGAGTGGCAACCCAATGTCTTTGAGTGCATTCCATAGCTTTTCACGATCTTTGCAGTCAAATGCTTTGCTATAGTCTACGAAACACATGCTGATTTCTTCTCTGAATTCTTTGGTGCACTTCATCAGCCATCATATGTTTGTGATGTGGTCCCTGGTGCCTCTTCCTTTCCAGTATTCTGGTTGCACCTCTGGGCTTTCTCTCTTCATGTATGCTTGGAGTCTATGCTGCAGAATTTTGAGCATTATTTTGCTTAATGTGAGTGTCCTAGTAGTTGCTGCAGTCTTTTTATCTCCTTTCTTGTATCTCCTTTCTTTTCCAGTCTATTGGCCACCTCTTTGTTTTCCATATTTAATGGCATATTTTAGTTAACAATAAGGGCCAGTATAGACTGGCCCTTTGTGACGCCTCGTCACATGCTAGGGTTATGCTATTGTTGATGCTTATACATGCATCCACACACCCCTCAACCTTAATCACAATGGTGGTGCCCTGTACACATGGGTGTCGCCATTGTTATGCAAGCGCAGCACAGTGCTTGTGTAATGAGTGCACCAATGGTGCACTGTGGCACACTTGTTACTCCTCAGGGAAGCCACACAATTTGGCGGCTGTGGCTTCACTGTGGAGGGAAAACAGGCGCTGGCAGGCCGTCCTTTTTGGGCGGTATGTACCACACCTAGAACTGCTTCTGACTGTGTGCATTGTAGCAGTTCAGTTGGGATATTATTTGTCCCTGGTGTTTTATTTTTTTTTCCAATTTCCCTTATTGCAGATTCCACTTCTCTTTTTAGAATTTGGAGGTCATCTTCATGATTCTTCTTTCCATGTATTATTCATTTCCTCATCTCTTTTATATAACTCTTCTTTAACACTTAGCCTCTTTAGCACTTATCTTTTTAAATTCTATCATTATGCTTAATATTTTGTGAAAACAGAAATATAAAATTATTTTTTTAAAAAAAACCATAGGAATACCTGAAGAATATTCCCCATGGTCCAAAAAGTGGTAAAGATGAGCTTCATTTTCTACCTTTTTATAGCTCTCACTCATGACAGACAGAAACAGAACAAATTATACAGTATGTATGGCTGTCAGAGTTTTCTTACCCTAAATAAGGGACAACCTACCTTGTTACCCAGCCTGGCCAGTAAACATGAAACATCTATATAAAGCCTGCCTCAAATCTCACAAAAAGAGGACCTCTCAGGAGAGTTCCAGAGTCCTGTGAGATCTGAGGTCTCGCAAGAGCCCAGAAATCTAGCAAGATCTGACTGACACTTGAGTTGGGCCTATACAGGCTTGATGTTAGCCATATGTAGAACTGATTAAAAAGGGTATTATGAACCAATGCTTGCAAGAGACAGACTCCATCTGAGGGTATTTTGTTGTACACTAAATGTTCCAGGGTTGGTCTATTGTAAGTGCAGCTGCTGTCTGTCTTGAGCAAGTCATGCTCAAAATAGACTGACTGCAAAGCGTATGGTACAAAGAAAGCGGTCTCAGATCCATACATACAGGAATAACTAGTGTTCACTCTTCCTAAACTCAGATCTACAGATGACTGAGAGAGTAACACGTGAAGCATGATTTGGGGCTGCTCTGCCTCTATTGTCAGTGTGGTGTAGTGGTCTGAGCATTGGACTATGACTCTGGAGACCAAGGTTTGAATCCCCACTCAGCCATGGAAACTCACTGACCTTGGACAAGTCACCCCCTCTCAGTTTAAGAGGAAGGCAAAAGCATACTCCCTCTGAAAAAAATATTACCAAGAAAATCTTGTGGTGGCCTTAGGGTCACCATAAGTTGGAAATGACTTAAAGGCTCACAACAACAACTGACTCACTGGCTGGGAGAGGAAAGAAGAGCAGTGCCATGGCAGCTGTGATCCCAGAAGATAAGTGCCAAGCATTAGGCACACTGATCCATTTTATTGTGTAGCAAATACTTAGGGGTTGGTCTTTTGAGAGCCTGGCTGGCGCCTCAACATATAAGAAATAAGGAATTTGGGGTGTCTGTATGGCAGAATACCAGGCTGGACCTCAAGCTGCTAAATGGGATTTCAACAGGATATCTGGGAGGTGAAAAAAAGAAACCTGGGAACCCCAACAATATATCAAAAATGAATCATAAGCTTTAAACAATAAAAAGTAATACAAATTTGCATACATTTAAACAGTTATGTTTGATTGTTGTCACAAAATTTTCTTAGTATTCTTTTCTTTTTCATTTTTTAATCACTAAGTACACATGGTTACAACAACAGGCATGGTATCATTACTGTTGTTTACTACTGTATAAGCATTGCAAATTTAATTCAGTACCAAAATTGCTGTCTATGGCCAGAACTAACAGCTTTTATTGCTACTATTAATGAACAACTCCACATTAATTTTCATAAATAGCTTGGTCTGCAATAAAGTGTGTGCTAATATCAGCATAGTGGCCTCATATTAAGGGAATATGTCTTAGTATGAAGTGTCATCTCCTTGATTCCTTACCAGAGCTTGGAATTAATTTTAAAGAGTTAATTAATTACCTATAATCCTATAATTATGCATTTCATTACCTAATTCGTTATCTATTAATTGGTAACAAGCATGTCAAATATTGTTATTTTAAACATTATGACAATAGCAATGTTAGTAGTTTGAGCAAGGATTAGTGCTTCATGTTACTTTGAATCCTTAGTTTCAAAGGTGAGTTTAGAACCTTCCTTTGGAATTTTAACTGGTAGATTTAAATTTTAAAAATCATGTATTACTACTGATAAATGTTAACAACTTCATTTTATAATATTCACTAAATGGTTACTGATAACACAATAACTGTGTGAGTTAACAGTTATGTTCATCTGTTATCTTTAACAATAAAGTTTCCCAGCTTTACATGCTGTGTAGATTATGGTGAATTCCAGCAGCATGCCAAAGCAGCAATCCTCTATCAACCTATATGGGAACTCAGACCAACTTTTGAGCTGTTAATGACAGTTTCTCACTGTGAGTCCACAGGAATGAAAAATGTATTACGTATATGGATTAAATGCTCACTGTCTTTTTTTTTTAAAAAAAATCTGTATTCATTTTTTGGGAGCAGAAAAGTAATCAGTTGGGTTTGAAATAGAATTGTATGAGATATGACAAGCAGAAGAATGGAGAAATATTGTCCTTTTTGCCCGTCAACAAAAATGGCTGTAGCTCATTTGTATATCTCAAATGACAGAGTGCAAACACTTAGAGATGGAAATCTATGTTTGTTTTTCTCCCACAAGGAAGAATGCATAATTTCAGCAATTTTCTCTCTATTCCACTACAATATGAGAGGTTCTGCACAGGGAGAAAATTCAATTCTGAAAAAATATATGTGATTTTCCTGCCATGTCTCACTAGCATACATAATCCCACTCTTCTCCATGATGCTTCAGATCACCTCAGCAACTCCGTCCTCATCCCCTCCTTATGAAAAGAACACTTGGCTTCCACTAAAATGGCACTGTACTAGAACAAACTGACTTAATTGTCAGACAGGCACTAACTCAATCTCATCTCTCTGGTGAGACACAAAGGTCATGAGAGCAGCTCCAGGAACCAAAGGAAGTTCAGGGGCTGCTCACAAAGAGACCAGAGGGAAATCTGGCAGTCTATTTCATCCTTTAAAATCTAACCATCATGCGTGGAGTGTGAGATGTAAGGCATTTTTAGACAATTGCTGGCTTATCCTTAAAAAAACACAACAATAACAACTTCATCATATTTTGTTCTCAATGTATAACAGAAAAAAACACAGTCTAAGAGTTAACTAACTTTAATCAGTTAGCGAGATCCTAAAAACAAACTGCTGTGTTACAATTTCGGTGATTCATATGAGTTACCATATGTGCATTCCTCTAATAAAATTAGGATCTTTTTTTTTAAAAAAATACTTATGTAAATAACATTTAATCTAGTATTTAATTCTCAAGATACTACACAGTAAGCAATTTGGTTTGCTAACAAGAGGTCATCTTGAGAACACATTGCCAATACATCAGTCAGCATGCTAAACACACATACACAAACACACACTTCTGAAATAGCAATAGGAAAATATACTCTCTAGCACAAAAGCAAAATTTTCCATTTGCCCTGCATCACCCCCTTAATATTTAGGACTGATCCATTAACATTTGATTCCTAAAAATAAAAAGATTTCAAGTCACGTTGGTTAAAAGTACATTCGACACAATTACAGAACAATCAACAGACAGCTGTTACACACTACAGAGTAATCAACACAAGCAATTTGCAAAGCCAACATGAAGAAAATAAGAGAATGCATCAAGGGTGGAGCTGATTTTTGCACCTGGATATTGCCAAAATGGAAAGATCAGCTGATAAGAAGCACAGCAAATGGTGGCATGGAGCATGCAATGAGACGAACAGAAGAAGCAAGCCACTGCAGACAAACTTGTATGGTAGTTAATGTATGAAAAAGCTTACTTCATTTAGAAAGCTCACTAATTGGTCTACCGTTAAATAATCAGTTTTGTCTCCATTGCTGAAAAGAAATTTATTAGAAAAAGTAAGTTTTCATGTAAGATGCCACAGCAGGTATGATTTACATGTTGACATTTTTAATATTCTCAATACCCATCTAATATTCTACCACTGATCTAAATTGTACATTTTCAAAATGGGCACTGTTGCAATGGGTAAACTTGCTAACTATGCTTGCTACACAACAGTATATTTTCTCCATTTCATTATTTAACAGATTAAAATGCTTAACAAACCAACATGTAAGTCTTCCACATCAAAATCTTAGTGTATGAAATTTCAAACATTAAGACTTTAGTTCACATAATGTGTTAATAACTTTAAAATAGCAGGTTAATATTGTAAGTTAGTAAAGCCAATTCAAAGACATTTCCATGTGCTTCCCTTTACTCAGAGGTTCCTGAAAGATACTGTTTACCCCATTCATATAGAGTAAACTTCTAGAGAAGAACAAAAAACTGACTACTGTTATTATGTCATAAAGGAATGGCATAGTAACATTTACCATACCATCCTCATATTAAGTAATGCTATAATTAAATTCATTTTACATACAACCAACTTACATTTTTCTAAAAAGATCCTCTATATCAGTACGAGGACATATCTTCTGAGTTAGCTCATAAAACTTCTCATAAGTAAAAGCTGAAGGCTCTATTTCATCATTCTGAAAAGACAAGAAAACTTTACTTTTTTCTAAATTCTTACTATTTTGGACAAAAAACCTCAGTATCAACACAGAACCCAACCAATGCTCCACTTAATCCAGGAGTGGGAAATATGTGATCATTCAGTTCTTGCTGTATGAGAACTTCCATCAACTCTAGCCAGAATACCCAATGGTAAAGAATGCTGGGAGTTACAGATTAACCTAATCTGAAAGTCTGCATTTTGCCTACCCAATTTAGTCCAACATCGTTTTTTATATTATTTATATTGTTTTAATTCTGTACTACCTTGAGGTCCAATGGGCCAAAACACACTACAGAAATGATCCAGTTTGAGATTGCTCAATGCCAGGGAATCCTGGAAACTGTAGTTCTGTGAAACATTTAGCCATTTCTGTCAGAGAGCTCTGGTGCCACAATAAACTACAATTCCCAGGATTCCCTAGGACTGAGCCAGGGCAGTTAAAGCGGACTCAAAGTCGATTATTTCTGCAGTGTGGTTTGCAACCATAATAAAGACTGGGATATAGATATTTTCCATTTCATTGAATTAATGACAAATACATTTAAAATGTACAAAAGTGAACCAAATACTAAAAATAATAATAAAAAATATCACAGACATAAACAGGTAATGCTAGAAACAAAAATGTTTGGTTTATCTTCATGGCATTTGAAACATTCACCTCTCACTAAAGATTGCCCTAGAGAAGCACGTGTATAAATAAGAAAAGTCAGTTTCCCGACCCTTATCTGCGGTTATGCTTTCCACAGTTTCAGTTACCTGCAGTCCAGAAATATTCTGGGAAACTGAAGTTATCATGTGCAACCACACTCTCTCCTAAACCACTGCTTGATTTCCTTCCACACGGGAAAATGTACTACCAAAATCTCCCTCCATTTAAAAAGAATGGACTATTAGCCTCGATGACCTCATTAGATTTGGAAATCACCAATGCCAAGAAAACAGAAGTGCTTGTGGGTATCTTCTGGTCCTCCCGTGTGATTCTTATGTTTGGGCCAGAGGTTGACCTCCCACCTTCTGCCTGTTGTGCAAGCATCTGCTGAGGAAGTGATGAGAGGAATCGAAGGCTTTCATGGCCGGCATCCATAGTTTTTTGTGGGTTTTTCAGGCTATGTGGCCATGTTCTAGAAGAGTTTCTTCCTGATATTTCGCCAGCATTTGTGGCTGGCATCTCCAGCAGACAATGAGCACTATCAAGCAGACACTAATCCTCTTTTGCAGATCCTCCCACCCTGAGGCCTGCCATTAGCAACAGAACAATACATGTGCAAATCACTCCTGCCTTTCCAGGTCACACAATATATATACCCCAGTCCTTTCCAGGCAAGCATTCTCTGAAGATGCCAGCCACAGATGCTGGCGAAACATCAGGAAGAAACTCTTCTAGAACATGGACACATAGCCTGGAAAACCCACAAAAAACTATGATGAGAGGAAATTTGACAGTGGACCACTTCCCCTGCTCTCCATGGGGCAGAAGGGGAGCAAGGGAAGGACTCCTCCCAACCATGGGAAGTCTTGTTAACAATTCCTTTTAGCTCTGTTATAGTGGTTAAGTTTAAGTAGTAAACTGCAGTCTGAAAATATAAGGTTTGGTACTATCTGCAATTTCAGGCATCCATGGTGTGTGTGTGTGTGTGTGTGTGTGTGTTAGAATGCATCCCCTGTGGACAAGGGAGGACTACTGTAATATTGTTTCCAACAGTACTCAGATGTTAACACTAAGATCACGGTCTAGCTTCATCCGTATTAGAGTTTGACTGGTACTCATCAAATGGGAAACCCAGAGCTATACCATCAATTGGCTCACAAGCCAGGCCACAATATTTTGTGCTACGATCATTAGAGATGAAGTTTTGAGCATGTCACGTAATAAAGTTTGACTGAAAAGGAAGAGAATGGAAAGATACTTCTTCGTATTCACAATGACATGTGCAATGTTCCGTGTGTATTTATAGCCTACTCTTTTCAAAATGCCCTACCTTTAAACAGGATAAAGGTTAACTGTTTTGCAAAATTACTAATTAATATGGTTAAAAGTGGGCAATGAATCATCCTTCAGGAACACTACAGAATATGATTAACCTGAAACTCAAATCTAAAATCATTTTAGCCCATCATTCTTGAAAATTAAAATTAAATATATGTACCTTTCCACTGGGGAAACCCAATTCCTTAAGTGCCTGAAAGATCACCTTTTCAGTTTTCCCTGATGCAAAAGTTCTGGTAATGCTAAAGAAAAGAGAGAAGTCTGTTATTTGAAAAGTATTGCATAGGCCTTTGGTATAGCTACATCAGACATCTTAGGTAGTGATGATTATGACTTCATGGTTTCCTTTGCTGACAGTTTACAAAGATGACTCTAGCACCATTGTCTGCATAAACAATATTGCTAAATCAGATCTTGTTAGACGAAAACCCCTAGCCAGAACAGTCCATGACAAGCATGATTTCTTCTAAGTGGTTTTTACCTTGGTTAATGTCCCCTTGGTTAACGTTCCTTTTTATCCAGTGTGATATAGTGGTTTGAGTGTTAGACTATAACTCTGGAGACCAGGGTTTGATTCCCTGCTCAGTCATGAAATGCACTGAGTGACCTTGGGCAAGTCATGTAGTCAGCCACAGGTGAAGGCAACAGCAAACCTCCTCTGAACAAACTTTGCCAAGAATACCCCATGATAGCTAATCTTAGAGTTGCCATAAACTGGAAATGACTTGAAAGCATACAACAGCAGTGGACCAAATCTGAGGTCATTTTTGGATTTTTAATGTCAAATTCCTATAAAACCAGCATACATTTTTAAACAAATTTTTATGACCCTCAATTTTGAAGGCTTGTGTTATAAGGGGGAGCCATGAAGTCGGGAGCTTCCTTTCTAATTCTAGTAGAAAGGGTTTATATTACATTAATTTTCTGATTCCAGCAACATTTCTACTTACAAAAACACAATAGCATGGGAAGAATAAATGCCATCTGAAGTTTGCAGAATTTACATTAAAGTTTCTTTTTAAAGTCTACACAAACATTTGATAGAACATGAAATGGCTATTTTCTCGCAGGTTTATCATCTGCACTGTTACCAGCAGCAAATGGCACATCAAAGCAGAAATATCTAAGGCCACAAAGTATTCCATGGGCCCCCAAACCCTTACATGACTACAAAAATCAATAAGCCTTAATCCACAAAGACCACTAAAATTGATGATTCAAGTTGGATTCTGTCTTAACGTTTAGGAAAATTTCCTACCAGTGTAATGGTATCCAGGTGCTCCACTGAACAGCTTCAAAACACACTTACCTTCTAACTGGAATCTTGCCATTCGTGTTAGTTAGAAATGCCAGTTTCATCCAGCTGGAAGGTAAGAGAAAGCAACTATTAAATTTGGTTGCACACACAGATACAAAAAATAGTAAGAACTGTTTCACCTTTCTTTTCTTGCTTCTCCTGCAAAAGATAAACTCTTATTCTGCTTAACCCAAGTTACATAAAGTAAATGTCCTTTGAAAACAAGAGGGGAATTTAATGAAGCCAAGCCTAACGTTAAAGAAGTGTGATTTTCTTATGGGGAAAAAAAACAACCAAAAGATATGAATGACTGCTTCAGGTCATATTTTAAGATAGGCATATAAAAATATTAGCAAACTTTTTGGTTCTCAATAAGAAAGGGCATCCCAACCCCATTAGAAAATTGTCAGCTTTTGTGAACTTCCTTTGCTTTTGCATTTTTTCTTTAATGAAAAATTTCAGGGAGTATATACCCACAATTTTTTTTGTTTTGTCCCAAACTAATTCATTTAGCATAAAATATCATGCTTGTAAATATAAGAATGCACAAAAATGCCTCCACAATTTTTTTGGGGGGAAATCCAGAAAAACAAACAAACAAAGAACAACAATAATAAATGCCCCCGAACTCTTGCAATCTCAGCCAATAGGAAAATAACTTTTGAAACAATTTGTCCTATCATGTGAGAACTAAATAGAAGATTCGAAACCACACTGAAATATACTCTGTATTCCTCTAGCAATAATTCTTAAACCTTTGAGTTCTTTAAATCTAATGTGCCTACAGCAGCCCTCCTGACTAAGAGTGTCCCAATAGCTTGAATTACGACTCCTATCATTCCCAGCCAGATCAATGATGATGAAAATTGTAATCCAGAACAACTGAAAGCCATCAGATTCTGAAAAAGCAGCATTTAAATTCAAATAAATAAATAAATAATTCCAAACACTGACAAAATGTTGGCATATATAAGGGGAAGAGGAGAAAATGAGTCCAATATCCTACTCACAGAAAGGGAGTGGGATAAACCCAGCCCATTCTTCAACAACCAGGGCTATGCACCTTCATTAAGAATGCTCTATTTTAACACAATTTTAATCATGTTTTGTTTAGCAGTGTAAATCTCTGACTATTTCAGAAGAATAAATAATTCCCCTAGTTTCTCCCCACTGTGGGAGAAAAAAATTCATTACAGCTTTTCCCAAATATTCATACAATCCAAAGTATTTCATGAAATTGTTTTGTAGAGAAATACTTGTGTGCGTGTAAAAACTTGGGGTTTTGCACAAAACTCCCATGTTTTTGTGCTATAAAGAACACAATAACATGTGTTTATGTACTGGGGACAGAGTAGGATTGTTGTTCAAAAAAACTTGTCACCCCCCCCCCGTCCCACATATGTTTCTGGAAACAGGTGTGAGGGTGTTCAACTAAAACCACTATTTTTAAAAAGAAAAACATGTGAGTTGGGGGTGGGGGTAAAAATAGCACCTCTGCATGTCAAGATATCCTTTCTCATTACAGATGAGAAAATCCACAGAGGTTCTTTATCTTTGTGCGCCATACATTATGTGTGAACTGAAGCAATATAAGTTGTTCTTCTCACACAACAGCCTACATCTTGCTTTAGTCTTTTAGCCTCAGCTCCAGCCCCTGCTGACTGGGTGGCAGACTCCACTCCCAAAGCCAAGCCGGGGCAGAAACTTTGAAGGAAGGAAGGAGAAGGAAGGAGGGAAGTCGTCTCACACTACAACTCTGAGAGGACTTTGCACTGAGAATTTGCTGTTGATACAGCTTTTGTGCCTAATGAAAGCAGAAAGAGCAGCCTTTTTCTACACTTGTTGAACCTGCATCCATTTCTGCTCCTGGCAATTCTATTTCTGAGAGACAGAAAGGAAGCAATGCAAGATGGGGAAGAAGGAAATTCCCTTCATTGAACAATAGGGAGAACTAAGCGCTAGCAGGGAAGTACGGTGAATGGTCCAATTCTTTCCAAGGTTTCGGGGCAACCTTCAGGGTGTATAAAAACATAAGGCCAAATTCCCCAATTCAAATCTAACAAAAACGTTTGTGCATAATTGGGCAGGCACGAACTTGGAAAGGTTCAGACAAGGCCAAGAACTACAAAGCATCTCTCAACAGATTATAATGTCCGGCAGTGAACTCTCTTAATCTTTGAGACTGTATTTCACTTTGGGAACATTTGTATTTGTGGAACAAATGTGAAGAATAAATTAGCACCACATTTCTCATGGATGTTTGCATTTGTAGGGAATGTCTCCTGCAGACTGCCCAGATATTTATCTCTTGCTGGTCCAAGTAAGGAAAGGAAATTTCTGAAAGCATGTGTTAAGAAGTATGCAACCAGAAACAAAATAAGAATGGAAGAGGTGACAGAATTATTTTTAAAAAAATCCTTACTGTTTCTTGAGGCATGTCATGGGACAGACATTGTTTGCTCTAAAATTACGTATGATCGATCTGAGCCCTTCAACCCATTGCTGAAAGACAAAAAAGTACATAAGCATTAGTCCATAGAAAATATTAAAATTAAAAATGGCATCCATACCATGATGATGGTACGGAAGCAATGCCAGTTATTCCCTTAATATTGTGGCATCCCACAGTAGAAATGTCTGGGTTTATTAGGATTCTTAAAAGGAATGCTCACTTTCAAACTTTCCATTTTCTAAAACATCAATATTATATTCAAAATGTGGAAGACCAGACTCCATATGCATAATAGTTGGGGAGATGATGTTTTGAGAAACAAAAAAGTGTATTCTAAATCTAAAGAGCAAAACTGTGCCCCCCCAAAAAAAGTTTTTTGTTCTACAACTCCCATTAACAGAGGCCACAGTAAGAGATAGTGGTAGATACAACAAATATATATCTGGATGGTCACAGTTGCCTATTTTTGTCCTAAATGTATTTTCAAGCAATTCATATTTAGAGTTAAGCAGCTTTTGTTCAGGTTTAAGCAACCACACTGTATGTTCATATTGTGGCTTTAATGTCTCCCAGTAAAAGTACACTGTAGGATTGGACAGCCAGCACACTCTGCTCAGTGGAAAGTAGTTTGTTAGAAGGGGAATTGCTTTCCA
This sequence comes from Sceloporus occidentalis, assembly GCA_023333645.1. Lineage (NCBI taxonomy): Eukaryota > Metazoa > Chordata > Lepidosauria > Squamata > Phrynosomatidae > Sceloporus > Sceloporus occidentalis. The sequence continues at coordinate 16,183,923 of JALMGF010000004.1, forward strand.
GAGTCACTAGTGGCTGTGGCACAGCAATAGAGGGGGAAGGGAAATCCTATCCATATCTTTTTCACAGATAAAGATTGTCAAAATTAACATCATGCAAGGTGTTTGATTGTATTAATGTATTATTAACTTAGTACTGTCTGCCTAATGTCTACAGAAATGACCACGCGCTCAAGTACAATATACTTTACACAGTGTTGGCTTCTCATCTCCAACACTACTACTTCTTCTTCTTCTTCTTCTTCTTATTATTATTATTATTATTATTATTATACTTTATTTATATAGCACTGTAGATTTACACAGCACTGTACATACAAACAATAAAATTGATAAAAATGAAACCTGCCAATGGCGTACATTTTACAAAATACATAAAACAATAGATAATAATACAAGATAGAATTAGATAAAATAAGCAACTTCTGTTTCCCAGTGCCAAAGGATAGAAACTTCCCTTCCTTCCCCCACTGCTATGCCATGGACACTGATAGTGAACCTAATCAATTGCTTGAATGCCCACCTTTGTCACTTTCCCACTATTGCATTCAACATTTTTGCAAACAGTCTATTTACTAAACGGGCCAACCTCATATTTGCCTGGTAGTAGGTTATTCCTTTAGAAACACTTTTTGCCATCAGATACTGTAAATGCTAAAACCACAACACTTGACGTCTCATGGAAAGCTAGTTCATTTTTAAGCTTTCTATTAACAATCTTAGTATAAAATAAGCAACAGTAGAGACTTCAAACTTTCAGAAATTGGCAGGAATGAGGGGTAGAACTATATCATCAGTGAATAACATCAATAAACAAAAGCGTGGCAGGAAAGGGGGGGAACAACAGCATCTAGCATTCTTTACTACAGAGGAGATAACATGGAATCCTATCATGTACTATAACTATATGTGGCTGGAGTCAACATATAAACTGTTATATATGGGAGATTCATGATCTTAGGGGTGGGGAAAATGTTGCCTGGGGCCCAAATGGTGCCCCAAGACCATTTTGAGGTTTCCAGGACTCCATCATTACTCCAAAATGTTTTTCAAAGAAAAAAACATATTCTCCAAAATTCCCAGGACATGACCTTTTTTCACAAAAGGAGGGATCTCTTGGTTTGGTGGGGTAAAACATACTAAAATTGCCCCCTTCCTCCTGCTGTATCCCATAGTTCCTTACCCCACTCTGTCTCATAGGCCATTGACCCAAGAGGCCTTGAGATGTAGTCATATCTCAACATGAGGCTCTACCCACTCAGAAGAGGGTCAGGAGAGTAAATGATGCATGTGGAATGCAAAAGGGGGGGGGTGCACCATCTGCTGTTGCTTCAAGGATGCCCTGGGAGTAGACAGTGTTTTCTGTTAAACCAGATTAACAGTTTAAATAAATGGATTCATTGTGTGCATCATAAAGAATGATTGCACTGGATATGGGGCGAATCCAGGGTTTTGGCCAGTGCAGACAAGCCCTAAGACAGACTGATGGAAGCTGAGAAAAATCGAACATCTAGTGTTTAAGTGGACTAATTACAACAGAAAATAATTGTACAGTGGACCCTTGTTATACGCTGGGGTTTGGTTCCAAGATCCACCGTGTATAACAAAATCCGTGTATGCTCAAGTCCCATTAAATATAATGGCAGAACAAAATGGTGTCCCTTATAAAAAGTGGAAAATCAAGGTTTGATATTAGAAATTTATACTTTTTTGGAACATTTTAAAACCGTGTATGCTTGAATCCGTGTATAATAAATCCGTGTATAAGGAGGGCTGACTGTATTTTCTTCTATTTGAAAACTTTTAGAAATAGCTTCGGGGTCAGACTCAAGACAAGTGGAAAGGGAGCAAGGAGGACCTCTGCAGATCAACAAAGTAAAGTGACTCATAAGGTGATATTTGAAGAAATTTCTAAAAAGGAAAATAAATGGATCCTAGAGCAAATCAAGCCTGAACACTCCATAGAAGATGACTAAACTGAGATTGTTGTATTTTGGCCATATCTTGAGAAGACAAGACATGAATGCTTGGTAAGGTAGAAGGAAGTAGAAAAAGAGGAAGACCACACTACAGGTGGATAGACTCAATCAAGGAAGCCATGGCCCTTAGTCTGCGAGATTTCAGCAGAATAGTGGATGATTGAGGAACTTGGAGGTCTCTCATTCATAGAGTTGCCATAAGTCAAAATTGATTTTAAAGCAGTTAACAATAACAACAAACACTGCATAGACATATCCAAATTCTAGGGGTGTCAATCTTTGCTTTACACAAGATTGCTATAGACAAGAACACAGAGTTTAAGAAATTTTCTTCTTGCTCAACAACTTTTTAAAAATTATTTTCCACATTTTGGAGACGTTTTACCAAAAAAAAAGAAGAAAAAGAAAAAGAGCTTAATGCAGCAATCATAATTTTTCCACAGAAAACAGTAAGGATGAGAGGGTTGCACAAAGTACACTATTTTGTTTAAAAAACCAATGTGTTCTACACATGTAAAATATTTACAAAAGATGTTCTGAATTGCTGAAATGTCAACAGAGTGTCCTGATGCACCAAGACATCTTTTCTCCTCAAGAATAAGTAAAATTGGTTGTTATGCTTTATATAAGTGTCAAATTCACACTTTACAAATTTGGATATTCTGGGATTGTAGACAGTTCTATATTGTCAACTCTATTTGGTATAAATATAATGCCTCCATGATTTTGAAAGGGGGAGCAAAAAAAAAAAAAAAAAAAAAGCTCATGCTATAATAAATGGGTTAGTCTAAGGTGCCACATGACTCTTTACTGTTTATGCTTCTATGAAACACCATTTGGATTCAATAGCAATCTTGGCAGCCTAAGGAAAAGTTGCTGGAACAGCATGAAAACAGACCCTTTCTGACCAATATCTGACCTGGATATGGTGATGTAAACTGCAGGATAGTTTACATAACTCAAGTAATTGCAGAATAGTTTACGTAACTCATAATCAAGTTATCAATAGTACACTTCCACTTCAGCTTCTAGCCCTAAGTGCACTTCCTAGCAAGTAAGTTCTGGAGCTTTTTAGTAACATTTTATTGAACTTAAATAGACTACAAAGCAGGGGAAAATGGTAGACCATTAAATGTATGAACTAAACCTGGGAAGAAGAGGAAGGAGTATATTCATGACAACAACAACAAAATTCCCAATATTTCCGATGATTTCAGAGTGGATTATAAAAAGAGGTATATGTCCACATGAACATAATAAAAGCATGCAACTAACATAGAACCTGGAGGGTTTGAACCCCTCACCAGTCTAGGTTGGGATGTTGGCACATACACACACACACCCATGAAATGGTCAGGCACACAGGATCAGGACTACCAAGGCTTTTGCATGGTTGAGCTCCCTGAGGAAATATCAGAAGTGTCCTTGAGTACATCACCACTGTGGAAATAATGCAGCACGATACCAGCTACATTTAACAGCCATGACTCCATTGTACAGAATCTTGGGTAAGCAAACAAAAATAACAGCAGCAAAAACAGGAGGAAAGAGACCGATGCATTCTCTCAACACACAATGTTTTATTGCACTGTGGAAAAATGCAGAACTTTCAAAATGACCTTGAAGTCTGAAAAGCTAGGACTTCTCTCCATGTCAATAGATTGATTTTAAAAATTTATACAAAACAACCAAGGAGACATGCTTTAATTAAAAAGCTGAGCCTTATTTTTTTAAAAGAAACTGGGATGCCACCAGGTGTCAGCAGAAGTACGGTGCACCACATTGCTGAACTGATAAACAGGAATGTGCAAGAGCCATACAAATAAGCTCTGCTTCAAAATGGAATTACATCCCTGTTGATTCAAAAAACAATTCAATACGGATGGTGATAGGGAGACCAGGATTGTAGAAAAGGGCCACAGGTGGCACAAAGGTGACAATTCATGTTTTTCATCATTTGACATCTGTCATTAGTGCTGCTATTATTACTCTTTCCTGCAAGGACTTAAAAATGATTTTTTGTTGTTGCAATTGTGTACCTTGGAGTCGTTTCCAACTTATGCCGACCCTATCACAGGGTTTTCTTGGCATGTTTCTTCAGACAGGGTTGCCACTGCTATCCTCTGAGGTTCAGGGATTGTCACTTGCCCAAAGGGTTTACATGGCTGAACCAGAATACTCAAATCACTACAACAAAAATGATATTACATACATACAAAGTGTATAGAATGCCTAAAAAGGTGTGTAACACTTTACACAAGAGTGACCATGCTAGTCTGCTGGAGCAAAGAACGACAGAGTCCCATGACACCATTGTGTGTTTGACTATAATCTACAGTCCTATTTCTTTCTTGATTTATTATCTGTCTCTCCAAGGAGCTCAGAGCTGCATACACAGTTCTCCACCCACACATTTTATACAGCAACAGTGTGCTTCGTGATTGAGCGAGGTCTGCCAGCCTCATGCAACACTTTATCCAGAGCAGCCTACACTGACCTACCTGTAGGACAATAAGGTGCATCTCCTAGAAGCAGGTAGCAATAATTGACCTTCTCCATCCCCACTATACCTGACTTTGACCTGACCTTGACAGAAAAATATGAAAGGTGTGTGTTTGCAGCCAATCTGTTTTAACTGTATTTTCGTTTTAATAGCTTTGTATTGTACTTTAATATATTTGTTTTGTGAGCAGCCCAGAGAAGCTATGTTATGGGGCTATGATTTAAATACAGAGTGTAGTTTAAAATATATGGAAGCCAAATTAAATAGTTTTAACAAGAGCACACATCAGTTTCATTTACTGCTTTTCCCTATACCAGGTCCAGTAATCTCGTCTCAGAAAGCCCATCAAGCCACCTTCAAAGAGAGGCTGCTAATCCTTCACCACTTCAGCTCATGCTTTTGGATCTTTCACCTCCTCCAGAATCCTACTGCAAAACCTCTTCTCAGATCAGAGAGACAGCGAATATAGCATGACTGTCATCATAAGGCACAACAACTGTTTCATTATTTGTGCTTTTCCTCTCTGAGAGAGCCAAGGAATGACAGCACCCAAAAAAGAGATTACCACTGAAAGCCGAACTTCATCCAAAAGCCAGCAGACACAGTGGCATCCCATCAGTGCTCCAGGCCGCAATGAGAAACCCAAAGAGCTTACTATATCTACTCAGAATGAAAACAAGCTTTGTTAGCAGAAGAATGGTGTATTTCACAGGATAAAGGCCCAGCTTGCAAAAATCATTTTCAACTAAAAGCTTCTCCACTAACACTGAGTGCACAATAAGGCAGTGACTGGAATTATAGAACTATGCTTCCTTGCAAAGCTACATCAGCTGTTTCTGTTTTCTGTTGTGTTTTTCTCACTGTCTTTGTTTCATCTTTTGCTTATCTTAATTTTATAAAGTTACTTGTGAACAAATTTGTACACAAGAAACTGCTACTGCAGCTCTTACAGTACTATAAATGGCTGCACAGATATACTTATGTATTTCAGTTGTGCACTGTACTCTGTCCACAAAACTCAAGGACAGTTCACTCAAGGATAGTTGCATGAAGTTAGCTGGGAAGGTGGAGCTGTCATGGGAAAAGCTCCCCATTCCCCTGAGGGGAAATCAGGATCCTGGGAGTAGGGCATCTCTGATGGAAGGGAGAGGCCCAAAGCTCTCACTGTTTTCCTTAAGAGTACTGGGAAATCCTCTGTTTGGAACAATCTGACAGAGCCGAGGGTGGAAGAATCCCTTCCTTCTCCTTCAGTGAGGTTTCCTCTTGTTCTGCCTCCAAGGAGGTGGTATTGCCAGTCCTGACATCATACTCCTTCTCAAGAAGTGCATGGCAGAAGCCACACTTTCCCTGGTGATGTTATAGGGCTGCTTTTTGTGCCTCTTATGGGGTGACTATGGGGATCCTCTTCAGAAGTTGAGCTCTTCCACTTATCCTCCACTAGGCCATAGTTTGACTTGATTTTGGCTTCATGGTCAAAGTAGTGGCCATCTGGGCAGAAAGAGGAGACATCCACCTTGTCTCACATGTTTTTGTGCGTGAACCTGAAGCTTCCCTAGGCTATGGTAGGGGGAGAAAAGATGGGTGAGGGAGTGGCAGCCAAGGAAATTAGAAATTTGCAAGAAAGAGCATCTGAAGGAGGAGAGAGAGAAGGACAGAGAAATAAAGGCTTTTTTTTTGGAAAGAGATTTAAGTTTTAGCTAAACAATAAGGGAAAAGATAAGAATAGGAATGAGGCAGAGAAAGGGAATGATCCAGAACAGGACTGGAGCAGCTGTAGCAACGAACAACGAAGAACATGTCCTATCAGAGCAGTGGGCAAGAAAAAGAGTAGCCTTCTCAGGCTAGTTCCTGCCATGTGGGGATACTGGACACTAGAAGATCTTTCTTTTTCCTGCATATCTGGAGAAATGGGAAGAGCATAACCCAAACTACAGGATGCTCCTCCCTTGTCTACTAAGTATTTGGGGAAAAGCCACGCAGACCAGCAAACTCAGGAGCTAGTACAAGAGAAAATAAAAAGTTATTCAAATGCTTCGTCTTCATCTCCCAGCACAACTGCAGTTTGCCTTGCACAGAACTTGGACGTAAGTCCATTTAAGTGATTAATGCTTTATTTACATGGGGTTTGAGGCTATGTGGACCAAGATGTATGATCTCAATATCCTAAACACTTGCTTTAGATGAATGCCACAGAAAGTTAAGGGTTCAGAATAATAACCTCTACAAGGTAAGCTTATATGACATTGCCCTCATGTTGTGTTCTCTATTATGGCTTAACTGTTGGGGCAAAGTTAAGGAAGTGCCAAGTTTTTCAAATCAATGTTATTATGAAACTATAATCCTTAAATTATGCAATACCTTGGTTTCAGGCCTTTCTAAACAAACACACCGGCTAGTGTTCCTTGGACAGGAACTAGCTTTTCTTTTCTTTTCTTTTTGACCTAGGAATTTATCTATGTAATCAGCAAGGAGTTAGGTCAGAAGACTGAAAGAATTCATGATTTCTTGTTAGTTACTTGCTCCAATATCATCTCCTTTAAGTTGGAAACGTTATGCCTTTGGGTCTGGCAGCAGAACAGAGCCACTAACAGAGGGAGGCTGCTGCAAGCCTGGAGGGTTTCCCAAGACAGCCAGAACTACAAGTATTCCCAAAATTCCCTCTAACCCTCTCCCAACCAAAAAAGAAGTACAAGACTGTTCCTTCAATACTGTGTACTACTGTTACATTCAGGTATGCAAACTATGTAATGAAGACTGTCCTTTGCTTTACAGCTGTTTCCATTCACCCTTGTGTGGACCATTTCTAATCGCTGTCCTGGCACTCCACTTTTGGTAGAAGGTACTGAAATAGGCAGAGGGAAAGGAACAGAAGGAAGTAATGGACTTTCAGATGATCTATCAATTCCATGTTAGCTATACACACTTCAACGAGAAGGTGATGGCTATCATGGGTTATCATACCTCTCATGACGGTTTTGTGAAAAAGACCAGGAGGAAAAAAAGCAGCAGCATATGCACTGAGAAGTGAATGAGCATCATCCAGTTATTCTCACTGTATGCCTCATCTCTCTTGGATGCAGGGTATGGCCATAGTACATGAGATTTGGGAGATTCAGCCTTGCTACCTACCTGTCTTTTACCCCATGCAGTGAACAGGGCCACTCAATCTAATTACCCTACCATGCAGGAATACACGATCAAAGCACTCCCGACATATGGCCACCCAGTCTCTATTTTAAAACTTCCAAAGAAGGAGACTCCACCAGACTTTGAGGCAGTATGTTTCACTGTCAAATAGCTCTTCCTCCTATTGTTTAGGTGGAATCTCTTTTTCTGTAGCTTGACTCCATTACTCCATGTCCTACTTTCTGGAGGAGCAGAAAATAAGCTTGCTCCATCCTCAATATGACATCCTTCCAAACATTTAAACATGGCTATCATGTCACCCCTTAATCTGCTCTTCACCAGACTAAATATGCCCAGCTCCCTAAGCTGCTCCTCATAGGGCATGGTCTACAAACCTTTCACGATTTTGGTTGCTCTCCTCTAGGCATGCTCAGGATGCATGGCCGCATTCTGTGATGAGGAAAATTGGTCAGGGAGATTTGACCACAAGAGGGAAGCAGAGATGGGCAGGGAATCTATGATTGCAGTCTGCCCTACCCATATGTGGTGCATCTGTTCCGGACCCCATCCCCCATATATGGGGAAAAGAACTTGTGCTCAAGCCCCATAGAAAATAATGGAGCACACACAGGTATGCACCCCATTACTTCTGCCGGGGCTTGCCTTCCATGTAATCTCAAAGTTGCAGAAGGCAAGCCTGCCTATGGGGAAGGCTGACTGTACTAACTGATGGTAACAACAGGGTTCCTCTTCTCAGTTAGCTTCAAAGAGGAGGTAAGTTGGCCCAAAGGAAGACGAGGAGGGGAAAATCCCACGGAAGAATTCTTTATAGAAAGATTAGATCAGGAAGCATAATTAATATAGGAAATCAATGGAAGCATAGAATCATAAAGACCCCAAGAGCCATCCAGTCCAACCTCTTTTCCATGCAGGAATACCAGTCAAAGCACTCCCAAAAGATGACCATCCTGCTTCAGTTTAAAAACTTCCAAAAAAGGAGATTCCACTACACTCTGTGGCAGCATATTCCACTGCTGAACAGTTCTTACTGTCAGGAAATTCTTGCTAATGATGAGATGGAATCTCTTTTCTTGTAGTTTGAAGCATTGCCCCGGGTCCTATGACTGAAACTACTATTCAAATTTTCTTGAAACTCACTTTTAATATGTTTGTTTTGTCTAAATATTCATTTAAACTGTATCCCACTTAAAAAGCAAGAAAAGGGAGGCTGAACACCATGCTTCAATCCCTTCTTGTTAGTACAGTCAGCCCTTCTCATAGGTGGGCTTGCCTTCCGTGGCTTTGAGCTTACATGGAAGGCAAGCCCCATTAGAAGTAATGAGGCATGTACCGTGCCGTGTGCTCATTGTGTCGCCGTGTGCACGCGCCTAATTATTTCCTATGGGGCTTGAGCATATGCTCTTTTCCCCATATGCAGGGGAGTCCAGAACGGATCCCCCACGAATAGAGAGGGTGCACTGTATGTGCAGTTATGTTCTTATCACAATGAAAACAAATTTCCTTAGTTATCCAGTGGAGATAGTTTAAATCTCGGGTTGGCAAAAGATTGTATTCAGTTGGATATTGACTTTCAACATCCTCTATCAGCATGGCCAACGGTCAGAGATGATGAGAATTATAGTCTAACAACACCTGGAAAGGCACAAATTCCCTACTCTTCATTTAGAACGAATTTGTTTTGTAATTTAAAAAAAAGGACAACAGCTCATATGCAGCCTTTGCATAGCTATGCAGTGCATTTTACTTCCCAGTCAAGAGCCCTTGGATTACAACATGTATATGAACCAAGCCATACTAATAGTTTATTAACATCAGTGACTACAGGAATATGGCCCATTAAATGTTAATAGCTGTTTTGCAAATATGTCTGAGTTTAAAACACCATTAAATGCTTCTGGTCATTAAGTTAAACTTGTGTTTCCCCTGGTGGACTATTTGCACTTAGATTGCATTCCCTAAAGTAGCATCTTCTTGAGAGTATTATCTTCCCACATATAAACTGATATACATATATGGCATAGTGCTTAAGAACAAATTATAATTAAGTTGGCAGTCAGCCCATAGCTATTTGTTGTATGTATATATAATTGCAGTGATACATCTCACACTGATATTTAGTAGGCTGAATCAACCATGACATGAAAAGTCAAGAAACATGTATCCTTGACACAAAATATAACCCCATCTGCATTCCCTGTGCATTTTGTAACAAACATGTGAGAAACAATATATAGCTCAAAACCTCTAAAACAGTGATGGTGAACCTTTTAGAGAGCGAGTGTCAAAATTCAAAGGTGTTCCCGGACTGGGTGTGACCCAGTGCCAGGGTACAGGACATCAGGGGGTGGGTCTTCTGTTTTCTGGGGGTGGAACCTCTGCCTTCTAGGGGCGGAACTTCTGGGGTGGGACTTCCCTAGAGACAGTTGAAGACATGTGCCTGTTCCTCCTCTCCCCCCCCCCCCCCCGCTCCTGCCCTCCCAGGCCTTCAACTGCCTCTCTGGAGACAGCTGAAAGCCCAAAATGACCAGTTCCTCCTCTTTCCTGCCCTCCACATGCCCTCAAGAATGGCTTTGTGTGCAATCTGTGGCATGCATGCCATAGGTTCACCACCACAGCTTTAAAATATGCCCTTATGTAAGGCTAGCCTATAGGAGCTATAGCAGGAGCTCTCCAGATGGTTTTGGCCTATAGATCTCATAACACCTCATAATTTGTTATGTTTCCTAAGACGATGAGCGCAAAAAGCCAAAAACCTCTGCCCACTCCAATGCAGATCTTTTAGGGCCATGACTTACAGGACAGCATCCTCCTACAATGAATGTCATTGCTTATTGACAAGCTCTCTGGTAGCTGGTTCTACTAGAGATGAAGTTCTAGGCTATAAAAATGTATGAATAAGTGAAATTGGAGATTAGTTTTTGGCAATCCATGATGAACATGGAACCCAAAAGTGTAATGGTGACCTTTCTTAGGCCAGTAGATCTGCCTTGTTACCTGCTATGTCCGTTACAAAAGGTCTCCAGACAATCTTTTCTTGTAAAAGCCTTGCATATAAGCAACCACAGTCTGCAGTCCATTCAAATTTAATGTTTGGTACCAATAGGAGTCTTGTTCTGACACAAGAGGTGTTTTCTGGCAGGAGCATGGATGTGGATGGGAAAGTGTAAGTGTCCCTCTTGTGAACTGCAATTCTGATGATAATCACACTGCACACATTATTATATGAAACTGAAAACAACAAGATGCTGCTTTAGGAAACACAGCCTCAAAGTGCAAATATTCCACAAAACAAAACATCATCTAGATATGGTGGCAATACATGCAATAAAAGTAATTCTAGTTTACACCACAGCTCTCACTTGTGCTTCTTGGAGTCATAGCCCCAACTACTGTGTCTACAAAAGGGGAACAATCTACACTAATTCTATGGTAATTTAATTATATGGCAACTAAAAAAATAATCAGCTAGCATTTCTTTGTAAAATAATAAAATAAATAAAACCCTCTTGGTCCTAGTCCTGATCATTGCCATAATAATAATAATAATAATAAGTTTTATTTATAAACCGCTATTCCGTGTTGATCATAGGTAAAAATTGCAATATCAAATACAAAATACAGGATAAAAATTGCAATACATAAATAAAACTTCAATAAAAACATCTCAAAATACAGATTAAAACCATACATCAAATCCAGGCCAGCGAAATGTGCTCGATAATGCTGTACACATAGGGGGGAGTCATATATCATCAAGGAGCATCGGGGAAGGCTTGCCGAAACAGGAAGGTCTTAAGTCTCTTTTTAAAGAGATCCAGGGAGGTGGTGGAGCGGAATTCCTCAGGAAGGGTGTTCCAGATCCCAAGGGCCGATATAGAAAAGGCCCTTTGTGAAGTTGATACATATCTCGTTATCGGGATCTTCAAGAGATTCTTCCCAGACGACCTGAGTGTGCGGGGCGGACTATATGGGGAGAGGTGGTCCTCCAAGTACCATGGATCCAAGCCATTTAGGGCTTTATAGGTTATAACCAACACCTTGTATTGTGCCCGGAAGCAAACAGGCAACCAGTGGAGATCATGCAGAATTGGTGTTATATGGTCGGCCCTGGGACATCCAGTGACCAACCTAGCTGCCATATTCTGCACTAGCTGAAGCTTCCTGTTTGGTACAAGGGTTGCCCCATGTAGAGCGCATTACAGAAATCCAATTATAAGTGTGATGTTTTAAAAAATGGCAAAATGGCTATAGCATAGCTTTAAAAATTACAGTAGAACACTCACAGTAGAAAACAAACATGGAAAGACACATAGTTCCATTTCAGAACACATGCCTGATGTGCAGAACATTTCAGTCTCTGACATCTCTAGTTAAAAGACTCACAGATAAAAAGGTCAGGAAGGCCTGAATCCCTGGAGAGCCAATGCTAGGCTAAGTGAACCAACAATTTGTTCATTTGCTCTTACTTCACATTTGATTCATTCATTCATTCATTCATTGCACTTATATCCCGCCTTTCTCCCCAAATAGGATCCAAGGCAATGTGGACAGAAGAAATACCACCTGTTGAGCTTGTACTAGCCAAGGCAGTAGATGCGGGAGGAGATGAGAAAGCAGAAGCTTCTTCCATTTTACCTTTTTGTCTGTGTCTGTATTGGTTTTATTTCTTTCTGCTCCAACTGGTTTTAATGCAAGTGAAAATAACAAGGTGAGCTCAAGGGTGATCATAGCAGGGGAGGGGGTGTTTAGGGAAGTGGTGTGGCTTTGTACTCAGTGGAGCTGAAGCCTCACCTGATCTATGCCTGGCATGCCCCAGGAACTCTCCCCTTTTGCAATGCTGGCAGTGCAGCCGCGGGGCAGTTGAAAGATCCACTCCTGTATAAGGATGGATTTCATGGATGGAAAGAGAGATCCATGGCATCTTATGGCTCCTGGTGCAATCTCCTTGATTACAACTGGAACCTTTTTACATTTTCTTTTCATTTTATTAAACAAGAGATACTTTAATTTTCCACACAGGCTCTATAGCACACAATGGATAAGTACATAAACATGCCCTTTTAAAAAGGAAGATTATAATCCTATTCATTTCTACTTTTTGCTCAGATGAAAGCCAATGTTTAAGTGCTATTTAACAAAAGTCTCTCAGCAGCCCAACCCTTCAATGAGTTACCGATAACATCTCTCATTGCAATTCAACTTTTTATCACACATCTCCATGTTTCCTAAGCTGCCATTCTAACATTCTTCCACATGGGGGAAACACCCAAATGATTTGAAACATGTTGCATTAATTCATGTAATAAGAATAGCTCATTTTTTAAATGCAAGTTATCTGCTTTTCATTCCAGACAACTGTGTGCAAACTGTGTTTGGTGTCCTTCAGCAAAGAACAAGCATACTGTAATGCCAAGGGAAAGCTTTACCATGTACTACCAAAAAAACAAGTCTCTTCTGACTCTATGATTCTATGTCTTAGAGCAAACCTAGCATGAACTCTAACTGGATTCCAAAATGGCCAAACTGAAACTATCATACTTTGGTCATATCGTGAGAAATCATGACTTAATGGGAAAGACAGTAATACTGAGGAAAGTGGAACGCATTAGGGAAAGAGGGAAACTGCATTCCTGATAGAGTGACTCAAACAAAAAACCAAGACCTTGAGTTTGTAAGTCCTAAGCAGGGATGTTAATAACAGGCTCCCTTGGAGGGTCACTGTATGCCAACATGATGGGATTTAACAGCAACAACAAAGCATCAGAGCTGAATAGCAATGCAACAAACCCACAAACTGTAATTAAATGCAGTACCTTAGCATCTTCAGTGCTTTCTGCGACCATATATGTGAAGTTGATATTCACCAAATCAGTGCCACTACAGACACACACTATTCGTCCTTCCAGTTCATTTTCTGCTTTGCCAATAGTTTCAAGAGCACCTAGTATCTTTGGATCCTGTTAGAAACAATGAATGCCTTGTTAGAAAACCAACTCTATAAAGAGAAAGGGTTTTTGTTTTCATATATTTTATGTAAACATTTATTCTTTGCCTTAGATTCATCCTTTGATCAACATTTCTACTGTAGTTTATAACAACAAAATCTCAGCTTTATAACGGCTTGTTGACTAAAATAGTTGAAATATAATTCTGAGAATTTTAGGACTGAGTCAGAAGCTACAATTCTTATGTGTCATAGAATTGGTAATACACTTTACCAGCGTTTTACATGTAGGAGTAATGGAGACATAATCATGACTCCTAGGATTGGGAGAACAAAGTAAGGTTCTGGAACTGCACACAGCCCTCTCTTCCAAATATTTTGCTCACCTTTTGCCTGGCCAAAAAGTGGGTGAATGGTTTCACCTGAAAGCCTCCAAGAGAGACCATTCACTTTTTAAGTATGATGAAGTCCTTCACTGTATTGACTAATATATCTCCCCTTCCTGTTTTTCAAAACCAAGCCATAAGCCCATTTCCAGTTTAGTTTCATTTTTTCCTTTCTTTATTGGCCTTTTTGGCTCCTGGACCTGCTGCAGTTGCTCACCCCTGCTCTTAGCGTCATGTCCACTTAGGTGAGTATGTCAAAAATTGCACATTAGAATACATTTCCAATATCTTTACCATATTCAATTGTCTCTTTGACACCCCAAAATCCTTTTTGTGTAGTGTCAGTCTTCATTTTCATGAATCCCTCTGAATTCATTAGGCAGTCACTCACAATCATACCCACAATCACACCAGCATTAAATAGTTAATCTTAACTACAAATCACTGAATCAATCGAACAATGGTAAGTAATCACTTATGTAAATTCCAGTGATCCAAAAGGTTTGCTCTAGATGAGACAGACAAATATATTTAGGCCTTGATTAGTAACAACAACAACAACAAAAATAGTCCTTTGATGAGCCTATGAAAATCAAACCAAATTTTCAAAACATCAAGTTTCACCAAGAGCATCTCTAAATGGCCACTTCTCTTAATGCTACTCCCACAGCCACACAAAGGCTATGTGGAAAGAATGATCATAGATTATCAAACTAAGATAGACAAGTGTATCCTACTGCCTCAAGTGATTGTATGTAAGGTATTAATTGTGTTTGTGTTTAATTTTAAGACCCTCAGGGATACCATGCTTTCAGCAGCTTTTGACATTTGCAGATGGTAATCTCACAAAGAAAGTTCCATGACTGGTCCTGAAGCCAACACTTATTGTTTAAAACAATACCAAAAAACTTGACTGCAGAAAAATACCTTTGGTACTGCTCCAAAACGAATACTGTTGATTAGGGAGCATTCTAAAACTTGCCCTTCCTGTAACAACAAAAAGAACAGCATAAGCTCTAAGGTTTGCTGTAATTAACACAGAAAATATCAAGCCAGGAAATTTAGCAAAAGCAAGGCACAGATGGAATTTATAATCAGAATTAACCCACAGCAGCATTTGGATGGTGATATGTTCTTCAAACATGCGTTCAAGATGATTGAGTGATCCCATTAGTCCTAAAACAGGGAAAGTATCTTCCTAATACTTGGGGCTATAATTACTGTTGTCCATATTGGTTGGGATGAATAATAGCTCTAACCCAAAACATCTGGAAGGCATCAAGATGCTCATCATATTCCAAATGTCTCCACCAATGGCTCTCCACATTAAGTATAGAGAGGATGAAGTAAATTAATGCCAGTGTTATGTCATGAGTGGAGGTCATAAGGGAACAAAGGTGGCCTGTTGCTATGCATTCACAAAGCCAGCAGCACAGGAAAGGACAGAAATCAGGTGGAGACAGCATGGACAACATATACCAAAGACGACCATCACGATAACCATATTGACAAAGTTTTATATATCTACAACCAAAATTATATTTCTGTGAATACTACTATAGTCAAAAAGTCTACCTCTGCCTGACTTAACACTCATAAATACACACCACTCTCTTTCTTTCTGTAAAGAGAGGTCTTCTGAAGAGGACAGAGGTGCCTGAAATGTTTGTCCATTCCCAAATAAGAAGGGGAAATATATGGAATGGACATAACTAATCTGCAGGAACCATGTTCCATTTATGGATTTCCCCCACAAAACTGTGAGATCCTGTGCATGAATACACAGATTCAAGTTAAACTATGTTTGATTGTCATCTAATGGCATAGTGGTTCTCAACAGAACAAACAACATTGTGTCTTGTTATGAATATGCACTGATTGCTTATAGAATTGAGAGCTAGCACTACTCAGCACAGTCATGATCCTGGGGTCCTGGAACCATTATAAACTGTACCTTTCCTTCACTTTTCCATGTTAGAAAAAAGCCAAACTCATCCACTTTAAAGAGGCAGCTTGGTTCAAAGACAGAAGACTCCTGTTGAAAGGAAAAAAAGGCAAATTCAAAAATCAATTAAGAGGATTACAGGAGATAGGGAAAAAATCATTTCAATCAGAACAAAATACTTGTATGCACACACCAACATTAATAGATGTGCCTTCCTGACTCAGCTGTTATTCAATACAATTAAACAATATGTCCATCATGAAGGTGCACCTTGCACATGCAAAGGACTTCCTTTAGGACACATCTCCATGACTTGTTGACCTTCAACTATACTGGAATACAACATAGTTGCAGTCTGTTCCAGTATCTGGAAGGCACTGGGTTGGGAGAGGTCACCAGCAGTTAGAAGAGAGGCCTGTTCCCACTTTCTTCCAGTGGAGTATGGATACTTTGCATGCCAGGCAGTTACAGAGGATGCTAAACCTATGTGTGTTCTGCAAATCCTCTCCCATTAGTCATGGGCAGAAGTCATGGAAGGCACAAAGGCACTGTCTTGATGTCCTACTTCTTGGCTTTCCATAAACAGCGGTCAGACACTGAGGGAACAGAATGCTCACAACTCTTTTTATGTTCTTAATCCTTGACCAGAGGAATTTAATTTCATTGAAACCTGGGTGATGAGGGGATTATGGAAGATGTACCCAGGCCGCACCTTGTAACAGCCTGATATAGTGTTTGCAAACATGCTACAAGGAGAGAGGCCAAAATGCTTCTGTTATGTGCTAGGAATTTAATTTCATGGATGTGTGCTGCACAGAAGTGAACTCAAGAATCCTTTCTGCTTATTTCCACAACTAGTTCAGTTCTTATGTTTTGGGAACAGTCTCTGCAGGAGAAAGGGAAGGGCACTATCAAGTGCCTAAGAATCCTTCTGCAAACAGCAAATGCTCAGCAAGCCATTTAAATTCCCTCTTAGCTTATTTGCTGTTGCCATGAATATGAGGTGTAAGACCTCCTGATGTTCTGGCAGGCCTTAATGTTTAAAAATACCTTTTCTTCATTTTAAGAGATTAGGGAATGAAATATTACTAACGGGTTCTATCAGAACGTGTATTTTTATTTTCAGTTACTTATGTTGTTAAACAGAGTCTCTAGCTAATCTGATTGATAGATTAGCCAGAGATTTGGTTTATGTGGTTATTAAAGTGCCAGACAATGCCCATGTATTAAATCCAGTTAAACAAACAAAGCATCTAATGATCTACTTCCAAAAAGAATGTTGATTGAATAACTAAATAAATATAAAACATATATCCAATTTTATCTTTTTCAAACCCAGTAAGTCCCCACCCACATTCCTTGGGGATATTTCTTTTTACAAGTTTACAGACATGGCTGTCAATACTCTTCCAGCCTGAATGCAAGGTGCAGGTTATGACATTTGAAGCCCTAAGTAGCTTGGGACACTTCCCACCATGTATGACTCCTTGAGGACTGAGGTTTAATAGAGGGACTGACCTCTGTGTCCCATCAGGGAAATACACTGCGTGAGGATGTGGGACAGGACCTTTCTACACTCACAAAAGATGGACCCCCACAGCATTTGGAATGTAATTTGAGGCTATCTTGCTGTGTACCAAGTGCTTGGTGGTTGGTCTGTTGTAAGCATGGCTGGCACCCACTCTTTCCACGCATACTGGATAGTTCTCCCTAGAGTCCCAATGGAACACGTTGGGACTTTCAAACATGGGGAAAATTCTGTAAGGAAATATTCATTTCCCATCTCCAAAAGAGGAAATGAAAAAATGGTCCATTAACAACTGGCAACTTCTGTTTTAGTGCCATGAGTAGCATTTGCTTGCTGGTTGAAAACACTGGAGGGTGGGCTTTATGGCCTTTTTCTGTTTTTAGGTGTATTTTTTAAAAAATAAAACAATAAAATAAGACTTGGTCTTGCATCTGAAAGCTTGTGCTTCTTTTACACAATCTCAAAGGTACTACTAGATCTCTTTCCATACTGATATTCCAGACAATCATGGCTATGTCTCTGAATTCTATCCAGGTTGATAATAAGAGAGCGGTGAAATCTATAATAAAGATCTAGTACATAATTTAATAACATATATTGTATAATTTTTAATACATGTGAAATCTTCTAGTTAATCAAAAGTGAATTTTTTAAAAAAGAAACCTTTAAAAAAGTTCACTGTGTTCTGAAGCTCATTTGGATTCATTTTGAACACTAAGAGAGGCTGCCAATACAATATCTGTTTAGACACAGAGCTACTGTGAGAACAAGTTCTCCATTCACATCAAGCTGACCTACTGCAAGGTTGTCCCTGTAGATCTAATCCTTTGTACATCCATCCCAGTCCACAGCAGTGAACAGGGAAGCATGTTAAATAAGTAGCTTATGGAGTATCTAAGAGACATAAGTTCAGTGCATGCTTCATGCTAGTAAATGTCACAGTACATGCTTTCACAATGAGGGCTCTAGCTTTCATATTCCTGTAGTATCAGATTCTGGCCTTTAAATCTCAGGGAATCTGATGTTGCTGAAGATTATTAATGCAGATCATCACAAGAAGGAGGCAAGCATCCTCTTCCCATCATTAAATTGTCATGAAATCATGTTAATCATGCCATCGAGGGGTAAATTATCACACCCCCACACACTTATCCCGTTCTTGTCCTGCCTGTAAATAGTAACGGATGTGTTGTTAATTAACCGTTAATACCAAATGACATGTCCATTACTTTTACACATGGAACAAGAACTGAATAAGCATGGTGTGTGTGTGATAATCTCCCCCCCCCCCCCCGATCACACAATTAACATGATTTAATGATGATTTAATGACGGGATGAGGACGCTTGCCTCACATGTGATAAAGTCCAATCCTAATCAACCCACTGATTTGGCAGAAAGGCAATTTCTTATGCTTCTGCCCATTAAGTTCTAAGGATAGGATGCAGGCATGTGCTGTTTGACTTCAGCCTTTTTTCCTGTTTGCTTGTTTCTGGATGGCATTAAAATAGGTTCCTTACTTCTTCAAATCTGTCAAAAACAGCTCCATCTTGCAGAAAGGACGGAACTGGCTTCTGCCAGTTAAATTCATATGGTTTTGCCATTGTGTTGAACAGCTACCCTGAAAGAGAAACAAACAGTAAGATTAAATTTTGGAATATGATGCAGTAAAGACTACTGATACTATTTTATTACCAGATAAGGAACCAAAGTAAACTCTTCATTACAATTTTTCTTTCCACCATTTCTTAACCATTATAGTTAATACCCAAGAGAGTAAAAACATCAAATGTTCTTGCCAATTTTTGTATCAAATGTGTTGATATACATGTATTGGTGTGTTAATGCTTCAACCAAACCATCTCTCCTAGGAAAAAAAATCACAGTATGAACTTTCACAATTCAGTAAGTGATCAGTCAGAAGAAAGTGAACCTGAGTCCAACAACTCCAAATATTAGAGATTGGGAAAGTTCCTTTTTTGGACTGCTGTTTCTTGGATCTCTCTGCCAGTATGTGGTCCAAAAAGCAGGGGGCATTTCATATTTCTGGTTCAAATTATGGCTTGGATCCTAAATGTTCTAAGTTCTGTATATATCAAGCTTTTTAAAATGAGCTAGGCCATCCATCTAACCCAGCAATGCCTTCTTTGAGTGGCAGCTGGTCTCAGGCAAAACCCTCCCTGGCACAACTACATGAGATACATTGAACTAAACTTGACCTTGGACCTTCTCTGTACAAAATCTGTGCCTTATTACCGATAAGCTCTCTTGCTTTCCTTTCAAGTGAAATATGCAACAGGCTGTAGAACTTGTTCACCGTCAAAATAATCTAGGCAAAGCTAGAGAAAACATTGTTCAAGTGAATTTGCCTTGTGAATTATTTTCCTTTTTAAATAAACATCTAGATAGTTAAAGCTGGATTTAAGCTGTGGTGGGGAAGACAATGGCAGAAAGTTTATCATCATTGCACTAGGGGAAAATTTGCTATTTTTTGTGAAGACAATTTTAAATTGCTGTGCGTTTTCAAGTCATTTCTGACTTATGGTGGTCCTAAGATCAACCTATCGGGGTATTCTTGGCAAGATTTGTTTGCCTTCCCCTGAGGATGAGAAAAGTGGCTTGCCCAAGGACATTTAGTGTGCTTCCATGGCTGAGCAGGGATTCAAACCCTGGTCAACAGAGTTGGACTCTGACACTCAAACGACTACACCATGCCAGCTCTCATTGTTTAAATCCTATGATGTCTTCCATATGTGGGATTTTATCTAGACTTGTCCTTATGTAATTGAAAATGAATCTTTTCTACACAGAAAGTAGAGCTGGAAAGTTGCTATTCTTGGAATACAACTCCCAAAATCTCCATGCCAGCCTGGCCAACAGCCATGAAGCTTTAAAAAGCAACTTTTTAAAACCCTGCTGGAAGTGTCAGTGGAGGTACCCCACTGGAAGCAGGGGCTGTGGAAAAGCAATTTTCATTAACTCTCCTTTTACCCTGAATAGCTAATTCCCATACGGAGTCTTCTCCAGCATGTCAGAATAGTTTTCTCATGAGAAGAATCGAGAAGTGACAAAAATCACAAGAAGTCCCAAATTAAAGCCATTTGTCTTTAGTAAACATTTGTTGAGAAGTACATAAAACTCATCAGGCTGTATTATATGAATGAACTGTTAATTTTAAGTTATGAAAATCAGAATTAGAATGCCCACTATACTCATCGTACTCTTTGGCAGAAACTGTTCCTACTTGAGCTGACGTTTAAAACCAAAACAAAACAAAAAAATAAAAAAACCCTAACACAAATGGAAAGACTCAAAATAACCTTATATTTATTTCTGGGTGTTCTCTTCAAAAAGAAAGAAAGAAAGAGATAGATAGAGACAGACAGACAGACAGGAAATCTAAGTTAAAGTATACAGCGAGAAGTCAGAAAATATGGGTAGCACAAGATATAGCTGCAGCCTCGCTGCTGGTCCTGGGAAGGAGGGGAGCCTGGAGCTGTTAAAGGGCCTCTTACTCTTCCTCCTTTTCCTCCTGTCTGGGACCACGGTAGCACAAGAAGCCGGAGGTTGATATACATAATTTAATGAACTTGTGATCTCACCATACAAAACAAGAGAACAAAATCAGCCAAAAGAAACTGACATTTAGGTGGTTGGGATGTCACAATGAGAAATGGTACTAGAACACAGAATTTTCTTTTGAATGAACTAAAAACAGCTTCAGAATTTCACAACAGCAACTATTTCAGCTGGTCTTAACTGGTTGTATTGGGTTAGCAACTGGCAGGCAATGTTAGCACAGAGAGTACCGAGAAAGCTGCTCAGTTAGATCCTAACAGACAAAACTTTGTCCACATAATTTAAATATACCGTATATACTTGACTATAAATCGTCCTCGTGTATAAGTCGAGGCAGTTTTGGAGCCAAAATTATGGATTCTCATATGCCCTGTGGATAAGGGTAAAATTTAACGGCATATAACAAAGGAGCTAAAGCAGTGGTCCCAAAACTGTGCCCTTTAAGAGATTTTTTACTACAGTTTCCAGTAGCCTCAGCCATGTTGACTAACAGTCTGGGATTCTTGGAGCTGAAGTCCGAAATCTCTTAAAGAGTACAGTTTGGGGACTACTGATCTAAAGGATGAAGCAAAGCAAAACAATGTCAAAGAAGTTACAAAATTTCAGCAGACATAATTCTTTGTGCTCACTCTTAAGGCTGCATGGATGAGAGAGTGGGGAGAGGGTCAGTGCTTCCAGGACAGATTACACCTCTTTCACCAGGGGATTGTTCCTTGTTTTAAATAAGAATTAAGATACAGTACTTAAATTGACCCATGGATAACTCAACTCAAGTTTTTTGGGTCTGACCACAATTTTTAGACTGAGGCATTGAACAGACCGCTTCTAAGGGGCGGCCTGCAGCTGCCTCTGTCTTCACTGGATTGGACCATGGCAACTATACACTGCAACTCTGAACTGGCCTTTCCAAGGCACAAAAAGGAGCCACAAAAAGTAGCTCCTTTTTGCACTGCGGAAAGGGCACCATAACTGCAGTCAACACAGCTTTTTTCAGCAGTCCTTTGGTGATACATCATCTGGACACAGTGCCAGAGAAATGCCGTGCTCCTGCCCGCCATGCAGTTGGGTTGGGCACATGGTGTGACAGCAGCGTCAGGGCAGCACTGGAGTGTGCATCATGTGGACACCATATCCCCACTCTTTCCTGAGGCTGGCGTTTATCGCTGGTCTGTCGAGGTTGTCATACATGCGTATATAGAGTAGTTCTCTAATTAAAGAAACATTTGGAAGAAGAAATGAGAGTGGTATTTTACCCTGAAAGCACTGAAAGGATTTGCAGCCTGTGTGTGTGTGTGAGGGGGAGACAATTAATAAAGCACAGCATGTCAGCTAAAGCACAAGTGTGTGACCTTCAGAAAATTATGATTTAGATTAGAAGTTACCAAAGGAGTTGTACACTCCTTGGCGTAAAGGAGCCAATACAAACTAATCACTGTCTACTAATGAAAATATATCAGACCTTTAAAGAAGGAGCAAAGAAATTATTGACATTTAAATATACACACTCTCTTTTAAACTTTAATGCCAAGCAATTAGTTTTGGGACAAATGTAGGAACAATTAAAGAAGAAACAGATAATGCTTTCAGCCCTCCCTTCGCTACCCACAACTATCTCCTCTTCAAAATTCCTTGGGGATAATCTCAGCTCTGCCTGGGGCATTATCTAGACCCAGATCTTTAATTACTATATTTTTGAAAATGCTACAGATCAAGTTTCTGCAATACCTTCTAAATGTTTATTCATAGGATATTTTATAGTTTAATGATATTGACAGGGACACTTACTTTGACCAACTATCAGATAAAACCAACAATTGGCAAATTTGAGCATGATGTAATTCCAACTTTCTCTGGCACTTCAGAGATTTGTTTGATTTTGGAAATGAAACAAAGGTCCAAAACACACTACAGAAATAATCCGGTTTGAGACTGCTTTAACTGCCCTGGCCCTTTGCTAGGGAATTCTGGGAATTGCAGTTTATTGTGGAAACTCAGCTCTCTGACAAAGAAGGCTAAATGTTTCACAAAACTACAGTTCCCAGAATTCCCTAGCATTGAGCCAGAACAGTTAAAGGGATCTCATACTAGAGTATTTCTTTAGCATAGTTTAGACCTATGATACACATCTATTTTATTTTGTTTCTATGGTATACTTATATGACAGCCAGATTACATATAATATATAATCACATTACATATAACTTTAGACACTTAGATATACAAATATGCTGTATATTTTATGTGAAAGAAACAACATTTTCTGCACAGAAAATAATGATAATAAATGCTGTTTTCTGTGCACAAAAAGCAAATGTGGATTTTGTGTTGAATGGATCCCCAACTACAGAATTTTCTGTACAGAAACACTGAAAGGCCATTCTTACTGAATTGCATTCTCAAATGTCTATAATTATGAAGCTAGTATTTGGGGTATCCAGGGATTTCTCACTTTAAACATTTCTTTTTACTCACCTGTACTTTTGCAGAAAGTGTCAGCACAATTTGCAAGGGGAGAAAAACAGGAGGAAGAGAATCCCTGTGAACTGATTTGGCAATAGCACTCACAAAAGAGGGATGTGAGGAACTGGGCTTGGAAATGCTACTTCCGAAGGCTGCAACTCCTAGCATCCCCCAGACAGCATATCAATGGGTTATTCTAGGAGTTACCATTCAAAAAGTAACCTTTTCAAAGGAAAAGTGGGTGTTCGTTGCTTCTGGAAAATAGTTTATTCATCTATCCAATGGCCCTAGAGAAACGTCCTTCCCAGATGCAACCTAAGTATATTCTTGTTTCCCTCCAGAATATTTCTTCTGGAAATTCCTAACTTTGATGAACTAGTTGATCTGCTTAGTATGGGAAAAGTCTTCACAAGCAAAGCAAAGGGGGAATGATACCCTGGTTTCCTTGGTAACACAGCCACAACCTCTCTCTATGAAATCACAAAAGGGCTTGTCTGTAAATGTCTGCACAGCTGAAGCTTTCAGCCCTCAGCCTTGACCTGCAACTGGAGGTTTATGGTGTGAAAAGAAGATCTCCGTTGTCAATTTCTTCCATAACAGACTGATTTTGCTGCCAATTCTCTTCCTAAAGGCAAGTAAAACTTCAGAATGTGTAAAGAATATGTAAAGTGAAGGGAATATGTTTTCCTCACAATCCACCTCTTATATCTTTCTCCCCTGCTCATCCTGTCCTAATTTTATTGTGTTAGAGCTAGAACACACATTACATTTTCACCCACACCATTTGTCAGCCACTGCCTCATCCTCACCATTTGTCTGCATGAAACCTGGCCTTTGTGGATCCATGCCCTACATCCTTCACATTCTTGGTGGAGACAGCATCATATTAGGAGAGGGAAAGTACTTATTAAACTATCCTCTATCAATGATTAAAGGAGAAACCATCCAAAAGGAAAAGAGGGTCATTGCCTTGGGGAGCCCTGGTGGCACAGTGGTTAAATGCCAGTACTGCAGCCATTCACAGCCACAAGGTTGTGAGTTCCAGGGACTCCAAGGGCCACTCAGCCTTGCATCCTTTCGTAAGTTGCTAAAATGAGTACCAACTTGTTGGGGCAATTAGCTTACACACTAAAACCACTTAGGGTTCACTGATAAGTGGTATCAAAACATACTTGCTATTGCTATTACTATTGCCTGGCTACCTGGGTGGAGTAACAGCTGGCAAGTAATAATACTAAGCCAAATAAACGAAACAAAAGAAATAATTTGCCCAAGTTCAAAATCACTGGTGAGGCTTCCTTTGCAAAGCAAAGAAGACACTTGTCTTGTTCCTTGAGCAGAAGCCTAGGATCTCCAGAAAGAGGGCGGGTGGAAAATTTAGGACAGGGTGGACAAAAGTGACTCTCTACACATTGTTAGTCTGCTGGCTACAGGGAGCATACAACTCTCTTGTTGCAACAGCTCCATTGGCTGTCAGTCCGTTTCTGGGCACAATTCAAAGTGCTGGTTTTGACCTATAAAGCCCTATACGGCTTGGGCCCAGACTGTTTGAAGGACTGAATCTCCCTGTATGAGCCCTGAGAATATTGAGGTCATCAGGAGAGGCCCTTCTCTTTATCCCACTACCCTCTCAGGCATGTTTGGTGGGAACAAGAGAGAGGGCCTTCTCAGTGGCTGCTCCCAAGCTTTGGAACTCCCTCCCGAAAGAGGCCAGGATGGCTCCAACCCTGCTGTCCTTCTGGAGGCAGGTAAAGACGTTTTTAGGACGCCAGGCCTTCTCATGACATGGATACTGCTTTGTTTTTGCTTTAAAGAGGTTTAAATTTAAAATTTTAATAATGTAATGTTTTTAGTTGTTTGAATTGTTTAACTGTTTTTGAACTTTATATTTTTAATGTTTTATATTGATTTAACTTGGAGTGTTTTAGATTTGTAAGCCGCCTTGAGTCCCTGTACTGGGAGGAAGGCAGGATATAAATAAACAGAACAACAACAACAACCGCTACTGCTACTACTACTACTACTCTCATAAACCTTACCCAGCATAACTGAAGGGATATGTATTTCAATGACATGCCAATGGAGGGTCACCATTGATAGCTTCAATTGTAAACAATTATAAAACTCCCCAGATCCCCAAGGAAGGCCCCATGAAGCCCCAAGAAAGGACACTCAGGGGCAAAACAAATGGCCTCAAAAGTCCAGCTCTACGCCGTCAATCCAGACAGAAGCTGCACGGGTGATTACATGCTGGCCAGCTCCTGTTTAGGTTGGGGGCATGGCATTTCCACCCCAAATAGTAGCAGATTTTTCCCGCTCTTATTTGGGGCAGAGGCTGGCCAGATTGGGGCCATGGTGTGTGATTGCCGTGGCACATACCCGGCTCTATCAGAATGGTGTCACACGCCCCTTTGGGCCAATCTGTTTCAACCCTAAATTCTTGATAGTCTCTTTTCTTGTTAAATGCTTAGGAATATACATAATCTGAGTGAAAGCTCTAAGTCATGTATACTCATCAATGCACTGAGATAACCTAGGTTTTGTACCCAATACAGTGGTAAAGTGGTGAACTATAATTAGAGAGATGGGGCATAAAGTGTCAGCTTAGCCATAAATCTCACCAGTTTAGCATGGACAAATCTGGCCACCATCGCTCAGTTATATGTACGTTATAGGGTTAGTATTAGAGTGAAAACGATGAGAGATGGACAAAATCATGAGCTTCCTGGGGCACAGCTGTGACAAAATATCACCAGTAAACAAACACATAATGTTTCTATAACTCATTTTCTCTTAGAAATGCACAAGTATGCAGAGGAAACCGGATTAATCTTTCTTTCAAGATGCATACTACTGATCTGAATGTTTTGCCCCATGCACTATGAAGTGTCCAAGTAATCAGGCCTAAACTATCAGAAACTTTGCTACTTCTTTGCAGGAAAATTATTTTCCCTTGGCTACTTTTCTGCTTTTGCTCCCCCTTTTTTCAAAAAATAGCAACAAAAACTATGTTTTTTGATATCACTGTTTTTCCAAACTGAAAATATGCTTCTGACATCTTTATAAATGTGTTGAGATACCAGAGTAGACCAGAATCACGTGTGAGGAATACAGAATTGTGTGTTGTGCAGTCCTTGGTTGCTGTGCAACAAGGAACATATCCCAATCACAGTGGAAAATAAAACAAAATAATAATAATAATAATAATAATAATAATATAATAATAAGCTTTAGAAGAGTCAATGTGAATGCTTCAAAAGGGATTTAAAAAGAAACTTACATAAATATTCAAAAATTAGAAACCATATACACAACTGAAGGAGTGAAATCTTAGCCTTGAAGAAATAATAGGATGTTACTCCATAATGACATAAATACACAAAGATGTAGAGCAAGTTATCTCTGTGGGAAGGTAGGAGCATCTTAATCAAACATGGATCAGCGCATTCAATGCATCATAATCCCCAGCTGCCTTAAGAAGAATTTTCATTCTCCAGCAGCTGCTTATTTTGGTTAAAGAGAAACTCAAATGTAATTATAATTGTGATAGCCTTAGATGGGAAAAAAGCTCATTCTGGACTAAAAATAGCTACTACCACTAAGTTCAGCTGTCACTCAACTCAGCTTGAAGTATGATCACATGCCTCTTCCTCTGAGGACACACAGATCATCAAAATAAAGTTGCATATATGATGAGTGTATGGCTTGTGCCAGGATGTGATGTTTTAAATAGCTGGTCTAAAAACCTCCACATTTTTTGGAACTGACATCAATGCTAGCCCCTCAAAAGTAATTAATTCCTGAGTGGAGACATACTAGTGCCCACCCCTCATAAGCAAAATCTTCAGGAGGATCTGAAGAGGGAAAAATGAAATCTGAGAGGTATCTAAAGGAGATGCATAGGCAGCTCTTGCAGTAGAAGGTTGGGGGGGGGGGCATCCCAAGGATCTGTATTATGAATACTGCTTTTTTTATATTTAAAACTGCCAAAAAGACACATAAATGGGTCTGGGAGCAAATTAAGTCTGTATTCTGCCAAGAAGCAAAAAAGATACCAAGGCTATCATTCTTTGGACACATCATGAAACCACATAACTCACTGGAAAAGATGACAATGCTGGGAAAGGAAAACAGGAAAAAGAAAGACTGCATACCAGATGGATTGATTTCATCAAGAAACCCACAGCCCTAAATTTCTAAGACCTGAACAGGACTGTTGATGACTAGTGCGCATAGAAGACTTCCGTTCGCACACACATTAAGGCAAAAGACTTAGCTTCACATAGACATTATTGATGGGATGTGAGCTAGCAATTACTTACTAGGAAAGGGAGCATGAGTTCACAAAGGACAGCTCCAATGAAAACTACAACCTGGCTGTGAAAAAACCAAATTCCCTTTTAGGAGTCATTAGGAAAGGCCTCAGAACCAGAACTGTCAAGATCAAAATGCCTTCATACAAATGTAAGGTGCAACTACACTTAGAATATTTTGTACCATTCTGATTGCCATATCCCAAAAGAGAGACAGTACAGCTGAAAAAAGTGCAAAACTGACCAACAAAGTAATGACGGGACTAGGACAGCTTCCTTGTGAAAAACATGTCGTTTCAGTTTAGAGAAATGGCTGTAAAGATAGACTGGGGAGATAATCCTTTGCTAATTTTCTTCCTGAAGGAAGCAATGAGTGATTTTAGCAATTTTCTTTTCATTGTAAGAGTCTTTAAAAACTGCACAGTTTTCAAAAACTATTTGCCATTTGGAACTAATTCTACCCAAAATTCACATATGGCTGTTTTCTGCAGAAAATAGCATTTACTGCATAGGTAACAGCATTTTCTGCACAGAAAATAGTATTTATGTGAAATAATAATATTTCCCATGCAGAATATGCTACCTCCTGTGCAAAACAACAAAGTATGAATTTTGTATTCCAAACTACAAAGATTCTTGTCAGTCCAGAATTCTTCTTGTCTGGGTGTCCTGACAACAGAGAAACATGTTTTTCAACTATTTTTTTAACTAATTTTGAATATTCTTCCCATAATTATGATAGACATTTATAAAATTATACATGATGTGAAGAAAATGGATAGCTTTTGGTATAATCCAACAGGACTCTCACTAGGCTCATACGCTGGCCTTCCTTTGATCTGTAGAAGCTCCTTAGTATGTGAACAGCATCTCTCCACCACAACCTTGTTGTTGAGGGTGTCTTCAAGTTGTTTCAAACTTATGGCTACCCTAAGGCAAAGCTATCACTTTGGTCAGAGGGGGTTTGCCTTTGTGTGACTTACCCAAGATGACCCATGGAGTCAACCCATGGAGTTTCACTGGTAGAACTGGGATTCAAACTGAGGCCACTATACCATGCTGGCTCCCACAACTCCCTTTTTTCCAACTATACTCAAAGTATGGATAAAGGGGGAACACAAATTTCAAACTTTATCAAAATGGTATTCTACCATCTATAGTTCAATTTGTCAGTGGAAAATTTGAATAAAGGGTAAAGGTTTTTTGTGGCTCTTTTGGGCTATGTGGCCATGTTCTAGAAGAGTTTCTTCCTGACGTTTCGCCCACATCTGTGGCTGGCATCTTCAGATGCCAGCCACAGATGGGGGCGAAACGTCAGGAAGAAACTCTTCTAGAACATGGCCATATAGCCCAAAAAAGCCACAAAAAACTATGGATGCCAGCCATGAAAGCCTTCAACTTCACAAAGGGTAAATGCTTTGTAAAGGCTGTTAGAGTAGACACACCAAAATCATATTTGTTGACCACATTTCTTAACCATTTATTGTATAACAAAGAAAAAAATCCTTTATTACAGTGTTTAAAAGTACAATTTCTTTTGTTATTAAGGCAACCATTTTAGTAGGGAAGAAAGGGGAAATGTTTTTGTTTTGCTTTAGTTGTCTTAAAAGTCTGCATTACCATCATCTGATTCCTAGAGTAACAGTAGGGAAAAAAATCAAGCAAACTTCAATTGACAGCATCTTGAAAACATGTTGAAAACAGTCACAAACTGATTGAATGATGCTGTTGTGAAGTATCTTCTGCCTCCATTCTCAAGCAGATATGGTGTATTTTAATTTCCATCTCCTCTAGGAATCTTATAATTTCAATTATCTGAATGATATATGCTCTGGTTGTGCATGTATTAAACTGTATCCTGTTTCAGGGAGAGTAGTCTCACAGTGCAAACAAAGTAAGAGTCATTCTTACCCACCCTTGGCAATCATGGATTTGAAGTGTCCACAATCAAGGATTTCAAGGGTACACAAAAAACCTATGGTGTTT
The DNA here is from genome assembly GCA_023333645.1 of Sceloporus occidentalis. Taxonomy (NCBI): domain Eukaryota; kingdom Metazoa; phylum Chordata; class Lepidosauria; order Squamata; family Phrynosomatidae; genus Sceloporus; species Sceloporus occidentalis. The sequence goes on from JALMGF010000004.1 coordinate 16,213,690, forward strand.
CCACTTTAATGATTCATGCCGTATGTTATGCAATTTAATTTAATTTTTACAAACAAAACAAAGCTGTTATATTTGTACAGGTGCAGGAACGATGCTAGGACTACAAAAAGGAGAACTTATCTATTATTAGTACATTAAAGAACATTGTGTACACCAAAGCAAGATGACAATCATTAAGGATACAATTGACTTTGCCTCCACTGTCTGGGAAACATGAACGCTAATTACATCTACAATACATACAAGCAGCTGTGCAACAAAATGTTACTGTGGGTTTCTTCTTTCCAGGGTTTCAGATACTTTCACATCCTTTCCAAATTATTTGTATTTTCTCTCCTACCTTTTGGTATTTTTTCTGATGATAGAGTGGACACTTATGCCCAATCCCAGGTACACTTAAGTCTTGGATTCCTCCACAAATGTCTTCCTGGCAGCTGTCACATTGATCCCTGGATATTTTTATAATAGCTTCTCAATGCAATCTAGGAAATTATCTGTCCCAGCAATGAGATTATTTTATATCTTCTCTCTGTTGACATAAAATGGGTGGTCCAGGACTAAGGGAGAGGTGTCTCTCTACAATGTTTCCAAGCAATTCAATTCCTAGAAAACAGTTTTTCATCTCAGCATAGTAAATGAAACACAGCACATTCACTTGCTTTCAGGATAGGCAGTTAAAAGTGAATTAATCTCCAGTTGAAAACTGACAGTAGACTTGAGAATGTCCTGAGGATTTCAGGTAAATCACCAAAATCTACAGTGATTCAGATCTACTGCAGAAGGGTTTGCTGTTTAGAGGCTCCACTAGAATTCTGCAGACAGCCAAGACAGCACTCAAAGGCCAAAAGGCACAACACAGGTTGGCAAAGGCTCCACAAACATTGTGCAGGAATTCCCCTTCTCTCCTGCTCCAAAAGACAAATTGTTCCATACATCTGTAAGAGTAATTTACAAACAAATATATTTCCATACCAACTGAGAATGTGCTGCATGCTGAAAAGGTTTTACAGCATAAAGCAGAATAAAGCAGAAGGCACTGGGACATGATCTCCACCAAATGAGTGAGTTAGTAAAATGTAAGACCTACCATGTCTGCATGGTATCATACTGTACTAGTGTAAAAGACAGTGCTACCAAAAAGAACTCTTAACATTCATCATTGCACTCCTATTACATATCACAGTAGCTGAAAGCTCTGTCTTCCTTCCCACTTTCACAATATACTGGGCAAACAAGCTCCACCTTTGATAGCATGAAGATTGATGACTTTCTGTGCAGGATGATATATCTAGTTCTAATCTTTTTAAATCAAACGTGTGGGTGAGCTGTGAACGTTACACCACAGCCATAACTTTTGTAGTATGCACTAGGCCAAGATAATGAAATAGTTCTCATGGGAGAAGAAGCTTAAGGAACTCTAGTGGGCAGTTCCACAACCTGTGATTCTTTTAAAATAGTAAAGCCATTGCAGTGAAAACAAGGACATTTTAATGACTGATTTTGCTTCAGAAGATATTTTTCATGCTTGAAAAATTTCTGAAAAATAGTATTGTAAGCAGATATTGACGTACGCATTACTTGAAAGATTTTTTTGTCAAGTATTCTTTTCCCATAGAAAAGGATCCAGTGTGCCAAGATGCATTCACTTGTTACCAAGTATTTTTGTTGTTCTTCCCAGTTTAACTTTAATAAATCTAACTTCATGCAATTGCTTTTATAGGCACAAAATGTTAATTTCTTTTTACGATCACATCCAATGACTTATTATTGTAAGTGGAACATTAGCTGAAAGTTTGTAGTTTACTGCACACTACCTCTCTATCCTAGAAACATTAACTATGTTAGAGAAAATTCAATACAAATTAAAGTACATCCCGACCCTATTTAACTGAGCAGAACAGCTGAGCAGGTCTTCTCACAAAAGACTGGATTAGCCAGGCCAAAATGACAAGAATGTACTTGTCTGATGAATGCACTTGGACAATACATATTGAATGCTATTGTTGTCATTTAGGTCAAAAATAAAGAGAAAACTGTGTGTGGGAAGGGGGGATATGCACACATATTGGATATAGGATATGTATCTTGGCAGAAATACATGTGAAAAGAACTAAAGCCTTTTAAAATGAGGGGGAGAGAGAGAGAGAGAAAGAGAATGCTTGTGTACTATGGTGAGGGTGCTGGGGACCATCCTGTGGCCCACAACCTACATTTTGCTCATCCTGCCCTAGATTATAGGGTTCAAATGTATTTACTTCAGGAGAAATCTGCACTTAGTACAGAAAACTTAGTTTGCATGAAGAAGGCCTAAGATCAGTTCCTGGCATCTGCAGGTAAAAGGTAAAGGTAAAGTATTGCCTGTTGACAAGGTTGGCAAGTCATGTCTGACCATAGGGGGTAGTCCTCATCTCCATTACTTAGCTGAAGAGCCAGCATGATCAGAGACTACTCTGTGATCAGGTGGCCGGCATGATTGCACAGAATGCTGTTTATCTTCCCACCGAAGTGGTACCTTTTTATCTATAATGTGCCCTTTTACCCAAGGCATCTGTTCCGGACCCCCTTCCCACGTAAGGCAAATTCTGTGTAAGATCAAGCCCCATTGTGGCGTGTGGCCCATTCACCATATTAGGGCTCAGCGTACAAGTGATCTTAAGCCCGCATATGGTGTAGGCATGCTGTACTTGCATTTACATGCTTTCAAACCACTAGGTTAGCAGAAGCTGTGACTTGTGATGGGAGTTCACCCCATAATAGGGTCCCGGCCTTGAATTGGCAACCTGCCGATCTTGCAATCAACAGAGTCAGCATCTCTGAATAAAGCTGGGAAAAACTCCAGTCTGAGATCATGGACAGCTGCTGCCGCTCTGGGTAGACAATACTGAGTTTAATAGACCAATGACTTGAATTGGTATCACATCTATGTATGAGTCACAGAGACCCTGAATAAGAATCCAGTTTCCCTTTGTAGGTGATACTGACAGTGACACACAGCATTTTTACCAAATAACATAACATCTAGCATATTAGATGCTGGTTTTTTTAAAATATTTTAATTGTTATTAGTAGTATTATGGAGCTTTAAATTGTTTTAATTTAATTTGAGTTTCAATAACATAAATAGTTTAATTTATCTTTCAATATCACAATTGATTGTTTTTAACGGAACATCTTTTTAAATTTTTGTTGGAAGCCTCCTTCCGTCCCAGCTCTGGGAGAGAGGGACAATATAAGTCGAATAAATAAACCCACAGCTAGGACAAATATATTTATTAATATACAATGCCTTTAAAAGGAAATAGCTCTTGAAGATGAGGGAGTACAACAGTAAGTCAGTTGCTTTTGCATGATATTAAAGGTTCAAAATAAAATACAGCAAAATTTGTACCACTCCGGGGTATCACCCTTGACTTGTGATGCTCCATCCTCTGAATCTATAAAAATCCTTGAAACCCCTATCAGGGTGCCACAGGGTTCTGTCCTGGGCACAGTGCTATTCAACATGTTTTTCAATGACTTGGATGATGGAATAGAGGACATGCTCATCAGGCTTACAGATGGCACTAAATTAGCTAATACTCCAGAGGACAGGCTCAGAATTCAAAATGGCCTTAACAGATTATAGAGCTTGTCCAAAACTAACAAAATAAATTTCAACAGGGAGAATTGTAGAATACTACATTTGGGCAGTAAAAATGAAATGCACAGATATAGGATAGGTGACACCTGGCTTGACAGCAGTACATGCAAAAGGGATCTATGAGTCTTAGTGGACCACAGGTTGAACATGAGTCAGCAATTCAAAGACATAGCCACGCTATCTGGAAAATCAGTATGCAAAGGGATCTTGTAGCACCTTTGAAACTAACTAAAAGAAAGAAGCTGGCACCATGCAGTTTTGTAGACTTGAGCCTACTTCCTCAGATAGATGAGTTGGAGTAGAGAGTCCAGAGCCTTAACCCCTGCACCTAGAAACAGTTCCTTTACCTAAGATACATTGACAATATCTTCATATGCAGAAGACTCAGTCAAGTCATTTCACCAGAGATTCAACAACTTCCATCCCACCATCAATCTTAGCCTGGAATTATCAATGGAACAAGTTCACTTTCTGGACCTCATGGTACAGGTACAAAATGGACATCTAAGCACTACACTATATCATAAAACCACTGGCCACTACATGTACCTATATGCCTCCAGCTTCCATCCTGAACACTACCAGATCCATAATCTACAGCCAAACCCTCCAATAGAATCACATCTGCTCAGTCCCATAAGACAGGGATGTGAAACACATGGAATTACAACATGCATTCCTCAAGCTAATGTAACCACCATAGGAAGGATGGAAGGAATAAGGCAAGACTTGTACCCAGGACTCATCTACAGTGGAATCTTATTATACGCGGGGGATCCGTTCCGGATCCCTCCGCGTATAAAAAAATCTGCCTATGCTCGAGCCCCATTGTTTCCAATGGGGCTCGTGCGCGGCGGCGTGCGAGGCGCAACGGGTGCGCGCGCCCATTCAATTGAATGGGACGCGCCGCCCCTTCCGCCCCCCGCGCGCCGGCGGCTTTGAGCGCCTATGCTCAAAGTCACCTATAAAAAGACTGCGTATGCGGAGGCGCCACTGTATTTCAGAACAGAATGAAGAGAGAAAATGACAGAACTGTATGGTCACATACAGCTCCCAACTGAGACTACTCAGATCTATCATCAAGGAAGTACAACACATTCTGGAGAATAATAGTGCCCTCTCAAGGATTCTTGGTTGCAGGCCTTTACTTGCTTATAGACTGCCTCCAAACCTCAAACAGGTACTTCCCTACAGGGAGACACACAATGCAGATGTGGACATTGGTACAAAGCCTAGCTATAAACAAAGATGCCAACTTTGTCTACACATCTACTCAGGAAACGTCATCACAGGAGCTAGTGAAGTAGAAAGGAAGATTAGAAAAGAAATAGCAGAATTGGAATGATACTGTCAATGTAGCACAGATAGCGGAGCTATTTTTGGGTCCCATATTGGAAGAAAGGCAGGATATGAACTGAAATAAATAAACTGATCTTCTGGTGACTTCCAGTGTAGAACCTTGGACCAAAAGGCAAGATATAAATATTTTAAACAAACAAACAAAAACCAACAGCTGTAATCAGAGAAAATGGAATTATCTGAAAAGATGATTATCTAAAGTGGGCTACCGTCCAATTCATAATTTTCAGTAGTGTTTTAACTGGGAAACTGATTTTCTTTTGACTGACAGGAAATGCAGATTAGGAGGACAGCAAACTTAAAACAAATAGAAAGCAAAACATAGGATTACCTATGATACTGTGAACTAGATAAGATTTTTCCCCCTCCATGTGGCTCACTTCAGAAATCCAGCTTCCTCTGGAACCTGGCCAAGGAAGGCACAATTGAGGGGAAACTTTAGAGCAAAAGATTCCCCAGCTGAAAACACAATGAGAACACAAGAAGAAATCAGGTTGCAGTCATATATTTGGGATTCACCAGCTAGGGAGTCACAATATAAGTCAGACCCTTGCTACAATGGTGTGATGCAAGTGATGCCACCTGTACAAATGATACCCCCAACAGAACAAATTGGATGCATGAGCAGAAAATGATGCAGGTGTCTTTGTTCCTCTGGTGCAGCTCTACAGTGGACCAAAAGAAAGAGATGTGGAACAGAACCTGGTTAGAGTTAGGCTAAATACAGTGAATGTGACTATTACTCAGTTCCATAAAGAACATCTCACACCCAATTCCATGCAGACCATTAGAGAGGTGCCCGCCAAGAGAAGGAGTAGGGGCTAAAATTGTTTCTATGTATTTGCTAACCAACTTGTTCCACGTAGGCTCCTATTCCATAACAACTTCATGATAAGCAGTTATGTAAAAGGTGGCAGCATCACTAGACCAAGAAAGAGGGGAACAATGCCTTCTACCCTGGTGTACATCATGTAAATAAAGGCATAGGAACTCTGCCCGAGCAACTAGTTTGTAAACCCATATATGTCTTTGTACAGTGCACCCGCGCCATATGTGGGTGCACTATACGCGGCTTTCAGCTTACGCTGAAGCTGCACAGCAAAAGAGAGAATGGCGCTTGCACACGTGGCACACGTGTATGGCCACACCGTGAGCATGAGCCCCATTATATGCAATGGAGCTTGAGCATATGCACTTTTTGTCTTACGCGGGGATTCCGGCACGAAACTGTAGTTTCAGGAGCTAGTCACCCTGATGCTATACAGTAAAGACTATACACTTCATAGTGTCTGTTGTTTCATTGCTTGCAAGGAGTCGGTAGAGAGGAATGTCTTTCCCCTACTTTAAATATGATCTGGTTTCAGTTGACCTGAGAATAGGATTCTGAGGGGAGTGCAGAGCACAGAACGTGAAACTGCCATGTCTTTGGGGTGGGAAAATGGACATGATTGGTAAGGTTCACAAGGGGGATGGGTGCTACTGCCATGATATGTGGAGCACACAGCTGGTACTGAATCCTACTGAGCAAAGGAACTGGGGATGGAGGGAGCAATTATGCATGAGTTTCTAGAAGAAAAGGTAGCTCATACCAGTCTTGCCTCTAGGAACAGAAAAATGGTCATTTAAAAATATCCCCCCCCCCCAAAAAAAAATTGTCGTTCCCTGGGTGTCAGGAAATGAAGAAAATCCTAGACAAATGTTGTCCATCACTTCTTCGATCACAGATTGGTTACCTCACACTTTGTCATGAGGCATGCAGTGCCAGTGGCCACATTAAATAGTCACCTGCCTGTCATGAAGAGTTAGAAAAGCACGTGGTCTTTGGTCCACAGCAAGTTTCCAGTTCGGAGGTATGTTGGAGAGGAGCAAAGCACTGTGCAGGACAAAGAACTTGAACAATGTGGCTTTGTAGAGGAAAATTCAGCACTCACCCAGCTTATTTTCTGTAGAGAAATGATTGGGGGCACGATTTGTAATACATCTTCCTGCATAACATAGACACTGTTTAATTAACTATAGTTTGGATAAAACATGCCTCTGTTAAAGTGTTTTGAAATGACTGCAAAGGCTTGGTAAGATGTTTGTTTTCTTCCTCATCTGCAGTTTGCCAAAGTGATACTTTCCTGACATATTCCCTTTAAAAAATATTTTTGAGGCCCTTATTTCATTCTTTCTTAAGTTTTGCTATATAACCCTCCTTGTCTTTGCTAACAAAGAGACCTTTTCTTACTTCAGTCTCATGGCTCAGTCATGGAGCAGAAAGTACTACTTATGTAAACACAAGGTTTGCTTCTACTAAATTCCTCTGGGTCATGTACTCAATGTGCTACAATATAGCAGAACTGAACCAAATTTTCCCCCTTATGCAAAAGGTCAAAAATCACTTGGCATAATGCAGGGACTGAACCAAGTTGTATACCAATCCATCTCTATTTCTTTGCCACATGTGCTCAGTTTTATGTTATGAAAAACAAGACATTATTTGTTTCATTTGCCCCATCAAGACTCTAAAATGTTACTGTTTCTATTCTCTTTTTAACCATAAGTGTGGTTGCTTTTTTCCCCAATGAGTTGAGTCTTCTCATAATGTGACCAAAGTACAACAGTCTCAATTTAAACATTTTGGCTTTCGGGGAAATTTCCGGTTTGATGTGTTCTAGGATCCATTTGTTTGTCTTTTTGGCTGTCCACAGAATCCTCAACACTCTTCTCCAGAACTATATCTCAAATGAATTGATTTTCTTCCTATCCATCTTCTTAAATGTCTGGCTCTCACATCCATATATGGCAACAGGGAATACAATGGCTTGTATGCTTCTAACTTTTATGCTCAGTTTTATATCTTTGCATTTTAAGATCTTTCCTATTTCTTGCATAGCTGTCATTCCCCTTCTGAGTCTTCTTCTGATTTCTTGGGTGCAGTCTCCATTCTGGTCAATGTTTGATCCAAGGTATGAAAATTCTTTTACTATTTCTATTTCCTCATTGTCTGGGTTGAATTTGTGTAGACTCTCTGTGGTCATTATTTTTGTTTTCTTTAATGTTCAACAATAAGCCTGCTTTCGCACTTTCTTCTTTGATCTTCCTTAGTAGGTGTTCTAGGTCTATGATGTTGTCTGCTAGTAGTATGGTGTCATCTGCATATCTTAAACTGTTGCTATTCCTTCCTTCTATTTTCATTCCTCCTTCTGTGTCAAAGCCTGCTTTTTGTGGACTACGTTCTGCTTGTAAGTTGAACAGGATGCAGCCCTGCCTGACTCCTTTGCCAACTGGGAACCATTCTGTTTCTCTGTGTTCTGTTCTGACAATAGCCTCTTGTCCTGTACAGATTTTTCATCAGGACTATCAGCTATACTGGCACTCTCATCTCTTTAAGGATGTTCCATAGCCATTCATGATCTATGCAGTCAAAGGCTTTGTTATAGTCTATAAAACACATGCTGATTGTCTTCTGGAATTCCCTGGTGCACTCCAATGTGTTTTCTAGTGCATTTTCCTTTTCTGAACCCTCTTGAACCGCTATGATTTCTCTCTCCATGGAATCTATGTTTTAAAGAATTTTAAGCATAATTTTGCTTGCAGAGGAGATTAGTGTCCTATAGTTGCTGCAGTCTTTTGTGTCTCTTTTTTGTGGATGAGGATATATATATATTGATTTTTTTCAATCTAGTGGCCATCATTTTGTTTTCCATATCTATTTACATATGTTGGTTGGCACTAGATTTGACTCTGTCAATGTGGATTGCAGCAGTTCAATTGGAATATCATCTGTTTCTGGTAATTTGTTGTTGTTTTTTGCCATTTCTATTATTGCAACTTCCACCTCGCTATTTAGAATTTGGGGTTCATTTTTGTATGGCTCTTCCTTCCATGTGTCTTCTGTGTATTGCATATGCTACCATGATGCAACATTGAGAAGGGAAATCATCTCTACAGTTAGGCACTGATGATAAATTTAAAGAAGCAGAACTAGGTATTTTATTAAAGTCTTTGCTGTTAAATGCATTTGAGGGGCTAAACAAACCAGCGATAAATGCCAGTATTGGGGTGAAGTGGAGGGGCAATGACTGTACGCCAGAAACCCCAACTCCTCCCCAATGTCGGTGTCACACCTCTCACCCAACCAGATGGCATTTCTACGGCACAGTGTTTAGATGCACTGCACCAAAAAATTGGCGAAAAGCCACCGCTGCTGTGGCAAGGGCACCTTTTTTCTGGCACTGAAAGGAGCTGCATTTTGCTGTTCTTTTTAGCATCTGCAAATCGTCAGATTGGGGCTGAAGCATGTGGTTGCTGCAGTCCCAATCTGTCAAGGAAAGGGGCAGCAGGATGCCACCCCAAAGGGGCAGTCTGCTTTGCCCCTAACAGGGAAGTAAGTAGGCATGAGGCTCATTTTGATTTGACATCATGTTTATGTTTGACAAACTCCTCAAAAGAACCAAGGGTCTACTGTCTCTAAGGCACTGTCTGCATGGGCCATATGCTCCAGCGGAGATTCAAACCCTGTTCTCCCAGAATCATAGTCCAGCGCTCAAACCACTACACCATGCTGGCCCTTGGTCAGAGCTCAGCCTCTTTTAAATCCATCTTCAAGCCTCTTCTCAGTGAGTCAGTGGGGAATACCATGGACTCCTAATGAAATCATTTTAATGTGAATTTGTAAGATTACAAATCCACCCTGACTATTCAGTGACACTATGAAAAATGTTTGCTGGCAGGAGGATTCAACATTTTCCATCCATTGTGGACCAAAATTATAACAGTCAGGAGAAAATACATAACAATTACATACTCTCTCCTGACGCTTATAACTTTGATTGATAACAGAATTTGGGAGAGGGGAAGAGCCTTGAGAGTCTCAAAAACAGCACTGGGAGTCTGCCTCAATTCCACAGACTGTGTGTTACCCTTTCCTAACCTTTTTGATCATCATCAAATCCCTGTATGTGTGCAAAAGAATGTACAGTGAGCCCTTGATATCTGATGGGGTTGGTTCCAGGAACATCCCCTTGCCCCCATGCATAACAAAACCCATGGATGCTCAAGTCCCATTAAATATAATGGCATAGTAAAATGGTGTCCCTTATATAAAATGGCAAATTCAAGGTTTGCTTTTGGGAACACACGCACACACACATAATTATTATAATTAAGTGTTTTAATTTATTTTATAACAACAATACAAAAAACAATTAACACATGAATAACAAATAACCTTGGAGATCTACATGTAAACTTGCATGATAGCTATGTTTCATGGGGTATATATATTTTTTAATATTTGTAAACCGTGGATGCTTGAATCCGTGGATAAATAATTCTATGGATATGGAGGGCTGACTGTATGTAAACAGTGGGAATGAGAGAAAGAATACCCAGCACAAGGCAAGTGCTGCAAAAGCCAAAGAATTTAATGTTCGTCATGGGGCTACACCAAATAGTCAAGAGAATCCACAACTAAAACAAGATGCCAGTAATTTCACAGTATAATAACTTGCACTATCATGATGACTCCCACTACTCTGATAACTGTACACTATCAGAGCAGCTCAATATTTCTGATGTACTCAGAAAACACATTTCACAACGCTTAGTATTTACTACCAGAAGGCAGCTGTTGTCTCTCCTCGGAAGCAAAGGCATTACATCTCCGATTTAACATTACCTAAGATTGCTTTTTAGCAAACTGGCACAGAGACGCTACTCTTCTCTGACATCATTAATCACCATGGAAACCTTCTTAGACTGACTTCAGGCCTGAAATAAATGCTGTCAACTCATATAATTTTGAGAGCCATGTAGCAAATACATAATTAATAGATAAATAAAAATTGGGTACCTTACATCCTTTGGCCACCATGCGAGACCAAGAAATAAAGCAAAATAGCAACAGTTAAACCGAGTTTCCAATCTAACCCTACAAACCTAGGATAAATGTGCCTGATTAAACTATACAGATATATCTAAATTATCCCAGACTGAAAATCAGTTCTAACAAAACAAAGCACAGCTTGTGGATGCATTAGTACAACAAAAAATGGGGAACAGAGGGAGGTTTTATTAGATATGCTCTTACTATCAATTTTCATGGCATTATCAGATTACATAAAGGCCAGCTGGGAAAAACAAAGAGGCCTTTCTAATAAAATGCTCATTAATCTTTGCTCTCAGAAAGCACCCATCCTAAATGGAGTGCAACCAGATGTATCATGTCGTTTCACTGCCTATAATACTTCTGCTATACTCACAGAGTCAGCCACCACCATTAAGCTCAGTGATCACTACAGAGTCCAGGTACCTTCACTCGAGGAAAGATTGTATCTTGCAAATATATTTAGTGCCATTGTGTGGATGTGAGCACATCAGTTTATGTTTGCATTAGGCTGTGCAGTTAATGATTAATCATGCTTTGTTGCCTGAATAACTGACTATACAGTGAAATCTTGGTTTCCCTTATCAGTCTAATTGTTTCCAGAAGAACAAAGGCATCAGTATTTGTCACTCCAGATTGTGGGGATACCAGAAACCACTTGTAGCTGCTGTTTAGTCGATGCAAATGCAACATTAACTGTGCTTGCTGCAAACCATAGTTTCACTACCTTTTGCAGGGGCTTAGGTATTCAGCCTTAGCACAAAACTATGGGTCCAAACAGATAGGCCAAAATAAAATTGCTTAGGGGCACTTTGGAGGTATGCTATTTAAATGACGCATGTGTCCTAAGAGGCCAGAAGTCACGCCAAAGCCACGATCCAGTCCTAAGGAGTGGAGTGCAGCTTTGGCGCAACTTCTGGACTCTTAAAATGTGTGTGTCATTTAAACAGCATACCTCCAAAGTGACCCGAAGCAGCTTTATTTTGGACTGTCTGTTTGGGCCCTATGGTACCTATATCTCAATGAGTCGCTATTTTAGGCTAAGCCCAGTTTCACACGTTGCCTGGACACAAAATTGCTGCAGATCTTAATAATAATAATTAATAATAATAATAATAATAATAATAATAATAATTTATATCTCGAGGAATCCAAGCGGATTACAGCAGTAAAACAAGATACAGTTAAAAGAGAAATGCATCAAAAATTCCAAGATCCTCATCCCTATGTTTTTAGGGCAGTAGACTTCTCAATAACTTGTTACTGGGGAACATGAAGTGGAGGGTACTAATTTGTTCGTGTCCTTCCTGTGGACTCCCTAAATCCTATACGTTGGTCACTGTGAGAAATAGGTTGCCGGACTGCATAGGCATTTACTCTGGTCAAGTAGGCTTCCTCTTATACTCCTAGGAAAAGTAAATATAATATTTTAAATTCTGCAATAATTACAGCTAAGCGAGTTCTTTTTTAAAAAGAGAAGGCACACCTAGGTCAGCTGTTTTTTGGAAAACCAAATGCCAACATTCATCTGAGGTCCCACCTCTCTTGGCACAATAGATATGCAAGGGGACAACCTCAGGAAGACTGTTCCAGAGATAAGAAGGGAAGCCTCCCACTTTTGGTGAGGTTTTCATAACATTTAATATTGTACACATTGTTCTCAGGGTCAATGAGGCATTAAGTAAATATATCTACATTTGTCCTGCCAATTACACTAGTTTCCAAGGGAGGGAGAATCTATTATCCTAAACAGTTTTTCTACCCAAGTGTTTGCTTCCTTGAATGTTCATGGTACAATAAATCAGTCTCAGAGCTGCCCATTGGTTTCTTCATCCCCTCTCCCTCTTCCATTTTATGGGGACTAAACACAGCTCACAAGCCACAGTTTTGCCCACATCTGTGCTAAAGGAAAGAAGCATCCATCCCCCCCCCCCCCGAGTTTGTGTCCCAACATACATTGTTTTAAAAAGCCATATTAAGAACAATTGATTCTTCTTTTTTAAAAAAATATCTGCTGGTCATTTGATGAAGTGTTTGATATAAATAAAGATAACAAATCAGACCACTAAATGTAGTAGGAATGCAGATGGGTGAAACTATCACATTATAATAATTTAAATTCTGAGGTGGTAATGCACCACCGCCCAAAGTCGAAACATCTGTCAAACTTCACATATATGTTTTGTTTTTGTTTGTTTTTAAATCCCCCCTCTGAATGACAAAAAGAAGATGAACAACAGCCTTGCTGGATTAAGGTAAAGATTTATCTAATTCAATACTCTATCTCCACCAGTAGCCCACCAGATGCCCCTGGGAAGCTAAACACAGAGCATGATTATTGCTAAATGTAATTATTAAGCTGACTTTGCACGTAATACAGCAATCTCTGAAGAATATGCTGAGCTGTCACGGCCATCAAACTGAGCCACCCATAAATGTGGCTTCCCTATTATCAGCCTTGGAAACTCATCAAGACAAGAGCCATGCAGAAACAAGGCTGGAGAAGGCTAATGATCAAGCTTGAATGTAGGGCATATGCTCTTTGCCTAGACAAGTAGTTCAGCATTCCCCAGACATCTGCTACTCAATTACACAGGTTAGGAGCAACTTTCAGGAATTTCTCATCACACTTTTAGAGATATGCCTAAAGCAATTCATTTTTATAATCATTCTTATATTATATGTTTATATGTATGTGAATAGCTGGGTTCTTTTTTTACTTTGTACTACTTGAATATAATTTCTCTCATTAAGTAACATTCAGTTTTGTAAAATAAACAAATGGTTTAAAGTAAAGTGCATGTGCACCCAGGAGAAGTCATTCATTGATGAAAATAAAGTGAATGGTCAACTTGGCTGACCACTGTAGCCCAATTCTTGTCCCTTCTTCTGTAACCAAGCCTTAAGGATAGGCAACAGAGACTGATATATCAGGGGCCTAAATACATTAAAGCTTGGAAGCTAAGCAGGGTAACTCCTGATTAGTACTTGAATGGAAGATAACCAATGGGTATCAAGTGCTGTAGATTATATTTCAGAGGAAGGAACTGGCAAGACCACTTCTGAGTATTCCTTGTCTAAGAAAACCCTATAACATTTGTGAGTCCACCAGAAGTCAACAGGTGACCTAAAGGCATTTGCACATGCGCATGTGTATGCGCACGCACACACACACTTTTGTATTAAGTTTAAATGGGGAAATGCAGTCAAATGAGAAGTTGCCTTAATGTAGGTGGGAGGGAATCATAGTAAGTCCAGCCTCACCATGGAAGCAAAATACCACAAACAACACAAGCTTTGTGTGCAGGTCATGAGAAATCTTAAGACTCTCATGTTCCACAAAGCATTCAGAACTGGACAATATCAGAGAAAACCCAAAGTCAAATAAACAGTGTTACTCAGCTACCAATGTTAGTTTAGCCAAGGGTATTATCTGTGCAGATCTCCAAGGACTTTATTTACATTAAATACTTGTTGTAGCCTTTGGCTTTGTGCAGAGCGGGGGGGGGGGGGGTCATTTAAAAATCTGATCCATTACTATACATTCTCACACAGAATATGAAACAGAACATAAAAGATGTGCTGACTATTTATTAATAAAGCCATGATATGTAACTGGAATGTCTATTCAGATTTGGAAGGAAAATATATTTGACATTATTCGATTCCTGGCCAAGGTCAGGAAGAATGTCAAAGTGGTAAAAATTCTGTCCATTGTTTCCCCAGCTATTCACACATTAAGTGTTTCAGGAAATTATTCTTCACAGAAATGCAGACAGGTTATTTGCACAAAAAATGTGAGGTTTTCTGCACACACCCCAAATCACCACCTTTTGGAATAAAACTTCTGTTTTTGTGCAAGAGCATATGGTTGTTTTGTGCAAGATTGCGGGCAGAATTTTATACAAACAAAATAAAACCAAAAACCAATAGTGGCCATTTTTGGGTGCTTTTCTTGTTCCAAAGGCACTAAACTTACACAAAAATTATGTGGCTATCTGGAAACATGTGGAGTTTCATGGAAGGATGTGGGGATTTGACAAAAGAAAATCCATTATTATTATTATTATTATTATTATTATTATTATTATTTCATATAGAACATCCATGTATATTTCTATGAAGAATATTTTCCCTAAACACTTCGGGATGTATGAGTGCCAGGCAAGACCTGTGCAAAAATATTAGTTTTCTCTGTGGCTTGGGGGGTGGTTGTAAAAATTATACTTGTGAGGATAAAATTTACATCCCTAGTTCATTGGTAGAAGTGGGGCTTGCAATAAACTATGGCAGTAAAGACTTCTCTTCCCCAGGATAATTAATTCCATTCTGCTTTCCTCTAGGCTTTCTGTTTTCTTCCCTCCCAATAGTCACTCATGTTGCCAGTAAGCATTACAGGCAGTGAGAACTAGTGTGGTGTAATGGTTTGAGCAGTGGTTTACAACTGTGGAGACCAGGTTTCAAATCCCTGTTCGGCCATGGAAGTCTATTGGTTGACCTTGGGCAAGTCATAGTCTCTTCTCCTTTGAACAAATCTTGCCAAGAAAACCCCATGATAGGGTTTGCCTTAGGGTTCCCATAAGTCAGAAATGACTTGAAGGCACACAACAACAATGACACTGAATACTTGTGAGAGAAAGTAGTATTGCTTTTTTGTGTTTCCTGTTCAGTTAGGAATTCACCCTGCTAAAGAACTGTTGTGCATTCACAAAAGTTGTTAGTTCCTCGAGCCTTCAGATACAACCCTCTTGTATAAGGATGGTGCTGTTTTGTTTTGTTTTTGTTGTTGTTATGTACATAATGCACCCATCACTGAACACTGAAAAAAGAGGTACTACTTATGGTTATATGTCTATACAATAAAGGTCCATCAATATCTTGCCCTGCATTATGAGAAATAGAAAAGATATCTTTGCTGGATGTTGCTGGAAACAGAATGTGAGACTAGCTAAGAACCCGGAAAGCTGCTTTTTAAAATTAATTACTGTATTTACAGTTACAGTCCCAAAGCTTCCCAAGTAATTTGTTACTGATACAGTCACAACTTTAAAGTAACTTTTACATTCTCATTCCTTAAAAGTAACTACAATTATTACTTTTAGTTGCTTAAAAATGAATGCTACAAGCCAGTGGCCTGTGGTATAAAATGTACTTTCTTTCCCCTGTGGCACCCACAACAAAGTATGAGTCACAGAACAACCCAGCACTTGAACTATGTGATATTTGTCCTCCCCAATTTAGTAAACCACATTCCCATAACTTGAAAAGTAACAAACCATAAAAATAATGAAGTGGATATCCGCTGAAGTTATAATGTACCTTGTATCTTACTTAATGCATAAAGAATTAATTTCAACTAGTTAATTAATTCTAGATTCTTTGATAGATGGTGTTTAGTGTGTTTCAGCAATGCAGCCTTTGGTATGCTGTGGTGCTTCATGTGTAGATAAAAAGAACCATTACTTATTCTTTCCAATACTTCTTCAGATACTAAAGCAGGGGCAAATCTAGTACTATCTGCAATGTTCCTAAGAATAGGACTTTGCTGGTGCTGATGAAAACATCCCAGATTTTGCACATGCTTTGCATAGATATCAATCTCTGAGGATACTGTGACCATTTCACCACAACATTTGGAAGGAAACACATCTTAATAGGAAATAATTTCCCAGATCAAAGTATTTTCCATCATATTAATATTTCTCAAAGTGAGAGCTTATGGTAAACAATTGGAAAAATAAGGCAGTGCAGCTGAAACAAAATTCATGACACTCGAACATGAGAGATAACAGAAGACAATTGCCAATTGCCTGAGATGGTCTGAAGAAGAACACCTAGCTTCCACAACAGACTGTCTCTAGTGCACATTAACAGATGCAATGGACACACACCCCATTTCCTTCCTTAGTAATTTAATCTGACTTCTGTACAATTTAGAAAGCTTTTGTTTGTATTTCAGTTGTTCTCCAGAGAAACAAGAAAAACTATTTCCACACCATCATCAAGGGCAAGGAGGTGAAGGAAACCACATTACCACTTGAGCTTCCAAGGAAGCTAATAACATTTACTTCAAGGTGACACTAGTAAAGCCACCATGTTGGCAACTTCACAGAACTGCTGTGACATAATAGAAGGCTATGGGGAAAAAGGACATAACTGATCAAAGTGAGGCTATATCTGCACTGCAGAAATAATAATCCCGATTGACACCACTTTAACCACCATGGCTCAATGCTATGGAATTCTGGAAACTGTAGTTTTGTGAGGCATTTAACATGTCAGAGAACTCTAGTGCCACAACAAACTACAGTGCATTCAGCCATGGCAGTTAAAATCGTGTCAACCTGGATTATTTCTGCAGTGCAGATGCAGCCTGATGGGGTTGGAAGAGATGGGGAGAACACAGTTTCTAGGGCTGAGTAAAGGTGTGCACCTCAATTTCATCACCCTATTTGATGGATACAGCATGTTGATGGCATTTCAGTGGTTTACAAGGGATCCTGGAAACAGGGTTAGCTAGTAGTGGGGCAAAGTCCATTCTTCACTCCTTTCCCCCATTTTCTATACCAGGAAGATACCAGTGTGTGTGTGTTGGGGGGGGGGGCAATGCCCTATGAATTGGCTTCATGAAGATACTACACAGTCAGTGCAGATTTATCTACATGATAACCTATGAAGACAAATCACAGGCAGAGCACTGCTTCTTCTCTCAATCCATCACCTTCTGCAAAAAAATTTGAAAAGGAACACCAACCACAGGAGAGAAGTACTCATCACTGACACCTCAGGATTATTGTCAGACAGTACTAACAATGAAAAGTGGAAGGGAAAACATTTCAAAGTCATACAGGCATCAGGAAAAAGTTCAAACAGAATTTTTCAACCCAGCTGCAAAAAGTTTCCTTCCCAACCCCTTCACTCTCCCCAAAAGATAACCAGCAATTTTTTTTTATCTCTTGGCTTTCAGCAGTACTGTTAACATCAGTGCTATTTAAAATACTCAGAAGTAACTAAACTGAATTAAACATATGAGAGAAATGAGGTTCATAGTATACAGATCCCTCCCGTCAAAAAAGTGTGATAATAATATATATTAGCCTTGATGGCAGAAAACAGAGGCATCTATATTTTTAGATGAAGTGGAGAAGGCTGCAAGCACAACTCCTCCAACAAGTACCAAGGGAGTAAAGATTTCTCCAGGCCAAAGAAGCAACACACTACATTAGATAAGAGCTACAAAAATAACTTGCCTCCTGAGGTCTTCTTTAAATGCTGTCAACTTCACTTGCTGTAACCCTTGACACCTTTTGTTGCTTATGCCCCCCCCCCCCCCCCATTTCCTCTGCATCTAAGAGACTAGGATGAAGCACCTCAGTAAGTGTCATTAGCTGCAAGAAACAAGCTAAAAAGCAAAAAGCTCCTTTGCCTTTTTCAGGTCGAGAGAATGGATGGTAATCACTACCTGAAGCTGCATACAGACTATCTGCACAGAAGTTCTGCAACATTGATATAATCCTCTCTGTGTTTTTTATTTCTTATCCCCTTCCTGGACTCCACCCCATCCCCTACCACCATCCTGGGTGGCACCTTTGCCCCACTGTGTAGAAACAGGAAACTTACCAAACAGCACTGATTTGGATAGATAAATAGAGTTCTCTTTGGTTGCAGAGGGAAACGTCTCTTTCTGCAAAAAATTAAAGATAAAAAAAAGACCTATTGAGACAGGCAACATTTATAAAGCCAAACATGCATGTTAGTATAAACAATCGTAGATATATTGGGCTGGATGGTACTCCAAGGGCTGTCTAACAATTAATGCATCCTTGAGAGGCAGCCATCCAACTTCTGTTTAATAACCTCCAGCAAATGTCATTAAGGCAAGTACACGGGACCTGTGGGTCCTGGGATCCATACTGACCACCTCACCCCTTCCCATAGGATTCCCCAAAGACCCAAATCTTACCAAAAATAAATTTTAACATTCCAGCCAATTTTTGTACCCCAAATGCCCTCAAAACCACCCAGGTTGCCTCAAGAACATGACAGTTTGGATCCCTTTTCCTACAATACCCCCTCCATCCAAACTTTGGGGGGGAACCCCAGGAAAATCACTCATTTTTCAGCCAAAATTCTGAACCTGATGGGACATAGGGAGATTATCAGACACCTGAAAGTGACGGGAGCAAAGTGGGATGCTCCTGTCACAATTGTACGATTGAGGTAAGAGCATCAGACAACGTTGCATGATCTTGCCATTATCCTGACCTTGTCCTGTCTGTGGGGAGAAATTCTCCCATTGTTTTTCATTAATGGACAGGAGAATTCCTCCCCACAAATGGGTCAAGGATGGGATAATGGCGATATCATGCAACACCATCTGATATTCTTGCCCTAGTCGCACAATTGTGATGCGAGCATCCCACTTTGCTCCTGTCACTTTCAGGCATCTGATAATCTCTTAGGTCATTGGTGATTGTGATACTGTACATTGTGGGGAGGTCCTGAAGTGAACTGTTCCTGCTTCCTTCAAAGTTACCCATCCCTGCCTTATGTGTTTCCTTAAATCCAGGGTGGGCAACCTCTGGCATCCTGGGGTTACTTTGGAACTTCCTAGTAATCACCAGGACCATGCTCTACACATCCACACATACCAATACACAACTCTCCCCACACACACATGTGCATATCATACCCACAAATATAGCCAAGTACACACCCCTCCAGCAACAAGGAGATGCACTCAGGCCCTTGGGTATGAATACAGTTTGTTCTGCCAATATCTCCAGTGGGAAGGAGGGATTAATCTGGTCTTCTTTTTCCTACAATATTGCCTATACAGCCATGGGTGAGAAAAGTCAGGAAAGACAATGCAACTAACCTTTTTAGATGCACTGAAGTGCCAAGATTTATACAAAGCATTCCAAACATGGCTGCCCCTTGATATAAGGCAGGGCTGAGAAATGAGTGGTTTTTTTTAAAAAAATGTTGCTGTTCCTCACAACCTCTGCAATCCAGCAGATCTTGTCAGATTCCCAGTGGTGACAAGTGAGGAGTGTTGTAGTCCAAAAACATCTGGAGAGTCACATATTCCCCAACTTTGATATAAGGGTTTGATGCTACTAGAAAATACGAAAAACACACACACACCCTGCAACCATTCCCCTCTGACTGCTAGAACTGCCCTATTCAGCTGCAACATTTCACTTATGGTTTTATTTTCCCAAAACAAGAACACTAAAGCTATTAAATGACTAGGAATAATAACCGAAAAAGGCAAAAACAAAGCTTAGTAGATATTCCTGACATGACTGTGAAGGTCTGCATATTAAATTATGGCAAAAGAAAAAAAAAACTTGAGTGGAGAAACATTTAGGTTTCCCTCTGCCAATATCAACACGACAATCTGTCTCTGATTCCTATTGTATAAAGCCCAAGTACTGCAATTATACTGTATGTTGTAATGTACACTTATTGAGGAAAGAACTGAGGTATTTCAAGCCGCAAAGTTATGCTACAGAGGGTGCTTCCTCACAAGTTTCCTCTGGAATTAAAACTCTTTATTCTCTCCCTTTTTTCAAGAGCTGCTGCTCCATACGATTATGAAATCATGACCTGTCATATTGTTTCCACAGCATTGGGATTTTGTTTTGGTTTGATTTGAGGGACTGGCCCCAGAAACACAGAAGAACAGACTACAAGTGTAGACAGTCTTAGTGCTGTTTGTCCAAGTTTTCAAAGAGGTATCTTTCACATGTGCACTGACCTATCAGGATGGTGAACCTATCACTACATTGAACAAACATGTTGTTCTCCTTTGCCCAATCCAGAACATCTGGCTTGCCTTGATGCTCATTCAAGAACACTGACAAGACAGAACATCAAGGAACTTGAATTCTATATGGAATAGTTGAAAAATCAGAGTATTTTTAGCCTGGAGAGCAGACAATTAAGAGTAGGCATGATACTGATCTTCAAATACGTGAAGAGCTATCCTACAGATGTTGTAGCAAACTTGTTCTTTGTTGCTCCAAAGAGAAGAACTGGAACTAATGGGTTGAAATGGCAAACACATTAGGAGAAACCTCATGTTACAAAAGGTGGTGAGCTCTCCTTCAATGAGGGTTTTTAGATGGAGGCTGACTAGCCATTTCTCAAGAACGCTGTAGTAATATCTTACAAGATTCTACAATGAGCAGTGGAAGGACCCTTCCAAATTTGTGATTCAGTGATTGTCTGCCTCTGTAAGGCCTCTTACCACACAATTCTGCCTTGAGGATACACACACACACAGAGAAAAAGTGTTTAAAGAACACTGCTGGATTTTGGAGTTAAAGATTAATCGCTAGAGATACGTAAGATATTCTGCCTCCAGAATACTCTATCTCGTTCCCTCTGGCTCAGCCTCCAGCTACGCATTGGCAGAAATCACTGTTGCTGATCAGAGCTCTGAGAAACTGAAACTTTTCCATTGGCCATGTTGGCTGGGGACTTCTGGGAGTTGTAAGCAAAAAAAAGTTAACTTTTTAAAAAGTTCTGTTACTAAATGCGATGACATTCACTCGGGAATGACTGCAAATTTTTCTTCCTTTTATTTTTTTATGTAATTTCATGAACATATTTTTAAACAAAACCAACCTGTCTCTTAATTACAAGTTGTTTAGAAGGGCACATTTTAGGGAAGAAACTGTCCCATCATACTTGCTTCAAGTCCACTGATCATCTGACTCAGTAGAGGATAGTCTCCCCACCTTTGTTTCTAACTGAAATTAATAGCAAAAGTTATTTTCTAAAATAATAATAATAATAATAATAATAATAATATATTTTTAAAACCTGCTTGTTCAGGTACAGTCGGCCCTCAATATCCATACATTCTTTATCCACAGATTCAAAAATCCACAACTTGACAATATTTTAATAATATATACATTCCAAAAAGCAAACCATGATTTCGCCATTTTTATATAAGGGATACCATTTTACTAGGCCATTGTATTTAATGGGACTTGAGCATCCATGGATTTTGGTATCCACAGGGGGTCCAGGAACCAAACCCTAGCAGATACCAAGGGCTCACTGTATTTCTACACATGCCCCAACCTTCTGTATTCAAACTGAGATAACCAGCGCATGGAAAGATGGGGCACAGATGGGTTTGGAGGCTTCACTTGTTAGTTTCTTTTTAACTGTAATCACGTTCCTTCTCCACTCATAAGGTTATTTTCAACCCAGTAGTGTGAAAGTGGAATGGAAGTTAGGAGGGTTACATGCAAAAAGCACAAAAAATTCAATAGTGTAGAAAGCCGATTGCTCTTTGTGTAACGTAAAGCATAAGATCAATGAGTGGAGAGAATATGGTAGTCTTTATGTGGAAGCACACAGAACTAGAAGCAGCTATCATGAAAAAGGAAGTTTCCCATAGAGAAAGGGCATAGAGGATAATAATGTTGATAGACTTTCTGTAAGACTAGTATAAATGGTAACATATAACAATTCCTGTCTGCAGATTGTTTGGCTTTCTATGGATGTTTGTTTGTTTGTTTATAGTATTTCTATATCTCCTACCAGCCTACAAGGCTTCTCTCAATGACAAATGAAAGAAAGATTTAAAATTGACATGAAAATAATTGGTTTTTGAGAATTCAGAGTTTGAGAAACGCTTCCACTTTAATGATAAGAAGTTGGTATCTAAAATGTATAAGATGTTATTGAAAATAGAAACTGAGAAGGAACAAGTTAAAGAATGTATGATTAAATGGTCACAAATATATGTCATAATATATATTCAGAGCAATGGAAATAATGTGGAAGAAAGGACTCAAATTTACTTTGAGCTATGGTCTTAGAGCAATTTTTAATTAAATATTGTAACATTAGTATTTGACCCCAGAAAATATCTCTAAGATGTATAAAAGTCCCTCAGATTTGTGTTGGAAATGCCATACTGCCAGTTTTCTGATTTTTTTTTTCAGGTAGTCATTGCCTATTTCTGGACAGATAGAGTCATGGGAGTCAGGAGAGTTTTCAGTGTTTTGAAGCATGGGACGGGGGTGCCTCTCACATAAGCCAACATGGAGTAGAGGTCTTTGAGATACATGATATTTCAGCATAAACATAAAATAAAATGAATTGCTCATTAGGCCTTTATCACTACTTGCAGCCTCTGCCATGGTTTTAAAAGGTGCCCGATACAGGTAGCTTAAAAACAGGGACATGGACAGGTCTACCGGATTTTGTAGCACAGCTTATTGCCTAAGAGGGACGCCGCCACGGATAAACTGGAGACAGCACATATTGGAAGAAAAGGCCACAACTTTATTAGCGTATCAAAATTCAGCAAGCATAAAATGTAGGGTTGGCTCCAATGCATGAGGTCTGGATCTGTCATTCATCAGCCCAGTGCTGAGTGAATGAACCAAGGTGCTTGGTCACGGCCAAGCTTTGGGATGGCAAGGGATTTTCGGTTAACGCTCACGCTCGAACGATCGCTCAAGTGATTGACCGCATCTCGGCAAATGCGCATCAATGCATAGCTATCCCTTGCCAACGGGGGGTGCTGTGCTGATGATGCCCCCACAATGGCAACACCGCATCACTCGCAGCCACCCCCCGTGTCCAGGTGGACTCCCGATCCAGTGCTACGCAACCCTGGAAACCACGCCCACCAGATCCAAGACCTATGCAACCGCCACACAAAGTTGTGACAAACCCACATAGGGAGGGTGGGTGGGTGAGCAAAGTGAGCAATGGTGCCGGCTCCCGCGCCTCGTGGACCTTTATAGGCCCACCAACCAATGGAAGGCCAGGGAAGGGGGGCCAGAGCCCGCCTCCCGGCCTCCCACCAATCACGGGCGGCGCCACCCTATGACGCCGCCCAATCAGGGACGCTTCCGCCCGAAGAGCCCGCTGGGACCTGTAGTCCCAGCGGCACGGGCGGAAGTCCCGCTTCCCGCCCTTCCCCTGAGCCAATCACGGCTCGAGCAGCCCCGCGCTGGGGCTTCTGGGGCTGCTCGAGCCAGGAGGGGCCCGAGCCTGCCGCGGGGGCATCCCCCAGCGGCAACCAGGACATCCCGCCGAGGCGGGCGGCCTCATTTATAGTGAGACTATTCTCCTATAGTTCCCTGAAAGCAAAATGATTGGTGTCTACTATAGCATTTCTAGAGATCAAAGATCAGATTTATCACGCAGAGCACTGGTTTTATAGTGAGCAGCATCCAGTCTAGTTCATTGGCAATTTAAGGGCTGTTAAGTATATAAGTATGAGGATTTACTACAGAACAAAGTGCCTTGACACTCACATGCATGAATACATACACTATAAATCTTAAAATTCAGAGACAGCCAACGTTATTTAATCAGAGTCATTAATTCTTTGTAGAAATGGCATGCAGAGCAGCTAATGCTATAAAAGCCTAGCAGATAGTTCTCAGTGAAACAAGTGTTGTCAGTTTTTCCTGAGCCTCACATTCTAAGACAAGGAGTGGACCCTGGCAGCTAGAGGATAGTGCCTGACAAATCATGGTCAGCATCTTGAGAAAACAAAGAACAACAATTGGTTATTCAGGAGAAGGAGAAAATACTGAACATGCCTACATAATTCCTCAGGAGCAGAAATCCAGAGCTTTGAAGGAGGTGCATTCATTGGGGGATTCTTGGAGCTGTCGTTTTAAAAATAAAGTCTACCAAACTCTGGTAAAAACAAACAGACATGGAAGACTGAGCAAAGAGCAAAAGCTCTGAGGCTTTTCTCTCCCTGCTTCTGTCCCCTCAATCTGAAATTTTGTTCCTTCCCTATGGAGGAAGTTGAAATGAAGTGGAAAACCATGAGCATTTGTGTCAAACCCTGACACCTGGGAGGTCAATAAATAGCAACTTTATTTGTTAGCATTTGGAGCAGCAAGTCCAATCATTTTAAAAGGCAGACCAAAATGGAAGAGAGAAATATGCAGCTTCCTCCTGCACACTAGTTTGGCAAGGTTTGGCAAAAGAGTGGTATGCAGGCAGGGGAAAAAACCCATTTTTTATAAACCATGTCTTCTTCCATAGCAGCTTTTGGCACTGGGGGAATGAAATAGGTACTATCGTCTCAAGATATATATACCCACACATGCACACATACTTCTGTATCTCCTTAAAAGTAGTCCAGCATGATCCACTTGTGTCCTTCAGATGACAACACAAGAATCCATAGCTATTTGCCAGCTCATCTGATCAAGCAGAACAAGTATCTGTTAGGAGCTTTAAGCAAGAGCAAATTTCCTCTTCACGCAGGATCACAATCACTGGCTTTGAGCCAGACAAGGTGCTCAGAGCACAGAACATTACTGTTAGGTGTAACTAAGCTTTGTCCACCTTTACTCGAAAAATGTCTGTACATATTCTGCTTTTGAAAGCCAAAGTTCTGACAGCTCCTTACAGTGAAGCAAGGCTGCTGTACCAAGAAGGAGTAAACAGAAAAAAAACAAAGGAAACCTTAGAGTCCAGCAAATAGAGATTGGCAGGTTCTAAGTGCTACTTTTCTGTAGGGACAGACACTGAACTACAAAAGCACATTCAGGAAAGACTTCATCCACCAGCTCCTTGTGGATAAAAAGTAGCAGCATTGAGAAGATGGTGAAAAAAGCTGGGAAAGCACAGATTTTCAGGGTCATTTGCAGCATCATGTCTGCAGTAAGCAATGCAATAAAGCAAGCTTGAGTCAGGAAAGAGTGGGGTTCCACTTAGCCAATCATACCGAAACCTTGTGCGCTTACCTACAACAGGCAAGGTAAATAGAAGCTGCCCTTAGAAGCCTTTACTGAGCAAGCATAAATACCAAAACAGAGAGAACAAAGGAAAAAGAAGATAAGCTTGCCTCACCAGCTACCCTTAGCATAGATCTGTAAGTTCAGCCACCAACAAGAAAAGTAGAGGCTGGTTAAAGAAAAAGTTGTTTCTGAATGCATTTGGAAGATGCCTTCAAGTGTTCTCAGGAAGGTTCAAAAGGTCTTTGTTTATTATGTGAGATTTACCTGACCTTTAAAAAAATCGTATGTGCATGTTGTTAGTTTTGAATAAAAGTTTGCTGAAACATGTGGAACTGCTCTTTTTCATAGTATCGGAACCTATCCCTATTCTTGTCATATTATTACTGGTTCTAGCACAAAATTTTATTTTAATGAAATAATACCCAGGAAAATATCTACTTTGTCAAGTAACGTATACCTACACTTAGTCTACTTAATTACAGCCATTTGTAGCCCACACAATAATCCTCTTTAGCAATACTGACACTAAATGTCATAGGTTTTATTCTTACTTAAGCAATAACTAGAAAGCCGTGGAAAGGAACAGCTTAGATTAGCGGTAGTGCTTCAGCACCAGATGATGATGATAAATATTTCAGTTGGTGGTTTTGCTTTAAAAAAAAAAAAGGCTTAAAAACCACACCAAAGAAATAGCAATGGATGGATAGGATGGAGAGGGCTGAATATTATTAGTAATAGAAGTAATGTCCTGCCTTTCCCCAGATTGGCAGCTTACAACAATTACAAAAACTGTTAAAAAGCCACAAAATACAAAAATTGAAACACAAGTAAAGAATAAAAATAATTAAATCCAGGTTAAAAGGTACACACAGGCCAGCAGAACAGTTAGCAATATTCAGAGCACTGTATAAGACAGGTCATAGCCTGCTGGAATAGAAAAGTTTTTGCTTGTTTGTGAAAAGAAAGTAGGGAGAGTGCCCCTGTGCCTTTGCTGGAAAGGGAGTTCCAGACCCTGAGGGCAATGACTAAGAAGGCCCTCTCTCCTGTTCTCACCAGCTTTAACTCTGAAGGCAGTGGAACAGAGAGAAAGGCCTCCCCAGCAGACCTCAGAGTACAGGCTAGTTAGTAAGGGAGAATTCAGTCTTTCAAATAACCTGGACCTGAGCTGTGTGAGGCTTCAAAGATCATAACTAGCACTTTGAATTGTGCTTGAAAGTAGAGCTGCTGCAACGAAGGAGTTGTGTGATCCCTGCGGTCAGCCCTAGTTAGCAATCTGGCTGCAGCTCTTTGGACCACTTGAAGTTTCAAAACGCTTTTCAAAGGAAGTCCAATGTACAAAGTTTTATAGTAATCCGACCAGAGTGTCAGTAAAGTATGTGTCACCATAGCCAGATCTGACATCTTAAAGAAGAGATGCAGCTGGCACACAAGTGTTAACTGTGTAACTATGTGTACTGTGTAACTGTGTACACCTGGTCTTCCAGCTCAGAACTAAATACAGCAGTATATCCAAGGTGCGAGCCTGCATCTTCAGGAAGAATGTAACCCCATCAAGCACAGCCTGAATTGCTGTTTCCTGATCTGCCTTTCGATTGACCAGGAGCATTTCTGCCTGAAAAACTACAATAGATATTTTCAGTAATAATGACTTTGTGGAGAAGATGCTTAGATTAAAGCACAAATCACTTATAATCCCAGCAGTCTAAACTGCACAGGCTACAACAACAGCATGAGAGTAAAGCCTTAAGACCCTGCTTCAAAATAGTATCTCCCAGATGATTTGGACTGCAGTTCCCATCAGCGCCAGACAGCATCACCAATGATCAAGGATGATAGGGGTTGTAGTCTGAAATATCTGAGTAGTACCAGGTTGGAGACAATTACCTTAAAGGATAAACCCATATTACAAATGTTAATTTCCTCTGAAACTGACCATATCATAAATCCCTTATTATCCAAAGCATGAAAAATGTTTTGAATCTTTTTGTACTGCAAGGGTCCCTGTGGGCAAATAGACAGCCACTAAAGAAGTTTAATACAGTATGTTCACTAATATATTGTTCATCAATACCTATCCCTAGATTCCCCATATATGTTCTTCCAACAGGTGAGAAGGAGAGAACAGAAAAAATAGGGTAAAGCAAAGTCAGAAGCCTACCAGTGTCCCTCTCATCATGTTCCTTTTCCAATTTGAACTTGCACCCACCTCTTCCATGCAATTTGCAAGCATCAGTAACCCCTCCTCTTTTAATTATGCAACAACCTTGGCTGCCTTCTGCAAAACAAGCTGTTGTTATTGTTTGTAGCATCTTTGACTGAAAAGGGCAGCCAGCCTTGTACAGCCCAAAAGGCTTCTCTGGGCTACCCTGATAAAGCTATATTTGCCATGCGGTTCAATTGGTTTATGTGCAAAAAGATGTTGATATTTGCCTATTGCTACCTGTCATTCTAAAGACATAGAGGCTGCATTTGGAAAGGGTGCATTTCTGGACTATACCTGGCAGAATACCCCAATCTGTATGTACAGCAGCCATGCTGTCTGAGGGATTTTGGAAACTTTGGTCCAATAAATATATACATTTTTGAGCACTGCCAGCAACACTGTGAAAATTAGAGGCAAACAACTGAAAATCTTGGTTTGAAGGTCTTTAAGAGAAATCTTTAAGCTCCACACCGTCAAATTCCACCTGTAACTCCCATTAGAAAATACATGTTCAGATATTTTCTTTCATATACTTGCCCCATTCTCTCCTCTCACATATCATTTTGCATATTATGTCTCTTGTAATTCGTAACTATTCTTTCCCATATCATCAAACAGGGAAAGCCAGTCTTCCCAACTGTCAGGAAAACCCATAAGAAAGAATAAGAGACCATCAAGAATTTTGTACCATTTTCTCTCAGTCTTACGATTTTCCAGAGTGTGATGGAAAAATTGTTATGTGCAGGAAAAAAAACGGTTGTGTGTGCACACAAAAACAAACAAAAAACTTTTCTGCAGAGAAACAGGCTTATTTTGCCAGAACAACAACTCATCTCATATTTATACATCCTTGCAGAATAATTTCTTTGCAACACTTCAGAACATTTGGAGAAGAATATTCATTTTCTCCTAAAATGGGAAGAAAATAATTGTATTTGTCCTTAGATACAAAGATGAAATAGTTGAAGATTTTTATCTCTTTTACATCCCTAGTCTAAACCTTAATTTATTCACATAGAGAAATAACTTTACCAAAATTTGCCATCATTTCCACACATCAGCATTTACAAATGGAAATGTTCAGAGAAAATAGAGGAGAAAAGTCATGCTCTCCAGTAGCAGGGATGGGAAGTTTTTAAAAGGTGACTAAACATGATAACAAGTGTTAAGTACTGTATTAAGAGCTATAGAGATAGTTAAAGGGTGGTTGGTGGACCCGTCCCTAACGGATCAGGGTAGTAGGATCCACTTCTCAAACAGACACTAGCAAAAGTATCAGCAGCTGCAGAAGGAGCAATGAGAAAAAATCATGGGTGGATTTGCCCAACAACAGATCCAAATGCCATGCTGGAAAGTCAATGCTGAGGCAGGTTATTGCATACCGCAAGAGTACAGCTCAGTACCTCTGGTCTCAGAGACTATGAAAAACCCACGCACTACATCTCCAGATATGATTCGTGTGGATTTACATTAACACCTATAATGTACTATGAGTTAAGACAGAAGGAGAGAAAAAGAAAGAGAGAACTATTGAAATACCAGATACTTTTGCTAGTGTCTGTTAAAAAGTAAGTCTTACTGAGTTTGTTGGGTTACTTCCAAACAAGGGCATACAGAATTGCAGTCTTTCTCTGATTTGGAATTCTATAGCTACCTAGAAACAAGGAGGGACATTTCCAAATTGCTTTTAAAAGAGAGATCAAGAGACCAATGATGCCACTTAATAATATTTAATAATAATAATATTTATTTGTATACCGCCCTGTGGCGAACCAATCCGGGCGGTTGACAACAGTAAATATAACAAGAGTAAAATATAAAATTAAAAACATTATAATCCCTCCCCTCCTTAAGAAAGTATTAAAAAATATGACAGATTAAAAACACAATATCAAAGCATAAAACATAATTAAAACAAACTAAAAACCCTAGTGTCCCTCTGGAGATCCTCAACCATCACTAAAGATGGGGCCACGAGAGGAAAGAGGGGATCAGGGAGCCCGGGCCGGGATGGTTAATCTGGAAAGGCCTGCCGGAAGAGATCCGTCTTGACAGATTTTTTAAAGCTGTCTAATGATGTCAACTGACGGATCTCATCTGGCAGGTCGTTCCAGAGTTTGGGGGCGACAGCAGAGAACACCCTCTGGGAGGTCGCCACAAGCCTAGATTTTAGAGGCTGCAGTAAGTTCCTCCCAGAGGACCGGAGAGCGCGGGGAGGATTATACAGGAGGAGGCGGTCCCTGAGATAGCTTGGACCCAAGCCATTTAGGGCTTTAAAGGTAATAACCAAAACCTTGTACCGGGCCCGGAAGCTAATAGGCAGCCAGTGGAGGGACCTCAGAACCGGAGTAATGTGGTCCCTCCTAGATGTACCAGAAACAAGCCTGGCTGCCATATTTTGTACCAGCTGAAGCTTCCAAACCAAGCACAAGGGTAGCCCCAAGTAGAGTGCATTACAGAAGTCCAGGCATGAGGTTACCAGTGCGTGCACAACAGTTTCGAGATCCCTTACTTCCAGAAAAGGGTGCAGCTGGCGTATCAGCCGAAGCTGATAGCAGGCGCTCCTGACCGTCGCATTTACCTGATTTGTCATCAGGAGCGACGAGTCAAGGAGCACCCCCAGACTGCGAACACAGTCACTGGAGGAGAGTGTGACCCCATCCAGGACTGGAGGTTGCAACCCAATTCTTGGTTTCGAGGCCGCTACCGTGAGCACCTCCGTCTTATCTGGATTCAGTTTCAATTTGTTTTTCCTCATCCAGCCCATTACCGCTTGAAGACATTCATTGAGAGAAGAAATGCCATTGGAATTCGAGGCCGACGAACGAGACATGGAGAAATAGATTTGGGTGTCATCAGCGTACTGATAACACCCAGCACCATAACTCCGTATTATCTCACCCAGCAGCTTCATATAGATGTTGAATAACATCGGGGACAGAATAGCCCCCTGAGCCACAAATGAGGTTCCTCTTACTGGAGCTACAGTCCCCGAGCAGCACCCTCTGGGACCGACCCGAGAGGAAGGACCGGAACCACTTTCCTCCGTCACATTGACTACAGGGTGTCAGAAAAAGATTAGAATACAACACTGTGCAAAATTAAGTCCCTTCTCCCCTCTGGTGACCAGGTGTCACAACTGTAAAGGAGGAATAGCACTGCAAAATGTAGGACATTCAAGAAAAAAATCACAAAATTACAAGGACATTACAAAATAATTACAAGGGCATTACAAAATAAAAACTAAGCACACTAATATAAATTCATGTTTCTTAGTCATTCTCAAAAGGAAGGACATTTTGAAATTCTTCCTGGACAGAAAGTTGAAATGTAGAACATGCCCTGGGAAAGGAGGACATCTGGTCACCCTGCTTGTCCCCACTCTAGATCCCCACATTTCCCTCAAAGTTTGGAAGTAACCCAACAAACTCAGTAAGACTGACTTTTTAAACAGACACTAGCAAAGGTATCTGGTATTCAGCCTGGAGAAGAGAAAGGTAAGAGGTGATATGGTAGTCCTGTTTAAGTATTTGTATGGAGTGCCATATTGAGGATGGAGCAAGCTTGTGTTCTGCTGCTCTAGAGAATATCACACAGAACAATGGATGCAAGCTACAGGAAAAGGGATTCCACCATTAGGAGGAACTTCCTGAGAAAAAGAGCTTCTCGACAGTGGAACACATGCCCTCAGAGAGTGGTAGTCTCCTTCTTTGGAGGTTTTTAAACAGAGGTTGGATAGCCATCTGTCAGCGATGCTTTGATTGAGAGTTCCTGCATTGCAGGGGGTTGGACTGGATGGTCCTTGAGGTCTCTTTCAACTCTTTGATTCTATTATTCTATAGTTAAGTCTCAAAGATTCCCTCATTTTGTTTTTCAACAGGGAAAATTATAAGCATTTATTCTGGGTTGTTGGCATCTTCATTTGTTTTCTTTTTCAAGGAAATAACATCTCTATGCCTGTAAACATTAAAGGAGCAAGGCACATTGCAGAACTTACACAACCAAGTCATGACCTTTCCATTAACCAAGAAGGGCATTGTCTGCCACCTACACCACTACCTGAGAGGAGAATACTCTGCTTTTATACTTGGTTTACCTAGTCTTTTACCAAACAAAATAATAATTATCAAACAAACCAAAGGAAAGGGAAGTTGCATGAGTGGAAAGCAGTCTTTATACATTTTGGAACTCCAAAAAGAAAGAAGAGAAGAAATCAAACACACTACTGTTACTCCAGTTAAATTAGTACAAAAAATATTAAAATTTGTGAATCAAGAGTAGGAAATTCACGGATTATGAGAAAGCACAAAGCACAGGTTACAGGAGAAAAGCTCTCAAAATTTTCATAACTCTGTGGCATCAGCTACAGCCACAGGTTGCATTTTATAGAGAGCATAATTTTAACTGATTTTCACAGAAGAAGGGTATTTTAAAATGACCAGTGTAATCCTTTGAAAACAGAAAACAATTTAGGTGTAAATGAAATCACAGACACCACAACTTTCTTGTTTGACTGAGATTCAAACAAGGTACAGACAGATATGCAATACAGATTATAAGCCATTGTGATAGAGTGGTTTGAGTTTTGTGAAGATTTTCATGCCAGCGTTTTACCAATGGTAAAAACGCCAGTAAAATGTTCAGGAAGCACTTGTGTGTGAAAGCCTGATGCACTTCCTAAATGTCAAGGAATCGTCCCCTCGCCTCCAGCATCCCTGAATCATTTAGGAAGGAGCCATTTCCCATTAAAGCAAAGTTTCTGTTAATGAGAAATGGCTGCTCCCCGAACAATTCAAGGACACTGGAGATGAGGGGATGATTCCCTGACGTTTAGGATGCGTGCCAGGCTTTCACACACACATGCTTCCTAAATGTTTTGCCAGCATTTTACCAGCACTTACCCCATGGTAAACACTGATATGAAAATCTTCTAGGAATCTGGAGACCAGAGTTCAATTCCTTGCTCAGCCATGGAAACCCACTTAGTGACCATAGGCATGTCACACACTCTTAGCCTCAAAGGAAGACAACAGCAAACTCCCTCTGAACAAATCTTTCTAAGGCGGGTTACACACCGCCATTTAGTACGTATTCTATATGTACTAGGGTTAGGAAGGGGCGGTGCTTCCGCACCCCCTAACCCTAGTATGTATAGAATACGTACAAGATGGCGGCGCCCTGTTCATACGGGCGCCGCCATCTTTACGTATCGGACGCATAGCATCCAGACGTGTCGCGGCGCCTATGACGTCGCGCGGGAGCCGGGCGGTGTGACTGGTACGGCTCCCGCACGGAGCAGGCAGCGGCGGCAGACCGCCGCAAAGCAGCGGTCTGTAGCCCGCCTAAGAAAACCCATGATAGATTCACCTTAGGGTCACCATAACTCAAAATGACTTGAAGGCACACAACAACAACAACAACAACAACCTTTCATCCAGTGTTTCATTTTTAATGCCCTCTGTATACATAGGCATGCACTCAACATGTTCAAAACACAAGAGTCTACCATGAAAACAAAAGGGAAGTGTGCTTAGCAGGAACTAACTCATCCTAAGGACACACCTCAGACAGGCTGAAATTTCTGTTCTAGAACATCAGACTTAAAGGGCAGAGAATCCAGAAATTATTTCCCTCCCCCTGCTGAAATCCAGGGGTCATATTTACTCAAATTCTCCCAATTGTATTTGCCAAGTTGCCCTAGAAGGAAATGTCAAAGTTGTTCTACTGAACAGTCAAGCATAAATGGAGGAAAACAAGGTGTCTCTAATGCAGCACAACATCAGCAAAACCTGACAATAACAGAATTCTTCTGCATGAATTACCGGGGATTAGTTGTAACTATTTTATAGTTCCAATCCGCACCATTTTTAGGTCTATCTTCTTACAGGATTACAGTCTCTCCCCCTTTCTCTCCAGCCCCCTATATATAAAATGAACAAACAGTTCACAACTGACTAATCCAGCTCAGTCTATATACAGAATGAGATTTAAATTTTTAAGTAGACAAAGTCTCAGTGTTTGCTTGACAGAAAACCATAATTTGATTCATCAAGATTAAGGGAGCATTTGAACATTTTCTAACCTACTGCTTCTCAGGCGATCTGATGTGGAGACTGGGCAACTCTGGTTTTCTAATGTGAGGAACAGCACTATACATATTTCCATTGCTGACAACTGCTTCTTTCTTTCCTGGAAGTTCTTCATGGACTGGCAGCTAATAGCTCATGCGCTGGCACCTGTCCACAGACAACCGTTTTGAGCGTCACTGCTCTAAGCAACAGTTTTCATCATACAAAAAGTGGCAGTACAGCCACTGAATTTAGGCAAAATGCCTGACAATATCCTCAGTTTCCTCCAGGACAGGTCCTATACTGTGTCCATGGTACACTAGGTGAAGAACTCTTTGGCCACAATAGCAAATACATTCCTTCCACTAAAGGTGGTTTAAATATTATACAATGGATGTTGTTATCCATTGGAGTTTGGTTCCAGGATCCCCCATGGATAACAAAATCTGTGGATGCTGAAGTCCCATTAAATATAATGGCATAGCAAAATGGTGACTCTTACATAAAATGGAAAATCAAGGTTTGTTATTTGGAGTTTATACTTTTTTGGAATATTTTCAAGCTGTGGATGCTTGAATCCATGGATAAAAAATCCATGGATAAGGAGAGTCAACTGTACAATGGACCCTTCCCATCAGTGGGTTTTGTTCCAGGGGCCCTTGCAGATGGCAAAAAACATGGACAGTTGCACTCCATATTATTCAGTGGCAGCAACATGCACACAGATGTGTACACATATGTATGTCTGCATGCACACACCACCATTGAATAATATGGGGAATGGTGATCTGCAGGTGGTCAAATCTGCAGATTGCTAGCCCACCAATATGAAGGATCTACTGTACAAAGTATTCTCTTTTTCTGATCAGAGCTTGAAAAATTCAGTCAACAACCCTTAAAATCTCCCAGGCAACATGCTGATAATGATCAGTCTGAGTGTGGGGGTTATCAATATCATTATCATTAATTCATTAATTCATTAATATCTTGCCTTTTTTCCAATAATGAGACTCAAAGATGCTCACAACAAGCTTAAAACTATACAAAAATATGAATAAAATTATAAAGAAGCTACTAAAAACAATTGTAAAGTTTAAACCATTTAAAATGTATTAAAAGACTATGTAAAAATTGATAAAACAGTACAGCACACCATTAAAAGCCCATCACAGTCAATTTTTAAAGCCTTGTGGAATAAGAATGTTTTTGCCTGCCACCAAAAGGAGACCAAAGAAGAAGCTAACCTAGCTTCCCCAGGGAAGGAGTTCCAGAATCCAGGGTCAGCCACTGAGAAAGAGCTGTAGTTCTCAAAGTACTACAGTGGACCCTTGTGATACGCTGGGGTTTGGGTCCAAGATCCTCCGTGGATAACAAAATCCATGGATGCTCAAGTCCCATTAAATATAATGACATAGCAAAATGGTGTCCCTTATAAAAAATGGAAAATTAATGTTTGATATTTGAAATGTATACTTTTTTTTAAACATTTTCACACTGTGGATGCTTGAATCCATGTATAAAAAATCTGTGTATAAGAAGGGCCAACTGTATTTCCAATCTCTGGCTTTGTCTGTTTCTCCTTTACAGATCGTGTACCCAAAAGTATTTAACATAGAAGCAGACACATCCACAGTTTTGGAGTGCCTACTCTTTTTCTTCTAGCACATAACAACATTGGCAATTCACTAAGAAAGAGGGCTTCAAGACTGAAATACTTTCACATGCAGTCTTTACTTTCCCCTTGTGCCATGAAAGAAAGCATAGGTTATAGGCAATTCCATCAAAAATTAGTGACTAGTAGATTTTGTTCACTTCTGAGATTTTTAAAATCAATATTGGATTCATTGCTTCCCATAATCAGTGGCTCATTTGATATAAATTATCAACAGAAGCAATTTCTTCACTTTGAAATAAGGGTAGGAAGATAAGAATATACTCAGAGAAGTTGGCTGGAAAGCATCAAACCAAAGGTTAGCAGCAGAACCTGGACTATCCCAGAGTAAGCAAGAAATCCATTATGTGTTATGGTTGCACAATCCTTAGCTGAAATCTGAAAACACAATAGAAAAAATGGGGAGGGAAAGTAAAATGCAGGTAATGTATTTAGCCCTTTGGGGTTTTTCCCCCTGCATGCTTGTTACCTTTAAATACACATTGTCACAACCAAGCGTTTCACAGTGATGCACTTCAAAATGGTATCTGTGTAGAAAGCAATGATATTAGCATTTACTTTCTGCATACAGTAACAGCACACTAGCTTTGATTATTGAAGAGATATTATCTGACTGCCAGAAGCTAAATGTGTGTGTTCTTTAGATGGAACATTATCTAGCTAATAAACTGATGAAAACCTGTGCCAGAGACACATATCATCGTAACCCTCCAAAAGCAATAGGGTGAAGGGGTGGGGTAAAACAATGGTACTGACTATAAAGCACCCATGCAGAAAAAGCATTAATAGGTATTTTGTCAATAGGTTTGGTATTCTTGCTTATATAAAAATTACTGAATGAAGAGGGAAAATGGATCAGTAGATGATTTTCCAGACCATGGCCTCAGTTAGATGTTGGAAATACTACTTTTTGATTTACACTTCTCAGACTTCCACAGAACAAATGACCACAGGACAGGGTGACAGAAAGTAGGGTACATTCTTGGAAGTCGAATCCAAAATGTTAACTTTCTGTAATCCAAGCTCTGGCTATACATGGAAGCAGAAATATTTCCATGTAGGCCCATGACCTGCTGGTTTTTAGTAGTTCCTGTCAAGCAAGACAGACCATTTCCAAAATACGTTTCACATTTCTTGAAATCCGAACCCAAAATATGTCTGCCCATCCCTATCCTTTCCAAAGCACATCCCCATTAAAAAGTCCAATAAGGATGGATCAATGCAATGATGTTTTGTGGTTATATTCCTCAACAATAAACATAAACACATCCAGCCGCTATGAAGAAACTCCAGTCATGCAAAGTGTCAACATTTTTCCAGATACACTAGATTGTTTTGGTTCTTTGAAAGTGAGCTCATGAAACCTGCTCCAGCAACCATAAAAACAATGTAGATTATACTGACTTTTATTAGAGTTTGTGCAGAAATCGATAAGGGAAAGTACAGGTAGAATGAGTAAATACTCCAGGCTCTTTGGTTCATGTTCACAAAGACAATGACAGAAGACCCTAATAATGAAATTACATTTGACAATAGGGGATTTGTTGTGATGCTGTGGTTCTTAAACTCTGGTCCTTTGACCCCTAGGAGACTGTGATGTCCACGAAAGGGTCTGCAAAGGACTGAAGGCTCCTCAGCCCACCTTTTCTCTGCAATGGAGTGGCCATGTGAGAGAAGCCAAGGCAAAGGCTTGGTTGGCTGGCCCTGCGTGTTGCTGTTCAATCCACTCCAGCTGCAAATTGATGGAAAGAAGCAGGAGAAAAGTCACCCCCTACTCCCCACATCGCCTCCAATGTCTCTAAGGGAATGTTTAATGGATGGGATAATTGTTAATGGTTCCGCATTTAGTCATCTTCATCTTCATCAGTTTTAAATCTGTTTGGGGGGGGGGGTTCTACAGCAACAAAAGATATTTAAAGGGGGTCCCTGTTTGTTTTTTAAAGGTTAAGAACCACCATTTTAATGGATTGCAACTACTCCCATTCAACATTCATGCTTTACTTTCCTCATTGTGACAAATATTGGGTGGCTGAAAGATTTGATCATTCACATTCCATTTAGAATGGAAAATACTTGGTGGTACAACTTTCTCCTTTAAAGGAAAAACAATGTGATATTGTGGATAAAATTTCTTGCATGCACAGACACTGCTGGGCAGCCAGTGGTCTTCATACTGCCATCTTGGGAATGGAAAACCAGAAGCATGCTTTAATATTATGCCTTTGTATTCTAGGATGTGCTACATTCTCAGTAGTGGGAATCATTAAGAGAATGGAAACAAAGCATCCAATATCTTAAGGCTTTTTATACAAACCATGATGCAGGCACATTTGGAATGCTGGGCACAATTCTGGTTATCCTTCTTGAAAAGGTTACCATAAATCTGTGGAGGAGACAGAAGAGGCTAGTCCAAAGGAGTAGAAAATCCTCTTTCTGAGGAAAGGCTCACATGCCTTGAGGTTTTTTGGTTTGGGTGAGGAGGGGGAGAATATTATTAAGATGGAACATGATTTTATCTTTAATATCTGTGAGCTGCTTTCAACTGAAAAGCCTTTCCTTCAAGTAATGCAGACATTATCAGAATCTGAATGCTATGTTAATAATTTTTTTACAGACAAATCCCATAATCAATGATATAAAAATCAGAAATGAGTGGCTTGCCAGACTTTCACACAAACAGTAAAAAAGAGAGGGGGCACTGATCCTCTGTTGAGTATGAAAAGCCCACTAAAACTTGTCGGACTTACAATAAATCTTCTTATAGGTAAGAGTGTGGGTGCTACAACCAAAGGACCCATTGTCCTGTGCACACAATAGCTGTGCTTCATGTATCTTCTTATACAGACATACGTATAAGGCCCTCTGTACCCGTGGATTTTTTTAATCCATGGATGCAACCATTCACTGCTTGAAAATATTAAAAAATATATTCTAAAAAGCAAACCTTGATTTTGCTATTTTATATAAGGAACATCATTTTACTATGGCATTGTATTAACAGGACCTGAGCATCCATGAATTTTGGTATCCGGAGGAGTGGGGCCTGGAAACAAATTCCAATGGAGACCAAGGGCCCAGTGTACTAGAACTGGGTAGTGGCTCAAACTGGATCTTTGTCCCTCATAGCCCTAAATTTAGAATTCAGACTTGGTAATCTAGTAATTCTGGATTTGGATGCCATCATCACTCGGCTTAACCAAGAGCTCAAATGAATCACTAGAAATAAAACATCAATCCTACTACAAGTAAAGCAGGCATGCTTCCATTAAGAAAGGAACCCAGGCATGGGCCCCCACAGCAAGAGATTTTCTAGAAATATCTAAAAAGCCCATATTAGAATTGGCTGTTTTTACCCAACATGAACAGGGATCATGATCTATCCATACACCCTGCTCTTATGCTGCTGCAGAACAGGTACAACAAGGAAAAGTTCTCAGCTGGTCATGAGCTGGAAGTCAGACTGAAGAAAGAAAGAAGACCAACTCCAATGAATTGATCCTGGGGTTTTCTGCAATAGCCCCTCTGCTTGAGGTGCACCCAAATGGTGGCTTTTTGATGAAGCTATGGAGTGTGGGTGGAATAAGACAGATGTCTTCCAGCAAGCTTACCCGCCTGATTTCTTATAAGACATATTCTTCTACCTCTTTGACCTAGACTGAAACATTTCTCTCTCTTTCGCTTTGATAGTATCATTTTAATTGTTATTTATTTTTATATTTTATTGTACTATATTGCTGTTTTTATTGCTGTGATTTGTACTTGTATACTGTATATTGTATTGGGCTGCAATCCTGCCTCGATCCACCTGGGAGAGGCGGAAAAATAGAAATATTTTTTTTATTATTTATTTATTATTACTGCACTCGGGTAGGAAATAATCTCTGATTTACTGTGCCCTTCACTTGCTCATCTATTTATCCTCCATCGGTCACTACAGGTTTGTTACCTGATCACTGCTTGTGTCACTACCGGTACTAATAGCCAACCTGCCCTCTATCACTCTACAGATGGGATGTTAACAATACTATTAATGTTCTGAGATATTTTCATGCAGGTCTTCATGGAGAAAATAAATTATGTACACAATAAAACACAAAACACAAAAGGCCTCTGACTGAATCAGTAACAAATCATAAATGCAGGTGTATTATGCTGTACCATTAAACAATGTATGTCTGTTTATATACACATAAGAAAAAAACCTTACATGACACATTTGGTTCAATATGTATCAACAAGTTACTGAAGTTTAGAAAAAAACAACTGCATTATATAACTGCATTATGCAAATTTATCTGGGGAAAAAAAACCACAATTCATTAAACCTGGGGATCAATAAACAAAGATCACAGCAACTTGCATTTTGGACTTGCATTCACAGAGAATAAATTGTGTGGGTATACCGGTTGTTAAAGGCTGAAATGTTGTATAGTAAACAGCGAGAGGTCCCTAAGTAAAAGGATCCATGCAGCTAAGTAAGAGGGACAGGGTGTGTTAGTTTTCAGGAATACAGAACCACATCCAACAACATATTGGTGGGATAGCTTTGAGGGAACTAGCCACGGTGCTGAACTCAACCCTCATGACAGGTTTGACACTTTAAACAGCTTCTTTATGCTCAAAACCTAGACTAGATTCACCACTACCACTGATATGGCGACTACCGTTGTATGCCTTCAAGTCGTTTCTGACTTATGGCAATCTATCATGAGGTTTTATTGGCAAGACTTGTTCAGATAAGGTTTGCCCTGAGGCTGAGAGCATGTGACTTGTCCAAAGTTGTCCAGTGGGTTTCCATGGCCAAGCTGGGGATCGAACCCTAGTCTCCAGAGTCATAGTCCAATATTCAAACCACTGCGCAAAGCTGACTAGTTCCCTCAAAGCTATCCCAGCAATATATCATAAGATGCCATACTCCTGAAAAGTAGCACACCCTGTCCCTCATAATGAGCTTCGTGGATCCTTTTATTTAGGGATCGCTCTCTGTTCATCACCAACTGCCATTGATGGAATGCTGCTTGCACTTTGGCCTCAAAGAGTTTTGAACTCCAGTCCTTAGTTATGCTTGCTGGAGCTGAGGGGAGTTCTAAAGCAAAACATCTGGAGAGAAGAGAGAACAGATTGGAAACAAACAATAAACATCAAAATACCTAGAAAGCCAAAAATTCTGCACCCCTTTAATTTTATTTATTTATTTAGGTATTTATATCCCGCCCTTCAGCTTTAGTCCAAATTTCATAGAATCTTAGAGTTGGAAGAGGACACAAGGACCATATAGTCCAACGCAGGGGTAGGCAACCTTTTTGAGCCGGGGGCCGGGTTGGTGTCCCTCAGACAACTGGGGGGCCGAAGCCGGGGGGTGGAGCTTCCACCCCCGGGGGCGGGGCCGCGTGTCGGGGGTGGAGCTTCCACCCCCAGGGCGGAGCTTCCACCCCCAGGGGCCAGGCCACCTCCTCTTTGCCGGCCCCTGATGGGGCCCCAGGCCCTGTCAGAGGCCAGGAAAGAGCCGGCGGGGACTGCCAGCGCTGGAGGCCTCCCCGTCTTTGCTGGCCCCTGATGCCAGGGCCCCGCTGCCGCCGTAGGAGCCCTCTGGGAGGCCCGCTGCCGTCGCAGGAGCCCTCCTGGAGGGCCCAAGGGACAGCAACTGGCCTCCCAGGGGCCCGCTGCCGCTGCTGGAGCCCTCCTAAAGGGCCCCAGTGACGGCAACTGGCCTCCCAGGGGCCCGCTGCCGCCGCCGGAGCCCTCCTAGAGGACCCCAGCGAAGGCAACTGGCCTCCCAGGGGCCTGCTGCCGCCGCCGGAGCCCTCCTGGAGGGCCCAAGGGACAGCAACTGGACTCCCAGGGGCCCGCTGCCGCCGCCGGAGCCCTCCTGGAGGACCCCAGCAAAGGCAACGGGCCTCTGGGAGGCCCGCTGCCATCGCAGGAGCCCTCCTGGAGGGCCCCAGCGACGGCAACTGGCCTCCCGGGGCCTGCTGCCGCCGCCGGAGCCCTCCCGGAGGGACCCTGCGACGGCAACGGGCCTCCCAGGGGCCCGCTGCCGCCGTCAGAGCCCTGCTGGAGGCCCCAGCGAAGGCAACGGGCCTCCCAGGGGCCCGCTGCCGCTGTCGGAGCCCTTCTGGAGGGCCCAGCGATGGCAACGGGCCTCCCACGGGCCCGCTGCTGCCGTCGGAGCCCTCCTGGAGGGCCCCAGCGATGGCAACGGGCCTCCCAGAGGCCCATTGCGGCTGCTGGAGCCCCGTTTCAGGGCTCCAGAAAGCCGCAGCGGGCCTCTTAATGGGCACCGCCATTTTGCCCTTCAAAATGGCGGCGATTTCGGCAGTGGGAGGGACCGGGGCTGGCGGAAAGGCACCCGCGGGCCAGATCCGGCCCGCGGGCCGGAGGTTGCCAACCCCTGGTCCAAACCGTTACCTTACAGGAAAACCAAACTATAACACTCTCTTTAAGGTCCTTGGAAAGTCAACTGCCATCTGAGGCTACATCTGTACTGTAGAAATAATGCAGTTTGACCCCACTTTAACTGTCATTGGTCCATCCTATAGAATCCTGGGATTTGTAGTTTGTTGTGGCCAGAGCTCTAAGGCAGAAAAGGCTAAATACCTCACAAGTTTACAAATCCCAGAATTCCATAAAACTGACTCATGGCAGTCAAAGGGGTGTTAAACTGCATTTTTACTGCAGTGCAGGTGCAGCCTGAGACAGTCTATTCTATTCTATTCTATTCTATTCTATTCTATTCTTAAATAGCTCTAAAAAGTCTTTCCAATGTTTAGGTGGAATTTATGTTCATGTAATTAGAATCCATTGGTTTGTGTTCTAGTCTCTGGGGCAGCAGAAAACAAGCTAGCTCCATCTTCTAAATGACATCCCTTCAGATATTTAAATATTACCATTATTTCACCTAATAGGTTTGTTTGCCATTTGCAGCCAGAGATACATCATGGGATTTCCTCCAGGAGATTATGAGAAGCTTCCTGACAGTGAACCTAATGCCCCATGGAAATATCTAAACCAACACCACCACTACTGTAAAGCTAAAAACAAGAAGGCAGTCAAATTGCCAGTTGTCTGTACAAACTTTACTGCTTTTATGATTAGGAGTAGGGAAAAAGTTCCCAAATTTATATTTCTATTTAAAAACAAAAAACAAAACCCTGCTGTGAACATGATCTTCTAGAACAAGAATAGTACCATTCATAACTGATCTAATACTATTTTATTTAGGTTGACATGCTGAAATAAAACGTTTTATTGAGTCATTGATGTTTCACTGAATTTTCAATATAGCTACAGTCAATTGCACAAGATATTGAATGCTAAATGTTATATAAGAGGAGGAAAGGTTTCCCCAATTCAAGAAATGTGTTGTTGTTGTTGTTATGTGCCTTCATATTGTTTCTGACTTATGTAAAACTTAAGGTGAACCTACCATGGGATTATCTGGGGCTGAGAGTGTGCTTCATCTGAGGTCACCCAGCGGGTTTCCATGGTCCTCAGTGGTTTTCCATGGCTGAACGTGGAACTTAACCCTGATCACCAGAGCTGTGGTCCAATGCTCAAGCCATTACATCATGATAGCTCTCAAGGCAACAAATATCCCATTAAAATTTGGCTATTATGAAGAACTCGCGATGCTAATAAACAAAATTATCATATATGTTTTGTTAAGCACCGCTGAAAAATTGCAAATGGTTTAAAAATCTGAAGTCATATCAGGTAACAAAATGAGAAGCAGCTACTATTTTTCTCTAAGTTTCTCATCATCCAGTTCTGGATAAACTCTCGTTTATGCCCCCGGCAGTTAAGTTAACATCCTGTTCCTATTCAGAGAGCTTGGAAAGTTTCCATAATGCAAAATAAGCCATCTCTTCTTATAAATGACCAACCCTATAAGCTCTCACTAAGCAAAACAATTAATCAGGAATACAAACAATCTGATTGGAACACCAAATATACTCTTTTAATATGTAGTGTTTACACTTTATGTTCCCCAAATGCAAACCCCAAATTTGTCCAAGCTGCTATGGTGATATTTATTTTCCCCTTAAAGGCAGTCCATTTCTGTTATTTTAATAAATAGTTTAAAATGTGTGTATACAATATACTACATAATGGACACATACATTTTCCCACAAAGGCATGTTCTTCAGATGAGATCTTACCGTCTTCCCAGAATTTTTTTTTCAAAGTCATTATATATTCATCACCCCATGTAATAGTTGCACAAATCTTAATGTAGGTATCTATGGGCCCATACAGACAGGCAAAAATAAAGCTGCTTCAGGTCACTTTGGAGGTATGCTGTTTAAATGACACACACGTCTTAAGAAGCCAGAAGCTGTGCCAAAGCTGTGCTCCAGTCCTTAGAACTGGAGTGTGGCTTTGGTGGGGCTTCTGGCCACTGAGGACGCATCCATCACTTAAACAGCATACCTCCAAAGTGACCTGAAGCAGCTTTATTTTGGCCTGTCCGTATGGGCTCAATATGACCTTTCCTTTTGGAAAGAGAGTCCACATTCTGTGAAGAGATTAGGAACCCTGTACCCATCTATTTAAAAATAAATCCCACTGAATGTCTGGATGTAAGCTTCATTAGATAGCAGCTAAAACCATGTTTTCTGCCACACTTCACACATTAAGTCATGAGTAACTAGAACAAGCACTTGATTCTGAAATAAAAATTTATTCTAAGAGACATCTCTAGCGATTGTGTAGTCAATAGCAGCATTGACTTCATTGCCTTAATTCAGGCTGCAAAATACAAAAATCA
Organism: Sceloporus occidentalis; assembly: GCA_023333645.1. Lineage (NCBI taxonomy): Eukaryota > Metazoa > Chordata > Lepidosauria > Squamata > Phrynosomatidae > Sceloporus > Sceloporus occidentalis. The sequence goes on from JALMGF010000004.1 coordinate 16,258,018, forward strand.
GAATGGAAGAAAATACCTGCACATTAGGGGTTTGCAAACAGCAATATTTTTGTTGAATCTGGCCATAGAGGTAAAGTTCTGTAGCCCTTCACAAAACAATATATTGAACACTGGGTCAAGGAAACAAAAGGCAGCCTGCACTCCACCCCTAGCTCAAGATTTTATAAGCAAATTGTTTATGGAAAAAAAGAAAGTGAGAGAGAACAGTAAAGGCTTCCATAAGAGACAGCTCTTCCTGAAATGCTGTTACATACTTCTCAAAAGTACATAACAGCCCATTAAACTCATTTAGCATTTTATATATAACAGCCCATTTAGCATTTTTAAAAGCTGCTATTGTTTCATATTTATCATAAACTTATTCAAAGCATGCAGAGGAGCCTAGGTTTCAATAAAATAGAAACATTCCCAATTTCATTTCCTCCCCTTTCTGACAGCATTATTCAACTTTTTAAATCATTCTTTTTATTTTATAACAGGGGTTTTTGGCCACTCACCACTGAGTTTAAAGCCTTAACTGTACTTGTGGAGAACGACAGTAAGTTGTGTTCTCGGCTTAAAAGGAACCAGAATTTAATACATTAGGATTTAAGATAGACAACCCTGCAATTTAAAAAAACCAGCTGTAGACTTCTAATCACACTATTGCACCTAGTGCTAGCCAAAAATGGTGTAAATGACAGTACAAATGAAATATGTTTGTACCCCACACACAAATTCTATTTTGTGGTGTCAATGGATAAGCTAACAGGAAAACTCTCTTCAGTTCGGTAGTCTTTAGTAATGTGCAAAAAAGGGCTATGGGACAGAACAGCCAAGCAGAAGAAAAGCAAGGAGACAGACAAAAATAGCAATTGTTAGCAAGTGCCATACACAATATAAGATCTATCTAGAACACTTCCAAAGAAAGTGGAAGCAAGAAGCAAGATATATCCAAATAGTTGTGCAGTATTTTGGTAAAATTTGTTTTGCATATGCAAAAGATGGCCACCATCTTTGACAAAACAAGGGGGAGAGCTGTCTTACCTTACAATGTGAAAACCCAAATCCAGATCCCTTGACTCTCAGCAAAGGACTCGCAACGAGAGAGGAAGGACTCACACTAAGCACAGCTCCTTAAAAGGATCTTGCGGCCACTCTAAAAGAAGTGATCCACCACAGCACCTGCAGCTTCATGTCCCCCTCCTTTTGGAAGAGATGCACTTGCCCAGAGAAAGGGAGGGATCCTACTGAAGTTGGGCTCCTTGAAAAGTGGCATGCCCAATTTTGAAGATTTTTGCTCTGCCTCCCATCACCAGTAGAAAACACACACAAACCTCTCACGGGGACGGAATGTTTTGTTGTGTGTGTGTGTTTTAAAGGATCATCCTAAGCTAACGGCATGATAGCTTCAAATCAGCCCCATCATTATAGAACTTCTAAATTAAGGATGCAACCTTGTACCTATTATCTGAATAGGTAAAGCTTCATTACATCGAACAAAATGCACTTCCATCTGGCTCTCCTAAGTAATTTTAGAAGCTTATTTGTGGAAGTGGGTGTTTGGCGGACATGCGTATTACTTCAATTATCAGTCACCACACAGGCTAGATCCAGATCAAGTCTTACTTAGAGGAGAGTCACTGAAATTGATGGGATTTAACTTAGCTTAAATCAAAATTAAAATCCATCTGTGTGATAATAAATGTTTACCTCACCCTTCCATTTAAGAATTTGTAGCTTTTGCAATATTTCAGGTATGTTTTATTAAAACACCATCCATTCCATTTAGTTATCCTGACTTTGTGTTTGTGTGAGTGTGGGCAGATGCAAATTTGTGTGAGTATGCACATGCAAGAACTGTGCTTCCCCATTTTAAAAAAAACTGGTTTTCAGTTATCTTTACAGTTTTTATGAGGGACTCAACGTAAGTACAGCAGTGAATGGCATAGTAGTTTGAATGTTGGACTACAACTCTGGAGACCAGGGTTTGAGTCCCAGCACAGCCATGAAAGCAATGGCAAACCTCCTCTGAACAAATCCTACTTCCTCTGAACAAATCCTGCCAAGCAAACCCCATGGTAGGGTCACCTTAAGTCAGAAATGACCTGAAGGCACACAACACACACAACCACAGAGCTGATGCCCAGCCAGTCTTCAAAGGCTCCTTTTAACTTGGATATCCTCATTACAAGATCTGACTAATATTCCATTTGCAGACCCACTTAGGCATGCACATTTTGACATCAGGAAAGCACCTGCTTATGTTCAAGTACACATGTACAATTATGACTGTGCTGTCAGAAAGCAGCTGCAAGGCAAGCGCAAGGCACACAAAATAACATCTATAATCTGTTGGAGCACCGAAAGAGCTTCCTCAAAGGCCTTGGAAACAATTATAAAGTGGTAGAGAAAATTACAGGGCTCCTTTTAACACTTCATTTGGAACACTGTGCATTTAGGTCATTTTCCAATTCAGTTCAGGATAGCGATTTTCGGGCGGAGGGGGGGTTCCACTCATTCATGCCTTAGAATTATATAAAGGTGGTCAGATGAGCAGTTGTCATCTTTTTTAAAATTGTTAATTGAAATAAAAGTGTTACAATAACACTATTTTCTTTATCCCCATACATTCCGCCCCGCACCCTCAGAACTTCTGGGTAGCAATTACTTAGGGTTCCTGGGGCCAAACTCTCCTCTACAACGAGGAGGACGTATTCCATCGTTGCCCCGACCCTTTGGAACACGCTGCCCACAGAGCTCCGCTCGGCCACCTCCCTGGCTCAGTTTAGAAGGGATTTAAAAACCCTTCTATTCCAAACTGCATTCCCCGAGTGAAGACCTGGATGGCCTCCCTCTCTTTGCTGACGGCAAGTCGGATGGCTGACCTGGGGGTTTTTATGATTGTTTTAATTTGTTTTAATGTATGTACTGATTTTACTATGTACTATGTAATGTATGTACTGTTTACTACAGTGGTACCCCGGGATACGAATGCGCCGCCTTACGAAATTTCCGGGTTACGAAAAAAATCCATTTAAAAACATTTTTCCGGGTTACGAAGGTTATTTCGGGTTACGAAAAAAAATTTGGTGCTTTTCGGCGCGATTTCACACGGAATAGCGGCTTTCGCTATTAGCGCCTAAGGGCATTTCGGCTAGCGAAAGTTTCCGGGTTACGAAAGCGGCGGCGGAACGAATTAATTTCGTAACCCGGGGTACCACTGTATGTTGTTCACTGCCCTGATCAATGGAAGGGCGGTATATAAATAAGTTTTATTCATTTATTATTATTATTATTATGGAGGCCTAAATACCCTAAAGGTAAAAGATCCTCTCTGTTCTTGGAACCTAAGCAGGGTCAGCCCTGGTTAGTTCTTCGACAGGAGACCACTATAGTAATAGAATGCCATGCACTAAATATCACGAGAGATGTGTTTCCACAGCACCTGTGTCTTTTATAGGGAAATAGCTCATTTCATTATTCCATATTAGAAATAACAGGGGGATAGAGGGGGAGGTTTTGACCTTTCCAAAAATCAAGACTGAGAATTCTGTGCATTTTTCATTACTTTTCACATTTCTGAGAATTTTGCAACAAATTCACCAAACTTTTTTCCTATATAAAACAGAAACACCTTTGTACAAAAACATGTATTTTGCACAAAATAGTTATTTTTGCACACACACAAAATCTGCACCAAAATTTCAGGAATAAAAGTCTCAAAATATTAAAAAAAAACCTTGCAGCAGAAGACAGCTTTGCTAGTGATAACCTTGCTCACGAAGAAGGAGAAACATTCTTTCAATCCCATTCTCTAGTTTTTAGCATGGCTTCAGAGCTATTGCCACTAGGATAGATACATACCTGTATTCCAGCTTCAAGAGTCTAAATATGTGAACCATCAGAGGTGCTGATGATTACTGTATGGGCTGAATACCACTGAAGAAACCTGTGCATTTAACTTAAGACTAGATGCAAATATGCAAGTTGCTGCTTCTTTGCATTTCCAAACAAGGGGACCCATCACATTGTCTTTTAATAATGGGTTTTGCTAAAGGTATCTGGTTCATCAAGATCCTATACTTAATCTATAGATTGATTTTAACCACAGACCTCAATGGATCTAAACATTATATTAGCATGCATTCAGGCAGGTAGATAGGCAGGTAGCTGGCTGACTGTGCTTGTAATTTATTTATTTGATTTATATCCTGCTCAAAGCAGCTTATAATATAAATTAAAACAGTGTATCTAAAACAATATATTTGTTATTGCTTTGTATTATCCCCCCTGTTGTAAGCCGCCCGAATTCCCAGTGATTGGGCGGGATATAAATAAATCCTATTATTATTATTATTATTATTATTATAGATTTCCAATGTTTTCATAAGCCATTTATCAGTTGTTGGGAGTTCAGAATCTCTCCATTTTAATACAAATGTAAACAAAATTAATACATGATTGTTTAGTATATAAGCAGAGTGAAAGAACAGAATTCATATTTAAAAAGCAGGGAGGGGAAAAAAAAGGTAATTTACTTTCTAAGGAGTAAATTGCCTTAATGATTTATTCGATGGGATAGAAGAAACAATGGAAACAGTAGCTGATAAACTAGGTAATTGTTATCTGTACGAGTTTGTAATATAATAATAATAATATGGGGAGGGGAATGCTTTGTAACAAATTTAAAATGGAACCAACTGGATGTGTTAATAGAAGTCAATGTGTTATTTTGTTTAAAGTGGTAACTTATAAAAACAAAACAAAACAATAAAACGATATGGATTTCAACAGTTTTCACAAGCATTAAACTATGGATTCAGTTAAAACGCTGCTTTTAAATCATTAATATTAAAGCAATTAAAACACTTAATATTAAAACAATATATATTTCTTGTTTTATTTAGTGTGTGTGTGTGTGTGTGTGTGTGTGTGTGTGTGTGTGTGCTCCCTCTCCCCTAAATGTTTACCATCTAGTGAGTGAAAAATTCTGGGGACCCTGAAACTTTTTATGAATGTATAGTTGATCATAAAAATATATCGTCTCAATATTGGCTTCCAGCTTGATCCCTATGGATCAAAACGGCCTCTTTATTTTATGACAACTAGGTCTCGTTGTACAAGGGATGCTACCATTCAAAGTATTCAAAGAAGAAAGAAGGCCACAGACTTCTCAAATGATTCTCAAACCTTATCACCACAGGTTTGAAGGGGAATTGCAAACTGTGTGAAAGGTGTGTGATGTGTTCTCATTTTAGTTCCTCTCTCCCTTTTATGCAAGAGTTCAGGCCTGCTATTTTAACCTCGCTGTTAAATAACAACCTTTAAAAATAGTTTTTCTAAGTAATTTGTAATATAACTCCCAAACCAACTACTCAGATAAAATCTAAAATATTCAAATTCACAGAACAACATCAACAGATAGTTAAAACATTTTGGAAAACAATAATATTATCACAGGGCATAAGTTTTGCAAAACAGTTATAATTAGCATTGCTGCCATTGTTTTCAATCTTTCAAATTTGCTTTGAATATCTTACAAGGGGAGAGGCCTTAATAACAATTGTATTTCTTGCTTCTTCACATGCTAGCTCCATGCCAGGCTATTAATATCTTGTCGATGATGAAAACCTCCAGCTAAAACTGAGGTCCATGATGAAAATGCAGTGCAAAACTTCAACACACAAGGAAATAGTGCTTAAGGTTAAGCACACTGACCTCAGAAAGCATTCGTGCAAATTTCATAACCACTCAAGGCAAATATGAAGCAAATACAGAGTATTTCCACTTCCAAACCACTAAACACAGATTGAGCTAAATAAATCAATACACAGAGTGACAAAGAAGTAAATTGCTCCAGTACGAAACCAGTACTTGACATGGCGCAGGTGAGCTATGCTAAATAGTGGGGGAGTATCTTGGAATGCTATCTAAAAACAAGTTCTCTCTTTAAAACTTAACATTATATGGTTTATGATCAGTGTGTACTACTTAAACCCACTGGTGTTTAGTCATAAACTATCATTTGCAAATATGTAATTCCTTTAGTGTTCACAAATTCAGTATTACTTCACCAGTGGGAGGTTTAATTTTTAACACACATAGACACACGGGTCTAATGATCAAGTTTCATGTGCAGGAATATACATAGTAAGGAAGAAACTGAAGCTTTTATACTGAATTGGACAAGGAGCCTGCTCACAAATGCCATATTAGGTGTACAATTAAATGTATTATATTAGATGCATAAGAAGCCTGTCAACCTACCAGCGGCAGGAAAGATAAGAGTCATATAAGAAAGGAATGCAGAACATACAGTCCTTCAAATGGTGTTAGAATGTAATTCCCATCAGCCCTAGCCAGTACAGCCAAAGATTTGTTTGAACAACAGCTGAGGGCTACATATTCCAGATTGTTGATATAAGGGGTATCATTTTTCAAACAATTTAGCAGAGGCAAATTGTACTACCAATTGCATGGCCCTCCATAGCTTTGCCAGGCCCATCCTCCAATAGCTAAGCAGTAGCACATTAGAAGATCCTTCTGCATCATACCAGAACAGTATCCATCTCAGCATCTTAAGGAGTACCTCTGTGACAGTATTATGAGCCCTGGAGTCTAGGCAAGCAAAAAAATGGGCACTGTTTTGTAGTATGGTATACTACAAGTTGAAAATCTGGAAATGGACCTTTCACAAATATCTATCTCAAATAAATTTGTAACATTGAACCAAGTGGGTACCCAGAAATGCAACTGGTAAGACAGACAAAGAACTGAGGGCCAATACACATGTTTACACATTTCCTCTTGCTCCTGTTGTGGCTCACGACAAAAGACCAACTCATTCCTTTTCCACAGGCTCACAGATGCATCACCCCGGCTCTAACCTTAGTTTCTTCACAGAATCACTCTTGGCTTTTTTGTCAGCATTTTCTAAGCAACAGTAGGATTTCCATGATTCTGCTTCTCATGCCGTACTTTCCCTCTACCCTTCCATTCTCATTTTGCACAATCCTCAGAAACCCTATAATGGATTCTCAAACTACCACTTTCATCTATGTTTCTCCTTAATAAAATGTCACCTGGACATATACATATATTCTCTGTAGAGTTCTACCATGTCTTCCCTTAATCATATCTTCCAATATTGTGCACCAAACTAAATAATACACTTAGCATGTTTTTATAAGATATGCTCTCTCAGGTAGCAAAAGACAGTGGTTTGTCATAGCATGTGATTCTGCTCTTGCATTCAGAAAACTTTGGTCAGTCGAAAGAAAACTTAGCTAATCATATATAAAGTAACACTTAAAAAAGGGTGGTGTAGGATTGTGGTGATTGTATCTACAGCTTTTTTAAAAAGGGTTTTTTCCCCCAGTTACAATCTGTTGTGGAAATCCTGGAGATCTCTTATGGAACCCTAGACTTCCAGGGATCCCTGGTTGAACCCTGGACCAGACTGAGATGGTGGTTAAACTGAGCATACCCTGGCTATCTGGATTCAAAATTGTATTCACCTTTTTCCACCTGTTATCCCCATGACTGCCTATGTATTAATAACTATTGCAGAAGGCACTCAGGGTGTACCCAGACATGGGGTACTCATAAGTACAGTCGCCCCTCCATTTTCGCAGGGGATCTGTTCGATTCTGTGGTAAATAATAAGTACACAAACCACACTCTCTTTTCTATTTGTGACATATAGTTGTTAATGAGCATATCGGTGGGATCCCTGCCTACCATCAGAAAGGTCTGAGTCCAAATTGCTTTCTCAAACAGGCTGTAGACAAGTGTTTACAAAACCTCCCTGCCTAGTTGTGCTGACAGAGAAAGAAAATTAATAACACTAACTTTTCAAATTGTTTCCACTGAATAGAAAGGCTGCTTGAAAAATGAATTTCTCAGCTTCCAAATTATGCTGTGCTTCCAAATAATCTCCACTCATCCCCAGTTCTCTGACTTTGCAGAATATTACCTTTTCACCATACACATAGCGAAAAAGGCTTATGCAGCCACAGCTTTGGAAATTTAGAGTCATTGAATAAAAAGGCCTCCTAATCAAATTTGTCTCTTGGTGTATCACACGGCTGAAGCCACTGCCTGCCTCTGTGTCATCTGCCTGGTTTTCTTAAGAGTTTACCTTGCTGACTCCAACCTTATCTCTGCTTCTCTAGCCTTCTTTAAAACAAAAGTTTGTGTATATTTTGCTTTCACTCTAGTAATGCTACTCATAGACACCCATGCCATTACATTTCCAAATTTCTAATTACTTTATTTTAAAGCACCACCTTATATTAAACAAGAGTTTCCAGAAGCACATAAGCTCTGCTCTAGGGATGCCATGCCTCATACCGCTCTACACTTAACTATATCACAAAAAGCTTAGTTAGCGTCTCATATGGCATAACATGTCTGACGCAGGAGGAGTAAGTGAAGATTAAAATCACATGGCAGTGACACCCGGTGAAAGCTCATTTAGCTGATTTAGTGTCTTCCACCATTAGAAATAATTAATAATTAAAGAAGGATATAACACAAAATGAACACAATTTGCTAAGATAGCAGGGCATTTCAGAATAAAGCAAGAGCATAGTTGTCAATTAGTGTACTACTCAGCATTTTATGTAAATTTTGGAATTTCTAAGAAGTACCTAGGAGTATTTCTACTCCAGATTTAGTATGAACACAATCCAAAATAGTATACTCCCACTGCATAAAGAGTTCCTTTTGTTAGGAAGATTCATCTATTATATATTCTACGCCTAATGAAATGTAGTGAGAAATGACGTATCAAAGATTTTGCAGACTGAATTGGATGGGATGGGGGAGAGGAAACACTGAAAGTAACAAAAATTAGAAAATTTTAAACTAAATGTACACACATGTATCTGAGACTTGAACTCCAGCTCCAAGCCAAAAGATATTTACTTTTTAAATTGAAATTACACCAAGATTTTTTTTTTGTACCATTAGAGTTGTTTAACTTACATGGTCACTTATAGTAAAAGTTTTGTTCTGGAAAATACACAAAGGAAAACAGCAATTGGTACAAGGCCACAGAACTACCCTGAATTACTTCTTACATTATAAAAGTTCTCATTCAAACCCCCACTGAATTCAACATCTTAGATGGATGTGAAATTAAATGGAAGCTTTCCTAGAGATGGGCTACACAAAAGGTGACATTCAAACTACAATAGGTAATCATCCTAGAATTGTGTGGACTACAGTGACCTTCAAAATAGCTGGTCTAAATTATCCAAGTCATACATACAAGTCAGGAATGTGTAAAACAATTATAAATTACTTTTCTTCATACAGTACATACCCAGTAATTGAAAACATACAGGAAGAGATGTAGTGTTATATATTCGTAAAAGTGAATCCTCCTCTTGTAAAGATAGCAAGATATTTATTGTTGAGAGGTATGAGGAAATAAAGAGTACAGCCTCTCTTAACATCCCAGGTGCTATGACCTTTTTACACTCCAGAAAAGCAAAACAGATCTAAGGGGGGGGGGGGAATCACTCAAGGCAAGTAGAGAAGAGTTATTCCCCTTCTGGGTTCAAAGAAGACAAGTGGTGCCACACTGAATTTAACATTAGATGCATTTTTTTTTTGCAAAACAGAAGCTGCCATTTGGTGGAGGAGTACAGAATATGTTATCAAAACTATGCATTCCACTCTTTGCACATCCCCTACGTTGTGTCCCCTTCTCCTTATAGCAAATGGGGATGGGGGAAGAAGAGGAACTCCTTTCCACTGTTAAAGCAACCTGGTTGGAGTTCTCTGACCAAATATACAGTCGGCCCTTCTTATACACGGATTTTTTTATACATGGATTCAAGCATCCATGGTTTGAAAATGTTCCAAAAAAGTATAAATTTCAAATATCAAACCTTGATTTTCCATTTTTTATAAGGGACACCATTTTACTGTCATTATATTTAATGGGACTTGAGCATCCACAGATTTTGTTATCCACAGGGGATCGTGGAACCAAACTCCAGCATATAACAAGGGTTCACTGTATTTTTCTGTTTCAGTTCAGCATAAATCCCATGGTGGGAAATCCTAGGATCCTATAACTGAACCATACAATGACTTGTTACATGTCTCAGATACAATGCATTCTCTGAGTATGGCTCACCTCACCTCCCCCAAAAAAGAAAGCACTATAAGACTGTAAATGAAGAAACAATCACATTACAGGATATTCCTCATAGAAGCAAGCAGTTATCAAAGCTGCTGCTACCATTCACAGAAACTGATTCAATCTATACTTCAATTATGCCTTGAATTTCTTATTAGCACCAAAGCTCATTACCTCAACAATTCGGTATTCGAAGGCTCTTTGAGGAGAAGAAAGGAGAGAAAGATCCCTGGTGTGCTGAGGAGCACTGGCTTTATTTTTTAAAAGAATATTTATTGAAATGCATGCAACCACATTAGGAAACAAGCCAAGCTGTTCTGATTAAAGCTCCCACACTCAAGCATTGCTAAACAGAAACAAATGGCCCTCTGAGCTCTTTTTCTAGGAAAATGCTTTAGTCTCCATTATACCAAACAGGCTGGAGTGGAAATACTTTAAAAAAAAAATATACAGAGTAACAAAATGCTCATTATTGCCATGGACAGAATGGAAAGATGGTCAAGGAGAAGTCAAGTTTGTTCCAAGGGTAAGGCAAGAACTCTGAACAAATCTTGCCAAGAAAGCCCCATCATAGGGTCGCCATAAATTGGAAATGACTTGAGGGCACACAAGGACAAGATGGAAAGAAAAGTGAATGTAACACCTCTCTATGGACTCTTACATCTTGAAGCCCATGGAGTTCTCCTGAGTGGAAATCCTCATGCAGCCCCCTCCCTCAATGGTCAGAGCCAAATGGCAAGGCTTGCCCCCATTACAACCATGTCTCTCAAGTTCAACTTCTCTGCACAGATGTGAATGGCATAGGACCATGCAAAGGTACATACACAGGAATGCCACTAAGATGGGTATCAGGCCTAGCATTGCACATAGTGATTCCAGTTTGTTTTGCATGTGAAGAAGATTTTTCCCCCTCTTCATTACTTGCTTTCTTATGTAGAAAAGGATTAGCTGCTCCTATCCTATTCTGCCTTAGCCTTTTATTTATAAGTCATGTTAGAAAGGAAGAAAGTGGAGTGTGACACATAGGTTGCTTCCACACTGCAGAATTCATGCAGCTTGATACTGCTTTAACTGTCATGGCTCCGTTTTATGGAATCCTGGGATTTGCAGATTGATGTGGCACCAGAGCTCTCTGAGAGAGAAGGCTAGATATCTCATAAAACTATCAATCCCAGAATTCCATAGGATTGAGCCGTGGCAGTTAAAGTGATGTAGGTGCAGCCCTAGTTGCTGAAATCCTGTTAGCCCTGAGTAGAGTAGACCTATTGAATCAATTGCTGAATGGTGAGTCAACAGCTGAATAAATACAATTGCTTCAATAGGTTCATTCCGGTCAGGCACAACAATAGGATTTGAGCCACTGTTTTTTTCTTTCCATTACATAGAAATATAAATTGCACTGTGTTCAAAATAGAGATGTTTCTTTTTAAAAATAAAATAAAGACACACACTTAGCTTCTTGGATATATTTTTACACTTCAGTCCAGAGAAGCTTTCAGTAGTTTTTGAGTACTTGATTTTTAAAGGGGGGGGGGGAACTGAGTGCAAATCCCCACTGAGCTATGGAGTTTTGCTAGGCAACCTTGACCTAGCATACCCAGCCTAATCTACCTCACAGAATGGCTGCAAAACTAGAATGGAGATTTATGCTGCCTTGAACCAGTGAAAGAAAGGTGAACAAGGATAATGGCTCTCTCAGGATGCTGCCCTCATGCAGCTCAATGCTACTCATGAGCCACATGTAGGCAAATGTTGAAGAAGTGGGGACCCCTTTGCCCGCATCCTTGTAAAACAGGAAGAGTTAATATGTTGCCCTTCAGACTCTGCCTAATTCAAAAATATATGCTGATCTGGGATCTGGTCACGATAATCTGCCTGAGTAAACAGAGAAACCCTTCAGCTGGAAAGAGAAGCTAGATATTGGTGAGCACACACAGTATGTGGCTTCAAGCTAAAATCAATGAGGTTGTTCCCATTAATGAGAATCCTACATGAGAATGAAAGATACAAAGCTCAATAGCAAAACCAGACGTGTGCTCTGTTACCTAAATAAATAAATAAATGGAGATGAGATCCTCACCACAAAAAAGCATTAATAAGTATTGTCAAAATGTGCCAAAAGCACCAATGAGTGGGGAATTACCTTAATAAAAGACTTGGCCTTGATCTTGTAGAGTTTTTACTGATGGGCCTTCTGTCCCAAATCCATTATACCAAGAAGAGAAAGGAAAAACAAAGAGGATGCAAAGAGAGTAACCTTAAACCATATAGTTTTCAGTCTCACACATCATGCTTTTTAGTTTTAAAAGTGGATGAAGTTATGGTTACTAGGAGAATATGCTTTTTGTGAGCTCACGTCCAAAACAACCTAACACGAACCTCTTGGACTAATGTACTGATTCAACTTAGCATTTGGTGGACACTGCAGTTTCCACCATTTAAATATTTTGGGAGTTATATGCATGTATGAAAACACTCCATTCTATTTTTCCATTAATCTGTTTATGACATATTAAAGCAGTTGTATTTAGGAATGTATTTAAAAAAACATTACAGATTAAGGCAGAAATAGAAGGAGAAGGAAGGAAATATATATGGAAAAATAACAGAATGGAAACAGACAGATTCCCTCATCCCGACTCAAAGCAAGACAGTTGAGGAGGTGACAAATGTTTCACCCACTGAAGTCATCCATCTTCTCCCAAATTTCAGCCCTATGCGCTGTTTAAAATTCACCCATATTTTCTCTTGTAAAATGATTTCACCGATTTACTGTTTTTAGATGATGGGATTATGCCAGTTTCACTTTGTGTCACATTTTAATTTTTTTGCATTCAAAATTTTTCAATGTCTAGTTCTTTTCATTCTGAACATGCAATAAATTATAATCAAAATGAATAATTATCACTCATACTATTTAAAACAAGAGACAGCTAGAATAGTAGAGCAAACCCACATAACAATAATTGGGGGGGAGGGGGGGATCCACACATCTCTCCCTTCATGTACTCCAAACATCAACCTGTGACCATTTTGTGCATAATAATACTCATGTCAGTGAGGAACCCTACCCCCTCCAAAACAAAACAAAACAAAACAAAATCCTCACATATAAACCCAATATATAACATTGTCATAACGCAATTTAAAATATAGATTATGGTCCATGAAGTCCTTCACAACTTGGAACCATGCTATCTATAAGCCTAAATGGCATTTCAGCTCTTTGAGAACCCTTTCTCACAGTCCCACAACCAGTAGCAGAGATTCTTTTTTCAGGAATCTGAGACAGGACCTTCTCAGGGTCTACTCTCAAGTTCTGGACCACCAGAGGCCCAGCTAACTTTATTTCTGTTGTCTTTTTACTGGGCAAGAAAAAATCATTTTTATTCAGATAGGCTTTCACTCTGATTTCTGCACTGATGCCAAATTTAATTTATGTGTATTGTTTATTTTTTATCAATATTTTAAATTGTTTTAATTAATTTGTGTTTACGTTTTAATTATGGACTTATTTTTTGTCTGCACCTCATTATTGTTAGTTCATTGAACACTGTTTTTAGTGAAAAGACAGAGTATTTGTTAAATAAGTATTTATAAAACTTGTCCATGGCCAAAATACCGACAAAACTCATATATTCATACCCACCCACCTCCCCAAAAGTCTTTCTGATAATTCACTTAATTTGACATGTATTGCTTTTTTTCATTAGCTACTTTTTCCAACCAACATCTATTGTCTGTTGAAAAACCCAAACTGCCTTAGCTTAGGGTCTGACAGTGTAAAGAGAACCTCTGTACTTTCAGATGCAAGTGGATCTTGATACAAAATACGTTATATAAATTTAAAAACCTGAATCTAGTAATTAGAGTAAAACAGGGGAAAGGACTAAATTTGATTTGGAACCAAGTTAATGGAACAGATATCCCTGGATAAAAGGTGTACAGTTTAATATGCTATGATCTGGGGATAATGAGTTCTTGAAATTAAGCATTCTAAGAGTATCAATTAAAATAGAAAATTAGCACAGAAACCTCTGTGAGCTATCTCTACTTCATTTATTTGGCTGCAACCCATAACGGATTGAAAAAGTTACGGAAAATGGATCACATTGTTCCCGTCTGTCTAAAATCAGTCACCTCCCAACTGCAGATCTTTGAACAGTAGCTTATTATGTAAAAGTGAGACATGCATCACAGTAAAAGAGAAAAACACAGCCCATGAACCAGGACCATTAAGTGTTCAATGTTCAGAACATCTTCAAAGCAGATTATCTTTTTGCTGAACTACAGAGCCAGATTCAAAGACATATCCATGTTAGTCTGGATTGTTATTCAAAGGGATATTGTAGCACTTTTGAGAATGAGAGAAAGAAATTTGTAGCATAAGCTTTCATAGACTGAGTCTTCTTCATGAGATATAAAGCCAAAACGCAACACTTACAATAATTATTGAAATTATCAGCATTAATGAGCATGAATATTCATAGCACTGTACAAAATAGAGCTTTCAGCACTGAATTATGATTGCATGCCTTAATAGTAATATTGGCATCGTGAATCTTGGGAGTAAACAATGCAAAAAATGTCTGTACTTTCATTCAAAATATTATATGGAGTAAGTTATGTATAATCTCCCACCTGCTTGTACTTGCTATGTAATGTTTCTCAGTAAATAATTATTTGCTCAGATTTCATTCCAGAATGAAAAGTGAGCTGGTTTAGAACCAGAGTCAAGGCTATCTCATGTTGGCTCAAGCTCAACAAAGCCAAACTGAAGGCACATCTGTGATCAGGAATTATTTTGTGCAACGCCACAAACTGTGCATGCTTACAATGGTCCCTACAGGCACTCACACTCTGCCTTCAGCTTTCCAGATGGTGAATGGAGTGCTCCCGGGACCAATCAAGATGCCCCCACCCCATTTGTATTGCCTTATATAAGCCATCAGAGACTTACTGCATTTAGAGAAGAATTTCCTTGTGAGTTGACCCATGCCTCTTTGTTGCTTACATCAGCAGATGACAGAATGGGTTCAAGCCTGAGAGGGGGTCCTCTTCTTGCACCCTTCCCTCTCCTTGCACAGGTTAAACATATAGAGGTGATGTTTCTGTGTGACCTAAACATGCATCTCAAAACCTCATCCAGATCTTTCCTCTGTTTGGCCAAAGAATACAAGGCCAATGTTCCCTGTAATGGCCTAATATGATACCTTTATCACATCCATGTAAACACAGCCATACACATTACTAGTCTAGCAAGCGCTGGAAGATACAGGGCAGAGGATTCCATCCATCCTTCAGCAACCAAAAACGTTTCTAAGCTGAACACAAAGTAAGGCTCACTAGGTCTCACTGTTAGGCACTGGGGACAGATGTAGGAATTGACTGCCTCCAGTTTCACCAGACTACTCACTCAGCTTCATGAAATCCATGCACTTGTCTGCATGCAGTTCCTTGTCACCTCTGTGTACTAGGCTAGGACTTACCGGTGAATAGAAGACTGCTCTATATTTACAACAGGAAGTTATTGTGGGGAAAAATAGGGCAGCTATCTTCCCGAGGGATTTCTTCCACATACCTGCTTTAAGCTCAGGATAAGCTGTTTCCAGCTCTCTGGGTTGTTTTTTCCCCCTGTATTTAATTTGTTTTAACAAATATTTTGTATTAAGACATATTGTAGATAATAAAAATTAGCAATGCTTTTCACTGCAGAGGTGGTTACTAACATCCTATTCTTTTAAACTTTTAAAAAATAAAACTAAAATACAGATAGATTTGTTTTGTTTTGTTTTTTAGAGATTTTTTTGGGGGGGATGAACTGTCGTTTTTGTTTTAAACCAACAGTTTGTTTTTGTTGTTTGTTTGTTTTGCATTAATGTGTAGGAGAATATCAATATAGGACAAAACCAGAAAATTAAGTAGTAAAATGCAGTTTAGATGTTGTGGTCTCTAGCTTAAATAATAATTTTTCTTTAAAAAGTGCTCTTTGAAAACAAATCACTTTGCACTTAGATCAACTAAGGATTTATTTCTGAATTAATACTTGCACTACAAAATAAAGTAAAATAAAACAAGCATCTGACACTGGATATTGGTCTAAAAATAAACAATTGCCAATATTTTAACAGTTAAAGTTAGAATGTTTAAATTCAGTTACCGTTGTTCCAGTAAGAGAGATGGAAAATAGTAATAATAGCCAGATTAATTTCTCCTTTCTCAATGAAATAACTATATCTGAGGGTTTATTGTCTCTGACATTGTTTTTATTTGGTATTGTTTTGGTATTTGGTTTGTTGTCATGTTTTGTTAATAAAAAAACTAGGGAAAATGTGAATAATCAATTAAAAAAAAACAGTATTTTCTTTAAAAAGTCATCTGTTTTAATCCAAACCAACCCAGTTTAAACCAGCCAACCCTGGTCAGCTTCAGTCTTGGGTCATGACGTTAGGCTATGTAACTGTACAGCACTGTGGTGGAGGTGGCCTGAGCATACATTCTATATCCTCAGCATATATATCTTCATTTTATTCTTGCACGAAGAAGTTTTGCACATTTTTGATGATTTTCACAATGTGAAACATCTTTTTTGGGAGGTAAAAAAATTCATTTGCCTAAAATATATATATCTTAATTTTGTGCCAAAAAACAAACAAACAAAACAACAAAACAATAAAACAGGCAAAAGAAAAAAAAGGTGCCAAAAATGGACATCATTGCATAAATTTATTTTTTGCAAAGTTTCAAAGTGTGCAAAGCCTTACAGGAGTTGACCATTTGCATGACAGGGCTGTCAGCGCGTTGAGATTTTTTTCTCATCAAGGAAAAGGACATTATCAACTATTGTTCACATTCCTACTATGCTCTGACAACAAATTTCTCAAAATGCAACAAATGTGTGTTGGTGCTACATGTAACACATCTCCAGAATCTGGACAAGTCATTTTTTGCACTTCTCTGGACGGCTAGTGGCCATGTTAGCAGTGAGATTCTGGGCAATGTAGTCCAAGAAAAGGGATTTTCTTCATCCATCTCAGAAATATCTGTGGTATCACCCAAAGGTGTGAGAGAAGCACTGGCGATGCACTCTGTGGAGAATAAAACATGGTGGTGGCATTCTCTAACAGTGCACTTAAATCAACCAAAAGATGAATAAGAAAGAGGCCAAATGAAGTACGTCACATAAGTCACATAGACAGCTTCAATTACACCACAGTATGCCAATGCATCACTTATCCACTTCAGTCCCTGCATTATCTGCACTGATGAATAGTTATAATTCCAAGCTATCCTTTCAAGCTGTAAGGGATAGATTCAGAAGCTTATTCCCCACACACATACACACACATTCAACACGTTTGATTCTTCAACTCTGAGCCAATTTACTACTCCAGGTGTTAGAAGAGCTTAGAGATCTCCTCTTTTTATGTATAACCAGATTAGCTCTTTTTTTTTATCAAGCATATGCAGTAATGACCCTGAAACAAAGGAAAATGTGTTCCTTTTCAAGAAAGTCTAGTCTGAATGTTTCATAATTCAAATCTATCACAGTCGGCCAGATTGCCAATGGAGAAGTACACAGTAAAAAGAAAAGGTCACAGGACACTCTTACACAATGGCAACAACCATGAACAATTAACTGTTTGAGTCCCTGATCAAGTTTCTTGTCTTATTAACAGCATTTATCTGGTAAGAGTTTATTATTTTTAAGAGTTCAGAGCTGTACATAATGCATGAATCATTTTTTCAAAAGCATGAAACAGCAAATGTTCTACTTAAAAACAGCAATTATAACTCACGATTAACATTCATAAAAAAACCCCTAATGGCTTGTTTAATAACAAACCAGATGTACAGTATCAGAGAGCACACATCAGTATCACAAGCTTTGGGTTTAAAATAAGGCTTCTATTCTCAGAAATAATTCATCCTCTTCAAAGATCATCCAAAGTGGTGAGGGAAATATTTTTAAACGTTTGTAGTGAAATCTGTCTATTATCCAAGATATACAAGGCAAAAATTCTCAGTCGATTTGATTTTATACAGTGAACGCTTTGTCCTGATATGACATCTTCAGACATTTTACACCATGGTTTGTACGAGCCATAAGAAACAACATAATTCTCTGTTGAAGTGCACCCTGTGGTTAAAGCTGGCAGGTCTGATTAGTGAGCCTTTTTCTCTGTCAACAAAACTAACTTGCTACTAATACACTAAAAGGACATGAAGGTTACCTACAAAGGCATTTCTGGCATGTGGGTTTGGAAGAAAAGAGAGATGGGGGCAGGGGTGGAGAGGAATGGAATCAGATTTGCCAGCTTCCAGATGCTGAGCCATCCTCTAAGTCTGTCTACCAACTAGGGCTCCTCTCTCCGTCATATATCATCTGATCATTCTCCTTGATCATGTGATTTTGACATGAATGCCTTCAGAAGTAAACTAGTTTTTGCTTATGTAATTTGGGGGCTACTGCTTTCAAAAGGATATTCATTGAGGCCATATCAGTAGTAATTAAACTTCCTTTGAGATTCAGTCTATGGCAGCCTTATAACTTAACCTGCATAGAATGTTTAGCAACCCCATGATCTAATGATATCACACACATACACAATAACAGAAGACAGAACTGATCTCCTTTTGTGGGTAACCAAGGTTCCCTCTGTGAATATCTCCATTTCCTTTCATACTAAAGCTTGGTACTCTAAGGAGTGCATGCTTCACCAGTGAATGATCTGAAAATGACATCCTATGAAGCAAGGATGGTCAAGTGTGGTGTACCTATGGCACACGTGCCACTGGTGGTACTCAGAGCCCTCTCTGTGGTCACGTGTGCTGTCACCCCAGCACAGAGTTTGCCAGAGTTTGTTACTGGAAAGCCAGAGGGAATTGGCACTTCGTGATAAATATGTGGGTTCTGGGTTGCAGTTTGGGCGCTCGGTCTCTAAAAGGCTCACCATCACTGAGCTAAACTAACATTCAGACAGTTGAAGCTGTGGAGCATCCAACCGCCTCCCAAGAATCCCCCACTGGGGATTTTTTAGAACCTACCCTATGTCCCTGAGACATGTTGACTTTTGCATGAATTGGATCCTGCCTTACCCCTCATCCTCCCATTCTCTGCTGACCCCTTTTTGCTCTTCTGCTGGCATATCTGAAGCCATCAGACCAGTTCTGCCAACTGCAATATAAAAAATATTTGCAATTTTCCCATTCTAGACAAGAAAATTCAGAACACACTGAGTCAGTGTGCCAAGAAACCAATAAATCCTGGAAGATTTCTACATTTATGTTTGGGAGGAGCATTGGGGTTTTGGGGTTTTTTAATTGTATTTAAAAATTGTATGTGATTTTATCTTGATGTTCCTGTAATCCGCTTTTATTCTTTCGAGAAAAAGCAGAATATAAATAAATACTATTATTACTGTTTTGGTTTAAGACCATAAATAAATTACAATTGTTGTTATTATTATTATTATTACACATATGTGCATTATGCACATTGCTGTGGATTTTCACACTTTCACATAGGACTTCATCACTCGGGGAAAATTGAGGGGAGCAACAAATCATTTTCGGTATTTCCCTGTGAATGATTTGTTGCTGTTTATTGCCTCTTTATTGCCTGTTTAATAGCAATGTCATGTGAAAATCTTAATTGCAAATTTACGTTTTGCCTGGGATAATCACTGTTTAAACCCCTAATTTTGGCCAATTCCCCCCATGTCAAAAATGCCAACCGTTCGAAACCATGGGAATGGTTTCGACAGCCACAGACAGACAAATAATGTACATTTCTGTGGATTCCCTCAGATATTCTGATAATAACTGCAAAGCTTTTTTATGTGGAGTTTAAAGAGTTTTTTGGGGGAGGGGGGCATGAAAAGCCCAAACTACCAAGAACTGCATGTGTTTGGATCATGTTCTATTCAACTGGAATGAGGAGTATTTTAAACATGTAGACTAGCCCCTAGTTTAAGATACTAGAGACTGCCAAGCTCATGGTGAGAATGCTAGTCACACATACACCCCAAAATAATGATGTTCCATTCTTGGCCCCCGTCCCGTACACAAGGTTTTAGTTACACAGGTGATGAACAATGAAGACATTGTCCCCAAACACACCCACACAAAATATGCCCACCCCAATGAAATTTTTCCTCAATCCCCACATTGGTAGCATAACAGCAACTTAAAACTTTAGCTGGGCATTCAGAAATACAGGGTAGGAATCCAAAGAAAAAGGTCTGGCAAAGTTATCAAGAGAATGTGAACACAGCAAATATAAGAGTTCTGGGAAAGAACAATTTTCAAGGTTTTACTTTTTTACAATGCTAGAAATTTGGGGACTGAAGGAAATTTTGCTAAGGAGGCAGAATTCTTATGTGGAGGCAATTGCCTCATTCTCCCCTCCAGCATGGCATCCCTGGCTACACATCACTTTTGTGGTGCAAAAAAGAACCCTCTGGATCTTGTAAACTTGAGCACTGCAAGGTGCAACATGCGGCATGGAGACTGCCAAACAATACAAAATCATGCATAAAGGATCCACATTTTACTAAATACCTGCAAAAAACACAACTAAGGACCAAGCCAATTTACCTCCAAAAGAAAATAAAAAACCTTGTCAGTATTTACTAATCACTGACTTGGCAAGCATGTGAACTATCTCCAAAGTGTGCAAAACCTGGTCTTAAAGCCAGAATATTCTAAGTGTTTAGTATTCAGCTTCAAAAAACAATCTCATACGCCAGCATTTGACACAATAATTGATCTTAACTTTGGAACCCTACAGGAAATATTTGGACTACAAATCCTATGCTAGCATAAGAGTTTTTAACATGTTACTCTAAACAAATAGTACTTCCAAGCTAGGGGGAGCAAACATGCTTTGCATACAGAAAAAAAAAATCCCTAGCATTTCTAATTAAAAACATCTCCAGTTAAAAGCATCAGCTAACCTCTAATTATTTGTGAGGCCTGTAAATGCCAAAGGGGATAATACTGGACGTCCAGGTGAGTGAAGTGGTTACTCTCCTCTGGGGTTTAATCTGAATTTTTAAGGAACTATCCAAGGTCCTGAAGTGTGGCCTTCCTCCTCAAAATTTAGCCCTATGGACAACTCCTTTAAAACCCAATGTAAAATCCAGAGTGGATTTACAGCCCCACTGACATGGAAGCCATCATCCATCAGTGGGCCTGAATGGACCAATAATCCAAACTGATATAATGTCAGTTCTTATGGTCTTCTGAGAGAAATGTTAAGGAAAGAGAGGAATGCATTCATTGTTTTAACAACTTTGTGCTTTGAGCCTTTGTTTCTGATATAAAAATATCTGTCAGATAGTTGTGCATCCTTTTAACAACTCTTCATTACTTGCAGTGTTTTTTTCTAAAGAATTTATGCAATGTTTGTAAGTGACTGGGATATCACATATAATTGCACTGGCACTGTCACATCTCCAACTAAATTTCTGTTTGGCTTATTCACAAAGAAAACTTAAATACCAAGTGATGCTTGTGACTTTTACTCCCCTTTGCCAGATGACATTCATAGTCTATTTCTCCAATACACTCTTCCTCACATAACATTCCCTAATATGAATAGAGTGCTGCAGTACATTAATCTCAGTAGTCCTTGCAGTATTTTCCCCTTTTCTCAGAGTGGAAGCCTATTCTTTTGTTGCTGAGGGTACTTACATCCAGGATTCCCCCTGTGGACCATCCCAGCCATAATTCTGACATGCTGGTTGTGTTCACTAAATCTAGAGCTGACAACCTATTTTGTTGAATCAGATGTCCAAATGTGTTCCCTAATCACAAAGGCTTATGTGCATATCTATTTGTGTCTTCAAATCACCTGTCAACCTATAGTTACCTGATGAATTTCATAGGGTTTTCTGAGAGATGATTTGCCAATGCCTTCCTCGGAAATACAGTCTATAACGCCTGGTATTCCTTGGAAGTCTGCCTTCGAAGGAATACCTAATCACACCTGACCCAGCTTAGCTTCCAAGAACAAATGTAACCTGATGCCTTCAGGATATTTAGGCCTATACACACTTATTTCACAGTGTGCCCCACTGATTACAGTGGGGCTTCTTCTCAACAGAGATGTATAGTAATAGTAACAACAAGTACATTTCTATATCGCTTATCAGTGCACTTAAGCACTTCCTAAGTGGTTTACAATGTGTATGTTAATTGTCCCCAACAAATTGGGCACTCATTTTAGTGACCTCAGAAGGATGCCAGGCTGAGTCAGCCCTGAGCCCCTGGTTGGTATTGAACTCATAACCTACAAATCCCAGGCTTTCATAGGATGGAGCCATGTCACTTCAAGTGGGATGAAAGTGCTTGAACTGTGTAGTGCAGATACACCCTTGTGTTTGTTTAGCAATAAGTTGTAGTCCTAGTCATACTTACATCTCCAGGTTGCTGTACATATATAATGCAACAATTTCTCCTGGTTGTGTGTTTAATAAGATCTGTACTGATAAATTTACTTTGACAGATTGCCTACCGTTTTGTGGAAAACAGAATTTGCATTCCTACTATTGTCTGTAGTGACCACGTTGCTATGAACATAGGACTGCTTTTTTCCAGTTGGAGGTCAGACAACAAGCAGGCTAGGTTGAACTCCTACTCTTGTTCAGAAAGCAAGCTCAGTCAACTTTAATACCCCCTTTGGAAGAAGAGATCCTTTCCTGTTCTTTCTGTCTTACAATGAGGAGAATCAGTCTTAAGGCTAGAGCCATTGCTGGTCTCTACGTTTCATTATTTTCTGTCACATCCTCAGCAGGGTTAATGTGTTATATTCAGTGCATTCACAATCTGTGTATATACTAAACTGTGTGCCTGTTATCACTTAAACCCTCCTCTAATGCACATAAAGGAATCTTGTAGCACCATTGAGACTGACTGAGAGAAAGGAATTTATAGCACAAGTTTCCATGGCCTTCAGTCAACTCCATCGGATGCATGCTGCAGTCCACATTACGCTAAGAACTGTCTTTTTCGCAGTTCTAAAAGTGCTATTCATTTTCTTTGTACATTTTGTGTTAAACAGACTAGCATGACTATGTCTTTGAATACTACCTCCTCAGGTTCAGTAATCATGTGAGGAGTAAGCATGTTCTTGCCCCACTATCCTTTGCCATCCTCCACTTGTGGAGAATGGTTTTCCAAAGAAGACAGCTTCTGCTGCTCATGAAGGCTCTGAGGTTAAATTCTCAAAGCAGCTTCTCTGGACAGCAGAGGCTATCCTCCTCAGAAGATTGTTGTGCATGTCTAGAGGGGGAAGGGATAGCAAAGCTTCCAGTTTACAAACTGTGGATATTGGGAATTCTCAGGTCTTGCATAAGTCGATTACATTCATGAACTGTATTCACCAAGGATATATTTGGAAATATTTTTTTAAAGTCAAAATGTTTTTCTCAAGTGTAACGAAGCTGTGGCAAAGAAAATAATCCTTGACTAACAAGAATATTCACAGTTTGAGACTCGTTCTGTGCAAAATTATCACATTTTTGCAACATCATCAACAACAAAAACAGCATTTTTCTGCATGGGAAATAGTATTTTCTGTGCAAACAATAATATTTTGCACAGAATAAGCCCCAAAACTGTGCAGTTTTCACAGACTCTCTCATAGCAAGAAGAAAGCTGATAGAAATGCTCATCCTTACCTTCAAGAATGAAATCAGCAAAGATTATATCCCTTATATTCACTATTTCTCCAGAACAATGATCTTGTCATTAAATTCTGCAACCTGTGGCTCAAGCCTTAAAAGGCAGGCATCAGATCTATGCCTAATGTCTCCATTTCCTTTTGGGATACCTTCATAGAGTCTCTGGAAGGTGTCATAATGACTGGAACCAAAGACAAAAATAACGATCTTGCTACAAGATATTGTGTATTTGTTGGTCTGTTGTTGCTCCCCACCTTGATCCATGGGGAAAGGTGGGTAGAAAGCATCATCATCATCATCCTGTGCCATTCATTTTGGGCAGCCCCTTTCTAGCACGCAAATAGTTCAGACTCTCCAAGTCTGAAACAAAGAAAAAGATATTGCAGAAGCCCAGCTCTTGTTTCCACCTTACAGTCCTCACTCAGAAAGTGGAAACTGGTAGCAGATAAGACTCCACTGGTGGCGGACTGGCATCATGTGTGTGGACAGTCAGAGCCATTTGGTAACTCTTCTATTCAATGAGTCCAGACTCAGAGGGACATTTAGGTCCAAGGGGCACTAGATAATGAAAGCTTTTTAATATGAGAAAAATTGGGTACACAATGCAAATTTAACATATATGGGAGAAATCTATTGGTGTCTGTTGAACAATACAATGGTCACATTGGTGGAACAGATGCCTTCCTCTGAAGCCCTGTGTGCTACCTAAATCTTCTCTAAAGGATCTGGGGCCATCTAAAACAGGTTGGGATGGAGTAAGAAAAGAATGGGAAATTATGCTCAGTGAGTTGACATCTGTTGAACAATGCTGGAAGGAAAACTGTATGTTTATTCTCTGTTAAAAGGCTTGTTCATTTTACTGATATTTGAGTGCAAGGTTATAATTTTCAAAACTCCACCCCATTTCCAAATGGACACAGTCTCTGATACAGCTTTTCCCTCCAACATAATTGGCACCTTCTCATAGGAAATGACGGTTATTGGTACAGAAAAACCATTTAGTATCATTCACATTTGGGAAATAAAAGCATTTACAAAGGTCAGAATAAAATGTGTTCTCAATTATTCCAGTGACAGCTATCACAATGATCTACAGGAAACCTAAATGACTAAGAATTCATCTTACTCTTTCATATATAGAGTAGCATTCTGTTGATTACTCCCAACTAGGGCAGACCCATTCAATCAACTACATGGATAAATCCAACTGACTCAATGGGTATGCTCTAATGAGACATACCGTATATACTCGTGTACAAGTCGACCTCATGTATGTCGAGGGAAGGTTTTAGGGCCAAAATCGTGGATTTTGATATGACCCATGGAAAGGTCCTGAAGGCAATACATAAGGATGTGTAACAAAGGATCTAAAGGGAAAAACACCACTTTGCTCCCTCCTTCTCTGGACATCTCCTGGCCATCTAACATCACTTCCCCATTGCTGGAGGAAAAGGTTTTAACATCAGATTGAGATGGGAAGGAAGTAGAGTTAAATGGGCTCATGCGTGCGCACACACACACACAAACTCCTGACAGAACAGCTCTTTCAGCAATCACTGCCGAAGCACATCAGACATTGCTTCCTTCAGGACCTTTCTAAGCAGTATTACTGTATTGACCTGTATATAATTCAACCCAAGATTTTAGGGTCAATTTTTGGACATAAAGTTTTTAAGTTATAGTTGAGTGTATATGGTAAACAAGATTTAGGTTATAGTGAGTTATGAACTACAAATTTTCCTTAGTAAAATATTTCCCCACTGAGATTATTGATACAAATAATGCAATTCTTATGGTACAATTTAGCCATACTTTTACATTAATAGTTAAGAATCAGATCACTCAATATCACAATTTAAAAGTTCCCTTCTCATGGACAAACTTTAGAAAGGTCAGCATGAGGTACTGCTGTCAGATATTTAACAACTGAAACTGTAACATTATGCATATTTACACAGCTTGAACAAATACTGGATTAGACAAGACAAATTTCAATTCTCAGGAAAGGCGAATAGGATCACGCTGCACACGTAACTTGCAGGATGTTACAGGATCTCCTTTCTCCGGCTGCTGCCACACTAGAGAAATAAAGCAGTTTAACACCACTTTAACTTCCACAGCTGGACATTGCACATAGTGTAGTGTGAAAAAGATGTGCAACTATTTATTAGGGTGCATCTTGCTATTGTTGCTGTTGTGTGCCTCCAAGTTATTTCTGAATTATGGTAACCCCAAGAAAAAACTTATCATGTGGTTTTCTTTGTTAAAATGAGGTTTGCCATTGCAATCCTCTGAGGCTGAGAGTGTGTGATTCGCCCAAGGTCACCCAGTGGGTTTCCATGGCTGAGCTGGGATTCTAACCCTCATCTCCATAATCATAGTCCAAGCCATAGTCCAACAATCAAACCACTACACCATGCTGGTTCTCAGGGGGCATCTACACTGTAGAAATAATGCAGTTTGATACTGCTTTAACGTCCATGGCTCTATGCTGTGGAATTCTGGAATTTGTAGTTTTGTGAGATATTTAGCCTTCCGTCAGAGACAGTAATAGAATCATAGAGTTGAAAGAGACATCAAGGCCCATTCAGTCCAACCCCCTGCCATGCAGGAATACAGAATAAAAGGACTCTGACAGATGATCACCCAGCCTCTTGTTTAAAAACCTCCAAAGAAGGAGACTTCACCACTCTCTGAGGGAGTGTGTCAGCTCTTACTGTCAGGAAGTTCCTCCTAATGTTTAGGTGGAATCTCTTATCCTGCAGTTTCAGTCCATTGCTCCAGGTCCCATTCTCTGGAGCAGCAAACAACAAGCTTGTTCCATCTTCAATATGACATCCCTTCAAATATTTAAACAGGGCTATCATATCACCTCTTAACCTTTTCTTCTCCAGGCTAAACATACCCAGTTCCCTAAGTCTCTCCTCATGAGGCATGGTTTCCAGACCCTTCACCATTTTGGTTGCTCTCCTCTGGACACACTTCAGCTTGTCAACATCCTTTGTGGTGCCCAGAACGGGACACAGTATTCCAGGTGAAGCCTGAATAAAGCAGAATAAAGTTGCACTATTACATCCGTCAGTCTAGACACTATATTTCTATTGATGCAGCCTAGAATCGCATTGGCCTTTTCAGCTGTCATGTCACACTGCTGACTCATGTTCAACTTGAACAGAGCTCTGTTGCCAAACTAAAATCCTAGAAATCCATAGGATGAAGCCACGAGAGTTAAAGTGGTATCAAACTGTTTTGTTTCTGCAGTGTGTCAGCATCCTCAGGCCATGTGTCATGTAAATCAAGAATAACCAAATTTAATCCTATCTTCCCTCATCGTAGCTTCTTTCCAGCTGTGACTGTGTGGCCCAACATTCCCAATTATTTTAACTTTCTATATACTATAGGCAAAGCTTGGGAGTGTTAGAGTTTAGGACTACAGTTTCCCGAATTTCCTGGTGCAGCATATCCAAATTCTACCTCTGTCATTTAGTTATGGACTCTCTATGATAAATTAATACTTTCCACAGTTGAACTGTGCATAATATTACCCACCCTTCAAAATTTTGCAACTACAAAACACTCAACTTAGATACCAGATATCATTTCATACCTAGCTGCTGAAACATTGAACTAAGAATAAAGAATTTTTCATGTCACTCAAGTATTGATTTTACAAACTCATTTTCTACCTCATGGCAATGTTTGGCTTGTAAAAACTCCTAGGAAAGTGGAACAATCTAAGAAGCTATTCTTTGAGCAGGCCTTCAGCCTGGTCATAAAAACTACTATAAAACAGTCAGGTTCTGTCTATTGGCTTTCCCCTATTGAACCATGGCCTGCAAGCACTGATTTAAGACAGGCTGCTACTCCTACCTTCAAAGTTTTGTTAACACACACACACAGGCACACACACCACTTCAGTGTTATAAATCATCTCAACTAGCTATTCTACAAATGTTAAATACAACACTGGATATAAGACAGATCCCTTACAGAATGCATAACAATTGCTAATTCAACACAAGTGTCCCTGTAAAAAATATCTTTGTATGCAACCCTCACAGTAATGAACAAATCAAGAGCCAGACTCTTGATACAAATCTATGTTCAAGCTAAAAATATTTGGTCTACAACTGTGATGACTGGAGGTTATTCTGCTAATGCAAGTAGTTCAATCCATTCCAGATTTTAGTCTGAACTTGAAAAGATTTATCCTTGGTGCTGAATCCTAGTCCCCAAATAGCTTCAGCAGTCTGGACAATTCCTTAAAGCTTTGAACTAAAACTCAAGGCCTGAAACCTGTTACTACACAGACATGAGAGTTACCAGCCAATAACATGGTTCTACTATTGTGTGGAATATCAGAGGTATAATTGCCACACTTCGAAATGCTTCAGCAACTTACTCCTCGACCGAAAGATGCCTTGAAGACCTCTGTCAAAAATAAACCCACTTTCACTTCATGCTTTCTTCACAAGAGAGCGTGTTATGGTTCTCCAAGCACACTTCAAACATTGCTACCAATCATTACCATAGTAGTTGCTTGTCTTGTCATTTCTGAATGATATTCCAGCAGCTTGAGGCAAAGCACTTTCATTTTGAAAGAGAAAGAGAGCTAGTCCAAGACAGCTCAGAAAGGGCAAAACATATTTACATATTTATTTTGAACCCTTCCTTTCTGCCTCCACAAAAACACATAAGGCAGCAATTAATACTAAGATACATGTTGAAGATTATCGCATTAGCTTCGCTGCCAGGACAGACCCAGGATGTAACTTTCTTAAGGCAGATCTTATTGCATTCACCCATAAGCGGGCAGTATGCAGCCTGTATGCAATCCAGGCTTCTCTGGGCTTGTCCCACATCTTTTCAACAACAGGAAAACCTCATTTTTGAAAAGCTGCAAAAGAAGCCTGGACATGTACATGCAATAAGATCCACTTTATGAAAGTCACATCCCAAATCCATACTAAAATAATAATAAAAATAATAAAAATTTTATTTATATCCAGGTTTTTGTTTCAACAATCTAAGCGGCGAACAACATTAAAAAGATACAATAATATATAAAATCCCCCCCTTAAAAAGGATTAAACAGTTTTAGCGATTAAAATTACAAAGACTAAAATCTAAAAACAATAGAACAATAGTGGACAGAGTCATCACATATATATGTCGGTGGGGGGATCTTTGTGTGGCCAGGTGCTATTCCGGGAAGGCCTGCCAGAAGAGGTCCATCTTGACAGCTTTCTTAAAGCTATCTATGGCCTGTTACAGACTGCCAAAATAAAGCTGCTTCGGGTCTCTTTGGAGGTATGCTATTTAAATGATGCATGGGTCCTAAGAGTCCGGAGGTCGTGCCAAAGCCACACTCCATTCCAAAGCCACACTCCATTCCTGTCTGTAACAGGCCTAAGTTGGTAATGTGATGGATCTCATCCAGCAGGCCGTTCCATAAGGTGGGAGCGATCACGGAAAAAGTCCTCTGGGAGGTTGCAATCAATCTGGTCTTTAGAGACTGCAACAAATTCTTCTCAGAGGACCTGAGTGTACAGGGCGGATTATACGGGAGAAGGCAATTCCTTAAATAGGTTGGGCCCAGGCCATGAAGGGCTTTAAAGGTGATAACCAACACCTTGTACTTTGCCCAGAAACTAATAGGCAGCCAGTGGAGTGATTTCAATATTGGTGTAATATGGTCACTCCTAGTTGTTCCTGTAATCAATCCGGCTGCCATATTCTGTACCAGTGGAAGTTTCCGGACTAAGCACAAGGGTAGCCTCATGTAGAGCACATTGCAAAAATCAAGTCTTGAGGTTACCAGTGAGTGTACTACAGTTTCAAGGTCACCCCGTTCCAGGAAAGGGCACAGCTGGCATATCAGCTGAAGCTGATAGCAGGGGCTCTTGACCGTCGCATTCACCTGATTTCTCATCTGAAGCAATGAGTCAAGAAGCACCCCCAAACTGCGAACACGGTCCTTCGAGGGGAGCAAGTCTCCCACAATTCTCCAGGTAACATAGCTGTAGGAGTTATTCTGGCTAAGGCTGTTCTAAAAGGTAAATTGCCAGAGCATTAGCTTTGTCTATGTCTGTGTTTTCCCACCACTGCCTTTTCCCTAGATGATTTTAGGAAACAAGCTGCAGCTTGTTGTTCCAAATTTAGGGTGACACAGCCCACTGGTAAATCAATGCCTGTGAGCCCAACATGAGGGGTGATCTCCCATATCCCAAAGACCCCTCACAAAGCGTTCTCCTTTTATTTCTCTCATCTTTGAAGAGGTAATGACATTCACACCTTGACCTTGTTTCCATCTTTAATTCTGGTTTTCTTTTTACTGGCTAGGTAGCTGAGCAATAGTCATTCTATCTTACATGACATTTTATTTGTATTCTCACCACTTTCTGTTTCTCGTGTCTATTGCTAACATCCTCCTATCACATTTTTTGGTATGAGCTCCCCCGTGTTTTTAAGCTCATTATTCCATCTTGTCTGGCCTTCCACCTCTCTGCTGTTTACCCCTTCTATCTTCTCCACAGTTTTTAGCTAAACAGTTATTAATCTAATTTAAATCTTCCTACTTATTTACATATTTGTTCCATTTATCTCTATATTAGAGAGTCCCAACTTCTCTATTAGGAAGAGACAGTCCCTGCCCCAATGCAGTTGAAACCTTGACTGAATGCTTCAGAGAATGCCTTACTTTTGCTTGAGCCATTGCAGAGCCATTCATCTTTGTCTTAAGGCTTTGTCAAATTCATGCTTCAGTTTGGAAATCCAAAAGGTTCAAACTCTTAGTATGTAGCTTACTGATCAAACTTTATTTTGTCAATTTATGCCCAAAAGTCCAAAATGATGCAAGAATTAACAGACACACACACACACACACATATAGATATAGATATAGATATATATAGAGAGAGAGATTACAAGCGCCAAGACTGGAGCAGAGAGGGCAAGAGTATAAAGAAAATCTCCATAGCCAAATCTGCCCAAATAAACTGTATTTACAAAACAAATACTGCAAAGAAACTAAGAGGAGAGCTGGTTCACCACCTTCCTCAACATGTCTCCATATTTTAAAAACATGTTTTTTTTTCTTCTACACATCACTCCACCATTACAAATTCTGCAACTATTCTATTTATATGCATCAAACATTACATGAAAACAATAGCAAATCAGTTGCCAATTTGTTGGACACCCAGATGCCATGTTTGGCTAGGCAGATTGGGGGGGGGGGATTAATTTTATTTACTTATTTACTTTTGGTCTACAACTCCCCAAATCTCCTGGTCAGTATCAACTGGAGCAGGTTGGTTGTTCTGTCAAGATGGAAAAAATGTTGTGCAGGCCTGATTGTTACCATCAAACCGAATTTATAGAGGATTATAGCTTATATCTCGGCTCTTCTGGTGTTTGTTTTTAGATAACTGCTTCTTGATGCAATCACAGCTGATGCGATGAGGTCACAACGGTCAATTAGACTGAGGCCAGAACTACCTGCCATCGCTACAAATTAGAATTCTGCCCCCACCACAATTTTGCAAGTGAACAACTTCAAATCACCAACATCAGGGAGTAAACAAAAATAGTGTACACCAAAGACCAAGCTTTTTCCCAGTTTTCCTGAGGTCTTTTTGAATCTTTCTTCATGCAGCAGGATGCAAATATTACAGAGACAATGCAGAGTGCATTCAAGAGGATGTTAATCATAAACTGAAATGGTGGGCTTTCTTTCTGGTCCACTGGCTTTTAAAACGCATCCTACAGCACTGTGACAGACGGAGATACAGCCTATCGAAGAGCTTTATTTGATAATGCCACTACTTGGCAATATCCAATCAGAGATATGAGGAGGTAGAGTTAAAGCTGTCATTACAGGGGATTGTTTGGCTGAGCTCCCGTCTGCTGCTAGTTCTGTGAGCAGACTGCTTGCAGATGTTTCCTTGCAGTTTTTGCTTCCTAAATCAGATACTCATTTGAAGCTTACTCTTTTTTGCATGTCTGTCTCACTCTTTCATTCCTTCCTTCATTTGTTAGTTTTAAAAAGAGTGTTTTTAATCATTATTGTTACTGTTTCTGATTTCTACTTTAATCTTGTGCCTGTCTCAACCTCTTTGTCAGTCCCCCCCCACACACACACACATCTGTCCATCCTCTCCTAGTCTTTACCATATTTTCCCTTTGCTGATATTGAAGGTTAAGTGCTGGACTCATGTAGCTGCCTGGTGACATGGGACAGGTGATAAAATGTGATACTGAGGGTAAGCAATTCCCTTACAGCCCACATATAAACCTTCAGTCTCATTCTCTCTCTCTACTCCTCTTGCCCACATGCTGGTGGTTCCTGGCTTCATTTCCATCTCCTTTTCTCCCCACATCCTACTACTTCTAAGCCTAGCAGACCTGACTTGATCTCTCCCTCACCAGGCCAACTCATTCTGATGTCTGGGGCAGGGCAACAAATGGTGCCCCATCCCGCAAGCCAAGGTGCATAATACCAACAGTCCACTAAATTAATTTAGCACATTAGCCAGGAAATCCCACAAGCGCCTCTCTCTATTGCTGGCAGTACAAATATAATAACAAACAAAATAATTAACTATCTGCTGCCCTTTCATTTCACTGAAAATTTGCTGTGCAAGGCAACAGCTTCATCCTTTCTAACAGTAGAGCTAGACGCATTTGCCTCTGGCCAGTGTTGCTCTATCATGATCTTTTGTATTTGGGATGTCAGGGCAGACTTGGTTGCTCTTCTATCTCCCTAGTGTGTCTCATAAACTAAGCCCAGCTCTTACAGATTCTATAAGCTGTCACCATGTTATATCTGAGGCAGTGGAGGAGGGGATCTGTCCCCTAATTCTTCTGATGCTTTCTTTAGATATAGTTGTAAAAGGCTCAGAGGAGGTATGATGTGAACCTCTACATCTATGCAAGCTTCTCCCATTTTATGTCTCCCTCACCTGAATCAGCTCACTAGATTCTATTTGGTGATATGCCTGGACGGTCACCTACTCAGGATTACTTGGCTTTCTCAGCTTATAGAACCCATATGGACCCATCACTGATGTCTCTTTAAGATCTCTTTTCAAGGAACTGGCTGCTCTTCCCCCCATACCACCCCTACCCCAACACTTTCGCTTTGATCAGAACTGCCCTACTGTTAACCTACTTCATACCACACCCAAAGGCACTGAGCTGCCTTCATTTCCAAGATGCTGGGGGAACTTTCACACTAAGTAGAATGTTGCTAACTGCTCTGAATCATGCCTTATGTCGAGATCTTTTATTTACTGTACATCAAGATTCAAAATTAACCCCCAGCAGCAAGGTAAGTATGTTCCTGAACTGCAGCCATGGCGAATGGAGTGGGAAGGCCAACTCAAACTGTCATAAAGAACAACAGAGAGGAGGGCTGCAATCTGCCAAACTGAGTTGGGGGTTACTACTGCCAGGGCAGGAAGAATTGTGAGCTGTCCGGAAATAGAGTCCTTGCCAATCACTTCATTTTTTGAAGTTGTAGAAACAGGACATACAACCAATAAAGAAATCCCTGGGGAAAAGCCCTTTTAGAATTACACAGTGGCAGAATGGTAGGTGACAGCAGGGTAGTATCCAGCCCAGACTTAAACAAGAAACCCATGAACCTTATTTATCACACTATAAATTAGTGAAAAGATTTCTATGGTCAAAAGTAGCCTGATTAGTGAAAAGTCCATTCCATACCTCCCTGTGCCATCTGCCCTGTATCTCATTTGACACCTTCTCTGACAAGCTGTCTAAAAATAAGACAGGTAGGCATATGCTTAGTTCTCCTGTTTCATCATAGTTAAGGAGGTATGTGTGTGGTGTGCAGGAGGAGAAGGTTGGCTCATTTGATGTGATCAGGCAGAATATGGGGCTTCTGGCTTTCAAAAAGCCCAGTCACATACACCTATGTGTACACACAACTTTTCCTTCCATAACTTGAGCACCAATCACTTGCTTTTACCTTTTTCAGTCCCATCTCATTCTAAGGCAAAAAAGCAAGAAACCTGAAACATCTAAGAGTCCAGCACACATTTTCCTTTCTTTTGCTTCTCTACTCACATGCCACTGTCTATTTCAGTTAGAGAGGCCACTGTGCCCAATGAGAGAAGTCACAGTGCTGTTCTCTACCTTTCCATAAAAGAACAGACTGTGAGCACTTGCTCCTGCATTTCTCTGGTTCACTGACAGAGAGATTGGCAATTGTGACCTCTGGTTGATGTTGCCTATCTGAAGGAGGAAAACCAGCCATTGTGACATCTGGCTATGTTGCTTACCTGAAAGAGGGAGTCTGGATATTGTGATCTCTGGATGATGATGCCTACCTGAAGGAGGAGAATGGCTAGTATGACCTTTGGCTTATGCTGCCTACCTGAAGAAAAGAGACTGGCCATTGTGACCTCGGGTTGATGCTGCCTACCTGAAGGAGGAGATCAGCCATTATGACTTCTGCCTGATGCTGCTTAACTGAAGGAGGAGACTGGACATTGTGACCTCTAGCTTATGCTGTCTAACAGAGGGAGGGAGACTTGTCATTGTAACTCCTGGCTCATCCTGCCCACTAGCTAGCTAGCTAGCTAGCTAGATAAATGGGAGCCACTGAAAAGATAGTAACAGCCCTTATTCGGTATGAGAAAGGAACAAGGCCAGAGAAAAGACCCAAGGAAAACTAAAGCTATTAAAGGAAAAAAGAACAATCACCCTGAAAGAGGAGTACAGCTGTCCCTCCCTTTTCGTGGATCTCTCTTTTTTGGGGTAATACAAGCATGGAGGGAGAAATGGAGGTGCGCACCCATGGACGGCCCCACACACACCATTATTTTCAATGGAGCTCAAATATTTGCGAGTTGCCATTTTCACCGGGGGGGGGGGGGGTCCAAAACAGATCCCCTGTGAATTGGGAGAGACTACTGTATAACTAAAGTTTTACTTCTTGCCCACTCCTACCCAATATATGTAATATACATGCAGTGGTCCACTAGCTGAACACAGTCTATGACCCATGTAATGTAGTTTCCTGAATGTGTGGCACCTCCATCATTTTGCAGTATCAGGCAGGCAAGCCACTGCTGGGACACTATATATGGCTGATGGCCTAGGTTTTTTTATCAGCAGCATGAGTAAAATGTTGGGTTGGCCTGATTGTTAGTCATCACTATTTGCATATCCTTTTTATTGCATGAGACCAGAACAAAACATTACAAAGAACACTTGACAAGACCAAGTTTTGCCTTGAATTCATCATGATGAGAAATTCAAAGCAGTAGGAAAGAAATCAAACAAAATAGGCATTCATTTTGTACTTGACATACAGGATGTGCTGGAGTCAATCCATGGAAGCTTTATGTCCATGGACCCCAAGTTAAGAACCTCTGCATTAGAAAAATCTTTCAGAAGCTTAAGTCAGCTACTAAATTACTCCATCATTCTGCAGCATGTTGTTATTCTTATTTCACATATACACCTAGTCCTGTTTAGTGAATAGAGTGCTAAATCCTATTACATTCATTGGACTGATGTATCTTCCCCCTCCATTAACATCATATCCAGTAAACATCCCAAATACTACTGAGACACATTTCCATTCCCACATATTTTGTTAAGAGAAGCCTATTTAAAAAGACATTGTTCATTTACTTTAGAATAATGACAGTGAGTCTGGCCTTCACCTAGGTTTCATACGCTTTTCATGAAAAACGGGTTCTCTCTAGTATGCAAGTTTCATTCTTCTTTTAGATTAAAAGAACACAGAGAGGTAAAGATACATACCCTTTATATCCAGATCACATCTTCAAAGCTCTCATTGCAAGGAACTGTTCATTATCTAAAAAGGGGGGGAAAGTAAAGACAAACATGGTTTGTTGAAGTTCATAACACTTTAAATTACAGCCCCATGAATTATATTTCCAGTGCCATTAAAAACACCATAGTTTGGACATATCCCCATTAATTATATCAAATAATAACCAAAAAGGAAAATATAAATTTTCATGACATTTAGCTCCTGTTTATTGGGAACAAGAGTTAAATATGCACTTAAATCTCACCTGATGGATGAAAAGGGGCTTGGGAAGAATTGTGCCCCTAAATTGTAATGCATTCTAAAATCTAAATTTTGCCTAGTTTTGGAATAAAACACCAACATTTTTTATGCCTTCTGCAGGTCTGAATGCTACTGTGGTTCAATGAAATGAGCAGACAGAAATGTATTCATGCATGTAAATTCCTATGGATTTGTTTCATTTCTGAGCTGTTACATCTGCACTTTTTACCCACCCATTATTGCACCCTTCGCCCCACAATTCAATTCCCTTTGTTTCAGTTGTGAACTTTTTTGCCACTAGTATTCAAAGGATCAGCCCAAGATGTTTTGCTGCCTGTGGTGAGCACTCTCCTTAATCCACATCGAGAAGCTGGCAAAGGGAGGGAGTAATCCATGATCCCTGAGGCAGCAAGCTAGTTTGGAAGTGGGGGAAAGCCAGGCCAAGTATAGGGCAAACACAGCTCTGTCCTCCAGTAGAGGGGAACATCTGGAGAGCTGATGTTGAATGACTGAGAAGCTACCACAACTGTCTCCCAGCATCTACTGTCAGGAACAGTCATTTCACTTTGGTTAACAGTAATGCCAGCTCTGATGACCAATGTAACTTCCAACCCTGTTCAAGTTTCATTGTAGTAGAAACATACTACAGAAACATTCTACGGTAGTAGAAAAATACTACTGGGGAAAAAACCCAGACTGAACTAAATAAAATGCTTTGGAACTTTTATCATACCAGCTGCTCAATTCAAACGGCAGAACACATCTCTCAGTCGTCTCAAGTATAGCACACAAATCTGGGCCACAGTCAAAATAGACCATGCAATGTTGTGGCCACATTCACAAGCTGCGAAGCTGAATAGTATACTTTTTTCAGTGAATGAGTGCCTGGGGGTGGGGGGGGGGGGGCGCTACACAGTGATACCAAAACTTGCCTACTATGTGAGAGAAAGAAGAAAATACATCCCCATATTGCCTAATCAAGATCTCTCTCTCTCACACACACACATCTTTCTTCTCACACAGCGATACATGCTTTCAGCACAATGCTGGAAGTCCAATGTGAGCTCAGCATTCTCACTTTGCCAGGAGTAAAGCAGGAAACAGAGAGACTCATAAAGCTTCCAGATGAAGATCTCTTTACCAATTAAAATACAGGGAAGACACTGTACAACACTGTTCATTCCATCTCCTCCACCCACTGAGCACTTTTAATGGAGACATACAGTGTGTAGCTGGAAAACATGAAAGCAGCTTCATCCAGACACAACCCACAACAAAACTGCATGAATGAGGCTGAGCAGCTACAGGATTAAAGTCTTACCATGGAGTACCCTTCCTGTCTTCTGGGGGTCTCAGCACAACGCTGAAGTCAAGCAAGTGACTCTAGGCAATGTCCAATGTTTGAAAAAAAAAGAATAAAAATACAAATGTCCATGGAAAATCAACAAAAACTCATACCTCCCAAAGCCTGAATTGTTGCTGCTGTGGCTGAATTGTTGTTGCTGTAGTTGGTATTTCAAGGATGAAACTAAGGATGCAATGCTATATATTATAAGGGTGGTTAACACAGCCATTGTCATTTTCTTGCAGCTCTTTGGGAATCTCTGAGGATCCCTCACCTTTGCCACCAACTCTGCTATCCAAATCCAGCAGCATAGTACGTAGCACAAAAAGCAGTATGGGTCTGAAAAGCAGGGGCTTTTCTTCAAAAGTATGCTTTTGCCTCAAAACAATATGCACCCTACCCAACTACCTTGCTTAACAGTAGATTCACATTCCAGAGGAGATGCAAATCTACTCAAAGGCAAAGTAAGCAGA
Source organism: Sceloporus occidentalis (assembly GCA_023333645.1). Lineage (NCBI taxonomy): Eukaryota > Metazoa > Chordata > Lepidosauria > Squamata > Phrynosomatidae > Sceloporus > Sceloporus occidentalis. Next base: position 16,295,729 of record JALMGF010000004.1, read on the forward strand.
AGGTTGTGCCTTGTTTAGAGGCCCAAAGGTGATTTCAAAGGAACAGCAACATTTTTTCACACCCAATTGGAAGGGGAGGTACAGTGCAGCAAACCATGGATTCCAGCTCACCCATGAAACTTGCCCAACCCTGTTATACACACATCCCTAGGGGAAGGCTTCACTGAGCTCAACAATGACTGACACCTAAGAAAAAATATATAGCATTACTTCATAATATTTCATGACTGCTATGTATTTATAGGAGAAAAGAACAGCTTACTGTATTACAATCATCAGTCACTCCCTCTGAAACCATTGCAGATTCATGGCATTTTTATACTCTACTACATGTATACAATCAAACTAGAAGATCATATGTGGCTTGAAAGTATATGTGTTTATGGACCAGAGACAGGAGGACATGAGTAGGATTCAAGTACGATAACTGAAGTTGAAGTGCACCGTCTTTGTGGTTTGGCAGAACAGAGCCTTCTGACTGACCCCTCTTGTCAAGTTTTTATGACAGGGCATTACATAACTGATGGATGGTAATAGTTCCAATAGGTTAGCTCAGTTTAAGACATTGCAAACAAGTGAAAACAATCACAGATCAAGAGGGAGAGAGGGATTGAGAAATATGAGTGACTCAACTGGGGAAAAATAAGAGTGAAATTACTTTGGTGATCCGTCTGGCAAGTTATGTTAGTCAGTGGCCAGATCTTTTCAAAAACAATCATGATCAAATATTACCAAATTAGGTGCCTGACTCTGAAAAGGATTCTGCCCCATGATTTATGCAAGCGTAGACTGTTGGCACATAGAGCCAAGTGTACTGTGTGCCTTTTCTATGTGCATTTTCAACACAGACTAAATCCCAAATTGTGAAGATTCTTCCTAATCTAGGTTTTGGCTCGTGGTGCTTTTCTGATGCTCAACAAACCCATGTTTTTACCATTAAAATAGTTTTCAATATTCTTCCCATCCTTACTTCCTTGTAATCTCACTGACAAAAACAAGGGGGCAACTCATCATAGGTAAGGATATTACTTGTAACCTGTTCCTTCCAAAGTTAGACAATAACAAGATGAACTGACTTGCACCTCTTTCCCTGTCCACTAAGCTATTGAAAAGAAGAAAACTTGAAGAGGAAATCAATTCAGGAGTGAGTTTTATATGATGGGGCTGTGAGCTCAGTTTGGCTCTTGGAGACAAACTCATTGAAAGAACACATGCTCAGTTTTATTTTTTGAAAAACTGTTATATACCCCCTCCTGTAAGCAGTCTGCATATGGCTCCAATTAGTGGATGTTGCAGTTGAAGTATAGGGAGGAAGAGGGGTAGCAGACCTGAAAATCTGGTGTATACCTACTGATATATAGCCCTAGGGCAATGCTAGAGAGGGTAGATAATCTGCAAATATTATTTTCCAGTCCTGCTTTTCTCAAGATCTACTTTTTATTTTCTGACCTTTTTGTTATTTACAACTTTACTTTAAAAAAAAATTAGGCCCAGCCCTCAAATGCATTTCAAGGCTGTAAGCACTAGAGACAGCGTTTCATTGCCTCTTCAACCAGGTATTTGGAATTTTTCCAGCTTTGCTATTTGGGAGCAGACACAGCTTCCATAAATATGCTGGTAAGAAGCAGAGAAACCATAAACACGCTGGAATAGGAAAGAAAATTATGACCATCCTCTGTGAACACCCTGTCTTTAAAGTATGGCCACACTCAGTGTAGATAGGTGAAACTATTTTGCCACATCATCCATCAAAGCTGAAATCCATTTACATACTCCTGAATGGTGAGTTTTCATTACCAAAGATCATATTGTGGTTGGACTGTTCTATTAAGGGCTGGAGTTCTTCACAGACAAAATCACACAATGCCTCCCATATAATCAATTATATGCCATCCCTCCCCCCCCCCCCCCCCCACGCATTCCCCAAGCAAGCTCAAAAGATTCATTTTGTTATGTGTACAGCAATAAAAGGAATATTCTCGGAGAGAGTTTTGAACCCAAGGAAACTTTTTGGTATGCAGATTTATTGTTTACACACATCTGCACTAACTGACCACTGTAAAGATCTGAAAGATCTGAAAACATAGGGCAAGGGACATGATTTGCATCTTTCTGGATCCTATTACAGTCTATCCCACACATATGCTTTTTAACCTAAGGCTTTAACATCACTCTGTATTGCATTTGAAAAAGTGGGTGTATGTTCACAAAAGCTTAAGCTAAAATAAAAACTAGTTAATTTTAAAGGTGCTGCCTCGTTCCTTTTCCCTCCTCTACCTCCCTTCTTTCCTTTTATGCTGCAAGAGACTAACATGGCTACGTCTTTGAGAAAAACTACAATGTCACTTCAAAGGCAGCTTCCTTCCAAGGAACTGTTATATTAGACACAACTGAAACTCACACATGGGGGAGAGAGACGCAAATAAATTAGGTATTTTTCTGGTCCATCAGCATCCAGACTTTTGTCCACCAGATGACGCTCCAAAAGCCATCTCTAAATTTCCTTTCAGCTCATGCATAATTTGCTTTTTGTTTTTCAGCAGCCAGATTCCATTTAGTCCCCAAGGCCTTCAAAAGATGACAGCCAGCCAATTGTTTTAATATGTGTGAGGAAAGCATACAAATTCATGCCTTCGCTAAATAAGTGAAGGGAAGCCTTCGCAGCGTAGATTGACTGGCTGAGCCCATTTAGCAAACCTCCTCCAAAAGTGGACATTCAGCACAGAGAGAGAAATACTGCTGGGCATTCATGTGTGCACACATACACACACATATATAAACACACACGCTTAGGGCTGGAAAACAGTTTCACAAGAAACTTGATCAAATTAGCCTATTCACATCTTTGGACACTTTCTATGAGTTGAAATACACTTCACCTCAAGAATTTGCACTTCTGCAATGTTTATGGAGCATTTTCAGAAAATAAAGTACAGTTGGTCCTTCGTATCCACAGGGTTCTGTTCCAGTCCCAAGCCCCATGGATGCCCAAAACCATGGGGCCTCAAGTCCCATTGGTTTTAATGGTGACATGTTGTGCACACAGCTGTGGCAGGGTGACTGAAGTGCATGCACCATCACTGGGGTGAACAGGGCAGGGCCATCTGCGGATGCTCAGATCCATGGATGGCAAGCCCATGGTCAGGGTGGGCCAACTGTACACACAGAGCAATGCACACATTTTGAAATATGAAAAACTAAAAATTCATACAATTGAAAAATATGCATAAGCACACTTTAGCCAATGGGGAACATGAATACATCACATAAACTGCATAAATAAATGCACACGTTTGGGGAAATGTGTACAAATTTCCATGCAGAGAAAGAAACAAAACATTTCACAATGAGATATAGGGTGGGAAGAAAATTCAGCTTGGATTTGAATAAACTCAACAAAATTGAGATTTCCATAGCTGGTGCACCTTGTCCCTTTAGCAGATAGTGGCAGTGATAAGATCTCGTTGGCCACCTCTTCACTGATTCAAAGCAGCCTCTTTCTCACATTTCTTAAGCACAGAGGCACAAGCCACATGAACATCCATTTCCCTGCTACTCACACGTGAAGACATGTAAGTAACATTTTGGAAAAAAACTACATTTCTATTTTGCCATGGAACAGTATCTTGTAAACAAAAACGGTTACCAACCTACAAAAATGGTTATTTCACAAACAAAACTGCCTCCCTTCTCGCAGCGCTCTGTAGTACAGGAGAGAGAGGATGTATGGCCCTCCAGATGTTGAGGCAACTCCTAGAAGTCCTAGCCAGCACAGTCAATGCTAGGAGGTGTGTTCCAACTTCCAACATCTGGAGGCCACAAATTGTCTACCCGACTTACAATACAAGCAAGTTCAGTTTCAGAAAAACACTTCAATAAATTGGCATGTGTGCCTGCAAATACCAAAAATTAATCCAACAGCACAGTAGCTATATGCAGAAATCTTATTAGTTTCCAGATCTCCCTTTGCAAAGCAGCTTGTAATATCATAACTATCTTGTACTGCAGAGTATTAATAAGAAGATTGTTAAACTGCTTAAGAGCTAAAGGCTAAAAAGTCTAGATGCAAAGACCTGGAACAGGAAGAACCAAAATTTAGGGGGAAAGCAAGTTTTCTTCCCCCCTTTTTTTCCCCAAGTTCCTTTTTTCTGGAAAAATTGGGAAAAAATGAAAATTGAAATAAATGGGGGGAATGGATTATGGATCCCTCCTTTAGGACAATAAAACATTTACAAGGTATTAATATATTTATTCCCCCAAATTATTTCTAAAAACTATGTAAGAGGCAGACTTTTATTTAAGACAATCTACAATCTAAAAAAAAAATCTTACAAAATAATCATGCTGCTTCCATAAATAACTTCAGGAAACAGTGTGCCCAGTATCATAATGGCCTACATGTAGTTGTTATTCCCACCAAGAGTAAATGCATTGAACCAACCCAGATGAATGGTAAATCAACATTTCAGTAAAGCCATCTGATTTATTGGGTCCAGTAGAGTAGGGATTAACAATTGGATTTAGGCCAACATCAGCGGGTATCCTATTCAGATACGAAGAAAACAGCATCTATTTTCTTAACAGACAAGAATGCTCCTCAAATATTCAGGAGATCAATTATTTCCAAAACATCCCCAGACAATTAACATAAATAAAGACAACAATAATTAAAAACCACTGGCCTTCAGGGATAAGAGAGGACGCTACTTTCCATTTCCTATTGCATTCTAACCAATTGTTAATTACTTTCTTATAAAAGATTTTGTGGGCACCAAGTAATGTTTCTTTTTTACTCGTCTTATATAAATTGTCTAGTCCACAGCTCTTCAAGGATACTAACAGTTATTTATGGCCAAAGCAGAAGCTCTGCCATTAATGGTGCCATGCATCTGTGTAGTAACAGAAGAGTTTAAAGGTGCAAAGCACAAGATTATCCAACTTTCAGTATTAGAGTCAAATGCTGTCAGGTAGTGAGAATGGTGATCATTAGTTCTTCAGCAACCTGAAAAACTTGTGTTGTTTTTTTTTGGGGGGGGGGTTTGATTAAAAACCAGTGGTATTTGTTTTTAAACCATTTAAAAAAATTACCTCTACAAAAATCCCTTAAACTAGCATCTAGACAAAATGCAAAGCACATAGAGACCTGGCTCCAAAAGTTTTTTAAAGCACAAGTAGATCATTTTGAGGCAGCCAGTTTTTTGGGGAGGGTTAGTAGGAATGCATATGTGCATATATGTGCATTGTGACACCAATTCCACCACCACCCAGTCTGCAACCCAAAATCTTTACAGCATTTTTGAAGCAATGGGATAGGCTACAGATACATCTAGTTTGGTGACATTGCCAGGTTTGACCATTTGGAGCCAAACAATAATCTTTTAACACCAGATTCATGATCCTCTTATCATACACACAGATTTGCACCCTTCTTTTCTACATAAAAGAAGGAGGGGGGAATTATATAATTTACATGAGCAAGTATCATAAATATAATCTGTTTTGTTGTATATATTTTATTATTACCTTGCAGCTGACTCAATACTGAAGCCCTATCAGCCAAATAACATGAACAGTTCCTTCTCATCTCCTGAAGAAAAACTGGTCTGACAAGCCACTATCAGCTCTTGCTCTAGGAACATTATGGGCACATTCAACAATACATTGGCCACGAGTCAAAACTGTCTGTTCTGTCATTTCATGGCAACCTATTCCTTTCTGGATTATGTAGATCTGAATCCTGTTGATCATCCCGACAAGAATACATCCACTGAATCAATTATTGACCAGTGAGTCACTTATGTAAATCCCATTGATTCAACAGATCTGCTCCAGATGTGATTATGATTGGAATCCGACCTTATTCTCTTTGCATCATTAATATTATTACTTTCAGGTCCTTAAATAAAAAACCATCCACAAAATTTTCAAAAGGCTTTATAAAGACAGACAAGTGGATAGTAAGGTGAAGGAAGAAAACATTAAGCCAGTATCATTCTTTCCCCTCTTTTGGTATGTTTTAAAAATCCAGGAAGTGGATTAAAATTTAAACTTTGTTCAAACAGTCAAAACAATGATTCATTTATAATGCCATGCCAGGATTGCTATGGACTAACGCCAATACGCCATACATACACATACATACATAGAGAGCAGGGAGGGGAGAGGGAGGAGGGCAGGATTTCCCAGCTGTCTGTTGCCTGATTCCGTAAACAAATGGATTAGGGACAACCATCAGATTGTCTGCCTATTTCTCTAGCAAACAAATGGATCATGCACTGACTTGGAACACAACTGCAGTCCACTCTGCAAACCCAAATGGCTTGAACTAGAACCTAGAGCCTTTTCTCAAACAAAGCTACCACGTTTCATTCATGGATCAGGAATATTTAAAGGTACATGATTCTCTTACAGATACTGTCTTGGGTCTCTCCAGACATCCAACCAAACAGCGTGCAAAAGGATCTTGCAGCCCCTTTGAGACTAATTGAAAGATAGTAGTTGGTAGCATGAGCTTTCATAGACTTGATGCATTGGAGGAAGTAGGCTCAGGTCTATTAAAACACCTCTCGAGAGGTATTCTTTCAGGCTTTTAAATAGTTTTTTATTATTTGTGGTCCCCCCCCCCCCCCACTTTCATATAGGTTCCCCATGCCTAACCCAGACTCATTGTATTTATATATCCTAATCAGACTTAAGACCTCAACAACACTATGGTTAGGAACTGACCTGCTAAACTGATGAGAAATGAAAGTAGATAAGCAAGGGTAAGCCAAAGCCTGGGAGAGTATCTTTTTGAACGACAGCTCCCAAAATCCCCTCTTAGCACAGCCACTGGACATATGAGCTGTAGTATTCTGCCAGGTTTAGTCCCAAAAAGTAGCTTTTCATGCTCTTAAGCCTTACGTCTTAAGACACCACTTTCTTGTCTGTGTGTCTGCAAGCTGAAAATGTGGTTTGAATTCAAATCTGTGGTTGTATCCCAATACAATGACATCTGAACTGAGTTATCATCTAGACATGGAGCAAAATGCACCTACCAAGTATCCATATGGGTTACATTTATACCCCATTCTCTCTGCTTACTATCTTTATATTCCCATTAGTTTTGAATTTATTCTTGGGACACAATCCTGGAACCATTTGCATGCTTTATCTTTATGACCACTAATAAAGTGAATGAAAACATCATGACTAATTGTAGCCATGTGTTTTATATAACAGAGATTCTAGTCATTAATATATGCAAATCCCTGAGGACTACCACAATGAATTCTTTAGGGTATAAGATTCTCAGGAGAATGCAAAACGTGCAGAGCAAGGGAACTTGGCATTTCATTCCCTATGGGAAACAAGTACTTCTGTTCACATTCTTTTCTGTGAATTAATCAGTCTGAAAGATACTGACAGAACCCTAAAGCACCTTGCAAAATTAATTTAGAAGAGACAGGACCTGTAATGGATTGAATTATTCCCTGCCCACCCCAAACCCCCCCCAAAAAAAAGGGGGGGGAGATTACTTAGGAACATTTTAAAGCACATGATTTTCATTCATTGGAATAGAGTGCTGTAGAGTAGGCCCTTGATGTCCACTGCTGTTTGGTTCCAGGACCCCTGTGGGTACCAAAATCCATGGATGCCCAAGTGCCATTATTTACAATGGCATAGTAAGATGGTGTTCCCTAAATAAAATGGCAAAATCAAGCTTTACTCTTCTGAATTTATATATTTTAAAAATATTTTCAAATCATGGATGCTTGAATTGGTGGATAAAAAAATCCATGGATACAGAGGGCTGACAGTATATCTAAATGTGTGTGCGTGCACGTTTTTAAAGTGTAAAGAAAAAATATATTAAAATAATTTTTGCTACATGGTGTTTAGAAACATTATGTGTGGGGTTTAATATCACATAATACAGTATATCATAACCAAGTTCCAACCTCTCCAAGACATCCCTCCCCCATTACCTATTACATACACATTTGATGAGAATACTGAACATACATTGCAAATGGACTCAATAGTTAGAGAACGCCATTGGAACAGCATCCTTTGGCAGCCATTGCTTAACATATTTTTATTATATTTCCTGACTTCAATTACAACCATAACAAAAACACTCTTGGCTATTGTGCATTTTTATTTTCATTAACCAATCCTGGCAATTTAAAACAAACAAACAAACACAGCCTTTGAAGAGTTACACTGTGATTCAGTGGAGAACATGCTGAGAAGATCGAGTTGCCAGCAAGAAGCCATTTGGTGAAAGCCAAACTCCTGCCAATCTGCTATGCATTCGTGAATAGGGAGTGTTACATGTTCATAACATTTTGAAGCCGTGGGGAAGCACTTTTCTGAATTGAAGGGGCATGGTGAGAAATTGAAAAGCTGTGAAAAAGTGAAATATATACCATAACATATAAAACCTAAACACATTAACAACCAAGCAAATAATATGTTTATGGATATAATAATAACTCGGGGATATTTATGCTCTTTTTATTCAAATTATCCAATCAATTAAAATACATTTTGTGTCAGGATACAGAGAAGCAAATGCTGCATCTAACATATGTACCGTTTATACTCGACTATAAGTCGACTTCATGTATGAGTCAAAGGCAGGTATTGGGGGCAAAATTATGGATTTTGATATGACCCTTGGATAAGTCAAGGGTAAAACTTGAGGACATGCAACAAAGGATCTAAATAATGAAGCAAAGGAAAACAATGCAAAGACATCTCTCTCATCTTCTTGTGGTTCTTTATCTTTAATTTGAATGTGAACTAGACAGTCCCCCAGATAGAGATTTGTTCTCAGTGGCTGCTGATCTGCATTTCTGCACAAGGAGTTTATCTGCAGACATGAGGAGCCACCCAATGCAAAACATCAGGAAAGGGAGAATGAAACCTAAGTGGCAGGAGAGAGGAGATGCAAAATGGCTGGCTGCCTGCAGGGGTGATCAAAAGCCAGTGAAGAGCCAGAATGGAATATTCCAAAACATTTCATAGCACTCTGACTAGGAGCACTGCAGGCAACATTTTGTTGCAGGTCCAGTGGTGTCACTAGGGTTGGCATTACCCCGTGCAGGAATTCATTGTGTCACCCTCCCCTCAACTTCTTCCCGTACCATAGCATACAAAATCCTTAGCAGTTTTTTGTACTAATGTTACTCATAAATCATAATTCCCATATACTACTGAACATAATGGCAACTTGTGACATACACAACTAGCAAAATTAAAATTATGTCTTTAAATTGCAATATCATGCACACAGCCTAAACGTATTTATATGTACATAGTTTCATACAGTTAAAGTGAAAGTCTGGTAAGATGAGATGTTTTCAAAGAAAATTTTAAAATATTCTATTTTATTTGTTTAGAATTAAAATTAAAAACCTGAAGCCTCTCCTTTCTCTTCCCACTGATCCTTACCCCACTCACAGCATCTCCAGAGTTTTAAAGAGATGTAGCAAATACCACAGCCTGTTTCTGCAAAATTTGGAGAGAAGTAGTATAGTGTCACCCTTCCCTTGGGGTGTCACCTGGGTGCTGCCCACACTCCCTGTACTCCCCTAGTGACACCCCTGTGCAGATCTCACTTATCTGCTCTGGAACAAGTAGTAAAATTTCCAAAAAGGACAAAAACAAAACAAAACAAAGGAAATAGTTGTCAGTATAAACTTGTCTTAACACATACGGAAGCTGAAAATGTAATATTACATTGCACTTTTGAAATAAACCAAGGTGTCCGTATTGAGAATGTTATTTTTCATATTGGGTAGGATTGATATTTTCACCATCATACTGTGATAATCACAGGGACTTCGTCCGCTTTTAAACCTTCCCATTGAAATATATTTCTGTAAAAGCATCCTTTCACCCACCCATAGGCCATCTGACTCATCTGCAAACCTCAGGGTTTCCAGAATAGGCTGATACCTTCCATCTTGTGTACTGGTATGGCTTTGTAAGTAACAGCTCTTACAGTCTGAGCAATGGAAACAGAAGGAAAGATTATCTGAATGCCAAATATTGTTAACAAACTTTCGTGAACATTATAACATATTTTTAAGCACACAGCATCTTAGATTTTCTTTGTTCTTTCTCCTCAAAATGTTTAATTGCTGCAGTGAACATAGTAACAAACCAAAATGTCCATACCGGAACTTCCTTTTTATATTGGAGACCCTGATATTTTTATTGCTGCACTATGATAGTCATAGGGACCATCTCCTTTTTAGCCTTTCCATTTTTGCCAAGATATTAGCATTCTTTCACCTACCCATAAGCCATCTGACTCATCTAAACACTCGGTGGGGAAATTATTTTAAATTCTGTTGCTGTGGCCATGATAACAAGAAGAAGGAAAATTCAAATGTCACCACTCTGCTTTCAAGACGTTTTAACAGATTTTGGTAGCCATGCAGCTTACTGACACTTTGACATTAATCTCTGTCAATGCAAATGCTACAGATCTGTCTACAGTGATACTGACTGGAGAAGACAGCAGTCTACTCATGCTCCAGACCATTTACACTGGGTATCTCTGTTCTCATATTGTGTACTCATACCACACATGTGCAGAAAAATCTCACAGGCTGGGAAAGACACATAAATGACCAGTGTTTCCAGTATTGAACCAGCATAGCTTTTGCTCTATTCTCAAGGAGTAGTTAAAACTGGAAGAAAGCTAGAAGTAGAAAACTGCTAAACAACTGGAACCTGTAACAATATGTTCCAGTGCATAGTGCCTTCTTCCAGCATATTGCAGCCATTCCCCCTCCCTATTCTAAATTTTGCACCAAATCACAGATATGTACTCTACGTTGCTCAGTCTGGAACAAGCAAAATATCCTCAGACATAATTCCATGGTGCCTGTCACCACTGAAGAGGTTTCCTTAGTAGCAGCTGGTGGCTTCTAAGGGCCTCAACAAACCAGCATAAAAAGGTGGCCTTGGGGTGGAGTGGGGATGTGGCGTCCATACGATGGCCACCCAGATACTGCCCCATGCTGCCTGCCTGACCCACAGTGGGTGGCATCATGGTGTGTCTTTGGTGCAGCACTTGCATCCATTGTGCTGAAGAAATGGCAAAAAGTCACCACAGCAGCAACTAACGCACCCTTTCTGTGGCACAATAGCCAGATCGGGGCCGCAGCGTGTGGTTGCTGCAGCCCCAATCTGACAAGGAAAGGGGCTGTCTGTACAGCCTCTAAGTCATTGGCAAAGTAAAAACCACATTTTAATCCAAACTGTAAAGCAGCCATCCAACCTAATAAAATCAAAGCCACACCAGCTACGATTTCTTTAAGTCTGAGAATAAACCATGGTCAGATAGAATTAACATTCATAAGACTTGCCCCAACCACTGTTAAGGCCAGAAGAAAGAAAGGTGTTGGGGGTGGGGGGTGGGGGAAATAGGGGAAGGAGGACTGAGTTGATTAAGATATGGTGAGGCCCTAATCCAGAGTGGCCATAAATACAACTTGCAGGTGCCTTTATGCCCTTTTTGAGTGTGACTTCCAGGATGATTTTTATGTAACTAATATTGCAGCATGATAATATTGCAGAAAATCACTAAATGCATTATAGTCAAGGGGGAAAGGAAGTAAACTCAGTGATAGTGAGTATCCCATCTGCCATTCAATAGGCTCAATACTCACTAATTGGGCAATCAGTACTCAATAACATAGTGTATATTATGTTTATTAAAGTCAATTTTAGTTCATTTATATATAAATATATTTTACAATAATTAAGCAACTATGAGTGGAATATTTTATTTGTTAATAATGAGGGGAGAGGTGTTGTGTGTCTAAAAATGAAGTGGGCTTGCTAAATATTAACTACAGTAATCACATGCGTATGGGTGATTTTATTTGTTAATAATGAGTGGGGTGGTTTTTATTTGCTAATAATAAAACTAATCTCTCCAAATACTATGAGTGTGGGGCTATTTAACTTATTCATAATGAGCGAGCAAGCATCATAATTTTGTTTGTCTGAAAAAAAAAATTAGAGGCCCTCAGAATCTACAGAATTTAACTAGCTTACTTAGGGTGCATCTACACAGTGGAAATAATGTAGTTTGACACCACTTTTAGATAGTTCAGTCCTATGGAATCCTGGGATTTGTAATTTTAGAAGATCCTTAGCTTTCTCTGCCAAAGAGTGCCGGTGCCATCAAAGCTACAAATCCCAAGATTCTGTAGGATGGAGCCATGGTAAACTGCTGTCAAACAGTATTATTTATACAGTATAGACACATCCTTAGTCAGTTCATAAATCCAGCACTGTGTGGGGGGGGGGAGGGGGGAAGAGCATGCATTTCTCTGTCTTGTTTCTAATCTCTTAAACACAGTTTGGGAATTAGGGATGGAGTATTGTATGTGAAAAACAAAGAGTTTAGCAGGTTGATATGTATCCACTGCAAGAGATACACCAGTATGCCTATAAAAATGTCTGGAGCAAATCTTGTTTCACCATTTTTAGGAAGAGGATGCTGGAATGGTATGGGTCTGTCTTGGCAGGGAGAGCCATAAGATACTGTGTAGTAGCCATGCCAAACTCTCAAAATAGACACACACATGCTGGAAGAGGAGCTCTGATACCTCTGCTTCATCACTACTACCACCACCAGTTCCCTCTACTGGAAGACAAAGATGTGTGTGCCTACACAACTGCCAAGATCCTATATGTATATTGTCTCAGCATTGTATGAATATCCACCAGCCAAGTAACACTACACTAGCACAATGTAGTCCTCTTTACAGAATACCGTAGTAGTGCAATTTGCAAAAAGTAGTGAATGCACTGCACAATGCAGACTGACATACAACATCAGCTAAGCAGAAGAGGAAGAAGAAAAGGGAGGCTTGGTGGACATAAAAAGTCTTTGTAAAAAGGAGCTTCTTTGTCAGAGGTTGTGTTAACTGAGGTATGCCTGTATCTTGCCTGTCCTTGCAGACAAGGAGAAAAAGTTCACATTTTCTCATACTTGCATCCATGATTTACATATAAGGATGCATAATATTTATTTGTGTAAAGATTCACTATATTCATTTCCACAAATGAATTGACCCCAAATCAGGATCAATATAAGCTAACAGCAATTTCAATTCTCCAAGTACGTTATGTAATCAAAACAGAACCAACAACGCACATGAACAGACTTGGGAAACACTAATGTCATTCAAGAAATCTTTAGAAAAATACCAAGGTGGTAGCTCTACAAAAACTGTCCAATGAAGAACAGTTAAATATGTTCAGTAACCAGAGAATGCTGATTGACTTTGGGAGGAGAAATAATAAATAGTAATAAAAAAATCGACCCTAGGTGAAATGGAGTGGAGTATTCTAAACAAGAGTACTCCATGTTTCAGCATTTTACTGGTCCCACTTGCATGAGATCCTAATGATCTCAATTCTCCAACTGCTAGTGTATATGCAGCCAAAGCAGCACTAACCAGGTGCAGGAGGGTGGCATAAGCAAACTTGAGTGGAAAGTACCAAAGTTCGTATGGAAAAATGAAAAGGGGTGGTGAGGACTGAGCAAGGTCAATGGGCAAAAAAACTAATTTGGGGGTGGGAACAACACAAAAGCCAGGAGTATGGACAATCGAAAAGAGCATGTAGAATCTACAGAGAAGACCTGGAAACTGCAGATTTTTGTTGCAGGTCTTTTCTTTTTCTGTTCTTTTAAAAACCTCCTTCTGGGCCACTTTTCCAAAAGGAACCAAACCAAACAAAAATCCAGTTAAAATGAAACAGGGAATACATTTACTAACCTACCAGAACAATCGCTAAATTGCTAAAAGCAACAGCGTGCCAAAAGAAAGAAAGAAATCAGCTGAACCAAGAAGTGCTGCAGCCCTTGCAAAACGGGAACAGAGAAGAACACTTCCTCACTCGAATGGGCAAAGCATTCCAAATCTGGCCCTGGTCCTAGTTACTCCCATTCTAATCTGCTGCAAAGGGTGCACACAGAGCAGGTCCTGATTGCAGATCACACTCTAGTTGTTGAAGGGATTTATCAAAACCTGTGGGCACCAAAATCAAAGGTTCAAAATATGCAGCAAGATATCAGGCAGTATAGAAGATGAAATGAGGGGAGCACAAAGCTGGCAGAGGTGCAGTTGTTGTTCCCAACAAGGGTACCATTTGACACCATCTTGGCAAGATCTGCAAACCTAACTGGACCATCTCACAACAACAACAATGTATTTATATCCCACCTCTCCCTACGGATCGAGGTGGGTTGCAGAAATACAATTAATACAATAAAATACATAGTAAAAGCAAAAAAAAAAAAAAAAACCCCATCAATCCCACCAAAAATACAATTTAAAATAGTTAAAAAGGCCAGTTGAAGAGAGACAGTTTAAGATAGGGAGGACAATCTGGGAAGGCCTGCTGGAAGAGATGCGTCTTCTTGACAGCCATTTTGAAGGCGTCTAGAGTAGTAATGTGACAAATCTCTTCCGGCAGGTCATTCCACACTTTTGGAGCAGCAGGTGAAAAGACCCTCTGGAAAGCCACAGCCAGCCTGGGCTTCATTGGCACAAAGTGGAAGACATATTGTAAAAATATATTCAGGGATATGGGTTGGGGAAGCAAAAATGGATGTTCTTCCATCTGGAGAAACATTAGTTCTAATAATTACAGTTATGGACCAAGCCTCACTAAGAACCTGCTGGTCCCTTGGGAGACAAAGAACAAACATAAAATTCTGATAGCATATGAAAAACTAACATCATCTATGCTAAGATAAAGATGATCACAATGCTCTATATATTTGTTCCCTCCTTCCCAAGGGACCAGAGCATTGTAAACATAACTTGGATTCAAATTGAATAACGAATTGATTTCATATTCTTCCCAAATGGGGGAAATGTCCATTTTTGCTTCTTCTTCTTTTAGCCTTCAAACGGCTAGGGTACAGCTTATAACATCTCATCCTTTGAAAGGCTACCTCAGTTAGGATGGCAAAAGTCCCATTCTCATTATTATTATTATTATTTTACTTTATTTATATGCCACCTTTGTCCTAAATGGGACCATAGGTGGCTCAGAAAAGATACTTTTAAAATGTTATGGACGGCAGACTTGCTGCAAACTGATAAATGTCTATATTCAAAAATAAGTGCTACTGACTTAAATGGAGCTTTCTCCCAAGTAAATTAGCATAAGATTACCATCCTGGGGAGCAATTACACAAGTCTTCCTCAACTCTGGGGCTGACCAACATTGCTCCCAGCTTTTTTCTTTGCTCTGTACACTCACACCAGCTTTGTTTAATACCACCTCTGATTAAAAGTTTTAAGAAAGACAAAAGCCTACTATATTGCAATGCTTTTCACTGGGTTTAATAAATGTATTGCCTTTATGTGGACACTTCCTTCTTCAAAATTATGAAATGTCAACATATTCTATCCTGGGTAGACAGGCTAATATTGTAAGCAAGCCACAAAACTGTAAAAGCACCTAAGTTACTCAAGCCCAAACAAGCAGGTCTATATAAACAGCACCAGTCCACGTCCCCACCTTACAAAGAATCAAGTACTTAAGTTACTTTAAACAAGGAACTCTTTCTTTTTTTCCCCTCATGGTAGGAGGCAAATTGATTTGACAGGCTCCCAGCAGAGCTCCAAGTCCAAATGACTGCCAAAAAATATTGGAACAATACAGCTATATTTTAAAAAAATAAAAACAGAACTAAACTTAAGGAAAAGACTACAGGGTTCATTTGGAGAAGAATAAAAACCATAAAATACTACCATTCACTAAATTGAGAGGTTTCACTAAAATTCACAATGAGGCAGAGATCTGCTGCATTTGAGGAGAGAGACCACAGTCAGTTTCTTCTTCTTGCACCTGAAGAGATTTTCTTTCCATGTACCACAGAGCCAACTGTTTGGATTATAGGTTATGACTTACATATTTTGGGGTTCATTAAAAAAAAAAGAGGGAGAAAACCTGTGTTTTAGCACAAAGTCCCTGTGCGTGGGAGTGCAGCTGTAAAGCAAAGCACATTGTTATGCAAGCAGATATGAATCTATACCCAATGATCAAGGAAGGTTTGAAAATTGTTTTGACAGTTGCTAGCGCAGCTCCAGTTTTTACTGGAGCTCTCTGATTTGTAGGCAAAGAAGAAGACCACAATCCAACACTGAGTGAGGTGCATGAAAGCCCACAAATTAAGTTCACTTCAGTTCTGGCCTAGGTCTTCCCTATTTTTTTCCCCAGCAGAATACTGTATAATTTTAAAATAAACAAACACTTTTAAAAATATAAATAGTACAACAAAGCCTTATTGTATTTCTTCCTGCTGTTACGTGGCAGCTATTCATTTTAGATGCAAACTGAATCCTACCTGCAAAGCATCACATTATTAAATGCCAACACGTCAGCTGGTTCTTTTGAGATGCCAAAAACCAAACAAATCACTCTTTACTCACTGGTTAGATTCAAAGGCAACTTACAAATAAAACAATGCATTGTGCAAGATCATTTTCAGTAGACTACTTCAAAATAACTTACTTCAAAATAGTTACATAACTAGCATGATGATGCTATCTGTTGCATTTATGCAGTTTTAGACCTCTACTTTTTTGGCATAAATAACAGCCCACAATTGGCAAAGTTACACAGCCGCACTGTCAAAGAATACTCACGGAACACTGGATGTTCCATTTAGCCATGTTTGATTTTGTTATGAGTACAGTATTTTGGCCATTTAATCCAAAACTCTCCCAATGTGACCGTTTTTAATGCACCGCCTCACACCACCTGCACATGTGGCACAAATATATACCTCAACTGCAAACATGGTTATCTCCTACAGATGTCAAATAGTACTTGCCTCCAAATGAGGACTGCTTCGCTCACTGCTCTTCTTTGTGCTCCCCAGATATCTCCTGCAATTGTCATAAATTCATGCACCAGATTCCTGACTCATATGCTAGCCACACAGCAAAGCCTTGCGTCACGCTGCACAAATGATATGTTTTTCCAACATTGATATTCGTGCCACAAACAACAAAAACTTATCTTCATGCATAAGTTTGGGGTTAGAACACCCTCAGGCTCTTAACTGAAACATGATCTGTGGTTAAATCATCCTTTTTTCTCTTTTCCTGGCTCCTGCAAGGCTGCAGGACTTCCAGAAGCAGTGGCTGCAAGTATGCTACCAAACAGATGTGAAGCACACATCCCTGGAGGGAAGTAGTGCCATACCACCAGTATTCTGCCATACTTCTGCCACACAAAAGAATAAGAGTTTATTCCCAGAAAGTACAGAGAGATAAACAATTACTTTTATTGGGTTCACCGTTAGTCTTTCTCTCTCTGTCATACACAAACACACGCACACACACACACACACAAACAGACACATATATGGGAAGATGCCACAAGGCAGAATATAAACAGTTAAGTGAATAATTATTCCAGAGCTACTCAAAGTGGTGGTCCAGGGACTGTTGCCAACCCACAAGCTATTGGCTGCTGGCCCTGGTAAAGACCATAAAGATAGAATGGGAAAACTGTAGCCAATGTGCACCAATATGGTACTGGTCCCTGGTACATTGGAGGAAAAATTAGTGCTGGTGCCACACATCTGATAGCTTGGGAAACACTGGTCTCTGCCTCATTGTCTCAGCTGAGAACAGCGGCAACAGCTAATTTCATGTTTTCTTTTGTATTCCTCACCACTGTGATGGTGTATGTTGAAAGCTGCCTTGAGAGAAAGGTGGGGTATAAACTAACTAACTAAATAACATCACCTTTAGTGTTGGATTCTCTGCTAGGTCATGAAACCCACTGGGTAATCTTGGGCAAGTCACACACTCTCAGCTTCATGGGAAGGCAATGGCAAACCTCTGAACAAAACTTGCTAAGAAAACCCCATTATGGGATCTCCTTAGGGTTGCCTTAAGTTGGAAACTACTTGAAGGTGCACAACAACAACAACAATATTGTTACTACAGCCCAAACCCCTCTCTGTTTGAGACTTTGGACTCCTTTGGGCAACAATTATTCTTTGTGCCTGAAGTATTACTTCAGGTACAGTAAGGGGAGGTGTGAGAGCCAGCATGGTGTAGGGGTTTGAGTGTTGGACTGCAACTTTGGAGATCTGAGTTCAATTACGACTCAGCCATGAAACCCACTTGACCTTGAGCAAGTCACACTCTTACTGCCTCAGAGGGAAGCAATGGCAAACTTCCTGTGAACTAATCTTGCCCAGAAAACCCCAGGATAGCGTGGCCTTAGGGTTGCCATAAGTCAGAAATGACTTGAAGGCATACCACCATCACCACCACCAAGGGAGATGTGGGAGGAGAAAAGGAGGAGAGAAAGAACAGCAGCAAAAGATGGTGGTGGTGGTGGGGGGGGGGGTGTTTCCTTCTTCTGAGATGAGGCAGTCATGTTTACGATTATCTGGGAATATCAAATAAAGGTAAGCCCACCTCTCACCCCAGAACTGTTCAGACACAGGCTATGGAGAGATCACCTGGTAGGTAAGAGAGGACCACAAACACAGGCTACTTGGGAGTCTGAATGCAGTTCTCCTCACACCTAACCCAAGTCTTCTCAGACACAGGGGGAAGGGAAAGTACCACTGAGTCTCCATCTCAAGAGCAATCAAAGCCAGCCCTTTGCCTCATAGGAGGCTCAAGACCCCCAAAGGAAAGTTAGCCTCAAAACCAGAGAAACATTTCCTGCAGATGGGGCAGGCATCAAATCCGGATAGATACACATGCAGAAAAGGGTGGCATGCACAGCATTAGCATCAGCATCCAAGGGAAGCCGTGTTGACTATATTGCAAAGTACAATAACATCTCAAATCCACTAAACAGTTATACTATATCTTTTGTGAGAGCCAGCATGTTGTAGGGTTTCAGTATTGGCCTATGACTCTAGACACCAGGGTTCAAACCCCTGCTGAGCCATGAAACCATGAAACGCACTGGGTGACCTTGGTCAAGTCATTCTCTCTCAGCCTCAGAGAATGACCATGGCCAAACTCCTCTACAGAAATTTGCCACGAAAGCTCCCATGATAGGGCTGCCATAATTTGGAATCAATTTGAAGGAGCACAACAACAACAAATGTATTTTTTGCCTTTAGCTTGGCTGCCTAAATGTATTGCTGTTTTTGTAGACTGTGGATGTTGGTGTACAATAGTGGTACTAGTAGTAACAATAACAATAATAATAATAATAGAATAGTAAATAGTTTTATCTTGGGATGTGGTGGGTTAGATGCCAATTCTGACAATTGTAACATCAGACAGTTAGTAGTTTGAGGCCCAAGTGCCGCACGATGGGGTGAGTTCCCATCACTAATCCCAGCTTCTTCCAACCTAGCAGTTCGAAAGCATGCAAATGCAAGTAGATAAATAGGTACTACTTTGGTAGGAAGGTAAACAACGTTCGGTGCAGTCATGCTGCTCACATGGCCACTGGAGTCGATTTTAATAACACTGGCTCTTCAGCTTAATAATGGAGATGAGTACCATCCCCTACAGTTGGTTACGACTAGACATTCATGTCAAGGGACACTTCCTTTACCTTTTCAAATAGTAATAGTAATAAGCTAGTATGGTGTACTGGGCTACACTCTGGGCTGGCTACACTGGAGACGAGGGTTTGAATCCATGCTCAGCCACGTAGACCCACTGGGGACCTTGGGCAAGTCACACTCTCTCAGCTTCAGAGGATGGCCATGGCAAACCCACTCTGAACAAAACTTGCCAAGAAAAGCCTCATGATAAGGGAGGCCATAAGTTGGACACAACCTGAAGGCACACACACAAGAACAACAAATATACATTGTGTGTCTTGGATGGTCCCATGAAGGTATCTCTGTGTTTTTGTGGAGCGTGAAGGTTAGTGTAGAAGAAAACAAAGAGGAGGAGCAGGTGGAGGAGGAAGAAGATGAAGGAGAGGAGAGGGGGGGTGGAAGAGGAAGATGATGAAGAGGAGGAGGAGGTGGTGGTGGTGGAAGAAGGAGAAGAACAAGAGGAAGATGAGGTGGTGGAGGTGGGAGGAGGAGGAGGAGAGGAGGAAGCAGTGGTGGTGGAGGAGGAAGAGGGGGAAGGAGGAGACCAAGAGGAAGAGGAGGTGGTGGTGGAGGAGGAAGGAGTGGTGGTGGAGGGAGGAGTATTCTGGTGGTAGTTGTGATAGAGGAAGAAAAAGAAGGAGAAGAATAAGAAGGAGAGGAAGAGGAGTTGTTGGAGTAGGAAGAAATAGTGGTGGTGGTGGTGGTGGTGGAAGAAGAAGAAGAAGGAGAAGAACAAGAAGAAGAGGTGGTGGTGGAGGAGGAGGAAGTAGTAGTAGTTGTGGTGGTAGTTGTGGAGGAAGAAGAACAAGAAGAGAAGGAACCGGTGGAGGAGGAGGAGGAAGAAATAATGGTGGTGGAAAAGGGAAAAGAAGGTAGAGAAGGAGGAAGAAGTAGGGTGGCGGTGGTGGTGATGATGTGGAGGAGGAGGAGGAGGAATATGAACAGTAGTATTAATCAGAACAGGGCCAGGTTGGAGGAGCCCAAGCAGGCTCTTTCCTGGGCTGGGAACTGCCCCCTGCTCTCCTCCTCCTCCTCCCTCCTGGCTTTGTTTTCCTTCCAGAGTGGCGGAGGGGAAGGCTGTGTCTGCATGAGCTGCGAACAAAGGCAAGGTGAAGGGGGCTACTGCTGCTGCTGCAAATGCCAGGGAAGCGCCTGGGCCGAAGGAGAGCAAGGCAGGATCCTGATCCCCTCTCCCTCTCTCAGTCTGTGGGTCTCCTTCCCAGGGAGGGATCCAGGGCCAAGCAGGGCAGGGAAAGGAGAAGGGAGATCAGGGCCAGGAGAAGGAGGCCAGATAGAGAGGAGTCATGGAGAATAAAGGCTAGACCTAAGAAAGCCAGGATCTCCAAAGGGGGGGCATCTCTTTGGGGGGACCAGAGGGGTCCTTCCCCCCCCCCCGATGGAGGGCATCCCAGCCAAAGAGGGTGAGGAGGAACACCACCAAAAAGGGAGGGATAATAAAAATCAAAGCTCCAAACCCTCCAATTAGGGAGAGAATCCCCCCTTCTGAATGATGCTCCCCATGGAGGACATCCCCTCTTGGGCAAGAGGAAGAGGAGGGAATGGAGGATGGGTCCGGGAAAAGGAGGACGGGCCTGGCCAGCCAGGAGGAAGAAGGAGCCCTCGGCTTGGAAGAAGAGGAGCCTTTCTTAGCGCTGCCTCCCTCCTTCCCTAAAGATGCCCCCCAGGGCTCTTACCTGAGATGCTGCCTCCGATGCTGGAAGAGCAGTGCTCCAGAGAGGCAAGCACCAGCCGCCCTCCACCAGCTGTTCTCTTTGCCCAGGATGCTCCGGCAGAGAGAGGGAGGAGGAGGAGGGTGGATTTCCCCAACCTCTTTATTGCATTTTCCCCTCCTCCTCCTCCTCCTCCTCCTGCTCTGCCCCTCCTGCTTCCCAGGCAGCCTTCAGCTGGGCTTCCTCATTGGCAGATGCCCGCTGGAGGTGCCAAGGCCAGGGCCAGCCGCAAAGAAGGAAGGAGGCGAGGAAAGAAATGAAAAAAGACATCGCCTCCCACCAATGATTTGTTGCTGAAGCCTAGGAAAGCTCCTGCTGCCAATGTCTTTCCTTTCAGTGAGTCTCAAAGGCGCTGCGATTTCTCCCTGATGAGACTTTGATTTGTTGCTGGCCATTCCCTGGATAAGGACACTGTCAATTGCCACATGTGTGAAAATCTTAATCACGATGGCACCATTGTCACAGGATAATAACTGCCGATCCCTTCCCCCCATGATAAAGCATGGTTCACACCGTGTTGGCCCCAATCACACTTTCTTCAAATATTTAAACAGGACTATCATATCACCTCTTAACTGTCTCTTCTCCAGGTTAAACATACTCAGCTCCCAAGCAGTGCAGAGCCTGAAGGATGGGATCTGGATTCAGGTTGCTGTTGTTGTTATTATTATTGAGAGCCTAGTGCTTTTGAGTTCTGGACTCTGGAGAGCAGAGACCAGCTGTGTCCTCACCGCCAAGGAGAGGACAAGGCACCACCAGAAGGGAGGACATGCCAGAAAAAACGGAGGACGACACGACCAAATCAAAGCCCAACACACTGGGATAAATGGTTGCTTCTTTGTCCTGCTCCAAATGGAGGACCTTTTGAATTCCCTCATGGACAGATGGTGGAAATCGAGGACATGTCCTGGAAAAGGAGGATATGCCTGGTCACGCTGCATGAAACCCACTGGGTGACCTTGGGCAAGTCACACTCTCTCAGCCTCAGAGGAAGAAGGCAATGGCAATGAACTAATCTTGCCAAGAAACCCCATGATAGGGTCGCCTCGGGGTTGCCATAAGTTAGAAATGACATGAAGACATACAGCAACAAGAAGAATATAATAATAATAATAATAAATATTATTCCATTTCCCATGAAATAAAAGCAGGGTGACCAGAGATCACCCTCCTCCTTTTCCAGAGCATGCCCCCCCTTTCCACCTTCTGTCCAGGAGGAATCTCAGAAGGTCCTCTATTTGAAGCCTGGATTTTTATATTTCTATGGGAGTGTTTTGAGCTTTCGTTTCGGCCATGTCCTCCTTTTTTCTTTTCTTTTGGTCTGGAAGGTCCTCTATTTGGTGGCCAGGGGGACCAGATGTGTCCTCACCCCCAAGGAGGAGCAGGCCAAATGGAGGACCTTCAAAACAAAAATGGAGGACATGATTTAATTAATTAACTTGTATGCCACCTTTCTCCCAGAAGGGTCTCTAGGTGGCTCACAGACAAAAACGCTTTAAAAAAATAATACTAATTGCAATAAATTTGGAAATGACTCAAAAAAGCTCAAAATACTATAAATGTAAATGTGTGCTTCTTATGTCAGGCTCCAAATGGAGGACCTTTTGGAATCCCTCCTGGGCAGAAGGTAGAAACCCAGTAGAAACCCCAGGACACCCAGTCTGTGGTGCCTCGTCCTCCTGGTCACCCTGAATACAGGTCACGTTGGACTGGAGGGCAGATTATTGCAACAGGGTGACTATGGAGGGGGTTGGGTGGGCACCCAGATGTCCTCGCCACCAAGGAGGCAAAACAGAGGACATTCAAAACAAATGGAGGACCTGACCAAAGAAAAGCTCAAATTTCACACACAGTGCATCTAGCAAGCTTCACTTCATCATGAGAAAGAGCCATACACCAGCTTCCTCCCTCTCTCTTCCCATCTCTTAGCTCTCAAGCAGTGCCTTGGCAAGTGCGGAGGCTGAAGACTGGGATCTGGATCATGATCATGATCATGATGATGTTTCCCATGCAATACAGGCAGCACTGGACTGGAGGGCAGATTCTTGCAACTGTGGCCAGATGTCCTAATGGCAAAGGAGGTCAAGGCACTACAAGACATTCAAGAGAAACAGAAGACCTGACCAAGGAAAAACTCAAAACGCTCATAGAAATATTTATTCATGCTTTCTAGGCATGCTCAAAATGGAGGGCATTTGGGAATTCCACCTGGACAAAAGCATGACATGGAGATAGGTCCTGGAAAAAGAGGACCTTTGGTCATCCTGTGGGCACAGGGGTATGCCAGGAAATGGGCACTGCCTGGAGGCCGCATACCAATATTAGGCTGTCCCCCAGATTGGGAAAAGGATAGTTGCTGTGAAACCTTGTGCTGCTCTTCTCAGATGTCAGGCCCAATGAGTTTAATGGGACTTATTCCCAACTGTTTGCTTGTTTTTTGTGTGTGTGCCTTCAAGTCATTTCAACCCTAAAGCAAACCTGTCATAGAGTTTCTTTGGCAAGTTTCTTCAGAAGGGGTTTGCCATGGCCATCCTGTGAGGCAGAGAGTGTGCCTTCTCCAAGGCCACCCAGTGGGTTTCTATGGCTGAGCAAGGAATCAAACCTTGGTCTTCTAGTGTCCCAGTCCAATGCTCAAGCCATTATACAGTGGACCCTTGTTATATGCTGGGGTTTGGTTCCAAGATCCCCCATCTATAACAAAAACTCTGTATGCTGAACTCTCATTAAATATGACATTGCAAAATGGTGTCCCTTATAAAAAATGGAAAATCAAGGTTTGATATTTGAAATTTATATTTTTGGGAACATTTTCAAACTGTGGATGCTTGATTCCATGTATTAAAAATCCGTGTATAAGAATGGCCGACTATACCATTTTTCCTTATAGCAACCATTTGCAGTAGATCTCAAATGGTGGGACAGAACCCCCAAAGTGGGACACAAGAGTTACTCAAGGAAGGCTCGAGACTTGAGAAAAATACACCCCACCATTCTTCTCCCCAAACTTTTTCTGTCCTGGAGGAGGAGAGCAAGGCAAGGAGAATGCTTAGAGTAGCTGCCTCTGCCTGAGGGAGAAGGAGAAAGAGATCAGGGAAACTTATGGGATCATGGCCTCTGGCAGGGCCTGATATTTTCATGTACATTCATGAATATATATAAATGTGCAAATGAAAATATGCACACTAAACAAACAAAATATTTGTATTCATATATTATGTTGAGCTGGGAAGGGGGGATGTCCATGCATAGATGTAAAGGGAGTCACAAGAATAAAAAGTCTGAGAACCACTAGTTTGTGGGGGAACAGGACAGAATAAACCAGTGGCACATTGTGGGGAAATTCACCGTAACTCTCAAGAGAGAAGTTGTGTGTCAAATAGTTGTTTTGGATCTTGTGTGTGCGTGCATGAAAATTAATTGGATGCTTTATCTGGTAAATTTCCCTTTGCCCCTATAGGTGTGAAATATCTGTGTCAACTGTTGAATCATCTTTAAGTATCATCTTCAAATCTTCTTTGCACCTCTACTGTCCTGGGGCATGTAGAGCACAGTTGGCAATATGCACAAACAGCTCTGCGCTCATTACCACTACAGATACAAAAGCACCTACGTGCATTTTAACTGTTCCGCAAATCTATTTTCAATACAAATTGGGTGAGGGAAAAAAGAACACGTTTTGCTTAATTAAGACTTCAGATGGAAAACGTCTGTTCCATACTGTACTTGCTAATAGCTTGAGAATGAGTGCAACTGTTCAGTGCATGTTTACAGTCGCGAGCTGAATGTTTCCTATGAGAAGCAATCTGTTTTTTGGTTGCACACTTTGATATTTCCCTAGTTCAGCCTTGCCATTAGGTAGAGGGAGGCAGCTTCCTCAGGCAGCAGATTTTGGTTCATGAAAAAGAAGCAAACTGTATTTTTACTGCCAATCAGCCAATGATGAGAAGAGGTAGTTGTTGGACTTTGTGTCTCATGCACTGAAATGACTTGCTTGGCTCTGAGTATGATGCCCCTTCTCCTTGGTGCTGTCCCACCCTAGGAATCAAAATGCCTTGGGCTGTTCCTGATGGGCTCAGTCCAGATCCAATGGCGTCACTAGGGTTGACATCACCCAGTGTGGTAACTTATGGTGTCACCCCGTCATTGGCCTTCTCCCATACCACACCATATAGACTCCTTAGTTGTGTTTTTTATTTGTACTAATATTACCCGTTAATCTTAATTCCTGCACATCACTGAATGGTAATAGTTGTGACATAAAACAACTAGCAAGATTAAAATTATACAGTATTTATTTATTTATTTATTTATGGGTGACTCTTTTCTGCTCAAATGCACATGTTTGAGGAACAAACTTAAGGTGTCACGTAGTACAGTCCACACACCTTTTAATTTGTTGCCTGTTTTATTGAACCCTTTCCTGTATTATTATGTATTATTTATATGTATTATGCCATTATTTCTTAGATTGTACGCCATGGGCAGGTTTACTCTCATCTATTTTATTGTTTGTATGTACAGTGCTGTGCAAATCTACAGCGCTATATAAATAAAGCATAATAATAATAATAATAATAATAATCTTGCACCCCCTAGTGATTCTACTGTCCAGATCTTACTCCAGTAAGGATGAAAAGAATATTCACTGACTGAAAAATTGGTTTCCTGATACTCAAGAAAACTAGTTAGGAAAAATGATACAGTGATGACAATTTTGTGCTGTTTTTACTCAGTATTTGCACATCCAGAAATGTATTGAAAAAATTATTCTATGCAGGAATACACATTTTGTTGTATGAGAATTGTGAGTTTTTGCATAAATAATATTGTTTATTTGTGGGTTTGGTTTTTTTTTTTTTGGTTTTTTTTTGCACGATTGCTGTTTTCTATGCAAAAGCCAGCAGTGTTTCAAAGCAAAAATCTTTAACAAATCAGAAACTTGTGGGGGGGGGGGGGAACAGTCTTCTGGGGGGAATAGCTACATGGCTTTGCTTTGCAATATTCTGTACAAGCTTTTTGTGGTGCAACTATTTTGTTCTACCAGATTGCTAGGTTTTGCATAGAAAACAGTGGTCTTGCACACAAAAGAACGTACAGGGATGTCTGGAAATTGGGGTGTTTTTAAGCACAAGCCCTTATGCAAAAAAACTGCATGTATTTGCATGCAGAATAATTTCTCCAAACACTTTAGGATGTGAATGATACTGGCTGAGAAGTGCACAGATATTTTTTCCCCACAGCAACTATAGACATTATCCATCCTCACCTGTGAAGACAAAATAGTCAAATATTAACATCCCCATTAACTCCAACCTAGATGAATGATCACTGAAATGAATGAGACTTGTTAGCCACACATGTTAAAGGAAAACTAGACAAAACTTGTCACAGCTGCCATAACTAGACATTGAATCCTTACCTATCCATAGTGGTAGTTACTATTAGTTACTAAGAAACGGAGGCCAAACAGAGAACTGTTTAGCTGTTTATAAAGTCTTATGCTGTTTTCCTATTTTGACTCATACCTAACAAACTCAAGGATTAGAATGCAAATGATGTTGAAAACTAAAGAACAAAAGTGGGGGGTTGACTAAAGCATACACGTGAGAACTGTATTCAGGGGCAGCATCAAACCAAATGTGCACCATAATGTATTAATTTCTAAATTATAGAAACCAGCACCCTGCACTTCAATCAAATTTCCACAGCCATTTACAGGATTTCAAAAAGCAGTCAAACAATATGTCAACTCAAGGTTCTGAAATGAAATGAGTGAAATGGACCCCAATGTCCGAAAGAGATGGAGCATAGACTCTGGAGGCTTTAGAAGTATGAAATGTGCTATGGTAATACTTGGGAATAACTATATGACTGTTAGGGGAAACATACAACACAGCCCTGCTTCACACACAACAAAGAATGCTAGGTCTTTCCTACCAACTGATGCATTATTAATGGCAGCTGACATAACATCCCAACTTGTCCATAAAATCGCAAGGAAAAATGATTCTGTCTTACTGTTATTATATAGCTTTACAAGCATACTGAAATCTTATTGAAATCATTATACAAAATATATTCCTAATTCTTGGAATCATTACCTTACTATACATGAAATATCGAAAACAATATTTCCCTATGTTCTCTTGACATTAAGTCCCTTCTATTTTGTCAAGCTATTTATCATTTTTGCCTTTACTTTCTAAAGATAACAAAAGATTCCCCCAACTCTAATTTAAATGTCCAATATCTTACACTTATTTCAACAAGTTACTTGCTTTATTGCTGCCATCTTTTTCTGCAAAACTCCACTATGGGAAACCATTGTTCTTCATTCTTTCCTATATCTTTTTGATTCAGCCAAGCTGAACTTCTCTTATGTCAAATGGCTATAAACAAATGGAAAGTGATGCATACTGACAAACAAAAACTTCAACTGCACATATGCGTTCATGCACTCCCCTGGCCAAAGTTGCAAAAAGAAAGATCTTGGCATTGCTGTGGATAGTCTGATGAAAATGTCAAACCAATTTGCAACTGCTTTTTACATAAGAGAAGAATTTCATGATGTGCAAATGGGTGGCCCTTGTGGTCTCTTCCAACTCAGTGATACTATGATTCTAAAAAGGAGTTCTAAAAATTTTCCAATACTGTGCCACCTTTGCACAAATACATGAGACAATAGTAACATCTATAAATTATTGATTTACACTAATGGATGGGAAAATATTAAAGAAGGGGCAGTACTTATTAGGTATGGAAAGACTATTAGAAAATATTCAATAAATGGTTAAAACAGATTTTAAAATGTTGAGAAACTTGGGCAACAAGGATCCTGGACTGATAGGAATTTTTGCAGTTCAGGATTTATTTTGCCATCATTTGCCTAGAAAACAGCATTTTCAGCACAGAAAATAATACTTCTAAGGAAAAATATTTTCTGTGTAGACAATTATCTAATTGGGGATTTATTCTGTGCAAAATTCACATGTGGTTGTTTTGCCTAGAAAAGACAATTTTCTGCATAAGAAAAGCTACAACTCTCTTGTGAGGAAAGATGACAATAGTTGGAACCATTTCACTTAGGGGAAAAGATGCATTTGGGGAAGACCTGGCAGCTGTGTATAAAATTATGCATGGTATGGAGAAATTGGGTAAAAAGTAAAAGGTTTTCTTCCCTTATAATACTAGCACACTGGACCATCCACTGAAACTAAATGATGGAAGATTTAGGACCATTAAAGTACTATTTCATATGATATGAAGATAAATCTGTGGAATTCATAATCACAGGGATATTGAGATAGTGGACAACATGGACAATTCAAAGTAGGTTGCAGCTACCAATGCCTGCTAGTCAGGATTACTACATAGCACCTCTCATATCAGAATTGTTTTTCTTGAAGTTATGTAACTTCAGGTCAACTCTTGATAGAGTCAATATGGGGGCCCTGTTATTACGTTTTCTTGTCATGATTGATTCAAGAGAGGTTTGCCACTGCCTTCCACTTAAGCTGAGAGAGTGTGACTTCCCAAGTCATGCTGTGCATTTCTATGGATGGACAAAGGTGATCCCTGGTCTTCCAGAGTCCTAGCACAACACGCTTACCACTACACCACACTGCTTTTCATAGCAGATGCAGTATGCCTCTGATATGAGTTGTAGGGCAACACAAGCAGAAGAGTGCTGTTACACCAATGCCTTCTTTTTCAACTTTCCATGGACAACTGATTGGTTACTGTGTGAACAGAATTTTGGACTAGCTAGGCCTTTACTCCAATCCAGCCTGACTTATAAAGAAAAATTTAAAGACAGTCACTTAACAGAGACTCCTATCTGAAAATTGGCTGGCTTCATTCAGAAGGGGTTATTGTATGGCCGAAAGGTCATGCTATTCTGCTGAGAAATTTTAAAATTACAAAAATGTATAGATGATCATAACAGGAAAGCCAAAAAAGGCTCAGAGGCAGCCTTTGAACTGAGACTGTCCATAGGTTTCTGGGATCAGTTTGAAACTTGATTTTGATCTTTAAAGATTTAATGATACTAGATTATCTAGAGGACCACTTGTCTTCAAAGTGAACCTCAAAATCCCTCTCAAAGGTACTCCCACCAATATTCAAGAGATTGTCAAAGTTCTAGGGTGAAGATCCAACAAGCATCCCAATACAGAGCTCTTAGAAACGTCATATCCTCTATTTTATGAGCAGGGTGATGACTGGGACTACTACTCTGTGCATCTTGTTTAAGCTGAACATGATGTATATATGTTGGGGGGGGGGTTATGATGTTTTTGGTGATATCTTTTATTGAGGATCTTTTTATATAGCATGATATTAGCTACATATTCCTATATGTTTTCCGCATTTGAGCCACAACAGTCAAAAGGTTTGCAATTTGTTAGCCCAATTTATCTGGAAGCAAGACTCACTTGTTTCAATGGAGCCCCAGGCACTAATTTCTGGTCATACAATATTGTTTTAATGCAGTTAAAAAGAAAGATATGACAGTTACTCTGTCAGAGTAAGCAAAGCTGTGCAGAATTAATGGTACTTTGTCAGTGTCAACTGAAGATGCAAGCTGTCAGCGAGAACTCACCACTACACAGGGTATACAGTTGGCCTTTTTCAAGCATCCATGCTTAAAAATATTCCAAAAAATATGAATTCCAATAAGAAAACCCTGATTTTCCATTTTATACAAGAGACACCAGTTGACTATGCCATTGTATTTAATGGGACTTGAGCATCCATAGATTTTGGTATCCACAGGGGGTCCTGGAACGAAATCCCAGTAGATAGCAAGGGCCCACTGTATATATGGGCTATCAGACTGGTTAAATTAGCATACTGGTTCCTAACCAAATGCTACAGCTCACAATCAAGCTTTATAATTCAGTTCTGAGCCTAAAAGAAATGAAGTTGGTATTCTTAAGCATTTTCATATGAGTTTATCACACAGGAAACCCCATGCAGTAACGGGTGTTTAAGTTGGAAAAACCCTACAAAAGCGGGTTGATTATCACATGACGTTGTTGTTAAACTAATATTAACCCGAACAGAAAGTGGAGGGAAAATAGACAAAAGATGATCCTTTTTGCTTTTGGAAAATCCCGAAATGGTGCTACACCATAGAGGCTATATAGGAATCATTTATACAAAACAATAATGAGTGCATAACTCCACGTTTTACATTCATAACTGCGCAGTAAGATTCTCGCTGCTCTCATATCACCTCTGTCTTCTATTCTCCAAGCTAAACATACTCAGATCCCTAATTCATTCCTCATAAGGCTTGGTTTCTAGACTTTTGATAATCTTGGTCACATTTCTCTGGACATGTTCCAGCTCGTTGATATCCTTCTTGAACTGTGATGCCCAGAAATGAACATAATATTCAAAGCAGAAAAGAATAGCATTACTTCTTTCTTCAATCTGGCCACTATACTCCTGCTGATGCAGAATTGCATTGGCTCTTTTTACCCATTGCACCACACTGTTGACTCATGTACAACCTTTGGTCTGCTAGGGCTCCTAGATCCCTTTCACATGTATTATTATCAAGCCAGATGTCACCCATCATTTATTTATGCATTTCATTTTTCTGCCTATGTAAGTTTAATACCTTGCATTTGTTCCTGTTGAAATTCATTTTATTAGTTTTGACCTAATACTCCAACTTGTCAAGATCATTTTGAATTGTGTTCCTGTCCTCTGGGATATTAGTTTACCCTACACCAAAGGAATACTTTTAAAGTGAGAAATATTTATTGATTAGCCCTTAGGCCATTTCAAAATAACACAAAATAACGCTAAAACAAGTAAAACACACTATAAAATCCTATAGAAATTCTAAAGCAAATAGAAAAGAACTAAAATGTAATAACATGGAGAATACTTTTAAAGGTATTCCTCTGTCAGTAGAAATACTTGGGAGCAGATGCATTAAAGCTGGGGTGGGCATCTGTGGGCTGTTCATATGCTTTTTGGTCCACAGTTCTGCTAATCCATCAATAGAAATTGCACTTGGCCCTGGTGCTGAGAACGCTTCCCTACTACTGCCCAGTTTTCAGTTAATACAGTACATATTAAAACGGTAAGCAGTATTTATGCTCAGTGCCAACCTAGCTATTTCTGTGTCTGATATATGAAATCATTCTTTGGCTGAAATAGCTTGCCATTCCACTTCAGAGTTTCTCAGACAATAAAGCTCTTTGATCCAATTCTGCACTTTTTTGTGTTTGGAGATTATTGCACCAACTCCAGTGCCCAACTTTCCTCTTTTGAATTTGACTCAAATTCGGAAGTTAGGCTGATTTTATTGCATGGCCTATTCTGTCAAATCAGCTTCCTGTTGCCTCCGGGGCTAAATTCAGACCTCGTAAGTTGCTCTGACGGCCATTTTTTTCCAATTTGGAAGCTTCTGATTTGGAAAAAATGGCTGTTGAAGTGACTTACAGGGCCCAAATCAGTCGTGGAGGCAATGGGAAGCCATTTGAACAGAAAAGGCTGTGCAATAAAATCAGCCTAACTTCCAAACTTGAGCCAAATTCAGAAGAGGTAAGTCGGGCACCAGAGAAGGTGCAATAATTTTATATAAATTTCCTATCTAAACATCTACAGCTTTCCATCTCCCATCTGACCACTACATAGACTATAGTGACAATTACGTGTCTGTTCACTTACACAGGAATGATGCTGCAGTGATCATTATCTTATGACCATGAAGTCTCCTACATAGTAGTTTATGAGACTGAAAATAACAATAAACAGAAGAAACGAAATCTGTCCTGAACTTCTTTCTTTTCAGCTAAATAGGAATACACTCTAAAAGTCTTCCATATGGACAATTCCTAATCAGAAAAAAACCCAAAATGGTATCTATGTAGTGCTGGTGGTGGGGTAGTTGAAGATAAACTATACTCCCCCTCCGTCATGTATGAACTCAAGGCCATGGATCCTGGAACAGGGGAATGAGGGTGGTTCTTAAGCCCCTCCATTGGAAATGATCAAGACCTAAGAAATATTATGACAGTGATTGTCACTGAGTCCTTCAGGGAGTAATAAATGTTCCCTTGCAATCTAGCCTGTGTACACTGAGTTTGGTATAAGCTACACCAAACACATGGACGATACTTCTGAGTACATATTGTTCCTGTAAGTGTCATTATGTTTAAGAATGTTTCAATGACAAATAGGTGAGGAAAGTAATTTGCCCTATCCCTGTAAGGATATGCAAGCAGACAGTTAATAACAGCCTGCCTACCAATGTTGAGCAGCACTACATTCCCACACATATTAAAAACAGTTTTGGGGGCTCTTCACCAGGTGGCATACATAGCTCCCATCCCCATGCCTTCCTCACAACAAGCAAAGTAGTTTGGAAGAGAGGGGAAGAGACACTAGCCTAAGGCCACCCAGCAGGTTTCATAGCTCAGTGAGAACTTGAACCTGAATATCTGAAATCAGCCCTGTGCTTTAACCACACACTACTAATGGTTCTCCATTCTGTGAATGCACTGCAAAAGAAAGCATGTACACAAGAGCAACATATTAGACTTGTAGTCATCTGCATGTACATCTGGGGGTAAGCCATATTGAACCCTGGAGACTTGATTCCAAGTAAACTGTGCACATGGACATCCCCAGATGGCCAATACAAAAATCAAATACACTACAAAATTGGAAGCAGAAGATGGAGGAGTTCTATTCTCATGGCCAAAACTAGACTATGACTTCAGCACAGATCATGAACTATTTATATCAAACATTAAAGTAAACTGAAGAATAAAGAAAAATAGGCATCATACTAAATAGGACCTAAAGAGCATCCCAACAGAATTTACAGATAACGAACCATAACAGACTGGCAAGCTAAGGCACCTTCTGGGTGGCTTGGGAGTGTGGCATTTGCACACCGTGCACTCTCAAGCCACCTGGAAGATGCCTGGCCTTTTACACACTGGCAGCTTCATGATGCTCCGGCAGAATGGCGATTACACACCACATGCCACTGGAGCATCATGAAGCCAGCTTCTGGACACAGCACAGGTGCAAAGCTGGCTTTTTGCTGGCCAAAAAAGGAGTGGCTCTTTGCCACTTCTTTTTCAGGTGGCTTCAAGGCAGATTGGGGCTATGGCCAGTCTATTTTGGCCCCAAGTAAGAAACAGATTTGCTCAGTTAAGCATAACCAGAAGTCTGGGGCATAATCAAGGATGAATGCAGAAAGACACTATCTGTGGGCAAAAAAATAAAAATAAAATAAACAATGAATAACATAAGAAATACTCAAAGCAATAAAGGCGAGACAAGAAGCAAAAGAAAAGGGTGATAGAAACAGAGCCAGAACCATGAAAACAGTGGCCAACAGATTGGAAATTATATCAATATACACCCCCATCCACAAAAAAGGAGACACAAAAGACTACAGCAATTATAGAACCAAAGCATTAATTTCCCACCAAGTGAAATTATGCTCAAAATTCTGCAGCATAGACTCCAACCATATATGGAGAGAGAATTGCCAGATCCCAAGTGAATTTCAGGAAAGAAGAGGTACTAGGGACCACATTGCAAGCATACAGTAGCTAATGGAGTGAGTGAAAGAATTCCAGGGGGAAAAAACTCAGCATGTGCTTTATAGACTATAGCAAGGATACTTTGACCACACAAAAAGCTACAGAATGCTCTTGAAGAAATGGGAGTGTCACTACATCTGACAGTCCTAATGAGAAATCTGTACTTAGGACAAGAGGCTACTGTTAGAACAGAATACAGAGAAACAGAGTGGTTCCCATCTGGCAAAGGGGTCAGGCAAGGCTGCATTTTATCACCCTGTGTGTTCAACTTGTATGCGGAAAATATCAAACATAGAGCAGGTTTAGACATGGATGGAGGAAGAGTGACGATCATCACAGACTTGGAACAATCATTTAAGAAAGTCAAAGAAGAAAGTGTGAAGGCAGGCCTAGTGTTAAACATAAAGAAAACAAAAATAATGACCATTATCAACCTCGATAATGAGGAAATCAAAATAATTAAAGATGTCCCATACCTTGGATCATTTTGATTAGAAAGGAGAATGCAGTCAAGAAATCAGAGGAAGAGTGGGAATGGGAAGGACAGTTATGAAAGAAATAGACATTCCCCTTGGAGGAGTGGGAAAAGGCATGCAGGCAAGATTTACAATTTACTTTAAACATAGATATTAAAGAAACCTTTTACAAGATGATCCACAGATGGTACATGCCATCAACCAAATTAGGAAAAATACATAAAAACGGAGATATAATATGTTGGAAATGCAGGGGAAATAAAGGAATGTTTTACCACATTTGGTGGACATGTCCACAAACAAAGGTATACTGGCAAGATATACATAAAATTATTTAAATAATGTTTCAGACTCAAATTAAATTGGAGCCAGAGTTATTCTTGCTTAATATGGTAGAGAGGAAGGAAATAAGAAAACATTTGAAATGCATATTGTATTTAATATCAGCTGCGAGAATTACATTTGCGAGAGGCTAGAGAGACGATAACGCCATCAATAGATGAATGGTTCATGAAAATGCTAAATGCGATGGAAATGGATAAACTAACTTGCCCCATTAGGGATAAGACAACTAAAAATTAGGGGAAAGAATGAAAACCAGTGATAAGCTTTTGTGAGAAAAGATGGTCTAATAATTCTTAATTGTATATACATATATGCAATGATATTAGTATACCACCAAACTATAATGCTCAACTTGATACTAAAATTTAAAGTCACAACATTAAGATATAAAAGGGCATATGGTAGTATATGTTAGTGAATTATGTACAAGAATACGAATAATTCTGTTAACAATGATAGCCAATAAGATAACTATCAAAGGTTAGAAATTGTTAAGATAACCGGCATATAGGAGCAATATATAAGACTGGAATAGAACACACAGTGATTGAACAATAGAGAAGAGAATGATTTACAAAGAGGTGGATGAAAATAAATTGTGTTTGAAGGGAAGGATATACATTAAGAGAGCGTTTAATAAAATGAACCAACAGGGAAAAGCAAAGAAGAATGAAGGGAGGGGGGAAGGGATAGAGGGGAAAGACGTTTTGTAATATTATTTGTATACAGATAATGTGTAAGATGTATAGCTGTTTTATATTTGAATCACAGATAATAAAAGACTAGTGTTTTTTTAAAAGAAATCCTAAAGCGTAAAGATATACAGCTGAACACTGAAGTTAGAATAATCTAAGCCATTGTATTCCCCATTACCATGTACGGATGTGAGAGTTAATAATAATAATAATAATAATAATAATAATAAATTTTATTTGTATACCGTTTTTCCCTAGATCAAAACGGTTTACAGACTATAAAACTATTAAAAACATCTCATAAAAATAGATAAAAACAAGTATACAATTATATAAAACACAATCATTCACAGGGTAAGGCAGAGAATCGATGACATCAAGAGCGCTCAACTTCATTCCTCGGGGGGGGGGGAGGCTTGGCAAAAAAGAAAGGTTTTAAGCCTCTTTTTAAATGTTTCTAGGGGGGTCATGAGACGGAGCTCCTCGGGGAGACTGTTCCAAATCCACGGGGCCACCACTGAAAAGGCCATCTGGGATGTGAAGACATATTTCGAAGATGGAATCTCCAACAGATTCTTCCCAGATGTTCTGAGTGTGCAGGGCAGATTGTGTGGGGAGATGCGGTCCCTCAAGTAACTCGGGCCCAAGCCATGTAGGGCTTTATAGGTAATAACCAACACCTTGTATTGCGCTCGGAAGCGAATGGGCAGTCAGTGAAGATTTTTCAGAATAAGTGTTATGTGGTCAAACCTGGATGCGCCGGTGACCAGTCTGGCTGCCATGTTTTGTACTAACTGAAGCTTTCGGGCTTGGTACAAGGGTAGCCCCATGTAGAGCGCATTACAGAAATCTAAGCGAGAGGTTACTAGAGCATGTACCACGGTTTCAAGGTCCCTTTGGCCCAGGTAGGGTCGCAGCTGGCGTATCAACCGAAGCTGATAGCAAGCACTTCTGACTGTCGCATTTACTTGAGATGTCAACTGCAGGGATGAGTCCAGAAGTACTCCTAAGCTGCGAACTTCGTCCTTCAGGGGAAGTGTGACCCCATTCAGGACAGATGGATAAATTTCTTTCCCCGGGCAGTGAAGAAAGCAATAGGAAGAAAATTAATATATTTGAGATGTGGCGCTGGAGAAGAGTGTTGAGGATACCTTGGAAAAAGCAAGCAATTGGGTCCTAGAACAATTCAAGCCTGAACTTTCTCTGGAAGCCAAGATAATTAAATTGAGGTGGTTGTACTTCAGCCACATCATGAAAAGTCAAGACTCATTAGTATAATGAGTATAATGAGTATAATTACTAATTAGTATAATTACTAATTAGTATAATTACTAATTAGCTTACTTGCTGTTCACCGCTATGATCTTTGGAATAGCGGTATATAAATAAAACAAATTATTATTATTATTAAAGATACTGGAGAAGATAGAGGGAAGTAGGAAGAGAGGAAGACTGCATGCCAGGTGGAGAGACTCACTGAGGAAGACTGCAGCCTGAACCTACAGGACCTGAGCAGAGAGGTAGAGGTTAGTGGGCTGGAGACGTCTCATTCACAGGGTCGCCATAAGTTGAGGTAGATTTGAAG
The DNA here is from genome assembly GCA_023333645.1 of Sceloporus occidentalis. Classification (NCBI taxonomy): domain Eukaryota; kingdom Metazoa; phylum Chordata; class Lepidosauria; order Squamata; family Phrynosomatidae; genus Sceloporus; species Sceloporus occidentalis. The sequence continues at coordinate 16,332,708 of JALMGF010000004.1, forward strand.
GCAGTTAACAACAACAAGAGAACTGTGCTATTTCATTGGCTGGAGTGTAACCTCTGGCTTTAACAGGCTGGCACCCACTGTGGGCTCTGGCTCACAGTAGCTTTATGGGACTGCAGGGTTTTTGCTGCTTTTGCTGTCCAAGAAAGGTACTTTCTTTGTGCTGGTATGCTCTTTTTTTACAGAGCAGAATAAATTTCACCTTCCTAGATCCATGGTAAACAAGGTAACTAAATGCAATAGTTCATTTATGAAAACATTATGTTCATCCCATAACAGACAGGTAAATATCAAATTAATATGGTTGTGATGTGCTCACTGAGGATGTTTTACAGACATTGTGTACCACTACACCCAGAAATGACCAAGAGGGTCACATCTCTAAAGAGGCAGAAAGTTAATCTGTTGCTGTGAACTACCCCTATGCTGTTTGTATTTCCACCAGTAGTAAGAATTAATGCCAGTCATAACTGAGCAGCCACCATTTGCCTCTAGGCACAAGCCTGACCAGAGAATGAAAAAGTTAGTTATTTTGTTAAACTACAATTCTCAGAATTCTCCACCTAGCAAAGCCACTGGACACGCTGGTTGGGGGATTCTCCAAGTCTTGATCCTGCAAAGTAACTTTCCCAAGCTGAGGACCCAAATAACCTCTCCAAGCATCTGGATCTAAGTCTGAGGAATTTCTGAACTAAATGAAGATGTGGTACTTACCATGAAGGGTTTAGTCTTTGATGTCTTCATCTGTCTAGCATTCTCTGAATGTCACCAAGGAGAAATCCACAAACAGTTGGCTTATTCCCCCATATGCCATAGATGAACCAGGAGTTCAAAAGTCCAAAGTTCTTTCAATCGTGACTGTTAGCTCCTGTGCCCCCATGTCGGTTTATATATTTCCCAAGCCAGGTATGGTTTAGCCTTCACATAAATGAAATTAATACTTTTAAAAAACAAACAAACATGTAATAGCAGAAAATAAGGAACCAGTAGATAAATCACCAGCAACAGAAAGTTTAACAACCTCGGGAGTGTTCACAATAGTTTTAGTATCTCTGACAGCACATTTCAGGGAGAAGGGGGAGGCTGTGGTGATAAGGCCTAGTTGGCAATTGCTTGCTGCTTATTAATTCTGCCTTGTTTGTCAGCCTCATCCTGAAATTAATTTCTATGTATTCAGGAGAGGGGGAGTTGATGACCATAAGCCCTGGGTGCCAAGTACTTGCTACTTCTCCCTCATATGCCAGTATCCCCCAAATCCTAGGATAGACTTCTATGTGCACAGGAGAGGGGGAGCCCACTGTGGTAAGCACCAGGCACCAGACGCTTGCCACTTGTGCCTCTCTTGCCAACATAATCTCAGGAGTGACATTTACATGCATAGTAGACTGCATAGTGGCAGTGGTAAGCACTGGGAGCCAGGTGCTTGCTATTTCTGCTTCACATGCCAGCATCAGCCTGGGATTGATTTCCATATGCACAGGAGAGGGAGAGTCAGTGGTGGTAAGCCATAGGTGCCAACCACTTCCATGTTTATAATGAAAGAGTAGAAGCACCACAGCCAAAGCAGGAAGAATGTACACCTGATGCCTGGGCCTTGCTAGTGCAGATTCCACTGCTGTCCTGGAACCACTTCTCAGTCTGACTGCAGTTGGTCACAGGTAAAAAATAATAATAAAATTGACTGTTTCTTCTTTGTCGGCCAACAGTTAATTAAATTTGCAGATCCTTAGCCCATTCTATCTCTTGCAGATTCTTCTTTCAAATCTATTAACATCATCCAATCATTAACTTCTCAGTTGTCTCTGATAGTGTGGAGTGTCTCCCTCTTGAATCTTTGATAATGTATGAATCTATTCAAGTTTTTGAGATCTGAAATCAGTCCATAAGTATCATTGCTCTGGGAGCAAGGTACCTTTTCTATAACTCCAATATGCGGAAGGTAATGTATTTCCTTGTGCACTATGTCTTGCTTTTCTTTACTCTTTGGTACTGGTGAAGGAAGGTATCTGCATTTTGACTTTTGGGCAAACACAATCTTGTAACTTTCACTCACAATCTGAATTACCCAACAGTCTGATGTTATCTGCACCCTCAGAACTCCAAATTGCAGAAGTCTTCCTCCCATTGGGATGACACTTTTGCCAATAATGCTAGGGCTACCACAGTTGGTGTAGAAGATAGCAACTGTTGCATGCTGAAACTCTATGACAGAGTGCATATTGTCTAGCTAGGAGATTTGACACCAAATTAGGAGGAGAAGGCTAAATGTCCCACAAAACTACAATTACCATCATTAAGCCATGGCAGTTAAAGCGGTGTCAACCTGGATTATTTCTGCAATGTGGATGCAGTCCTTGTCTCCCCTATTTTTATTGATCCTACTGTTGATCTTACTTCATTCTGTTCAACCTCATCACTCCTGAAATTAATTTTTGTCGTTATTATAATTTGAAGGTAAGAATTTCATTGAATCTATTCCTTATCTATGTATTAAATTAAGCTAATTTGACTATGCCAATTCACAAAATTGCAATTGCTCAAATTAATTCAACACCCTTCAAAGTGACTCTCTTACCAGGTCTCATAGATTTTTGCTGTTTTCAGTTGTTGAAGCAGACGCTTGCTGTTGAATATGTAGTTATTTATTTACTGGTTCCTCATCCCCCCCCCCTTCATATTCCACATTCATCTAAGAGAAAGAGATCTACTTATAATGCAATAAAGTAAATTGTACATAAAATTTAGTGTTCGTGTGTATGGTGGGAGGGAGAGGTTCCATAACTTTTATTTGATTCTCAAAGTCCATCCCTCACTCATTCACTCACTCAGTGTATCCCTAATAAAGTTTAAAATCACTGTCCTGAACATGAACATGTTAGGGAAATCAATTTCCAATGGAGCCCTTTTTTGTGTGTTTCTGGAAAATAATTAGGCATTGAGCTAGACTGTAATCTTAGGAATACTATATCAGCCTTTGGATGCTGAAATGCTTGGGTCTCTCATTACAAACTGTTATGTACTTCCACATTTTAGAAAAATACAGCCTGTGTCTGGAAAAGTGAGTACAACTTCAACTATTTTGTCTTCACACACAAGGATGAAAAATCACTGCAGTATTCTCCCTGTTACAGGAAAAGATTATTATTTCTCTGCAATATTTTCCCCATATTGAAATGTCCTGAAGTGTTCAGGGAGATTCGTTCTGCTGATGAATACATGTGGGAGAGTGTGTACAAAAATACATTTCCTGCAAAGAAAATGTTGTTTGTTTGTTTTTGCACAATGAAGTGTCACATGTATTTCCCCTTAAGACTAATTCCCCAAAATATTTTGGGGCATTTGAATGTGGAGGGGAAACTGCACACAAGTATCACTGTTTTATTCTTCTTCCTGATGTGCTTAGCAGATGTTAGGGAAAAACTTTTTCTCTGGGAAAAATAAAATAAAAATATTCTGTCCACTTCTAATCTAGAAAGCTCCTGTCTTAGAAACAGTATAGGAACAGCCTATAGAAACCCTGCAAACCAACAACTTTAGATTTTTCCCCCTCCTCTGGTGCCCCCGATTTCCTCTATCCCTCTCTATTAATACTTACACATTCCAGACCTTGGTTCAGGATGAATGCTATACACTCACCAACCCCCCCCCTCCCCATGTTACCCTTCCTGTTTAAACATTTGAAATTACTTTACCCCTGAACTAAATGTAAAAGAGTAATGTGTGCCAAAAATACAGGAAAAGTTGGGGGAGGAGGAGAATGGTCAGATCACAAGTGGAGCTAAATTCATCATCAATAAACACAGGCCACCACTAGCCCTTGTGAGAAATCAGCTCCATTGTTTTCCCTCTCCCTGGTTGTCACCCATTTCCCTTTCCATTGAGCTGACTAATCTCATCACATAAAAAACTACAGTCTGGATTTTCTTGTTTCCCTTTAGCCTCCATTCCTTTTTACAAAATTGTAAACCTGAGGGCATTATAACACATCACTCATATGAAATGTTTGGGATGTATAGTAGAGCATAACTAAATAACTCTCCGGGTCTTGTTCCTGCAAGTCAGCAGAGAGAAGAGGGTCACAGAATTAAAGAGGGTGATCTTTAACTTTAAAATACACAGAGAAGAAAAAGTTAAGTGGACTCTCTTATTCTGGTCTTTTCCGTTCCATAGCTAAGAGAAAGGGAAAGGGAGGGAGAGAGCGCAGGAAAACCAGTAAACTCTGCATGGCCTGAGGCTGAGCCCGAAACTATCCATCCCATCCCACCAACATTGCCAAACAGTAGCCAAGTGAACTCTGGTCAGTTTCACTTTAGTTGCTCAGATCTGGCAGACTGCTGAGTCAAATGTTGCTGTATATCTTCTTTCACTTTCCGTGAATTCAGTAGCGTGAATTAAACACACACTAAAGAGTTTGGCAGGAATTAATGTGTGGAGGGAGAAAGAGGGCTACAGAAGCCCTGTTAATTTTTTTTTTAATAAAAAGTATTAAGAAAAAATGTATTAGAAAAACATGTCTTTTATAATTTGTGATTGCAGGCTCATTGGGTTTAAAGGCAGAGTATAGACTAAGGATAGGGAACCTGAGGCTCTTTGGGTGTTTGGCTATAACTCCCATTTGCTCCAGCCAGCATGCCTAGTGATCAAGGATGATGAGAGTATTTGTCACAAATTCCTCATCCTGCTTCTAGGGTGAAGAAAATACTGAATTGGTGGTCTGACTATAAGTCAGCTTCATATATTCAGTCTGTATGTATGTATACATGTATTCTAAAACTGAGCTGTTGCTGTTGTTTATAAAAAAAAGACTATACTATAGTACTGTAATTGTCTTCCTTTAACCTCCAAGAGAGAACTCTTTTAGGCAGGGTGACAGGCAAGCTGTCAGGTAATTAAGTTTACAATGTATCTGCTGTTCTTCCACTTATACTCTCAGAGAATCCTGCTGAATTTAAGGGTACAGAGGATTTGCATAGTAGCAAGCATACTAACATAAGTGGGTCCTGCAAAATAACAACAGACTACTACAACACTGCAACAATGATGCGGTTGCACTGTTGTGTGCTTCTGGCCAGGATGCCAGCCAACCAGCCGCGGTTTCTTGCCATGATAATCCATTCCATCCCCTTCTCTTTCTAACCTCGCTAGCTATGTAGGGGGTGGGTTTCTCCTCTCATCCTAAAAATCAGGAAATATGCTACAGCTACTGAGCAAGGTAATCTTCACATTACCCTGGCCTCCTCCTTGTGTTTGGGTGAGGCTGTCTGAGCCATGTAAGAACAAACACTTTCATGAGTTCATTACTAGAAACACTGGTATGTCCCCTTAACTGCCTTGCACCTTTAGTCTGGGTTAGCTTCTGTTTCTTGTACATCTTGAGAAGTGACATTAAAGTTTTGGCTTCACATTGCCTTCATTGATGCCAGAATGGGTATTAGTACCTGATCAAGATGGATAGATAGTTATAAAATCTCTTGGCCGAAGTAGATAGTGATTAAGAGCCACACTATAGTTTTTTCTTAACTTATCCTGCAGGATCATCTAGAGCCAAAGAAGTGGTCATTGGATGGTGGCCTAATAGGGTCTGACATAATGTACTTGGGGAAATGAGAAGGGAGATGCTCCCCCTTAAATTTTGGCCTGTGCTTTATTACCTATATATAGACAATATGTAAATAACCTTGCTGAACTGCCTGTTCCTAGATTTAAAAAGGCGTTTGAGTTGGCCATGTTTCAAGTACTTTGTTCTGCAATGAAGAGAGGCAGGCTTACAAGTTGTCCATGGCCAGATTTAGATGGGCCTTTGCAGTGCCCCTGTCACGTGCTAGGGGTTGGCCAAGGACGCACTGTCCATATTGGCCTCACCCCTAGCACGTGATGGGGGCATCAAAATGGTGGCGCCCTGTACACATGGGTGCCGCCATTTTGATGCGATTTGCGCACTTAGGCGTCACAAGCATGATGCAAAAAACCCCCACTTTTTGTGGGTTCTTTTTCCACCGCCGGGATGCCTTGCCATTTGGCGGCTGAGGTTTCCCGCCGGTGGAAATGGAGGCGGTGGCAGACCACCCTTTTTGGGTGGTCTGTATCCCGCCATTATCATGAAAGACTTTGCCCCAGCAGGTTGTGGGAAATTTAAATCCTTTTACATGTGTTCTTGGCATATACTTTTTATAAAGAGCCCAACTAAAATCTCAATTGCTGAAAACAGATTTGCTGAATGTTTTTCCTTCAGAAAGCCTCCATTCCTCTGATAACTGAGTCTGTGGTGAAATATTTAAGTTAGGCATTTAGAATATGGGCAGCTACCCAGAATACTAGTTCAATCCCATTTTATCCTGTTTTAACCCTCTCACTTGTTTTATACTGTTACAGGCTGTTCAGGGAGATTCAGTCTGCTGAAGAAATTTGAAAAGATTTAGGTTTGAGAGAGATTACTCTATAGATAGTCCTCACACTTCCATTTCTGACCCTATCTGCTGGCTCCTGGGTTGGTTTTGTTTACTTGTAGCATTGCTTAGAGAAAACTGGTGTTCCGTGAGTTATAGCCAGGCAGATTTAGTCAGTTGATATTCCCGGGTTCGAATTCTTTGTTCTTGTGACCTTTGTTCCAATCCTCCAAAGAGCCCAGACAAATCCATGCGTACACTAGGACTTTATTTCCACTTGTGAACAGCAGACTAAGGTTCATGCCACAATAATCGCTTTTGTTTTGACTGCTGCAGTATCATCCTTACATAACATTATCCCTCTTCATATTCTTCTAGAATCAGTGGGATCTTGTAGACAGCGCTTTCAAAAAGCCAACAAATATTTCAGTTCATCCAAGCCATCATTTCAGCATGCTCCTTATCTTGCAACATGCAACAATCTCAGAAATAGTTCTTATAAAATCGTCAGTAAGGACTTCCAGGATAAATGCTACATAGTTTGATTTTTGTCTGGATGAAAATACTAAAAATAGATTGTAAGATGGCCCAAAGTCTACTTTAAGAAAATTGAAGAGGGGGCAGCAACACCATGATGGGAGAAGTGGAAACTATTGGTTGTGAAGGCAGACTCCTTACAGCTGGTCCTTCTTTGGCGGATAGATGGGCCAAAGTGTCCTTCTCCTTGCCATTTTAGTCTTCCTGGAAGACAGGAGGCACATCTTCCCAGTGGTCTCAGTCTCTGGTCCAGCTGACTCACTTCATTGTGTTCACTAAGAATTGTTTGTGCCATGGGACACATGCTGGAGGAACCATCCCATTACTCACCACAGTGGAGGGTGCTGCCTATAATACAACGTAGACATTGTTGCTGGCCATATGAGTATTTCGTAAAATTTGTACAACAGCCACACTGTGTGTCCATTTTCATTGGGCCATGGTGCATGATATACAATCTGAATGTACACACTCTCTCTATTGGTATAGATATATTATCTGTGAGAACCAGCATAGTTTGAGTGTTGGACTGCAACTCTGGAGATCAGGGTTTAAAGTTGTTTTCACTACGAAGGTCAGTTCTCAGCAACAACTTCTTGAGGGAGGTGCCAGCCTATTTATTGTCTTGGCAGCCTCTCACACGTGTTGTTTGATTGCTGATCATTTTTTAAGTAAAAGCTCAGAGCATCTTTACCTCTTCTTCTCTTGATAATGCTCTGCTGGGTTAGGTTCTGCCAGATCGTCTGTCTGTGTCCACATGAGAAGACTGGCTGCTAGGAAGTCTAACTTTCTGTCTCAAGCACTGGCATTTCTTCCTGTCACTCTGTTTCTCTGTCTGATTACTCACTGTTTGACTGAGGCCCCAACACTTTAGACTGGCCTGGGGCCGGAGTCAGAGTGAAGTGTCTCCACGACACATGCCCCAGCTCCACTCCCAGGGTGCGTGTGACAATGTGCACCATTCCACACAGCACACAGCCACTGTTGTGCTCTTTCCAGGGCGCAAAAAGCAGCTGTTTTTGTGGCTACTTTTCAGGCCCTGGAAAGGACAGATTGGGGCTGTGACATGCAGTTGCTGCTGCCCCGATCTGGCTGAAACAGGGGCAGCTGCATTCCACCCCTTGAGGGGAGTCTGCATAGCCCCTGAGTCTGCACCAGGATCCTGGAAGTAGGGCATGACACTACCACACTTCTGAGCAACCAATTAACTCAGGGGTAGGCAACCCTTTTGAGCCGGGGGCTGGGTTGCTGTCCCTCAGACAACTGGGGGGCCGAAGCCAAAAATAAATAAATAATTAAATATTTTTTAAATAAATAAATAAACAAACAAATAAACTGGGACAAATGTAGGACAAAAATTTCAAATGGAGGACACTTTTTAAACAAAACTGGAGGACACGCTAAAAATTTGCTGATTTTTAAATTTTTTTTAATATAAATGCATGTTTCGGAGGCTTCTATAGACAATTGCCTCCCTTGCCTGCCGCTTGCCCCCCCTTGCCCGCCTCCTCCTGATAGGCCAAAGGCCCCACACCCTCACGCGAGAGGCCAAAGGCTCCGGCGGCAATCGGCGGCAGGACCGGGCTGGGGCTGGTCCCAAGGCCTTGCCGGGCTGCATCCGGCCCACGGGCCGCAGGTTGCCTACCCCTGAATTAACTGTTCATGCATTCCTCTCATTGTCAGAGTTTCAGAAGCCATCTGCCCTACCAGGGCAAATACATTGGCTGATGCACAGAAAGGCAGCATAATAATATCTGGTATTTGGTCATGTTGTGGTTTGGCATTATGTCAGTGGGTTTCAAGCTCATGTTTTCCCCTCCTTCCCTTCCCTACCCTATCACAGCTGCAAGGAAAACAAACATTTTTCATCCCATATTCATCATGGGTTATTGTTTTGCCTGGAGCTCTTGTGTCTGGCTAATTATACTTGTGGTTTAGTGGGGTGGGCATCCCATGGCCTGTGCACCACATGTGCCTCCAAAGCCATTTTTTTGGCCCCAGCCCTCCAAATTGCACAACTGAATGACTGCACAAGTATCAGGTTTTTCAGCCTCTCCAGCCTCAGTTTTCTGCAGTTCCAAAAGCCTATGTATGACTTATGTAACATTTTACTTGCATAAGTATTCTTGTATGGTGTAATACAATAAAGTTATTACACAGGTTTATTTTTATTGGTAGTTATGGAGCACATGGCTCCTTTATTATTTAATCTTCCACCTCCCCCACCCCCAAAGGGAATAAAAATAGGACAGAGGAAAGGGCCTTCTCTGCTGTGGCATTGTTGGTGCGATTGTTCCCTCCACTGATGTCAAAATGGTGCCAAGATTGGTTTCTTTCTGGCATCAAGTCAAAACATGGCTTTTTACTAAAGCCTTCAGGGCCTAATGTACTTTCCCCAAAATGTATAGGCATGTGGTTTTAACTACTATGGTGCTTTAAGCACTTTTAGTGTTCTAAATTGATCAATGCATCTTTAGTCTGTTTAAATTACTTTTATTGTGTTACATTTGTTTCACACTGTTGAATTGTTTTCACTTGTGTGTTGCCCTGAGATTTCCATGATACAGAATTAAGGGATGCTTACACTCATGGTGCTATCTTTAAAACAGGGTAATTTCACAAAATCCTCTAATGTCAGCCAATCAAGGATAACATATCTGGGGCCAATTACTGGATGAAAGAAAGACTGGAATACCTAGTAGGCATATTAAGATGGTAAATTTGTGTTCCACGTAGTGCTAGGTTTTCAATTTTGAGGCAAAGATTTATGCTGTCACTGATTGCAAGACAAATGTGCTTCATTTTAATTATTAGTTTTGTCACAGAGAAAAATCAACCTAAAGATGTACCTCAAGAAGTAATATTAAGGGTTGATTTATTAGAGAACATAGAATGAATGACTGATAGAGGCTTACTTTACATTTTTTCCTGTAAAAAAATGAGGGGAGGGGAAATTATTTCTGCCCCCTCGTTTTTTTTCTCAACAAGATCCTCATAAGGAAGAGTGGCAGGAAACTTGCAGTTCTATCTTACTCCATACAGAAACCCCAGAGTAATAGGAGAGATTCTAAGACAATTTCTCCATAAGTTTCTAAAAGCAGAGTCACATTCTTTCTGCTTTTCTGTTATGCATGAGAAAACAAAATTACAATTTTTAAGTTCTAGCCAATTCAAAGTAGATGTTATATTTGCATTGTAAGTAGATTAAAATGTATTGAAGCATCAACTGAATAGCTGGAGCACTGTTCAAAGCCCCAAAGCTGAAGAAACAGTAGTCATGGTATCTAGTTCCTTTTTCAGTGTGTTGTTATTTCCTAAAGAAATCTAAATTATAGATGTTTTGAATAAGGCACAACTCTACCTAAGGGGCTGTGCACACTGGCATCTTTGGCCAGGTTGGGGGTGCAATAGGGGTGCAGCATCTACACGATGAACGCCCCAGCTCCATCCTCAGGCTGGCATGATGCTGCATGCTGCACACACAGAGCATGGTGCCATGGCACTCCTCTGGTGCTGCTTCCACATGGTGCAGCTCTGAAGGAGGGCTGTAAAGCCATGGCACCATGGCTATCGCACCCTTTGCAGGGCACAAAAAGGAACCACTTTGGAGCAGCTCCTTTTTGTGCCTTACAAAGACCAGATCAGGGTCGTGGCATGCTGTTGCCACAGCCCCAATCTGGCTGTAAAAGGGGTGACTGCAGGTTCCCCTTTGGGGTGGTCTGCACAGCCCCTAAATTCATCTCCGCAGGTTTCCTCTATATTGTCCTCCTTCATACTGAGAAACAAGCAAGACTTGAAAATGGAGATTATCAGATGGGGGGAAAGCTGGGAGTAAAAGGCATACTCCTGGCATAATTGCGTGATCACGCTAAAGATTTTCAGATGATGTCCAGGACTTATCTGGTGAAGATCCAGGAATGCTTCAGCAATAAACTTCCCCATGAATGGTTTGATGCTAGAGCATTCCTGGATCTTTACTGGATAAGTCCTGAATGAGTGCACTGTGTCTGAAAATCTTCAGCTCAATCACAATATTATACCGGGAATATGTCTTGTATTCCCAGCTTTTTTTCCCCATCCAAAAGTCTCCAATGTAAGAGTAAGAGTGAGTATGAATAAGAGTGTAGTCCCTTTATTGTGGTGTATTGTCTTCTAATTACTTAAAAAAATATTTTGCCAGGAATTGTTCCAGTTTTATACCATCATCTTATTGTAAGGTGTGTTTTTTCTCTCTCTCAAAAGGTAATGCAAAGTAATAGAGAACTACCAAGCAGCGAAACAAGGAAGGTAAAGAGGTTCCTTTTCCAACACTGTATGAAAAGTGGAATTGAGAGGATGCAATTCTCCTCTCCCCATACACCCCCAGCATCAATTGCAACCCTTCAAAACAAATTTTCTGGCTGTGCAGGAAACAGAGGGGAAAACAGTCCTCCCATGCTAATGGACAGCTAACAGTAAGATTGAGGCCACCCATCTAGCCTAAAAAAATCTGTAAGAGCTTCTGATGCTTCTTTTGTTAAGAAACATGTGAAAATAGGTGTAGCCTTTCCCCAAAGCTGCTTTTTGCTCTTTTTCAGTTGGCTGCATTTTTCAAACTTAAGCTGAGAAAAGAGCTGTCTAATTTTTAAGTTCCCACACTGAATGAGCAACTTGTTCCTAATAAGGTCAGCCTCTCAGCACAACCATATTTTATCAGAGGAGATCAATAAAACAAAAATCAGTGGGAAAGCTGACATAGGAAGTTACAAAGGAAGGCTGGCCAACGGGCAGCCCTAGGGTCTCAGATGTTTTCGCCAAACCTGGCTTTGTTGTTGTTGTTGCATCTCTTGACCATCTAGACTCTAGAAAGCCTTTTTCCTGTTTTTTTTTTTAAATAAAAGGTGAATTGTCACTCCCAGCAGCCTCCAGGAATAGCAATTCGCCCTGGTCATAGGCTTTAGACTACACTTGTCCTTCCAAATATTTTTTAAAAATTGTTTTTCAAAACAAGAAGTGAATTCTGGTCACTTCCAGTTTTGTTTTGTTGTCTTTCTGACCACCTATACAATTCCTGGAGGATACCCATATAGTAAATTGGCACAGTCGCCTGCTCCTCCTATAGACTTGGAACAGAGTAATGCCTCTTTGCTTATCCCTGTCTATAACCACTGTGCTGCCATGGAAAGACTTTGGGGCAGAAAGCCAGAGTGACACTCAGAAAAACAAACAGGAGGACCTCCAAACACAACAGGACTCATCTACTTCTTGCTGTCATTATTTCTTGGGTACAAATGGATGTTTACAGCCTGAGTTTAAGTACACCACTGCCTCCAGCAGGATATCAAAATCTCAGGTAAACAAAGGGCTTCCCAACATGTTAGAACATAATAACGGGCCTATTCCTACTTTGAAATAGGTTGTACTTGACTGGTTTCAACAACAGTGGGGAAAAACATGTACAAGTGCAATTTGGCTATTTATTTTCTATGGATTTCTCTTCCCCTCCTTCTGAGCATCAACTTGAAAAACACATTCTCACAGAGTCTCCTGAAAACATCTCAAGAGAAACTGCTTTTTGCACTTTGTATAAAAGAAATGGCAGGCAGCAAATTGGGAGCTGGAAGGTGGTATTGAATTGAGAGGAAGCAATGAAGAAGTTGTGATTTCTATCCATCCCCACCCTTTACTTCTTTCTTGCATGGCATCTGCAGATGATGGGTTTGAGGGACAAACCTGAACACTCCTGAAGGAGGAAGAGAATATGATATAATTCTGTGTTTCTGTAACATTTACCATTCAGTGCTGATAGAAAGAAGAACTAGGGAGTATTTGCCATGCTTTATTGTGTGGTTAGCTGGCAAAGCTAACCTCAACAACTTCTCCAGTGGCAGATGCATAGCAGTAAATGCTGGCAAGATATTGGAGGACAGCTGTATGCAGTGGTGGCTGATGGTTTCAATGCCAGTGGAATGATCAATCTACTCTAGGTTCTTGTCTGAATTTCAAAGAAGCTGTCCAATTTAAAATACTATGTATTTTATCCAAGTGCCTTTACAATTCTTTTAAAATTCACTTCCTTTAAAATTCAAACTAAAATACAGAGTAGATTTACTCTCAACAAAGCTACCAGCCACCACTCGGTGTGTGTATGTGTGTGTGCCATGCAACCTGCCTTTTGCCCTCTGCTTCTCTCAGGTGCAATGGAAGAGGCTATTTTATCATCACTCCTGAAGTAAAATTCAGTTGTTCATCCAGTTGTGGTTGGTACATGGAATGGGAAAGGAATGCCATCTCATCTTTCTGTTACCCAAATACAGGTGGTGGTGGGATGGGGAGTGGTGGTTCCCCACTAACCATCAATTTTACTTTAAATGATGGGGGGATTAGCCTAAGCTTTGCAAGGGGTGAAGTAACCTTAGGACCTTTGGCACTTGTGCATAGCAGTAATAACTGAGGGGGACTCTGACTCTGAGGGAATTAAGAAGGTTTTACTTAGAAATATGCAAGAGTGCAATCACACAATAGCAATTCAGACACAGCATTCACAGCTAACCAAAACGGGAGTATGGAAAAGGGATAGTGGAGTTAGAAAAGAGGTGATAGTTACCTGCCTGAAGGGTAGACCACGGAAAGTACTGGGTCCGAGGGTGCACAGAGATTAGATTTTTGGGACCAATATTTATACCTGAAATTTGGCCTCAAGTACTCTGCTATCTTGCAAGGCAACAAAGACCTGATGTCATTTCCCAGAAATTGACATTGAGATTCTGGACTGGTTGATGGCTTTTCAGTGAGAAAAATGTTTTCTTTTTTCAACAAGAAACAAGAACAGGAAGACGCAAAAAAGGAATAGGAAGTACCTTGTATGTGTTCCTGTGCCTTCAAGCTGACTAATGACTAATAGTAACAGAGAGAATTTCATTGGGGTTTCTTAGGAAAGGAATACTTAGAGGTGATGTTGCCAGTTTCTTCCTTCAAAATATAGCCTACAGCACCTGGTATTCATTGGCAGTCTCCCATCCAAGTACTAACCAGAGCTGACCCTACTTAACTTCCAAGATCAGATGAGATCTAATGCATTTAGGGTATCTAGGCCCTAAGAAGTACCCTGTATGTGATATTCCATCTCAAATATAACTCAGTTCAATGCCACCTATTGACTAAGCAATACAATGCCACTATCCAAACAACAGAAGAAAAGCAGAAAGAGATTATTCTGGTAGAACAGAGAGGAGATAATCGAAAGGAGAGGAAGCTGGGCTAAAGAATGTATGTGAGCTTAACAGGGAAGGAGAAGGTGGATCAAACATTTTGCAAAATTTGCACTTTTTGCAATCTGAAGATAAGAAAAAAGAAGTTCACATATAGCTATGTAGACTTGACACACCAGACATTTTCAAAGACATATATATTTAATAAGAGAGTTTTATCATTACTATTCATTGATTCTCAACCAGAGCATGGGCCTTATCTGGATTTGGGTGAATGAATGTTATTTTCTGCACCATTGATGTAGGCCCCTTACATGTCACTACAAAAATTTATGTCCCCTTTTCTCTTTATAGTTTTCTCAGCACCTTTTCTTTTGCTTTTTACCAAGCCATTCTTGCAATAATGCAACGCTAGGATTTTCATTCCCCCTGCGTTGAAACAAAAGAGAAAACAGATATATAGCCACAGTAAATGAGGCTACTGACACTTCTTTCCTGCTACAGGCATTACAGGTAGCAAAATTACATCCAAGATCAATGTACCTGTACAACTATGTATTGACACTGATCTGAATTTAGAGATGGGAAAAAACTATTGTTCACATTCTAATGAAATGACTGAATTTTTTACTTTTAAACCCATGCATGACTTGAAATCCAGTTCAATCTATTTCCAGTATTTACACTTCTTGTAAACAAGCAGGGGTAGCTGTGTTGGCCATTTAGTAAATTCAAACAAAACTCCACCAAACAGTGATACCTTTATCGGCCAACAAAAATGTACAATATATTTGTTGTAAGCTTTTGAAGCTCCACTGGCTTCTTTATCAGGCAACATGTTACATACCAAACAGGAGAAAAATTAGAGATGTTAGTAAGATATATGCATTTTGTTGTTTCTGTCCTTAGTTCAGATGGTATGGGGAGGGTATCTTTAGCAGGCTGGCAACTCCTCCTGTGGCCACACAGCAATTGGGCAAAGTCCAGGAAATTTAAAGTACATTTGTATTTCAAAAGGGGAGCTTTGATGAAGGATTTCCATATTAGACAAAAGACACTTGGAGATCTGTATGGTTTAAGTAACATTAAATCACATTTCCTGGCTGTGGACCTAGCTAGCTAAGCTCTACTTAATGTCAAATAAGTAGCTTACATGCTGTTGAATGTCAACACCTTGAATCCCATTGTGGGAGAAAGATGGAATATAAATCTTTGAAATAAATAAACAAACAAATAAATATGGATATAGGAAGCTTATTTTCCCATCCGAATGGTGTTGAATGGATATAGGAAGCTTCTTTTCCCATCCAAACCTCTTTGATATGAGAATATTAATTATGCAAACAAAGTATATCATGTATACTCTCACTATGATATATTATCCATGATATCATACACTTGCATTAGCTTTTGAGGCATCTTTTTTCAAGCAAGGACAAGGAGCTATAACTGCTAATTTGTAGACAGAATTTCACAAAAATATTAATATGGTCTTTTATAATTCTATTTTTCTTTAAAACTCACTGAATAACAGGGAAGAATATCAAAATGATGCAGACACTTATTTGGATTAGAAATTAGAAGTGCTCCCTAAAAGTGTTACATTATTTTCACGATGGAGAAACTGTTGCATAATGCTAGCCGCAAGAGTACCATTTGCTTAGTCAAGAAGACACATGGAGGCAGGGATTCAGTATGCTAGTAAATAAAGAGATGCCCTCAAAGGCCCTTGAAGCAATTTAGAAGTAAAGGCTGACAACTTCATAATACATGCCAGCAGAGATTGCATGAAGCCACCTTGGGCTGTTAGGAGCTATGTTACTAGATTCTGCATTTTGTGTAACCTTGTGGTGGTTTAACTCAGGTGGCTCCATCAATCCAGTGGCACTGGAACGTAATGCAAGCACCAGCATCATGACTAGATCTGAGCCACATCACATCTTAAATTAAGTCTTGAGGCCAAGATGACCATACCAGGAACAGGAAAGAGTCTTCAGAACCTGCTTTCTGAAACAACCAACCTCCTTCTCTATTTCAGGAGTCTGTATCCCCATGTCAACACAATACAGGTAATAACATTAATGGGCTTCTCATGAGAGAGGAAGGGTGCTAAGTTCCATGACAGAAGCCTCTCCTGTTAAGACTTTCCAGTTTTCAAGGAAGGGGCACAGATGGTAAGGGCTAATCTAGTACTGGAAATATTATAACAAAAGCTTCAGTCCTCCAGAGATTTTGAACTGAAACTCCTATAACCCCTTACCCTTGACTATGATGGCTGGGAATGATGGGAGCTGTAGGCCAAAATATTTGGAAGGCTGAAATTTCCCCACCCCATCTTAAAGTTAACTCAAGTTTTCCTGGAGCTAGTTGCTCATTTGAGAGGTATTCCTTTGCTGGCTTTGCTTTTCATCAGGATCAGGAAGATACACTGTGACAGGGCTGATCTCTTTAATCCTGGGTTCACAAACTGGCCTCAAAAGCCAAACAAAACAAAGCAACTTGATTTCATACCTCCTTTGAAAAAAAATGTTCCTGGAATGTTAGAAAAACATAACCTCAGAATATAAGAACAATTACTTTACGTTGCTTTGCCTGTGCGGATATAACCCAATATCCATCATATTCAAACCATTGCTTGAAAAAAAAATATTGAGCAAAGTTTTTTTTTAAATCTTTTCTAAGGTGGTAGTAACATAATGAATTCCCACCAGGGTCAGAAATGAAATATCAACCAGAGCTCTTCCTACAGCTTAGTATTATGATCCCACCAGTGATGAATTTCCCCAAATGTTTGTTTTCTGAACTGCTGTTGTCATCTTGCAATGCTTACGTAAACTAGCACCAGGTTATTGATAACTAGCATAATGAGATTTTCTGACTCACTCAAACAGGGATTCAGTCAAAGCAGAAATGAAATGACATACTTTTCTGTTATGTAAGGAAGTCATTCACCCCTTTCAAGCTCCTATAAAGACTCATATTCTTAAAAACAGCATGCTTCAGCATTCCCACTAATGTCACTACCTTTCTGTGGTGGTGGGATTGCATGCTCCTGTGATACAGGAGGCTATGCTGATGGCAGCAGTGCTGCTTGTAGGTCTCCCACGTCAGACAGGCAATTGCTGGTACTGTATAGAGAGTGAGACACATAATAAACCTCCTTTTGAATATCTTTTACAACAAAGATCCTATGATGAACTGAAACAAGAGATAGTGCCACAAGATGAGACTCCCAGGTCAGCTGGCACTCAACAAACTACTGGAATACAGAAGACAACTACAAGTAATGCTGTGGCTAAGGACACAACTGGACCCAAGCTGAAAGGACATTCAGCTATTGATGTGCTCCAAAGTGGAAGGAAAGTCCAAAGCTGCACAACACCTAATATAGGAGTGCAGGATGTGAAAAGCATGAATCAGAAGGAGATAAGACATAGTAAAACAAGAAATGAAATCTATAAATATAGCAATATTTGGGGAGAGCAAGAAAAAGTGGAGAGGAACGGGACATTTTAAGTCAGATAATTACACAGTTTTACTGAGGAAATAAAATCTAAGAAGAAATAGGGTGGCATTTATAGTGAGGAAATGTTACATGTTATGCTCAATGAATATGAATATTAGACTTTGATGCATAAGACACAAAAGCTGTCTGTTGCCAGAGTTTGTACAAATTGTTAAGAAAATATACTGGGCAGGTAGGGCTGATGGTGGCTTGGATCTTTGTCCATGTTGGGGGAAAATCAAGCCTTATTCTGAAGTGCAAACTGGAAGTGGTACTCTAAAATCCCCCTTCCTGCTGTCAAGAAAATTATTCCAACCAGGGATTAACAGTTTTGTTTATTTTCACCAAATATAGATCTGATGAACTGGTTCAGACTGGTACAAATCCTATTGTTGAAGTATCATGACACTTTCAGAGCAGTTGAGCAAACCTATCTGGAATTGTATGATGGTAAATATCTATATTGATTGGCTTTGGTCTATCTATTCAACCCCATTGTTCAATCCTGCCCAGACCATTTAAGAGTCATTATCAGTACTTGGCCCCACCTTTACTTTGAGAAACACCTTACATCTTTTGGTTGCTGCTACTATCTTTTTCTGTCTTTTAACACAATAGAAAAATGTTTGTCTGTTTGTTTGTTTTTGCTGCAAATCAGCTTGTCTTTCTACGCCACTATTACTTGGAGTCACTTTGGTTAATGTCTCTTTCAAAAAACCTATATCTTGCAAGGTCCTGGAAAGAGTTAGTGCCTGGATGAGCTTTCCCACCATATCAGTAAAGCTAGTGTACTGCTCTTAACAGAAAGATGTAGCAAAACCAGTCAAAAGATGTAATGCAAATTCTGACTGAACCATGACTGAACTGAGTATATAATCTTAATCCAGCAATATAACCTTAATCCAAGTTTATGATCCATCTGCAAATAAAGAAGAAGACAAAACTGAAAGACTTTATACTTGACTCCAGGAGGAAATTGATCACACACCAAAACAAGTCTTCTTGTTAGTCATAAGCAATATGAATGCAAAAGTATGAAACAGAGCAGAAGCAAGACTGTAGGAAAATTTGCCTTAGGATTAAGAAATGAAGTAGGAGATGAACTAACTGAATTTTGTTGAGCCAACAGTTTGTTAATTGCAAACACATTCTTCAAGGAAACAAAAATGTGATTGTATTCATGGATATTACCTGATGGCTAATATAGTAATTAAATAGGCTACATAGTTGGAAGCAGAAGTTGGAGAAGCTCCATTCTGTTTGCAAGAAATAGACAAGAAGCATTTTGTGAACAACCATGAACTACCAATAGCAAAAAAATAGAATAAAGCTAAAGAAGTACACTAAATCAACCATCATGTTGAAATACATCCTAAAGAATATTTCCACAGAATTTAAAGTTAATGTGAAAAATAGATTCAGCCTAATTGACAGGAATCCAGAAGAACTCTGTAGTGAAGCCAGGAACATTGTCAGTGAGGAAAGAAAAAAGACACTGTCTGCAGCCAAAACAAAAGCAGAACCTCAATGGGTGGAAGATGAAACTCTTCAAGCTGTTAACGACAGTCAAGGAGCAAAAGTAAAAGGTAAAAGAAATAAAGTCATAACCCTGAATGCAACCGTTCAATAACTTGTGCACAGGGACAAGGAGAACTACTATAACAGTCAACGAAGAAACCAAAGACAAATTTAAAATGAAGAGCCAGGATGCTCTATGACCAGCAGGGGAACATATTACACGACCAAGTAGAAATGGAAAGGTGGTGGAAACAATACACTGAAAAACTATATAAAAGAGATGAAAAGATGACAGATTCATCTGAGGAAGAACAATATGAAGAAATCCTCTAAGTTTAGAAAGTGAAGTGGAAATGGTACTCAGAACAATGGAGAGAAATAAATCACCAAGAATAGATAGCATACCAATAGAGCTGATTCAGCCTACAGAGAAAGAATCTACTCTAATTCTAAATACAATCTGTTAATAAAGATCAAAAACAAAAGGATGGCCCAAAGACTGTAAATGGTAATTTCAATCCCCTCAAAAGGGGACACCAGGGTTTAAAGTAACAATTGCATTAATAATAATAATAATAATAATAATAATAATAAAGATTTATTTCTAACCCTCCCAATCATGAAGAATCCGGGCAGGTTACAACAGTAAAATAAATCAAGTTACAATAGACTTTTTTAAAAAAATCAAACCCTAGACCTACCCCCCCCCCCATTCCCAGTACTAAAACAGAATTAAACAGTAATAGTATAAAAACATTAAAAACATTAAACATTAATTTCACATGCAAGCAAAGTGATGCTCAGAATTACACCATCTTATCATACACGGAGCATGGAATGCCATATATCCAAGCTAGATTCATGAAAGGAAGAGGCTCTAGGGATCATATTGCCAAAAAAATTGGATAATGGATCACAACAAAGAATTTCAAAAGATAATCAGTTTGTGTTTTGTAGATTATAGCAAAGCCTTTGACTGTGTAGATTATGAAAAACTTTGGATTCTTCATAAAGAAAAGGGTGTGCCATAAAATTTTATTGTCCTGATGTGTACTCAGGACCAGAGGCTACTGTTAGGACAGAATATGGAGAAACTGAGTGATTTCCAAATGACAAGGAGATCAGGCAAGGCTGCATTTTATCACCCTACCTGTTTAACTTGCACACTGAATGTATCAAACAGAAGGCAGGTTTAGACATGGAGGAAGGAGGTGTGAGAATTGAAGGAAGGAACATCAACAATTTAAGAAATGTAGATGACACCGCGGTACTAGCAGAAAATAGCAATGATTTGCAATGATTACTAAGAAAGTCAAGGAAGAAAGCACAAGAACAGATTTACAGCTGAACATTAAGAAAAGAAAATAATGAGATGATTTAAATAACTTTAAAACAGATGATTGAAGACATTGCAAAAGTTCAGAATTTTCCATACCTTGGCTCAGTCATTAATCAGAAGGAGGCTGAAATCAAGAAATCAGAAGAAAACTTCGAAGAGCAGTGATGAAGAAAATAGACAAGATGCTGAAATATAAATATACATAATTGAATACTAAAAGTAGAATTGTCTATGCCATCATATTTTCCATTTCTATGTATGGCTGTGAAAGCTGAACAGTGAAGAAAACTAATGGGAAGAAAATCAGCTCATTTGAGATGTGACGCTGGAGAAGACTGCTACAAGGAGAAATAAATGGTTCATAAAGCAAATCAAGCTGGAATTCTCCCTAGAAGCCATAATGATTACACTGAGGCCATCATACTTTGGCCATATCATGAGAAGACATAACTCCTTAGAAAAAGCAATAATGTTTGATAACATAAAAGACAGTAGGAAAAGAGGAACACCACATTCCAGATGGATGAGTTCAATCAAGGAAGTCATGGCTCTGAATCTGCAAGAGGGTATGGTTACTTGAGGCTATGGAGACTTGGGGGGTCTCTCATCAATGGGATTGCCATAAGATGCAGTTGACATAGCCTCAGTTAACAACAGTTGTAGTATTTGTGCTTGTTGAGGGAACAGTGACATCCACTTAGAAATAAACATGTTTGTAAAGCAGGGGTAGGAATCTTGCAGTCTAGCTGCCTCCATCCCCTATCTAAAATCACAATTCAAACAAACACTGGCCAAAAACACAATTTTTGTCAAAAACTCTTGTGGGGAAGGTTTTGCGACAAAGTATTGTGTTTCCTCACCCACGCACCACCAGAGAAAGGCCAAACCTTTTTTTTAATGGAACTAAAGCAGAATATCACTTCCAGTTTTGGAAAACAGCCATGTGTGACCTGCATAGGACTGCCCCAAATATGGCTCTTGGTCCCTCCATGTTTGCCCATTTTACTGTGAAGAAAATATTGTCATGAGGCACTGCTTGTTATTTTACTTATTATGTAGGTGTAGGCTAAGCAAAGTATGCTTAACATGTATTTTGTGGCAAACTCTTGCTGTTTCCATTTTCTCTCTGCCCTAAAAGCTTAACTGTGGTGATATGTGTATCTTGTCATACTTTGCAGTATCATTATACTGTTTCTGCAAATGGAAATGAATGCAAGTGTGTCACATGTCTAGCAGAAATGGAATCTGGAAATGGAAAGGGCATTTGTCCTTTTTTTCTTCTCCACCAAAGGACCTTCTCCTCAGGAGGAGACTGAGCGGCAGAGGAGCACTGATGTCATTTCACATCCTTGTGGGCTTCCCAAAATCCTTTGGCCGGCTGCATGCGGGCCCTGGGCCGTATGTTGTGCAGACCTGCTATAAAGAGCCAGTATGGTGTAGTAGTTTGAGCATTGGACTATGACCCTAAAGACCAGGATTTGAATCCCTGCATATCCACACTCTCAGTGTCAGAAGGCTAAGGCAAATCCCCTCTCAACAAATCTTGCCAAGAAAGTCCTATGATAGATTTGTCATCCTAAGTCAGAAACAACTTTGAAGGCATACAACATCAACGATAGAAACAAGTAAGAAAACCAGCATGGTGCAGTCATCTGAGTGTTGGACAAGGAAACTGAGAGACTAGGGTTGAAATCCCTGCTCAGTCATGGAAACCACTGGTTGACCTTGGGCAAAGTCTCAAAGGCCTGTTACAGACAGCCAAAATAAAGCTGCTTCGAGTCACAGTGGAGGTATGGTGTTTCAATGATGTATGCGTCCTAAGAGTCCAGAAGTCGCACCAAAGCCACGCTCCAGCCCTAAGGACTGGAGCGTGGCTTTGGTGCGGCTTCTGGACTCTTAGGATGCATACATCATTGAAACACCATATTTCTACTGTGACTCGAAGCAGCTTTATTTTGGCTGTCTGTAACAGGCCAAAGTCTCTCAGCTTCAGAAGAAGGCAAGGACAAACTTCTTCTGGAAAAAAAAGTATGTTGAGAAAATCCTATGACAAGTAAGCCAGAAATGACTTGATGGCACATCACAACAACCAAATTGTTTGTTGTTGGTCTCAAAGCAGCTTTGAGACCATGGAATTCCAGTGAAATGCGAAGCCACATAGCTTGAAAAGCCCACAAAAACCTATTCCAGTGAAAGTTTCCTTGAGCACAAATGGAGAATACTTTCCAATGTACTCCGAACTGCAGCCATTGTCTTTCTCCATCATAATCAGTGGGATTTTTCTAACTAGAGCATTTTATTTGAAAAGAGGGCAAAGAAATAGCTTTGTAACCCCCATACCCAAGAGTGATTCTTTCTTTAATGAGCCAAAAGTGTGAAAGGAATGTTTCACGTTTTATATCACCACTTGAAAATCAACGTCAATGCAAAAATGTGTTTTTTTAAAAAGCCCCTTTGGTTTTGGCTAGAAGGTATCAAAAGCAGTGGTTCTTTTACAGTGGTGACAACTGGAGTTAGGCAAACTCTGCATGTCATGCTTACTCAAGTCTAAGTATGAATAACAGAACTTTTAGGGCAAAATTCAGACAGTTTCTATTCAGAATCAATTTTTAATAGTTATTGCTAGGTTTAGATAATAAGGCCCTGCGCTGCCTGATCTCCAATAAAAGAAATTGTATCTGGTGTCCTTTGGTGAGTAATACACTCTTAGCTGAAAGTTTCCATTTCCTGCCACACAAAGGTGATATTGCCTTAAATAGTCCTGCAGCACAGATTTGCTGTACAAGGTCTTTAATTCCCCGCCCCCCTTTACAAATGTCTTCTACCATTAGCATTTTTCAACTTCTAAAAATACAGACCTAGTTTCTCTCACCTTTACTTTTAATAAGAAATCTTTGCACGCTGATATCATGTTGGCTGCTCTCCAGTATACCTGGATATCCATAATGATGCTATGTAACAAGAACTCATCCCTTGGTACCCTAAAGAGTGTCCTCGATTTATACTTGTATGCCATGCTACTTAGGGATGAGGTTGCATTATCATTTACTTGTGCTAAGTGTTTCAGTGTTGAATTAAACATAACAGCTGATTTAAGACAGGGCTGGCCCAACACATTTTGAGGCCTGAGATGGAACCCCAAATGTCACCTTTTCCCGACCATGTCACTGGACCTAGGCCTAATTTCAACATGGCATTGGTGCAGTGCCAAAACAATGGAACTTCATCCCCCTCCTCTACACACAACAGTCCTCAGAGCTGGTAAAAAAAACCTCCATGGGTTTTCCCAGATCTCTACAGAAGCATTTTCCATTAATTTCAGCATTCTTCCAGCACATGCCCAACGTTAGATCCTTTCCATTGTAACCATGGCAAGTTTCTTGAGGCACAACATGCCATAATCACCTCTTGTCTCATCTTGCTGGCAGCAAAAAACATAATAATAATAAATCAGTAATTAACATTTGCGGCCTTTCTATGATGCCCTAGATTTGCTGCCCAAGATAGCTACATAACTCTGGAGAAGTAGCAAATGCCTTCCATCTATAGTCATTCCATGAGACATAAATCTACTGTGAACCCTAAATGGCATGTCACAGTATTTCAGTCTGTCAATGACACATAAAAAACACAGCATTCAGATACTAGAAAATATTGTGAAGACACACAACCCAATGTTGTTTGCAGCAAATTTCTAATATACTTGGTTGTTGTTGTCATTGTTGTTATGTGCCTTCAAGTCATTTCCGACTTATGGTGACTCATAGGGGGCTTTCTTCACAAGGTTTTGTTTGAAGGCATTTGCCTTTGACTTCCTCTGAGGCTGAGAGAGTATGACTTGCCCAAAGTCACCCAGTGGGTTTCCATGACTAAGGAGGGATTCAAATCCTGGTGTCCCAGTGTCCTAGTGCAGTGCACAAACTCTACACTATGCTGGCTCTCTGACTTGTTTCTATTGTTGTGAGCTCATTTGCTGGGGTATTATTGTTGTTGCTATTATTATTATTATTATTATTATTATTGCTAAATAAATGATATCTTCATCTAACTGAAAGCAGTGTGTTTGGATCCCAGGAGCAGAACTAAGATCTTCTTTTTGCACATGCGTTATCTGTTCCAGGAGTGGTGTGGCATATAAATACATTCATGAAATAAATAAAATACAGAGCAGAAATTTGTATGAACCCAGTTTTAGCCCTGCAACTTCAAAAAAATCTAGGGGTAGCCATGTTGGCCATATTGCAAATCCAATAACATCCAAACAATGATACCTTTATCGGGCCAACCAAAATACAATTACATGTTGCAAGCTTTCAAAGTCACACTGGCTTCTTCATCAGGCAAACAGGAGAAAGAAATTTAAGATGTTAGTCATAGGCCTGCCTTTTCAGTTTCTGGTCTTAGTTCAGATAGTAAGGAGGGCTGTCTGCAGGCAGTCACTGGGAGATTTTCAAAGTCAAGAAAATGTTCATTTGTAATTCAAAGAAGACGTTTCCTTGGAATCCAGCATGTCTCCTTCCCTGCAACTTCAGTGAGACTAACATTTTTTATCCACTGCAGCTTCACACAAGTCAAACACTGAACTTCAGGGAGATTCAGGAAGTGACTGGGAAAGAAGATGATACAGAATACACCTATTTTATTCGGTACTGAGCTATTAGCCTTTGAGGGACCTGAATCGATTGTTACAGCTGAATCACTGATAATCCTTTCCTGTGTATAATGGTTAGAACATTGCTTTAGGCTTAAGAAAGTCAGAGGTCAATCCCAAATTAGCTGTGAATTACCCTGGGACAATCAATATCTCTCTATTGAATCTGAATGGCTACAGTGAAGATGGAAAGAAAATGAAGTGGGCTGTGAATGCTACCCTGATTTGCATAGAAGAAAGGTAGGATAGAAATGTATCACATAAATATAAATGCAATTTACATCATTTTACTATTGTGTTAAATTGGTTTATAACCTACCAGATTACTTTTTAAAAATTATCTAGCGGTATGCAAAGGAAAGGGTTTACTGCTTTGAGATTTCAAGCTATACCTATTGCTACACGTAGTGCTCTGTACAGAGGGCCCTCCACATTCACTGGAGTTAGGGCTGCAGGTCCCTGTGAAAGTGAAAAAACTATATTAAAAAAAAAAAGAAAGAAAACCTTTTTAAAAAAACACCTTTCTTGGAATCTCTAGGTCCTCCAGCCCAACTCTATAGTCAATGTCTGGCGGAGTCACACTGAAGGACCTAGAGATTCCTAGGGAGAACATATTAATCAAATCTACAAATAATCAAAGTCACATAAATCAAAGCCACAAATGTGGAAGGCCAGCTATATAAATATCTGGAAGACTTTATTTTTCATGCATTGTTCTGTCATCTGTACAGTATTCCTAGGGACAGGTTTCTGAAAGAGATTCTTGTGAGAGAGTTCCTTTTCTAAACAATAGCGAAGAAATTTGTTACCTGTTGTATATGACAGGAATAAATATATTCACCTGGAAGATACCTGAATCCCATTATGCGAGGAAGGTTTGATATAAATCCTGGAAATAAATAAATAAATAAATATACCCAGTAGCTAGTCCCAGTTAGAGTAGGCCTACTGAATCAGTGGGAACTTGGTAAGATAATGCAAGATAAATCAGGGATCACCTCCTTGATTAGAACTAAAATTTGGGGCATGGTTTGTGTTACAACCCAATGGATTGCATAGAAAGTTATTATGCAAAATGCAGTTCAGTCCATCTTAATTGGGGTCCAACTGTATTAATATACATCTTTCAGTTTCATGGTGTTACTTTTTAAACAAAAAAAAAATGATTTTCTGCAAATAAAGTTGATCGAGCTTATGGTGCCCTTATGTTCACAGGAGCAGCAGCACAATGGTGAACCTTACCTCTTCTCTCCTCAGCTGTGATCTTGACGATTCCCACCACCACCACCACACTTAATGTTAAGGCTTTAAAATGTTTGTGTGTGAGAGCAAAAATATGTATTTAATTTAATGAGAATTTTACTATTAAAATGAGAAGGGCCATCTAATTATGTTGTGGAATGTAAACACACAATTTCGTCAAGTCTGCTACATATGCAATGACATTAATATCTGGGAAGCTGATACTTTCCATGACACTATTTTAATAATGGCTGCATAAACATATAATAAATTTAAAATGCTGAACAGGGAAATCTAATCATCAGGAAAAAACTAACCATTGACCAGTTTGTGAAGCCAGTCATTTCCAGCTTATGAGGAAAGAGCGATTCCTAGGATGATTTACAGCAAACCACCTGTAAATGCATTTCATGCTCAAATTGGATGGGGAAAGGCAGCACCTGGAGCTAGGAAACACAATTGGACAGTGTCACTGAGAACCAGGAGGCTATCAATAAAGATGGCAAAGCAAGTATAAAATGAGGATGCAGAGTTGGGATTTCCCCCCCTGGTTTGTTTATTTTAATTCACTCAAATACAACAATATATGCTTAATATGTACATGAACCATTAATCTAATTACAGTATGTTTAGCTTTACCTCAGATTACTTACTTTTATTGTACAAATGATATTCCATACTGGTCTGAGTCTGGCAAGGAATCAAACAGAACAGACAAATCATCAAAGAACAACATAAAAAAGGAAGCATGGCGTGTTACAGACCGCTGAGAAGCGGCGGTCTGGCTCCGCCTCCGCTTGCAGCGTCCAGGAACCGCAGCCTTTAAACGACGCGGCTCCCGGACGCTGCAGAGAAGGAGCGTGGAAATCGCACTCCTTCTCGCGCCCCGGAAGAGGCGCCATGAGTGCCAAAGGGCGCACTCGTGGCGTCACTTCCGGGGCACCACGTGCGGACGCAGAGCGTCTGCTACGTCAAAATGGCAGTGCCCGTATGAACAGGGCACCGCCATTTTGTATGGACTAAGTCCATAATAGGAGTAGGGGCGTCTAGAAGAGATGCCCCTTTTTCAAACTGGGACGTCCTCAGGATGTCCCTAATGGCGGTCTGTAACCCGCCCATGCCTCATTTTATCTGACAAAAAAAGAGAGACTATTTAGGATATACTTCCTACAAAACCAAGAGTATTGCTCAGTGATTTCTCTTTTATATTTAAATCATTACATCCTTTTGAATTTCAAAGTTATCCTCCCCGTATTGTAATACTGGCAGCCATTCCTCTGTCAGTTTGTCTTCTGATTTATTTCTAATCATAAACATTAATCTATCCATTTCTTTTAATTCTTGCAATTTCAATATCCACTCTTCCCAGATTGGAAGTCTTTGTTTTTCCAATTTCTCACTATCACTATCCCCGCTGCCATCACAAGATAGAACAATACCCTCCAGTACTTCCTTTCTATTTTATCTTGAAAAACAGATGTTATATTTAACAAAAAGAATTCTGATGACATAGTGATCTGTACCTTGAATATCTTTTGAACAATTGTATGTAGTTTTCCTCAAAATTTTTGGATCTTTTTACAGGACCATTACATATGGTACAATGATACGGATTCAACATTTCATAACAGGAAGCTTATATATATATATTTTAATTGGGTGGCATCAGGTACCATCTATTTAATATCTTCATAAAGTTTTCTTTTAGATCCTGCGACGCAGTAAAGCTATTTGGTTTCCTCCAAAATCCTTTTGCCAGTCATCATAAGCTATCAAATGCCCCATGTCTTGTGCCCACTGCACCATATACTCTTCTATTGGTGGGATACAAACCGCCGCTTTGTGGCGGTCTGCCGCCGCCGCCGGTTAGTCCGCGGGGGAACCGGAGCCTCCACATGGCGCGGCTCCCATGCAGACTGAAAATGAAGCTCCAAAATGGAGCTTCTTTTAGAGTCGCGTTTGTGACGTAGCGAGGCGCCAGGGGCGCACTCGCTACGTCACAAAGGACGCGACGCGTACGGACGCTCAGCGTCCGATACGCAAAGATGGCGCCAGCCATGTAGAAGGGCCGGTGCCATCTTGTACGGACAGAGTCCGTATTAGGCCCAGGGGCGTCTAGAAGAAACGCCCCTTTTTTAAAATGGGACGTCCTCCGGACGTCCCAAATGCCGGTTTGTAACCAGCCATTGTTTCATTTTCCAATTCTCTATTTATTAATAATTTATAAAATTTAGAAATTTTCCCTTTATCTGATTTCCACCAAAGTTCGTCCAGATCAGTGTTTGCTAATTCTATCCCCTTGTCTTTATTCTCTTTCTTGAATTTTTCCTTTATTTGGATATATGTAAACCAGTTTAAGTTTACCCTTTCTTTTAACAATTCTTCTCTTTAATTTCTAATTGTCCATTTTCCCTTGTTTTTGTCAAGTCCTTGTATGTCTGCCACTTTGAATCCTTATTCCACTTGGCAAAAAAAGCTTCCTGCACTGATGTCCACAATGGTAGCTTATTATAAAATATTTTTTAAATTTTATTCCACATTTTCAGGAATGCGTTCCTTATGGGATGGTTATTAAATTCTTTATATTCTACTTGTTTTTCATATAGTAGAAATGCGAGCTAACCATGTTTAAGTCCTACACCCTCTAAATTTAGAAGTTCTTTGTTGTCCAGTTTTATCCAATCTTGTATCCATCTCAAATTACAGGCCCAGATATACCATTTTAAATCTAGGAGAGCATACCCTCCTCTGTCCTTGCTGTCTTTTAATACCTCCCATCTTATTCTTGGTTTGCCACCTCTCCAAATAAACCTCTTCAGATTTTTAGTCCAATGTTCAATAATCTCTTCCTTTATGAAAATTGGTAGATTGAATAACAACAAAAAAAATTTTTTTTGGAAGAGTAGACATTTTTATAAGGTTAATTCTCCCCAAAATTGACAAGTTTAATTTGTTCCATTTTATCAAATCTTTCTGTATTTCCTTCCATTTCCCCCTGTAGTTGTTTTCAAAAAGTTTAGCATTGTTATTTGTGAGCCAGATACCAAGATACTTGACTTTTTTCGCAATTTTACATCGGGTTAATTTATAAATTACATGCTCTGATCAAGCTGAACTGATCAAGCTCCACATGTTGGGTTTTGTTCCTTTAAATGTTCAGCAGCAGAGCTCCTGCACAATTTGGAGCAGTTGTAAAAGGAATGGGAGTAAAATCAGACATAGTGGTGGTGCTATCTGCTGTCCCTGGATGTTAAGTATGAACAAATCCAACCTAAGCCAGGATGGGAAGAGCAAACCTTAAACATGTGAAGCTATCAAAGGAATCAGTGCACAAGCCTTAAACTGAAAAGGCTACAATGATGAGTCTGCCTCCTACTCAGACACCAATCAGCACAGAGGCTGGGAGAATAGAGACTCTGAAGCAGAAAGGACTGACCAAAAATTGACCTGACATGACTGGCCTGGGTAATAAACATTTAAGAGCTCTGCTTATGTGATCATCAATTTAAAAAAATCTAAATGAGATCACAGCAATATGAAAGTCCTATGTGGTATTCTGGTAAAGTGTTCTTAAACAAGGACAAACACATTAATTTTGCTGCCTGCTCTCTGCTGAGGATGAATTTCTAAGCATGAAGTTTTGTACATGGGGGCTTTCCCCATGTGATCTAGAACTACAAACAATCAGGAGCTATAAAACATGCCAGAATCCTATAGGTAGGAGAGCATCTAGGTTGCCAAAATTTGCTTTCAACATGTGGAAGGCAGACACACATGGTGACCAGGGGTGGTGGGACACAACTACAGTGATCCTCCTTGCTCCTTCCTGGATTAAATCAACAAACCAAAATTGAATAAAAACCTCAGGGTTTCCCTGAATTGATTTTATTCTGACATAGACAAGCAAACCAAGAAACATAGGTACAGTCCGATGAGGAACCCACCATTAGAACAACCGAGACATAAATTACCTGCCTCTAATCGCCCTATTATTTTTCATTTTCTATTTTTACACATTAGGAAATTCTTATTTTTATGGCAATATACATTTCTATTGGTCATTTGCCCTCAGTGTAGTTCTGCAATAACCATTCTCCTAAAATATATACATGGAATTTTACCCTTTCACTGAGAAAAAAAGGTGGTCAATTTGTTGGGAAGAGTGAAAGGAGTGAGAATCTCACAATACACATGGCTTGCATTAAATGCTCTAAGGGGAATATTTTCACATCATGGGTTCCATTTCCTCATGAGTAATTCCAATACATGTCAGTGGGGATGAGGGATCGAAACTTAAAACAAGCGAAGCTAAAGCCATATAACCACCTCCACCAAGATTCCCTCACTTCTATGCCGCAACTAGACTGGAGGCAAAGGGAGTCTCCAAGTAACTCTGCTAGGATCTTCCCCAAACCTAAATTGCTTAGGCATGGGGCAAGCAGGAGAACTTCTTTAGGCCTGGGATATAGCCTTGCAGTTCACAGGCCACTATTTTCCCAGCCTTATGCTAAGCACTGCTCTATAAAGGCATATAATTAGCACTGCGGGAGGAAACCACCAAGCATCACAGGCCTTCTACCCAAGGCTAGTTCTACATTCCTTTCATATCTAGCACTGAGAGATCCTTGGAGCCAAAGGAATATAGTAAAAGTGGCTTGGAAAACAGCCCTCTCATGCTGTTGTGGCTTTGAGGACACCCCCTCCAGAGACTAGGATTCAGGAAACAGTCATTTACTGTACTTGAGTTTTGCAGGTGACATTTGACCATCAGTTTCCCCCCTCCTTTTTCTCTATGCTTCCTCCCCACTTTGTCATTGTTTTTGCCACTGCTGCCTTCTACTTTCTCCTCTATTCTGATATGTGAGAGTGTCACTGCTGCCACTACCATCTCACATTTCAATCATCATTTCCTCCTCTTCTTCCTCCTTTCATCAGAACATGTGAGAAGTCATGGAGATGCCACCAAACACTGAATAAATAGGCATCTGTATATAGACTCAGCTCTGGTGGGAGGCATGCACCACATGCAATTGTGCTGGTGGGACTTTTCTTTATACTGGGACTGAATAGGATCTCAGACTTGGTAAAGACCACACATACTGAAGATGTTTCCATCATGAGTGAAATGTGTAACTTTGCCATAGCAAAAAAAATCATTTGCAACCAATCATGCTAAGATCTACTAACTTCACCCCGCCAAAGAGTTCATTTGATATCTTTATTTCAGTGTGTTGCTTCATGCTATAAATATTTGGTGAGTGGGTTTTGCTAAGTTTGTGAGTGCTCCACCTAAATTTAGATCAAGTTAATATTTGCTTAGCAGTTAAAGTATTCTCTGCTCCATTGAACATATGCTGTATTGCTGTACAAAAATTTAAAATAATAACTTCAAGGCAAATATGTTTTATTTGCTGAGTAGACTTTTAGTCATGCATTGCATAATTCACACTGCTGAAGATCTGAAAGAAGAACCTATGCCCAACATTGAATGTATATGATTAGGAACTACATACTACTGTTCTTCCACACAATCAGCAGCTGAACACATACAACTTTACTCCATATGATCAAGAGGAGTGTCATCAACTGAAAGGTTCCTCTACATATCTGTTATCTAACATATGAAGGTCTGGGGTTGAAGCCAGGAGGAGCAATGATGTCTGGGCCAGCTTTTTGAACATCTTGGCCTAGAAAGACACTTTATTCAGGCATTATAAAAGAGTTAAACTAAACATATAGAGCAGGAGTGTGGACTGACCCTCCTCCAGGAGCTTTTTTTTTTTTGTCACACATAGAGTGAGAGCCTAAAAAGAAGGACTTATTCTACAAATGGGTACCTTCCATGTGATTTCCAATCTTGGTTTTTCAGGTTGTTCTCTTTGGATTGTCACTCTCATGGGCAATTTCATGGAGAGCAATGATCTAGAGGGCTGGTGTCAGTGTGCTCCCCCTCATCATACTGTCAGTTTAACTCTACTATAAATGACTGAATATAGCTAAGCATCCTAGGTGTGGTGGATCTGGAATTTTGATTTGAGTAGAACATCAAGTTATAAAATCTCCATAGGGCTTTGGGATTTGTTAGCTAGGTGGCAGAAAAAATTTGATCACATTTTTCAATGTGTGCCCACCCTCAAGGGTAACAGATGTGCTTTGAGTATATATTTGCTGCATGGGAAATTTCAAATTTCTAGAATGGTGTGCTCTGAAATCACTTCTATCAACCTTAATATGTCTATCTTAACCCAAGCTCACCCTTCCAATGTTTGCTAACCCTGTTCTTTTATTCTTACCTCCTTGCTATATGTTATTCAAATACCTCAGTTGCTAAATTAACTAAAATTATAAATTGACATAGAAGAGCAGAGTTCAGATTCAGTGAATCAGCCATTCACCTTTAAATAGTACTACATTAGGCAAATGGATCTACATTCTTCTTCCATTCTGCTTTGACAGTGTATTATTTTTCCTTCCCTAGAAGAATATATTCTTATGCATAAGATGGAAGGTGAAGGAGAGCTTCTTCAAAGTCAGGGGGCAGCTTGTATGAACAGATATTCTTAGTGTCTCAATCTGATGGCATCCAAAGTGCATCGGTATGTGAAAGGTAATGACAAGTACACAGAGAGCCAGCATGGCATAGTGGTTTGAGTGTTGAACTACAACTCTGGAAAACAGGGTTTGATTCCCACTTAGCCGTGAAACCCCATGGGTGACCTTGGGCAAGTCACATGCTCTCAGCCTCAGGGGAAGGCAATGGCAAACCTTCTCTGAACAAACCTTGCTAAGC
Source organism: Sceloporus occidentalis (assembly GCA_023333645.1). NCBI lineage: Eukaryota > Metazoa > Chordata > Lepidosauria > Squamata > Phrynosomatidae > Sceloporus > Sceloporus occidentalis. Next base: position 16,365,863 of record JALMGF010000004.1, read on the forward strand.
AAATGCCATGATAGGTTCACCTTAGGGTCGCCATAAGTCAGAAATGACTTGAAGGCACACAACACACACATAATGATAGCACACAAAGAACTCATCTGCAAGAGTTGTGCTGACATGAAAGTGTGAAAATAACCAGCAACTCTTAAGATTCTCATGACTCATTTGTTCATTACACCTTCACTGTCTCCTGCACATCCATATCTAATAGAACTATAGCTCTATGTGCTTCTGTTTTCATTTATTTAAAAGGTCACCCATGTTTCAGACACCCATGTTTTCTGTTTTGCAGAGAGGTTGCATGTACAACTGATTCTCTAACAGATTCTGATAAAGCAGGATGAGAGGGGCTGCTTATATGCATAAGCAATGGATATTACCTTCCTGAGGCCATTGTGACCTTGTCGTGATTCCACCTACCTGGAGGACAGAATCTAGCCATTGTATCCTTTTGCTGATGTTGCCCATCCAAAGATGACAAGCTGTCCATTGTGACCTCTTGCTGCTACTGCCTGTCTGAAGGAGCCTGGCTATTCTATCAATATAGCAACGTTTTACTGAAGGAGAGACACAGGCTACTGTTTCTGGTCTGCTCATGTTGAAGATGCCTGCCCAGAGGAGACAGACTAGCCATTGTAAACTCATGCTAATGTTCTCTTGAAGTGGTGAAGCTGACCATTGTGATCTCATGCTGATGTCATTCACCTGCCATGTTCACCTCTTGCTGCCTGAATGGGAGACACTGGCTAGTCTAACATCTTGCTGATGTGCTTTCTTGAAGGGGGAAAGACTGGCCATCATGAGCTTGAATTGATGGTATCATTCATAAAGAAAAAGACTAGTTATTCCAATATCCTGCTGATGTTTCTTACTTAAGGATAAATAACTTGCCAATTTGACCTTATTCTGTTTCTGCCCATCTGAAGGATATTGCAGCCATTGTGACCTTGTGTTTGTGCTACTTACCTAAAGGAAAGAGTCTGATCTCATGCTGATATCACCTGCCTGAGCATGAAATAAAAATGTCTTGGACTGACCTGGTGAGCATGACAAGTAAATAGAGTCCCCCTGCCCCCCCCCCCCAACTAAAACTGCAGAAGTGGATGACACCTTTCGTTTTCTTCAGCTGCATGTTTGGGAGGATGGCTGGCAGTTATTTAGGGATGGAGAGGAATTTCAATAATTGAGCTTCTTGACAAAATTAGCAATGTTGAACTTCCCAAAACCTGTTGTGAGGATGTTTGAGAATCACCTAGTTCCTTAATGCCTGGTTCTAACCAGTCCTTGGAACCAAAGCAATATGGGATTGATAGCTTGAGAAATCACTTGTTCTTCCTTAACATAGAGAGCCACTAAATTACCCATTACGGCCTCTGGCAGTGATGTGCAAGTACAGTATGTGTCAGGGGTTGCCCACACTGCTCTTTTCCCCTGTTCCTGGCACAGTTCATCCTAGCAGGTCATAGATACTTCCCTGTTTGAGTAGCAAGTACATCACACTGTTCATAGAACAACGTGCTATACAAGTGTTTTATGCCTTTGAGGTCTTGAATGTTGTTATCTGGAGGTGAGATGTGCCTGACATTTGACATCACAGGCTAGTAAGGCTCCCACCTGCCCTTTCTCAAACATTGTTGACTGGAAGCACTCAAAGCACCAGACCAGTGTATGTGTGTCATAGTGTTCATACAGCAGTGGAGAAGTTTACGTGCTGCTCACCTTCTAGAACAGTGGCCCTCCGGTGTTTTGGACTTCAGCTCTCCAAAGGCCTAGCCAGCTTGGTCAACAGTCAGGAATCCTGGGAGCTGAGGTCCAAAACATCTGGAGGTCCAAAGTTTGAGTACTACTGTTTTAGAATGTTTGGTGGAGTGTATATGTTTCTCTGGAGAGCAAGAGATATGTACTTCTTAATCACAAGTTTGGCTATGACTAGCAAGGGCAGCTGAAAATAGTAGGTCCCTGGTCAGATTACATCTTCTGATGCTAACTAGCATCAGCTCATACATTCATTGGGAACTATTCTGGTGCTAGACAGCTGATTCATTGGGTTCAGTTGTAAATCACTCTTATTCACTCTGAGCAACTATGAACTGTTGGAGATGTAAATCATCAAAAAAAGGGAGTGTATTTAAAATGGCATGTATGAACATATGTGAATGTCCTCTAGTCTGAGCACCTTCTTCAGGAACACAGAATAATTCCCTTTGGCAGTAAATGCTGGTAATGAGATCATTGCTGTTTATGTGGAAGACCATGTATGCTATTAAAAAATGTTCGGGTCTATGAATGCTACAACCAACGATTGCAATTGATGTGGCCATAGGCAGTTGCAGTACACAGCATATATAATTCATAGCTAGAGGCCCTGGAGGACCTTCAGTCTGTTCCTAGTTAAACAACTGAAGTTGGTGTCTCAGAGGTCACTGGAAGTCTGAGCATCCCTAGAGAGAGTGAGATGAGCTGGCAGAGCATGAGGCAGCTTTACCTTTTTAGCTTCACATATATTGATTGCAGTTATATTATGCCTGTAGGAGGTAAACTAATACAACAGGAATACCAGGAGAATAAAGGCCTCTGCTTAACATGAGCAAATGGATAGGAGCCAGATCAAGTCAGTCATACTGAGAGTCAGCCTACTGAAATCAATGGGACATAAGTCAGCCATTACTAATTTAAATGCCTGTCATTTCGATGGGTGTGCTGTAAGAGTAATTCTGGATCCAACACAAAGATATTTTCATATAGGTCACTGTGAGACCTTTGATTCTGGAGAGGGAAAAAATGAAAAGAAAAATAGTCTGAGATCATTGTAGCTGGCTGAGACTGGTGCTAGAAAAACTGATATAGGCCAGTTTTAGAAAGTGTATATTCTTACAGGAATTCAGGGATGAAGATGGAAAGGCAAGAAATTCTTGGTGCACTTGAAGTCCATTTTCTTAAATACAGGCAAGCAAGCAGTGAATATGCAGTCTCTTAAACTGTATACTTTTATATTACCTCATACCTTTTCCCCCAATGAGTTCAAGGTGACATACAAGGATCTCTTCCTCACAACTGGCAAAGCTGAGAGATGGTAACTGATCCAAGCTTATCATTGTGAATGCCATGGTTCAATGGAGGATAGAACCTTGATGTTTGAACACCCAACCCAGAACTCTAACACTATGGCAACACTGGTTCTCTGGTTTCCAGAGAATAATGAATGAGAACAGTTGCTCAGTTGGCAACCCAATGTTGTACATATCTACTGTGGATTAATTCACCTTGTCTTCATTCCAACTGACTCTCTGGTAAGTTGGAATAAAGAGTCCGGCCTTCATGTCTGCTTTCTTGTGGGGAAGCCAACTATCTAAACATTTGCTCAAGAAACTTGAAAACAGAAGTTGAACAGTTCAAGGGTTTCTCCATTACTTCCTCGGGGTACACTGAACTAACGCTTTCAAAAGTGTCAGTGCCTAAATGTGTTTTTATAGCTATTACCTCCCACACAATGCCCAGGGAGGGAGAGATGTGAGAGAAGCATTTGAGAGTAGAAATGGGAATGATAGGTGATGCTGTGTAGAGGGAGAACAAAAAGGGAGAAGACAGCTCGAAGTTCTTTAAGGTGCAAGTGAAAAGACATATTACATATTAGCTAAATGTAGGAAGGGAGTGACAGTGAACAGACTTTCTCTGCTCATTTTTTGTACTGAAATATTAACACACACACTCCCACATCCCTCTGCTCGTTTTTCCCCTTTTTGCCTCATGTTATGTATAACTTAATGTGAACACTTCGGGGACAGGCTGCATCTGCTGCTTATAACTGCTGTGCCCTGCTATGTTTGTGTGGAGGAGAGCTCAAATCTCAGAATGGTGCTTTTTTAAAAGAACTAATTACATTACACATTACTGTGATCATCCAATGGGTTGCTGTTTGCCACTCTTCCTGCAATTGAGAAAGTAACTCGCTATTTTATTTATTTATATCCTACTTGTCTCCCAAGCCAGCTTATACAGCACATTAGAACAAAATAGCCAAAACAATCTGTAAAACAATTTTTAAACAACAACATATATCTGATTAAAAACATTCATTTAGATCAGATGAAGGACATTAAAACTATTCCACTTGACTACTCATTACAGCCAGCTCTCCATATCCACAGTTTCAACCATGCATGGCTTTATTTTGTTTTTTTAAAAAATATATAAATTCCAAAAAGCAAAGCATGATTTTGCCATTTTATATAAGAGATCCAGTTTTACTACACTACTGTATTTAATGAGATTTGAGCATCCATGGATTTTGATATCCACAGGGGTGCTGGAACCAAGCCCCAGTGAATACCAAGGCCCCATTGTACTAACACATTACAGCTACTGTGACTATTGTCCTTTGAAAAATTGAGAAAAATGTTCTTTGCTTCCCCCCAAACTCTGATAATCACACATCTGAGTGGACTGCCCTGCCTGGATTCCTCCTCCATGCTCACCCACACAAACACTGTACAGCAAACCACTGCACCTACACACAGTACTCACTCATTGAGTCCTTCTCTTCCCATCTCCCACTGTCCCCAAAAATGATCAAAATCTCATACTTGAACCAGCCTAAAGAACACTTTATTTCCCTATAAATTCTCTCATATCTCGCACACCAACGCAGCCAGACCAAGAGCCACTGTCTAGAGCAGCCAGCTTGGTAAGACAACCCTTCTGTCACACTGCACTGACTTTCTTTCCAGAAATGACCACATTCTCTTTCATTGGGGGAGGCAGAAAAAGAAGGCTTACTTCAAATTAACTTGAGTCTCAAGTAGAACTCATCTTTTCAGTGTTTTGTCCTCCTGCTCCTCTCACTCTCTCTCTCTCTCTCTCTCTCCCTGCTCTCTCTCTCTTGTTGTCCTCCGTACTCTTTGCTACACAACACCCCACAAAGGAAGATCACAAGGATAGTGGCCTCCTTTTAGACTGAGATTGAGCCAGGGCACCCCCAATAATGTTTAACAGTCTGGAACCCCATTGTGTTACTCTGAAAAGTAATGAATTATAGTGCTAGCCATTTTAAGCAAAAAAAAAAGAAAAAAAAAAGAAAAAAAAAAGAAATACAGTTCCAGCTTATAAGTGCAAAAAGTAACTAGTCACCAAAGCAACACACTACAAGTAGCACATTACTCCCAAGGTCTAAGTCGGCTAAGTAGGGTAGCTTAAACGATTTTTTTCTGAGATGAAGAACAAGATGACATCATATCCCATATATACAGATGTTGTTTGGACTGGTTGAAGATTTGTCAAGATTTGGGGAAGAAGGTTAGTTTATGTCAGAACAGGCTGTATGGCATACACTCTTCGGTCCTCCAGAAGAAAAGCAAGCCAAGAAGCTGCCATATAGCAGTCCTTCATGGGATGACACTAATATCAATAATGTCAATAAGAGTGCTTAAAATGCCTGGGGAAATGTCTGCACTAGCAGCACTTTGTTCTTGTTGCTCATTTTCTTATAGTTTTCCTCTTCAGCGTTTAATGTTTGTGTTCTCTTATTCCTCTCTTCTGGGCCACCCCTCTCTGTTAAAATCTGTTCCCTGTCCCCTCCACCTGAATTTCTGTATCATCTGAGTCCCAGTCCTGGGAAAAGAGCGGGATACAAACAAACAAACAAACAAACAAATAAATCTAACCCGATGAAGATTTCCAGAGAAATCAAAATCTTATATGCTTTTGTGGAATTTTGTCCTGGTCTAAATCCATGCACAGCCATGGAGGCCCACTGGCTACTTGTGCTCCAACTGTCTCATTTTGGCAGGGACAGTCCTAATTTATCCTTTGTTGTCCTACTTTTTCAACTGATTTTAAGGTTTCTCTCTTCTCCCACTTTCTCCCTTTGTCCTCAGCTTGCAGCTGTAGTTTTTTGTGAGTTGGGCTATGTGGCCATGTTCTAGAAAAGTTTCTTCGTGACGTTTTGCCAGCATCTGTGGCTGGTATCTGAAGATCTGAAGGCATCTGAATTTCTCTGAAAACGTCTTCTAGAACATGGCCACATAGCCTGAAAAACCCACTAAAAACTATGAATGCGGGCCATGAAAGCATTCAACCACATTACTTCAGCTGAATTAAAAATTGTTTTATCATAAATCACCATAAATTTGCATGGCTTTTGGCAAGGGACCACACAAAAAACACCATCAAATAAATGCTTACATTCGTGTCTAGAGCAAAATAAACTAGAGACAGATCTGAGAATTGTTAGCAGCTCCATGGCAGAAACACACTGATCCGAGGCATGGAGTCTTATGGATCCTCATGAGTCCGTCCTCATAGATAAGTAGCAACAAAGCATAGATCACTTCTGTGTCCATGAATGCATTTTGTGATTTAATTGTGGCTTTGGTGATATCCTGTGTACATAATCCACAGACCATGGCAATTTTGAGAAGTCTGCTTCTGAAGAAACTGGTAGTGGAAGGATGTGGGACATGTAGCCCCTTAGCCCTTTTTGATTGCAACTCTCATGACCCTTCACCATTGGTTATCTTGAAAAGACCTGATGGAAATGGCAGTCCAACAGCATCAGAGAGAGTGACACATTTTAGTTTCCCAAACCATAGAAACAGACATTGCTGGCTATCCAGAGAACAAGGTCTGTTCTTACAGATCTACAAGCAAACTGATAGAATTTATTTCACAAGTAGTTTTAAATGTGTGCTAGTTTAGTTCTCTTCCCCACTACCCATTTTCAGTCCTTGAAGTACATTGTGGGATTTCTCTCTCACACACACTGACTATCTATGTTGAAATGCCAAACATATTTATGTCTGGGTTTCTAAATAATGTTGCAGAAGTTAAGTGATGCTCAATATATGTTTGCTTGCCACCAACTCTCTTTAAAAGCTTGCCCTTCATTAGTGCTGAGGATCCAGCTGGTATGCGGTGTCTGTCTCTCCAGACTACACATTGGAGCAGTCAGCCCAAGCTGTTGCAAGAGCATGATAAGCTTAATGAGTGTCAGAGAAGGAGTTCAGAGGATTTTGCTGGAACCTCTGATGCAACCTCCTGACAGGGGTACTGTTGCAATTAAATGGAAGATATATTTTATTTACAATGGAATCCCAGGATGTGCTCTTCCAGAAGGATGAAAAACAGGAATGATGTACGCCTTTCTCCCACCTACTCAGCCCAATTATTGTCAGACTGTTCAAAGGAAATCTGGACCCATGTTGAGCATCAACCCTGGTGAGGGAGAAGTGTGAAAAATCCTGCAGCCCACAGAGTTGGCAATCGTGCCTTCGTCTGCGCTTACTCAGAAATACAGTGTTTATGTTGCTGCTGCTGATCCATCTGTGATGGTTAAAATGTGAGCCTATTTAAGTCTATGGTGTTTTGAAAGACATAAATAAAACACATGCTCTTTCTCTCTTCTCTTTTTTGAAACATGCCTGTCTGTTTCCTTAAGGTAGGCTTCTGATGTCTGATTTGGAAGAGGAATTGCATTGGAGAAGCACTGCAAGAGAACTAAAAGTAAGGGAATTTACATAGTCAATTGAATAATTAAATATAAGAACCCTGGGACCTAATCACACTGAAGAATTAAAGCATTATTATTCCATTTTAACTGCCATGGTTCTATTCTATGGAATCCTGGAATTGGTACTTTCAGCAGGAGCCTGTAAATCCTCTGCCAGAAAGTTCTTCTAGTGCTTCTCACCAAACTACAAACCCAGGATTCCATTGGATGGAGTCATGGTGGTTAAAGTGGAATAACAGCACTTTAATTGTGTAGTGTGAACAGGTCCTTGGTTTGATGTATCCCTAAGCATTGGGAGGCCTGATAAACCACTCCACAAAACTAGGTGAAATTAACATGCTGACTTCCTCAATCCATCTAGCCAATCACTATCTTCTCTTTGTCTCTCACAACACTTTCAGCCAAATAATAATAATAATAATAATAATAATATCATTACCTACCAGGGACTGTGGAAAGATTCTGTTTAACTTTTAATTATTTTGAAGATTTAACATATGAACTTCTGCAAACAAAAAAATGTGTTGTACCATTGTGCTGTGAATGTTGTATCATCACCCATGCCAATAAAAGTAACCAAGTTCAGTGACAGTAGAAATTTCCAGTAGAGTGCTTGTAGATCAGCGTTCAAAGGCAAGTCTCAACAGTGATAAGAATAACTTAATTTAAATCAAATAACTTATTGATTTTTTATCTTTTAACTAAAGTGACTGACTTGACTTAACAATTTCAGCATTAACATACTTCCAGAATCAGGTTATTAATGTAAGCCAGAATCCCTCTATGGCAGTTATGAATGTGCAACCTAGAGTTACATATTTGTTACTATTACATATTCATGAACCCTACATAACCCCTAGTTAGGGACCATTTAGGGACTTTGAAAGTCTCCCAATACCAATTTATTGGGAAGCAGCCACTGCAATTGATGGGGGTCTATTCCACTGCTTCCTGAGTAACAGAGGAACCGACGCCAATTGATCACAAAGGCTGCTTCCTGGTAAGAGGAGATTTGGGATCAGGATTCATTGCTTACACATCCATAAATCTGATACAGGATTCCAGTGTAAGTTATTAATTAAATAAATGAGAAGCCATGCTAAGGAATCAAAACTGCATTTCTCAGCTGGCTCTTTATTAAGAAATCTAGTTCTCTTGGATTTTTGCAAAAAAAAAAAAATCTTACCTTTTGGTTAGACTCTCAGGATTAGAGAATTAGTGTTTAGAACACAAGATATACTTAGGCCAGGCAAAAAGGTGAATTATTTTAAAAGGAGTATACCTCGGGTTCAGTGCTGAAATGGCTGGATCTCATCTGGAAAGCTCACACCAGAACTGGGAATTGGTCCCTGAATTGTCTGGGAACAGACTAGAGTATTCTGGTCCCAAAGCTGCCCCCACATCCCCATTACCTTGGGTATTCCACTGTGACACAGAGTGTCTGTTTTCATGTGTGTTTCACTGTGCCGGCTGGCACTGCCACTGGTACAAGTCAGTCACTCTTTGTTGTCTGAGGTGCCTTGTTGTGACCTCAGAATGAGTGACTCATACAGCAGTGCTAGGCGACATGGCAGGATGCATTCTAAACACCTGCCCAGCATTACAATGGAGGGCTACAGATTTTTCTAACATTTCTGGAGCAAAAGGTGATTTATTTAAAACTGTTTTAGGGAGGGGAGAATACCTCGGATTCAATGCTGAACTGACTGAACGTCATCTGGAGAGTTCACACCACAACCAGCAATTAGGTCCTGTGCTGTCCAGACTGATCATGATGGGAAGGATGGAGGATATTTTATTTGGCTTGACTTTGATCAAGTGTGGGGTTATGAATGAGTTGTATTAAGGGGTTTTGAGGTTAACTCTCATGGATACGCATCCTTCCCCACACTCACCCCATTTCTATAAAGGATAAAAGATTCATGTAACTGAAGCTAAACATTTCTTCATTTCTCTAAAATGTGAAAACTTCAGAAAACTAAGAGAGAAAAAAGATATCCTGAAATGCATTTAAAACCAAGGTCTCCCAAAAGCAAAACCTTAAGAATATATTTTGAAAAGCAAAAGTTGCCCCTTTATTTTATACAACACTTTTTGGTCAAAATCCAGTAGCTAAAGTAGTATTTTTTTAATCAATGGAACTTACATCAGTATCAGTATTGAATTACTGAATTAGTTTGCTCTAGTGGGGACAGATCACTCCCAAAGACATTTCTGATGAAACATACTGAGTGACTAAAATTCAATTCCGCAAATACCAGTGTCTAAACCCTATTGTTAATGTCAACTAAAGTGGACCCATTAGACCAATGGTATTTACCAATATATTACCAGTGAGCAATTGGTTCAGCAGATCTATTTTAACTGAAACCAATAAACAAGATTCAAGCAAAGAATAGTTTAGGTTTTTCCAAATCTGAGGTGAACATTTACTGACATATATAGGTATGAATCTATTGAGGTCTGCTTAATTTTAGTTACTCTACAATACTGCAGTGAAAAAGGAGAAATCAGCACAAAATTATCTGATTAAACTATAGAATAGATAATTATGATTTTGCAAATGTGTTTATTGGTGGGGTGGATAAGACTTATTGGCTGGATGCCTACTGAGTATTTACCAATGTGCAAATGAGAATTATGCATTTGTGGCTGCTTTATATTCATGAAGTAGACTGTCCCCCAAATCCCCACATACTGATCAGCAGCCACTGTGATTGAGAGAGTGGGTCTTTTCCCTTGTTGCTCAGGAAGCAGCAGACTGATGTTTGCACACCACTGTGTGCAATTTTTGCAATGAGGGGAGAACTGCAACAAGTACCCTGTTTCTGCTTGTTGCAATTGAAATTGCTTCTGTAAGGGGGCAGAAAATCAGTTAGCTGCTTCTGGGATGACAGGGAAACAGATCCCTACATGGGAACTGTGGGGATAGGCTGAGATTCACTACATAGCTATGTAACTATCATGGAGCCGTTTTCTTTTCTCCCAAGCTCAAAAGCTCAGACTCAGAGAATGACAAGTGGCAAACCTATGAATAAATCTCACCAAGAAATCCCTATTGAGAATCATCATAAATCAGAGTTGACGTAAAGGCAGACGACAACAACAGCAGCAGCGGCCAACATTTGGGCTGTGAATGAGAAAACAAGAACTTATGATAGTAACTCAGGTAATTTTAAAAGTTTTGAAATTGTCTTCAAACAGGAGTCAGTCAGGCCTCTGTCTGTTTTCAATCTGTTCAGATATTATGGCTAGACACTCTTATAAACAGACCCAGTGTAGTGGTTTGAGCACTGGACTACAATCTCAGGAGACCAGGATTCAAATCCCTGTTCACCCATGGAAATCCACTGGATGACTTTTGCCAAGACATATGCTAAGAGCAAGGTGATGGCAACCCCCTCCCTCCGAACAAATCTTACCAAAAAGCCTCTAAGTTAGGTTTGCCTTAAGTTTCCACAAATTAGAAATGTTTTGAAGGGACAGAAGAGCAACTCTTACATCTCTGAAGCTCTCAAAGATTAAATATCTAATCCTAATCAATAGTTAGTCCTTTCACTGTGTTTTAAATCAATAATGATAAGCATATGATCATCAAAGAGAACCTTAGATTGACAATAATCTTTGCAGTTCAGGAGTTATTCAAATTTATACAAAATTAATGCATATTTTTGTGTGTGCATGAAATAGTATTTTCTGCAGTGACACCAATTTAAAAATGCAGTTTTCTGAAATGTGCAAATTTTGAGCAGAATAGGTCTCTAACTACAGCATAAAATAAAACATTTTGAGTGCAGAAAATGCTTCTTCCTGTGCAGAAAGAACTGTTTCTTTTCTGGGAAGGAACCCCACAAAACAAAACACACTCACACAAGAATTTCCACAGAATAGGTACTGACCTGCAGATAGTCTTTGATAAAACTATGTAGTTTGCAAAGACTTTCTTGCAGCAAAAAGAAAACTGCTAGTCATCTATTGATTTCTGCAAGAACAAAATTAGTGAAGAATTAAATCCGCATTGAAGATAGCAACAAGAATGGTACAGAATGGGGAGAAATTAGCATTGGGCTGAAATATAGCTGATATACTATATAGCAACATATAGCAGTATATAGCAGAGATGGAAGCAGTGTACATTTACAGGCAAAATTGCCAACTGACATTTGTTTTCTACACCATTTGTGGAGGAACACATGGGTCTGTTACAGACTGCCAAAATAAAGCTGCTTCAGGAGGTATGCTGTTTAAATGATGCATGGGTCCTAAGAGTCTGGAGGTCGTGCCAAAGCCACACTCCATTCCTAAGCAGTGGAGTGCAGCTTTGGTGCAGCTTCCGGATTCTTAGGACCCATGCATCATTTAAACAGCATACCTCCAAAGAGACCCGAAGCAGCTTTATTTTGGCAGTCTGTAACAGGCCATAGTCATCAGATCCATTCAATGGATTGTTGAATAGTAAGTCAACACATAGGTAAATCCCATTAATTCAACGTGTCTACTTTAGGCAGGACAAGCCACAGAATTCAGGCCAATGATTCATGAAACAGTACAGTGTGTGTGTGTGTGTGTGCGCGCGCGCACACGCAAAGAATCATATGTTCACAAATGGCATATAACTGTGGGCTTAATGAAAAAATACAAAAATGCTGACAATTGTTGGTCTATGCTGCTGCTCAAGAAATGAAACAAAATGAAAATTTATTTATATCCCACCTCTTCCGTTTTGAGGATCGAGGCGGGTAACAGCATGATTAAACAGTATACAAAAATAAGCAATAAAACCTACCAATCCCCAAGCTAACCCTTCCTAAAATGTTACCCTGATCCATACAGGGTCTTGTTAGCTATGTGTTGAAGTCAGTGATTTTTTTTAATACTTCCTTGGTTAAACCTCTCACGAGAAAGCTTCATAAACCTCATTAATGTATACTACTACTTTTCATTCTTTCCCATGGGAAACAGTCTGTCACAGGTGTCAGAATGAAAATTTATTTGAGCTTTCCCAGAAGATCTGTATTAAGACACCATGAAAGATTTGTTGAAATCTGTCATCACAATGGCTGAAAGCAGAAACACAGTAGATTGTCATTGACTGCTTGAAGGGAGCTGCACTTTCTCAGTACTGGAAAGTGCCAAGGAGAGGCTTTTGTAATAATACATTTTTCTTGGGAACTCTATATATGGTCCCATCCACCCCTACATAGTTTGGTGGGGACCCTTTGATTTCTTGACATACAAGGAATAAAGCAGGAGAAAAAGAATGAAGAATGCATATAGTCTGGGATCCTATTTAACACTGATGGGGCATAAAGCCCAGCCAGTATAATTACACAGAGCAGAGTATAAATACAACAAACAAATAAACATAGTGTGGTGCCCCAGGGAAAGTGGGACTAAGCTTGGTGGAGTCTTATGCTCCATTAACTTAAAGGGAGATTTTGACCAAGGTCTTCAACTTCATCACTCTGGGCTCAATAGGAAAGAGGAATCCATTATGCAAGTATCCCTAAACTCATTAATAGTTCAGCATCAATGCAACTGTCTTAAGAATAGTGTTGGAACACACAGATCTGCCCATTCCCTATTTACATACACCCAGGTGTCCTATACTTCATACTGTTCAACAGGAAGAAGAACTTCATAGTAATGCAGAAATTTCATTGTATACATGTCCCATTTCTGCATGCGTCTGTCTTTACAGGGAAAGAGACCCAGACAGTAAGAAGAGGCTTTTCCAAACGCCTGCTGGCATGATGGTGAGGGATTTGGCCAGTGGTTGAAGGATCACTTTCTCCAGGCACTGGCCAAGTGAAGCACTGGCTTTGTCTAGCAATCATTGACCCAATCAAGATGGTGATTGGTGGATGAAGGGAATTAGCTGGTGTCCACAGGAGCCTCAACCATTTCTCCAACCATGGCTCTTTCAGTGCTTTCTGCATTTAAATAAGGCCAGGGAGGAAATCAGATATGCTTGAATGAATATTCATCAAGAATACCTCAAAGTCCTGAGCTAGCTCTCTTCCTTTTTTTCTTTCCTCACTTGGGGAAAGAGTAGCAAAGCAACTGAACTGTGGCCTTTAAGCCATGGCTCATTTGCTAATCTTTCTCTTTTCTAGGGGTGCTGAAGCGCTATGGGATGGATGGGCCAAACTTGCAAACTAAGCATGTGGGCCACCAGTTCTTCACAAGGGTTTCCAGGTCAGGATTCCCCTTGCCCTGAAAATTCAGGAATAGCCCCTGAGATTTCAGGGTCAAAAAATGAAGCCTAGGGAGGACCTCTTGAGATGTCACAGGAGGTGAGCTCTGGTAGTGCTACAAGGGGCAGTTCCTGGTCTTCTGATATAATTAGGCATAATACATTAAGCATCAACCACTGTGGTATACTGTATGCTATTCAAATAAGTGACATCAAGCATAGCAAATGAGGTGTATGTGTGTGTATGAGTATACACACACACACACACACATTTCAAGACAGCACTTTCACCCTGGGATTCCTCCCTTTGGCACTTGGGATCAGGCCCTGAGATCTGGCCATTCTGTCACCCCTGTCCAAGGGGATACTCAGAGGTATTTCCAACCCTTCCCCTGCTATATCCTTCACAGGGGGTTGAAGGCTGAGGTATAAGAATCAGTTGTGAACCCAGAGATCACACAATACACCCTTTTCTCTCACTCCTTCATTTACTGTTCCTGTGCATTCAGGCTCAAGGCTTACATGCTCCATGTTCTGACTACTGCTTGTCATCCTCCATCTCCCTCCATCTTTCACTCCCTTCTCTGTTCTTCATAGGCTGAAAAGTTTCATAGGCTACAAGTACAGTATGTATCCCAGACCCTCATTTCATAAAGAAGGTGACTTTTGAAACCTTCTGATTTTGTGCTTTCCCCTCCTCTCTCCCAGTAAGCACTCACTGGGTATAGTAGCTCTTCCAGTAGCATAGTTGCAACATACCTCTGGTCTCAGCATGTTGTGTGAATAAGAATACTCTGCCCAACTGTTAAAGTACTGTAATAGAACACAGCTGCACTGATGCTCTTGCTACAACAAGCAAAGACAAACCGATGTGGTAATTGGGCACTTAATAGGCTTGGAGGCAAAGAAATAATCCTGAGTGTCTCTCTGAAACTACTGGCCTAGACCTTTTTTTTTAACACACATACACATACAGACAAACACACACAAAAACCTTGATGACATCATCCTCAGATAAAAGAGTGGGGAAGTTCAGGTCTCTCCCAGGGCTATCCCTGGTTATTGTTCAGAGAAAAGTCTACCCATGAGTCACTATGGGAACCTGGTCCCTTATGCTATCTTACAATAGAATGGGCTGGGCTCAACCCGCCTAACTGGTTTTGAAAACCTTTTCCATCCCTTTTGACAATCACTGGAATTGCGGGTTTCCAGCTGAATGAGGTCATCCAGTTGAATTCACAATAATAAAACAATACTTTAACATGAATCAAGAACTTTCTAGTGAATAAGTCCTCTTCAGGCATGCTAAGGGTCAAATCCAACTATTAATGACACCTAGAAAAAGCCCATTAAATCAATTGAAATTTGGTAAATCAGCAGTTCTCTAAATTCTATCAATTCAGTGGATCTCTTCTAGCTAGGACTGACAACTGGTTTTAACTTCAGTTCTTCATATGATTAGAAATATATGAAGGAGAGCAGGGTCAACCTCCCTTGTCTATTTCTTTGGCTTTCTCCAGTGTTCTAAGGACTTTGTCACATGAGGCTGTCAGATCATAATTACAGCAAGATAGCAGCATCTGTAGCCATCCCTTATCACACAATGCCATGTCTGTCCTGTGGCTGCTTCATCGTCTATCCATTCCTGGAGTGCTCCTTTTCATTGTCAAGTAAACCCCATCAATGCTTCCTAATTGCACTACTTTTCCACTATTGGTTCATGTGTGACAATTCCTCCTGTTTCAGTTCTGATATGCAGGCAGTCATGTGGTGTGTGTGGGCATGGTTATGCTCTTCTTCCTTCCTCACTCATTATTCCCAAGCAAGCTGTTGTTCTTTGTTTTTTAAAATTCATTTTCTTTTTTACTTAAGCAATTGCTGTGACTGTGCAACCAAATACACCCCCCACACGCACACAAAAGGCATGCTTTGAAAGGCATAGGACAGGGTTATGAAAGGTGCCTCAGGGTGTTAAGACAGTTTTATTCTTTCAATTAGCCCAATGTGATTCAGCCTTGTAATATTTAGCGGCCTTCTTCAAGGGCTGGTAAAAGATAAAAGAAAAAAGGGAGCAATACATAAACAACAAAATCTTACAATTCACATGTACAACCTGCTCATCCACAGCTATAAAGCTCTGTCATTAGGGATTTCATTGCGTGCATCTGATGAAGTAGACTTACGTCTACACAAGCTTATGTTGCCAAAAACTTTCTCTCAGTTGATCTCTAAGGTCCTACAAGATCCCTTTCCTTACTCAGAGGAATGAAGCAAAGACATGTTACTGTCATTGCCTGTTTGACTGGTAAGAGTCTGACCAGTGTGCCTCCACCCCCATACTGACTGATGTCTATCTGAAAGAGAAAGATGCTACTGTGACCTCCTGCTGAAGCTGCCTGCCTGAAGACTGACTTGACAAATGAACTCATGCTGATGCTCTCACCCAAATGAAAATAAAACTAGCCAGTATGCCCTCTGATAATTGCAGTTTGTGGCCTGAAAGGACAAACTGCACCCACCTTTTCCCAAGGGGAGGAGGATCTGACAAATTGCTGCTCATAACATGCTATTGCTGCCTGCTTCAGTGTTCGGGTGGGCAGTAGACAATCATTGTGACCTCATGCTGATGCTGAAGTGGCAAGACTAGCCATTGTGACCTAACACTGATGTTGCCTGCTTAAAGGAGAGAAACTGGCATTGTGACCTTATGATGATGGTGCCTGCCTGAAGGCAAGAGACTGGCTATTGTGACAACTCATATTAGTGCTGCCTACCTAAATGATGGAGAATAGGCCTTGTGAGGCTGTCTGTCAGAAGATTCAGAAACTCAGGAACTCTCTTACTGATACTACCCTCTGAAAGACAGTGAAAGTGATCCATTTTCTCTCCCTCAAAAGTCCACTACATAGTGGCCTCATGCCGATGCCACCCGCCTAAGCAAGAGAAAGAGAGGAATTGAAAAAGGTGGTCTTTCCCTGCTGCTGACCACCTAAAGAGAAATGCTGCCCTTTTGTTCCTAAACATTGCCAAGCACCTTTGTTTCCAAACACTGCCAAACATCAGAGAGGAGTCATTTGCATCCAAGGCAGATAAAGGTTTTTAAAATCGTCTTTCTTCTCTTTAATGACAGTTACCCCACTCAATCATGCCCCAGTGCTAGGCATTGCCTATTAGAACATGAGAAGACATCTTATTGAATCCCACCTGGTTTCCAGTAGAACTCTCTTTCTTTGCTATATACTGAGCTCATGTTATCGTCTGCATGGCCAAAATGCTCCCAATGATCTTAAGATGGAGAATGAAATCAGGGATGTATCGAAGGAGAAAGTGTTGTAATAGAGGATATCAAATTACCCTCAGATTGATTCAATGCATGGCCTGGTCACAGCAAAGAGGTAAAAATTCTAGATGTCTTAAAACTACTAACAGCAATCACAGAACCGTCTGGAAGAGAGGTGAAGTGCGGCTGTCAGAACCTAGTATGAGATATGAAAGTTGTTGAAGTACTCAGGAATGTTGACCACCCTGGAAATTCAAGTTATTCTGAGAAAGGGATTGTATTCTTTTGCCCTATTGAATGCTTTAAGAGTTGAAATGCACCTTAGTTTTTATTAATACCTTGGAATTCCCCCTTTTTATATCTCCCTCTATGTCTTAATTCCAAAAGACAACAGTTACCATTTTAAATAGCAATTTAAATATAATGAGGATCACTTGATGGGAGGGGTGCTAGTCAAGTGCAACAAAGTCATGTATTTGAAAACCAACGGAAGACCAGACAGTGAAATTATTAAAAATTATACATACAGTGCTCCCCTTCCCTCCACCTGTTCCCCTCCACAAATAAAGGCAGGAACATTGACGCCTCTAGATAAGGCTTGACAGCTCTGGCATAACAGAATAGAAATACCAATTTTGCTTTCTTCTTTGAGCCACTGATTGTCAGTAATGGCAAATTGTACATGTACGCACACCACCCACAAGGGAAGAATTGCAAATTAATTTGTAGTTGAACCAACTGGGTTTGAGATGAAAAGATTATTCATTAGAGGTGCCCATTCAACCAAGAACTCATGTGGCTCATATTCACACTTATTTTGTTTACTTTCTGTATCATCTTTCTGGTGAAACAGTTTATGGCCATTTATAAATGTCAAATTGAAACATCCCCAAAATATAATAATTAAAAAATCAATTCCCCATAACACTAAATACCACCATAAATTACAAAATAATCACAACATATATAAGAGACTCCACTACATAGTTTCAAAGCTTGGCAAAATAAGAATGATTTGGTCAAGCAGTAATGATGAAGATGGGAAGGAGAACAGGAACGTTTAGGAAGGTTGCAATTCCATAAATACATACTTGGAAAAAAGTCTCACTAATCTTATTTCTTGGTAAACTTGCATCCACTTGTAAGGTCTGCTCAATAGACTGAGTATTACATGCGTTTGAAGGGTTAGTGAGCAGCATGGCTGTTACTATCAATGTCTCTATACTTTTGTTGTTGTTAACCACCTTTGAGCTGATCTCTACCCATGACGACCCTCTGGATGAGACATCTGCAAGACTCCTTGTCCTCTGTTGCTCTACTTAGTTCCTGTAAATACATATCTGTGACCTCTTTAATAGAGCCCATCCATCTAGCATGCAGCCTTCCTCTCTTTCTATCTCCTTCCACCTTTACTAGCATTTTTTAAAGCAACTATTTAAACCTAATCAGGCACTCCTTTCTCAACACAAGCAGAGGCAGCCAAGGAGATGCACTCCAGGCCTGGTCTACTCTCTCCCTTTTCCATGTTGCCAGAGAAGGTCTGAAAAACTATAACCATATTTAAGTGGACATGATTTAAAATGTCCATGTGACTGGATAAGCAGACAAGCCAAGAGAAGAGACCAGATATTCTCGCTACAAAATATTCTACCTCAAAGATACTACTTATGCACTCAGGGCCTGAACAGACAGGCCAAAATAAAGCTGCTTCGGGTCACTTTGGAGGTATGCTGTTTAAATGTTGCATGCATCCTAAGAGGCCAGAAGCCACGCCAAAGCCACACTCCAGTCCTAAGGACTGGAGCACAGCTTTTGCACAGCTTCTGCCCTCCTAAGATGTGTGTGTCATTTAAACAGCATACCTCCAAAGTGATCCAAAGCAGCTTTATTTTGCCTGTCTGTTCAGGTCCTTAGACACACACCTACAGATATTAATTAGGTTGTGCTTCAGTGTTGGTGAAAAGCAATGGAGAAAATTTATTTTGTCATTTTCACATCACCAAGAATTTTCTTCCTGAGGCAGCTATAGGCCTGGCCTGGTGTAGGCAAATAGAAATTAATATTTAAACTAGGTAAGAGATCTGGTTTTCTACTGCTGTACTATTCAAAGTAGTTGTCCATGCACCAGTGTCAATCAGCAAGCTGTTGGACTGTGGCTGTCATGTCCTACCTGAAGAAGACCTCCTCAGATGAAGAAAGGGAAGAGGAGAACCAGGATGACAGGCCTAGTTCAAGCTGGAAGAATATGGCACCGATGGGGCAGAGCCTGGTATATCCCACACACCAGCTGCAAATGAGCAGGAGGAGGCAGAGGCATTTCACCCTCTCCAGCACCATAAGTTAAAGTGCAGGGAGCAAAAGGCCAGGATTCATTCTGCTCCACTTTAAATACAAGACACTGAGCTAATGAGGCCAGCTGGGCTGATTAACTTCTGGCTGTAAATTAGCTCAGCCCAGGCCATTCTGTTGTTTCAGAGCAAAACCTCCTTGTAACTCTGATTTCATTTCTGGCAATTCCCTGCTCAGTTTTTGATTCTGCTCAGGCTTTCTTTCTTTTTGCCTTTGGACCATTGTTCTGTTTATCACCTCACATATGCTTTGGGATTAGCCTGTCTTTCCCCTGCATGGGGTGAAACCGTTTTATTTGTCTCATGTAGATGAGCCTTATGTCTATCATCATTTGTAAAATCACCATTTGACAGCCACTAGTTTGAAAGCTAAAGCTTGGATTGACAATAGTGCTTAGTAGAATTTTGTACATGACTAATAAATACATTAAACATCACTTGGTTTCTCCTTAGGACATCATTACTGCTTGGAGCAAATGTGAGGTATGGAGGAGATTTTGATTGGCTGGCTGTTTCACATACTGATATTTCAACCGCCTGAAATCCCTTCCATATCCACTTTGTGCGCTTGGCAACATCCCCCACTCCAGGATTATCAGGATGCCCATGTGTCTGATATAAGGCAGGGGTGGAGAATATTTAGCACTCTACATGTTGTTAAACTGCAGCTTCCTTGAGAACTTGTTGAACATAGTCAGTGGTGAGGAATGATGGGAGCTGTAGTCCAACAACACATGGAGGGCCCTATGTTTCCCACTTCTGTTGTAAGTAAACCTTCAAATTCATGGGGAGGAGTGGACAGGTCTTTTGGCTCATACTACTATACCTGCATGGACTGAGACAGTACTCTTAGATACACCAGACACCTCATACTTGTATCATGTGGAAAAATACCAGGATGCTCAGAAGAGAAAGAGTACAGAGTGCTAAGAAATATTATTTGGATCTGACATGAAAGCACATAAATTACAAATGCAATTAAGGGAGGAAATATGGAGAGTATTAAGAAATTTTATTTGGATCGGTGATGAAAGCACATAAATTACAAGTGGAAGAAACAACATGCCACAAAATTGCATAGGATTCTTACAAAAATGTGGATTGTGCCTCTAAAAGGCTGTGAAAGAAAATTATATACATGATAAATGAGAAGTTTTCCCCCTAATTTAAAGTATATCACTATTTCCAATCAGATATCACATGCATTGTTTATACCAATGTACAAGAGCAAGTTTAGTTTTCAAAGGAAGGCAAGTCACATCCTTTTAGTTCTGTTACAGCCATGTTAGGTTGAAATGTTTGGTGTTCATGAGCTAAAATTCATCTTAAGCTAATAAAAGGAAATGGTCTTCAGCAGTATGAAGATATCTGAAGTGTACAATGGAATTCAATGAAATACAATGTTGCTCTATTCTCGAGTGCAGAAATGTCCACGGTATATTACTTCCACACGTTCCACACGCAACAAGGCAAATACATAAAAGGCACAAGACTCTCACATCATAGACTCCTTTTTTTCATTACCTCACTTTATTTCAAGTAATATTAATGGTAAATGATAATATCACTGTAAGTTTGAACAAGGCAAGATATACAATATTACACACTAAACTACAACTGCAAAAAGGGGCACTGTACAGATATTAAAAAAGTAAGTACAGTCAATGATCAAATACAAATGTACTGAAAACCAACTACAGCTGATAATATACTCTGTCAAACCATTAACTTCTATTTCATAAATTAAAAAGCTCCTCTGAATTTTTCCTAACCTATTTGTAGCTGCACTATACAAGCACACATCAGAGAAATAGTCTCATGATTTTTGTGAATACTGCTATTATTGTATCCTGCCTAACTTAAAACAAATGTATTTAACCTTTATCTTATAAAATGCAGCATTAAACATTGACCCTTCCATGTTTTTTATTTAATGATTAATAATATTGATCTTCAAAGTGCAAAAAGTAGAATAAATGTCAGGAGCCATACTCTTAAAATCAAAATGAAAGTCTTAGTTACATCCTTTAAATTACTCCACACATTGTAAGCAGAGTGCATATCTGTTATGTACTCTTCAAACATTGTGCAACTTTTCTTCATGCGTGCTGTAAATTAAGAACAACAAAAAAGTACTGCTCAGCCAAAGCTTTAATTTTCTTATGTACACTTATCACTAAACTTGAAACTTGAAGTTTGATCTCTATTTATTGCTTACATTTAAATAAAATAAATTATTTTGCTGAACTCCTGAGGGAAAGCAAACTACATATATGCTATTACGTATTAAAGTATTTACTCAGAGAAAATTTTAGTGTTTCAGTGTTATCCACCACATAGTTCTATTGAGATCAGAGGGCCTATATCCTTCCTAAGGCTAACCATATAAATAAATTTCAGGATTAGAACTGAAATCCTCACCCTCCACGTCCTTCTGTTTAAGTATTTCCTTCTACTTTTCTCAAATATTCCAGCTCAGAAATGTCGTTTTATATACATTTTGGAGATGACATTTCCCACTAGCATACCACAATAAGAAAAATAATAAAAACAACTATGGAAGAGATGTCTTTGTGTCAATAATATACTTAATATTTAAAAAAATAATTAGAGCACACCATGTACCCAGAAATGATAACTGAAAACAATGTGCTTAAAAACCACAAATGCATCTTTCAATATATTTTTTTTACCATATTAAGGTTAAAGATTAAAAATTGATTTGTAGTTACCCTAATTGTTGTCTCTGACCCAGAAGTATTAGTCCATATCCCTGAATCTTTCAATTTCACCACAAGGCCTAGTAAGGATGTGCATGCTCTGTTTCTATAGGTGAGTTTATTCATTTGTGTATCTGTATATATCTATGTGAAATATGGATGTATATCCTCATAAATTTCATTGAAATACCATTTTTCTTCTTGCTGAAAGAATGACAGTTTTAGAAGACTATTTGCAAAAAACATTAATGCATTTTTGACAAGTTTCCTTTAGAGAAAATGGTATTTTCTTTGCATGACATGCTTTCTTTGTTCAGAAAATGCTGGGTTGTTTTGTTTTTGGTTTTTTTTGTTTTTTGTACAGGAAACTTGTTTTATTTCTGTATTTTGCACAGAAATGTTATATGCTGCACAAAAAGTGCCATTTTCTGTGCAACACACACACATTTTTCACACAGATGAAGTCCTGAGCTGCAAAAATTCTCACCTCCCTAGGATTGTCCTTGTCAGGATTTTCCCATTTGAAAATGGGACTTGAGAACCCCATTCTTCTATCAGTTTTCAAATAGTCTTTCCATCCCTAATATGAACTCACATGACACATAAAACATACATAAAACCGTTGTATACTCCTTGAAGACCTTTCAGTTTGGGAACTTAGGCTCATTACCACAGTTTCAGTAGAACATCTCAAAGCAGAATCATTCTCTGTCTGGTACATTGTCAACAAAGCAAGTTGCTAGTGCTTGCAAAGCAAACAAAAATAAAGAACCATGTTTTTAAAAAATCAGTGCAATTATTAAGATGGTAAGCTTCCAGAGTGCAGGTAAGAGGAAACATCAAGTTAAGGATGTTATGATAGTTGTGTGTGGAGTAATTATTTATTTTCCCCATTGCTGCTTCACAGGAAGGTCTGTTGTGCACTTGCATCTGCACAACACACTCTGGTCCCCAGAGAAAGCTCCAGACTGCACCCAAATGGAAAACCACCCTTGTAAAAGTGGCCACAGAAAGGGTTGCACTGGCCAATTAATATATTTCCTTATGTTAATAAAACAAAGAAGGGCTACAAACAACATATAATTTCCTCACCAACCACTCATTTTAGACATGTGCACCACCCCAACAGAGGTCTTCCATATGTGATGCTGTCCAATTGTCATTCACAAAGAAGAAGAATGTCCAGGGAGTAAGGTGGTGACATTCTCTGCCACAGTAATTTAGGAATGTGGTCTTGTGGGAGTGGTTAGAGAGGTGTATCAAATACTTTTCCTGGATTCTCCTCCAGCTCCTCATTTTGTAGTGGTTTATGGTTCACTTTTCCACCATCAGATGTGAGGGAAGAGGTGGTAGAGCTGTGGTCTCCATCTTCACTAATTTTGCCTTTCATTGCATCTTGAACAAATTCCAGAATTTCCAGTGGGAGTCTTTTGAATTTGTCTTGGTATTCTTGATCAAGTTCAGCCTGTAACTAGAAAAAGCACCAACACCATTATAAACAATACAAACAGCAATGAATGACCATGTTTTTTTTTTAAGTAAAGGAGAAAATGACAACCAATCTCTACTAGTGGTTGGGAAAAGCAGAACTTATCTTTTGACTAAGGCCTCATACAGAGGGGCAAAGTGCAGTGCTGGAGTCAATTTAAGGGCTCTGCAGGGCTGGGCGTCTATACATGCCCAGTCCTAATAGCAGTGTCCATGTGCCATCTTGCCATGGTCCCGCCCACATGGGATGAGCAAGCGATGATGCATGGGCGTCTGCGTGCCCAAACAGCGCTTGCCGGAAGCAGCGGCATCAGGGTGCACGAGCGCCATTATGGCACTCCTAAAAAGAAGCTGCTCTAGGTGGCTTCTTTTTAGGGAGCATGCTGGTGCCGCACAATGCGGTTGGCATAGCATCAACGAGGGGTAAAGATGGGTGGCATGGACTTGTTAAGGGTGAACTTTGAGGTTGGGGCAAATGTAACCCTGATTACACTGGACTCTTGAGCATTTGGGGCTATTATTAAATATTTCTCACAGAAACAACTGGGGAAGGGAAAATGGAAATCTCAACTTCCTTGGGATTCCTACAAGACCACTTCACTGACAATATGTGATGACACAGTGTCACCCAAACAGACATCAGAGGGAAAATAAATGTTGGTGGCTGAAGAAAGGAGAGAGTCATATTCAACATGGCCAGTAGAAATCCTGTCTATCACTACCATCACTATGAAATAGGTGGGTGCAGCAGGAAAAAGAGACGTGGATTTCTTAGATTGTACGCCATAGGCAGGTTGACTCTTTTATATTTGTTGTTTTTATGTACAGAGCTGTGCAAATCTACAGCACTATATAAATAATAATAATAATAATAATTTAGCACTATTCCAAGCAACTCAGTGTTGGGCCAAATATGCACAGCTTCCAAGTTTTAAATAACAACTCTTGCTATTTAATACCTTCAGTCATGAGAACAGTATTGATAAATCAAAAGAAAAGACAGAGAGCTGGGGCAATTAATACTCGCAGGTTCTACACACTTGCACAACTTCTTCAATACACTGAAAAATGTAACTCTGGTGCTTTAAAGTCCCTAATGACGTTACTGAAGTAGCACAAAAGGTCAGAAAAGTGCACTTTATGCAGTTGGCTACAACTCAAATGCATGTGCTCTTAACATTCTTCTTAACAACTTCCTTGAAACTTTTTATTTACCAGATTTACAGTGACTGCTTGCATAGTCTTCTGAATACACGACATCTGTGTTTGATACAATCTCCATATTTGATCTTTAGAATTTTATTGTTTGGTAGCTGACGTGCAGATTGTTTATTTAGATGTTCTGCAGTTCTATATGCTACAGTAGTTCTCATGCTTTCTACTTCAAAATTGGGAACGGCTTCCTTGTAGTTTCCTATATGTAGGAGCCCCTGTCTGTTGCACAGTATTCTGGGACAAGTTAGTAGATGCAAACTGTTCACCAGGAATAATGCTGGACCTTTACATTGCTTACAGTAAACACAGATTAGGCCTTAGAAGACATTCATCATTCTCCTCTGGCTTCTCACTGCAGAAGAAGACCAGTGAAAGTAAGATAAATGAGCTTCAGGAAATGCTTGCCTTCTGGTATCAAATTTTGTAAAGAGTCTGTTTTGCTTTCAAAGGAAGATGACTTATGGAGAGGTGTCATCTCCCACAGATTTAATTTTTATGGATACAGCCTGAGAGATAAAGTAAGCAATTCAGTGAATTGCCATATACATAATAAAAATAAAAATACAGACTGCTGTAAGTGGAGTCGTGGAATGGAAATATATACTGCGATACTTTTATAAAAATTTAAAAATATATTCAATATTCCCTAAATTTCTAAAAAGCTAACAATTAGCCAGGATATATGAGAAACAAACAACATCCAGAAATTTTGCTGTTTGTTCAATAATGAAATCAAGATGGACAATAAAACTTTATTGGAATGGCTTGGAAAACTTTTTACATTTCTAAAATGTACAATTTAAAAAACAAACAATGAAAACATACAAGACCTTATACTATTGATAGAAAATTACAGAGGCAACACCTAGTTTGACACAGAATATCCCCCCAGAATTTGTGAAGGTAAACAGTTGACGTGAGCCAAATAAATAATGCTTCTTTCTGAGAAAGTAGACCCAGTGCAAATGGATGGGGATTGACCTGTCAATATATGTGTGTTTGCCTTCCACAAGCAGTTTTCCCAGCTTGAGATCTTATTTATCACATATGGAAAGGATTTTTATCCTGGTTTATGGATTAAAAGATAGAACAACAAACATGTCACCATCCTTCTCCCCACCATCTGGAAGGGGCACTGAGATCCATGTCAAAAGGTCTGATCCACCTAGCCTGGTATTGTCTTACTCTGAGCGGTTGTGATTCTTCAGAGTTCCATGCAAGAGTCTTTACCAATTCTGGGGATGCCAGCTATTGAACCTGCTCAAGCATTCTCATAGAGACTATATTGTTTAGGAATGTAAATCTACGCTTCATTAATTCCCACATGTTCTATTCTATTATTTCCCCCTCTCCACTGGGGTGAAATTATAAGATTTTTTTATCATTTATTTTGTGTTTGTGTAAAAATTTATTTGTGCAAAAAACTGCACAAAAGCAACACAATTTCCATGAAATATCTTGCCTGCTAAGCAAAAATGTTGCTGAGAGTGGTATTCTGAACAAAATTATTTTTGGGGGAAAAAAGAAATAAAATTTGGAAAAGTCTGTAACATTCAGTTGACTATTTTCTCAATTAACTGTATCTATGTGGTTATGCACCCTTTCACATTGAAGATATGAACATTTGCAAGTATTCTTTATATCCTTACTATGTCTGCTTAACAGTTTTGGCAAATCTACATTAGGCTAGTAATATAATCACAGAAATGAGGCTCACATTTCAGAAATGACAAGTTAGTTAAATTATCCCACTGGGGCCATCCATACATTACAAAGGTAACTGGTCCATTGCTCACCACTGACACTGTCTGCAAAATGAAAACTCATAATGAAAAACAAGGACATATCAACTCCTCTCTCCATCATCACTACTATCTAATCCATCTAGGTCCTGCCACTAGAAACAAGATGTAGGCCTCTACCCCCGCGGACAGTCTCTCTACTTGACACAACATGGTTGGATCCCAGAGGCTTTACCCGCCAAAGCACAGCACACAGTTCTCATCAAGAAAACTAATGAAACAAAAAATCTGTTCAATATTTTTTCAGATAGACAGTGGTGAAAACGACCACAGTAATGTGTAACATACAAGTATGGAAGCTTCTTCCAATATTGTGGCATCCTCAAGGGGCCAAGCTGGTTATTGTAGTGCCCCCTATTAAACCTCTCCTCCTTGTGTGTGAAGGTTGGTGGGGCCATTATTACATCCAATTGTTCTTCTGGGGATGATACTACATATTACACTCAAGCTTGATGTACCTTCAAGTACATAAAAGATGATATACTTCAAAGTGACAAAAACCACATCACTTTCTCAGGACTACTCCAAAAGTTACTTTTCTGACACAGAGGTTAATCTATGCTGCACATGGACTGGGTTCCACATTTAGCCATTTGTTTAGTACACTGGTTGCAAATGTGTAAGTCTGAACAATACATGCCCTCAAATCCTCTTTCAGAATAAACAAAATGTAAAGTGGCCAGAAAGACAGGATGTCAGCTGCCACCAGATCATACAAGTGGGCTCTGGTACATTCGAGGTATGGGAAAAAAAGGAGGCCAAAATGTAACTGAAGTAATTTGTTCTTCTTTGCCCTCTTATGGGAGAGATTAAAACCATAAGATAACTTGTAGCATCATAGAACTGGAATCACCACTGAATGCAGGAACTCCAGCTAGAGCAACCCTATTTGGTATCTGTCCACCCTCTTTTTGAAGCTGTCCAGAGAAAGCGACCCCACCACCTTTCTAGGTAATCAGTTCTACTGATGAACTGTTCTTACCATCAAGGCATTCTTTCTAACAGCCATTTGAAATTTACCCTCTTGTAACTTAAAATAATTAGATATGGTCCTTCCTATCAACCATCACCCTCTACTTGGTGACAGCCCATTAGGTATTTAAAGTTCATTATGACTTCAACTGGATTGGACTACAGATTTGTCTAGGTGAGCATTCTGTTTCCACAGTGGCCAATGTTTTCACAATGGCTTCCAGTATATAAGGCATGTGAGGATTAACAAATGTGACAATCTGTAAATATGCCAGCTATGAGAACACAACCAAAGTTAAACAGTAATAAGAATAGCTAAGCCAGGACAAATATAGGAGATAACAAAAACCCTTTCATTATTTGACATTAACATGTGCATCTAAGATGTATTCTTATCCAGTCCAGAAATAACACATTGGCTGTGAAACAATCCTAACTCATGATCTATGAAGGCCTTGTGACTATATCCTGTTCAACAGTTAACTTCTATGCCAAGATTGCCCCACATACTTTTGTATTTGCAAGTCCCAAAATTAAGAAATGAAGGATCTAATGTGCTAGAGAGCAGGGAGGTTTCCATAGATTTCCATGCCTGAGTAGGAATTCAAACCATAGTACTTGTCCAACACCCAAACTACTATGAGCTGGTATATGCACTTCAGGTGAAATAGTTCTGATTGTTTTTCACAAACTCAGTCTATGTAAAGGTTTGATGCAAAAAAAAAAAATGAGACTATGTATTTAGGGGTTCTTTTATTATATGCTCTTCAGTTCATCTAATAATAAGAATAAGGATGATATTAAACATTGGATGTAACAAGTGAAAATTAATGTCACTCAAAGATGTTCAATATATAAAATGAATAAGATGTCCATTTGCTTGATTTCTAGATCAGATAGAGATAACATTGTCAAAGCCTTTCTGAAGCTTTTCGTCCCCACAACCTGGATTACTTAATTTGAAATGGAAACAGAATGCTCCCATTTGCAATCCACAGAAGATGAATAAGCTACATTGTAGCTCTCTGAAACCAAAAAAGGAACAGAAGTCAAGGATCAAGTGACTTATGACACCAACTCTAATAGGAAACAGGCATGTTTTTTTTACTTTAGCACAAGGGAACAGAAAACCTTCTGTGTAACTAATGAAGAGGCAAAGCATCATTATCTCAAGGGTCTTTTTTTTCTAGACATGAAGACAGTGATTACTTAAAACCAGCATAAAATAACGTGAAGAGGGCAGAGGGTGCTCATGTAACAGAAGAGAAAACAAAGTTGATGAAATATCACTTCTTATTAGAACTAAGTTGATTTCAAAATGCACCAAGCAACCTCTTGGGTTTAGAGATGCAAAAAAAGCTTGCAGAAATCATAATCCTTGCACCAAAGAAGAAGAGAGTATTAGAATTCACTTGATTTCTTCTGAAATGCTAGCATGATCGATGGAAGAACTCCTGGATCCCCTTCCTCCCTCTCCATCTGTCTTCAAACTTGATCTCTTTTGGCCTGCCAAGATCCTCTCCTTCATGCAAAGTTCCCCCATCTTTTCTTTTAAGCCCCATGATTGAGTATCGCATGAGGTTATGAGAGAAGGAAACAAGAAAGGTAAAAAGACTCTCCCAATTTATTTTGCATTACAGCCAGCCTGGTGTAGTGGTTTGAGCACTGGGTTATGACTCTGGAGACCAGAGTTCAAATCCTTGCTCAGTCATGGAAAGCCACTGGTTGACTTTGGGAAAGTCACATTCTCTCAGCCTCAAAGGAAGACAAGGAGAAATCCTCTCTGCACAAATCATACCAAGGGAAAAGCTCATGATACGGTTGAATGTTCTCACTAAAATGTGACAACAAATCTTGCTAAGAGAACCTTCGATAGGTTT
The DNA here is from genome assembly GCA_023333645.1 of Sceloporus occidentalis. NCBI lineage: Eukaryota > Metazoa > Chordata > Lepidosauria > Squamata > Phrynosomatidae > Sceloporus > Sceloporus occidentalis. The sequence goes on from JALMGF010000004.1 coordinate 16,395,265, forward strand.
GCCTTAGGGTTGCCATAACAAAATGACATGAAGGCACACAACAATGACAGCAGCAGCAAGAACAACAACAATATATCTGCAAGGAAGCAGAAGGATTGCCTATGCAAGTGGATAAATATTCATTGCCTCACCAAGGACTTCAAGGTCAGATATTCTTTCGCAGGGTGAAATCACAGCTTGGAAAAGTTACTTTTTTCAGAACTTCTAGAATCCCCCAGTCAGCATAGCCAGTGGCTCTAGTATCTCATGTATTTTACCCAATGTTTCCATAGTTTTGCATTGTTGCTAAGGATCCCCATGTTCCACTCCCTCTCAGGTAACATGCATTAGTTAGTGCTGACTATGAAAAAAATTGCTTTTTAAAGATGCCAACTCCCCAAATTCCATATTTGCTGACTATGGGATTCTTGGAGTTGTTAAAACATTACATTCCAAGTAGGGAACAAATGTTACATTTCAATGGGGGGAGGGGGAAGAGGGGAGTGAAAAATTATTTTAACTCCACAGAGATAGATCATTAGTCCCAGGATCCACAAACAAACACAAGAGGAAGTTAAGCTGGCACATTGCTGCTTAAAGGATAGAGCACCATTTTAAAAAAGCATTCCTGAATAATTATGGGAAGCCTGGGAGTGACAGTGAAAGACTTGAGACATCTAAGGTTTGTGCTATGCCATGCTAGTGGCACATCCTTTCCATTGATAAAGAAAGAACATGGCATCTGTTTATAGTGGTCACTTTCACATGACAGATACTAAATGCCTACATCATACTCCATCAGCACTCTCCCAGTATATAACAAAAAGGAATATATCAACAGTCATCCAGAGTGACTATAAATTGCAATATCCTTGTAGGCTCTGTTAAACAAGGCATGAGTGGTAAAGCAGAATCAATGGTGACCACAGTGGAAAATCTGTATCAAAAAACTTTTGCTATTTCTCACCATCTGTCTACTCACAAATTGTCTCTCGTTTTAGATGCCTTTTTTTGTTGTTGTTGCTGCAAGGAATTGGATAAATTGTAGACTAGCAGATAAAAGATTGAGACTGAACAATTTAGGTTCCCATATGCATACAATTCTTTGATGAGTTCCCTCACACATTACTATACTGGCCAAATTTTGGGGTGGTGCAGAGGAAGAAATCCCTCTTTCTATGCTATCTGAGCCCTAGTGCAAACTGCAGGTTTGTGGCGGCCTGGGACCAATTCTAGGAATCTGGAGCATGCAGCATCCACACGCTCCGGAACTCTAGCATGTATGGGCAGCACCATATTTATGCAGCGCCATCCATACGGTGTAGACATCCATGACGCAAGCGTGGCACAGCATCCACACCTCCAGGCACCATGCTTCTGTCATGGACGCATCACAGTGTGTCAATGGCACACTGATTATGCCAAGAACCCGGTTTTTCCAGGTTCTTTTTAGTCTGGAGGGACGGTGCACAGTTTGGCTGTTGTGGCGTCCCATCTAGCCCATCCTTTTGGGGCAGTCTGGAGAGCCCCTGAGTTAATGAAGTTGTACAAGATGTAAAGACTAACTAAGGCCTGGTACAAACCTCCACAAAAGGGCAGGCTGGCGGTGGCCTGTTTGCCTGCGGAGGGATGCCGCAGGAGCCAAACTGCCTGGTGTCCCTCCGCACCAAAAAGACCCAGAAAAACCTGGGTTCTTTTTAGGATGGCATGCACATGTCACAAGTGCGCCATTGGCACACTCATGATGTAAGCAACGCATAGTGACATCTATATGCTGTGTGTGGCTAACATCAAGATGGTGGCCCCTGTGTAGACAGGAGGCCGCCATTAGGCCATCGCCATGATGTGCTGCCACAGTTACATGCAATTGCCACGCGCTCTGGAACCCTAGTATCTGCGCCAGCACAACACTTTTGGTCTGTCTGTCCCGGGCCTAAAGCATCACAAATAATCCCCATGTTCTGCCTATGCATTCATCAGTCTTGGCTTGGAAGGGCAGTAGGAAATGATGGTATATCCATGAAGAATTATGCTAGGTAGCACATGAAGTGAGGAAAAGATGCCTTATCTCATCATTTTAGGGTGAGGTGCTCTCTCTGTTCCTTAGTCCACAAGATGTCATCACTAGGCAGCTGCACAAACATATACACAGCTAAGATGATATGTTTATACATGCTGAAACTGCACTCTTGACTCATATGATAATCCTGACTGTGATTTTTAACTATTTTTAAAGAAAACATAAAACAATTAAACAGATAGTTCCAGAGCAGAAATTTTCAAAATCTTTTCCCCAAGTGTAGCCAAACTGCTCCCCCGCCCCACCCGCCCAAGAAAGGCACAAAGAGAGATACAAGAACATTTCTGATTTTAGCTGCCATGCTAGCTGTCATGAGTACTTGATATCTTCATTAAAAGTAGATAAGAGGCATGATGTACACCATCAAAATAGCAAGTACTGTACTGGGTTACACATAAAAGGAGGGAAGATCCCACATGAAACAACTGATTAATCTTAAATCTCCTTTCCTGGATCTTTCTTTTGATCAAAAATTTGCTTTCAAAATAGAAGGTTCCTGCTCTTTTCTTTGGATAAAAGAACTTTTTAAAAAAGAGGTAGTTTTTGCCCAACATAGGTAGACCTGTGTCAAATTCTCAATTCCCCTTTCATAAATTACAGTTTTGGTGTGTGCCATGATGGTACAACTGTGTGAATTTTCTAAGGAATTGATTATTGCTCGAGGTTAGGTCTGCACCACAATACTATCGCCACACAACGACAAATTCTGCAGGGGTCTTTTTTTTTTGGTTTTGCCCCCAAATAATGCAAGCCATTTTGCCATGCCCATTTAAACATACCCCCCCCCCCCCAGTGCTTTTTAAGATACGATCAAGCTTTTTATTTTCAAATCAGGAAGTGATCAGAAGCCCTGCTGTGGTCATTTTCTTTTTTGAAAAAAAAAAAAGACATTTTAAAAAGTGTGTGTGTAGGGGGGGGGCACACCTTAAAATGTGATGAATCGTGTATAGCACCCACCAGAAACGGGGTAGGGTATTATTGTCCATATCAGAGCAAATCTCCCACTAATTTTTGGATAGTGGGGGGAGGCATGGAGATCCTTGGGGTGGAAACCAGTAAAATGGCTCTGTGGGTTGCAGAGTGCCCTACCTCCACTCTGCATCACTGGGTACTGATGGCTAGAGTAGGGACACACACAATGACATATCACCTGGATGCACAGGGACAGATGTTTCTCTAGGAGAGTGGAATAGTTTCAACTATTTTTGACTGGCTTCCTCTGTTTCCTGTAACATTACAGGCCAGGCTGGGCAAGATGATATGGCACAGCCACAACCAGGAACTTCAAATTTGTTTTACTTTTCATTTCCAAGCAGTCACATAGGCCTACTCATTTATTCAGAGAAACGTTACTGGGGTAAGAGGTGTTTTCCTAGACAAATCCTTCCATTGAAATCCCTCCCTGGAAGATGCTATTCAGTTGTGGGAAAAATAAGGCAGGCATCACCCGTGACATCTGTCACATTAAGTTGGGCCTGTTTGTTTGCCATTGCACTTCTATTTTTCTTCAAATGAAGTCAGGTGAGGAACGACATTAAGAAAGCTCATACACATGCTGTTTTGGTCAAGGACTACTCATGACACACTATAAGCACACATTATTCTCTTTCTTGTCATTTTTGTCAAGGTAGCATTCTACATCAAAGCCCACAAATACTTGGCATGATAAATTAAACAACTACCCTTAAAGACTGCCCTTAAATTGTCACTCACCCTGCCTCCCAGTAAGGTCAATGACTATCTCTTTGTGTGTGTGTACACACACACACACACACACACACACATTAAAACAAAAACTGAATAAATCTTTCTTGTCTACTTTGCTTCTCACATTAATTTTATTAAATATACATTTTAAGTACAGATTATTTCTAGATTGCTAGACTGCAGCAATTAATTGATAGCCTAAAGACTTATGAATTCAAAGCAGACACTGTGAAGGAAATGTTTAAAAGACCCATAGAAAGGTTAAATAATTATTTTCACTTACTCATTCGCGGTATCTCAACTTTGTTATTGTTGGCATAAACTTCTTGAGTAATATAATCCATAGAACTCTAGCTCTATTTTACATTTGCAGGCCTTTTTTATTTTGTTTGTGATGCTTAGCGAAGGTGCACAACTGGACAGAGAGTAGAACTGCCCTAAAGAGGTGGCAGACCCAGGCAGGTCTAATTTGTATAGTTACAAAGGGGATAGATGGCAACATTTTCCAACTCTCATATTCTGTAATGACTGGCCATGTTGGTTAGGTCTGATTAATTGTTTTTGAGTGTTTCCAATTCATGGCGATCCTAAGGTGCACCTATCATGCAGGTTTCTTGGCAACAGTTGTTCAGAGGAGGTTTTCCATTTCCTTAGTGAAATTCTATGGCAAGCATTCACCAAGAAAGGCTGATCTACTGTAAGCAGTGGATCAAAAGGCCTCTGAGCACATATTGCAAGCATAGATACAATATAATGGCCTGTTACAGACTGCCAAAATAAAGCTGCTTCGGGTCTCTTTGGAGGTATGCTATTTAAATGATGCATGGGTCCTAAGAGTCCAGAGGTCACGCCAAAGCCACACTCCATTCCTAAGTACCGGAGTGCAGCTTTGGTGCACCTTCCGGATTCTTAGGGTGCATGCATCATTTAAACAGCATACCTCCAAAGAGACCCAAAGCAGCTTTATTTTGGCAGTCTGTAACAGGCCAATGTAAGCTATGAATATCTGGGCAGAACTGTGATAAAGTCTCACTGTTGTGCAATATCAAAAATGGGGAAAGACAACAGTCTACACATCCACTGCACATCAGATACCGCATCATCTGCACATGGTGAGATTGTGTACACAGGCCTGGTGCCCCACCATTAATGCAATCCAACCTTTTTCAGATGTTTGAACATTTAGACATTGCTCCAGTCTGCCACAGATCTCCTGTGTTTTTGGGACACATCATTAGCACAAAATGGCTCCTCAGTCTGAGAGCAATCTCCTATTGCACTGAGGCACAAAAACATGATAGGACAAGTCACAATATGACTCTTTCCCCAGAGTTAGGAACTGTCTCCTGTACTATGGAGATTTTTGTTGTACATCCCCCTCCACCACCACCTTCCCACCTTCCTTCTCAAAGAAATTACATCTAACTCCCTCTGTCCTGGCCTTAGCCTGCTCTTGCAGTGGACTTCAGGCTCTGGGGTAGAATCTAGCTTTCCTCTAGACTCAACCCATGTTTTTTCAGATAGCTATGCCTCTTGCTCCATGTTTCCATTAATTTGCTGATTTCCCAGCACTTTGTTTGGGTCCCTCCATAATTCTAAATTAATGAGATGGCCCTCCAAAGGTTTCATTATTGAGATGAACTTTAAACTAAAATATGCTGGAATTTTTGGTCACAGATTCTATTTTTAACCCTGTACACAACTGGACTGATGCTCCCAAAAATGTCTCTGAAATGGAATTCAGCCCGCCAGCTGGAAAAAACTTCTTGTTCTTGCTTGGTATTAGTGCAGAATGTGCATCGTCATGTTTGTTAATACAGGAGAGCAGCAGAGGGTTTAAAGGGAGAGCTAACCATCTCACACCTCCATTTACTGAATAACATAGTCATCAGAACACAAGCACAGGATCTGGTTGCTCCACTTTGCTGTAAGATGCAGCCATGAGCCACATGCTATATCACTGAGTCCTGTTCCATTGCATACACAGTCTTGAAATATAATTTAGCCATTATAATGATTGGATAATAAACCATCATGGGAATTTTTTGGATGATTCCAATAATTACAAAACTGAAAAGTTTTTTTTAAAGGGCATTTCTCTTTCCAAAAGAAACATTACATGCACATAATGTAAACTAATGAACCAAAATCTTCTTAATCCCTCTAGGGACTTTATCCTGATTTGCCATAATAGAAGGTAATGAATGGCAATGTACAGTCTCAGTAGTTTTAATCAGCCTAAATGCTCATTATTTTTTAATTTCTTTTTTATTGTAATCTAGAACTATCCAATAGAAATAAAACAGGGTTTTAAAATATTAGACTGTTATAATACTGCAAACAGTGTGTGCAAACAGTGCATACAGCATAATGTGTACAAAAACAGCATATATGTCAGTGAAAGGTAATAATAATAATAATAATAATAATAATAGTAATTTATTTCTTACCTGCCACTCCCCAAGGCTTGAGGCAGGGTACAACACAGTTTAAACCACGTAAAACCACTTAAACACATTGAATGTTAGATGTTATGCTGTGACTGGGATGGAACACACACACACGTTTGCACCTTGGTATTAAAGAAAGTCAGTTTGACAGTTACTCCTGTGAGTAACTAAAATGGGCAGGTACAAGAATTGCTGATCAATGGCATCTATGGCCCGGAATAGATGGGCCTTTGCGGTGCCCTCGTCATGTGCGAGGGTTGCCTGGTGGGTAGCACGCCCACATGCCCAGCAACCCTCACATGTGACGAGGGCGCCGCAACTGCGGCGCACCCACCAGACAGGGCATGTAATGATGATGTCGCAGCTGCACCACTTCCAAATGGGGCAGCACAGCCGCGACATCATCACAATGTCTCTGGGGCTCTGCTGCAGCACAGCAGCACCAGAAAAAGGAGCCGCTTCCAGGCGCTTCTTTTTTGTTGCGCAGCAGTGCTGTGCAATTTGTTTGCTGCAGCACTCCTGCGGAGCAAAGAGAGGCACCAGGAAGGCTGTAAGATCCATGAGGCACCATGACTGCACACAAACCCACATGCATTATCACTGTAATACCACAATCAGAGGGAGGAAAGGAATGAAAAGAAGCTAGTGATAGAAACCTTCATTGAATTCTACAATATCAGGGAAATAGTCATAACATTCACCCCTGATTCTCACTTCAGAGAAAAGACTAGAAAAGACTGGACATTTGAGAAGAAGGAACATAATGACACATTGAAGACCATCCATAACTGAACAACTGTAGCATGATGGATGTTCTTGCTCCCAGAGCATCACACAACTACTGCTTGGTTATGGATGGCTTATGCATATTGTCATACACTTGGCCTTCCACATTTGCGGGTTTGACTATTCATTTCTCATTTCATGAGTGTGTAGCTGCTGCTTAACTAACTTAACCTTCCCCCCACCTTCCTCTCAATTTCCTATCCTTCCAAACGCCTCAGCCAGATTTTAAACTGTTTCAGCCCATCAGTCTCCTGTTCCTCTCTGTCGCTGTCCTCCCCATCACCTATACTTCCAAAAAGCAGACCAAAATTTAAATCCCTTTCCAGCCCACTGACCTTCTGGCTGGCTCTTTAGGAAGGACAGGAGACTGAGAGGACACTGATTAGGAGCAATAGGAGTGGGGGCAAAGAGATTGAAGCAAAAGTGAAAGCTGACAGAAGTTTATCTGCATTGCGGAAATAATGCAGTTTGACAACACTATAACTGCCATGTCTCAGTGCTATGGACTTGGAGGTACTGTTTTATAGCGGCTCTGCTCCTTCATGGAGGGGTGAATAAAGAAGGTGGCACTAGGGGACTCCTGCTTGACCCCCTGGCCATTGGCCTGTGGGGTCTCTCAGGGTTATGTGTTGTCCCCTACGCTATTTAACATAAAACTACTGGGAGAGGTCATCGGAGTTTTGGAGTGTGGTGCCATCAATATGCACCTCAATACTACTCCTTTCCACCTCAATGCAAGGAAGCTGTCTGGTCCTAAATTAGTGTCTGTCATCAGTAACTGGATTGGATGAGGGCAAACAAGTTGAAACTTAATCAAGACAAGACAGAGATGCTCCTGGTCAGTTGGAAGGCAGATCAAGGAATAGGGATCCAGCCTGTGTTAGATGAGGTTCCACACTCCTTGAAGATGCAGGTTCACAGTTTAGGGGTACTCCTGTACTCAGCTCTGAACCTGGAGGCCCAGATCTCGCAGTGACCAGGAGTGCTTCTGCACATTTAAAACTCGTAAGCTAATTATGTCTATTCCTTGAAATGCTGGTTCTGGCCTCAGAGGTACATGCCTTGGTTACATCCCTTTTGGACTACTGTAACATGCTCTACTTGGGGCTGCCTTTGAAGAGTCTTCAAAAACTGCAGCTGATCCAAAGAGCTGCAGCCAAACTATTAACAGGGACAGGTTACAGAGATTACACAATACCCCTGTTGAAACAGCTCCACTGGCTGACAGTTTGTTTCTTGGCACAATTCAAAGTGCTGGTTATGACCTATAAAGCCCTATATGGTTCAGGTCCAGGCTATTTGGCAGACCATATCTCCCTCTATGAGCTGGTCCCAACCCTGAGATCCTCTGGTGAGGCTCTTCTCTCAGTCCCACCAACTATGGATTGCTAAAAAAGATAAATAAATTGGCCCTAGAGCAAATCAGGCATGAACTCTCCCTAGAACAGTGGTTCACAACCTGTGGGTCGGGACCCCTTTGGGAGTCAAATAACCCTTTCACAGGGGTTGCCTAAGACCATTGGAAAACACATATTTGCATGTAGCAATGAAAATAATTTTATGGTTGGGGTCGCCACAACATGAAGAACTATATTAAAGAGTTGCGGCATTGCCCTAGAAGCTTATAGGACTAAACTGAAGCTGTCATACATTGGTCATTTCATAAGAAGACATGACTCACTAGAAAAGACAATAATGCTTGTTAAGGTAGAAGGCAGTAGAAACATAGGAAACAGAGCTGCTTTCTAGATGAATACACTCAGTCAAGGGAGCTATACTCCTGAGTCTGCAAGAGCTGAGCAGGGCTGTTTATGACAGTGTGACTTGGTTGATTTGAAAGCAGTTAACAACAATGTCATTGATCACTCAGAGCTGTTTCACATTTAATGAGTAAGGAAAACAGAATTACTGCCACCAGTCACTTCTACACCTGGGCAGGATGATAATTACACACAAATAGGAAGGAAATAGATGTCAAAGTGGTACAGCCAATATGCCATAATGTGGGTTGGATCAATTAGCTAAGAAATGTGTAGGGGAGCAATTTAAAAAGCAAGATAGATAGGTGAGAGAGGAATGCAGAACCCATTTTGCCTATTTACAATTTCTTTCTGTTTCTGCAATTTCTTTCCAACAGGACTGAGAAGCAGAAGCTGATTGCTTCCATCTCAGTTGGTGTGGTATTTTTTGGTCTAAGCCTGAACATTAAGGAAGCCAACTAAAGTGCTGGTCCTGTTTCAGGGGATAAGTTCAGAACTGTAAATAGGCCCTTTGCATTTTGGACTAAAATCTAGATCCCATACACCACTATACTAACACGGAAGCCAAGAGCTGGACAAAGAAGTTGGGGAAAACATGGATCGATGATTGGCTCAGCTCTGCTCTCTCACCTACTCATCCAGTGCTTTAAATCAGTGGTACTCAAACTTTTTACCCTTGTAACCCTGTACACAACTGGACTGATGCCCCCAAGAATGTCTCTGAAATGGAATTCAGCCCGTCAGCTGGAAAAGACTTCTTGTCCTTGCTTGGTATTAGTGCAGAATGTGCATCGTCACTTTTTTTTAATACAGGAGAGCAGCAGAGGTTTTAAAGGGAGAGCTAACCACCTCACACCTCCATTTACTAAATAACATAGTACTTGGGAAGCCTCTTTACATCTATATGCAGATGTCACCCCTCCTCACTGTACCATATGAATAAAAGTATTTTATTTAGTATGCATATTTTCATGCACACTTTCATGTATATTCATATTTTAAAAATTTATAAGGAAATAGAATTGTTGGAATTAGAACAGTTTAAGTAAATTCAATATTTAACTGAAAGGATGTGTACATTTTACACATAAAACAAGTTTGGGAGGAGGGGGGGTATCAGGGCCTCCTTGAGCAACTCTTGCACGCCCCCCCCCCCCCCGGGGAGGTTGACTCCCTACTGTTTGAGAACCACTGCTTTAAATGCCTCTGTTTCTTGTTCTACTAGAAAATTGGTAGCAAACTAGTTTAGATACATGGATGTGTCTTCATGACATTTGGTAGTCTCCTAGGTCACAAAACATTCATGTGGAGAGACTCCAAGAGTGGGTAGGTAGTTTTTTGTGGGTCTTCTTGCTACCTGATGACTGCAATTTATGATTGCTAGATTAAATTGTAAGCACTGAAAATAAATTATAGGAACAGCTTGTACTGTGCATGAATGCAGTCTTCCTCCATGTAGTAGTCCATTTTTGTCTAATTTGTTAGTTGTTTAGTGACACTAGACAAATTGCCCTATTAATTCTTTCATAACATACCCAAATCCTGAAAACAAATACAAAATGTAGCACAGTAGGCTCTCTTAGCCATGTATTTCTTATCTACACATTCAGCCATCCACAGCTTGAATGTATGTATATATGTGTGTGGGGTGTGTATGTATTTCAAAAAGCAGACCTTGATTTTGGGATGTTAGATAAGGGATGCCATTTTACTATCACAATGTATTTGATGGGCCTTTTGCATCCAGGGATTTTGTTATGCACCGGGGGTCCTGGAACCAAAACCCAGCAGATACCAAGGGGCCATTGTATATTCCATTTTGGTTATTTTCACCTATACCATGAATCAATAAATGATGGTCAGTGGTCTTTAAGGGAAAGTTTTAATTCACTTGGGCGGGTTATAAACCACCATAAAATACGTATTGACTACGTATTAGGTTTAGGAAGGGGCGGTGCTTCTGCACCCCCCTAACCATAGTACGTAGTCAATACGTATAATATGGCGGCGGCCGTTCCACACGGCCGCCGCCATATTGATGTAGCGGACGCTGTGCGTTCACATGTCGTGCGGTGCTTATGACGTTGCAAGTGCACCATTGGCGCCTCACGGCGTCATAACCGCGCCGCAGGAAGAAGCTCCATTTTGGAGCTTCTTTTTTGCTCTGTGAGGGAGTCGCGTGGTTTGGCTGCTGCGGCTCCCTTGCGGAGCAAACAACAGCGGCGGTCTGTAACGCTCCAGAGATCACTGTGATTGATATGAATGTTAACCAAATTGAACTAAAGGCACACTAAATCCAGATTAATATCTTCCTTGTATCTTGCAAACTGTGCATCTGTTCTACCACAATGTATTCACATAGTTACATCTGACAAATACAGTTATATGTAATAGGAACAGGTAATATATGGATTTTGTTAAACAGCAGTTCTCATTTTCCATTATTACTGCCTGTTCCAGCTGTGGTTGATGGAACTTGCAATCCGGCAACATGTGAAGAACCATATATTCCTCACCTGATATGTATAATATTTTTATGAATGGTTGCTTTGCTTTGTTATTGACCTGTGGCTATGTAGAAAAAGCAGCACAATTCCTAACAGGGCTCCAGCGACAAAATGCAGCTGTGCCATGTTAGAAGAACACAAACTGATCTTTTAAATTTCACAGCTTTGCATTAAGTAGGATAATTTTACGGACTGCCTCTAGAGTTTCATAGCCACTGATAAGGTTAATAAATTAATAAGTAGGTTATCCCAGAAAGTAAGGAACATCTCCTAATATAGCAAGAGAATCAAACACAGGAAGCTATAGGGAAATTTAATACTTCCCAAAGCAGTCAGCAGGCTATTATCCCCAGCAGGTTTGAAAGGGTGGGGAGAACCACAATTAGCCCAAATGCTTGTAGAGAAGTTCAGAAAACTGACCTCTGGAATAGCTGATGCTATCTAGAAACAGAGGTGACCTGAACAAGTAGCAAAAAATAATGATCCATTTCTCCCCCTCCCCTTGGGGGAGATATGAACCCTTGTGTATTTGTAGTCTGAAATACACGTGGAGCATTTAAGCTCTACTTATCAACATCTGTGCAACAGCTGAGAGGGGAGAATGAAGATGAGTAAGTCAATTCTTCATCCTGTTCTCATCTTCTTTACTGACCCTATGCAGATTGGAAGGGTAACTTTTGAAAGTGGAAACTTTTAAACTCATCTAGAGTCTCTGTGTGATGCAGAACCTTAGAAAACAGAGTCCTACATCACTAAGGAAACATATATAAGTACAAAAGGCATTCCTATGGCTTGAGCCATCCCTCTAAATTGTGGAGGGAGATGGAGACAGAACTAGGGTTCTCATCCTTGTCCTTCCCCCTTAGGTGTTGATGGGACACAGATATAGAATGTTAGAATAGGACCATCAGATTAGTTTAAAATAGAACTGAGGCATGTAGATGGATCTATTGTTATCTTGTTTCCTTTTGCTCTCCATGTAAAAACAAAAGTGGAACTACTGCCTTCCAGGCATTGTCTACAAACTTCAGCTGCCAACTTCTTTCTTTCAGTTAACCTGAAAGGTGCTACTGTTATGGAATGCCATCTTGGAACATCCTGGTACTGTGAGTTAAAACAGCACCGATAAGGAGAATTCCCATACCTAGGATCAAAAATTGACCAGAGTGGTGACTGCAGTCAGGAAATAAGAAGAAGACTACAAATGGGTAGGACAGCTATGAAGGAACTGGAAAAGATCCTAAATAGAAAAGATATACAACTGAATACTAAAGTTAGAATCATCCCGGCCATCATATTCCCCATTACCATGTACAGATGTGAGAGCTGGACAGTAAAGGAAACAGACAGAAAGAAAATCAATGCATTTGAGATTTGCTGCTGGAAAAAAAGTGCTTATGATTCCGTGGACAGCCAAAAAGACAAAGAGATGGATCCTTGAACAGATCAAAGTAGAACTCTCCTTGGAAACCAAGATGATCAATTTTAGGCTGTTGTACTTTGGCCACATAATTGGAAGGCATGGATTGCTAGAAAAAACAATAATTCTAGGAAAGGTAGATGATAGAAGAAAGAGGGGGAGACTGCATGCCAGATGGATGGACTCAATCAAGGGGGTTAATTATGGGTTTGCAGGGCCTGAGCAGAGCAGTGGAGAAGGTCAGGGAGTCTTGGAGGTGTCTCATCCCCAGGACTGCCATGAGTCGGAATCTATTTGAGCAAAACTAACAACAACAAGGTGAACTTATAGGGTTTTCTTGGTAAGTTTCTTCAGAGCGGTTTTTGTCAGGACCAAGATGTAAACAAGTCTGATAAAATGACATGGATGTGGCCACTAGGTAGAGCTGTAGCAGAACTTATTACAGTTCCAGTGGCAGTTATGAGTCCGCATTTCAAAACAGTTGCATTATGGGAAGAAAGAGTGTGTCATATGACGGTTGGTGTTAGAGTAACTGCCTCTGTGTTTGTTGTTATGGTTGATTGGTTGGCAAAGTAACTTATTTGTAAGTATTCAAGACGGCTGTCTTATACTCTGTGTAATCTTTGTATATAGCTTTGTAACAAAGATTAAAAAGCCCTCTCATTGAGAGAAACCTTGCTTGTCCAGAGATTCATTCCTGTATGAGAAGAAGTTTGCTATGCAACTAAGATTCTTCACAGACCTTCTTCTGGGTGTCCTGTCTGCGCACATAAACTCTGCTTGTGTTCGCTTCCACGAGGGTTATGAACGCAGCACACACCCTGACAGGTTTGCCATTGACATCGGCTGAGGCTGAGAAAGTGTGATTTACCCAAGGTCACCCAGTGGGTTTTTATGCTCAAGTGAGAAATCAGACCCTGATCTCCGGAGTCATAGTCCAACACCCAAACCATTACACCATGCTGACTCTCATTGTGTATTATAACAACAACAACAACACCATTTTCTTCAAGAAAAGAATCTGCCTTCATCAGAACAAACTTTCTTGAAAGCAGAATCATGGAATTACAGAAGCTGAAGGGGACGTTTGGGCCATTGAATTCAACCCCCTGCTCAATGCAGTATCTCCAGCTAAAGCATTCCCAGCAGGTAACTGTCCAGCCTCTTTCTGAAGACGTCCAGAGAATGAGACCCCACCACCTCTCCAGGCAACTGTCAAATTGCTCTCACTATCAAGACGTTCCTTTGAATGTTCAATCAAAATTTACTCTTCTGTAGCTTACAACCATCAGACATGGTCCTATCCTCTGGGGCAGCAGAGAGAACAAGCTCAAACACTCTTCTTTGTGAGGTATTTAAAGAGTGCAATTATGTCACATGTGTTGCTTTCACATTTTAGAAACAATTAACATCCTAGCAGCTCTATGGATAAGTATTACTGAACTAGATCAAGATTTATGACCAATGTTAAAATTGTTTTTTCTTTTTGGTATCCCACTTCACTTTCATTCAACCCCCATAACTATGTGGCTATGCACATATCTAAGACCTGAATAATGTACTCTATCAGTGTATCCAAAGTACAATGTATTCCACAAAAAATTATGTTGTCTTAAAAGCTTCCACCAAACTTCTTTGTTTGTGTTAAAATCTTCCTCTTCTTTTTCTGCTGAAGCAGACTAGCATGATTATCTCTTAGAAAAAGTATTTGTCATGTGTCATTTTTTAAAAAACCCAAACACCCAGAAGGTGCCTATTGGCAAGATTAACTGGTATTCCATATTGTATGCCATGTGTTTTACATCTTGCACTTTAATAGTCATTGTACGGAAATAAAGATGTCCAAATGCAATCTGCCATGCAAAATACAATTTTCTCTCATAAACTGTGCTACAATTAGATACAGAGGATGACTGCATGCAGGCAGAATTCCAGTTCCACAAAGCATATATTTTAAACCTGGCAGTTGCAGTCCAATGATATCTGGAGGCTCACTTATTCTTTATATCATGACAATCACAGATAAGGCAGTACACAGAATCCTTTTTTTAAAAAAAGCAATAACAATATTGCTTTATCAAAAAGTAGAATGTATCCAAAGTATAGCATGGTTTGAAAATATATGTCGGCATTTCAGCTGTAGTGATTATAGCTAACTGATAGGTTATACATACTCAGTCTTCTGCGCTGATAACTGGAACAGGCCACATGAGCACTTGCCTCATCTGTCTAATCCTCTTTTCCCTAGCCTGTTCATTCCTTCATTGCTTTCTTTTTTCCTTCTATGTGTCTCTCTGCAGCCTCCCTGCAACCTTCCCTTCCCTTTTCTATGTGACTCAAATGTAATAAGCAACAGGAAAAGTACAAAACTCAAGAGATAAGAGGGGGTTGGGTTGTAGGAGGCTGGGTAGAGAAACTAGGAGAGTAGTCAAACATTTCTTTTTTTAAAAAAGCTTGAAAAATCCTTGCCCGACCACAAGGAAATGGGGCAAGATGTTGTTCCTTTTTGCCCTTTCGAAGAGAATAACAATAGCCATAGTGCAAAAGCTCAGCTGGTTTCTCTGTCTGGGATATTCATTAAGACCTTGCCCAAGTATTTCCTGTAAATTGCTTGGCTCCCCTTTGAGGCATTCAGCAGGTATATAGAATGCCAGTAAATTATCTTGCAGCTCTGCAGGACTCCTTTGAGTTGCTAATAGGTTATAAATAATCCAAGGTGTCTAGCGAGAAGACAGGTGGTATTCATAATACCGTGGTTGAATTTCCCCCCCTTAATCAAATAAGTCCCTAGCCTGAATATTTGCTTCACCTTGTGAAATCATAAAATAGTTGAAATAGCTTATTCTCTTTGAGATTTTGTTAAAAAATCTCCCAGTAATCACTTCTTTAAAAAACTCACACAATCTGCACAATAATATCATTACACTCTTTTCCTACATTGTAAAACACGGTTCCCAAACTTTGGTCCTCCAGAGGATTTGGACTTCGACTCCCAAAATCCCCAGACAGCCTAGCCAACAGTCGGGAATTCTGAGAGCTGAAGTCTAAAGTATCTAAAGTACCAAAGTTTGGGAACCAATGTTCTAAAATATGGCCTAAGTTGGAAGAGTGTGATTTCCCCTGAAACAATGGGTGAAGGTGCCCCATTGTTAAGTCCATGAGTGGCCCACGTCCTAACAAATTCTACAGATTCAGTTCCTGTTAGAGCCTATCCTAGCCATTTCCAACTTAGTGCCTTCCACATGTTCGAGTACCACTCTCATAATCTTCCACCATTAGCTATGTTGCGTTTGGGTTATGTAGATTCAAATTCCAAAATATCTGGAGGGCGTCAGGTTGGGAAAGGCTGTCCTTGCAATCGTTTTTTACACACATACATTGGCAGCATCCATTTTAAATTAAATTCAGGATTAAATAATAAAATACTGTTAACTGCCCTCAAGTCAGCCTTGACATAACCCCATGAATGAGAGACCAAATCCCCCTATCATCAACAGCTCTGTTTAGTTCTTGCAGATTCATGGCTGTGGCTTCCTTGATTGAGTCCATCCATCTGTCATGTGGTCTTCCTCTTTTCCTGCCACCCTCTACCTTAGTGGGATGACAAAGGATTGATCAGGAGTGTTCTTGCTAAACTGGGACAATTGAATGGCATATGTTTGGTCAACTCAGTGTTTATATTCAGTACTAATCACAAATATTGCTCAGGGTGTTCTCTGTGGTTACTGCACAAGTTGGAATTTCAGTGTTGGAAAGAGGGCACTTTCATACTCTTATTACTGAGGGAGATGTAATTTTTTCCTCCTCCTGACAAGTGATGGGTAATGGCAAATATGGCATCACTACAAGTATATTACTGAATGATGAATAGTCACAGGGAAGCCAATTCATAACCATATTTGCCAAACTGTAGCTATTCATAGTGTCAAGGGTACAGGTAGGAACACCTTTCAAAATTACTGAGAGCACTGGTTTATTTTCCTTTTGGGCATGTCATGCTTGTTAGCATGCAAATTGACTTGCCACGCAAAGAAATGTTAGTTTGTATTTTCACACAAGAGCAGTGTTGCAAGAAAAGTGGCATCCCACTTATGTCAACATTTTCTAAATAGCCCTCAGCAGCTGATTTTCCTTAATTGTGAACAGAGATTTCCTTCCTTTTCTGCCAGTTCCAAGGTAGTGGTATATGAAGTGGGGAAATTTTGTTCCCTTAATTTAAAAATAACATAATTGCCATCACCACTTTCACTGCCATCATCATCAAAGACAAAAAAGGTGATATGGGAATATACTTCTCCCAGGAGATATTTCAGATATTCCTCTCAGATAAATGTAATGTTATACATATTTCTCATACACAACTCAGGAAATCCTTGTTCATGTGCCTTCCTTGTTCCTCACTTACATTATTTTTGTCCTCTCCTCTGACTTTTTTTTTTTTTTTTTTTGCACAGAAAACAGTGCATTTTAGACAAAACACATTGGGGGTTTTTTGCACAAAAATAGCAAAAAAAAAAAAAATTGCAAGTATTCTCCTCACCTTTAGACTTATGTCAACTTCTTTCTGAGTAAGCAGAGAAAAGTAGTACTACATACAGTGGACCCTTGTTATACACTGAGGTTTGGTTCCAAGATCCCCCGTGAATAACAAGATCTGTGGATGCTCAAGTCCCATTAAATATAATGACATAGAAAAATGGTGTCCCTTATAAAAAATGAAAAATCAAGTTTTGATATTTGAAATTTATACTTTTTTTTGGAACATTTTCAAACTGTGGATGCTTGAATCTGTGTATAAAAAAATCTGTGTATAAGAAGGACTGACTGTAGAAGAATGAAGGGGAAAAAATCACTCAGTTTGTATTTGCTGATATAGTTTACAAAAATTAACATAATTCAGTATATTCACTTTTATTAATTCATCAAAGCAGTGTGCCAATCAAAAATGTGAGCAAAATACATATATGGGAGCAATTGCTTATACTTATGCTTTTGTGTGAGAGTGTGTGTGTGTGTGTGTGTGTGTGTGTGTGTGTGAATACTGTGAATAATTTTCAAATCATGGAAAGCAATTTACAAAATCTTGTATTGGGTTACACTGTTTGCATAAATACACATACCATGTTAGGGAAAGCATGCAGAAATGTGTATATTAGAAAAAATGTATGTGAAAATGCATACAAAAATTGAAGAAAGCAATGTTTAAGATGGAAAAATTGGAAGTTGAACAAAATCAAAATGGAGATATTTTTGCAAGCATAAAATACACATCTATTTTATCTATTATTCCAAACTGAATGCTACTGATAAATTTTCTGGAGAGTTTTCAAAATGAAAGAGTGGGATAGAAATGTTCCGGTAATATTTGCTATCACAATTTTTTGATTAGCTCTTAACCTAATCATTCAATATTTGGCAGTAACTCATGTCCTTGAATTTTTTTCTTCCTGCTCTTGTTACTAGTGTACACTCCACTCCCGCATTGAGCAAACAGCCTGAATGTTCTCTATGAACCTTAACCTTGTTCTAAGTTTTATGATTACCCTTTCCCCTTCAGTTCTTTTTCTTTTATACCACTTGACCTTTGGAAGCTGCAATCCTGCATCCATTGACTCCAGGAGTAAACTGCACTGAACTTAGTGGAACTTATTTTTGAGTAATGTGTGTAGGACTGCACTGTAAATCTGTTTGTCAAATTTGCTGGCAAATTTGTCAAACAGGATTCTTCGTGATATGTTCATGCAATCACTATAAAATGCTAACATACACTTGACATGAGCTCCTCATTTATGGTTCAGCATTGCAGATAAATGCTGGATGAGGGAAGAGCATCATAATGATGCAGTCAATGGCTGCACTTTCATAGTAAGGGAGAGACAGCTACAATTATCCTATAATGAATAAAATCTGTAAACTCAGATTGATGGTTATTTCAGCCGCTGACAAGTGACAGTATAAAACTGAGTAATATTTCTGCACAGTTCTACATACAGTCCACAGCTCTCATGATTATTAGGAATATCATTTATACAGCTCAATGCTTCAAAGGTGGGATTAATGGAAGGGTTGAAATTTGCAGGCAGTGGGATTTGTAACACAGGTTTCTTAATTGGAAAATAATGGAATAGTTAGTGATAGTAATTTGTTTAATTACCAAGAGATAACATCATGGATTAGAGCATGCAAAGGTGTGCTGGGATAGGAGGGTTGGATGAATCAATGACTGTTAGGGTTCCTATCAATATGGATAAAATGAGAATTATTAGTTTCACTAGAGAAGAAAGGCAAATGTTTCACTCACTTTCACTAGTCTCATACTCCATTTCTACTTCTGCTTTTCCTCCTCTACTTCTGGTTCTTCTATGTTCTTTAAAACAAAACCAAGGATCGTTTCAATTTTAGGTGAAAAGCAATTACTCTAAACTAAAATATGACATTTTAAAAACATAATAGCCAGTAACATCTCCCCCAACCCATCATTCCATCTTAATATTCCCCCAATTCATGCATCTTAATGACATCTCTTCATTAGCTCTCTCATGAGCACATATATCAGCAAAGAAACTCCACCGCTCCTTTTAATGCTTCCAAAGAAAATAATGTTTTCTCCAGATTACAGACATATATTTCAGTGAATTGTTTTGTTAGAAAGAAGATATGGCCTCAGGGATCACGTCAATCCTCACAGCAGAATACAGACTCTTCCATCATTTCATTTGTAAAAGCAGAGATTGCCTTCTTATGTGGCTAAAGTCTAGCATAAAACCCTCTCTAGACACTAGAGTAGCCAAAGGGGAACGCCAACATTCCTTTTTTAAAATCAGTACTTCAAGTGACAATATGGTATAAAACTGGCAGAATATTACCTTTTAACAAATATTTTGGCTACCTTGACTCAAATTTCACAGTAGTACAAACACCAGAGGTATCAGGATAGGAATAATAATTGATGGGCCAAAATCATGAATAACAACTTATTTCTCAAAATATGCTCCTTTGAATTTTTTTTTTTTTTTGAAATTTCTTTTTTGCTAAAATTTAATTTAG